>OU744262.1:17500000-20000000 GCA_916610215.1 Omphaloscelis lunosa | reverse complement strand
AGTCAAAACATAGAAACACAAAGTCTTTGCGATTTCTTGATTGGAAAGAAAAAATCTTAACGATTATATTATACTGAAGTGTCACGAGGTGAACGAACAATGTTAAAAATGGGTTTTCTGTATTATCTTTTTATGTATTGTTCCGAACCAGTTCAGTACACAATAAAAAGTCAAAACATTTTTACAACGCCTTTTTATTACGAGACTAATTTTACCGGTCACGGTTGTTACGGGAGGTTCCTGTTCAGGCTCAAAAGCCCGGGTGTCACCATTGTATGGATCGCCCGGAGGACACGGTAGAACATACGGTGGGGGTCTGCCCGGCTTGGGCGGCGCATCGCCGTGTCCGCGTGGAGGATATCGGTTGCGGTGATCTCTCGCGTCCGGCCCTGGTTCAAGGCATGGTACGGAGCGAGAGGAAATGGGAGGCCGTCACCTTCTTCTGCGAAACGGTAGCGTCGGGAATCGCAGGCCGATTTCCGGCCACCGTAGGCGCGGGCTTGCGGATAGTGAGCAATGGGTTGCTCACCGTCCGATAAGGATCATGCCCGGGTCGACGGCGCGTTGTGTTCCACGTGCGCCTCAAAGATATGTCAGCAGAATTGACGGGGTCCGTTAGGGCCGATGCCTGCCGGGGTGTGAAGAAAACCGAAAGGGAGATCGTGGCCCCCGGCAACAGGGCAACCGAAGGAACACGGGTGGGTTTTAGTGAGTAAGACTCTGACACCCCCTCCCGCTCCGCCCAGAGCGGGAGAAGTTACTTGATAATTACCCAAACAAAAAAAAAAGACTAATTTTATGGTTCCGATGTAGTTGGCGAGTTCTTATGATCCTCCTGTCATAAGTTGTAAACAATTCTTCTATCTGTTATAGAACATCCTATTGTTATAATAATGTTTCAAATTTTTTAATAATGTACTGGGCAGCTTTTTGTAAAGATATTAAATGGCTATGCTTAATCATATAAAGCACTATATAGCGATTAAATCATTGAAGAATTGAAGTGAATTATTTCAAGGCTCTCAGTGTGGTAAGTACTGTGGTGATATCTACTACGTATATTTAAATATGGGCGCTAAAAATCGTACATGTAACTTATGCGGAAGCTCAGCGTCTATTTTTATTTGTGCAAAAAATCAATGTAAATATATCTAACTTTTTGTAATGGTTTCACAGCGCTAGGCCACATTTTTATTCCAGAATTTACATTGTCGTAAAATACGCCGCACGTAAACCAACGTGTAATAAAAATGACTAATATTCCAATAATTCTTACTAAAATGACAGCTTGAAGCGGTTTTGCTTGGAGTTCAAAGGTTGGATTTCATGTAGCGACCTTTAGGATACAATCCTGTTTGGAGCTCGAAAGTTTTTACTACTGCATGCTTAAGACTTTCATTACGAGAAATACTTCTTGGAGTACTTTGGCTATAATTTCGTAGATTTCTAGAGCGTTGTCCATTACCTTTGGTAATAAAAATAAGAGTTGAGATAAGCTGATGGCATTCGCATTATTAGGAAAACTTTGAGCTATCCAGATCGGTCTCATTGGCGTTGTAACTCCTATCCAAAACTTCTGAACATTTCCCCTATTATCCTATTAATCGGTACTATATTATTATCTCGAAACAAAACTAAAAACCTTTTCCGTCTGCTTGCACTTGCAATCACCAGACCAATCAAGGCATAATTACGTTTAGGAAGACCTTATATGTATTCAGTGATTCATTGCAGTATTTCCTTCAGTTCAGCCATATTGCAAGAGTGCAAATCTTGGCGATATTTCTTTCGTCAGGTCGGCTTTTGTTGACAGCATAAAGTAATGTGTATTTAGAATTAAGTAGAAATACGCTTGAATGAAACCGTTGAAATATAAGCTTTTGTTAAATAATGCGTTGGCACAGTGAATCACTACTTTAAGGGAGTCCTTCTCGAGAAATGCTGAATTGCGACTCTTCTAAACTCTAACGTTTAAACAAAAGGTCTTGGTAACAATATCAGATCAAATGCTTTGTACACGATCATTGAATTCTTCGTTTGACCTAGTGTTTGTGCTACGATATAAGTGTGTTCAAGTTGCTATGGTCGCCGGCACGTAACTTGACAAGAGTTGTATATGCACAGAATTCGTTTTGCTCTTGTTTTTCTTAACAGGCATATTCAAAAATACTTACTCCCTGTATGCTAAAACCTTGCCTAGTAACGTGCTGGCGACTGTACTCGCGTTTATCCGATATGATCTCTGCTAACTAGGAACGTTGAACCATTTAGTTAGGTGATAGCGTCTCATGCTTTGTGGTGAACAACACCGAACTTGCGTGCACATTACCATTTGAGTCCCACAAAATTTTACTTTTCAATAATATAAAACAATTTCGTTACTAGCCTTACCTACACACGTTCACACTGTTTCGAAAACAACGAATATCGTGTTTCTTACTTAGAAAAGTTCAATGTCTTTAACGTGTGACGAATTTCCTCCAAGTGTTTTCGAAAACGTTTAGAATATTTAACTTAAATGTTACCAAGAACCGCAATTCTGCGCCGGATGGTTTAAAATAAAAGTATTGTGTAGCTTGAGTAAATATTTGAAAACTATTAGCCGTTTTCATGCTCACTTTGACTCGCTAAACCAAGTGAGAGTTGGAATTCTTATAAGATTTGTAAAGCATTTTGTGTAGACTGCATTCTCATAGTTTTTGCTTGAACTTAAAACTAGTCAAGCGTGTGGATGAATTTTAAGTTTAGAATTTTTCAGCACCCGTTTGAAGATTGCAATCGTGCCCTATTTATTGCATGGCCCTTAACAGACTTGATCTGTCATTCACTATGGTTTCTTGATTGCCTCATATAGTCCAGTACTCAGAAGAATATGCCCTTCGATCATTCTAAAGTTTTTTTATTTTCGCTGAGTGGATAGCTTTACTGAATTGATTGCTATGTACAAAAATGCTAATAGTTTAGCGTTTTGCAATAGCTATAAAGTAGTTATTTCCTCATATTTCGTGTTATAACAATAATATAATATTTTAATTAAAATCCTTTACTGTTTCTTCATTACTACTATCTAAACTTTTATTACTGAAAATGCTAACAGATAGGTACTGTGGAACAATGGAAAAAACTGAAAATGCCCCGTAGCTGTTCCAACAAAAAAAAAAGTTTTTCAAATCATTTCCTATGTCCTTATAGGGCTTAGTTATACCTTACAACAAAAGTTCCAACAACTAAAGTAATATGTTGCACGAGTAATTATGTTTTTACTTTGCTATATGCGAAATATTGAATTTAAGTTTATAATTTTGCGCCTACGTATTCGTAATAATAAACTCTGCTACCATACAAAACTTTGCGTGCGGATTCGAGTAGCGCGATGACACTCACGTTTTGAATGAGGCGCGAAATCGTTTCCCAATTTCAGCACAAAATAATATGATATTGCATGTACCATGAGGTAATCGCACTATAGAGAGAATTAAACGTTTGGATTTTTAGATTAGTAGTTTTTTTTTTTAATAAACAAAAATAGTAAATCGGCTCGCGCGAGTTCTACGGGACGTCATCGAGGATGGACTTGTGTTAAAATTCGCTCTCCATGCCGTTGTTTAAAAATCAAACTAAATATGAACACAACACAACACACTCACAACAACACACATGAAATTGCGACAGCTCAGAAAAAAATATCTCGTAATTATATTATAGTTTTAATTCATAATATTGTTTTAGAAAATGTATATGTTATATGCGATATCATATGGTGACGTTTAATTGTCATTTTATAATAGTGTCAGACACATTACAAATTATGATCGATAAACTTGCAATTAAGTGCGAGTCGTTCATATTTTTTTTATCGTCGTTTATGAAGAAGTTGTAATAAAACACATTTTTCTAAGATTTTTAAATCAGACTCATCCACATTGCTACATTCACTCTCTATCGAACTGTCTCCGCTACTATCATATCGTATCTTTGTTGGTTTGTAACTTTTAACCTTTTGATACTTGCACCTATGCCACTTTTGTTTTGATAAAAAGTCAGATGGAACGGCAAATCCGAGATGACCGGGGACGTGCGTGGGGACACACGCGAATTGTCGTATGTTCACCGCGCCCCGCAATACCCAAATTGTATTTTATTTATTAAAGGAAAGGGATAGCACGTATATTATTAAATTTTTGTATGGTAGCAGTGTATATTATTACGAATATGAGGTCGCAAAATTATAAACTTACATCAATATTTCGCAAAGTAAAAACATAATTACTCGTGCAGCATATTACTTAGTTGTTAGAACTTTAGTTGTAAGGTATAACTAAGCCCTAAAAGGATATAGGAAATGATTTGAAAAACTTAAATTTTTTACTGAAAGAGTTACGGGAAATTTTCAGTTTTCCATTGTTCCATAGTACCTATCTGTTAGCATTTTCACTAATAAAAAGTTTTGATAGTACTAATAAAGGCACAATAAAGTATTTAAATTTTATATTATTGTTGTATCACGAAATAATAGGAAGTACCTACTTTATACCTATTGCATAACTCTAAACTGTTAGCATTTTTGTACATAGCAATGAATTCACTAAAGTTATCCACTCCGCGAAAATGAAAAGCTTTAGAATTATAAAAGGTTTTGTAGAAAAAATATTGTATCTCTACTGGAATAATAGGTATGGTGTAATAGATGCAGTGGTTTAGTATTTATCACCTCTAGGCATATGAACACCTGGCACCTCAGCTTATCTAAACCAATTTACCATTCCGAGGTATGAAACCTCTGCCTACAATTCCGTCATCAATGCAAATTGTAACCAAAATTATGATAATTCAAATTACAGACATTTAACCTGAATTAAATTATTATTTAACATAAAATTGATATTTATAAGTAAATTCGATATTGTTGTTTAATCGTTTTACTGCAGTGTTATGACGCATTAATTTCCAACTGATTGACAAATAGTGGTGATTGTAACCGCAGTCGTGTAATATTTTCCATGACATTGTGTTAAAGCTTGATTTTGTTGAAAATTTCATGTTTATTTTGACAGATTTATTGGAATAATTGGATACTTAATTAAATTATTGGATTTCTGGTACATGTATTAATGCGGGTACTCACGGGCTTCGACTGCAATGGATGTTTGAGAGGAAATATTTTAAAAATCCTTTATATAAACGTATTGACCTTCTAATGATATTATACTATTTTAAATTAATAAACCTCTATAAACTTTCTGGGCTTCTAATAATGCGCGCTTTTAAAATTAAATGAGCCTCTTTTTGTTTTTCTGACCTTTTCTCACAGTTAGTCATAGTAACTAAGCTACCAAACAGCTAAGCAGCAGGTAGGCGGAGGACACGGTGGAGCATACAGTGGAGGTCTGCCCAGCTTGGGCGGAGCGTCACCGTGTCCCCGTGGAGGCGATCGGCGGCGGTGATCTCTCGCGTCCGGCCCTGATTCGGGCCATGGTACGGAGCGAGAGGAAATGGGAGGCCGTCACCTCCTTCTGCGAAGCAAAATGCTCGCAAAGGAGGAGGCGGAATGCGTGAGGGAGAGGCAAAATCCGCGCCTCACGCCCCTAACCGCCGGAGGAGGAGACGCTTTGGGCGTCGGGAATCGCGACCCGATTTCCGGCCACTGTAGGCACGGGCTTGCGGACGTTGAACAATGGGTAGCTCGCCGTCCGATAAGGACCAGGCCCGGGTAGACGGCGTGTTGTGTTCCACGCGCGCCTCAAAGAGATGTCATCAGAATTGACGGGGTCCGCTAGGGCCGATGCCTGCCGGGGTTGCGAAGAAAACAGAAAAGGAGATCGTGGCCCCCGGCAACAGGATCAACTGAAGGAACACGGGTGGGTTTTAGTCAGTAAGAGTTTGACACGCCCTCCCGCTCCGCCCAGAGCGGGAGAAGTTATTTGATAATTTCCCACCCAAAAGAAAAAAAAAGGCAGCAGGTAGGCAGTCGTAGCTAAGCTGTTCTGTACCTAATTAATCCATTTGGAATAGGTGAGGTTAGAACTGTGACCAACCGCGTAAATCCCAGTTGGTTGCAGTTTCTTGGCTATTTAGTATTTTAAGCACACCAAAATAGGAATTATTTGAGGTTCACAAATAGAGATTCATAATATTAGAAGTGTTCAATAATATATTTGGAAAAGCAAAATGGGCATTATTTGAGGTTCGATTAAATACATGCTTAGTCTATTTTAACAACTTTTCATTCACAATTAGTCTTAGGACTAACCGACCACTGCCAATCTCATCACTAATCAATGTTTCTGTCTAGGTTCTGACATGACAAAGACTAATAAAGCCTGGTTGGCACGCCTCTAGCATTGTACTATTGTAATGTATCAGGCATTGGCTCATCTTTCATGACGACACGAAAATATTACTGGGAACTTTTCGTCTTCAGATCTCGTCTTTACATGGGTAATTGATGATTATGAAATACCGTTTGATGTCTTTATGATTGTTCCATCAATTAAGAAATCTTTACTGCTGTCTAAAGTGTACAATATTATTGGTTTTATGTTGAGTTACATGGCTTCTTATAGCTTAGTGGCCTCTGCAGGTCTTCCTTTCTCCTTCTTCCTGTGTTTGCGTGGCTTCTTCATCCTTTTTAGGGTTCCGTACCTCAAAAGGAAAAAACGGAACCTTTATAAGATCACTCGTTTGTCTGTCTGTCTGTTCCTCTGTCACAGCCAATTTTCTCCAAATTTAATGGACCGATTAATTTGAAATTTGGTGGTCATATGTATTTCTGTGATCCAAACACGTAAACAAATAAATTAATTTTGAATATAGGGGTCACTTTTAGGGGCAAACAATAAAAAAAAAGTTTTGCTAACAGTACCGTTTGACATATCAAATGAAAGGGCGAGGATCTTAAAAACATATTTTTTAAAATATAATTTTAAAATAAATACTATTAAAGATATTTAAGAATTTCGATGAAAATTCACCATTACCCCCTTATCTCAGGACCTAAAATTTTGAAAAAAATACGTAGTATGGCTCGTTACTCATAGATTACAGGAAAACCTATAAGAAATCTATGGTCTTATCTTAATAAAATGGTAAATCTCTCAATATTGTGCGTACAAACTTACATTTGCAGTTGGAACATGTTTTTCAACTATAATGTTAAGTTTGTTTTTGGGATAACTAAATTAATCTCAACTACGGAACCCTTCATTGTGCGTAGTCCGACACGCACTCGGCCGGTTTTCTTGTATTAACATGCATGTTTCTGAATTAGCCAATTATTTTTGCAAAGTGAGCCGCTAATTGTTACAACTTCAGAATTACTTGATTCATTACTTTGATAGCCACTTCAGTCATCACTTTCTGTTTCAAATAATTATGTGTGCGTAGGTTTGTCTCCCAACCTAGCGGCGCCGTCGGAAAAAGATGCCTATTCATAAATAACAATCAGCCCTCTGGAGCCCCATGAAGCATGAGGCTCCAGAAGCAGGAGCTAGTGCAAATCTTAGGGTTCGTTCGATTTATCGAGTCTGGTTAAACCATACTGGGGTCGGTGCATTTCATTCATTCATTCATTCATGTAAGGTCATCTTAGATTATCGCAGAACCTTATAAAATGCTACCTTTGTATGAAATTGGAGATACAACTGCAAAATAAAGCCTTCTTGGACTCCTAATATTAGTACTGACGTCACCTAGCATTGAAAACGCGCCTTTCAACCGGTATCCCTCCTAATGGTGCTAATCGTCAGATTGCTCTCCAGTTACTAGGTTACTTAGGTATACCGTGACATGTGACCGTCTTGGTTTAGCGGATAGCTGTTAGGTTTTCCCTATTAATTATCAGTCTACATCGTTTTTGCTTTGTTCGTTTGCAAAAGCTGCCAACGATTTGGTGATGAAGTGGAATTCAAGAGGTCTTGAGTTTCTTAGGAGAGGCTCTTGAAGAGAGCGCTAGCTGCCTGAATTGTATGTGTAAATGTTCGTTTATTTTATGTGCATATACATTAATATTAAACTTACCTACATGTAATAAAGAAATGTCGATGTTTGTATTCGATTCGTAAAAACCGTGCGAAGCAGGGACTGGTCGCTTGTAATTATAAAACTGTTGCTATAAGTGGAGCTGATAACAGTTGATTAATATCGCAAAATAAACAAATAACTTTTTATAATAAAAAAAAATACTACTGCCTTCCAAAAAAGACACTACAAAGCAAAAAATAACTTTAATTTCGGAAGTCTTTGGTTTTGAAATTTCGTTTTTTGCCACCGACTTCCGAAATTAAAGTTATATTTTGCTTTGTAGTGTTTTTTGTGGAAGTCCGTTGGTTTTTTTTTTTTTTGTAAAAAGTTTTTATTTTTCACTTTTTATTTATGGTACCTACCCCGCACAAATTCGAATACCACTACCTGCTATGTAAATAACAGTGACATGAACTTATCATATACCACATAATAAGTGGGGAAAAAATACTATTGAAGCCAACTCAAAAACTGTCCAAGCAAAGTTAATAAAATTTATATGGGACTATCTAGAGAGTATGCCCTTAAAAAAAAAAGACTTCAAAATCGGTCCATAATTGACAGAGAAATCGGTGCAATATTAAACAAAAAAACTGGCACTCCGGGAGCGCCGACAAAAGCGAAAACTAGAAAAAAAAAACCGCCACCGCGGTAATCAACGCGTTGATGTCTTTTTCCCACGCACCGCGGTAATCAACGCGTTCATGTCTTTTTATTGGTGAAAAGCTGGTGTCATCATAGTGTCGCGAAGTCAATGGTTTAGTCTCATCTCAAAAATGCCCAACGCGCCTGAAGAAGTTTTCGCTTTTAAAAACATACGCTACGAACATATAAACTCCTCCTTTTTAGAAGTCGGTTTAATACTAGAATCTTGTATCAGCCTCCTCCGTTTATTATTACAGCGTTGGTATCTACTCCACCTTTAACCTACATTTCAATGGCAAGTACCAACTTTCCCCGAAGGTCCTTGAACAATTAAGTTTGTAAACTTTCCCCCCCTACTAAGCAACACGTTTTGATCGAGAATCCTTACCACTGACGGAATTGTTCTAACGTAGGCGATAATTTAATAAGCCTTTCAATTTGCAACTAGTGTTATATATGATTAAAGAGTTTTATAGAAAGTGGATGACAATTTTGCGTTTTTGGCACGTTTTGTTGTTACTACCGGCTATTTACCGCTGCAGGGGCAGTACAGGGACGGGACGGTCTAATTATTGAAGTTTTTTGCATGAGATGATGACGTTCTACTGGCTTAACTTCCTCATTCCCATAGTATGTATAGTTCCTTTTAAATGAAAGCTTTATCTATTAGTTAGGTAACAAATTCCAAACGGCAAAGATTATCACAATATATTCCGCCACGCTAACTCTTGAACCCTTCAATAACATAGCGACAAGAACCACACTTCCATTGAAAGTCAAACGGTTAAGTTGATAAACTTTTCCGTGCCCAGCGAACTTTAAATTTTGTCCACGAAACCCCATTAATAAACACGCTTACAATTCTGCTCAGGAGTAACAGGAATTATGAAAATTCTTTACAATTTCTCCCTAAATTTCGTTGCTACTAAAGAATGGTGTACCGTTGAATGTTATAAAACCAGGCACGTGGATAAAATTTGTATTTTTCAAGGCGGTACATTTTACACTACTTTCACTCCTGTATTTCTAGAAGAGTTAGTCAGACGTGTTTACTTCTTTACACCCAGCATTTCGCCAGTTGTTCAAAGCAGGCTGAGGGTTGCTACTGAGAAATTCCTGTAAGGCCAAGTTTATTTCATTGCAATATAAGCTCCGAAAGTTGTGTACCTCCTTGATACCTGATGTATTATATCATGTTTCTTTAAATATAATATAATTATTTATTTCAGAAAACATCCATATTTCGACACAAACATTTTAAAAACAACTAATTCACACTACTAAAACACATCTTTGACATATAAAGCCAACTTTTTCTTTACCAAATCTGATGAAAAAACCCGTAGTTTACCTACTATTAGCGGTCGCGAAATGTCAAAGCTTAATCAAAATGATAATTGTTAAATTAAAGTCAAATGATTTAAATGCTGTTATAAATAACCGTGTCACTTCTGTCTATCTTCTTAGTATTAATTTCTTCCTAACGGTAATAGTTTTGACAATTTAGTTGATAGTTTTAATTTGAATAAAGATTAGAAATTAATAGTCTGGTGTATTTAATTTGTGGCTCGATCCGGTTTGTGTGTCGCATGATGTAATGCTGTGAGAAATTTCGTGAATAAAATTTGAGAATCAGGTATCAGACTTTCGTCAGAATAGGTGACGCTGCGCGAATGTGGCGTATGCAGTATGCGCTAATCGAGTGTGATATCATCATTATCACCCTTGCTATCTATTGACTTATCCAGCTGCATCATCAATCAATCAACTCAGCCTATCACAGTGCACTGATAGGCCTCTTCCAGCTGAAATGAATGCATATCGTTAATTATTACCTTTGCGATAGGCAAACAGATAAGTGCACGCAATAAGAAAGTTTAACTGTAGAAGAGTGTTGCTTATCGTAGTCTTTTTACGTAATTTATCCCAAAGCCAAAAAATGTGTCGTTGCCTGAAAATGCCTCAGTGGCAGCCCGGAATCTGGATTCGTGCCCTGTTGATGCAATAAACAGAACAAGCGAAATGTGGGTGAACTATAGGTTCACCTCTGCCCAACCCTTCGGCGAAACAAGCGGGATGTTATGTATTACAAAATCAGTGCTTTCTGAAATTGCAAGATAATTTATCACAAAAAATCCCGAACTTTTTCTTTTGCTCTCTGATAGGAAGTGATTATTTTTATTTTTTACAAAGCAAATAAATCAAGCGGTCTGTCATGTCGCATCCTGTGTCATATTTGTTTGGTAAGCTATAAAACTATAGGAAAAGAGTATGACGTCACCGGAAGTGACGGGTCTCTGATCACAGTTCATATTCCTGCCAAATATGAGATGACGTGGTACCTTGTTTGTTGTGAAAGTAATAGTGGGAGCGGCCGCCGTAGTGATGGTATGTCTCATTCCTTGTTGGAGGAGACGTCGGTAGTAGGTGGTCAATTAAATTATTAGCCCGTAGAGCCCACTGCAGGGCAAAGACTTTCCTCCCGTTCTTCCAGTCATCCGTACATTTTACTTATTGTTAATTTCTTAGAAAAGAGTCGAATTCGTCCCGCCATGTCTTTCTGGGCCTGAAGTTTGGGACCCAATATTCAAGAGTTGGTGAATTAAGGAAGTCTAGAAACCGTCAATTTCTTATCTCCATCGTCATTATCAGCTGCTGCTGGGAATTACAAGATGATGTCTGTACGGTTTATTTATCCGTAAAGACCATCGTCATAACTGCGAACGAAACAGTTATCCTGCGTTACATACAGACTCCCCTTGTCAACTGCTTATAAATCCGATTTACGTGTTCCCTAGCTAGGTATTTTATAAGTCATTGAGCGGAGCCGCAGGCACAACTAGTTTACGTATATAAACAATGATCCTATTATCTGCGGAATGTATTGAACGAATGCCATCTAAATACATGAATGTCAGATTTGCAAGCCCACCTACGTCATACGCTTATCACTCGCTTTAGGATGATTACGTACCGAGCAGGTGTTCACGTGACCGAAATATTAAACACATACGGATATGTAAAGCTTTGTAAAGTACTTGGTTTCATTATATTTGCTCATTTAACTTTCCTATGTAGATCACTTTACTTTTCCTTGATATTGTAACTACTACTGGTTAGGGTTACGTACTCACAATCAGTGAAATCTTTCATTTGTGTAAAGTTATTGTTTTATCAGTTGATTGATTCGGCCAGAACCCTAATTGCGTAAAACACTTTAAATCACAATCCGAATGATTTTGAAGGATAGTGCAAATCCATTGCTTCATATGTTCGAAATATTTGTCTGCTCAACAATGTAAATAACTTAATGAATGTTGTTGAGCTGTCAAAATGAAAGACATTGCTACTGAACATGTGTTGCGCAATTATCTTGCAGGAGACGAGAGGTAGAAGGCAGATGCGACATCCTCAATTTAAACGAAAAGCGGTTACTGTTAAAACACTCGTCGACATAGTGTATGGCGATATTTTAGCTGCAAAGCCTACTAAAGCTAAACGTCGAACCAGAAATAAAATATTCATCAAACAACATGTAACCGTCGAATGTTTTGCTAAATGCGGATCGATGCTATCTACATATATTGCAGCGTTTACACGAACTAACAGCACTGTGAATTAAATATTTGTACATTCCTAGTTGTGTACCGGTGCTGCCGCCGGGGGGGGTAGGCAGGGGTGTCCACCCACCCTTCGATAACAATATTGAGTCCCGATTCGATGCCTATCGCCATTTTATCGGACACAGTTCCAATCACTGGATATAAGTTTGTTTCATACAATGGCTTTGTGTTTTCAATTTTAGTTTTTTCTTTTGTGTCTATGGATGCAGCGGTTTTTTAAGCTCTATTCTACTGTGGAGAGTTCATTTCAGGAAGAGACAAAGCTCACCATTGCCTTAATTTTTAAGCAAATTTCAGTTTATTCACGATAAAATTTGTATGACGTAAGAGTAACGTTGAAATAACTTACTAGTGGGTTTACGTCGATCATAAATATCCAACCGAAGAGAATCCTGAACTACCCATTACTTAATGTCTGCTCTCAAACAAAAAAAAACCACGAAATGGAACAAGATTATTCTTAAAATACCTTCTTATTGTGATTCAAAGAGGCATGTCTACCAACCTAATTGTAATGACATTTTGAATGGCATGAGTATACACACGTCTCAGCTGGAATCGATTTCATACTCAATAAAAACTAACAATGAATGCTAGTTCTTTGGAAAACAAACATGGATTTATAAAAAAGGTTACGCAATGTCTATAAGCCTATTTTTACGCATGAAATGAGAAGACTACAGTATTAAAAATATATCTTAGCTTATTCCAAGAGTGCCCGTATCTGTTTACCGTACCGAGGTGCTTGCTCTGCTAAGCCTTGTGATAAAATCATAAAACTTGACATTTTAATTATCATGTAAAATCATCAAAATATACCAGTTTTATATACACATTTACAAAGTTGAAAATTATATTCAAAATGACATGATTACTTTGTAAAGTATTATATTATTTTAATTATTGTGAATGTGAGGACTATGTGGATATTATTATTATTTTGATTTCTCAGCTAGTTTTAATGATGGTCTAGCAGTTTGAGTACTTTATGCGGCCTACCCAAATGTCTTTTCTTTGGTATTGTTCATCGAGTTGAGCTCCTCAAGTTCTGAGTTGAGCTCCACGATTACTGAAAAATGCTTACATTGACTCGACAGGTCCACTCAAATCTGTGTGGTCCTTTCCTCAAAAGACCATTTCAGACACTAATGAGACTGCGACCTCTGAGTTTGTTTCGGCCTTTCTTCTCAGAGTAGTCAGATAAGAAACGCCGAACTCATCTTGTTTATTTTTAATATGACGTGTAAAAGTGATACCGATATCCTATTTACAGAATAAACAAATTCATTTCAATATCTTCTATAGAATTGCCGAAATCTTACAAATCGGCAGCTCTATAGTAAATACGGTAGAGATGCTTCGAAATTGTTCGTGCTTCATTATTGAATATGAACATTTTCACACCTCATCACCGGTCTTTTGCATTACTACTTAGATTGACCACTTTAGTTTCTAGATCATCGATCACACACAGCCACAGCCCGACTTCACCCACTGTTGGGCAGAGGGCTCTCTTTGCTTGGGGCAATTTAAACTCTTCAGCGCCACTACTTACTTCTTTAATTTCGATCGTCAAGCATAGTGATGCAAAGAGCTGAGATTGAAGATACTGCTCTTTAATCTCCGTTAGAAGTAGGTATTCATCTACGTAGTATTTCAAGAAATCCGACTTTTGAATCAGAACATCGGATAGATGTTTCTGATCATTCAGCAAATAAATAAAGTACGAAAAGATATTTCCCAGAATCTATTCTTAGTTCACAAGCAGCCAAAACGGATAAATATCATATTTTACCTTTTCCCCGAAAACAGGTTTCCCCAGTTAGATATAATAGACACAAATATATCTTGAGTCCTTTGCTTATTTCAAAATACGAGGAACCAATGGAGCCCATAGAAAGGGAAGGGCTTCTAACTGAATTTATATATTATTTGCCTTGCCGCCTATTCGATACGATAGTTCGGTTAATATAAGTATTTGAATAACAGTGAAGTGTTCAGGGTTGGCAGAATAGCTGAGAATAAAATTGAGCACGAAATGTTGCCCCCAATTTTATCTTTAAGATTGATCAAAGTGGCTTCGAGATTTGAGTGGTTTGAGTGAAGGAAAATATTTTGGTGCCTTTCGAGATTCTCTACTCCTAGTTCTTCAATACCCTTTTATATCTTGTTGTAGGGTTTACAATCCTGTAAACCCGACTTACTAGTAGTACCTACGTTCTGGTTTTTGACGACTATATTGCTGTACGATCGTTTATCAATTTCCTTTCCTTGTTAATTAAACGGGAAGCTTGTAATTCTCTCAGCTCATCTGATAGTGAAAGATGTGGATCTTCGATAAGCTCAGTTGGCTAGATTTTCTCTTTTCAGTACCGGTGCCCTTTTATTCTTCGATTGGAACATTAATGTTACTTACGGCTCTTTAAATGTCGACACTCCTAATGTCGGCACCTCTTGAACTTTGCCATAAAATGCGCTAAAATAATTGCCTAGAAATTTGCGAAACTTCTCTAGACGATTAGGTTTTCATATTTCCTCGAAGATAAAATAAAATATTGGTTTTAAAGTCAATTTCCTCGGTAAGTTTGCTAACCCTATATGAATTAAAGGGACGTTTTTATAGAAAATAATATTCAAACGAAAGCCCGTTTCGGTGAAGTGGGAGGGGGCGGGCGGTCGGGGTGGTTGCCTCCCCCATACCCGCCATGCCCTGTACGCCCGGGGAGAGGTTGATACAAATCGTAGTCATTAATGTTTAATAAATATTTATTTTGTACGAAATTGTTGATGTTCGGCTATCGTGGGTTCCGTCGATAATTTGGATTTTCAATTTTGTTTTATTCGTTTGTAAAAATCGAGACTGTTGGTTTTGATTTTAAAGGGTAACTCACTGTAGCCCCTCCTACATGCACTTCTGGCCACTGGAAAGCAGTTTTCTACTTTGAAATTTAATGGCTTACAATTACACTTTAAGAGCTCAGCACTTAAAACGTTTTACATGGCAGAAATTTAAGCATTGAAATGGACAATAAAATAATACAAATTGGGTATTAGGTATATAAGGTTCTACGTTCAACTATTGCTTTTAAATCCAATATGTAAGACTTAGAGGAAGGTTAGCGGAGATTCTTCTTGTGTTAGTACTGCTAAAAAAGCTTTGTTCATTCTGTTGTATTTCTAAATGGATATTCTTTAAACACATAAATGTTGGTATTCTTATTCTTGATATCATTTGTATTCGTTTTAATTGCTTTTTGGTGTGTGGCTTAAAAGAATGAAAATTTTCAGTTTATACGATCCTATTCTGTTATAATAACTTATTAATACTCAGCGAAATTAAATTTCGAATTGTAAACATTGACGTACTCAATTAACATTCTAGTAGTCTTTAGAAATCTAAATTGAGTAGGCAAGTAATTTGCGTGAATATTTAGACACAAAACCAATTGAATTCGGTTGTTATGAAGCCATTTCTTGTTCAGGTCTACTTCGAAATGTTGATTATATTGATTATTACTTGTCCATTCTTAACCATCGGAGCGTCTTCGGACTTATTGCTGGGGTACGCATTGACAGAAAATTGTGGTGAATGAATTCTATGCCCATTAAACATAGACTGGTTATTTTTTTACTGGTATGAAAAGAGGTTTCTGTGTTTCTGTGGACTTGTAAATTTTCTGCCTCTTTGATGGTTCAATTATTTCAATGGTATATACAGTGTGAGTCTCTATATCACGCAGATATCGAAATGAGGGGATCTATGCTTAATTTTACCGACGGAAAAAATTAAAAAAAAAATCTAAATAAAATCTATGTAAAAATTTATGAAAAAAAAAAAGCAGATTGCTTGATAGAACAGTTTGCTTAAAAAAAAACTTGCTTGATTTCAATTGAGGGTAGTTTTTTTTTCTCACAATTTTCATTTTATGAGCGCGCCTAATTACTTTCAATCATTGTGAAGTTACGTACGGAGTACGTTGTTTCATAGCGGTAGATCATAATATGATCTATCGCGATATTTATATATTTATAATTATAGTTTAAAAGTTACACCGTTCTGTTTACAATATTTTTTATTTAGATTTTTTATTTTTTATTTTTACGTCGATAAATTTAAGCATAGATTCGCTCATTTCGATATGTGTGCACATTATAAAGATACACACTGTATGCTTTTCTAGTTTTATGTAGTCGTCAAAAACGAAACAAGTAGTCACCGTAGCCGAAATCGGCAAGGGCTGGGATGGGTGTGATGTGGGTAGAGTAACTCCGTTTATGGTCTTTTTTATCGGCGTAACATGATAAAACCGAATCGAAAGTTTGCAAAGAGGTTGCTTGATAGTTGATAAGCGGAGAAGGACTAACGAACCGTTTTATCTGTATATCGACATAAAGATACCGATTAAGATAAATTATAAACTTGCTGAACACGATGTTTATCTCCAATAAGATAACCCATTTAACGTGCTCGGGTTTTACGATACAATAAATAAATAGCTATTAGTGATTCATAATAATATTTACTATTCAGATTGAATAGCTAATTCATAGAATATTCAAGAAGGTGTTTTGTATAATATTAATAGCCATTTATTTTCAGCAAATGGTATAGATATTAAAGATTACCGTTTTGCTTACTAGATGATTCCGATAACTCATTTTATAAATGATTACTAAGTAAATTGACAAGTCATTAAAATCTTGAATTATGGAGTTAATTGAATATCCTCTGCATGTTGATAGCAACTGCAATGATAATTTTTCAGTATTTACACATTGCTTGGTGTATTTAAAAGCAATTTTTTTAAACTACCTACGAAATCTTTTTCGCTCGATGATTCAACCTCGGCAAATATTGGCTGCCAATCGTCCTTGACGTCGATTGCCTATTTACTGCTCGCCAATTGGTGGATGCTATTAAAAAGACATAAACATCGGCCACAAACCGGACTAAACCGGTTGTGGCATCAGCTGGTAAGTAATGTAATTCACAATTATCTGTAGAACAACATTTGTGAAGCAATCTGTACAGGCATGTTCTGGGTACGAAAGAAAAAGGATTGTAAGTTTATTTTCGATTGTGATTGTGAACCCTTTCAGATAACGGTCTGACTGTTGGCACGAATAGTTAGGATGGTCAGTAAGTAGCTACAGCTAGATATGTGAAACTTCGTTTGGATCAGCCCAGCCAGGTCTTCGGGGCTTTTCTAAAATTTAACTTTATTATGAAACTCTTCTCCTTACTTACATTAGGTATCAGCGTTTAGTCGTCCATGTTTCGCCTTCATACATCCTGCCTGTAAAATGGCTTCGTCAAAATATTGATGTAGGCAACACCGCCGCAAAATCTGATACTACGGCTTTCATTTCGATATCATGTTATCAAAATGTAAGTGTGCATGTACGTATAATATCGTATATCCACCAGAGCCCTCCTGGGGGAGGTAGCCAAAAATCACACACATGCACAAACATACATACATTGGACGGTAGGACCAGCCCAGACGACCCAACATAACCACGCCGGTATCACAAAGAGCCGGCAATTAGACCCGGCACGTCACTCGTACGTATCGATCGGATTGTCCGTCCGTCATTGTGATCCGACGTGTTTGCATATCTGCGCGCCTGGTAGCTGTATGTATGTTTGTATGGAATACAGGTAGGTGGTATTTATGGTGCTGTTGGGATGGGAATGTCTGGCGATGTCAGTTTCGGATGTAATTTTTTGAGTAAAATTTTAATCCCCGTTGGGCGCCAATTCACGCATATATCAATTTGTTGGGGGAACACGGCCTTGCAATTTTATCACAATCATTAATTAAAACGGATGACGGTAATAAATAAAGATAGTAAATCATACACCTCTCATATCTATGGATATGATATCATTATCCTACAACTTATCAAAATGGTGTCTCTTTCATGCGTCTCAAAGGACCAAACTAGGAACTTAATACATTTGCTTGGTCCCAAGATACAATTTCTTAGTCATAGCGTCTTAAAGCTTATCTTAGTAATATATATCTGATAAATATGATATGGTTACCACACAGGAAGTGGTTATGTGTCAAGTATTGATGACCGGTTGTCGAGTCATATTAATAGTAACTGCTGTAACTCGTCTAATTCAGCGTTTAGAACAAGTTATTAAGGATTAAATTGAATGAAATTCTTCAAAGATTTCTAAACACGAAACGAAGAAAGGCTATGTTAATCTTTATAGTCTGTTTTTAGCAGGAAATAATATTAGAGGTGAAAAACAACACCGGAATGAAACCACGGAACATTTTTAAAGCAATACCACCAAATTGAATTTCACTCCGAATTTATTCTACAAAATTGTACGACAATATTTATTTTGTACACGAAGGTTAGCGAGGACGTCGAGTTAATTTACCCGGGAATTTACGAAACAAATCGAATTAATTCGCTGCTTCACCCACTACTTGTGACATACGAAACTAATTTATCTTAGACAGACATAATTAAGTTATTATGATAGATTTTGTTTTGAATATTTGTTCAGAAGATAAACTAAGTTTTTTTTTAAATTTGTTGTCCTTGTTTATTATTGGGATTATATACATATATTTATTGATTAACAAATTTTCTATTTAACAAAACTAAAAATATAATATCCTCCGCGTCGCTGTCGACTGGTAATGTACCCAAGAGACTGGCGGCATTGCCACGTTGTATGGCAATACTTAGCCTCTGGCCAAGGTATAGTGAGCTATAAGGTTATTATACTTCCGCCGCTTGAGGTTTTCCGCAGCCGCAGCGGCAGCGCCAGCACTGTACGCTGAGCCAGGAAGATGGGATGGCGCTAGAGTATCAACACACGTTGCGTTCCACACCTTCCATGAAAATAAAGACATGCTGTCCGGTCTCTTGCCATCGTCGCGTGCCAAGCCATTGTGGGTTCTATAAAATCTGGTAAAATAAGTTGATATTAATCGTTTAGTTCCTCATTGTAATTATAGCTTAGTAATTTGGTAGATGTTAATTCTCTTTATTAATAATTCTTTGCGATAAGAAATAAATAATCGTAATCTATTTTTTTAAGGCTCGTGCAAACTGGCGCGATATCGCGGGCGCTACAGGCAGCGCGACCCCTGTAGCGCCCGCGATATCGCGCTGGTCTGCAGCCTTTATGTGGTTACCTTTAAAAAAATATCTTCTTAGATGCCTACCCTTTCGTCCACTGTTTACGTCATTTAATCGCCAACCGCATCTGCATCTCTACCCCTGGCCAGTGGACACATCTCCCCTCGGCGGGTGTCATTCAAATTGTAACACTTAACCTACCCTAATGCTAGGGGCTTTGTACTAATCAGTATTCCGGGTTTACTTTGTGTGTTGACTAATTCGGACTGCTACAGCTATACATGACTATACTCCCGAGTGTATGAGTATGGGAGGATAGCTTCAAAGCCCCGGATATCGTAATCCGTGAAATAAGTAACAGTGTCAGTTGTTGATCAGTTTGTTTCACTGCATTGACGTTTTAAGCATAAAGTTATGTAGTAGTACGGAAAATTGTTTCTGAAATTATCATATCAATTCGTCAACTTTTACCGAATATGGGTCTCTCAAAAACTGCTAGAATTAACGTTCAAAAAGGAAATAAATTCCAGAATAACTACGCTTAGCAGACAATAATGATCATGATTTCTAGTAATGGTAGGAATTAGAATGGTGCTTGCTAGTCATCTCTTCACGTTATGCCTTTGTGGTTGTTAAAACATGACTGAAGAGGTGCTATCCATTGGCAAGTAAATAAAACTTTTTATTAACCTCTGTTTAATTATGCTTGTATGTGCGTAAGTACGACAGTTTAAGTAGATACCTACTTAACTGCTTAAATTGTCCTCCAACAAACACCGTTTCATTTCTGCAACAAAAAGAACTAGGACAGTACCACAGTTCATTGTACGTGCTGTACAATGAAAGGAACACGTCATCGTGTTTTCGCACTTTCGTGATGTGCCGACGTCAGACGATCGATCGAAGCGTTGGATGGAATTGGACGTTTATTATGACGTATGGATGTAGCAGACATGGAGATATACGTCATGGTTATCATCCTGAAAGGTTTAGCGGCGATGCCATGAAGATTTCAGAGTTAATGAAATCGTGTTTGGATGGCGTGCGTAGTTCTAAATTTAAATGTTAATCTGAAATGAACCACGTTTCTGGGCTTGGTCGAGGTCCTAAGATAAGAAACCTACACATACTGCTTTAATATTTTAAATCTTCTCTCAGAACTTCAAGTAATTTTGAGTTTAGTTTCGACTTCCTATAAACGTTAGTCAATAAAACTTGAAAATGATAATCATGCTTTACAACTGGCCGTCGCAAAATAAGCGAGTCTAGTTTGATCAATACGAGTACCTTGTCTGAAATTTGGTCATTCGAGCATTTAGTTGATAAATACACAAACATAACAACCCGTCGCATCTCATCAGCCGACCAGTCGCCATATTATAATATAAAAACACCCAAAGCCTGCGTGACTCATTAGCACAATCGCACGACACGATCGCTTAGTCGTAATATGTAATAAAATATTCATTAATGTACAGTGATTATCGCGGCTGGGCGCCGATTTCTATGGGAGAGGGTCGTGGCCTATAATTTGGTGGAAAGTCCCGAAGAAAGGGTGGTTTCTGTATTCACGCATATAAGCCATTAGGGAAGCATGATGTTTATTTTTACTGCCGCTGTTTAAATTCAGACGAGGATTCTTATAAGCATTTTGCCTAAACGGTTATGTCGAAAGTAATATCCATGCAAAGAAAACTAAACTACTGAAGGACCATAGGGGTTGGTCCTTCGGTTTGAATAGAATGACAGTAACACTTCAAGCAAAGGTTTAATAAATTATGAGCGTTTTAAACCTGACAAGCTATAAATAGGTAAATATTGTAAATAAGGTGAATCTGATAATTTTGATAAACGTTTCCAAGTCATGCGTCACAGACTTCTATAATAAATAACATAAGTTTCCTCGCCTTTCGTTGTTTCAGGGTTCCGGACTATATCCAAGTCGCGTTCACATTTTAATTATGACTCTTTTGTGTCCTAAAATTAATTAATTTCACTATTATTATTCGCTGCTCGTAGTTTCACAGCCTTCCCTTTTTCTAAGTTATTTGTAGGTCATCCTTCATTAATGGGCAGAATTCCAAGCGGAATTACCTGAAGTCACGTACTTATGTAGACGTGAGGAGTTTAAAAATTGCAAATGGCGCATTAGTATTGATGGGTTTCTTGATTTATTGATCCTCTATAACACATGGACTTTGTAATCGTCGTAGCATCAATTGTGCCTTCACAAGTTCTATCGTGAAGGCTTGGGGCGGCTCTACATCGCCACTTGCGAATTACGCATCAAAGACCTGATGTCTCACATAAATATCCCGCTTCGCGCAAGCAGAGCAAAGTTTACCGCGCGACCGATATATTTCTATACAACATCCCGAAATCAATTGTCGGGCAGTTGCGCCCACCTTTTCTATAGAGGATGAGTGAACTTTACACCCTGTTCCTCTTACCTCTATAGGCTCATTCGTTGTCTGCCCAGGGTGTATCAGATCTTACTTACCTACATCAAAAAGTATAATTTCATGTATATCAAAATGGACTAAGAATATTGTGAAAATCACCCTGCTTCACAGAGATTTTGGAAACACTGTTTCGCCTAATCTCTAGATATGAATCCTTTCATTGCTCTTCCGATTCCGACCCTGAAGATGGAAAGATAACCAGAGTTGAGTGATTGTGTGGTGGAAAAACCAGAATCGGGCTGGTCTTTTCCAGGAAACTGAAGTACTAATAGAAGTGTGGCTCTGATTACTGCCTGACATCACTAGGGATCATTAGCCTCATGTCGAGTATTTCCAAGTATTATAACGGGCATCGATACCCGAGATTGCTTATCATATTTACTCTTACGTCAGAACCCATCGAGATACATCTGTTTGGTTGCTATCTCTAATAGTAATATGATATAGCAGTCAATATTATTGGAAACAATAGCCCTGATTCTGTTCGACACCGACTAGTCAATAGAACGTTTGGTTGACGTCACAAATTCCACCATAACCTAGCTTTGGTGAACACGGTCTTGTTAGGCAAAGATTACTGTTTTATTTAGAAGACCTGTGCCATCATTGCACAAAAAATAAATAAAAACGAAATATATTTTTACGCAAATCATATACTAACATATCATATCTTCTACTTCATTTCAATTCTAATCAACTAAGTAACTCGCAAAAAAAAGCTAAAGCGTTTCAATGTTTGCGTTCAATTTCCATATCATTTGCCAACTAGGCAAGGAGTTTATTTACAAAAGTGTCCTGTTTGATATTCATGAGTGTTACCTTAATTCTGTTCGTAAACGTTGGCAAACCGCCACAGTTCACTTTCCGATTAGATTTTCACGACCTATAGATGTCTTGAATAGCTGATCGCGTAGCAGTGGAAAGCTATTTATGGTTTTCTCGAAATTACTGAGGAGAACACGGAATTAATGAAAATGTGCTTCTGTGTAATTAATTAACTGTTCGTCAACACCTAGTGAATGGAATTGGAAACATCGTGAAGAGACTGGGCTTAATGGTCTGAAGTTGCCAACACGAAGCGAATGTGATTGGGGCATGGAAAAACTGTAAAAACCCTGTTATTTTGGATCTTGATTTGTAACTGGTTGTCAGTGCTCGGTCCTTCTCTGAGTGAAAAGAGAAAAGTTCCTACAAAGAAAAATAAAATATCATCACTTAAGGAAGAAAAATATACGGAAATAACTCCTGTTTTTTTTGCAGGTATTTTTTCGAGGTTCTTTTAAAGATAAAGTATTAGATTCTTTAACATTGATCTAAAGTTAAGTATATGAGCCGTATTAAAAGCTGCCCTCATCCTACCAAAATATGCTTAATATCCAACCGGAATAGGGTTGACTTTTCTTCAGCATTCTCAAAACCGATAAGCCATTACTCTTTCACAGATGGATGGTTGTCGGGAAGAGGGAAAATTTCAGTGTTTTCGCTACTGCGAAAACACTGAAAGGACCTTCTCGGAACACAAGCGAGCTACTGCTCGCTTGTGTTCCGAGAAGGTCCTTTTAATGATACTTTCGGTACGGTGCGAGCCACATAATAAGAGACGCGTCAAAATATTTACCACCGTGTCCTTACCGAGCGTACGGTCAGGAATCTTTATTATGGGGATGTGGTGTGATATAATTTAATGTGGTATCAAAATATGAAATTCTTAAGTGCGTTTTTTCATGTTTTTCATTCTTATGCGTGTTTAATGAATGAAGGGTCAGTTATTTATCAATTATACTCTATTGAATTTATTACATTTTTCGCGGGGACTCTGGGCCTTAATTGTTCGTTAGGCAGAAAAAGGTCTATCCATATGTTTAATCTCATTTTCTTTTGTCCCTCAGCTGGCGGGTATGGAGAAGGCCAAGGCGTACATAAAAAGCTCGCTGGCGTCAAAACCGGCGTCGCCGTGTGCGTCGCGCGACAAAACGACGCCCGCACAGGACGACGTGCGCGTGTGCTTCGTATGCGGCGGCGCCGGGTTAATCGACCAGTACACCGTTAGAGTCAAGCCTGATACGCAGGTAATATGATACCAACTTACATGTGACTAGAGGCCCTGTAGTGACAATTGAGACAGCTTAAAGTGAACTGTCAATCCCCAGCATCAGATGGGATGACAGTTCACTTTAAAGTAGGGATGCCTCGATACGCCTTTTTGCCGATACGATACCGATACCGATGCTCTTATAAAAATATCGGCGATACCGATACGATTATTGAATTTAAAAAATGAAGGTAAAATAAATAAAACACAGGTCAGTTTATTTTTTGAATTAATATAAAAAGAACAAATAACAGGACAAACTAAATAAAACCGTTTAAAACTATAGACAGGTTGAGATTAACAGTTTTAGTAATTAAAATTAACATTGATGAGATTTTTGTTTAAAAAACAAAGTTTTCTTATGTTTTGCGGAGAAAGGCGATTTCGCAAAACTATTTGAATAAGACATGCGGTGGAAAATAGTCTCTCAAATGCAACAGAACTTATTTGGAAACTAAAGTACTTCTGCGCCATTTTTTTTCAAGTTTTTATAGGACGTCATTGCGCCAGAAAACGAACGGATCTGCGCCTCTCGATATATTAGGAGAACTTAGGTAGCTCTCGAATTCTTTGAGAGAATTACAGCTCCGAGTAGACAGGGGCTCGACTTTCTCGGACTCAATAATATTTTCATAAACGCTCCAAAGCCCGCCACTCGTAGGCATCTCAGAACTTACAGTTAAGGTACTAGATGTAAGCGTGACCGTGTCTGAAATAGTTTCGGAATGCAGTGCTATATTAAGATCAACAAGACGCTTTTTTGCCATAGTAATAGTAGACTGTATGTATGATGAAAGTATCGCTGACTCGGCCATAAAAATATCGCCGGTGCCGATATATCGGCAAACTTCAAGTGTCGCCAATATATCGGCATAGGTATCAGTATCGGATGCATCTCTACTTTAAAGCTCTCTTCACATAAGGTTCTACGTAATAAAGGATATGTCGCGACTCAGTGTGAGCGACTTGCGACTGTATAGCAGGAGTGTTACAATTTGTAGCGCCCATCGATTATTAGTGGCAGCCGAGGACCACATCGTTTGCGCGGTGCTAAAGGACATGGCGCACGACAGCCACCGGTGGCTGTGGTCGGTGGCCCGTTTGCGCAGAGCCTTACACCCAATCTTAGAGGATGATTTGGGTGTATTCGCCAAAACCACACAGCATCGTACAAAGATCTAGTTGTGAAGAAGATATGGCTTAGTCTACTAAACTCACAAGGAAATTTTCAGAAACCTGAAGCCTGAAGTTTCTGAGCTTTTCTATGTCAGCTTGCACGTGTCTTAAGAAAGCAACACACAGCCATAAGTAATCACTGACCTACTTATCGAAATAACTCAAGACATATTCGATATTTTGCCCACGACACACAAAACCGTGTTTCCTCAACAACAAATCATAACACATCCATCATTTCGCAACGATGTCTTGACGTTCCGAACGACATTGTCACCAAATCCGCGTCTTATTACGTGTAGTCATGTGTTTGGGTTTCGTGCTGGTTCCAACCGGATAGCAATTGATGGAGCGCCTAAAGCGATTGACATTTGACACGTAATTACGTCTGTGCACGGGTGTGGCGGTTATTGGTTGCGTACTTATGTGTTCCTGGTACTTTGTGATTTTATTGAAGACAAAATATAAGACTAAAAAAAAATGGCTATGGAAGGATTTATCCAAACAGTGGGTAGATGTGAATGGTTATGATGTACCTATGGGTTTTTTAATTATTCAAGTGTCGATGTGTCTACGTGAGATCTCATATGGTATAGGCTGGATCTGGTTTGGGGAAGAGGATTGAAGTGAAACTAATTTTCGTTATTTTATTGGCAATTCAATGTTTGCATACTTTCTTAATTTTGCTGTCCCTCTATTTTATAGAGATGCAGAGAAACGCGCACACGTTATAATTTGTAGACATCGAAAGTAAAGTATGATAATAAATCCACAATTCATAAGAAAGATGATAAAATCAGATTACAATATTATAATAAATCGGAATAACGACCAGAATATATCAATTTCAACGTGAACTATACTTATATTAATGTTCCTTGCCGCATAATGTGACCTAATTCTTATACAATAATAGATCAATTTATTTATCAGTAGTCTTCTGTGGTCCATTTTATGAGCCCATTCATAAATGTATAGTGTTTATGACTTGGCTCACGTGCGCATTTCGGGGAGTCGAGTCACGTGGTGAATTGATAACTGTTAAGTCTGTAACCGTCACGAAGCTCTGGCATTTGGGTGACGCTTTCTTATTCACATCAAGTGGTGAATATAAACATTAAATGTATGTGAAAGAAAGAAAGAAAAAGTATTTATTGGGACTCACACAGGAGATCAAAAAGCAAGCTTATCATAAAACAACTAACTAAACAAATAAAAACTAAGTAAAATGAAAATAAAAGCAGAAAGTCCTGGTACGAGGGCAAAAGACTCCTATCTCAGCATGACGCTGCGACATTTAAAAATAAGTGTCGCAGCGCTGGTTATCATCATCAAGGCTCGGATACCGGTTAAATTTTCAAACAGTTATTATGTACTTGACGCAAAAACCTTTAAATTCGGTTTCGTTCGTAAAGATTTTTTTTTGTCACTAGATAAATCGTTCGTTAGTGTGATTAATTTTAGTTTAATCAAAATTAGGTATCTAAGTAAAACAGTAGTTGAGTCCACCAATATGCGTTATGAACACATCCTATCTTGAAACGGCAATTCTTGTATATATGTAAATATATAATCTGAATCTCGGAAACGGTCCAATGATTTTCATGAAATTTAGTATGCAGGGGGTTTCGGGGGCGATAAATCGATCTAGTCATCCAGATATTGTGAATCAACCGTAGTTATCTCGAAAATAGAATAACTTTAGTTATTATAATACGTAACTCCTTTTTTTTTGGGTTGGATATTATCAAATAACTTCTCCCGCTCTGGGCGGACCGGGAGGGCGTAATACGTAACCCCTGAGCCGCGAATATGTTTGTTTTAATATGAGTTATATTAAATTAGGGTTTATTATTTTTAAGAATATTATGTGTAAATATCAATATGCGTTTATAAAATTATACTTTATAAAATTATGCTTCATTATTATTATTATATCAACAGTATTTATGGCAATAACATTTATATCTAATAATATTATGCGTAATAATCATTATGCTGAAATTTCGTTATGGCAATGTAAATTATGACAATGTACCTATTTTATGCTTATCATTAGTAAACCGTCTGCCTGGGTCCACCTCTCCAGGTTTTACACTAATGTTGCATTCTTAACATGAGAAATACCTAGATAGTGCAATGTACCTCCAATACCTAATTCATCTGTAAACACTGGTACGCGATGTTCCCAAGAGATAATCAACACATCACCAACATAAGGCGTAGCAATAATTCACGCTGTTTTCCCATAAACCGTTCCCACATAACGATCAGTGTGTAAAGACGTGTTTTCATTGGGTGACAGAATGTTAGGCAACTTGCTGTAACGTCGACAAGGTGGTGCAAGATTTCTCTAAAATAATATTTTAGGAGCTTTGTGGTTATTTATAGTATAACTCACATTTTTGCTGCTACTAATGTGTTGTTCCGCACGTTGGGAGAAGACTATATGCATTTCCTCAAATCCACCCATGCTTCGATCAAATATACTTTGATTAAAGAGCAAATCCACATGCACGATCTGCGATGCAGCATAGTATCGATCCCGATCATATATTATCTGTTGATGCTGTAATTCGGCGCTTTGATAGACACGCCAACATTGACGATATAATTATGTCATTTTTGCAGCCGCAAAAAACAAAAGTACCCATAAATGATTCGAGCAATTAATTTCGGAACTTGCGGAACTGTGATTCCAATAATGGGCTATAATGAGGAAATTTTGCTCGTGTCTCGGACTGTAGGCCTTTAATTTTAATTGCCATGTTGGATATAATTGTCCATCAGTTTGCTCACATGTTGTCCAACACGGATTTGCAGTGTACAGGCCTCTTAACGCGTGTATGCAATCGGTAAGTGAATAGATAATAATAGTTATAATTCAGCGGAACTTGTGCATTATTTTCTTAAAGATTTAACCTATGTATTGTACTCGATAATCGATACTTCTGTTGTTGTAAGATTTCTCTAGAGTTATTCAGTTTTTTATTTACATTAACTATGTGAGATGAGTAGATAATTATTTGAGAAATACCTATGTGTGTGCTCGCAAAATAATCTCAAGTTTATCCTTTTTGTATGATAGGTACTTTTTAGCACACTACAGTGTACGCAAAACTGCAAGGAACGCAAAACATCAAAAACATTGCAGACAATCACTGAATATAGATTTCGTTTCTGTTTTTTGCTGCTGGATATGTTTTTAGGGACCCCAGAACTACCAAAGCATTACTCTTTTTGTTTTTTAACCATTTTTTCCCCTCTACCCCAGTGCGCGGAACCATACTTCCCATTCCTGGGCGCACACGCTCCCCCCGCCGGCTACCGGGCGGAGGGCGACGAGGACGGCACCGTCCGATGCTGCTGCGTGTGCTACACCTTTCTGAGGCAGCAATGGGAGCAGTACGATCGAGAGAACAAGCCGCACAGTCAGAGGTTCTACTGGATGAAAAGGCTCGATGGAAAACCCTTTATAGGTTAGTATAGTTTTAAGGATTTCTAGAGTTTATACATACTTCGGAAGGATAATGTGTACGTTGATATTTGGTGTCCCAACTATGGTTTATGGTAAGCGCGAGCTATGTGCACCCAAATTGTACAGAGTTTCAGTAAAAGATCACGCCGAAATAGAAGAGCAATGTGATAATGATAATGGGGTTCGAACCACGAATTTTCTGCCTCCGTTCAACAAGAGACAGTGGTGAACTGCAAAGACTTATTTATGGCTTATTTTCAAGTCAAAACTGGTCGGAAAATCTCGAAATAACAAATAGTAAACTTGAATGTTTCTCACGACAGTTTAAATGTTACAAAAACCCATTGTCGTATTTAGCATAGGTACTCCGTAGACACTCCATAAGCACAACATGGATACGTCTTTAAATCTTCCCCTACAATAAATAACTCGAAACACAATGTCTTCACAACGTATGTACCTCTTGACTATTAAACGCATCGGATCAGTCGGCGTCACTACGAATCGTACAACAACGTTGCATTCCGATTTACTCCGAATGGCCGTCGTAAATCCAACGCCTTTCCGCCTCGGCTCGCCTCGCCAGATAAATAATATTAAAACATAGGAGACAAGATTCAACTTGTGGACATGGAAGAAGTATTTTGTATTTTTTTTTGCTCCGAATTTTTAAAATGGGTTGGTTTCCGTGTCCCGCAGTGTACGTTAAGTCAGTTGTTATGGCCAGTTAGATGCCGAAAAATGGGACATCCAGTGTAATCTAATAGAAGTAGAAAATTTCGTCGTTGTTTTCATAATGCTGACAATTTCTTAGGGAGTCAAAAATGAAGAATTTTTGTTTTATTTTGTAGTTCTCTTCCTTTTGATCTTATTCAAAGACAAAAAAAAAACAAAAGTAAGTACTTATCTAAAAAAAATATCAAAAGAAAATTCGTAAAAGGTTGATTAATTTAAATAGATGCGGCTTCTCTTACAAAGCTGATCCACGAGCGGAGATAAAAATGTAACATCCAACATTTTTTTCAAGCAAAAAAAAAATAAAACATTCCGCTAAAAATGTCCTTAAAAATTGTTATCAAACATTATTTCAACTGTCAAAACGGGTCGTGTCGTACAAATCGCCCCCTGGCGGATTATCCGGGAGGCAGAGCCCTCCCACGGCACTCTTTTGTCTCGGCTGAACCAAGCCGTGATAGACGCACGGAAAGTGTCCTATTTTTTTTTGTCTTTTTTTAGGACATGCAGTAGGTATATACGAAGTACGCAGGTTGTAGTTTTGCGTAGCTTTTTTGGTTAAGAATTTTATTTACATCATGTTTTTAAAATGAACTGGGATTTGTATTTTCAAGTTTATTATTCGACGGAAAGATTTTAATGTAGGTACGAAAACTTACAACTAGTGGTTGCGTAGATTCCATGCTCTTCTATCATACGCCTGGTAAACGTATATCAGGCGTGTTTAACTGATAAAATTGAAGTGATACATCGATTATCAATCCCTAGTACTGTGAAAATTTCATTTAAAAAAAAAGTAATACTGAACATATTATTTAAAATAAGAATACTAATCTTGGCTTGGCTTGGTTTGTTAAGTATATGGAAAATTTGACCCTGGGGTCCACGCTCATCATTTGCGCTAGCGTCAAAAAAATTGCTAGCATACTAAATTGATACAAACACTCAAATTACAGCCACATAACATGTTTACTTAGCATTTCGTGGTACACCATTGTGGTGAGCAGCCCCACCATCGAAACAATGCCTTGTTTTGTTACGTGTCACCTGCACAAAGAACTAACTATAGTACCTATTTACTACTAGCGACCTGTAAGTACACGGTTCGTGACTACTTGTAGGCTGTAGGTCAGTATTCGGTAATGGTCCTGCAGGTTTTCATGGACAAGTCCTTAAAATGTGGAGTGAAGATGTTTGAATGTTAGCTACGCGATTGCACATGAATAGCGGAAAGGAATGTGAATGAGGCTCACAGATAGACCTGAATTAACACATAATAATCTTATTATTAAAAAAATATATATATCTTGTAGTCATCGCACGTTTCTCGGTTTTTGTCATTTTCTCCTAAGCTAATTATCCAGATACGTAAGGTATTTTCCCAAAGACGCAAGTGATACTATTGTAGTGCCTATTCAAGGATGCATATCCGGTACGGCTCGCAAATCCTTTCATATCCTAAGGGCACGTCTTCCTTACCATTACCGCGCCACCCGGTCTACTCCTTGATATGCAATGGCCTCTGTAGCCCCATGATATATGAGACTCCAGGAGCTTGTGCAAATAGTGGGGTTCATTCGATTTATCGAGTCTGGTTAAACCACGCTGGGATCGGTGCATTTAAATCATTCATTCATTCATTCAAGGACGCAAGTGGTACTTGCATGCAACAACCATAAACAAAGTCAAAAACGTTTATTGCGAACTAAGTGTACAATGTTGTGTTATGTAAGTACTTATAAGTTAGCAGCCTTTTACAAGAATTGCAATTATCAGTCGCCTGCCCTTATCATTCTAAATTAACAAGCATTCAAAATTATTATTACTTAATTTTTCTTTTATATTGGCACAGTTAAATAGAGAAATTATAGTTATGTCAAAATTCAAGGTCAACAATAATTAATTTCATACAATTATCCAGCAGTATTAATGTCATCCTTTTCAGATAGTACAAATTATAATTATAATTTTATATGGAGTTAGCCACTTTTGTACATGAGAGAAAATCGTTATTTTAAGCTAGACTCTAAATATTATTTGACTGAGTAGAAACATTTTTGGGTTAGGTATAGTTTTAGCCTTTTTGGAATATTGTTACAGATTTTTCAGTTTTAAACACGTTGGGCAACTTATTATATTTCATTTTTTTAAATTAAAAGCCTCTGTATATATAGAAAATGTAGGACCACTCTTGTTCTCTGCGTGCTACGCTACCGATTTAACGCCATGATTTTCCAGATTTTATTAAAGGCCGTTAAAGAAATTGCTTTTATTTCAAAACCTTTTAGTGAAAGTCATTTCGAAAATATTTCTATGAATTCGCATACGTACTCGCGTGAAATGCTTTTCTTTTTTCCAAGTACCAAGTCTCCTCTCAGCCGAAAAATACAAAATTGAATGGTATTTTACGTGTCGGTAAAAGGAGACGGAAACGATTACATACACTCTTGGGCCTGAATGTAACGAGATGAAAATGTTGTGAATTTATATATTCAAACATACATTAGTGTATTACAGTGACTAGTTGCTATCCCATAATTCCCATAGCGATCCATTGTTTCAACAATATCCAATCCACAAAGCGGCGGTAAAATCCAAAATAACAATTACAAGTCAATCGTGTGAGCGATCTTCGGTGTCCAGTGTGCCAAGTAAGGGTCGTACAGAGTAGACAGGGTCAGAATCCGTAAAAATCAAAGCAGTTGGCGTTGAAAATGAAAAATAATCGGAAATGCACTCAAAACACATCGGAAAACACGAAACAAGTGACAGCTGTCTAGTAGGGGTAGGCGTTGCGACAACGAACCGTTTACGAATACCATTTTGTGATAATGAATCCGTTTTACGTCCTGGGCATAAATTCAAACAGTCTTCATTGCACAAACCCGTCTTCGAATTACTTGGTGCGATTTTTTATTTTACATCTAAGAAAATACAGTCGGTTACAATGACTCAACTATCTATCACACTCGTAAAACAGTCCTTTCAATAAAAAGTTAACTCTTAAAAATTTGAACTCTTTGAAATTAAATACAGTCAATAATGTTTAATAACCAGTTGTCAATGTTGTCGTTCGGGATGCGAAAAAACCATTTCATACATTTCAAATCGTTGATAGTTGTAAGAAAGTGTGCTCGACGAAAACGCAATTCTATACCATGTTGGATAAGTTTCGTCCTTTAACCGTTTTCTGCAAGCGTTTTCGTCGTCGGGAAAACGGTTTCGTCCGTCAAAAATTCGACAACGACCCATCACTAATGTCTAGTGTCAATGTCAGTCAGCTCATGCCAGTGCAGAACATGCACTGCCAGTGACATAGACTAAAAATATAAGACTGATTTTAATCGATATGAAATTGATAAAATCATTATTTTGGTTTTTTAGTAATTAATGATGTTTATTTAAATTAAATGCACTATATTGTATAAAAGTATATATAGTGCATTTACTTTTAAGTTAATTATATTACCTATTGCTACCTTGTGGGTAGGTTTTCTTTTTGTAGTTGTGTAATCGATTACTTTAATCGATAATCAACTATCTTTATCATATTTCTCCGCTTCCAGACTAAGAATTGAACAGATTTTTTATATTCAAGGATAAAAAAATGACTAATTTTTTAGATCATATCTCAACTTATTACATTTGGGCCCAACATTTTCCGTCTCCTTTAGCAAACATAACACAATGTAACAGCTATTTACAGTAGAATCGTTTTCAGATGCCCTATGTGCACAATACACATCGATGTTCATATAACATGATGCGTGCACGTATGTATTAAAACACAAATGTCTAGCATCGGGGACAGAGGGACAGTCAAACGGTTTGCGAATTCTAACCGCTGCGCAGACAAGGCCCGATAGTAATAAGTTCTTTCATGTTGTATAGAGTAAACAGCGCGGACTGGGTCTGCAATGCAATGATAGGAAACCTGTGTGTGACTGACATGTAGCATATTTAGACGATTATGCTATAGACAAACATTATACAGTAAACCTATAGGGGCGAAGTCTAACACGAGTCTTTGCGAACTCGGGAGTTGAAAGTAGGCCCTGTGATCTGCAGCCGTTTCATTCATCCTGTGTTAATTCTTTGTTTAACAGTCTAATAAACTATGCCATCGCTTTGTAATAGGTCATTTCACATCGGATGTTAACAAAATTTAAAAAAAAAAATTGACAGACTATCTTCCGAAAACTTAAGTCAAACCCTTCCCAATAAAGGGAGTTCGGAAATGATTGAAACATTTCCCATAAAAGAAAAAGTGCACCCAATAATTTCCACAACGGGAATTTCCATCTAGCAAGAGGCACTGCTAGTGGTAGCGAACATGTCATATGTCAAACGTTGATGAAATATGAATCACTGGCCAGCCAGACGACGGGGTTCCAACTCTTTGATGTTATATAAATACGACTGGCCGCCGCTCGAAACTAAGGATGCCACGCGGCTATAAACAGGACGAATACGTACTGTACGTTTTAGACGTAAAGCATTCCTGTTTAGTGTACTGTGAAAGATGTGTTCTCTTTCTTTCCTATGCATGCGCAAGTAATTTTGACCTGACTTGACCATAAACATAAACATTTCTGTTCTGGATTTATTCTTGGACAGCTGTCTAGTTTGCCTTAACAAAATCCTAGTCGATGCAGGTATATGACGGGCAGCAAAGAAGATGCGATGGGTTAATTAATATTGAACTAGAAAAGGTCTATGGGATGAGGTCTATGTAAAATACTGATCTTAGTAGATTCTGAGAAGTCAAGTAACCGTTGGAAAGTTGAGGTCCGTTTCTTCACAACCTTGGTGGCTGTAAACATGACGCGAAAATGTTAGATTAGAAGTATCACGTGTAAAGCGCAGGCCACACTGGGAATGAAGAGAAACGAAGCTAAGTTCGTTTAGCTTTCCTTCGCGTCTTTTCGTACTTCCGTTCATAGTACGCGGAGTGAATCGAAGTACTGAAGTATGAAAAGACGCGGAAGAAAGCTCAACGAACTTAGCTTCGTTTGGCCACAGATTTTCGCTTCGTTCCCAATTAGTAACAGCGAAAACTTATGAACCATGTACTTGCAAAACTATAAAATTAACTTTGGTCTGCAAAACATCAGACATTTTCTGTAGCTAAACTTTTACTATGTTTCATAGCTTGAAGATCTTAAACTCCTATTAGTAACCTATCATCAGCCCTAATAGCACACCGACAATAGTTACAATAAATAGGCATTACAAATAGTCTAAACACAATGTTAGCTTAAACAAAACAAGAAACCCATTCGTGTCAGCACAGCCCTGATTGCATCGAATTAGTCTCTGTAAATAAAAGTGAAGTTCCACTAAGCGGCTCCAACCGGTTCTAGACGTTGCATATTGAACTGTGTATTGTTCACACGACATGACTAATGCGATAGTTCAGAGCGCTTTAGTTCGGAATCGCGAAATTAGTCCATGTTATTTGGTGAATTAGGTCGATGTTTCTTTTCGTCTGTTCATTTGAGTTTTGGTAATGTTGCAGCAAACGTTTCTCTGAGCGAATCGTTCGGTCAGTCCGAGGATTGGCGATCATGCTCTACCTATTTTTCTTTTAAAAGCATGTTCATACCACTTGTACTACAAAGGCCTGTGCCTCTTTCAAGAGCCAACTTATGAACGCCCAATAGCTGGTTCACTTTGGCTAGGTCATGGTCACGGAACAAATAATTTCGCTAAATAAAACTTATGTTCTGATCGTCTCCTGCCAGGTCTTTGAGGATGATATTTTCAGACCTATGGAACAATTCTCGTATATATTAGTTCTTAATTTGCTGGTAGATTTGATAGCAAATTAAACAACATCGCGAAAACAGCTCGCTTTAATTACTTAATTGAAACCTAATGAACTAAACTACATACTTAAAAGAAGTGCAGAACTACCACCGAACTAGCAACTAGTCCATAGTTCCCGCGTTCTACGTTCTACGATTTCACAACACTACTCGTAATTGTCTTTTTAGACTTATAGCTGGGATGTCTGTGTGCAAACTTATTACCTAGTTAGTTTGTTTTGTTGCTAGATTAGGTGCTGCGATTTTAGCGTGTTACTAAGTTACTTCGTGTTTGTTAAGTTTTGAACACAGACTTTAGGCCGAGTTTAGACACATAGATTACATTATGTTTGTATTGCAGAGTATCGAATTGTGTATACGTGTCATTACCAATGTGTTTTGTTTTCCTTTGAGCGGGTCAGTGATAGATTTGGTGGATAGCAAATAAGATGTTTGCCAATTAAAACAACTGTTACTTATACGTCACTAGTAGTACCTCAGTAGTGACGAAACTCTTATTTAGTTCTGCTGATATTGTGTGCTGTAAATGTGGTGCTTCTCCAGAAAGGATGGGACACTGATCGTGTTTTGCGTATGATACAGGAAATGAATTGGCGTAACTTAGGGTGGCAAACTCGTAGCCGAATTCTGGGCCGAGTCCATTTAGATTGGCATCGATACGCTAAGAAGAACAAGATATAATTATGCTTCTTATCTTCCTACTAATAATAAAACCGGAGTTTGGTTTTTTATTTCATTGTTTTGAACGCGCTACTCTCGGGAACTACCACTACTAGTCTGTTTCGAAAAAAATATTTTTGAATTTGATAGCTTAAATCTTGGGGAAGGATATAGGCTATTTAACATCACGCTAAGATCCTTAGGATCCGAGCAAAAAGAAGAAAAGTTAGAAGGAACACTAAGCGAAAACGATGTAATAACGCGGGCGGGCGATCCGATGCGACGGAGTGGGACGGGGGAGTAAGAAATTTCACGCGGGGAGAAGCTAATACCTGGTTGATCACGTCCACCTACCTAGGATGTGGCCTACGTGTCATGGCGCGCGTCACCCAAACCGGAACCGAACCGAGTCTTACTCCACTAACTTGATTGCTAATTCTTCGAAACAGCCTAAAACAACTTTGCAAAATAATACTCTATTCCTGAGAACTGTGTAGGTAGCTCCTAAAAACAAATACCTAAGCTAGAGTCTTTGCACATGCTATAGCTAAGTATCAAACGACGTACTTTGGCTAACAATACGAATATGGCCCTATTCAGCACAGTAGCCAAACTATTGTACAGTTCTAATAAACCATTCTGTTTTATTCGCATAGTTATTATAAATGGCTAAACTAATTTAACCGCTATATTGTTAGCAGTTGAAAAAGTCCGTGCGCGAATGTGCCGTGCAGAAATATTAAATATGGCAAGTCAGACTGGTTACCTATGTGTCTAATTCAATAGCGGTAACTAATTAAATATGAATTAAATTGGTTTTAGTTTCCTCTAATGTGAACTTTGCCTATATTTGGCGTTGACTCTACAAACACTTGTGAGGATCTTTAGTGGATTGGTGTTACTTCGGCACTTCCGCATTGAGTTTCGACCCAGTGTACATTCATTTGTTCCTTTTATAATTCTGCTTAGGACGGTTTTCGAAGAAAAGAAATGGCTACTTGAACACAATGAATAAAAAAATTAAAAACACCGGGAGTGCCGACAGAAGTGAAAACTATAAAAATATAAATAAAGAGCACAAAACAATTGACCATGTTCCTATGTAGGTATCATAACATCGCCTGCATCGGCACCGCGGTAATCAACGCGTTGATGTCTTTTACTCCACAGATCGTCTGTTGGCGAGTAAAATTACTTGATACAACATTGATCCATAACGTAATATAAATAAAGAGCACAATCGCGTTTAAAAAAGTGAGGTGTCGGTAACAGTGTCGCGAAATAATGCTTTGATCCCATCTCAAAAATACCCAACGCGTATAAAGAAGAAATTCGATCTAAAAAAAAAATTTTTGTCCACAAGTTCACCGTTTATCAAAAGATGCTCTTGCATCCATCCTACAAATCTCTCAAGAACCTTTTGTCTTTTATCTTTATGGTAAGAAAGTATGTCAGCATTTCTATATCTATCGGACCAGTCATACGGCCTATTTCATCGTAATAGGTCATCTTGACTCAGTACATTTTCCATCCGTTCTGCCCTTTCCTCCGACATTCTTTCCCCAGAATCGTTGAACATAAAAATAATTGCAGTAATTATAATAATTGCTTGACTTAAGAGTGTTTCTTCGGTGTTCCAGAGGCCTTTGTGACCTTATCTCGCGGCCGTGTTCTAGTAATGTTCGCAGCCAGAAACCTGCTACCGGGTCTGTAGTTTGGTCAAGAATATAATGCAGATGGAAGTCAGAAAATCAACTTAGTTCTGTCCCGAGTTTTTCAATTAAAAGGATAGGATTGATGTTACTCATTGATGCTTCTGTTAAGATTTTGCTTTCAAAGCGATGATTTTGAGTTGCTTATTTTTGAAGTGAAAACTTCTTTAGGCGCGTTGGGCTTTTTTGAGATGGGACTAAACCAATGATGTTAACAGCAATTTTTTCGCTAACCACGATCAGTCTGTAGTGCATCGTCCTGCCATCTCTTTCGTGAGCTGTCTCGACGCTGTGTCGGGGCTTCAACGTGTGGTAACATGAGCCTAGGGTTTAGACGGCATGCGGCAGACGGAGACCAATTTCACTTCAGCTTGCAGCGGCTTTACAGGCATTTGAGCTCCTAAGTCGTTTATAATTTAGACTCTGTGTCATCGTTTGTAAAGTTACTGGAGCTAGCTGTCCTATTTGTAATTATTTAGAAATGTCTCAAGTTTGATCGAAATAAAACACAGTATACTGTGTCAAAAGTAATTATTTAATAAACGAATGCATTACATCAGTATTTTATCTCAGTGACATTATTGATCTCGTATAGTTATAAGAAATGGGAATGTGAGAAGTATCTATGTCTCTCGTAACGCAAATAATTTCGTTCAGAACACAAAAAAGCTTCTCAGGAGCATTTATTATTTTTGTAGGGGTTACTAAGTAAAAAATACTATGGTGTGAAGGTCATTGTATTAATTTAAATCACAAAATAGACGGATACTTTTTAGTCGTGTTGTACCCGATATCCACGTTCGTTACGTATTTACTCCGACAGTAACTTAAAAAAATAACAAACAGAAAATTCCCACGCTAAAAGTAAGAGTACACAATTCGACTACTGCACATATCTACATAGGTCAGTTGGACTCGGTCGGTCAGCTGATTATTACGGTGGCACTTTCACTGCCACCGCGCCGAGGTCGCCAGCGTAAGCGCAGCCGAGCCATGAATGACTGTACGTACCTATGTGTAGGTAGGTGGATACAGTCGGCAAAAGAGTTTGGTATACTTGCATAACCTATCTTCCTCGCTATTATTATTAATTTTGGGAGTTACACGCCACTTTTTCCAACTAAAACAACATTAGGAAGTGATAGAGGGCGGGCGTTTCGGGAGCTTTTCTCTATTTGCATAACCGATATTTGATTTTTATTGTGTGTGTAATAATTTTAATCTACATATTTCAAAAAAAGGAGGATGTATCTCAATTCGACCGTATATCATTTTTTTTATGTGTCCGCGGATAACTTCGTCGTTTATGAACCAATTTTGATGATTATTTTTTTGTTGGAAAGAAGATATCCCAAGGGTGGTATCATGATAAGGAAACCAGGATCTGATGATGGGATCCTGGAGAAATCGAGAGAACTCTTCAAATATTATAGGAAAACCTATAGCGATTTGGGTACTTTTATAGTAACTCGTGCAGTTGCTCTTGGAAAGTACCATTTGGTGAAGTGGAACTGATGATGAAGACCAGAAATGGTCGCCGGATTTACTCAATAATAAGTATTTCACGGCCTGCGATTCGATTACTTTAAATACGGTTACAATGCAATCTATGCTCGTCACAATGCATATGGAGAAGTGGAGCTGATGGTGAAGCACCAGGAAAACTCCTCAACGATTAACGTCCCTGCATCGGAAAAACCAATATTTTGTAAAAGGTGATGAGAAGTTGAGATAAGGCTATTGTAACTTAGATAAATTACAAACTACCCACAAAAAAGCGAAAAAAAAAACTTAAAAAAAAAAATATAATTGACTTCCAAAAAACACTACAAAGTGAAAAATAACTTAAATTTCGGAAGTCGGTGGCAAATAACTAAAATACAATACAAACCAAAGCCATCGACTTCCGAAATTAAGTTATTTTTCACTTTGTGGTGTTTTTTCAGAAGTGTTTTTTTTTTAAAGATTTTTAGGCATAAAAATGTCATGTAAAATACTTCTTAGCATACGTACTACATTTTTTAAGCGGTTGCAAAATAGCTGCCTGTATACTTGTCATTTTGTTTGACTGTATACAATCATGTGGTAGACGTACATACACGTTAATGCATGGGAACGTAATCGTAGGAAGATAATTGACTTGTAGCTGGTTAAGTTAATAGTAATTGGTTGGGTTTGTGTGTAAAGCATGATATTTACTTGATTGGCGGTTAAAAGGAGAGTGTAATTTGAGATCATTTAAATTGTTTTCCATAATTATTTATTAATGTTACTGATCTGCGCATCATGTATGTCTCAACTCGTATTTAAAACTAGCGGACGTCACGCGATTTCACCCGCGTAGTTCCCGTTCCCGTGAAAGTACGGGGATAAAAAATATAGTCTATGTTACTCGCTGATAATGTAGCTATCCATTGCTGAAAGAATTTTTCAAATCGGTCCAGTAGTTTTTAAGTTTATTCGGTACATACAAAAATACAAATCTTTCCTCTTTATAATATTAGTATAGAAGTATAGACAAAATAAAGACCAAGCGTAGCTTAACTTGATTGAACGAACCGTGCGGCTGTTATTACTTAGGCCACAAAAGAAATCGGATTAATATTTCGTGTAGAAAATACACTTCAAAGTCAAACTGTAAACTTTTAGTTTTGGGGCGTATTATACGCTCAGCTGTGCCTTACTTCTTCTTCTAACTTTCCTACAGTAAAGTCACAACAATGAAGTATCGAACCCCCCACCCCCCCTCAATGTGGGTGTACTGTAAGTACACCTGGGGAATGCAGGCGTGACGTTATGTGATGTGCGAACTAACCAATTATTCTTCTCAACTTTCCAGGAGCCGACATGTCGTTCCAAGGCGAGTACGCGGCGCAAGTCCTGGGCCTCTCAGGAGAAGGTACCCGCGAGGAGGCGGCGTCCTCCCCGCGGCCCACGTCCCGCCCGCTGTACCCGCTGGACACGCCCGCCCCGCACCCCGCGCAGGACTCCTTCCGGAAGGAGGAGAAGGAACAGAACCATGTGCATAAGTTTAATAATGTGAGTTTTTGTGGTTTTCATTTAATAATGTGTAGTCGTCTTATGCTCTCAAACGGAGAATCAAAACATCGTGAAAAACCTGCAATGGGCCAGCGTGCTGAATTAGGGCTCACTCTCTCTCACAGAAAAGAGGCCTGAGTCCCGAGTCCCAGGAGTGGGAACGTTATCTACCTATTTTGAACAACAATGGGAAGCTTCTGCTTAAGGTTTTTATTACAACCAGTAACTAATGCCAACGGACAGAAATCTGCTACTTGCATGATAGAAACCAAGGACGAATCGAAAGATTTTATTTTTATTAAGAGGCAACCCAGGGACTACCGTATTCCGTAGGTAGAAGTTGTTTCTTATAAATAAGGTGTGCGATTTACAAAACTATGTATTACAACAAGTAAAATTTTTACTCAATACTTTTTTTTTGTTGGAACGTTTTGTAGTTTTAACCCAACTGTGCCAAAAAAAGAGTTATGTTTAAACGGGCGAGTGATACTGCTCGACATCTAAAAAACTTGTATTTTATTTAAAGTAATAGCAACAATTCAATTCAAAAGTGTTAATGTTTACTAATAATAACAAAATTTCAATAAATTAAATTAAGGCGGCACATAAAGAAATAGGTATTTAGTCACATTCTCGTCTAAAATAACAAATTTAATAAAGAGATGTCAATATAGAACAATATAGAATAATTATTACCTTATGGGAGCAAGATATTAGCCAAAACAAAATCTGTGATAAAAACTCAGTCACACTGTAGGACGCCTTATCCTTTAAAAAATGACGTAGTATACTCTTAAACAGCACTGTTGTCAAGTCTTTCCAACCACTTGGTAATTTATTGTAAATAATTGGAGCCATACAGTAGACACTTCTGCGCACAAAAGTAGTTTGACACGGCAATTGACATAATTTACTAGTATCACGCCTATTTCTTAGGAATACATCATAAAGAAAAAAAGTTTGTTTATTCTGCACAACAAAATAAACACATAACAAAAGTAGTCAAAAGCCTCGTATTCAATCAAACAAAAAAGTTTGACAATATTGTTCATAGTAATTATAATACTGGTTCCTATTACTCTGAGACTGGTTCATTGGTTCAAGTCAAGGCCACGGACCACAGACAATATTGCGTAATTACTGTTGCAACATTGGCAAATTACAACAAAAACAAAATGCCGATTGCTGAGTTACCTACTTGTGTAACACATAACAACAAAAATTAAGCTGTGCGTCGCATCTGTGCAAGAACAGGTCATTGCTCAGCGAAAAGCTGTGAATTCGGACGAACCTACCGTCACCTGCAATTACCTAAGGGATGACGTCTCCCTGTGTGACTTATTATATCGGGAAAGTACTATTTTCCATTGAAATATGTGTGATTCAGCTGATCATAGTATGTACTAAAAAGTAATAATAAATAAAAATAAATATCTGTATTTCTTTCTGCGTAACATAAATTAAATGTTTAAAAAAATAAATAAACTAATACAATGGAAACTTAAAGTACTAAGTAATAAATATATTATACGTTGTGTACAGTGTGGTGTGTTTTCCTGTTTGAGCTGTTTTAGTAATTATAATAAATTCGATAATACATTAACAATCCATACTTAGGTTTACATTGATACACCATCGTTTCTTAGATGCACCATGGGTATTGCGATTTGCTTTCCGTGTCGATGGCGTGCCGACCATTTGCATAACGGTAGGCATCGAGGCATGGGGTTGGCAAAAGACAATCATGCTTTTTCAGTCAAAGCGGTAAATAAGCTAATTGCTTACAGCTTAATAGTGTTAAGTATGGATTGTTTAATATTCTTTTAGTGGGATGACATGTATCCATTGATGTACGAAGGAGCAAGATCCACCAAAATACGGAATGCAAAACTTAAGGACGCTTCATATCAGCTAGACATTCAGCTCTACATCAGCTAGACGTTCAAAACGACTTGGATTTTGTTAGATAAACATAGCTACTTCGAAGATATATATACAAGGAAGTGTCAAGATATTGCACTGCTTAAAATAAGGCTTGCAACTGTTTGTAGTTTTAAGTTTAAATATTGACCGGGGATATCTTTTTTGGGCCTTAAATATTGTATCTTTATCCGTTGAGTTGGCCCAAAAACTTAACGCAACTGCAAATGATCGGCATTATTGCTGAAATAAATTTATTTGGCGCGGCCGTGAGGCACACATATTTTAATTTTATGTTAGTTTTAACGAACAACGTTAGTTCTAACAATTTATATGTTCACTTAAATTATGTTTGCAATATTATTAACTCTGTTTTAAATTTTAAAATATAATTTTTAGATTTGATTTTGCTTGTCATTTAATTTTTAACAAAAAGTTGGAAAACCAGAGATGTCTTTACCTACTTTATTGATAACAACTATGTCTAACAAATAAAAATCTTTGAATTTCACTTTTAATTTGTTCAAATGTGTTCCTTGCTTACTGTACTATGCTAAATAAAGCGTAAACTAACACGCTCCTTGTGATGTATTACAGCAGCGGTTCGGCGGCGCGGGCGCGGGCGGCGGCGCGGGCGCGGGGGGCGCGGGGGGCGCGGGCGCGGAGGAGGGCGGCGTGCTGGACCTGCGCGCGCGCGAGCCGTCCGTCATCTCCGTGGGCTCGCAGCACAGCGGGGCCTCCGAGCCGGCCGGCTATCTGGATGCTGTCAGGTAACACGCGCCCGCTACCGTACACGGGAACGGGACGAAGAGCGTCCCAAAGACCGGCCAAGATCACCAGAATGATCGTGGAATGTCGTTAAAAGCTTTAGACCATTTAACCTATTGACTTGTAAAATTTTTTGAGGATCTCGTGGCTAAGTAATTTAGTACCGGCTGTCATTCGTGGATCTTTAACAGTCGTTACGGGTCGTCAGAAGCCCGAAAGTCTTGACAACCAGTCTTACCAAGGGGTATCGTATAACCCAATTACTGAATTGTAGAGGTCAAATAGTCGCTCCATGTAACATACGGCATTCAGCTGCATCCGGTTAGACTGGAAGCCGACCCCAACATATTTAGGAAAAGGCAGGCAAATTGATTAATTTATAACATGCTTTGTACTACGAATAAAAAATCTTTAACTTTTGGTGGAGAACGAGGTAAGCAATAGTGGCAACTTACTCAAAAAGAACAAGTATCGATATTTTATATTAATTTCTTTATCGATATATTCCATAAGAAAAAAAGAGAGATGTCATAAACATAACAAAGTGCCTTTAACCAACTATGTTTGAGACGGCGTTCAGTCTTACCAGATGAAGCTAATTACCAGTATTTTAAATGAACCGATTGCCTATCTAACCTGTAAAACCCAGTAACTTGGTAATACGATATCCTTTACGAGTTCTAATTTGCACAAATCCTATGGGGAAGGAAGGCCAAGGAATTTCATGGGCACGCTTTTAAATGGGCTTCTAAAACGGTTTAAAAAATATGTTCCACAAGGAATTAAGTTAGAGTAACCTTTATGTTTATCATGATCCACTCCCTATTTGAGACTGATTATTATTAAAGTTGTATTATTAATTCACTGGAGGAGACTGACTGTTCTACCTGTTACTTCTTTGTATTCACCATGGAATTACCAAGTAATTTATAGAGATTAACTTATTATTAATCATTAACTCATAATTCCAGTTATAAGAAGACGAAACTCTGTAGAGCCCCCGAAACAGAGAATTGGACATAAAAAAAAAACTAAAATCGTAAATGATAATTAAAAAAAATACACAAATATAATAGAATAATTTGTTCCTACAATGAACACGATAAAAATATATTTATCGATATCGATCCATAGTCATAAATAATCACTGGTCACATGGTTGTTCAAAACATTTTTGAAAAGCGAAGGGGGAATCGTGTCACGTGGTTTAGATTTTTTACTGATTAATTCCAACTCGATTGTTGAATCGGTAAATTTCTCGATGCGTTCTTCTGATAATATTTTAAATTGTTTGAATAAAATGAGGCGTTTATTTTTCGTTAAGTACTAAAAAATAATAATTTGTTTTTCCGGTAAAATAGTTAAGTTGTTCCATATTTTTGGAAACATTAGGTATTTTCACATTTTCTTAAAAGCTTTAACGGCACAGGGTGGCCTTTTTTCACGGAGCATTTTACTCAGCGAAACCGATTATGACTATGATAAAAATCGATTCCAAAACAGTTTTTATAAAAGTCTTAGATTGTCAAATCCCAGATCTTGACAGAGCATTATAAGGGAGGGGGGAGGGGTTTTGAAAATGATAACTGACAGACTGGACTGTCCATATATAATTCCATGCTGTCAGTAACACGTATGTTATAGCGTTTGGTTTCCGCACTTAGTCCGTATGGTGGACCATTGTGCGTTAACAATAACACGTATCTCCGTATCGAGTTGTTTTCTAATACTTACTTTTAAAGACAATGTTACTAACCCTACATGAGTCTTCACTCGGAATAAAGATATTTGATTTAGATAATCATACGAGGCGGGTCCGTAGGTTAAGTGGTCTAAGTTCATAGCCCAAAACAGCTGCTAACTATTCAGATTGTAAGGATCCTGAAATAGACAACTACTCAATTCATTCTGTTTGAAATACTTTCCAAACTGGTTAAAACATAAGTGGGAGGTTGAATTTATTCTAGTATTGTTGAATTTTTCTAGAACAAATTTTTTACTAATTACCTAATTTTATTCCTTTTTTTTGGTGAGAAGCTATCAAATAATCTTCGTTCTTTGGACTGAGCGGGAGGGCGAGTCAGACTCTTACTGACTAAAACCCACCCGTGTTCCTTCAGTTGCCTGTATATTGCCAGGGGCCACGGTGTCCCTTCCGGACTTTCCCTTGACCCCGGCAGGCCCTAGCGCCCCGTCCAGTTCCGCCGACATCTTTTTGAGGCGTGCGTGGGACACAACGCGCCGTCGAGCCCACCTAATTATACTCCTAGACAAATTTTATGACTGTTTGTTGATTAATTACATCTTGACACCGATATCAAATAAATTCGGTCAGCGCTTAAACGCGACCCCTGAGCCAAAATTACAATACGAAATTAGTGACAAAAAATTATAGGGCGACTTTGTCGTATAAATGTGCGAGCGGCGGAATAGTCTGGCGAGAGCGTCAGTCGGTCGCCCGCGTGGATCATGGTATTGTCACTAAAGAAAAAGTCGCCCTAAATTTTTATATGATTTCATGTCACTAATTTCGTAATGTAATTTGAGACAATGAGAGGTCAGTCATATTTCGTTCAGAACATACACAAAGTTGCCACATAAATTAATGTATTTCCCCCTGCATTCCAGATCAACAGTTTCAGTATACTCGGGCAACTCCAACTCGAGCTCCGACCGGGACATCCTCGACCTGTCGATGCCGGACAAGAACTCGATGACGGAGGTGTGCTACGTGTGCGGCGACGAGTACAAGCGCGGCACGCTCTACAACCTGCACACCAAGGAGCCCAAGGACAAATCGGTCAGTGGCCATTACTTTGTTAAGGAGTGGGAAAAATGGGGATTATTTTCAATTATCCCGAGTTTATCAGTAATAATGATGAGTTTACAAACTTGTCAAATTATTTCAACAACACCTTGTAATGTAACTCGTGAAACTTTCACACCAAAACCGCGAAAGGCCGTTGAATTCGGTCATCATTAGAATTGTGTTCCGTGTATCTGTAAATCATATTGAATGTCCATCTCATTAATCGAACTATACTTAAAAAAGTAAATTTACCAAAATTAATATGATTTCCGCGTTTCTGTGATAATAAGGCACTTGGCGTATTTGTACAACTGTTATTTCACTTATGCAAAATTAACTTTATGCAAGAAGAATTAAAGTATATTTTGTTTAAGTCGAATAAAGCGAGTAGCATAACCAGGCTATAATGTTCCCACTGCTGGGACAGAAGTCTCCTCTCGGTAAGAGGGAGTGGGCCGTAACCGTAACCCACCCCGCGTGTCCAGTGCGGGTTGGTCGATGTCACATGTCTTCGAATTATAGGTTCTCGGAGGAAGCTATCCTCACGATATTTTCCTTCACCTTCACCGAATAAAGGGAGTATTTGATAAAAATACGGCAAGTAATCACACCGATTATCCAAAAGTTAAGATTAATTTGACGCCTGTTAAGGTATACTTTTTGAAATGTACTGAGGGACTGTCAATAACATCAAGTACCGCCCTATCATAAACATGTAATTGTCAAAGTCAAAGAATTTATTTCAAATAGGCTCATATATGGCACTTTTGAACGTCAAAATTTACAAAATCATATAATTGATTCTAGTCGCCCCTTTCAAAAGGTTGTTTTCGTATGGAGAAGAATGGGCAAGAAACTCTATCGTTACTCTTTTAAAATGTTTTACAATAGTATGTATAAGTACGTACATTAGTTAAATAATTATATGTGAAGATGATGCACCTAGAATAAAATGACTATACCATAATAGGTAAAAATAATTTAAAATGAAGCAAATGGTGTAACTGTCCCGTCGTCTCTAAACTCCGTGGGTCATATCCGTGTCTATGCTCACAACTGTGCACACTGTGTCGCAGTCTGTGCAAATATTAGCATAGTAACAGCTGTACTGTACAATTAATATTGTGACCACGGAAGTATTATAGTATTTTAGTTTATTTTGCCGAATATATTTCGGTAGTATTAATTGAAATAGGTGTTTCGAGTGCTGAACGATTTAGCCGATTCGCTCGTGAAAAAAAAGAGCATCTCGCCTCCACTTGAATGCGGACTGTGCGTGTGCAAATGCATAATCGTATCTAGTTCTGGCGCAAGATGTTCATTCTGCTTAGTCATTTCCAACTGTATTGGGGTCGGCTTCCAGTCTAACAGGATGCGGCTAAATATCAGAATTTAACATGGAGCTATTTGACCTATCTAGCCTATCTGACCTCCACAACCCAGTTACTGGGTGATATGATACCCCGATATTACGAGGATAAGATTTTGGCAGGTAATTCGTTGTTGATAGCATGCTGCGAACATGGTAATTATCTGTTATCTATCTTCTATAAGTACATGTAAAAATGAATTGCCGTGCGTTAAGGTATGATTCTGAACCCCTGCGCGCCAGGGCTGCCTGCCGCCGCAGCTGTGCGCGCCCCCGCACGCGCGCGGCGCTGGCCGTGAGGAGGCACGCGCAGCGGGCTTCGGAATCATACCTTTAGTCTTGCAAAAAATCGAAAATGGCGACCGATAATAATATGGTTTTTTTTTGTTTTGTTCGCTTCAGTACTGGGGTGGTTTAGGAAAAAAGAAAATTAGGAGAAACCCTAAGGAACAGCCAATAAATCTAAAATATCGGAATTGTGTCTCACGTGGTACGAAGTTCACCGGGTCATCTAGTATGGAAATAAAAACAATATTAACTAGTAATACCTATGACGTAACTCGCCGAACCCTTTGGTACAGCTTTATTGTAGACTAGAATAATCCAGTGATTATTACCGAGCACCGATTCGGTATCTCTACAGCAAGTAGTTCAAGCGCCCACTTCTAGATGACGTTAGTATTCACTTCTATCGGTTTCGCGGTTACCTTCGAATGAACCTACAGCATCAGTCTTCCTTGCAAAGATCTCATGCGCTTTAACAAGCACGTTTGTTTTCTAAAAACTTACTATCAATAATTTATTTGTAGGTGTCCACTAACTCGAAGGTGAAGAAAAATATTGTCAGTAAATGATTTAAATAGTATTTTGGCAGCATTTACAACAGCACATGCGAATTATGCATCACACTACCGCGCGTCGAGTACAAATATATACAACATCCTGACATCATTCGTCGGGCAGTTGCCCACCAGACACGATATCCGTCTGGTCAGAGGATCCTCGCTTTTCTATAGAGGATGAGTGAACTATACTACCTATTCCTCTATAGTATCACGTAAGAAATCGCCAACACAATATGAGCAAACGTGGTGATGAATGCTCGCTTTACACCGGATGAGAAGAGACATTTGCCTTGCAATGAAAGAATTATTGGTTCCTATAAATATTCCTAATATATTGTATGCACATACAGTATAGTGTATACACAATTAATTACGTTCTATTTATACTGTAATTGCCAGTAAATACGGATAGTTAATTGATTCAGGCGTGACCTTGCGGAAATCCATTATAATAAAATGATGATGTGGATATATTTAGTAACCTTTTCCGCTTAGCTATTTCTACCACACCAAGCACCGAGTCCGCTCGGTGCTTGGTGTGGCAACACGCCGTGTTCGAGTTCATGACAAGTTAATCGTCATCCTGAGGATGCCTCGTTGAGAGGTGAAACACGTGTCGATTTCTTCCAGGGTCTTTTCAAGACTCTTTAGAAATAGCTAAGCGGAAAAGGTTACTAAATATATCCACATCATCATTTTAGTAAATACGGAATTAGCCGCGCTAGTGCAAACTGGTTTATAACTACTTTATTTCGGATAAAGACAATGTCAGTAATAACAGTTATAAATGTCAGCTACCTAAAATAATAAACAGATACCAAGTATAGTTTGCATTTTGTTTAAAATATAAGGACAATTACAATTTTATTTTTAAATCAGCGCACGTTAAGACCAGGCACTCCACACACAATTTGCACGCAAACTCCGCCCCCATGCACCCCACCACTCCACTATATGCTAAACGGTAACACATCAATAATAAAGTTGAATATCGCGTGCGCTCTTTGGTCGTGTTCGAGCACGGAACTAAATGTAAGTCTCAATTTTTATTTCGTTTATAACTTAAGTAATAATTGATCTAGAGAAAATAATATCTTATATTTGGATAATAAACGATATTTCCTTACTGTCAATAATTATTTTACATATAAAAGCCGAGTAATCTTGTTTTTGTTTCAAATAATCTTTAAAAGAGACATGATCGAAAATGTTCCAATTACGTAACTGTCTTATATTTGGAAAGAAAAAGATCCAATAAATCATATTCTTAAGTTCAATTTTGGTTGTATGCGTGACTTTTTCAAAATATGAACGCAAATTAACATACAATTTAGGGAGCCTTAATGCAGATGCTTGATAAAAAAAAAAAAAAAATTTGTATCCAGTCTATCCATGTTCCGTCTAATAGCTTGGCAGTACTGGCTAAAGAGAGTGAAATGTCTTTGTTATCTCGAATATGGAAGTAAAACTACCGATGGACAGCCATTTTGCGCCTGATTCAGAAACGTCTAACATCAAATTTTGATACATTGCTTCTAACTTGTTTTTTTGATTGCTTTCAAATCGTCTTTTAATTTCAAATCCAAAACTTTTAATTCCGTGTTTTTATTAATTTCCAAGCGGTGTGCTTGATGGGATTTCCCATCGGCAAAAATAAAGCACTTCTATACAAACTTTCATCCTCTATTTAACCCCTTTTAAAGGATGATTTTTCTAAAATCTTTCGCAAATGCTTACTTACAGGAACTTTTGTGCAAACTGTCCTGCTTCTCGACCCAGCGGGTAGTCTGTGAGCGTTGCCTGTCAAAGTCAAATCCTTTATTTCTGATAGGCTCATAAAAGGCACTTTTGAATGTCAAAATTTACAAAAAACATAGAATTTATTCTAATCGCCCCTTCTAAAAGGTAGTTTTCGTATGGAGAAGAAACTCCATCGTTACTCTTTTAAAATGTTTTACAATATTTTGTATAAGTACACGTACATTAGTTAATTAATTATATGTGAGATGTTGCACCTAGAATAAAATTACTATACCACAATAGGTAAAAGGAATTAAAAATGAAGCAACGACAGATAAATTCATTATGTGACAGATGCATGGTGCTCACATATTTACAAACATTGTAAAAGTAGACGGTTTTCATTAATTTTACAATTAATAAGTCAGAGAGTGAATGAATGAATTTAAGATTTTTATTTAGTAGATTCGTAAAACGAAGACATTCACAAGTCCGGGCCACATTTCTGACGTCACCAATCAACGCTCGCTCAGCAGTGACTATAGCCAATAAATTGAAATATCTCCGTAGAGGCTATCGGGGCCAGCGGGGCGGGCCACAGGCCACAGGCTATCGCGCAGTGGAAAATATCGCAGCGTTGTCTTGTCGCTGACCTTGCGATCCTGGTTCACGGGTTATCTGGGTGACGTGGCCGGTGGTAGAGTGGACCTCTAAGTTCCGTTTAGTTTTACATTGGCAAAAATGAATGAAGGCTTCAATATATTTTCACTCATGAAAATAAATAGAACAGAAAAAACACAGTAATTAATACATGATTTAAGGAGGACGCAGAAGTGCGTCATTTTGCGGATTCATGTGCGTATTGTATAATTATCACTTGCTTCAAAAACGGCGGAGGAAAACATCTTGAGGAAACCGGCATACCTGAGGAGATATTTCTCGATGGTATGTGAAGCCAAGTCAGAGGCCCATGGGCGGCCATTAAAAGCTCTGACACCAGGGTAGTCACTAACCACACGAAAAAGAAAGAAGGGAATTGTAAAATATCCCAGCGTTGTCTTATCGCAGATCTTGCGATCCGGGTTCACGGGCTAACTGTGTGACGTGGCCTGCGGTAGAGTGAACAGCCAAGTTGAAAGATGTGTTTTTAGAAAATGTTTTGTTGGGCATGAACATATTAGTTCATAATAATTGTAAAATGGAGACACATATCCGTTTTTGCTGTTATCCGATTATTTTCGATCTCAAATGGAGCTCCTCGATTCGTTATAGTCCGCGCGCGTCTGCTACCGCCTGTGGTATGTGAGCGCTGAGACGGGGGAGGTAGACAAAGGCCAAGCTAACTCAGTCTGCGAATCTTGTCAATGACACTCCTCCGTCTCACCGCTCACATACCTCAGAAAGTCACAACCAGTCGCGCACGGACTATAATACGATACCAATAGCGATACAATGCAATGCTAGGGGCAAGATTCACAGGTCGTGCTTTGACTTTGCTGTGTTAAGTTTACGTCTCATACGAATATGATCCTTATTCTAATGTAGATAAAGTTTCATATTCCTATAAGTGAATGTGAGCAAGCGTTTTATACAAATATGATCATAAATGTTATACGAATAAAGTTCACATTCGTCTTCATCATCATCTGCCATCTGCTTGGTTCGGTCACAGATAATATACTAGTACAGATACCCAATCCCATACAAAGAAATGATACCTCCCTAAGTCTGGCTATTGAGCTGGCTATTTTCCTTCCTCCATTGTTTCAACAGATGGCAGCATCAGCGACTCACAAATTGCCAGAGACTGTAGTTTTATAACGCCATCTAGAAGTCGACTTAGATACTTATGGCATTCACACATCGCACGGTACGTTCAAGGACAAGTATATTAACAATACAACAAAAATATCTCGAGTTGACGGAATAGTTTCATTTTTGTGAGTGAGCTAGCAATTTTCACGCGGCAGCGAATGCCTCTTTATGTATTTTTTTTGTATTTCAATGCTTAAATCTAGATTTTCATCTCCTCGTTACCAAATCTACTATTGCTAAAACCCTAAAACTGAGATCACGCGTTCTTCATCCGAACTAATTTTGACAGTAAGCCCAAGTTCGCACGGATGTAATACAATTGCGACGACTTTTTCGTGCACTTGATTCTCAACGCTCGGCTTAACACCGAGAGTTGAAAATCCAGTGCGCGATAAAATCCCGCCGCGATTAAATTACATTCGTGCGAAGGACGGCTTAATGTTTTTAAAAATATCAAATAAAACCGGCCAAGTACGTGTTGGACCACGCATAATGAAGGGTTCCGTAGTTAGGATGAATTTATCCCAAGAACAAACTTAACTTTGTAGTTGAAAAACATGTTCTCCCATACGGAATGTATACGGGAGAACATACGGAAGAACATGTTTTTGCAACCGCTTTAAGTTGGTTGATTTATTACTCGTTAACTTATAGATCTTACTTAGCTGTGATAGTTTTCCTTTTAATTTCATTATAAATACTCCTCTTGTGATCTTTTTTCACATTAACCAACCATTTAGCTGGCAGGATGGGGGAGGACACTAGACTCTAATGAAAATCGTCACCATTAGCTACCTATGCACTTTTAAAACGTTTCGTACAAATCCTTTTTAGGGTTCCGTACTCAAAGGGTAAACCGGGACCGTATTACTAAGATTCCACTGTCCGTCTGTCTGTCCGTCTGTCACCAGACTCTATCTCATGAACTGTGATAGTTAGACAGTTTAAATTTTCACAGATGATGTATTTCTGTTGCCGCTATAACAACTAATACTAAAAAACAGAATAAAATAAATATTTATGGGAGCAAAAAAAATCACTTTGTTGTATGGGAGACAACAAAGTGATTTTTTTGCTCGTTTTTATAGATAATAATGGTACGGAACCCTTAGTGCGTGAGTCCGACTCGCACTTGGCCAGTTTTTTATAGAATTTTTAGAAAGGTATTGGTAAAATGAAAAAAAAAAATAAGTCTGTAGGTATTTGCCAAAAACATGTTGAAACTATTCTTTCAATTGCTTTATTTCTATGTAAAGTAGGTATTAGATTATAAAAAATTATGTTGTTTGATTTTCCTACCAAACGCTTATACAGTATGTCATGACAAATTGAGTAAAACGCCATCTATTGCAAAGAGCTCATCAACTCAGAACTTTATCATTCTATGGGTTCGAATTCAAGTAAAAGGTTTCACTTATCGTTTTTGTTGGAAATACGTGATTTACGACTTTAAATGGATAAATCAGCATTAAACAAGGAAGTTTTGATTTTTACTAATCTTACTTCAGCCAAATTCTGCCGTTTACTCGTTTTTAGTGATTGTTAATTTATAATTGTTTCCTATGCTGCCATCTATGATTATTTTTTCAACACTAATTATAATTTGTTCGAGTTGAGACCCCATGGTTCGGTCTAGGTTGCTGGGAAAACTTAATCTTGTTGTAGCCTCTTTTCTTAACTAAGTTTTCCTGTGGAATGTAGATAAATGAAGTTTGCACTTAATTTGAACAGTATCTTGCCAATTTTGAAAATAGTTTAGATTATATTCAAGTGCATTCATGAATGAGTTGCAGATAACATCGTAATTGTTAGATATAAACTCGGTATCTTGAATATTTCACCAAATACCGTGAAGAGGACTATACAGTATAGTATTTAGATTCTGTATCTGAACAAACTTATATAAAGCTGAAGAGTTCTTGTTTTTTTTCTCTGGAACTACCAGTCAGATTTGAAAAATTCTTTTTGCATTTTAAGAGCCTAATTCTTGAGGAAGTTTAATTGCTATTTAACATCAAGCTACGACCTTTAGAATCATACATTTTTAATTTATAGTGGTGTTGGAATTTTAGGAGAAAATACGTATAAAATTGCCAACAACAGAATTGCAATCAAATTAGGTACAATACAACACACATTTTTTTTCGAACGAACTTGGTCATATGCTCTGCCATGCTCTCTCGTAATGACTGAGAACAGTCGTTACCCTCATGTTGAGATGTATAATTTAATTATATTTTTACGTTCATGTTCTGTATCAATATGGTCTCTTACTCTGGTATTTATTATTGGCGTCAGCAGAATTTCTAGTTCTGGTAAAATGTGTTATAAAAAAGATGTCGTTTTGGTAATCTATTGCTATTATTCTAGTTACTTTGGCGATCGTGAGGTCCTGGGTTCGACTCCCGGGACGGCCAATGTTAGTAGGGTTTTCTGACAGGAAATCCAGGAGTTTGGAACTATGTCCGGTGAATAGTACGTCCTCGTGTACGTCGAATGTGTAATTATGTAATTTACTAGTAAATTATCATATCAGACCATATAAGGGGCTCAAAGCTAAATAATAACAGCTGCACGGGTCTATCTTCAAGGTTAAGTTTCGCTTGCCGAGGTCGGTCCGTGGATGGGTGACCATCCATAACATACCGAGATACCTCCGTGCCTCGGAAATAACGTAAAGCGGTTGGTTCGGGCTGTCATTCGTAGATTTTTGACAGTCGTTACGGGTAGTCAGAAGCCCGAAAGTCTGACAACCAGTCTTGGCAAGGGGCATCGTGTTATCCAATAACTGGATTGTGGAGGTCAGATAGGCAGTCACTCCATGTAAAATTCTGGTATTCAGCTGCATCCTGTTAGACTGGAAGCCGACCCCAACATTATTGGGAAAAGGCTAGGTAGACTATCATATCAGTACATGTCCGTCGTTGAACACGGTCCACCTCAGTGTTAGACGGTCTACCTTAGTGCTAAATTTTTCATATCATCATGCTCGCATGGATTGCTCCGCAGGCTCCTACTTCAGAGGGGGAAAGAGATGGAGCTATACGACCTGTAGAGCTTTATCTCTTTCTTACACTGAAGTAATATTAATATAATACTGCTATAAAAGCTGATGGTCGGTAGGCCCCAGATATACAGTGAGTTGAAATAATCTGTTCGGTGCCATCATGAGATATACGTAATGTCGCTTATTTTCCTGAGATACTCACAACACTAGTTCGATCATTTTAAATCGAAAGCGGCCAGTACAATGAACAAAAATAAATACCCAACAATAGTGACCCCCACATATCGGGAGCAATAAAGTAAATTATTATAATACATTGATAACAATAAACTGGCCCGTTATCTAGCCGATGCACTGCCGACCCCTATTACTGTAGCAGCGTTAAGATACCGCACCGTTCTACGTGCTGTTACATTGAAGTTTATTTACGTCTATTTCTGTTGTTTGCAGTTTAATGTTTAAAGGTTAGATGGGTGCTCAAGGTTAAGTATGGTTTACTTATTATTTACTAGCTATTTCAAAACGGTGAAGGAAAACATCGTAAAGACACTTACGTATGTCGTAGAACTAAATATTCTTAGATATGTGACATGTACCAATACCCACTGGGCCTGCGTTACAGCCCGCTCCCGCTCACAGAGAGGAGGCCTGTGTCCCAGCAGTAGGAACATTATTGACTGATTATGCTAAGTATGTGATTGTTAGTAAATAAGTCAAATGGGTCACATATTAAGATACGGATATTTTTAAGTTTTTCATTGACATCACATGACCGACAAATATATTATCTATTCGAGGATCTTTTATAGCAAATAAGTTATTTAGAGAATAGTGCTGCTCCTTCTAATTATTTGTTGTACGGGAAAGTACTGCCACTATTTCTATCGCTAAAGCTTAAACAGTCCCAAAATGACGACTTACCGTATTTTCACACCTTAATGTCTGATATAGTACATTACTGTCGCGGCCTGCAACAGGGGCATTGACGGACGATTTCGCCTCGGCCCACATATGTGAGTCCATCAATGCCTGGTTGCGGCCAAGGCTTGAATAGTACTTTTCTCAATTTCTGCGCGGAAATTCAAATTAAGTAAATTAATTATAAATTCCAGCATCAATGACGAACAACGATTTTACTATGCTACTAATATTATAAACGCGAAAGTTTGTGAGGATGGATGGATGTTTGTTACTCTTTCACGCTAAAATTACTGAATGGATTTGGATGAAATTTGGCATACAGGCAGTTTATAACTTGGATGAATGCATAAGATACTTTTTATCCCGATATTCCCACGGGATCGAGACTCATGCGGGTGAAACCGCGGGGCGCTGCTAGTATTCTCATATGCATTTAGTAAAAAGCTGATATTTTGACATAACAAACATACTTTAATTTTATTTATTTATATAAGTAGATGCAATGTCTAATACTGGTGAAAATGATAGATTTTCATGACGGTCGCTATAATATGACAGAACCGCTTTCCTAGGAAATTAAAGCTTAATTCATAATAGTTTTGCTGTGACGCAGATTTATGACGATGTGTAACTTTGTCTCACAGAAGAACAATGCATCGGGAATTCCATTTTGTTGACGTTTCCATCGGATTGCCCTCTGGCCTATTTATAGAAGATAACAAAAAAATAAAGCCGTTTAAGGAAAATTATATGTTACCAGTGTTCAACTCAAAGTTTTATTTTATTTATATTGAACAGACTTTAGCTACTTCTTGGCTGTTAATAAAGACGTTCTTAAGACAATAATGCCCGTGTTCACCGACAACTCAGTGACACCTAAATAAAAGTGCAGTGTTGGATTTTCAGCTCTCAACGCTGAGCCTAGCGTTGAAAGTCCAACAGTGCACTTTTATTTAGGGACTCATTTAGTTGCCAATTAGTGTTGTTGAAAACGGGCATAAAACTTGCTGCTGTGACGACCCCAAACGAATCGTGATAAGGGGTGTCGTATCAAGATGATGATTACAGATAGTTTTCTAGTCACATGCTCCCAGTATCTAATATTATTAACAATTTCTCATGAAAGGTGGTATGCGTGTGAGCCACGCACGTTATCGGCATGTTTTCTTTGACCCCGTGCGCTTTGTGCAGATGTTTACTTACAAACAGACGGCGCATTAATGAGTTTATTATTAGCTGCTAGTAGGGATGGCGGAATAATTTGCAAATATTTTACGTTTCTGAACGTTATTTGGCATATCTCATGTTAGAAGATTGGTTGTATTTATCTTTGCCAACCAACACAACGAATATCGTTAGATTTGACTGCACACTCGATTTAGGTATAAGAGAGATCAGGCCTTCTTGATGCGTTTAAACTGTCTAGAAATAAGTTTTTCTGAAAGAATTTTCTTTATTCGTTGAAAACAGGTTAATTGTTACAAAAACTTCTCAGACGTCATGTTGTGTTTTTTAAATTGGCTAAGAATGAATAAGAACTTACAGTTCTGAATAATTGATAACAATCTAACACGGTCCGTGAAACACAAAATATAAATAGCAAAAATAAAACACACAATAAAAAAACAACACATTACTAATTAGTAAGTTAAATTACTAATTAATTACTTAATACGTGATACGTGATATTATACGGCGAAGAGCTCATTGGCATAAAAACATCGAAAATTCGTCCCCATCGGCTGGCGGCCATCTAAATATATATAGGCCTGGGTCATATAGATGCCAGCCCTGTGGTCACGTGAAGAGTCGACCAATCGCTTGGCGATGTTCCGAAATACTCGATGAGCACTCGGGCCCTGTTTCAACCCCAAACGGCTCAGACATAAGCTCCTAATAAGGTTGTTATACTTGCACCGTATTAGGTTTTCTGCACCTGCCCCAGCTCAGCCCGCCGTGCTAAGAAGATGGGATGGTGCTAGGGTGTTAACACAGGTTGCATCCCACACCAAAGTCCTACCCTACTGGCATTACGGTCATTCCGTCATATACTAACCTTATTGGGAGCTATATGTGCAACATAGATATACTTAATTGTTAAAAAATATCTGGAACCATTTAACGATGTGTCGGTACAAAAAGTTAGGTTTACATAACAATGATAACCTAATTGAGTACATAGCAACGGAAGGTATAAATATGGACGTGAATTATTCGCATCTATATGTTGTAATAAAATTATATGTAAAGATATAATGTATTTTATCAATATGCAATGTGTGGAGGTGCTTGAATATGGCTCAAATAATGAGAGTTCAGTACGTGTAAAAGAAATGAATACCGTTTATATTTAATGAAAATAATCACAAAAATCTGTTAAAAGCACCATTAGATATATGGATATTCAAATTCAGATAACATTTCCATTCTGATAACTCGTCTTTAGTACGCTGTCGGTTGATCAAAGTGAGACTAATAGGGGATTTTTCCGCTCCGCTGTGGTAGACTGTCAGCCAAGAACGTTTTGTGGTCTTGTATACCGAACCCAGAAAATACCGTTATTGAGAGGACTCGATAATATTTCGAGTCACGCGCGAGAGGAGCGTCTGAATGTCGAATCGCACTAAAGCACTAAATATTAAGATTAAGGCCAATACTCGTGATCCATAGGACTTATCGGTCGTATCTTATCACGTGGTGTTCCGTAGTTTCTGCCTACTTCCATGGGAAATATTCGTTTTTATTTTCTTTCAAAAATACTGTAGCGATGGGCCTTCCCAATAGCAACCAAAATAATTAACATTAGAGTTTTTAAAACTACTTGGAAGTCTTTATCACACTCCCGTTATTAAATTTTTAGGGCTTGGAAGGAAGCAATTTTGCCGAACAAAATGTTTCCTTTTGACCTTAGTTCCTATACTTCCTATGCATGAGGTATTTCGGAAAGCCGTTATCGAGAGGCTTCCAAAAAGTAATTTTGGACTGCAGATAACGGGCCTCCTTGTACATGTTCATACTCTTTGTTTTCACTGAGGCCTGTACAAAATATTATTTTTAATTATTATAAACAGACAAGAAGAAACGAACAGAAAAATACGTACAAAAGTGATGTTTATTTCTAAACAAATATCTTCCAGTCTACCAGCTAAGTATAGGAAAGTAGATACAAAAAATGAACATCCCGTGTGTAAGAGTAGAAGAGAAAACAAAATGTGTATTTTATATAATCATAAAAAACAAACCCACTTTCATCCAGGCCCTAGTCAGTAATCGGCTGGAGGTCTTCATAGCTGCAGAGGTCACCGAGAGCTCTTATCGGGTCAGGAGTCGGCGGGTCAGTTCCGAGACCATAACTACTGTCAATATCATATTATTGATAGTACAATACTCATTAGTCGAGCGGTGCTTTGTAGGACTGTGGGTTATGGGTATTAGGATTGTAATCCCAACTTGTGATTCGTTAAATTACGTGCTGATTTTTTCATAGTATTATCAGTAAAACCTGTGTTTCCAAAGAAAGCAGTACTGATACGGTGGGTTTTTGACTTTATGGTATCTATAAACGGTCTCTGTTTTGACCGCCATTATTTTGTACGGTTACATGACGGCATCAATGCTTGAGCATTAAGGTGCTCCCTGACGGGGAGCATTCGCCTGTAATGTAACGTTACAGATTCGATTTTGAGCATTACGTTACAATACTGCCTCCGACTGACGAGCATTCGCTTGTGCTTAGTATTGGTATCTGTAACGATACAGTACAGGCGAATGCTCCCGGTGAGGGAGCACCTTTAGGTTCAGTGTAGGCGTTGACGTAGAGATTATATACATATAGGTACGCTGGATGTGAAGGCACCTTAAAATGGCTGGTTGTCTATCAACACCTTTTGTTACACGTTTTGTGGATTACATTTTCGGACAAGTCATATTATTTTGTCTAACGTTATAGAGTCCTATGTGAATAACTAGTGGCTTGTGACATCCTGACACTTGTGACACATTATTAACCAATTGCAGCTATGGCTGCGTTCAGACAATATGTATATGTAGTACAAATCGCTGATTACGAAGAGTAAACCTTTTTGTAAAATTTATTTGATGTGTGTAATTTGGCTGTATGTAACGTTAATCGTGTGTTTTTCAGAACAAGCAGGCGTACTTCCCAATCTTCGGCGAGCAGCACCCGCGGCCGCCGCGCTCGCGGCCCAAGGACGCGCAGGGCACCGTGCGCGCCTGCGCCGCCTGCCACCACCACCTGCTGCAGCAGTGGAACGCCTACCAGGTCAGTCCTCGCGACCGTAGGGACGCTACACAGATTTAAAACATCATTCTGTCTGTCGTCTTCAAACGATTGACAGAAACAGACGATGTTTTCAATTTGTTTAGCGTGTTCAACGCCACATGCGAACTACACATCAAAGACCTGACGTCACACAAATCCTGCAGCGCGCAAGCAGAGTATACCGCGCGATCGCCGTATATATAACTTTCCGACATCAATCGTCGGGCAGTTGCCCACTAGACACGACACCCATCTTGTCGGAGGATCCTCCCTTTTCTATGGAGGATGAGGGAACTTAAATCCTGGTCCTCATACCTCTGAAAGCGTTAAACGCATTAAATGAATTGCGATGCAAGCTGGCCTAGCTGCGAAATGCACTCTTACTGCTACGAAATTCAGGCTCTTTTAGAGTGACATTGTTTCAATGGACGTGCGATTGATATAAAGAAAGTATGCTGTCAGGAGAATGTCTTTCTGTACACAAGATATTTCTGTTACTTTAAAAAAGGTAAAAATATAACTGATTTAACCGTGATATTACTCTAAGTGTAAAACTGCCAGCTTTAAGAAATTAAATCGAAAATTGAATGTAATGACGAGCTCAATATGAACCTCAATATGGTATCGTTACCATCGAAATAATCGACAAAAAAAAATTGAGGAATTCTTATGATTATTGAAGGAGAGTTTTCTGGGCTCCGAACATATTACTTTAAAGTTGTCTTTATCTGTAGTAATATTTACTCTGGTTTTAAGGTAAACAACTGCAAATAAAACGATTACACTTAAAAACCCCTTACAAATTGAATAAAAAAAAATCTTTAAAAATTGCGACTCAACGTAACAAGTTTCAAACACACTTTATAAACACATCACTTCACTTTGTGTAGACACAGTTGCGTAAGCGCACACATTACGAACACTATTAATAGTACGTTATTGTATGGCATTATCGTGGGTAGTTGAAGAAAGTTCTTTAGGTTTACATGAGTACTTCAAGTATGTTATTGACACCATTTTCTAAGTGTGTGTTTTATCTTGTAATAATATGAGAATTATCATCAGTACCGAGATATTTTAATATGTACATGCAGGCCCAAGATACAGGCTTCCTTAGTTTGAGGCCAATATAAAACTCATGTAATATGTTTTGACAATAAAGTTTTAATTATTATTTACTAGATTTTGCTCGCGGTTTCGCCCGCGTGGAGGTCGGAAATTTTCCCACGGAAATGTACTGCTACGTTTAATAGATCTTTTTAAGAGGAATCATTCTGTTACACACAATTAGTTTACGCACGCCAGTACAGCTCCTAGTCGTCATGATTTTTCCCGACATCTTCAACAATCGTCGTAATATATCAGCCAATTTACATAAAACCTTAATGAATTATACACCTTAACCTTCTTCAGGAATCACTCCGTCCATTTGTGAAAACCGTATAAAAATTCGTTCGGCAGTTTTCGAGTTTATCGCATTCAGACAGACAGACAGATGCGACGGCGGACTTTTTTATAATATGCAGTGATTATTTAAAGTAAAAAAAATGGTTGAACCTCTCTAGCGCCAGGCACATGTGCCAGACATGGTAGCTAACAGGTGAAGGATTTTTATTTTTAACAGTAGAGACATGTGGTAGAATTAGTCCACTGTCATATCTTCACATTTCTGTTGTTAAGGCAGAATTTTTATGTGTTCCGTTTTGTAAAAAGAAATACAGGCAAATGAGGCATTAAAAAAAGAAAAACTAGATTTGCCAACCGAATTCCCTTATAATTATTTATTTGTTGGTGTCTGTTGATGGATACGGCCAATTGACAAGATTCCGTATCAGCTGGGGCCATCGTCATATTTCTACAACAAATTTAAAAAAAAACCATAATCATGCTGATTTACGGCTTACATTTTTTATGTACACAATACACACCCCCACCACACATAATTACGTTCTAACAACCTCTAATTATTACGTCACTAACTTATATATGTATCTCTTTCTAACGCCCTGTGTTTGAGCGAGACAGCACCAGTCAAGTACTTACCAACGTTGCGCGATAATCTCGGCGTAGGTAAATATTATTGAATAGACTTGTAAATATTTTATATTTGGTATATATTTCTATATATTTACATTGTAAGTTTGCCGAGTTAAGTGCATTAGCTTGTGTTATGTAAGTGAAGTGAAAATTATATATAATTTGATTAAAAAAGGGGGAGTGTCGGGGCGTGGAAATACAACGTACAAATATATTTGGTAACGTTTTAAAATTAAAGCCTTGTTGGACGTGTTTGTTATGATTTGTGAAACTATTTCTGTGGATGGTGATAACCGGATTTTATCTAGACGACATAGCATTCAATTTTAGTGTCTATTTTAGTCACGGTTTTTTTTGCATTCTGTATTTCTATACTTTTGGATAGTCTAGGCTAAATCTAAACTCTTCAATAAGCGTTTGAGCTAGTTGCGGCCTACAACTGTGCTATCCCTGTTACTTTAAAATGTTTAGAAACGAAATAACAAAAATTCTTTTGCTTACCTTGAATAGTTGAAGAGTTCAGGTAGTACAGGTAGTCAGAAGCCCAAAAGTCTGTCAACCAGTCTTACCAAGGGGTGTCGTGTTACCTAGTAACTGGATTGTGGAGGTCAGATAGGGAGTCGCTCGGTAAAACGGTATTCATCTGCACCCGGTTAGACTGGAAGCCGACCCCAACATATTTGGGGAACGGCAGGCAGATTGATTGATAGTTAAGTGCGTCGTTTAAATATTCGGATTTTGCACTCGGTTAACTTTAATTAACAGATTAAATATTTACAGTCAACACTCACTAACCTAATTAACTCATACTATTGACATTTAAAACAGACACAGATAAAACGACCTTTAAAAAATATAATTACTTGAAAAGGTCATAATGTCACATCCGAAACCACAATGTTATATAAAGAGCATGAATGTGTCTCGTATAGCTGCTGATACTTTATCAAACAGACGCATACGACGTGTCTTGTGACGTCATAGAATATGTTCTCTTATAGATGTACTTGTACTATTTGATTATCTCTTTCGGGCAATGGTGAAGGTTTTTGAATGTTCCAAATCGTGTGAGATTTGTGTTGTTAGGAGTTAATAGAAGTAACGAGTAACCGCGGAGTTTCTTGCCGGCACTTCTCCATAGGAATCGATCAAATGGAAACCTGCACCTAGCTTCTGACGTTTCATAAGTGCCCATGTAGGTTTATGACAAATGATATAATTTGAATAAATAAATGACTGTTAGCGGAGACTGACTTGCAACGTTTGTTTGTAATGTATCGAGTTTGTGTATCACGTTACAGTAGTCAGTGCAGCGAGCCGAGCCGCTCGATGCGAGCCGCCGGATCCTCCACTCGCCTGTCAGGTTTTTAGTGAATTCCTTTGAAACGAAAATATGAGATTTAAAAAAATCATGTGCTCGAAGCGAGCGTTCACCGCGTCTTAAGTATCGCTGTTTTGTAACCAAGCTCATCTCGAATGATACATTACAAACAAACGTTGCAAATCAGTCTCCATCTTTAGGTTATGAATGGACTGCAATAGAAACGGTTTTCTTCCTAATGACCGTCTTAAATGCTACATTTGGGTATTGTCATTATATGTTCGAAAAGGGGGTGCATGCTGAGATGACGTCTGACGAGAGAAGTGTGGATGAGCTGTGCCGACCCCAAATTAATTGGAATTGGGGCAGGAGGAATGATAGTGGTTCAGCAGTGAAATACATGCCTATACATTTCTTAGGGATCTCGCACACTAGGCGGCCATGACTCCAGCCAGTCGTGGCCGTCTCGTGGTATTGTATGGTGAGCGGCTAGTTGGCCGTTGCGACCAAGTGCGCGATTCGTATTGATTTCTTTAGTTTACCTGGTCGCTGCGACCGCTAGCCGTGGTCCTGGCCGTCTTTTGCGTGAGATCTCTAAAGGATCAGTCAGATAGGAACTGCCGGCGCCATAGTTTTAAATGATGATAATATGCAATATATTTAACGCACATAACAAATTTGAAATGATACCTAAATGTCGTTCATAGTTCAAACCTCAAGATAAACTGGCAATATTCATTACTCAGTTCACCTTATTAATTAAGTTGATTTATTTTCTCTGTAATAGGAAGGATACTTCTAACTTATAAACAAGCAGCGACCTCTGGCACGGCGGTATCTCTAACAGTAGTAAAACAGATAACCTCTCATTACAAGTTGTTTTTCCTCTATTCCTCGATGACTGAGAGATATTGAGTATTTATACAAATAATACTCCCTTACTGATTCATGTTCAAAACACTTTTGCGACGCAAAAATGTTTTAAAAGCGTCATTTATAGATAATAGTTTCTACGTAGGAAGACTTAGGGTTTTTTATTTATGGTCAATGATGTGTGACGCAGCAACTATGATTTTTTTATAATAGATTCTGCTGGGGATGCGCTACTACTTCCTCCCAGCTAAAGCGCTAGGAAGTGGTGAAAGGTGGGCGTTTTAGGGAACTTTCTTATGTACTTTTGACGTTCAAAAAGTACTGATTCTCAGCCTAATTTGAATAAACGACTTGATTTTGATTTTAATAATTATATTTCCTAGTGCTTTAGCTGGGAGAAGTGACGATTAAAAAGCTTATATAAAGAACGTCTACCGATACTTCCATAATCTTTTCTTCGGTTTTTGATGACTAAAATTGACATTCCTTTCTAATAACTCTGATGTAATTCATCAAAATTGATTCCGTATTTTTGCCGTAGGATGTGACAAGAAAACGAATGTACCTACTCTCTAATCTCTATGGATAACTTACTTAAGTATATGATAATATAAAAAATAAACTATTTGCATATTAAAAAAAAACCGGCCAAGTGCGAGTCGGACTCGCGCACGAAGGGTTCCGTACCATTATCTATAAATACGGCAAAAAAAAAATCACGTTTGTTGTATGGGACCCCCTTAAATATTTATTTTATTCTGTTTTTAGTATTTGTTGTTATAGCGGCAACAGAAATACATCATCTGTGAAAATTTCAACTGTCTAACTATCACGGTTTATGAGATACAGCCTGGTGACAGACGGACAGACAAACAGACGGACGGACAGCGGAGTCTTAGTAATAGGGTCCCGTTTTACCCTTTGGGTACGGAACCCTAAAAAGGTGTAAAACCTTATAATTAATTTAATAACGACTTCAATTATTGAAACAAATTAATGCGTCTATAAAATACAGGTTCCACTGATTGACCGTCTATCTGTGAGATCATTTGTTTGAGTAATGAATTATTTATTAAATGGCGTCGTAAAACATAATGATTTGCATCTGAATATACCAACTGTTTATCATGTTTGTGAGGACTTCTGAGGATGTCCTCATCAGCGGTAAGGCGTTGTCCGGATTGGTAAAACAAGGCAATGAAACCAATATTTACAACATTAACAGGAGCATAATCAGGAGTAAATGCAAATCACGAGTATAAGCAGCAAGGGCAGATGCAAGTGTTGACAAAAATCTTTTAATAATTTTATTTAGTAACTTTCGTGAAAAATTCGTGTTGATGGCTGTTAGGGGTAAATATCGCGAGGTTATCACACAAGATGAATAGCATGACAATCCCGCAATTGCACGTAAACCTGAGACAGTCATAAAGTAGAATATTATGCAAAATTTTGTGGTGATATATTTGATTGTAGCAAAAGGATAGCCTACCAGTATGGATGACCCCTAAGATTTGTTTTTATATTTTACTCGTCATAAAATTTTATTGATATGAATAATTTAAATTTCTTTTTTTAGTCTTCATAAATATTCTAGAAACCAGATTAAAGATTATGAGCTCGATTATAAGATTATAAAGCAACATGCTTAATCTTTGAATATTGAATAGTGAAAATAAATTAATGAAGTGATTAAATCATGTCCAAAAATATTGGCATAACTGGTAGATACTAAGAAAATGCAATTCATTTGACAAATCAAGACACACCTCTAGTCTAGTGAATAAGTCATATTTTCTCTATTAAATTAATAGTTCAAATACCTTGAACAAACATCCTTCAAACTGCATCCTAAACCACAGCCGCCGCTTAGTTTACCGACTTTCACGAGCACGTCATCTGTGTAAACTCCAGTATCGTAATGTTTGAACATACAATCATTGATGGCGGCTACCGGTTGACCTACAAACGATAACGCCGACCGCTCCGCCAGTCGCGTGCGACGCTTACCAACGAGCGTACGTCTCGTCCCACCGTGTCGTCTATGTATAACAATTTCTACTGCGACCTGATAATAACCCTTGTTTGTACCAAGACCCAAAACTATCGATAACTTATCGTTCGATAAGTCATTTTGTGTGCTCATGTGTGTTATAGTGGCTGTGTTATGTGAATTCAGTAATATAAGTGATATAATAATAAAATGAAACCGTGTTCACGTGATATTTAGTGTATTATTGTAATGTTAGTGCGAATGTGTGGGAACGAAGATAGGGCGCCGGTGAACTGCAAGGTAATGCGACAGGTTGCATGTAGCGTTGACAGCAACGCGCGTGATACGTGCTAGTGCAGTTTATGTTATTGTTTTATTTGGACATATAAGTTGTAAGTCAATAGACCGTACAACTGTTACTTTTGTAGGAAATAGTGACGTAAAAAAAAATATAGAAGTTTGGTCCCTGCCGTAAATATGGTGTATCAACTTTTCGAAAATCTTCGGCTTTATATAGTGTCGACTCTGTTACTCATACCTTTGTGACAGTCTCTTTCTAAAGCTCGAAGTGTCTCATTAACCTTTAGAATGTCGTATGGGGGTTCATAAGAAAAATACACTCCAAACGACAATAAATATAATCGTAATAAAAACCGTTCAGCGCTCACATGCAAACGGGTTCTAGTAGGCGAACGTTTGACGGATTGCTCGGGTACTGGGTAGTCTTGTTAACTATAGCGACGCATTTTGCCCCTGCTTTAAAAAGAAGGAATTCTGACCTGCATAAAGCTGACGCGTCGTTTTCCCGCCAAAATTTGAGAAGCCCGCCAATCTCTTTGACAAACAACACTAGTATTGTTGTACGTAGGCTCTAGTAGGATGTTATAAACGCAGTCTGTCTGGGTTCATAATGATGACTATGATATTAGCTTATCTACCACGTTTAAGGAAAACTTCGTTTGAGTCGTGGCAGAGATCGTTCAGTAATCAAACGGTACTTTTACATCATTATCAGTACAAAGATTATAGTGTGAACTTTTGTTAAGGTTAAGGTAAGACCTGAATGACAAACGATGAACTTTGTTTTTAATCACTGCTAGACGTAAAATCTCTTATGAATGGATATATACCTCTCGAGAGCCTTTAGATACCTCTTCTGTAAAATAAAAGTTCAGGTTTCTGCAATAGATTGTGTAGTGTCATATACATGTATTAGGTTGGTTAAAAAGTTTTGTCCAATAATTAAAAAAAGTGTTTATTTGAAATAATATCTTTAATAAGCAATTTCAATTAAAAATATAATTGCCACAATTAGCAACGACACTAGCCCATCTATCGGGTAGGTCTTTAATGCCTTTGGCCCAAAACTCTGGCGGCTGCATCTCAAAAAATGTAGCAACAGCGACTTTAAGGTCTTCATAGTGTTTGAATGATTTTCCGCTTAAATAGTGTTTCAAATGACGAAAAAGGTGGTAATCTGAAGGTGCGATGTCCGGTGAATATGGAGGATGTGGAACTGTTTCCCAGCCAAGAGATTCTAATTTCTGTCGAGTTTCGTTTGCTACATGAGGGCGTGCATTATCATGTAACAAATAAACCGAGACTCGTTTCCGTCGTTTTTCTGAGATAGCTTCGGCTAATTTTTGGAGTTGTTCCGCATACGTCGAAGCAGTGACTGTTTTGCCTTGTGGGAGCAGTTCGAAATATAACATCCCCTTCGCATCCCACCAGCAACACAACATGATTTTTTTCGCCTTCGGATTTGCTTTTGGCTGAGTTGGTGGTTCTTCTCCACGAGGAATCCAGACTACACGACGGGAAATGTTTTCGTAGAGGATCCAACTTTCGTCTCCTGTTACCAAATTCTCGAGAAATTCTTTACGATGTGAACGAGAAAGGAGTGACTGACAAATAGTTACACGACACTGCTTGCTGTATTCGGTAAGACGATGTGGAATCCATCGGCTGAGAACTTTGTGATAACCGAGTGAGTCCAGATGATTGAGGATAGTCTGATGATTGCAACCGAGCTTTGTCGCTAAATCGTGGCTACTAGCTTCGGGATTCTCTTTGAGACAGGCGAGCAAAGCGTTATCATCGATGGTCGGTGGACGTCCGGATCTCTCTTTTTCTTCGAGGCTCGAATCTCCACCTTCGAAGCGATCAAACCAGCGTTTAACTGTGCGCCGAGAAACTACGTTCTCTTTACATGCATGGTTGATGTTAGCTGCTGCTATACTTGCTCTATTGCCCTGTAGCCACTCGTAATAGATGAATGTTCGGATACGATGTCTGTCCATTTTAGCTAATATTCTGGAATAAAGCACGCACGTTGCCTTATATACTTCTGCCGTAGAAGTTTCGAGAATTTTCTATATGTTTGTCATAACCAATACACGACATGTTACTTCGCTAGAATTTTCTGGAGTTTTTAAAAAAGTTGGACAAAACTTTTTAGCCAACCTAATAGTTTTCTCCATCTTCTCACTATATTCTTTTTAAGTATCTGTAATTCAGTGATTTATATTCATCACTCTTTTAGTAACATGCGTTTCATCACTCCTCATCATGCCCATATCAAGACAAACGTGCGCTGTATCCAACTTACACAAATATACTCTTTTATTTCTCTATCCATTTTCGTTTTTCGTCACTTCCATCTCAGCACTCTTTTCTCTGTTACTTCATATACATTCCTGTTCACTGCTACTGCATTTCGTAAAAGGACGTCGTATAAAAAGAAACGCGGTTTCTAAAACCTCCGGCTTACGACCACAACCTTTGCATAAATACTGATAAAACCACTGACTTCCCCGCCGTTACCAGTAACGTATGCAATTAGTATGTATAAGATTTTTGTATCTTATTAATACACAGTCATCATAATCATCCACGTCCATGTACGGGTGTAAGTAATATCATAGGAATGAATCGCTATTTGAATTTCATAATCATTGCATTTACTGTTTATCTTGTTCATGCATCGCATCAGGAAGTTTCTATCGAAGCCATCTGAAATAAGTGAAGTAGGTATATAGTATACTTGATATGATATCTTAGTTTTTTATAGGATGTAAGCAGTTTAATACATGACACTTGGGAGCTTATTACTAAATCTATCATTTGAGATCTTTTAAAGTGTTGTTTTGATATCTTTTGTAATGATGAAGTGGAACATTCCGATCTTCATTTACGTCTTGATTAAGAGCCACTGTCCTGTAACATCATTCTTACTTACTCTTATCTACTTGCTTTTTTTGGTCTTTCTGATAAGATTGATTGTGTCATCGACCTAACTTGCCATCTGTCTTTCTAATCTTTGTGAGACCACTCTCGGCTACCTTCAATATTATGATGATGCAAAATTTAGAGAGTGTATCTCAGGAGTCTTTTTTCTCTAATTTTCTTGTGAAGTTAGGTGTTAGGATTAGAACACAATTAGACACAATAGAATATTAATTAGTGTTGATTCAACACAGGATTTTAAATCAATATTTAAAATCCTGTATTGCATCAACACTAGTATCCGCCTCTTTTTCTGCACGTCAACCATTGGTTCCTTCCAGCAATGTGGGTTGCTATCTCTAATATTAATCACTGTTAACTTAAGCATTGTCTTGAGAGGATTCATTGAACTGTGAGAGGTTTCACGGACTGACGGACCTTAATTTCCGAATCGTCAGTCCTTTACCATTTAAATTCGACCTGACCCGTGTAACGGTAGAACAAGCAGGTAGAAGTATTTATAGATTATACCTTTTAACCCAAAAGCCCACAGCTACCCCTAGTTATCTTATCACAAAAAACATTGCAGCTCTCTCGCATATTCATTTTGTCCTACACTCATGTTGCACCGGGTCAGGGATGTCTGCCGTCCGTTTACACTAGCATTAGCGACTACGCTAATTTGTTTACTTTCATCGGACTTCGGCTCGTTACGTTTTTCTGCCTCCACGGCGTATTAAGCGATTCCTTTCCTATTTCTTAGCATTTTTTTCTGTCGAGATTTATCAGCCATCGAACTTTCTTGTGATCGCATCGGTATTCCATCATTGTAATGACTTAATCTACCATCTTCATCTATTGACGTAATTTCATTCTGGGCTGTAGGATATAACATAACTTGAAACCCAGAAGCTCGTTATCTTATCACAACAAACATTGCAGCTCTGTCGTGTATTTGTCATACACTCATGCTGCACCGAGTTACGGATGTCTGCCGTTCGTTTACACTAGCATTAGCGACCCGACTGTCTAATTTGTTCACGTTAATCGGACTTCGGTTGTTGCAAGTTTTATTGTTACGTATGTTCGAGGGCTTTTGAGTCTTCCAGTTTATTTGTTTGTAGTATATTGTGAGATTTCAGTATCTCCATGGAAACTATACTCCATTTATTTCAACATGGGATAATATGGCCTATCCAGCCATGAATATTTTGAACCCTTTCTTCGAGTAGAGTTTCAGCTGATCTTGATTGACCGTTAAGATTCATAAAAGCTACTACTGTCTTAAATCCCTTTAATAGGAAAATACTTATTTATTTCTGCACATTTTCTTGCTAGGATGGGTCTGATGAGTTTTTGTCTTATGTTATAATAAATGGCGTATAGCATTAAATTATATATTAATAGGTAGTATAGTATTCATAGTTCCTCCTCCAAAAGCTGTTTTTAGTTCTGGGATAATTCATATCGCCCCACTTCAATATCCAGCGCAAAAAAGATGTACAATAATCATCGTTCTTATCATTCTCTTGCCCTTATCCCAATTTATTTGGGGTCGGGACAACATATTATCTTTTATTTTTTATTCATAAAAAATTACAATTTAATAATTATTTTTTTAATAATCACATGCATCATCTTCTTTAAATTCACAACTCCTTGCCAATATTTATTTTATTAACTCAAGTAAAACTAACTATTATTGACAATTTAGTACAGACAGAACAATTCATTGATAAAACATATGAGAGATACAAATTCATGTGTTAAAATCCATGTAATTTGTGACTAGAATTTGTGTCACGTCTTCGTATGTGTTCAGGTGAGAACGAAACACCATACTTTTAATGACGCACGGAAAAATATACACAAAACGTTTCGGTTACCTACAATATTTCAATTAGTACTTTTTGTAAAACCATTTGATTTTCAGCAGATCTCAATAGTGTCTCGAGTAAGAAACATTTATGAGTGGTCAGTTATGTGGCTTTATAGGTGTGTTCTTCCAACAGTTTTATAAAATGTGATAAAGAAAAAACTGTTTTTCTTTTTCAATTTGAGATTCACAACTTAACTGTACTAATTGATTTACCATAGTAAAAATCAACTATCATATATTATTATAAGTTGACATTAGACTTGGCTACAGATCAAAAAGACTTCATTTCTACGATATGGGGGTACGTCCCTTAAATTTTTCTAAAATAAATTAAAGATAAAGAACACTTTACATGAACACTAATTTAATATAAGTAAATACGAATCAGCATTGGTCAGTTTTATAATTGAAGAATTATAGTTAATTGATTCAGGATAAAATTAAATTCAGAGGAATTTAGAGGATTCAGATTAAATGTTACTAAATATATCCACATCATCATTTTTTTTTTTGAAGAATTATGTATTATTTAATAGAATTGTAATAATTAATTATTGATTACTTACAACAATAAATTAATATTAAAACAGATTAAAAGATCAGTAACGTCGGAACGTGCTATAAAACGGTACACTACAGAAATACGAAAAACTTTATTCTGTCAGTCACAAATACGAATTTCAAAATAGCGATTTTCATAATTCCGAATGGTTCAAAATTCCTAATAAAACAACTCCGATTTATCCTATTTTTATAATTCCAAAATTTCAATATTCCTAACGTTATAATTACTATTCTCAAAATACCGAGGTTCAATAGATCGAATAACAAAAAAAAACGTCTTAATGATAATTCGAAACATCAAAAATACGAATTCCGATTATTAAAGTACCGATTAAGAAGAATTCCGAAATAAAAACGCCTTATAACATATTTTGTTTCGTTGGTCACAGTTCTAACCTTACCCAAATGAATCACCAACAATAATAGAGGGGATCTGGTGTTAATCGCCACTGTTCTAACCTAACTTAACCCAAAGGAATCAGTAACAGTAGATGGTACCCGACGCAGGTAGATATATAAGGAGAAGAAGAAAACACAATAAAATAATATTAAGGTATATTAATAATAAAGTAGACGTTTTTAAATTACATTAAACGTTACTTATAGATTTTGAATTTATATGCGCAACTGAATATTATACTAATTAAATCAGAATCAGAATACTAATTTTAGCAGTTTATTCGAAGTATTGAAAATCGGAATGTCGTTTTTAGGACCGAGAACCCATTGAGCATTTGATTCTTCGAACGTATAAAAATCGGAAAACAAACAAATCGCATTTACAACTTTGGGTAAACGTGATTTTTAATAATAGACATTATAATTCTTAGGTATTACGAAATTCGGACTTTTGAAAATCGGAACATTAAAATTAGGAATAAAATATTTCGGAATATTTGGGTGTGCCCGTTATAAAATCATGTTTCGCTTTTTAAAATAAAAATAAGTTTTCGCTAAAAAGCTTTGTATTACTGATCATCTCGTAAAAGTGTTCATCATCAACAGCCTACAGAAGTCCACATAGGCTTCTATAATTGCACGCCTTTCAGATTGATTCTCGGCAACTCTCACCCAGCTGCTACCAGTAATGGTGTTATAATAATGCAATCACGTTCATAAACACTTATATTTTGGTTAGATTAATGTAAGAGTATTTATTTAATAATTCCCAAGTCATTTTGACGAATAAACTTCAAATAATCGATTAAACTGTTGAATTCGACACAAATAAGAGCTTTGATCTTGTGTACAAAATAATAAAAAACTAGACATAATGCAGTACGTTGTCAGCTGATACGCCGTTATCTGATAACAACTAATACACACGGATTTTTAAGATAATGGAAATGCTACATTTTCTTTGTCAATTACGTTATCTTTGCACGTGACGTGCAAGGCAAATAATTGACCGCTCCCATTCTTTTATTTATTAAATTAAAGGTGTAGTAGGCCGCGACTAAGATAATACCAACTTTCATAATGAATCTGTTGGCTTATCACTTTCGATATATTGAATGGATTATGTGAATGACGATATGGCTAGAAAGTGGAAGAACTTATGTATGAAATAGTATGTATGTTAGCTTATCTAATAAATTATATTCAAGATAAAGGCAAAAATCCCCTGAAAGTTTCAATTCATATATTGAACTTTTTTTTTTTTGTGTGGGAAATTATCAAATAACTTCTCCCGCTCTGGGCGGAGCGGGAGGGCGTGTCAGACTCTTACTGACTAAAACCCACCCGTGTTCCTTCGGTTGCCCTGTTGCCGGGGGCCACGATCTCCCTTTCGGTTTTCTTCGCACCCCCGGCAGGCATCGGCCCTAACGGACCCCGTCAATTCTGCTGACATCTTATTGAGGCGCGCGTGGAACACAACACGCCGTCGACCTGGGCCTGGTCCTTATCGGACGGTGAGCTACCCATTGCTCACCGTCCGCAAGCCCGCGCCTACGATGGCCGGAAATCGGCCTGCGATTCCCGACGCCCTGGGCGTCTCCTCCTGATATATTGAACATCTAAATACTGGTAAAATAATTAGCCAGATATCATAAATGGTAATCTAATATCGTGTCATATGGAGAGGTCAAAAAGATCTACGGTAAAGACGGATAAAAATAGAGATCAGCGAAAGAAGTTATACCTTTATAACATGTTCACCAACAAAATCATTCGACGATCGGTCGTTAAGTTAGGAAAAGTCGATTTAAATCAATACTTGTTCTAGTTGAAGTTTACAACAGTTGATCTCTTTTCTTGTATACTGTACAAAAGTCTATACAACATGTCCCGGAACTAACGCACACCAACCAATGAGAGTCAAAATGGCGGGTGTACCATAGCGAATTAAATTATACCAATTACCAAACAAATGTACCTAAAATACTAAATAGTACATTTTAGGTACATTTGTTTGGTAATTGGTATAATTTAATTCGCTATGGTACACCCGCCATTTTGACTCTCATCACCAACCAAACACCCCAATTAGAATATTATGTTATAATCATAATAAATACACAGATTTTCTATTATTATGTATAAATAATTGTTTATTAAATTAGTTAGGTATACTTGTGAGAGAAATATGGTCACATTTCGTCACGTTCAAGGGTCTAGCGTAGTACGTACTTCGTTCATTTTGGTTTGTTTTGGCTGTACAGCGGAAGTGTACCAGTAATTTACGTAGTTTTAATTATTTTTGGGATAATAAAATTGTGTAAAAAATGACATAATTCGATTTAGTAAACGATTCTGAACAAACTACTTTCATAATGTGCTCAGTGACACATTGTATGTTACGGCTGAAACCTGTTAAAATTTTGGTGTACATAAAAGTATTCCGCTATCCATCTATGTATTAGGATTAGCCGAATGATATTGGTAGCATCCAGTTCAAAACAACTGCAATCGCTACTTTATTCACTGCAACTTATCTTTCATTGTTGTTACTGCACATTACATTCACGTCTAGACATCTTTCAATTCATTAAAAAGGTTGAATGGTAAAGGTGCACGCACACTTATCCGAGCCGAATGCGTTGAACGAATCGAAGTCAATGAGAGCGCTAGGACTGGTCTTTCAGATTCGGACGCGGGCAGGTGTGCGAGGTTTTATAGAATTTCATATAAAGAATTCTAAAATTAGTTAGTTTCCTTCGGTTCGTCCGACGTGATCGGCTCGGATAAGTGTGCGTTCACCTTAAGTCAGCTATGTTTTTATTTTTACTTTGTCATACTGCATAACTTTGCCGATATTTTATCAGTCTTTGACATTTTATCTTTACACTTTACGATTATCAAAGAAAATCGGCTTATGCGATTACTTATCTGTTTAATGCTGAAATACACTAAACTTTTTAGTAATAAATGTTTAAATTACATCAACTGGTAAATGATATACCCTATCCGAAAGGTCGGTTCCTTATGTTTCTTTGTTATACGTAAGTGTGAGTGTAATTTCCCTTCTTTTTCACCAACTTGTGCGCTATGACAGACTTTTTAATTTGTTATGCTATTCCGCCAATGTGATCGGTTGATTAGTCACTTAAATTAATCACAGCAGCTAACATAAGATTTCGATTTTTCTCGTGAAAATGAAGCAACTAAACTTTGTTAATGGATGATCATCAGGTTGCCTTAGTTCTGAAGTGTATGTCTTTCTATTATTTAGTTATTCGGATTTTCGGTCCGAGCGTAGATACAATTCTGAATTGATATTACAAAAGTTATGGTAGGAATGAATATCATCCCTTAATGTGTAGTCTGAAAAATGGTTCGGCAAAAAGATACTAATTTTTTAATTATGATTTGATTGTAATAATTAGACATCTAAGCAAATTATACAAAATGGTTGTATAAAGAAACTAGCGGACGTCACGCGGTTTCACCCGCGTAGATCCCGTTCCCGTGGGAGTACGGGGATAAAATATAGCCCATGTTACTTGCTGATGATGTAGCTATCTATTGCTGAAAGAATTTTTCAAATCGATCCAGTAGTTTTTAAATCGTTACATACAAAAATACGAAAACACAAATCTTACCTCTTTATAATATTAGTATAGATATGTTGCACATTGGAACCCAAACACACGTCATACTTTTATTGCCTGTGTTATTTTTATCTCTATATCTCCAAATATTATATCGACACTTAAGATAGCTGACATATGATCACTATCAGCCGTTATCAGGCCATCATTTCGGGCGTTATCTTCCTCATGACTTCGTTTACCTGTGGCGACACGTTTTTTTTTTTTACTAAATTTATATTTCTATTTATTTTTAATGATTCATTATGAATTTCTGGATCACTTAGGCAATAAAGATTTGTGAGGACATCAAATATCAATTCAGTAATTAAAACAGATAATGGATGATACTTTGGTATGGAAGTAATTGGTGAGCCTAAAGGTATTAAATTGCATGATGTTGTTTAAAAAAAAGAACAAGACTGACCATAATTTCCACGTAAGACTATAACAGAAATAGATCCATGTATAAACAAGCAACTTTTTTTTAACTCCCTTGAAGTGAAGACTGACTAAAGTTCAAAGAATATTTGCTCACTCCAGAAAACGCCTACAATCATTTTCAATTACCTATATGTAGTTGAAGTGAAATTATGGCAAGTAAAATTCAACACAGTATAATAAATCCAATAGACACTATCTTCAATGCAGCATAAATTAATAAAGAAAACAAAACAATTAAACATGCAATATACAATAATAAAATGCTAACATTATCAGAAGCACCTACATGAACCGGCGACCTCTTAGGAGCAGTGCACTCTGAAAAAGTGTTGACACTAGATAACGCACTGACCTCTCGTAATACTGACACTTATTGTACCACTGTTATAGAAATTATCGGTACTTTGACTATTATGCTCATTTCGAGTGATATCACGTGAGTCATTTGCTAAAATTAACAAGTTTGTTGTTCTGAAGCGAAAGCTGAATGTTGAAAGAAAGAACTCAGAAGCAATAAATTAGCAGCGTGTGTTTACGGTTAATCAATGTGTTCTTTCGCGATTTCAGGGTTGGTCCCTTAGTAAAAGTTGTTCATAATTATGAGTACAATGACCCCATTATTTCAGTTACACTTTGCATATAAAAGGCTTGTAAAATATGGAAGTATTATTTAGCGAATGGAATATCTGATGAATAAAGCAGGGCCTTCCACGTCTTACGTTGCATCAGTCTCGAAAATAAAGTCTTTGTGTAATCAGTTTATTGACAAAGCTTTCTTGAATTATTCCTAACATAATACTACTGATAATTCGGTCGAGCGATATCGTTTGTTTATATGATTTGAATGTGGCCTGTGACCCGACCGTACTGGTCAGAGGGCAGATCGAATGCTGGGCGATAGCCTCTGCAATATTGTGCCTATTGTTGTAAAATGGTCAGATATGAACAACTACATTTGGTGATGTGTGAAATTATTGATGATAATAATCAAGTACTGACGAAGTGATATAAATAGCAAGCGTCAAACCATAATGAGGTTCAGGTCGAATTATCGCTAGCAAACATGTAACAGTAACTTAACTTAGGCCTTTCATAGAGTAAGCTTTAGCCACCAATCTGATATTGTTTATGTAAGATTGTTCCAAAGAACAATCTTACATAAATACTGTCCGTTTGCTTAAGTTTTATTTTGTTTTAGAAGAATGACGTCAAAATAAGGTCAAAATCATAAATATATTTGTTTTGTTCTAAATAGCAAATTTGGCGTGCCACAAGGGGCTATACTACGACCTACATTACTTTTATAGTATATGCGTTTCTTATCAACCAGCATTAAAATAACGCCGTTTATCTTAAAACCTAATGAAACATGTGTTCTAGTAAACATAGATAATATATAATTCTCTTAAAATTATTTATCGTAATAAAATGTGGAGATAAGTATCTTCTGATAAAGCTTACGATAAAAGTGGATCAGGTTATAATTGCTGTGCCAACGTTATCAGTGATTCAATTTAGTGAAAGATTTGATTTTGATAAAATACGCTTCACATCTTTTTATCTAGTTTTTTTCGCATTATCTACGGCACTGGCTATAATAATATTTTTTTATTCCATGCTTTATAACTTTTATGATGAGATTATACTTATTTTCTTTTCAACCTGAATTGTCCCACTGCTGGGCAAAAGTCTCCCCGACAGCTTTCCACTGTACGGGAGGTTTCCCGCTTCTAAAGTCATCATGCCAGCGTTTGCTAGGCCTCGGCGACGACGCCCATCTGCTTGCACCCACTGTGTGACGATGTGACGGGATTATACATATTGGAGTTATTTTAGAAATTCTTGTTGCATCACATTCTTCAACAACCAATGGTCACGTGTACTCGTATAGTTCTCTAGTTTCAAAAGAAATTCAAATTGTAAAGACAATTAAAAACGAGACATGTAAAGGTTATAAGAACAATAAATTCCAAATGAAATATTGATTTAATAAAAAAATGTAATTTAAATTAACATATTAAACATGTTCTTAACCAAACAGATGTATTCTGAGTAATGTCGGTGCCAGGTATGGTGTGTAAATGGAGTTCTCATACACATTTTAACTCAACGAATTTTAATGACTTCGTCTGAAACTCATCATCCCTAGCTTTTTGACAGTATTAACAACATGTATTGTAACAACTTGGATGACCCATAAATAGGAGATGTATCGTAGACAAAACAAGAACGTTGTATTTACAAGATCGATGGTGAATTCTACAATCTCATCCTCAGCACGTTCAGCTACGTGTAAAAACGTTCAAAATCAACTCCCGATCTCATCTGACCGATAATAATCATTGTCGAAAACCTGTCAAAAATGTAGGTAAATTATAGATAGTTTTGACTGATTGAGACATTAAAATGCGATCGTTCTTAAAAATACAGGAATCGACCACGGTGCAGTGAACTTGTTGAGTATTCTGGAAGATGTTTTAGTGGCAGCATTCTCCGACGGTCGTACCTCATAACATCATTCATTGCTTACTAGTCGGTGTAGCGTATCGTAGTATTGACCCGGCGCGGTCGATCAGCGTTGATAACCTTACAATGACTGCGTGACGACGTACACGTGGTTATAGGACGGCATGAGTAGTGATGGAATATTCTAGAATCTAGAGCTTTGTTAAATTGACCTTTTGGACACATATAATCCCATTGGTAAAATGTACGACGTTGATCTAAAACTGTACCACTTAGATCTTGTGTGTCTTATTTTTATTTGTCAAAAAAACTGCTTATTTTGTTTTCGCAAATTTAAAATCTTATTGACTGATGAGTTATGACTTAATGTTCCGTTGATTAAAATGACTCAAGAAATTAACCTTTGCTTGACTTTTCAAGAAGTTCTAACTTAAGATACGTCTTAATGCTATGTGACCTTTTCAACCCAATTAATAAGGTAAACTGATATCCAAAGGCTAACCTTTGGAGCTGAAGTCTATTAATTCACTATCAATAGTCTCGTGACACAAGCAACTAACCTACTACTACAATCTTAGGTCCGTAGTATCCTAAGTAAGTTGCTTATGTACTAACTTTAGCTTATTTAACAAAACCATTACCCTTGTTACAGATGCGAGCCGTCCCGGCGAACGAGCGAGTATACACATTACGGACCCGGCCGCCCTCCCTCCTCCCCCCCTCCCCTCTTAGCCTCGCCAGTTCTGGCGACAAATCCTTAGTAGCCCACACGCATTCTCCTTCCTTAGAGCGGCCGGCGAGTCAGCCTTCCGCGCCTTCAACAACCGCTAGCTTTGTTTGTTACGTATGTGGGGTCAGTGCCCCCAGCTCGCAACTAAGACTGGTCTACTGCTGTCCGAACCCCGAAAGAGAACCTTATTACCCTTTTATAACGACGCTCAAACCTCATCCGGATGCCAGTCCTATTAGTCCACAAGGTGAGTTGAAGATTCGATGTTGAGTAATGTAGTGCTGAACCAAAACATATTTGTCAAACTTTCAAGAGCATGACGTATTGTTAGAATTGATATCCAGCACCGTTGTATTAACATGCTCTCAGCGAGAAGGAAAGGTCTTATTTAGAAAATAGGAACTAACCACGACAAGTGCAGATTCACCTCACATGTCCTGACGTAATTGTTATTTAATCAGCTTGTAGGAAACTTTAAGGCACTCTTGCTGGCTGCAGCTACTTGAGTTGAGTACCATTTAAGTTGTGATGTCAATGGGAGTTTCGGTATGGTTGATTTCTCACCGCGAGTCGTGTCTTAAATTATCCAAGGGTATAAACATACATATTCGGGTTCCAAGCCGCAACTTGATGCTTTAGAAGCTAGTGACACACTATTTATTTGTTAATTTATGTGATTTCATTGTATTTCAGGCATGGTACAAATATGCGCGTCGTGTTACAAAAGCATCCCCCACAAGTACCCGGCGTACGGCGAGAACGGCGAGCCGAACGCCGCGCACAACAACACACACACCAACAATATTAGGTAAGAAAATATAATAATATTTTTTTAGTAACTTTATGGGGGCTTTTTTAAATTAAAATGGCAAGTCGAACGTAGTAAGAGATTGTCTCACAAGAATGTTTTACAGAGACGACTTTTTATATAGCCGAACTTTTTTCTAAAGCTGAATGTGACAGATTATCAGTCGCGGACTCTTAACAGCACGAAATGAAATTACATTTCGATTCGTTTCGGTCGAACTTTACCGTTTTATTTAACTAAATAAAACAGTAAAGTTCGACCACACACATTTCTACAAATCAAGTGGTTGATCAGTAAATCTGGTGATTGTAAATAGTTTTGTGTATTTCTAGTCATCATCTACTATAATAACTTACTTGTTTAACTTTCAGGTTTAAGCCATATGACATCAAGTCCAGTTCAAGTCAGTCGAGTAAGCGGCCGTCGAACGCGTTGTCCAGCAGTCCGCAGAGCCAGATCGTGTCGGGAGAGAATGGCATGGGATTGTATAGGTTAGAATTGACTGTATTTTTAAGCTGAATAGTTTTTGGATATTTTGTTATTGTAAAATCAACTTAGGTTAAATGTTTTAAGGTTGATATTTGTGTAAGTCGTTATGTTATAATTTATACTGGAGATTATTTTCGAGCCCATAGAAGACCCTGAAAAATATGATAGACAGTTAGAATTCTGGGTTTGCGTATTTCAGTACATTAACTTAGCATACAAAAAAATGCATTTGCACTCCGGGAGTGCCGACAGAAGTTTGTCTTTTATTCCACGCACCGCGGTAATCAACGCGTTGATGTCTTTTTAATGGTCAATAGTTGGTGTCATCACGGTGTCGCGAAATCAATGGTTTAGTTCCGTCTCAAAAATGTCCAACGCGCCTAAAGAAGTTTTCACTTTAATAATGGAAATAACATCTTTGACGTTTGATTTGTCCCATTTTATTGCAAAAATACCTGATGGGTCTTATGAAGGCCGCGGGATTTTTTTTGGATGCGGATCAAATCAGTCGTTGCGGTAATGAGTGAGGCATATGTCGAGCAGCCGACGACTTTAGGTTCCTATGATGATAATCCTTTTTATAATGTTCGTCGCAGATGCTACGTGTGCGCGGGGCTGTTCCCGCAGCAGTCCATGGAGTGGCTGTCGACGTCGGCGGAGTACATGAACTCGCACGCCATGCACTTCCCGTGCCTGGCGGGCGGCGCGGGCGGCGCGGGCGGCGCGGGCGGCGCGCGCGGCGGGCGCGTGCTGGCGTGCGCGCGCTGCGTGCGCCACCTGGCGCGCCAGTGGGAGCTGCTGGACGCCGAGCGCGTGCCGCTCGAGCACCGCCGGTGGGCTGCGCTTCCATGTCCGAAGGCAACCTCTGTGCTACTACTACTTACTAATTCAATATCATTCGTTTCAGATATAACATCCCGTCGCCCCTACCGGCGAACTCGTCTATGAACGGCGAGCGAGTCATCCCCACCCCACCGTCGACCACGTCTGACCGGACGGTCGCTAGTAATAATGGTGAGATCCTTTTGATATTTAACATGCCATAAGATTATCAACCTCGCCACGTCGGAATAAAGTCGAAAGTAAAGAAACGTAAGTGAGTAGTTCTGACTGCTTTGACATTCTCGCAGAGTAAGCCTTTTTAAAAACCAAGTAAGGCCTACACTACATGGACTTTAACTGTCTTGATGTGTAAAATCCCTACAATTCACCCGATGATCACGTGACGTCTGCTTGAAAATGGAACCGCCGCTATATTCTGTGTAGTGCACAAGCGCCCTAATGTTTGGACCTTACGAAAATTATAATAATATTCAATCATCTTACAGTACATCTGAAACGACATCATCATCATACATATCAACTCATCATTAAAGTTAATATGTATAATGATGATGTCATGTCACTGCTGGACTAATGCCCGTTTTTACAGACACTAAGTGATACCTAAATTAATTTTTGAATAAAAGTGCACTATTAGATTTACAACGCTAGACTCAGCGCCGAAAGTTGAAAATCCAACAGTACTTTTTGATTTAGGGATCAATTTAGGTGTCAGTTAGTGGTCGGTCAAAAACGGGCATAAGGCCTTTTCCTGAGGCCGACACAGAGCGGTGCGTCTTGCGGCTTGGGCGGCGCTCGAATGTTCCCGCGCCGCTCTCTTGTCCGGCGTCGCACCGCGGCGACTTACGCCACGCTCTAAATAACTTGTAACATTTGTTCTCGCCGCGGTCGCAGACGCAACACACAGGTCCCGGGAGCGGTGATATCGTTGCCAAGCGGTAAAATCGCCTTCAATTAATGTAGGCTGTAGACAATCTGCCTTACTGATTTACTTTACCACACAACGCAGAACTATCTCTCCGAACGGTATTTATTTCCCAGCGGGTCACTGTCTATTCTGTAAAACTTCATCGTAAAATTTTAGATGAAGTGAGCTGTTAATAGGGAAAATCCCTAGCATTCGATGGAATGACAGCTCACGTCACCTAAGTTTTTTACAGAATAGTCCGGCTTTTGTAGTGGTGAACCGAAGTTAATACCCTCCCTCCCCGCAGCGTGCACGTCCATCTACTGCTTCCTGTGCGGGCTGCACTCGGACTTCACGCTGGCGCGCATCCTGTACGGCCAGCCGCAGGGCAACGCGCCGTACTTCCCGTGCCTGCTCACGCACCAGGTGACTTATCGACATTCTATTACTAACACTAGCCCGAGGATTCGTCCGTGTGTACGTCGGAAAACGACAAACAGTACGCTTAAATTATCCAACGGTAACGTTCTATTTACGAACGTAGAAGTTGAACAGCTAATAAGTATCTAGTAAATAATACTATGTTAATAAATCGTAACAAAAATCATACTTTGAGACATACCTGCGAAAATATTCAGATATATTGTAGCGTTATCTAGAAATTCTAGCACGAAAGTATTTAAGACCAGTTAGCCAACTGATCAGAATCGAATAATGCTTCTAAACAGTGCAAGTCAGCTACCCGCACGAATTACATACTCGGTGAGTAAGTCACTGGATCCACACATTTTGACGGCGCCGTATACACGATGTATGTGACCTGCGCAAGTTCCACAACATGCACATGTTACCCAACACATGTTAATGCACATGTTAATCGACCAACATTCAACTGTCAAAGTGGTAATATTAATGTTGTGTATTTGTCGACAGAGTCATCCAAACGCGGAGCAGTTGCGTGAGAACGGCTCGGCTCTAGTCTGTACCTTCTGTTACCACTCGCTGCTCAGCCAGTGGAGGAGGTGAGTACCACAGTATATAACTATTTATTCATATATCGAGGCCTTCTGTCTCTCTTGAGAGCCGTGAACGACGACGGATCTCGTTAGTCGCGGCTTGATAGGTCAAATAACCCTTTTTCGGGTTCCGTAACCGTTCGTAAAAGGAAAAAGGGAACCCTGAATAGGATCACTCGTGTCTGTCACAGCCAATTTGCTCCGAATCTAATGGACCGATAACGTTGAAATTTGGTACATACATGTATTGTACTGTGACCCAAACGGAAGCGTAACGTAAATAAATGAATTTTGAATATCATGACTTTCAGTTATGTGGGACAAAAAAAAAGAAAAATATTTTCTTATAATTTTAAATTTAATACATTCAAAGATATTAAGAAAATTTATGAAAATTGACCATTCCTTTTATCTCCGAAACTACTGAGCCTAAAATTTTGAAAAATAAATAAATACAGAGAATGTTTCTTTACTCATAGATTACAGGAAACCTATAAGAAGTCTATGGCCTTAAAATAACATGGTAAATCTCTCAATATTGTGTGTAAAAATTTACATTTGCTGTTGGAATATATGGGATAGCATGCTTTTCAACTACAATGTTAAGTTTGTATTTGGGATAAATTAATCCCAACTACGGAACATTCAATCCGACCGGTTTTATCAAATGTATCTTAATCTTAGGGGTTCATTTCACATACCTTTTTCTGAAAATTAACTTTCGCCTTCTGGCAACTCTAACAAGTGGTTATTTTATATCACAGCTCAAGCTGCCTTGCAGCTTGTACAGAAATAGCAGTAAGTCATGTAAGAAAGCTTTTGCCCATCTGTGGGGAGAAGATGCAAGCTCACAATAACCATATGAATTTTGAAGTTAGAGACATACATAACTCTCCTCTCAAATCCATATTAAATGTATAACATTTCGTTGTGTCCAACCTTCTGTCCTATTCGCTATAAGGCCCCCCTTGTTGCAGGTACGAAGCGTTAGGCGGCTACCCTCCCGAGAGAAGAGTGTACAACACTCACGACTACCACTGCCATCTGTGCGGCATCAAGACGTACAGGAAACGAGTTAGGGCGCTACCTATTAAAGTGAGTACTGCATACGATAATTAGCCTATGATATAGTTAATTGATTTAGGCCTGACTACATTATAAAATATAATAAACGTTGTTATATTTAGTAACCTGTTCCGCTTAACTATTCATAAAGAGCCCTGGACGCAGAGAACCACCACCTCTCTCCAACCAGCGACCAGCACTCGATTTGGCAACACGCCGTGTTCGGGTTTGCGACAAGTCAATCGTCATCCTGAGGATGCCTCATTGAGAGGTGACACACGTGTCGATTTCTTACAGGGTTTTTTTTATGGCTCTTTAGGAATAGTTAAGCGAAACAGGTTACTAAATAAGACAACGTCTATTGTATTTTTCAGCCTATAATGTTCATCATATACGAAGTGAAAGGACCACGGAATGAACTTGGTCCTTTGCACAGATTAGTATAGATCGGACACTGCAAAATCATTTAAATGAAAAGCGACTCTTGCGAAGACACAATAAAATGCAATTCAGGTCGCACAGCGCTAATTACCTACAGTTATATTCACCTAGAAGTGGCCTCTCTATCGCGTAACTCTTATATCTTCTGACTACGTTACGCCCACTGAATTCGACAAGTCGAGCCCGCCGCGTACCTACTTGTAGCTTCATACCTAAAATACGGAGTGTCCCATCTGTATTCATCTGTCTCCTAAGGTATAAAAAGTTACGTTCACTCAGTGAGATTCAAACTTGTTTTTCTTCGAAAGTATCGATTGACTGCTAAGCGCAGGGTCCTGGGTTCGATCCCAGATCGAGCAATGTTTTTGATTATAGTATCATAATATTATGGTTTGTATATAATTTTATTAACTTCTAACTGCTATATTGATAACCGATAAATAAGGTAAGGTATTTTTTAAAGCATAATATGATTGGGAACCTCAACTTTTTAGACTTAAAGAACTTGAAATGAATAATTAAAAAATGTTTTTTTTTTTTTTTTGTTTCAGGAATTCCCATTCTTAGTGCAAAGGCGGACTGAAAATTCATTATTATTAGAAAATGGCGATTATGCCGTAGTATGTTTAGACTGTTATGAAAGCTTAAGGTTAGTCACATTTTATTTATTTACTTCAGAATACTTATGAAGGTCACACGTTAAAATCTAACTATTTACACGATTTAGCTACATTTTATATTTCCATACAGTAATATTGCCAAATTAATCAAAACAGCGAAATATTTGACATCTTGGCGACGTTCCCAACTTTCAGAATAAACGCTCTTAACAAATGCTGTATAATATTGCCACGGGGAGTTCAACGCTGTGTGAACTGTACCCTAATTGCGTGAAACAACACAATCACAACCTGTTTCGATTTGAAACAGATTGCTAATACATTCATGGTTCATAAATTGGAAATCAACTACGTAAATAACGCAATGAATGTGGTTGAACTGTCAAATGAAACAAATTAGGCATAATTGTTTACGAAAGTAAGTTATGCAATTAGGGTACTGGATATATGCTGTCTTACCATCCGCGCTGTATTTCGAGTTACGTAATTTAATTATAAAGAGTCTACAGTTCTTGTACTTAAAACTTTGTGTCGCAAAACTGTGGTCACGGTTCCTCTGTGGGAACGGATCAAAGTTTAATAATACGGATACGTAGGTCGCGTCCTATTTAAAAGCGATCGTCGCGCTTATACACGATCGTTCGCGTGCATATGTCACTTTGTTTTTGTTCTGAAAACCGGGATGCGACCTCTGTCGGCGCGACCGTGTGTTCATGTTCACCGAATAAAGAGTTCGAACGGTCGTGTATCCGCGTGACAATCGCTTTTATACATGGTGGCAAGGACATCGACACGAAAACGATAACAATAAAAAAAAAACAGCTGTTTCAGACACCTACGCGGTCATAATGTATGGAACAGCAGATGTTTTTAAATAACCGACGAAAAATTTCAACGCTGGGGGGTTCAAAATCATGTCATTGTAGCTATGATAACAGTTTCGCGTCGATGTCCCTGCCACCCTGTATAGGGTGCGGGGACAAGCTCGCACTACGCGTTGTAGAAAGTGTGTCACAGCGGACGATTAACCCCTTTATTCATAAACGATGATTAAAGTTAAGAGACGCTTAAACGTCAAAAATGTATGGTTAAACAGTTGCTAATCATTACTTAACTTTAAGCAAAGTTTATGAATATGGTCATGTGCACCGCGACTTGTGATATCACGCTGGGAATCGAGCTTTTTTGGAGATAAAAGTTGACCACAAACATTTTTATAAAATGCAATTGAAGTGGATATATTTAGTAACCTGTTCCGCTTAGCTATTTCTAAAGAGTCTTAAAAAGACCCTGAAAGAAATCGACACGTATTTCACCTCTCAATGAGGCATCCTCAGGATGACGATTGACTTGTCGCAAACCCGATCACGGCGTGTTGCCAAACCGAGTGCTGGTCGCTGGTTGGAGAGTGGTGGTGGTTCTCTGCGTCCAGGGCTCTTTATGAATAGTTAAGCGGAACAGGTTACTAAATATAACAACGTTTATTTCCTCTCAACGAATCATCCTCAGGATGACGATTGACTTGTCGTGAACTCGAACACAGCGTGTTGCCACCAAGCACCGAGCGAAGACTCTTTAGAAATAGCTAAGCGGAACAGGTTACTAAATATATCCACTTCAATTACATTTTATAATGGATTTCCGCAAGGTCACGCCTGAATCAATTAACTATCATTTTTATAAAGTTGTCCTGTAGTCATCATTTTCTTGCCCTTATCCCAGTTTATTTGGGGTCGGCCTAACATATCTTTTTCGTCCATACTTCCCTATTAGTAATCATCTCAGTAGTTACCCCCCTTTCTAGCTATATCATCTTTCACACAGTCCATCCATCGTTTCTTTGGCCTTCCCCTACTCTTACAGCCATCCATAATCATACTCAATACTTTCCTCTCGACATTTTCCCAATTCCTCCGCATAACATACCACCCGCACCGGAACAATAAGCAGTGTTTGTGGTAGTGCTAACGCTTGTGTGTGGTCAGAACGCAGGCGCAGGACTACGAGCGGCGCGGCGTGCCGGTAGACAAGCGCGAGTACAACTGGCTGCAGCAGCCGCCGCCGCCCGAGGACTCCGCTGACGTCACCATCGCCCGCCTGCCGTCCGGGGACCGCTCCGATAAACTTGTGAGTAGCGAGACAAGCGCGAGTACAACTGGCTGCACAGTCGCCGCCGCCCGAGGACAATACATACAATAGTATAGGCTGATATTATTTTGTAATAGGACTGGTTTCCTTTTCTAGCTAAATTGGAGCTTATAAAAAGCAGTGTTGCAATCTACAAAATCGATGTTATGGTTCATGTGACAACTGTTTTCTACTGCTCAAAAATTTCGAGTGGAGCTTTTCGTTCACCCTGTATATTATAATTATACAGATACATTTTTTGAGAAAATGATACACTGTATTTAGGAATAGAGATAACTGTATTCTTTGAACTAAAACAAGGTTAAAAAAGTTATTGTGAAATGTTTATCCTATTTTCAATAAAGTTTATTTATGTATTAATCCTTACTACTATCATCTCGATATATCTCGACGGCATGTGAAGCCAAGTCAGAGGCCCATGGGCGGCATAGAGACTCTGACACCAGGTTAGCCACTAACCGCACGAAAAAGAAAGAAACACTTTGGCGGCATCTACATCGCCACATGCGAAATACGTATCAAAGACCTGACGTCACACAAATCCTGCATTGCGCAATTAGAGTTTATCGCGCGTACAGCATATACGTATACAACTTCCCCGACATCAATCGTCGGGCATTCATTTAGATCTCAAAATGCCCACCGTCCAGCAGTTCATGAAACGCCTCTTAAAGCGTTTCTTCGACTCTGCTATAAAGCACCCCATCCACTGATTGCGGCAGCCGCCCGTTACACTCCCTTCCGTATAAATAAGATTCGCCGACCAAAGTATACTCTCACTATCCCAGACGACCCCACAACCCTCCTCCAGCACGCGTAGCTTGACAACCATAGAAACGGGTTTTGTCGACAGAAGAATAGACATTATGACAAATTGTGATTGTTTATCTGTCATTTTGTCTATTCTTCCGTCGACAAAACCCATTTCTATTGTGATCATGCTAAGCGTACAGGAGAGTAATAGGGAAACCAGTACTTTTGCACACAAACAAAAACCGACCGCCGTCCATCCGTCCTCGCCACCGAGGCCCGCCGCTCGGTCCCCGCCCATCGCCACCCCGACCATTGCTCTCCCAGCTGGCGCTGAGCCTGTAGCTTTAAATTCCCCTAATAATTAATCCAATCCAGCCTGTCCCTTGCTGTCCTCCCCCAGCGATGCCCTAAGCCAAGGTCCATACCCCTCAGGGGGTGCCCTTAGCGTGTAGTCGCTTAGTTTCTAAGTTTTACGCCCTGGCGTGAGGCCTTCATTTATTGAGGCAGCCACAGGAAAGTCCGGTTAAGCAGCCGACAACCTCGTAGATTGATCTGCAAGATGCCATAGAAAAAAAACAATCGACGGGCAGTCCCGCCAGACACAACACCCGTCTGGTCGGAGGATCATCCCTTTTCTATAGAGGATGAGTGAACTTTACACCCTGTTCCTCATGCCTCTAAAAGACTACCATCTATTACCGTTGTAACACGAGCACTGTTTTCACAGATACCTCAATCACTGGTGATGTCTCGCAGCAGTTCGAAACGGAACAGCCCGAAGCAGCCGAGTTCAGCGCTTGCGGACCGGAGGCTGACGCCGAACAAGATCGAGAAGCCTGACCAAGGTATGTCACACTTAATATAAACACCATTTTCTACTAATAATAACCACGGACTTCATCTCGGTTTTAAAATAGTATTGACGGTTAAGGCTGACTGTCCACTGGAGCGGAGAGAAGCGGAGTGGAGCTGTGCCAATATTAACTAATGTAATCCCATAAAGTCTCCGCTCGGCTTCAGTGGACAGGGATTTGCGAACAAGTTTAAAAAATCATATAAATCCGGGAAGCGGATCGGGGAAGCGGGAATAAAACGGCTGCGGGCCGCGGGCGAATTCCAGCCCGCTTGCAAATTACTCGTCGCGTGAACTCGGCCTAAGCTCCGCACAGTCCGCAACTCCGCTCCCCGTTACTCCCTCGCTCCGCTCCGCTGCCTCACTCCGCCTCAATGGTCGGCAGCCTTAAAGTTTGGAAAACCTACTTACAAAATTTGAGACCATAAAGACCTGATTCTCATTACAGACAAACGATCTTTGTATCGGCCAACTGCTGTTACACAACGCTCGGTTAACTTGTAATCGTAAATATGGTAACTGTTTGTCTCAATAGTGGTCAAGTGGTCAAAATATGGAAGAAATATCTCTAGGATATATAATATTTATTCCTACAATCAAACATGCAACCATTACTGTGTGGCTGCATGTACATCGCCACATGTAAAATACGCATCAAAGACCTGACGTCACACAAATCTTGCATCGCGCAATTACAGTTTACCGTGAGAACAGCACATGTATAACTTCCCTGATGTCAATCTTTGGGCAGTTGCCCGCCAGACAACTCGAAGGTGAAGAAAAATTTTGTGAGGAAATGATTTGAATAGTATTGTCGCAGCATCTACAACGGCACATGCGAACTACACATCACACTACCATGCGACGAGTACAAATATATACAACATCCCGACGTCATTCGTCGGGCCGTTGCCCACCAGACACGATATCCGTCTGGTTGGAGGATCCTCGCTTTTCTATAGAGGATGAGTGAACTATACTACCTATTCCTATATATATGTACCTCTAAAACTGCTTAAGGAATCCGACCGAAAAACGACTCTATCTGCAAAAAATCTGGCTTTTTAGCCAACAGAAGTTATTCGTATTTGCACAATCATTAACAGTATTGTAATGTTACACTATAAGCAAATCTAATATTTAAAGTAAATACCCGAAACAAATACTTCAAAAAAAAAAAAAAAAACCTGAATACATTACAACATTTCCAACTCCGTCTTCACATCTCGAAACCTTTTAAAGGCGCAAGCCTCTAATATGGCGCATAACAATATAGCCGCTAAAATGGCTAACCACCTGTGGATGTCCATAAAGTGCTTACCCTCCTTACCAAGATTCGACAAAGAGTAAGTACGAAGAACTGTGTTTAGGGTTCTATACCTACGTTGAAATGGCCTCTTAGAGGTAATAGAAGACACCTTATCCTCAGCAAATAAGTATTGCGTTTACTTATTCAGTTTGGTCAACAATATGGTCCAATTTGTTAGTAAAATACCTTATCACTAGTATTAGTAGTACACAAAACAAGGATAAGAATAGCTGGTGACTGCGGCAGGATGTACCGAGAACGATAAAGCAAGGAATATGCTATTGTCACTTGCCATTTTCAGGATGCTATTGTCACTACCAGCATTCTACGCATCAGTGATGCGAGTTTTTTTGCGAATCACTGCATGAAAGACGTCAGTTCGGTTCTGAGCAATCATCTCCGATACGAGGCAGTTTAACAGCATCCTAAAAACATTATTGTATTGGATGCGTAAGGCATCTAGCGATCTTTTGGTGTAGCTGACCCACAGACACCTCGCATACAGACCTTGAATGGTATTTCACTTCGATTGTTTCGAAATAATATTAAAGTACGTGTCAGCTTCAATATGTCTTTATTGACCGACTGCAAAGAAGCGGTTTTCGCATGTATTTTATGTGTAATAAATGTCGGATTCTTTATTGCCTCTATATATTCAATTGTTTGGATGTGTCAATTTTGATTCCAAAGATGAATCCGGGAATAACATTCTTTAGTATCGTAATAAGTATTTAACCCAGGAAGAGGTGGCGAGACGACCTAGACGCGTACCGCAAGGGTTGGATGGAAGTGGCCCTGGAAAAGGATGCATTGAAGGATTTGGGGGAGGCTCAGCAGTAGGACAGTGTAGGCTTACATAAAAAAAAGTATCGTAATTATCAACATCGCAGTATTCTATTCATGATTCCTCTACTTATTACCATTAAACCCGCTATTTCAACGACATCCAACCTCGTAGGCTCAAAACCCACAAACGATTGCCCCATCTGCAACCAACCTACCCTATCCCCCTAACCAACCCTACCGGTAACAATACACCATCTTAAGTGCGCGCAGGGTATCGCTGTCGGCACCCCCTCCCTCATCCCCCTCCCCTTGTGACGTCATCCCTCACCACCGTCTTTTGTAAGAGTTCCGAGCGCGCACTTTATTACCCTTTGTTCACGGAATAGGGAAATTACTTAATTCTCTCCAAGATTTTTTTTCGGGTTACGAAAGTAAGGAGGGTCGGAGGAAAGTTGATTTGTGTTTTTGCAATCCGGTTTCGTGAAATTACTGAGTGGCGTAAATATAAGATTTTAAAACACGGAGCATGCCTACTTCCGTATAACAGTTATTCGAAACTTTAAACCCTATCTGAGGATGCGTAAGACCTTCTAAATACACGAAATTATTCTTTAACCAGCCAGCTTTTGAACTGCTTAACACAAAAATGAACTAAAACGTTGTCGAATGTCATGCTAACTACTGTGATTGATAAACTTCCAATTTGACAACAGATTAATTTCAATGGGCTTTCTAAACCCGGGAGCGCGTTCATCCTGCGACCCTTGGAGCCTCAGCCCCGTAGCTAATCATCTTGACCGACAAATTTTGTCACAATAGTATGAGCCAATGACGTATCTGCCTACCACAATATAAAGTAGATGGGAAATGGTATACTGATGTTCAATGAAACATGTCTTATCACATATCATTTTGTTCAAACATATTGCTGAAATATAATCATTTAAATACAACAACAAAAAGCTTTTTCCTATCCAGCTATGTTTCAACTCATATGTCAGTTTCATCAGTTCTAATTTGAACCTTAATCCTGTGGAATACGGTCTGTTTTATCTTGAGGAAGTTGTGACATATGTCCTTTGTATGTGGCAAATGTAGTGATGACGGGAGGAAGTCTGGATAACGTTACATATTGGTATTTCGCGGATATTGTGTTTGGTTTGGTGTCGACCATAAGCTTATAGCGAGTTTATGTTACCATTTCTGATTGGGAGAATCATTTATTGTGGACTAGGATTTATTTAGTGTTTACTGGCGTGTCCCAAGTCATGGCATACTAATTTCCAAACACGACATGTAAACAAATATGTGTTTTTGGAAAAACAACTTTAAAACCCAGGTATAAAGTTCAGTTTGCGCAACACACCTATTATTTTTTTCTGAGTTTTTCAAGAATAGGTCAGTATCATCATTATAAAATCATCTTAATTTACACAAAGTTTTTTTTTTTCATTAATTGGAAACAAGGATTTGAATAGACGTTAAGTCACCTGTTAAGCTAACCAATATATACCATACACCGTCTCCATCGATCCGCTCACCGCTATGAATTGCTCCGTCGCGGAAGTGACGCGGCGCGGACGGAATTGATCCGCGTCAACGACAATGTCTGCTTTGAGGTGTAAACGGTTGAATACAAACTGGCTACGAGTACACGTATGTTCGTTACCGAAGGGTTAGTTACGTCAGTTATTTTTAAATCCTATGTTATAGTTGTTGAGCCTGTTGCTATTATTCGGAAACTGATCCAGGCTCTAGGCTGGTACTGAGAATTTTGTAAAATCGAGAAATAGTTTACCCGACATGGGGATCGAACCTAGGTTAGCAAATGCTCCAGGAGCGGTCGCTACCATTAGTGAAACGAGGCAGTAGGCGGCTTATATATTGTAAACTCTATTATGCCTAATTGTGAATGCAAGTTTGACGTTATGATACGTTCACCTCAAAGTACAAGGTATAAATTCAAATCTAAATTATTAATCAAATTCAGCAATAAGCCACAAAGATTAGCGCTATTCAACAGGACATTGGACAATAGCGTCGAGTACTAATTTGAGGGTCTGGCGGACGGAGGCGCGTCAAAGCCCGGATTATTGGAAAGCCATTTGTGGCGCTGCGAACAGGCGGGGTGAGGTGGGGTCTCAGTTGTAGAGGGCCTTAGATAGGAGAGTTGTTTTGGAGGTCGAGTGAGGTTTTAGTAATATTGAACACTTGGTTTCAAGGTAGTGTTCATTGAGCGACCAACGACGTGTTCACAATCTCTCCTATATTGATGAAATACTTTTCTGGAGTAATCGATGCAGAAGTTTTACCATATTGCACTTCTGCAAACAATAATAACGTTAAAATATGAACTTGTGATAGCAAGGGGGTATTTAATCTAATCTAACTATACTCTATTTGAAATAAGATTAGACATTTAAACAAACCTCTTTTACAGTCCGTTCAACCGATTTTGACTTCTATACTGTAGGCATAAGGATGGCATTAAAAGCAAAAAAGTGGTTACAATACCAACTGTTTACTGCAGCTGTCATTTGTCATGCCACCAACGCAATATAAGTCAAAATTAACGGACGGACTGTAAAAAAGGTTTATTTAAATGTCTAATCTTATTTCAAATGGAGTATAGCTTCCATTAAACCACTGCAAGCCCAAGGCCTCCCTTTCCCAAAATGGTATCCTACCTTAAAATATAATCGTGAAATGAACCTGTGTAGAATAACGAACGCTACAATTTATTTTGATAGAATGTAAGAAAGAAAGAAAATGCAAAAAATAGAATGAAGACTTTTCAAATAAAAAGATTAGGTAAGGTGAGGAAAACACTTTTCTCCAAATCACCTCTGAAAATCAAAACATTTTTCCCACAAATCATTCATAACTTTCCCTCTCTCCGCTCCGCTTATGGCGCCACTCTCACTTGCCCCTCATCTCTCCACAGAGCTATAGACAATAGAAGTGCCGATTGGAAGCTCCCGTATTTTCTGTGTGCTCTCACACAGCTGTGATTTGTCGGCGACAGGATTATACAAGATTGTTAATTAGGCAGCATCCCCGGATTTTCGGGACAAAACATTGTTTTACCTTTTATTTATCGAATGATTTGTTGGAAGATGTTATGGAATATTATTTTTTTTTGGTATGAAGGTTCCTTTATCGATGCTAGATATGTTTTAATGCATTGAGTTTGTTTGATAACAGGCGTTTTTGTAGCAATTTAATTAATCCAGCAATACAGTAAACTCTGTGGTTTTGTTATGCATTGTTCTCTGTAATTATAACTGATTTGATTGAATTTGTATTACTTTTTTTCAAGAGATTTAAAAAATAAAACAGTTTTCCCTCTCTCGCCACTTTTTCAAATAGAGTTTGTTCCATCAAATCTTCAACGTATCACAAAATAATTTCCAGCTGTAAACGTATCACTATTTAAACGATTTTCCGCCCCACAGTCACGTAGCCACAAACCAGTAACGGTATCCGCAACCATTCCGGGCGCGAACATACCGACACACTGAAAATAACTTAACACTACCCTACTCGACTCGCCGTGCTACTGTAGTTATTTATTTATAATTATATTTCATATTATATAATAAAAACAAAAAATACTACAATTAGTTTTGTGGTGCGAAGTGAGTATATTTGTACTATTGTAAGGGTCTCGTGGCTAAATAATAACTTCCGCACGGGTCGATCGAAAGTTAAGCTACCTTTGCCTCGGTCGGTTTATCGATGGGTGACCATCCTTTTACTCATCGAGGCCCCTCCGTGCCTCGAAAACCACGAAGTCAAAGTCAAATCATTTATTTCAAATAGGCCCATGTATGGCACTTTTGAATGTCAAAATTTATAGAATAATATAATTGATTTTAGTCGCCCCTCCAAAAGGTAGTTTTCGTATGGAGAAGAATGGGCAAGAAACTCCACCGTTACTCTTTTAAAATGTTTTACAATAGTTTGTATAAATACATACATTAGTTAAATAATTATATGTGAAGACGATGCACCTAGAATAAAATTACTATACCACAATAGGTAAAAAGAATTAAAAATGAAGCAACGACAGATAATTTAATTATGTGATAGATACATGGTGCTCACATATTTACAAACATTGTAAAAGTAGACGATTTTCCTAATGTTTTTAAAATTAATAAGTCAGTGTGTGAGGAAGTAATCACAGAATGTAAAATCAATGTCATATAACACAAATGTATAAATTTTACAATTAAATTAGCAACCTGTTTGATTTTGTCTTGATTCTAAATTGTTCTATGGAGCAGGACCAGCATGTTTCCAAGCACTCTTATCTTGGATATAACGTTAAGCCAAAGCCAAGGAAGCCCAAAAGTCTCACAACGAGTGTCACCAAGGGTATCGTGTTACCGAGTAACTGGGTTGTGAAGGTCAGATAGGCAGTCGCTATATGTAAAATACTGGTATTGAACTGCATCCGGTAAGACTGGAAGCCGACTCCAACATGTTGGTAAAATGCTAGGTAGATTGATTTTGTACTATTGTCAAAGTTTAGTATGTGGGATGGTCATTTCAGATAAAGTTTACGAAGAAATAGCTTTTAGTACGTTGCGTTTTCATTTTCCACGTGTTCCCTAATATGTGGGTAAACAAATATACGTTCACAATTTAATTTCTTTTTTGTTTCAACGATATACATTCTTTCTCTTCTTGTCCTTTGATTTACTCCCAAGGAACTTTTAAACCGCTTGCAATCCCCCTATGATTAGTTGCAACTATAATGAGAGAAGGGTACCTGGGTTTTCCCGTACTTACCACCATCTTATGTTCTTAAACGTTGCCACGTGTAGCTTCCCACGGCCCGTAGAACCCGAACTTCTTCGTTTGCGTACATTATTTAGTGAGCAACCGTTTATTGACCAGTTCCAAGAAACAGTAAGGGACATTGTAGACATGTAATTAGTGAGGCGGGTTGTGCCTTTGATAACTTTGAATTGCAGAAACGTTGCATGAAAGACAACCCTAATTCTGCTTGGAGCTACATTTGATCTACCTCTGAGCGATGCTTACCAACATCCATACATATGAGCATATATTCATAGATGCTGCTTTGTGTGCTGTAAAGATCAATAGATTGAAATGTGTTCTGTGGTCTATATTATGGTGTTATCAAAGCGTACTAACATTATCCTAATTTCAGACTACCCTTGATTTAAAACAACACAATTCAGCTGTAGATAAACTGTGAAAATGCTTTGTTTCCGACAAAGATACAAACCATTATAGTCACGTGACGTCTTGTGTAGCACCCCTGACCCAGTCCATTTGTTATACCCGTGGCGCCACCTTCCGTTGAGTAGCACTCAGCGAGTTTGAACAACAACGGCTGGATGGTTGTCGTGAATTGTACTCCGTTGAAATATACTGCGGCTTGTCTGTTAGGGAAGAAACCTTTGCGTTTTTCACGTTTTAAGTCGTTTCTAGCTGCAGCGTACAAAAATGCTTGACTATTTTATGAAAGCTTGACTAAGCAGAATTTCCATTAAGAAACGAAACATTCTATATATGCTTCAATTATGCTTGATTTATTTACATGTTGTTTTCAGCCATTACTGTTAATTAACATCTCAAAGAAAACCAAAGATTATTTGTTCAGTTAATTACGAAAGATTTCTTAGAAAGTCTATTATTTACGACTAATAACGATAAAGAGTCTGTTACATAAGGTTTTTCGCTCGAAAAGCTATGTCATAAACAACAGTGTAGACCTAATAACTGCAAACGAAAGAAGCGATTATTTACTGCAAAAAGTCATCGATATAAAAGCCGTGTCGCATCGAACGCTGTAACCTCTGCTGGGCGGGAAAACAATCGTGTCAAGTGTAACGGCCATTAGTTGAATACTGAACGTTACGACTTGGCTGTGCTTGAATAGTGTGTATGGTAATATAGGCTTTCAATGTATAAGTTACATAAAAGAGAGAGCGGTTGCTTCATACAGCAGGGTATATATTTATTTTAAAGAATAATTAATTCCTTAAAACTCTACATAAAACGAGCCCTTATTCGGAAATTATATGCCCTGTTATAATTGACGCATACAATAAAATTAAAGTCCAAAAATTAATAACGAAACTAACTGTACAACAATTTTAAACTTTCCGACAAAGTGCCAATTCCAACACACGAACTCGCACGAAGCCTTACTGGCGCCCGGCGTGGGGCAGCTGTCATGTGTTGTCCCGGTTTTATTACCACCCAAACTGACTAGAAGAGTAACTCCTGTTGCCTGCTAGCTCACGTGCGATGCTTGTTTAATAGTTTGCTTCAGTAAAATGGGTAGGTTCCTCAGGGATTAAATGGGCTAATTTGTGACATGTAACAGAGTACGTTGCAGTTACAATAATATTTGTATCTTAAGAATTGTAATTGTGATGACAGATTGATTTCAGCCACTGTTTAGTTAGTATCAATCGCAAATGTACACCATTCTGCAAATTAAACACGAGCAATGCTTCCGGGTCACACTTCCTCACTGTATATTAGTGGTTAGCATAAAGACAGGTCCATCTAATCGCTGCAACCCACCCTTACGTATAAAAAAACGTGTGCGGTCGGGGGAACAAAATTCTTTGTCACGTATGATTTAAAACAAACAAAAGATTCACAGCCGCTATCTTGGATTTACATTTTGACTGCACTATCGGCTTTTGCACCCTTGAAAACCATGAAAACTAACCCATGGTGAAAAAAATGAAATTTTTCAGAGCCGCCATCTTGGATTTTCATTTTGACCAAATTCACACTTTCTCTTCGGTGCAGTGTACTCGAATCGATGTGAACAATTTTATCCCACGACACTGTAATTAAATACTAACTATCTCCCTCTCTCTCTTTCTCTCTCTCTCTCTCTCTCTCTCTCTCTCTCTCTCTCTCTCTCTCTCTCTCTCTCTCTCTCTCTCTCTCTCTCTCTCTCTCTCTCTCTCTCTCTCTCTCTTTCTCTTTGAATTAGAAGAAGACAGTGGTAAGTATTAACATTTTTTAGCGTGACGAATTTCTGAAAATTTAAAAGCCGAGTTAAAGAATTTCGTTCAAAAATTCTGACTGCTCCCTTATAAAATATCAGCTACCACAGCAAAGTTAAGTCTTGTGTGAGTTTTCCCGAGTGAATTGTCGCTTTGTACCGCCACCACTTCGCCGCCTATGATTGTGATAGTGACTACGCTTTGCCGCAAGTCCCAACCACTTGTCGCGTACGTCTCTTTGTAGTGTGGACGTCAAACTAGAACGTCTTCCTGCAAAGAAAGTATCCCTCAAAAGATCAACGTTATGAAAAAAGAGATGAGATCCGTTGTTTATTTTGTAAAACAATTATATTACATCACATGACCCTACAAAGATTGTGAAGGATTGTATTTTAGTTATAAAATAACCGTCGCAATCAAGTACGTAAAACGCCACACGATATTGATTTATCAAGTAGCTGTACAATATCATATAATATCTTTAATAATAATATCCAGAATTGAATGATTGACCATCCATTAACTCACTCGTATTGACAGGCATGCTACGCAATCCAATTAGCATCTGGGTACATCTCTTGTTGCCTGGCAACGGGGGTTGTAGCCTACCTATAATATCGTATACATGTTGTCGGAAATTGGATTCAGGTGAAAGCTTCGTACGTTTGCGCTTGGTAATTAAAAGTTTTTACTAATGCTTTTTCATGATACTGGGAAAAATTTCATGAATATTGCAATAAAGCCCGACTCGATCCTTGTTGGGTGCCAATAGCCTTTGTTGGCGCCCAGAGTGGAACTTCATTATATTTTATAGTTGGTTTCCTAGAATTTGCGTTTCTTGTTAGAAAAGCTTCTGGGAATCATCTGAAACACTACTTTGATATTTGTAACATTCATAACTAGAAAGCTTTATTTTCGACTAGCTTTTGCCAGCGGCTTCGCCCGCGTGGAAATTATCCCACGGAAACGTACTACCGGGATAAAAACTATCCTAATCTGTGTTCGCAATTTATTTGCCAAACATGTAAACAAATAAGAGTTTTAGGAAAAACGAATGTAATGCCTACACATAAGGCTTGCGCTACAACTTCATATTTTTTTATGACTTTTTCAACAGTACTAGTCAGTCTAAAATAATTTTTATTTACACATTCATAAAGACGATGTTTGTTTAAGTGGCAATAACATCAATTGGAAATAAAGTTATAAATAGAATTAATGTGTTAATCCTGGTTATATTGTCTTTTTTAAACCTATCTACCTATAAAATGTATTTGTCTAGTAATGTATGCAAAGGTATTTCGTGTCAATAAACATATTTTTTTATTTTTTTTTATATACTATCTGTTTGCCAAATTTCATCCAAATCCGTTCAGTAGTTTTTGCATGAAAGAGAACAAACATCCATCCATCCTCAGGAACTTTCGCGTTTATCTAAATATATAAAAGCGAAAGGTCACTCACTCACTGATCATGAAATATCGAAAACCGCTTGACGTATAAAGATTAAATTTGGCAGAAAGGTAGTTTATAGTTAGTAGACGTTCGCTAAGAAAGTGTTTCTGGAAATTCGACCTATAAAGGGGTGATTTTGTTTGTATAAAAAAAAATCTTATTCCTTGAGTTAACAAACTTAAAACTTGGCACGTCTATTTAAATTATAAAGTATGCCATTTTTAGTTTTTCTAAACAACCCCTAAAGGAGGATTGGGGGGTGTCAAAGTTTGTATGGAATAATTTTAACGCGCGGTCTGATATTAAATCGAAACTCAGTATTTATACTTCAGACTGAACATAAATAAAAACATAACTTAAGGGATTTTTGGAAATTTACCCCTAACGGGTTGAAAAGGGGTATTCATTTTTACAGGGGAGGATTTTACTGTGTCGCTTGGTTCACTTGAAAATTGGTATAAATTAATCGAATAAGTCAAATAATGGTAACGTCACAATAATAGACTTAATTATTATCACGCTATTTGATATGGGGGATGAGCAATATTACAATAAGTTTGTATTCTTCTATAGTTTACCGCAAATTGTAAAAAGGCTAGCCAAAAGGTTAGAATATTGCAGAGAGTTACTTACGGATTTAACCTTTTAAAAGATTATCATCACGCTATAGCTTTATGGATCTAAAGCAGTCAATCATAACATCAGGGTGGATTTTGAGGCTACAAGAAAACTGTCTTAGGAGGCTGTCCTTAACTTTTTGAAACACGTTGATCTGCATTCACAGATTTTGAAAAAATGAAAAAGCAAGAAAATGACCAATTTTCACAAAAACTTTTTTGATGCCAGTCGATCCTATTTCTTATTACTAGGGTTAAAAAACTATATCGGATCAACTGAGGTTTGAGTACCAGAATGTCTGTCTGTAGGTTACCTTTTCACGCCTAAACCACAGGACGGATTTCGATAAAATTTGGCAAGGAAATAAATGGCATCCTAGGGTAGGACATAGACTACTTTTTGTCTCAAAAATGAGCCTAAAGAGGGTGATATATAGGAGATGAAAGTTATCGCCAAACTTCATGCTGCTAGGTCAATGGGAAGTACCATATTGCCTTTGTTGACGTATTTAAATGGACGTATTTTTTATTGCGTTGACTTGGAAGTTTGATTTTCTTTACAGCTCCAAGGGACTGTAGATCTAAGTTTTTTTATATCTATTTCAACTTGATGCCTCCACGCATTTCTGAGAAAAAGGGTCTTGACAGACAACGAAGTCGTCCTTTAACGGTTACAATTTTTCATTTTGAGTACGGAACCCTAAAACAGATTTATTATTTGCCTGTTACCTTTTCATGCCGTAACGGCTGAACGTATTTAGATGAAAGACATACGGATAGGCCATACGCTGGGTTAGGACATAGGATACTCCGAATTCCGGTAGCATGTTCCTGTGGGATATTTTTCGACATCCACGCGGGCGAAGCCGCGGGTAAACTCTAGTTATATTATATAAAAATATATAGTAAGATAGGATAGTATGGGACAGGATAGCATTACAGTGAATCGTATTTCCTAGTAACTTGTATGTTCTTCTGTGAACAGAAAATATCCAATTATTTTAAATTTCTATCTGAACTACTTTAACAGCATGGTATCCCTTAGGTTCGCACAGCGCATGCTCGGCACAAGTCTGAGGGTTATTTGTCGTAACGGCGGCGACTTGTTTATTTTTATAGCTCGCCCCGCGCCTCCGCCCCGCTGCCTCATTCATCATGCAGCTTCGCGGCGTAATTGTTTTGATTCCCATCACATTGGCCTTTTGTTTAATGATCCTGTTTGTATTTATGCATCGTGATATTTATGAGCAAAGTGGATTAATAAATTACTAAGAGTACCTACATACTTTTTGACGTCTGTTTGATACATTCGTGAAGCAGCCTGACTTATATCTGAAATCTGTACGAGCGTCTTTCCCTGTTATGTTAAAAACTAAATAAACTCACCGGTTATTTTCTTGTATCAAAACCTCACGGTTTTTCGAACTTCAACACTTGCTAGGGCTCCGCTCGCTATTTCAAGGGCTATGTACAACTACATAGCCCCAATTAGCAGCCCTTTCACGACTCTATAATGTGCGAAAAACAAATTGCGATACGATGTATTGTATGCTTTATATTGTTAAATTGAGTGGAAAGTAAAGGATAAATAATTTGAAAGTACCCAGTACTGTCCAAAATCAACAAACTTTACCTTTCTGCCTCAAAACAAACCTATAATTTCATGTAAACAACATGACAGTAGTCCGTAGTGTTGTGCTAGTACATCGTACATCGTGACAACTCACAGTGGGTAGTTAGAAAACAGATATAAAGATCTCTTCAACACGTACCTACCCTCTCGTATGTTCGTGTAGGTACATCACGGAGCCCATTAGCGGCGCTGTCACGAGTCGAGCGCTAACCACAAGCTCGCATTAGTGCTAAACACCCGCAGATACGGACGATATAGCATTGTGATCTCGTCCTTTGCGTACTGTCGCATATCGACGCACTTTAAAGTACGGAGTCGAGATAGGTAGATTCAATTCGTTTGTTATTTTTCTGACTCAAAAATTAAGTGTACTTATCACAAATTCATCTATACGGACATTCTTTTGGTAATTTAGTAGCGAAATTAAAATAAAATGTTTAATGCTTAATTAAAACAGCTTTATTATTATTTATTTATTTAAAGATTACCAACGAGATATCTTACAATTATCCTTTAACAATAATAAAAACTTGTACAAAATGCATTATCCTGTAATACAAACTCAATTACAGGTAACCACTTACAGCTTTCTCTTGAAATTAAATGAAAATACATTTTATTCCCAGAATTTCATCGGTAGACAGAATTGATTAATTTCGATTCGATTCACGGTAAAGCTCTCGTAGCCTCACTGGCATCGCAACACAGCGTCGAGTTGCATTCTCTGCCTCGGCTTGCTTAGTTCCGGTAACTGGCGCCCAACATGGGGTCACAAAATATAGTACAGAAGGTCGGTTCCATACAACGAGCGAAAACGCGCACGCAAATAGACGCGTACTTATGTAAATCTCGGTCGGATGTCAGTCGCGAGTGCGCTGTGTGTTAATAAAAATGTCTTTGTGTGCATGCGTTTTCCACGGTTGTTTTGAGCCGTCCTTCTGTACCTATTTATTTTGTGATGGGACTATGCCGTACGTATGCATACAGTTGATGCATCGATCGATACCGAGCAACAAGAGCTGACTCGTGTTTCCTATTTTGAGATTGGTTTGATATGTGATTGATGCTTTGAATTTTTGATACAGGTATCTTTTTCTGTACTTGATACTTTCCTATGATGTGGTATTTCATAACCAATTATAAGAATGAAGATTTCTGGTATGGTTGTTAGAAAAGACACACTTAACAAAAGGTTTGCTGCAGCAATTATCTGTTAGTTTTATTATTTAAGACTAAAGTACAACTAAAACAAAATATACCGTCTTATTTAAACTTACGGATTTCATGACATCGCTTACATAAACAAGACGACATTAAACCAGATAGAGCTCACACAATGTAAAGATTACCAGCGCAGCACATTAAACCGACGGTTATCTTCAGTTTGCGACGTATGCCAACAGAACCTCACGACGTATGAGGGTTAGTCGGAGTTTGTACAGTCTACCCTTTTAACGAGGGGGGACTGCTAAAAGCCGCGTTTGAACGCGGTTCGAATTTTGAATAGTGGAAGCCGTTGACGGGTTACGTTGCTGGTGTTAGGTCGATTGTTTTTTGGCTAGTAGTGAAGACAGATTTAGTGTTCATAATCACCCCATAATGTTCCCACTGCACGGGACACAGGCCTCCTCTCAGTGAGAGGGAGTGGGCCATAATCCACCACGCGGGCCCAGTGCGGGTTGGTAGATGTCACATGTTTTCGAATTTTTGGTTCTAGAACTTGTCGGTTTCCTCAATATGTTTTCCTTTACCGTTTTGAGAGCAGTGGCAATGAAATAATTTACACAAAGGAAAGCGCCTGCCTGGGTTCAAACCTACTACTCGTAAGTCGCGGCCGTTGCCACTGAGACTCGGTAAGTCGCAGCCGTTACCGTTACCGTGTTAATAAATAAATATTGTGATGTATAAAAGAAAAAAAAACTTATTTGTAGACAAACATCGTCAGATAAGATCACTTTTGTATAGAGATGTAGGATAAAAATGAGAAAGATCGATAACCATTTCTGCCTTAGCAAGTCAATCGGCCAAAAACCATTTGTAAGATACGTATAGCATTTTCTTATTCACAAATCACTGACATAAAAGACAATTAACAGTTCAGTTACGAATTTCCACAAGTAACAATTACTTGAACATTTCACTCAATATTCAGAAAGCGTACCGTTGGCGCCCAACGTGTGTCTTGTCTCGTCCATGACACGACGAATGTACTTCAACGTTGTTTGAACACCGTAAGTAATGATGAGCTAATTGTGCAACTGGATGTAATAAGACTCGATTGTGTTTGACATTTAACTAAATGTCAGCCGTCTCGTATAGTGTAATAGAGATAGGAATTAATATAAAATGTCCAGATCATTTGTTTGAAAATAAAAACATCGAAGGACCAATCTTTCGATACGATACGAGACTTACGATAACTGGAACTTTATTTTTATTCTAATTAAGGTTTCGTGCCCCCGGGATGACCTGTACCTATTAAAAGCTAGTCCCCCAACTAGCAACACTAACTCCCTCATTTAAATTCCCCACTAGCCCGCTCACTGGTACGAGTAACTCTCCCGCTCAAAGGCACTCCACTCAGTATTCTGCTGGCGTGTCGACTCGCCGCCAAGTATTTACTGCTCTGTGTACCGACAGCAGTGCGAGTAGCTACACTAGCTCGAGAGCTTTCTTTGTGAGTCGGCCAGCGTCGGGAAATTGTTATTAGCTCAAGAAACTTGTTGGGGGGAATCTCGTTATATCTACATTTTCCGAATGCTGAAAGAAGTCTGTTTTTAATATTCTCGGAAGTTGAAAGACGTACTTATTTATCAATAATGCTCGATCTAGTCACAGTATAAATAAATACAGTATTCTATCTTCATAGAAAACAGCCGTAACGACGCGCTTAGAAAACTCAAGTGTGTGTAAGTATCGAGTGCGCGGCAGTTACGCATGCACGCGGAATGTTTATCTATCGAACGGCCGTAGGTAATTACTTCAAGGTCACTGCCGAGATATAATACTGCTATGTATTTATTCTGTGGTGTAGTTTACTGATGAGATCTTCGAAGAAATATCATTGAAAGCCTTTCCTAATGGGATCGTGTTTTCAGTATCGATGCCAGTTCTTTATTGGAAAGGTACCTTTTCGATCTAATTACTCTGTTCTACTCTTTATTTTATATACTCAATTTATGAGTCGGGCAGGGGTTTTTCTAATAATGAAAGGTATTATTGTAGTCAGTAAGTTGAGCACGACATCTCTCTCGAAATCCTTAGCGACCCGAGCCATTAGAGAAGTATTCACAGGGGTTGACTTAGGTCGCGGGCTTGCGGACGGTGAGCAATGGGTAGCTCACCGTCCGATAAGGACCAGTCCCGGGTCGACGGCGCGTTGTGTTCCACGCGCGTCTCAAAAAGATGGCAGCAAAATTGACGGGGTCCGTTAGGGCCGATGCCTGCCGGGGGTGCGAAGAAAACCGAAAGGGAGATCGTGGCCCCCGGCAACAGGGCAACCGAAGGAACACAGGTGGGTTTTAGTCAGTAAGTCTGACACGCCCTTTGAAGAAGTTATTTGATAATTTCCCATCCACAAAAAAAAGGGCTTGACTTAAGGTATGATTCAGAACAACGCCGCACGCGGTATTGCTATCGCGTCACTACTGGTCCCCAAATATTTTCTATAGGTTTATATGAGATTACAGTCCGAGCAATGTTGCGCGACATTGCTGCGTCACACAACAGCAGTAGCGCGACAGTAACGCGTCTCACAACAGTAAATTATTATGTATAAAGGGGTGAAACGATGATATCAACAGTTTACAGGAAAGGAATAATGGGATGTTTGTTGCTTAACTTAGTAGTAGTGGTAGATAATGATTCCCAAAACAAGTTTTTTGCCAAAAGAATGACTGATAGATATTTTAACACAATATTTTTTTTTTTATATCCTGAGGAAACCGGCATGCCTGAGAGATATTTCTCGACGGCATGTGAACCCAAGTCAGAGGCCCATGGGTGGCTTTAAAACTCTGATACCAGCTTAGTCACTAACCACAAGAAAAGAAGAAGAGAACATTTTAAAGATTTTTAATCTTCCATTCCATACCAAATATATTTCAATAGAAAAACTGTTTGTCATAAAGATACAATGCTCTTATAAATCATCTATATTACAACGATACATCACTGTTTACTGTCCTGAGCCAAGGAAACCGATACGGTCGTGTGCACTCCGAGATAGTCCACTTTACTCAACGCTCCCCCTAATGTATACACTGGGACAAATGCGGTAAATTATACGAACAATTTGGACTCTCCCCTCAATAACAGAAGAAATGATGCCAAACAAACGGAACTGCTGAAGGTCTTACTAAATGGACATGTGTCATACTATCGTTGAAACACTGCCAAGAATCATCACACGCGAATAAAAACCTTATTTCCACGTTCTAAAGTTGGTTTTACTTAGGATGGGGTTTGGCGGTTAAATCGAGTTTGTGCATCAAGACGTTATTGCCGTGCTACCCCCTTTTTACGAGCGCTTAATCCCCAGGTCGCTATGTGTAGTGGTGGCTAGTCTCCATTACACATACGGCACGGGATTTGTGAAGCCAAGTTGTAAGATAAATCAATTATGGACTAGTATAGATCGCGGGCATTACGTATATTTTGATAATTATCGAGCAGTATTGCGATTAGTAGTTAGAACTTTGCATGTTACCAGGCATGTTAATTGAAGCTCCTTAAAACTAAAAGAAAAGCCCTTGCAATCTCATCATAACCTCGTGTCGACCCTTTCCTAGTTCTGACCATCGTTTCCGATATCAAGCCATGCTTAATTAGAAAATGTCGTATGTACAAAGGACACGTGCTCGTGCGACGCATGCGCGTGGCGGTGCGGATGCGGGGCGCGGACTGTTGCGATGTCCGCTAGGTGCACGGACCTTGCTATGTGACTCCGTACTGACTTGTCTGACGTAGCAAATTATTTGCGGCTTAGATCCCTTTATTCTTTGCGTTGGTTGGCTTGCTATGTTTATGATAGCCTGTCGAAGTGCGAGACAAGGACAAAAATGTTTGGTAAATTCTACTTATTCCTAGTCACAGAATTTCAACTGGTGCATAGAGCTTGTCCAGTATAAATAGAAACCTTTGATGACTTAATAGGATACTACAATTTCAAGTATTGAAAAATTATGACCTAACCTAACCTAACTTTACCCTACCTTACCTTACTTTAACTTTAAGCCAGCATTTAATAAGATCTAAAACTCCATTCACTATAAAATCTAACCTAAATCCGAACCACTGGTACTCCTACTTTAAAATACGATCTCCTGGTTCGGGTTTATTTAATGCGGCTGGCTTTACGACCCGGCCCGGTCTAATGAAATTATGCGTTCATCAGATTACGGGCCAAATTCGTTTTTTTCTCGAGCCCCAACGGCCAAGCCAGTAATGAACGCCGTCAGCCGAAATTTTAAGATTCCGCAAATAATTTGAGAATCGGGCAATATTATGAAGCTGTAGAATAATGATTTTAGAGGTTGTAAACTGATGTGTATTATATGTATATATTTTGAAGCCTGCGTGTGAATGAAGCCGTCAATCAAGTACTTACAATCGTTTTTAGTTTTAAAGATGTTTTAAGGACAACCTCAACAGTTGAAAGTTTGGATCTTGTTTTTACATAATGCGTCATTGGCTGACCACCCTGTAACCAAAGCGTTTTGTATAGGTATGATCACATGCATGCTGTCGTGCATAAGGATTTACTGACTTACAGTTATTTGATTACATTACTGCCATAAAATACTTACACAACATCCTTCAAACCTTAGATAAAAACTCCTATAAGAAAAGTAAATATTACCACAGAACCTTAAGGAAAAATGGGCAGTTTTTCAACACAGTTGGAAAACGCGTCGGGGCAGATTTTAATTGGGCCGTTCCAGACTGTTATTGTAGCGATGGAGACGTTAAGTGGCCCGGATTTTGTGCGGAGGGGTCTTAAGGAAATGTAGACGAGTAATAGTGGCGAAAAGGGAAGTCGGCGCGAACGTTAGCGATGAAACGGTCGGTTGAAGGGAAGGTTTTAAATGGAGGAATATACTGGAACCAATTCATTTCTGCAGCGGTTTTCGACTGTGATTTAATTCGTATAGGATTTTTTATTTATGAGTAATTTTTCCGGCATTAATGCATGTATGAAAGAAAACGCAGCAACAGGAGCACGTACTTGCTCTAGTTTGTAACTATCCTCACATAAAATAACAGCTATGGTAATTACATTTAAATCCATAGAAAGTTATTTCATAACAAATATTCAAACTCCTGCAATGAAAATATTCGTACAAATATTATAATGTTTCAGCCGTTTTGCTACTGCAGATGTGGTCCGATATTTTCAAACATGTTAACAATGTCGTTTGAAACTTAATATTGTAAAGAGTTAATAAAAAAGCAACAGTAAAGGTGTCTTTTACGACGGTTGTATATTCAAGGCTTCGACCTGTCGGTGACCCACAAAATAAGATCGTTCATAGTCCATTTGAGACTCGACCAGTCCACGCATAGCTAGACCATCCGCATCCCTTTACAGAGCGGTTCGAATCGTAAATACGTATAAAACGCGCCCCTTGACGTGGTATTATTAATTCAGCTACAGAGTTGGCAATAACCGCAGAATAAGAAGGTGACAGAAGGTCCTGTTTCGCAAATATCATCAATCACAATGTTATAGATAGCCATATTACGGTCATGGCGGAATAGACTTTCCGAAGCCTAAAACGCACAGTTTTATTCGACAAAATGAAAAGCCTAAAATGCATAAAGCCTGGTGTACAGGATTTATACGCTTGGGAGCCTTGCCGTAGACTGGATCACACTAAAAGTCTGTTGTATGTGCTAATCTCAAATGTGCAGCAGTGTGACCCGTTCCAAGGTTGTAGTGGTCTCTGTCCCATTTTGTGGGAAACTTTTGCTCCTGTCCTAGGAGACTTTGTTAACCTTGCTGACAGAGACACTCTTCTCTTCTTTTCGTGTGGTTAGTGATTAACCTGTCAGAGTTTTAAAGCCGCCCATGGGCCTCTGACTTGGCTTCACATGCCGTCGAGAAATATCTCTCAGGCATGCGGTTTCCTCACGATGTTTTTCTTCACCGTTTTTGAAGCAAGTGATAATTAATTTACAATACGCAGATGAATCCGAAAAGTCAGAGGTGTGTGCCTTGGGTACAGAGACACTTATACTGACGGTTCAAAACAGTCGTTATTTGGGCCTTTCCCTTATTTTTTCTTTCTACACTTTTTCGCCAATAATAGACAATGTGCCTACAAATTGCATTTGTACCCATTCCATATTTCTATACACCAATGGCTATGAGTAGCAATCAAACATAGTTAGTAGTCCTTCTGTAGTCCCTTACCTCGTTTTGCGGTATAACAGCCGTGGCTCGGCGCGACGCTCGGTCGTCCGTTTCGAATTATTCACGTAGACTTTCTGACGGAGTGCATACTTCCCAGCCGTGGTTGTGTAGTGCGGGGATTTCGATTGTCGGTTTTTATTCCGACCTTTTTCGTCGACTGGCTCTTTTGGTGTGCTGCTAGTGATGTACTCGGCGTTTTAGGATGTAGATTATGTAAAATTGGATAGAATGTGATCAAATGATGATTTCGTTAATATTTTTATTGTATTTATTTATTAATAGGTTAGCCTACATTTGTTTACACATTTCATTTCATTTAAAAGTACACGGTATACATTTATAAGTCTAACAATTACTTAAAGGTTAACACCACATGCACTATATATTTGGATTTAACATTTTTGTTACTGAAATTAATTGAGAATAATGGCTGATTTAAAGTAATGTAAATCTTTGCTTAGTATTTATCAAAAGCATAGCCAAAAGTCAGTCCTTTCAAAACTCAAATATTTCCTAAATTCGCCACGTTGCAAAAACTACACCAAACCTCATCCTAATCTATCCTTTACTCATAGTTCGTTTATTGATCAATCACCAAACATTTCTAGGCAGAAACGATCGCGAAATTACAAACACATTAGCGACTATAAATTGATGCCTACCTATACTAGAGGCAATCTAAAAGGACTTTGATATCGATATCGCTCGCACCACTACCGGGGGGCGAGGGTGGGACAAAGTTTCCTCGTGATTAGCAGAGCTGCGCTGTCGCGTCACCATACACACGTGTATGTATTGCTGTAGCACCCACAGAGTTACTAGACCTGGGAATTTTAGTTGGATGTGAAATGAGCTTAGATTATATTGACGTTATTTTATACGTTTTATATACCGTTCGCTCTTCGGCTATACTTTGGCCACGTGCTTCAAAATTCCATGAATACTTACTAAAACAAGCTCTGCAGGATATACACATTCAAAGGCAGTGTAATTAAATCCCAGACTGCCGTCATCATGCAGTTTCCTTTACTGGACAACGTGATGAACTGCCACTAAACATTTCTGATTTTGCATCAGAAATGTATGGTGGCAGTTCAACACGTTAGACTTCATTGCTTTGTTTCCTTAACCCATAGAATTTTCTACGGAGTATTATTTGCGCCCTCCAAAAACAATTACGAGGCGTTAGACGATTTGCAGCGTGACTATATTAATAACGGAGCTGTCAGCAAACTATCGATACTGTCGAACTGATTTGTCAGTACATCACTAGCACGTGCTCATATGTACTACACAATGCAGATACGTGGAACAACATTCGGCTATTGGTTGGTTGTTTGACGCGCTGTCACCGGGATGCGAAGCAAGCGGTTATTTGAATAGTTCATGAAATGTTAGCTTTTCACTCTGATTGGATTTCTAAGTACGTAGTGTATTGTGTTGGGTTGAAACTAACTTGTACGTAATTCTAGCGCCTGCCCCTGCTTCGCAAGGTTTATACGACTTGACAAAATATCGAGATTTCTTTATTATATATACGTTTAATATTAATGTATTATGCACATATCCCTTCCGGAATAAATTCTCTACATAATGGTGAAACCCACATCTAGATCCGTTTCGTAGTTTAGAAGAAAAACGCGGTTACACAGACAGAAATAAAAAAGCTTACATTTTTATTATGATCTAGCTAATGCCCAACACTTTGCAATGACATTTTTTTTTTGTTAAGATCCTTCTCCGGTGCGCACAAAACAACTTACCAAAGTTTCATCACAATCGGTCGTGCCATTTTCGAGTTTTTGCAAGACTAACGCACGGCATTTGATTTTATATATATAGATAGATAGATTCTAGCTGTTCCACCCACGTGGCTCCTACCACGTGTAAAGTTGTAATTTTCCCTTCTCAGAAAAACTTTACTTTTTTTTGTCAGTATTTGTAGTAAAAAGACAAATTAATTAAATAGTGACTGGGACATTTTAATTACTTTCGCTTTTATAATACAAGGTGGCAGGGACATCGACGCGAAAAATGTTACCATGGATTCAATACATGATTCTGAACCCCAGGGGCGTTGAAATTTTTCGTCGGTTATTAAAAAAAAATCTGCTGTTCCATTCATTTTGACCTCATAAGTATTGCAATTTTCTATGAAACAGCAGATTTTTTTTAATAACCGACGAAACATTTCAACGCAGTGGTTATCTATGACAATTTTAATTATATACCGACTACATACTTGTTGAATCTCCAGATATGATATTCATTAAACTGAAAGACATCCACCTCTGAGCTGACCCTCTGAACCATGCGATACTTATAAGGACGAGTATAAGATAGGTTTGAAGTTTTGACAGACACCTACATAACGACTTCATAACATCCGTTCATCGCTTCCATTCAAACCACACACCAACCTATAAGGCAGTGTATAGACATCACACACATAACAGTCGGGGGCGGCAAGCCAATGGTAACTGTGGCAGAGTAGTCGCGATACATTGACTTCGTAACCTTAGTGGATGAGGTCACAAGGCGGTCGGTGTCAGCGAGATTTTCAAGTGCTTAGAGTACATGTTTTTATGAATAAAGATTTTATTGACGAAAATCAAAGTAAAATTAAGTACTGTCAAAGTTTTATCTAACTACAAACCATTATTGCACCTGAACGATACCTACTATTGTAATGAAATGAAATGAAATGAAATGAAATGAAATTGTTTATTCTGTAAATAGGATATCAGAATCACTTTTACACGTCATATTAAAAAAAATAAAAATAAGCTAGTTGAGTTCGGCGTTTCCTATCTGACTACTCTGAGAAGAAAGGCCGAAACAAACTCAGAGGTCACAGTCTCTTTTAAAGTCCAGACATAATCTTGGTCAGGCCATATGAGGACCATGTAGATTAGTGTCTGAAATGGTCTTTTGAGGAAAGAACCACACAGATTTGAGTGAACCTGTCCAGTCAGTGCAAGCATTTGTCAGTAATCGTGGAGCTCAACTCAGAACTTAAGGAGCTCATCTCGACGAACAATACCAAAGAAAGGACATTTGGGTAGGCCGCATAAACTACTCAAACTGCCAGACCATAATTAAAACTAACTGAAAAATGAAAATAATAATGATATCCACATAGTCCTCACATTCACAATAATTAAATAAAATAATATAATACATACTTTACAAAGTAATCATGTCATTTTGATTATAATTTTCAACAATGTCAATGTGTATATAAAACTGGTATATTTTCATGATTTTACAAAATAATTAAAATGTTAAGTTTTATCACAAGGCTTAGCAGAGCGAGCAGTTCAATCCCATGATTTTTTATCTTCTAAATAATCTGAAATTTTATAATACCCTTTTTTACAAAGTTTAGTTTTAATACAGATTTTAAATCTATTAATGGGTAAGTTTCGAATGTCAATGGGAAGTTTGTTGTAAAAGCGTATACATTGACCCATGAACGAGTTGCCTACTTTGTGGAGACGTGTGCGATGCACAGCAAGATTGTGTTTATTCCTGGTATTTAAACTATGAATATCGGACATTTTCTTAAAATTTGATATATTTTTGTGTACATACAATAGGTTTTCAAAAATATATTGTAATAATTTGTAGTCTTATGTCCATAACACTAATCAACACATTTGTTTGTTTCAGGTAAGTTTTGTATCTTCGTTTTTCCGTAAGTATTCAACCCCTATCCATAAAGCTTTAAATTAAATTGAAAATACGCGTCTACTTAAGAACCTTCTCCTTTTTCGTTGGTTAAGAAAGCTAAATCTCTAAGCTGCTTTTGGACGCTGTTTTATAAACGAAGTTCAAAAAGTTCGATTAAAAGAGTAAGTTTAATTTTTTTCTTCGAGTAACTGAAGTACCGCGTCGCCTCTTCACTATTCCTAGCTCTATGGGGCTCACAGGACGCATGCGCTCACCGCAGCGGTTAGTGCGGCCGTATCCTCACTAGTTACACAGGGTCCCCGCGACCGAGCGCGATCCGCCCCGCACTTTGTACTCCGGCCGTGTGTTATACGCGTTATACCGGTTATACGGTGCTGTAGGTACGTGTCGCAGCACTAGTGGCGCGATGATACGACTGCTGTGTTGAAGTCGGATTGTGTAGGGATGAGACAGTGTTGTGAGCGAGGTATCGATGTTTTTTTGTGTGCTTTGTGTGATGATTGCAAAATTAAATAAGTATGAGAAGGGTGATATTTAAAATACAGATTTTTCTATCGATTAATAAGTTTTTATTGATGAACTTATAATTTCGTATGTAATACTTTGACAGATTACTGAAAAGTGATCATTTTCTTCCCCTGTTAAGTTAAAACACGCAACACATTTGTTAACCTTAATGGAAACTCTTATACAACTATATCATACGTAGAACACAGTTGAAAATTCAGCACAAATACGGCTTAGGTTGCACGAGAGCTTTCAGTTTTTACTCGGAACCAGACACATGAATATTCATAAATATCTTCGTTTGTCAGTGAATAATTTCGCGGGAACCTGCACTGGACGTACACTTTATACGGTTTGGTTTTATTAAATGTTCCCTCAAAAAATTTTAGTTTCGGCTCTTTCTAGAATTGTTTACGGGCTAGTTCACGTAATTGATTTTGCAGTTATTGAACAGTTGTGTTCATTGTTTTAAAATTAATTATCAAGCTATCCTGCCGCGTCATTGCCCATCATAAAAGGCATAGACTCCCTGTAGGTTCTACTTTAATGGCTTGAAGTACTTTGAGTCTCACTTAATATTAATAAACCATCTTTACCTTTAATTATATTACTTGAACCCACTCCACATCACTGAAATTACCGCGTGAAAGCACAGGCTAACAAGCTCAAATAGCATTAATGACGGAGCACTATAATTTCGCAATACTCGACTCGGCACTGCAAATATGTTTTCGCATCGCAACGTTACGGATCGCACAAAGCGGTACGTATACGAATCGCAAATAAACGGTATACGGTGGCGAATGCGCGATCTATAAATCTAGACTGTGTAATTGAAACATTTTAACTCAATAACAGGTCTGTGAGTTTGTTCGTGATGCGAACTGGTGCGATTTTATCGATAGTTTGTTTACGTGGACTAGTTTTTGAAAAAGTAAATTATTATGACTGCATCTTTTGCATTCTTATCTTTATCTATCTACTCCGTGTCATATAGATGTGTCGAATGAAGCGGAGTAAAACTTGCTCCTTCATGTTTATCGATATTGTGTTCATCACTACGTTCCAAGACAGACCTATTCAACAACGAATCTTAATAAGTTCAGGATTAGCATACCTTTATATTTATCTGGTAGCCTCATTCTTTCTTTCAATTAATTTCTAATTAATGAAGTCCCACTCATTTATAAATTTTACGAAGTACTTCGTTAAAAGTTTTACGTAATATTCAGCCAAATAAATCATGCGTTTCTGCCAACGTTATGATATTTTGGGAAGTTTAATATATTTCATGTGATGCGACTGACAGACGGATAATATTTTTATAGGCAACGCTTCATAATAAATTATCGCCTGACTGTGCTCATATGTTGACGGATATCATAGCTCTGGCATCTATTTTAAACGAGTTTTAAGGTACTTACAAACCTATACTTAAGTCCCTATGTGTCAAAATGTAGGGCTGCGTTTTATGCGCAGGAGTACAGTCAGTCTTTTTGAGAAAACTATTTTACACTTATATCAGAAGATATAAAAAATAAAAATAAAGTTTTTCAATAAAAAAGGTATACTAGTTTATCTGATGATTAGCTCATACGATATCTACTTAGCACCGTCGCTCTAAGCCCAGCCCAGTAGCCGTTCGATGCAAGCGTAATCGTGTTACCGAAACGCTCCCACCACGGGGCAAATCTCATTTTTATTAGGGAAGTAACGTGGAAAGAGTGGAAATGACACTGCACCGCGCACTTCCGACCCCTACATGGTTATACAGGTGTCTGTACTCTACCACCCTATAATAATAACCCTTATTTAAGACGAGGCAAAGTCTATTTTTGAGTGTTAGAGAGTTAATTTGTAGCGCATGCGCAATACGGTGGACGCTTGTGTTGTGTCAGTCGTCAGTCGGGCGTCGGGCGCACTAATGAGTGCACGTGCCGCGCGATTCTTTGTGCAGTAGTGATGTGACGTGTTGCAACATCGATGTAAATATGTTTGTGTATTTTTTTGAGTGGTAGAGTTTGAAAAGTATTGGTTCATCAAAAATAATAATTTATTTTATTGTCATGAAATTCTAATGGAATACAAAGTTTATTATAATCGCACTAAAATAAAAATTAACACAGAATTACTCTGCTAAAAATAATGAAATTGAATCGTATAAGTACAGTGTAAGGGTGGCCCCGCCGCGCCGGCATCGCGGCAGTCCCGACGAGTGCCACAGTTTATGTTTTAATAATGGAGGTATTAGCGTCGCGGCTGTCACCCCCGACGACGGCACTCCGCCGCTGCTACCGCCGCCACGAGTTACGCAAACCGCGGACAATCTTACTTTAAGTTGTTATACGCTACTGAAATGGGATTGTTCCTGAATAATTGTATCACTTTTCTGACTAGACTTATAATATATTTTATCAATGGCTTTGTGCACATGCATTTTATAGTCTTCTGCTTCTCGTGTCGATAATTTATATTTTGTCCGACCAGTAAGTAGCGACCTGGACTGCTCTGACGTTAGATCAAAGAGTCGTTCGATGATGTCGCAAACCGAACTGGATATCCTGGACCCCGCTCTATATTTTGAAAACTGAAATAATGTATATATAGTTCTCCATACCGTATTACGGCCATGGCGACCAATCTCAACGGAGACTAGCCGTTGGCGCGGGAAGTATTATATATAGTACTCAAGTGTGTGCAGAGACACAGGTGCACTCTCTCTTCCCTAACTCTCATAGTTCGATGGGACGGCAATCCAACACAGGCGCAGGACCAACGGCTTAACGTGCTTGACTACCCCGTTGGTCTCGTGGTAGCAATTTTGGTGAGAATTAAACTTGAAATATTGAGCAGCGGAGGTATTTTAGGAGCAAGTTCCCAAAAAAACTGGTTGTAATCTTTATTAAGTTCAAAAGTAGGTTACCCTTCATACTACTCCTAACTCAAGACTAGTTTAAACCTCACGTTGAAACCGTAACGTAATGAATGCACCAGCAATAACTCGTCTTCGTTAGACTCCTGTCCCACAGCAGTCAGTACAGGTCTATATTTATGTATCCTTTGTCGCTACTCTTAATGAAATACCAGTTCTAAAGACTGGTCTCCCAGCCAATGCGAAAAACGGAATCCAAACTAATCTCATTTCCACGCCTTAACGGTTGAACGGTATAGATGAAATTTGGCACACAGGTATACCATGGCCTGGTTTAGGACATATTTCCCGGCAGTACATTGCCGTGGGATAATTTCTGCCCTCCACGCGGGCGAAACGGCGGGAATATGCTAGTCCTATATGAAAATAAATTATCTTCTCTTGTTACAGTTTACCGTTTCATAACTTTCCTACATCTTGAAATGAAATGCCGTAGCGCTGCACATTGTCTAGTCTGTTCAAGTAATAACGTTACCTCCGCTCTCCGTGGGTCATACCACTCTGGCTGTATTATCTCTTCCTGCACTTTGTGTTTCATATTCGATATACTGGCTGAAATATGGATGAAACTGCTCCGGGACTAATTTAATAACTGATAGGCTGACAGGCAACGCAAAGCCACTTATCAACGGAGGTAGAAATATAAAATTCGGAATATAGGATTCTATGATTGTAGACGTGTTCTAACATAGGATAGAAACTGAACCCCTGAGCGAGTCTGATAAGTTTGTAAAAATTTGATACCCCACCTTCTAAAATCTACTTCGACGAAGTCCTAAGTGAAAGCTAATACGTACTAGTCATAACGAAATAAGCACTAGTTAGAATCATCAAACCACATTTTGAAAGACTTTTGTTGTTGACTTTCTTTTGTTGACATTGGCGCGATTTGGAGTTCGAGCCAATACCTCGTTTACAGCCACCACTGAGCCTGTAAATATTACTGCCTCAGCGTAAACCCGGTGTGTTTGCTATTGTTTTAAATTAGTGTTTTATCGCCTATAGCAGTAAATGTTAGCAGAACGGCGCGTAAAGTATTTTAGTAGAGCTGCGGTCACAGATCCAGATGGATTGTCGCTAGTTTTCATGTCAAATGCACTGCACTATTAAATTATTATATTAGTTGCATGGGGAGTTTTATTACTTGCTCGCACGTTATCAATGAAGTTGTTGAAATCGATATAGAGCTTCCAATAATCCGTATAAAGAATCAGACCAATAGACGATTCCTCATTGTTTTCTGTTATATAACATTCTACCATTTCCAAGTCATCATTGTTTGTATTACTAATTCTGCTCACGTGTAGAGGAACAATGGCAAGAACATTAAATTGAATAACGCTTCTTCCACATTCTTTCATTATTCAAAGTAATGTGTCAAGACTACCCATAGACAGTCGACATGCCAAGTCTTTTACGGGTGATGTACTCTCTGAATTACTTTATCGGGGCCGGTACAAATCAATATAATTTTTTCAAGTCAACTGCGCCACAAGATTTCGGTATCAAGAATTTGCGTTATTAAATTCCACAAGTTTCGGATGTATTAACAAATTTCGGAGCTCGTCTCCAACGCTTTACAGACGTGGTTTGTACTCGCGAACTTCTAAATGGACTTCTGCTGTAAACTCTACAGTGTGTTTATTGATTTTCTCGGCACGATTAAGAGATGCATATTTGATGCCTCCAGCAGGAATAAGTGGGCGCTTGTTAGTTGTACCTACTAAACTTGGAATGATTCATTATTTATTGGGTGTAGTTTTTGAGCATTACCGTCGTAGCAACAGATGTCTGCCCCTGTAATAATTTGTGAAAGGATTGTTGAATCAGCAATTATTTTTGAATTAAATAGCTGTTTGCAGTGACGTTTCATGTACTGTTAAGGCATTTTCATTTATTGCGTAAAGTTCTTTCCCTAAATGTCCTAATGCTCCAAAAATTTCGTCACCGCATTATACCTTTGGGTCAGTAGTAGCAGTCAGTACAAAATACAACAAGCACTTACAGTACTCAGCGCGTTGGAAATAATTTATTTTAATTACAACACTTAAAAATCCAGTTTAACGTACATCTCCATTAAGGCGGGCTGCCTGACCTCCCCCGGGAGCTGTGTTTGTTCTGTTTGTAAATATACCAGGCGACATTTAGCGGTGCAGCGCTTTTTTTACATGCTTTGTTTTCACAAAGCCGCTTAGCCGGCTAGAATAGTTGATGCGGATTTGGTGCTGTTGAGAAGTCGTGTTATAACGATATTCTGCATATTTTTGAGTGCCCGCAAGTTAATAATATAAAGTATAGCTCTTTTTTACCGTCTACTATCTTCACTTCACACCAGCTGCACCGCAACAAATATTTCACACTTCATCAACAAATTTACTAAACTAAAGTTATGACACTTATGACATTCCCATAACCGCACAAAGAATTTCGTATACAGCTAAGCTTCTCGCTGAAAGCGCCACACTCCGTCGGACCATCCAATACGTGGTTTTATGGCTTTCTGTGCGTGCCGTGGCGAAGAGCGTCGTGTTTGTTAATTTGCCACCTTCCTCCCCTCTTCCATGACCCCCGTAACCCCCTCACACTCCATCGAGCTCGGAATACACGGAACCCGGTTGCGGTCGCGCCTGTTGCGTTTTAATCGTCCCCTGACCACGTATAATGTGCTGAGCTTTTTGTAAGGACCCGTGTTGGTTGCTACGGCTGTTTGCACGCCGTAGTTGTATTTCCTTTTTGTGGTTCTCCTTAAAATATTTAGCCCACAATCTTGCTTGAATTGCCTTTAAATGGCTGTGAATACATGTTATTATGCTTCCTAATCTCATTTAGTACTTGTATAAAGGACCAAAAATATGAGTTCTGACGATGGGATAATCCGCATTGAAAGAGCCTTCGCAAGTGATGGCAGTTATGTAAGAATGGCACACTCCTAGTCAATCAGCCCGCCGCCGCGCCGCCGACCACTACTAACCTTGACTGTTAAGGGGGATGCGCTAAGATAACCCGCGAAATTCAAATCTTCTTTAGCTTTTTGCAATTTGCAGGTCAGTGTCAAGTCGTATGTTGATTAAAATATGAGTGCGACCGTAACAAATATGACTTTACAGAATTATAATCATTAGAATCAGCAACACAACTTCATAAGTTAGCATAATCTTCAAATGTCATGAAATAGTCATTCAATAGAATTACATGAACTTAGAGAGTTGTATTGACGATTTTTATGATTATAATTCTATAAATAAACATTTGATATAGCCGCGAATCATATTTAGATCAACATACAACCTGATACTGACCTGCACATTGCAAAAAACGGAAGAAAATTTGAATTTCGCGGACTGCCTTGACGCTTTCGCCTTAAGTCTTTTAACTTGGCAATGAGGTCAAGAGTAATAGAATCGGAATATTACTAGGATCAACACAAATTTTATAAATTAAATAATTTAGCTAAATCCAACGGAATATCGCTTAATTCGATTCCCTAGTTTTGATTGGAACTCGATATAACTAAACATATAATAGTCATAAATTCAGACTACAATATGACTAACAAAAGCAGGTCAGCCTCGATCAAATATACTCAGGCTCTATAAAATTATTTCAACAGAACAAAAGCCAAATGAAAAATACAACCGTATGAATACCATATCTGTTTTATCCGTAGTTAAGCCGTTTTTTTTGTTCCATACATACCCCTTATGTGTATTGAAACGAATATCGTTTATTACTTTTTCCATTTGATCTGTCGTTCTCACAATTGGCGGGCGCGTTTTATTCGAATGACTGTTTGAATATTATATGGTAAATGCATTTTGACTAAACGTGAAAATAGCGCGATGTCGGTTATGTAAAATCGTTTTTAGTGTTCATCGTCATCTGTCTAGCCTTTTCCCAACTATGTTGGAGTTGTAATGCTGAATACCAGTATTTTACATGGAGCTACTGCCTATCTGACATCCACAACCCAGTTACTGGGTAATATGACACCCCTAGGTAACTGTTTGTCAGACTTTCGGGGTTCTGATGACCCGCAACGACTGTCAAAGATCCGCGAATGAAAGCCGGGATTAACGGGTTAATGTGCTTTCCTAGGCACGGAGGGGTCTTGCTATGAAAAGATGGTCACCCATCCGCGGACCAACGGCGGCAAGCGTAGCTTAACCTAATCAATCGACCCTTGCGGCTGTTATTACTTAGCTACAAGCCTGAAAATCATTTATAGTGTTGCGATGAATATTTAATATCGATGTTATTACTGTGATTCAGAAAATGGATCGGTACTTCAAAATTCTGTGTATTAACTTTCATCAGTTTCATGTTTAATCACATTAATTGGTTTTACCAAAACATCATAGCTACTCATTAACATGAAATCCTCCAATCATTCGTTTAAATTACTCTGCAAATAATTTTAATCGATTCTGTGTAAAAATAAACACTACATGGAGGGGCCTATCGAGTGGGCAGTTTTTCAAGCGGCCAGGGCCGAGCGCAGCTGCTTCGACGGAACCCATTCGATTATACCGAACGATGTAATTGACGCTTTTTTAACGTAACATTTGAAATTCCGATTCTGCGAACGTGATCGGTATGACAATTTTATCGATATTTCTTTTGAAATTAATTCTTTATCCCTATTTGGCGGAATGAATGAATTAATCAGTTGGTTTGTTTTGTCTTGTACTTTCTCGTTTTCGAAACTGATTTCATTAGTAACGAATTCCGATGTGCGTAGTATAAGTTGGTATCACGTGTCCAAAATAGCTGAACAGAATATTGAATACATTATCATTGAATCTTCGTTGTACTCTAAATACTTTAAAGTATTACAATATAATTTAAGATTCCTTAATAAACACGGCAGCAACGACATCAAAATAAATAAACGGCGCTCCACCTAAATTATTCGAACTATTAAATAAAACTTATATCTCATTATTAACTTTAATAGCGTCATAAATACAGAAATAGTCCAACAAGTGCGTGTAAACCAGTCCGGCTCAGAATACTTACATCAATTAGTTTAATGCGCACACCGAACACGGCTCGATTCATCCGTCGAGCAGCCGAGCTCCTGGCGCCCTCTTAATTATTTATGAGTTGAGAGTATAAAGTGCTCCCACCAAGACTGAAGGAGAATGCGCATCTACCGACAGCCGCGCTAAATCACGCGCCAATTGACATCAGCCCGAGATAAAATGCTCGGACGCGGACACAATGGCCCGCGCATCGATATCGATAACCCATACCTTCGTGTACGTTCCCATCACTACTTTGTATTCCAGGAGAGTTCAACATTTTTAACATTCGGAAATTGAACGGTGAAACGAAAAGTGAGAGGAAAATGTTGAGTGTTACGTTCGCGCGAACGGCGCTAGTGTTGTGTTTGTGATGTGCGTTTAGTGTGTCGTGATGGATTACCGGGCTCCACCCCCCATGATGAACGTCGGCCCGCCGTATTTCCCGCATCCAGGTAAACATCTACTAATGCTCTAGTTTTCAAAGTTACTTTTGATTTTTTATATGTATTTACATAATAACGTGATACCTAGTTAATTCTTTACATTATGTGTAAAAAGAACCAAAATTGGGTGTAATCTAATAAGTCACGTTATATCAATTTAAATAAATACCATATCATTAAGCTCCGAACAACTCTTAGCATGAGAACCCGTAGCTATAAAGATAATTATACGCGTAAGGTCGGGGCGATCCCCCCGGGGGTCGCCACAGACGGGTTAATTGAGCGGCTCGAGAGCAAAATGTCAACCGGACGGGTGATGGATGACGTGCCACGAAATGTTCACATCCACGATACGGATTGAGAGGATGTTGAAGAGGGAGCTTGCTGAACGTTTTTGTCAGTAGGTTTGGCTACTTGAAGTTATTGGGTTCATTGCTCTGTTACGGATCATTGCCCGGTTTCTGAACTTTCTTCGTATGATTTTGTCGTGTTTTTTCATCAGATAAATCAGAAACTTCTCCCATTATTTTTAGGAAACGGTCCTGCAGTTTCATCATCGCATCAGCCCTGTGGCAACTATCTATATAGCTGATTTTCTCACCTTTATAATTATTATGAGTATATGTGGCACAGCATGATCTCTCGCTTTTCCACTTTTCCTGGTCAACTGCGATTTTGAGCCAGTACTTTAAAGAAGAGTTCAACTCACCCCGACATCTTTTTCTAAGCTTTGCCTGTTAGACATAAAAGGGAAAAATAATGGGGTGGATCAAAAGAGTTTCCACAAGTCACGTTGCTTATCTTGTTACCACATCATAGCGTATCCTAATTCCTTATATGTTCGTCTCTAAACAAGAACAGAAATAGACGATTTCCTGCTAAAAACTCCCAAACATCAGTTTATCCTTTATAAGTGGAGTTTCGCAATAAATAGTGAGTATCAGCGGCGGGGGTTGCGACCCGGCCGGGAGCGGGACTGTCTCGCAACCCCGCGATACCATCGTCACCCTATCGAGGTGCGCGCGCACGCTGCCGTCCCGACTCCTTGTTGCGCGTGCCCGAGGTATGAGCGGATAGCGGGATAGGAAAGATCTTCTGGTCATCATCTGCCTAGCCTTTTCCCAACTATGTTGGGGTCGGCTTCCAGTCTAACCGGATGCAACTGAAAAACAGTATTTTAAATGGAGCAACTGCCAAGCTGACCTCCACAACCTAGTTATTAGGTAACACGATACCCCTTGGTAAGACTGGTTGTCAGACTTTTGGGCTTCTAACTATATGGTTAGTTAGAAGCCCAAAAGTCTGTCAAAGATCTGCAAATGACAGCCGGGACCAACGGCTTAACATGCTTTCTGAGACACGAAGGGGTCTTGGTATGTAAATATGGTACCCATCCGCGGACCAACCGTGGCAACCGTAGCTTAACTTGATCGATCGACCCGTGCGGCTGTTATTACTTAGCCACAAGCCCCTCAGTATTACCTAGCCACAAGGAAAGATGTTCTGGGATGGGAAAAGTTTGTGGTGTTAAAAAATGCTTGGTACTTATCCAATATGTACCAGTACTTAACCGTTAATTGATAGCACTCTGCCGCTCATTTGTAGGCAAGATGACTTTCAATCTTTGGGTTAGTATAGAACCCTTTGGTTGTAACGATTAGAGAGGTTTTGGCTCTGTGGTCATCAATTTAAGAAGGAACATGACAACAGGGCCAAAGCCGTCAAGACAAGACTACAACAGCCTAGCGACATTATAAGCAATAAGTAAAGGGGATAAACAGCAGTAGGAGACCGGTTAGACTAAACCTTATATAAATGGTGTTTAGGCTGGTGACAACTGTGACAAGGCATATTGCATCCACATGATTGGTAGAAGATGCTTTTTCCAATGATGATAATTGCGAAACATAAAAATATCTCATGAAGACCCATTTCCCCGCTCATTCTAACAACCTGTTAATACCGCTTCTTCTCATCACTCACTCCACACACTAGCTCAGGCCCCCACCGTTGGGTGACGGGGTGGAACGGTACCCGTCGGAAATGGCCGTCAGATTTGTCGCGCCCCGCCGGCCCGCCAATTACCGCCCCCGCGATAATTTATATGTAACTTTACTACCTAGCGCAATCATTATGTTGTGGGAAATGGGAGTTTCTGGGTTTGTTATACTTTATGCCAGGAATGGTAAAGGTATGTCATAGTCCTTAAAGGTGTTGGAATGAGGCGCTATGTTGAAGTAGTAGTTGTAAATGGTATACGGTCTTTGTGATAAGTGATCACTAGTCATCTTGAGCCAGAACTGGCCACAGGAGCGAAAGCTGACCACGAGACAGGTGGACCGACGACCTGGTCAAAGTAACAGGCAAGAGTTGGATGCGGGAGCCCCAAAACCGGGCGAAGTGGCGTGCAATGGAGGAGACACACTCAGCATTGGGTGGATACGATTGAAGAAGAGGGAAGAGGGAGCCATCTTCATATCATCACGTATTCTGGGGATCTGTCTATCTTGAGTCTTCCAATCGCGCTGTTATTGAATTGGTGATTACTAGACAAGAAGACGTGTGACGATCCTTCCGATGAATGGACGATGTTTGACAAATGTAGATCATATCGTCCATGGTGGAAAGGAGAGTCCACTTGTCAATCAATTCGAGCTCCGAGAATTATACTTGGGACTTGCTAAATTGGGCTGAAGTTAGCAATTCCTGTCTGTCCATAGTACATGAAATTACTGTAGGAGAAACAGCAAGAAGTATTTAAAAGAGTAACACGTCCGAAAATCGTTATTTTCTTCCAATAAGAACGAGGCCATCTAAAATACTACAGATTATGTTGCATAGTCCATAATTGGTAATTCCATACATTTACAAATCGCGTTTATAGAAAAATGATCATATTGCGGTACGCCCACCGTTTCAAAGGAATCCCCGATACGCATCTATTGATGGTATAACATTGTTCGACAAATTAGTTTGAAGTGTTTGCTGTACGGACATCCATTAGGGATTTAAATCGCTACAAATGCATTTGTTGTGATGATAAAGGAGTCGTAGAACATTAGTATGTCATCGAAACAGATTCAAATAGTTACTTCTTGTGTCGGCTCGTGAATCGAGCTTTACGACTATAGAAAAGAAAAATTGTTTAATTGGCACTGAAATACGTGCATAACTTATGTTGTGGTGAAAACATTAACAAGCCAGCAAGGTTAGGTGAGGTTGACTACCTAGGAAACACTGGACCTGTGGTTCTTCAGTGTCATTTCTCACATAGGCTATTACTATTATAATTTGTATCTCACACTCTTAATTAGCTATGCTCCTCTATAGGTATTCCGGTAGCCCGTTAAAGCCAATTCTCAGTTTCTCCACTTGTGTCTTGTACTCAAAGATACATAATTATTATTCGGCCCTTGTAAATCGCTACTACCCTGTCCGGTTAACCTTATAAATCGGTGCGGATATCCTTATCCCGCGGCTCGGAGGCCGTTGTATAAAAATATCCCCCGGGGTCGAGCTTAGCAAGGATACTTATGCCGTGACTTGATGATTGCTCCTATAACCTGTTCATCCGGGGATATAAGCCATCTGTAATTGCCATAAATAGGCTAAGCCCGTGCGATGCTACTCTTAAAATCTCGCCATTATCGGTTTAATCTACCGTATTCTAGACATTTCTCATTGGTGGTTGATTATTATTTTCCGGAATGTAAGAGGGACCAAAATTTAAGAGGTTCATGTTTTTGGAATTTGAAAGGCCAAAGATCCTTCAGCTTATAACATAAATAATAGTCTACTTATTCTAGCTATCTGTCTACTATTTTCCTTAATTCAATCCCTCACTTGAATCGATCCTGTAGACACAAAGAGCGCTCTCCCGCAAGCGAAGCGAATCTCAATTCAATCTGCTCTCCCCCTCTATCAATCAAATCATAGTGCCGATGAAAAGCGCCGTGTCATCAAATCAAAACAGTTGAGCGGACGCCTCAATCTAATAATACAGTGACGCTTATTATTTATCCACTCAGCCGGGCAGCCCCGCGACACCCACCGAACTTTTAATTAAAGTTTGACGAACAACCGCCACCAAGGATTACCACCATCTACATATATAAAAATACATCTAAAATACTCCTTACCATCCAAACAATAAGAACACGCAACAACGAAAATCGACTCTGAAGTCAACGCCGCAAATCACGTATTACTTCAACAAACAACCCTTGGAAATCTCGATGAAATCCCTGTCTGTGTACATTATACTTTATTGTTGCCACCACTGAGTTCACTTTCAAGTGACGCCGTCGTCGACGCGAGGCGCCCAAATGGAAATTGATTCACCCCGAAACGTAAGGTCGGAAGCGGCTTGTGTGCCGTCCAATTTAGGTTGACCCCTCGACGGATGGATCGGTCACCCTCTGTGGCGCGTTACAGTAGGTTTGCGGGGGCCGTGGTAGTTCCGGTTAGTGTGGTGATTCCCGGGCGTTTGTTAGCTATGTATGACGTTGCGGTAGCGAGGGGCTCGGTACTCCCGAAGTGGCGAGGGTGTACGATTACTAACAGTAATCGCCTTGATCCCAATGAAGTTGGTAACAGACTGCCGTGCCTTGTGCTATTAGAGTAGGCAGAGAACAGATACGACAGTTATACAACATGTATTTTTATATTAGCTTCAGAATATTCAGGAGTGCAGATTCTCTTGAAATCAGATAGCTTGCTGGTATTAGTAAGGGATAAAAAAAAACTGATTTTTCTTTATAAATTGACCGGCAGATTTCAGCATTGCTCATAAAAAAAATAAGGATATAAATAAACAACGTGAGTTTCTTTAATCTACAACTATACTCATATACTCATCTATTTAAATGATGATGAATTACCAACTTAATAAAATAAACAAAATGAAGACCATTCAGCCAAGTTACCAGAGTTGACTAGTCAACTTCCCTTCCTTCATAATCCTATCCTCACTGAGGCACTGTATTCAAAGGCATGCAATCCAAATATCAGTGACGCAACAGTAACATGTGTCGAACGGGCGGGCCGCGGGGAGGCGCGCCTGTAATGGAAATCCGCAGACGTTATACACAAGCTAGTGGTGTAAGGTAAAGGGTGGAGCGGGGTAGGCAATCCAATCATAGATTTATTGTCGTCCACACCGTGTTTGTAGTGTTCAACAGCAACGTAGTAGCTGAAAATCTCCCTCTTGACTCCAGCGAATCCTGTGCAGCCCCACAACTTGTTAACTAACCAATCATTTTTAGTGTCGTGACATGAATAAAGATTTTCGTTTATTACAAATTGCTCTGCTGTTCATTTGTCAAAGTTTGTAGCTGGGCCTAAATTTCATATCAAACATGAAGACCGTGCTGTAGATGCAGAAACATTAATTCACTCCATAAATACAATGTCTAAAACAGTCTGTTGATTGCAATATGCTTACGTATAACCTCTCCACAACTAATTATGGATGCCAAAATGGTCTCAGAAAGCCAAACCATTTAAACCGCTCTCCGCTTGTACCTTGATCACACGCCAGGGCGCAACCCCGGCCGGTCGAGAGCGCCGACTCCGCTCTATCACTCGCCCCCACTGCTGCCGTAGATAGCTACTCGTACAGTACACTACTGTTACTGTAAATATGGACCTGAAAGACCAAGATTGTTGTACATTTGCACTCGATCGGGAACCAACAGTTTCAAAAGATGTCCGATTTCTGCGTGTGTGGTCGCGGAAACTGATGGCTGATTGCAACTAGGTATTTTGATGGTGGTAAAAGAATCTTCTTTTACCGCATTTTTTTTTTACACCAGATAGTGCTGCCCATTCGTATATATATGTTAATTATGACATACTGTCTCTTCTCTCAAATGACGATGACAATAACCCACAAATCCACATTAAACAGTTTCCATCATGTCATCATTCTGGCATGCATGTCGCCACCATTACTATCAGTTTCATCCATGTGAAGTGTGTTCCATGTACACAATTCACAGTAAATCATTCGGTAAATGTTATCGGCGTGGACATTCTGTCTGCACCATACTCTGTGGTGGTATATTTGCGCAGACAGCCGGACATATTTGTGCAAGGAATGCAGAAATACCTACTAATTGATTCGCGTCTCGACGCCTATACGTTGAAATATTGCTCGTAATATAGTGGTAGTGCCGCTGTGTGATACATACAGGGACATTTCCTTGTCCAGGGCTGATACAATGAGTATTACATGAGGTACGTATTTTCTTTCAAAACTTAAGAGATGTTTAAACGTCAAAAATGTATGATTAAACAGTCGCTAATCATTACTTAACTTGAAGCTTAGCTTGGTGACAGAAATTCTGGTTTCCGGCTTGAAGGATTTCAGTAAAAGTACAACAAGAAGCTTTTCTCTAGTTGATCCTTTTTTTTATAACCACAACGGGTGAAGCTCTTGGCCTGTATATCACCTAATGGTAAGTGATGATCAGGCCGAAGGTGGAAGCGAGCTTCACCCGGAATCCTCAACCACAGAGAAACTGGCTATCTTACCTCTAACTGCCGAAACACAGCAATGCTGTTCAAATTGTTGCTATGGCGACAGACTTGGATAAGATAGTGGTAGCTAGCCAGGTGGACTTAGAACAAGGAATACCACCAACCAAATCGAGCAGCAAATTTTGCCCCCACTGGGAATCTAACCCGGGACCTCTGGGTCTGAGACACATGGTCACTACACCACAATGGCGTTAAAATTCTTTTCAATACTTGCTGTTTCCATCTGATGAAGCCTAACCCTATAAAAAATCTTAATAGCTGGTTCTTAGAGGTTTAAATGAAACCCTTATTCGTTTATCTCCACAATTTGGTTTTCAGTTTCAAAATAATCAAGCGAGAAACCAACCTCAACACTCATTAACGACCACTAACCCCAGTCTCAAACACTGTTATTTTCGTGTTTTATTAAATCGTCAAAAGCAGCCGAGTATTTTCGAGGGTCTCCCGCTTAAACGTCATCGGCAAGTAATAATTACCCCACCATTTACCCTTAACTCCCGTCTTTAATGATCCAATAAAAGTATATTTAGTTCATCGTCACCCTCCAAGACGTTTTATTTCTAAAAACAACCGGTTCTGAACGCGTTAAAAAACGTATAAAAATGTTTCTTTAGAGCTTTTCTTGACGCGTGATTAGAACCACATGTCGACTTGATTTCAAGCCAAATGAGTGCGATGCGACTAAAAGTGCGGTGACGGCTGTATAATTTATTATGATGAAGAAATGTTTGGTTTTTAAAGAAATTAATTGCTTTTCGGTACAGGTTTCAAATATTTTGATTATTTTCTATGAATAAAATTAAGTAGAATTGGCTGCGTAAATAATGATAATTGTCTCTACCCACAGAGTAAAAATATTTGGTATTCAAAACTTTAAATGGTAATAAGAAAAAAATCTTTTATCAAAAAACATAGTAACAACCCTAGCTTCTTCACGTACGCCCTCACTTGTTAATGAACGCTCACACGCTTGCAAACGCGTCGCTAGCCAATTAGCGAGGCGAATCCGAGCCAGGGCTGTCGATATGGATATAATCTCTAATGTTTTGACTAGTAGTAACATAAGCCTGGTGAAGATTATGAAAGCATTGAAAATTAAATCCGAAAATTATTCAAAACGTTTCTAAATAAATGAGGATAAAGAAAATTTGAGTTTCTTTTGCATATTGGTTAAGTGAAATCTCCACTTTAGCGTATATTTTGATAAATAAATTAAATGGTAACTTTATCATGGTATTATCCTGGAGTCATGAATAATTTAAAACTGGCGAATCGCCCGAACTACAATGAATTAAACAAATTGCGGTTTCGGAATGTAGCTCTGGTGGAGTTTGTTTTCTCGCGTACATTTTGAAAGAAAGAAAGACAATATTTTTATTTGGGTCACGCACAGGAAATACAACATTTTGTAAATACAAGAAAATGTATCGATACCGTTATGTAGATGATAGATTTTTTGATTGTTCCCTTATAAGCCGTGTGCCCGAGAGGATTACCCATCGGCAAAAATTACGAACTTCGATACAAACTTTCATCTCTCTAGAGGATGAATTTTCAAAAATCCTCCCATAGCGCTCACCTTCGTTAATGGAACTCTTGTACAAAATATCATGCTTCTAGATCCAGTGGTTTAGACTGTGCGTTTTCTGACAGTGGATGTAAGATTTTTATTGAGTAAATAATCTCAGCGGATATTAACACCACAGACTTCGAATTTACATTCTTCTTCGGATTCACATTATCTAGGTAGAAAGCGTTGTCTTTGTAGCGAGATTGAGTGTCACATTGTCACATTTATCTTACCACTATTGGGACATCTAATAAATATAAATATCAATTCAATAGAAACGGGCATCAAACACAACACTATTTGCAACACCTACCTGACGTCGCCTAACTGCGACCTACGATCTAATCTATGACGGAGATGTGTCGCGCCCCCGGAGGTTCACTTCTCCACTCAAATTAGCGCTTCAGACTAAATTAATTGCCGCTCGCCGCTTCAGTGACAACCCTCTGCTAGGGCTGCTCCACTGTCGCCTTCTCGGGATGATGTTGATGTAACGCAAGCAATTTTGACTACGACCCTAATGAATAATGTAGAGTTGCTCGTCTAGGTACATAAGCTGGTTTGACTGGATGGCGAATTGTTTTCTACGATATTATAATATTTTTATAAGTTTAATAACTGCATACATAAATTGATGTTTATATTTTTTTGTTACAGGTAAGAATGCAGATTTACAAGGATATAATTATACGGGTAAAGTTAATCAAATAAAAATTCGATGGTGAAAGCTTAGCTTAAAAGTCCAATCAATCAACTCAGTCTATTTATGGATTGCGGGTTTGTCCGAACGGGATACCGTGGCAACGTACAGGCAACTGAAGGAACAAGGGTGGGTTTTAGTCAGTTGGAGTCTGACACCACCCTCCCGCTCCGCCCGGAGCGGGAGAAGTTATTTGATAACTTACCACAGTCTATTTATGGATAACTACTGGACATAGATATATAGGCATCCTGCCAGTTGCGTTTATAAAGAGTGACTATACATTATGTGTCATTAATTGTAACACCATGATCATCATTTTCTTTAACAAGAATTTTTATCAAGGACATAGTTCATGTCCATAACCATACCTTCCTGCCACACGATAGATTAATGCGGTAATGTCAGTTCATGGCACTGTAAAAGCTCTCTTCTGGGCTCAGAACTTAATTCAATCATCGACGATGGTAACCAAGTGTCATAACAAAAATCAACTGTCAAAGCATTTATTTCAATAAAACCAATTTACAGGTACTCTTGAATGAAGCAACGTCACGTTCAAAATACACATAAATAAATCAAACCGAATAAGCCTCGAACCAGTTGTAACCAAATATCAAATTAACAAGAACTGGATCCACATAGTGTTGTACGATGATGGTGTGAATTCTATTCCTGTTAGTGATGTTCCGCGCGGCCGTCATTCACCGCAATTGACCCCCAAGATTAATGTGCCCCCGCCACTTGCTTACGCGCGTAAAGGTTCGGGCTGATGAACGCGAGCAAGCCAAAGATCATGGTAAAATTGTTTCATACATTGCTTCATAGTTTTCGTGTGGTAATGTCTGTGGCAGAGAGACATCTATAACATTAATCTAGCACAGAATACATTGCTTCAGTTTCTACATAAGGTAGATCACTCGAAAGCTGGACGTGAGACGTAAATATGATCGCTTTCCGACTGCAAAGGCTATTTTATAGCGATATATAAGTGTTCTTGTAATCACCACACTTTGCTAAAGGACGGTCTACAGCAGTATGCTGGTCTGGTACCATAAAAAACATGGTAACACCTATCACCTTTTATGTTGCACAAGTTAAAATTCCTCAAAATATCCTTTGTAAATTTCTTTTATTGAAAAGCAAAACCCAAGAGTAACTCGCTTGCTCCATGATCAAGATGTTTGGTCGAAATGTAACATCTATTCTGGTTAGTGATGTTCCGCATAGCTCTTATTGACCCTTCAATTGACCTGTGAGATTAATGTGCCCCGCGCTAGCGTATTACACAGCTTAGGGTCGCGGCGAACTAGTGCCATCATCGTTTAAACGAAGGTTTTGATCTAAATATGCTCAAAGAATTGGAAGCAATCAAGTTTAAAATATTTTGTGGTGATTGGTTTTTGGTAGCCAGTATAAAAAATTAAATAATCGATGAGAACCATGATACTTCTTCTTGTATATCGACAAGAACTGTTTGAAATAGATTACACTGTGATGGTAACGAGGGAGAATTCTTGTACACACTTTTCGGGCACTGTACACAGTTTCTTGAAAACTATTTTAATGCATACAAATTGTGATGATCCAATCCATTACTTATATTTTACAACTGCTTAATTGGTAAACTAACTCTTTTACATATAGTTCCTGTACAGCTCTATCTCTTTCCCACTCTAAAGTATTATTAAAATAAAACTACTATAAGAGGATTTTTCAGAGGAGGTTTCATCACCATTGATCTCAAAACGGTGAACGAAAACATGAGAGGAAACGGGCATGTCCTAGAACCAAAAATTCGAAGATATGTGACATTTACCAACCCGCACTGGGCCCGCGTGGCTGATTACAACCCACTCCCTCTGCCCCAGCAGTGGGAACATAATAGGCTGATTATGCTATAAAGCGGTAGTCGTGGGAGGGCCCACGACCTGTCAAACCAATGACTTGTCGCACAAACGACCTGTCGACAGACTTCAAATAAAATTGTTAAAACGAACTCTTCAAAGTAACCGGGGAAATAAAAGACTCACATTTCTTTGAACGACTATTTAGATGTGACTATAGAAACCGTAAGTCAAATAAAAATGTATTTAAAATATGGCGCATAGATGGCACTTCTGAACGTCACAAGAAAATTGTGGTAGGTAGTAATGGAACCCAGAATTCGAATATAGAATAGTCAAATTGCAACGTTAACAAAGTATGGACATTCATCCCGGTCGGTGTTTAATTTTCCTAACGACGCAGCCACGTTGGAATGGCCGTCCTAATGTGTTCCCAGCTCAGGTGGGATCTAGCAAACAACCGAGCTTTGGGGATAGCTATTACATAGATGGGTAATAGAAAATGTAGGTATGTATTATCTCCCAATTGCCAGATGACGAGTTATTGGCTTTCTAAGCGATTTCGTTTAGTTTGGAACATATATTTACCTACTATTTATGTAATAGGTGCTTTTTAAGCGAACATATTTATAGAGGAATGAGGAACAGGAGTTTACTCATCCTCCATAGAAAAGGGAGGATCCTCCGACCAGACAGGTGTCGTGTCTGGTGGGCAACTGCCCAATGATTGATGTCGGGAAGTTATATGCTGATCGCACGGTAAACTCCGCTTGCGCGATGCAGGAGTTGGCGTGACGTCAGTGTGACGCGTAGTTCGTATGTGGCGATGTATTAATTTGAATGTTGCTGGTATCTTATATTCGAGATTATGCAAACTGAAGAAATAAGAAAGAGAAGTTAACAGATTCAAAAAGGTTGCATACCCTCGTGGAATGAATACGTGCCGAGTTTGTGTTGAGGAGAATGAGTTTCTATATATTTGAACAATGTAATTGATTTGTGTGTGAGGTGACAGTTTGTGTTAGTATCTATACGCAAAGTTTTAACCTTTCAAGTCAAGATGATCGACAGAACTACAGTGACTGCTAGCCAGCAATTATCACACTGCATGGCCAAACCTCACGAAAGGCAATAATGCCAGCTAAATCACGTTACTTCTCACTACTATTAGCATGTTCCAAGAATGGCCAATAACACAAAAGGCATACAATTTCGACTTACACAGGATACGACTGGCTATAAACTTGATAGGCATGCCTGTTTCCGCGTCTGTACACCGAGCTACGAGTACAATCAACCACACGGAGTTGTAAACATTTGAACTACGAATACTAGCTTACAATACCAGCCTATTATTGTCCCATTGCAGGGCAAGTACCTCTTGTCATGCAGAGAAGGCACGATTTTTTTTATCACCACACTTGCTTCAGACAGCGATTTCAAATTTTTATTATTAATTTTAAGTCCAGATTTCCTCACGATGTTTTTCTTTCACCTATGTCAGTAATATCCAAGATAAACTTAGAAAATAAATTCGAAAAACTCACATTAGTACTCTACTATACCTACTAGCTTAACTACTACTACTCTAATTGTTACCATATACGTACGTGCAGTTGTCTGTACACATGGGTGTATAACAAACGATTCGCGAAACTGTACGGTTGCGGATTACAAAGAGCTGGATCTAATATCGGCTTCGACGAAGGTGCTGTGTGGGTTTCGTTGAGGGCATGGTGGTACCTGGCACTTGATCGATATTAGCAAATGATTATTGAAGGCATATTTTTCTTTCCTTAAGTGTAGATTTTGATGAAATGTTCAAAAGTATTCTCTGCTTCTTGATTCGAAGCGGTACGTACCAGTCATGTACCTCGTGGATGCGTGTTTGTGTTTGCTCCCAATAGCAATCACGATTTCGTAATTAAGCTGTTCCAACTCAATTGATAGCGATATTTGAAAGGAAGGGCTTGAAATGTTGAACCACGGTATTTGTTTAATGATGCTAAATTGCATAAATTTTCTTACTCTCGATTAGAAATTATTTGTCTTCCCTGTCACCAAATTTACCGTTAAATCACAAAATTTTATCTAAATCATATAATATTCCGACACATATGAACTATGATACATTTGATTGCGTATGCGTCGGTGGCGCCATAAGTAACAATTGAGCGGGGGCACATTGATCACGGGGTCAATTGTAAGGTCCACTGGAGCGACGGCCAGGACCTATTGCTAATACATGCACGGTTATAAGTGGCTGGGATGTCGTAAGCGTAGACTAGGTTGTAGCTATAATGTAGTTTAATAACCTTTTATTGATAGGAATGGCCTACATTAGCAAGAACATATTAAGTGTGTTAACAGGGGAAAGGGAGGCCTTTGACATGCAGTGGGATAGTACAGGTTAGATAGACGCACCATCACAAGACGCACAAAGCTGAGGGAAGGAGGAGTTCAGTGAATGTCCTAGGTCATTAGTTCCCAAAGTTGACTGGACCGCGACCCAGTTAACAAAAACTTCCAAATTCAGGACTCACCTCTTAATGTGCTGTAGAAATAGTCCCAGGACATACAGGCTGGTATTATTAACATTATAATGCAATTTATTTTTAATCATACTTACGCTGTACGAAACTTTTTAATCACCAATCACCCTATATAAAAAATAGCATCCAGCCGTATTTTGTACAATGTTCAGCGTCATGTCAATACCATGCCTCGTCATATTTAACTAAGTGTGAACATAATTACCGGAGGGTGGAAACAGCGTTGCGGTGATTACCACAATAAGTATACATGTGCAGAAGTTATAATTGAACATAGTTACTCTAGTCAATTTGACCTCGTCGGTGGGTGCATTTGTAAACGGGCTTTATAAATCCCACATCCACATACACCCAACACTTATGTGGGCCACTGCTGTTGTAACAAAAAAGTACATAATATTATGTACGTAGTCAAACTGATCAGTAATTTGAAGACCACACAAATAATACAGTCTTTGTCCGTTTGGGAATCACCAGATTCGCCAGACAATTTTTTTTTTTTCGAAATTTGTTTAGGTTCCAGAGCTAAATATAAATGAGTAATAATACCAGCCGGATTTGAATAGTAAAAAAAAATTACGTTTACGCTAGGTACCGAACAAAATAGGTAGGTAACAAAAACACCACTTCAATATGCGAGTGGCGAGTCAATTCATTCAAAAAATGTATCTAATGCGATATTCAACTTATTTATTTATTTAATACTTCAAGCACAGAAATTTATAGAGGCGGACTTAAGGCCATAGGCATTTTCTACCAGTCAACCTTTGTGTGATGCAAAGAAAAAAAGTGGTAGGTGCAATTACAAAAAAATTGCGAAATAAAAAAATACAAATATGAAGATACACATATACTTACTTATTACAATGCGAGTTTGTTTGTAGTTTGACTTCTGCCCCTAACTTTATTGACTCGCGATGGGAAACACCCGCTGCTGCCTGCTGTTGACGTGCCGTAAAAAATATACTAACACGCCAATGAAACGGCAGTTCTGAGCACAAACATGCGGCATACGACAGCTGGCCGCGTTCCCATTGGTGGCAATTATAAACGAACAGTTTGTAATTGGTGCTGGAAGGCATTCTCGTTACGGCATCAGGGACAGCTGTCCGTCGCTAATCAATATGACTTCGATGGTTTCGATCGACATAAAGAAGCAGGAATGCTGAGTTTCTTAATTTAAAGACGAAACTACGACGCTATGAGGCATAGAAAAAGTTCGTAAAGCAAGATTAGGATAGGGCTACAAGGATTTTGGCGTGTGACCAAAATCGGAACTAACGCGGCCATCTTGGTTTTGGAATACATTCAAGTGACATCTCATAAAACAATTACACAAATGTTTACCAACAGTGCCCCCCTGTCAATGTCATTCGAGCGCCAAAAGATCTTGGTATGAGAGTATTTTATTTATTTCTTCACTTTATATAAGCCATAATGGAGCAGTTCAACAAAATACTTGAGGTAAGACAATTCCAACGTGCCCTCTACCAGATCAGATTGATTTCTTGCAACATTATGAAATCAAGTGCACAAATTAAAACAAGACTACTGGTAAATTAAATTAAATGAATAATGTAGGTCAGTCATTACTGGTACTTCAGGTAATTTCTACAGATTCTACACCTTGCTAAGTTAGAAGAACATTACATTAGAAGAAAATTTACGCGTTCTGATAACCAAAAAGGCAAGCATTAGCGCTGGGCTTGCAATATTTTTATATCAGCCTTGAGAGTTGCAACTCTAAAATAACTCTGTTTGTATTTTTCTCCAGGATTATTTTTTCGTCTTTCATAAAAACCTACTTCAAATAAATTTGGCTGTTAAAACGGAATTGTCATAATCATAACTCTTGCCGGGGCGATTGGTGATCGCAGTTTGTTATTTTTGGCAGAAAAAATGTTGCAGCCCCTCTTAGTCGCCTTGTGCGGTTATAGAATAAAGTACTCTTTATTATTTACACCACAGAAATTACAGATATAAATGTAGAAATTTTACACAGGGTGACAAAATGGGCGGTCTTATCGCTCAAAGCGAAACACACATACACACGTACATTCTTTGATGGAAATCACTTTGGAGGACGTTATTAATATTAGCCCATAGGAATACTTCGTGTGGATGTTTTTAACCCAGCGTCACCCCATCTGTGAAAAGGAAAGGAGATGCTAAACTCCGGAAGGCTTTCCTTCGTATTTGGCAGGTCTTTAGAGTAATGGAAAGTCCTAATATAGCAGTCAAAATAAAATAATAAAAATACCAGCCTATATTGTCCCGCTGAAAGGTAAAGGCTTCTGAGAAGAATGACTGGCTGTATGAGAATACAGAAAAGGCTTTCAAAATACTTCCACATAAGATAATGACATAAACCTCTCCACATTGTCAACAGGTGTGAGTGCGAGCAAGATTCCGAAGCGCGCAGAGATCCCTCCCAACAAAGGCGGCCCGTTCGCGGCGGCACTACGAACGCTGGCGAAGAACGCGGGCCCCGACGTCAAGGACGGTGAGTGGACCCGTAGCTAGTCACCCTGACCTTGGACCAACGGGTAGTGGACTGTGGAAAGTCGTCTCTATCTAATAAGGGACGAAGGGGAAGGTGTAGGTTACTCTAAAGTTTCTGCAGGCATTTTATTTTGGGATAGCATAAAAAATATTACAAAACTAATATTTTTCATTAAGTACTAAATTAGGACGAATGAAACTGATCGCGAACAGCACATTTAAACCGCGACAAGAGCTGTTAGTGTCAATATTCCGTAGCAATAATGACAGTGGCAGCTCTTGAACGCGGTTTCGCCCAAAATCTATGACTCTTTGGCGGCAAAAAAAGAAGGATAAGTCATATTTAGAATTTTTAATCTCTATCTTTTACTTATTGGAACATGACGCCTTGTTTCCCCGAAGGGGGGTTGGGTTATACGTTTGGTATCGTAGATATTAGTTCTTTTACCAATAGGAACGAATCTCTGCCCCTCATTGAACAATATCACTGTCCACTACCCTACTAGTCTGCTGATCCCATTTTCTTTTATTTCCCTTCAGCTTCATCGTGCACTTGTTGGGTTGTTAACTTGTCCATACGTGTACCAATAATTGTCAACTACTTACTTCGCTAGAACTTAGATATTACTTACATCAGACATTGTAAGGATTGACCAGAGTATGTGGCACATTGACCGGCCGATGTGTTATTTCAATTCTGTTGTTTTATGCCTCGGTGTATAAGTGGAACAATGGATGACATTTCTTTAACAGCGGATTTTAACCGTTTAATGTGCATAAAGGAAAATAACTATTTGTGTTATGTGAAGAATTTCTATAGAAAAGTTCTTTCGCTCTAGTCAATCTGTGAAAAATGCTTGTTTCATAAAAACATCACTGTATTTATTACTAAGTTTAAGATATTTTAAGAGTTTTTTAAAAGTGATATGAGTTTTCCTGTATATAAAAGTGATATGATATTTTGTTAGTTAATGTTTTAAAAATTTCAACTTGTAATTTTATTTATTGATTTTATTGCGTTTAGCTCTTTATAGTGTGTGATTTTTATATATTTTGCCATTTATTCTTACTTCTTAGAGTAGGCTTTGCAAATATTATTATTTAAAAGCCTATAATGTAGCTGGGCGAATGACATTATGAAATTCCCGAAAAAAGTTTGCTAACTATTTTTAGTACAATATCAGATGAGATTAATAGGAGAGACCTCTGTGGAAACTAGATAGATTTAAGGACTAGACAAGTTCAAGCAATAATAGTTCTTAGACTAATAATTTGTGTTGTACTTTGTATATAAAACAAAAACATACCTAAACTGGTGGAAATAAGTAAAATTGTAGTAGAGAAAAGTTTTTTAACCACAACCGGGAAGCTCTTGGCCTTCATCTCACCTTATGGTAAGTGATGATCAGCATCACATCTTGGAGGTTGTATAATACAAAAAGACCTTTATAAAGATTAGCTTAGTTTCTCTACTTTTCTATCTATAACATTTTGGTTAGCATAGTAAGAGCTAAATGCGCGTACGTAGCTGGCCCCCAGCCCGGACGGTCGGGGGCCCTGCTGACTGACGAGTGTGCAGGCGGCGGCTCGGGGCCCGCAGCGACGGAGCGCGACGGCGGGAAAGACAAGCCCGCGCCCGCGCCGCCCAAGCGTGCCTCGCCGCATCACCTGCCCACCAGCGGTTTCCAGCCCTACAGACCTGATGAAAGGTAATAATATTATTCAAACATTAGTTAAAACGGTATGAAAACTTGTGTGAAATTAATGCAATAAAAGAGCAAGGCAGAAAAATGAAGATCGTATGAAAAAATGGTGTTTATTTCAGTATGATGATTCTGATTATTTGAATGCTTTGGCTGGCTGGATCCTCTAGCGACTGGTCTAAAATAAACATGCAGTAAGCAAGCATGCCACAAATGTGCACAGATACCGACTGCTTGCGTTGTCTAAAGTCCTCTACTACACCTCTTAATATTATGAACTCATCATTCAGATATTTTCATTGTACATCCCTGCGAAGCCGGCCGCAACATGGTGGCATTCACCCCGATGCGGTGCTTTGACGATACTGTGTAACCACTGTTTCTGAAACCACGCCTAATACCCGAGAGTACCCATATCATCATCTGCCTCCCATTTCCGAACTATATTGGTGGCGGCTTCCAATCCGCTTAAACTGCAAGCCGCAGACCGAGAGCCGCGACTTAGATGCAGCTCCATTAGCAGCAGTATCGTTTATCATTTAAATTATGTTTTGTGTTGCGTACGGTAATGTAAATTATTTGGCATACTATTGTATAGAATCATTTTTTTTCTAACTTGAACAGACAGCTGTGCTACTGGGGAGTTTGTTGCGCCACTTCTTCTTCCCGGCTAAAGGCACTAGGAAGTGGTAAAGGGCGGGCGTTTTGGGGGACTGTCTTATGTAATTTTGACGTTCGAAGTGCTGATTCTCAGCCTAGTTTTAATAAATGACTTATGAATTATGAATTTAATTTTTTGAGTATTTTACATGAAGCGATTGCCTATCTGATCTCCACAACCAATTTACTGGGTAATGCTATATCTCTTGTCAAGACTGGTGGGCAGACTTTCAGGATTCTGACTACCCGTAACGACTGTCAATAAGTAGACTGCCCGAGAGTACCCGTGTATATGTACGTATAAGTAATGGCTCATGTGTGTGTGTTGTAGACTGTCGCACCCGGCGGCGTCGTTCCCGCTGCTGGAGCCGTCCGCGTACTCACCCTACGCGCACCCCAGCATCTACTCGAGCGCCGCGTTGCAGTACAGGTAACAAACATATTATATATCTAGTTTCCTAACTTCGGAAAATATGATTAACGTTAAGCCGAAATGTATGGGAAAAGTTTTTTGCGATTTCTGCCTTTTTTAGTACTCAAACCTCAGTTGGTCCGATAGAGTTTTTTGATGCTTAGAAGAAACAGGACGGATTGGCATCAAAAAAGATTTTTCTTACCACTGCCCATTTTCTTGCTGACTGTAATTTTTTTTATCAAAATCTGTGAATGCAAATCAAAATGTCTCAAAAAGTTCAGGACAGTCTCTTAAGACCGTTTTCCTGTAGCTACAACAGTTAAGGTTAACCTACTTAAGAGGAGGCTCCCTCAATTGTATGTTAATTTTCATTAATTTTCTAAAAGTCACGCATACAATCATAATGGAATTTTAGTATATGATATTGGATCTTTTTCTTTCCAAATATTATTTCAGTTAGGTAATTGAAACATTTTCGGTCGATTCATTTATATTAAAAAATCATGTCTTTTTTAAAAATTATTTGAAACAAAAACAAGATTACTCAATTTTATGTCTAAAATAATTATTGACAGTAAGAAAATGTAGTTTGTTATGCAAATATAAGATATTTTTTCTCTAGATTAATTATTACTTTAGTTATAAACAAAATAAGAATTGAGACTTACGACATTTAGTTCCGTGCTCGAACACGACCAAAGAGCGCACGCGATATTCAATTTTATTACTGACTAGCTGCGCCCCGCGGTTTCACCCGCATAAGTCTCGATCCCGTAAAAATATCGGGATAAAAAGTATCCTATGTCCTTTTCCGGGTCAAGGTCTATCCATATCCCAAATTTCATCCAAATCTGTTCAGCCGTTTTAGCGTGATGTCGTGACCAAGGGAAATAGGGATTCATTTTTATATATATAGATGTGTTACCGATTACCACTTAGTGGAGTTGTGGGGTGCATGGGGCGGAGTTTGCGTAGAAATTGTCTTTGGAGTGCCTGGTCTTAAAAAGGTGAAATACTTCCTAAACTTAAGAACATAAAGAAATATAAAATTAACAAACAATTATTGCAATTTTGCCCAATTACTTAAGACATACACATTTAAACATTAAATAAAATATCCGGTTGTCATAAAGCTTCGGCTAAACCTAAGCGACCACAATGCGGGACGCGGGAACGTGAAGCGGGAGCGTCTACCGCGCGGCGGACGCTGCTCGTGTTATTATATGGCGCCTTGCACACCTACGCGACCGTAACCCGGGAACACCGCGTCGCCAAAGCGGGATTGAATTCGCGGTTCGCGCTGTAGTCGTGCAGGTGTGCACGGTTAAGTTTCGCGTTGTTGACGCTCCTGCTTCGCGTCCCGCGTTGTGGTCGCTCAGGTTTGACCGTACCTTAAGTGATATCTATGATTCTGTTCGGTGTTTTCACCGAACACCTTAGTTAGCAATATCGGCGTGACGCGTTGACCTAATTTTATATTACTTATTATTTTATATTAGATTTAGTGCACTTCTGTCTTCCGCGTTAGCCGAGTGTATTCAAACATTCTATCAAAATTTCATTAAGAACAGTTTGAGAGTGAGTCAATAAATAGTCATAAACATTTTTTTTGTCCTCAAAACACCGACACCTTGCTACGTACCCCGACAGCTTCAGTGCAGCAATAACCTTGTCTCGAGTTGTTTTAAAATGTTTTTGCATAACTAGGTCACTTTTGGTTACTTAATCCATCTTCTGGTCGTCGCATTTGCAAATTTCGTCGTTGTGCAAAAACATTTTTAAGTTAGAACATCTAATTAAGTGAAACTAGCAACTTTAAAAAAAAAAAAAAAGAATAAATGATCAAGAAAGACGTCGCATTTTTAATAATTATTTAACCAACATTTTTCAAGGCATAGGTTATAGGCGCAAAACACTTGTAGGTTATATTTCCTGAGAATTAAAATGTTGCTTTATTTAACATTCGATGCTAGACAATAGACTGATGTTACTGTAAAAGACCGAACATTGGTAAATCATAGATCTTACTTGTAAATTTTAAGATTTCCTAACATGTGTTAGTAAATGTAAGGTTTGATAAAAATAAAGCGTTTTTTGGGCTTTCATCAATAAGGTTTGCCACATGCTTAGTTTTGCCAATGACGAATAAAGTAAATCTTGGTTAGTATCGAGCTTTTACAGTAACATAGACAGATGTTGTAGTGGTTATATTCCGGTCGGTTATCATCACATCAAACTAACACATCTACAGGCTAGCAGCAGAAGAGCAGATGTACCTGGAGCGGGTGTTCCGCAGCGGGGTCGGAGTCGGCTGGCTCCCCCCCTACGCGCTGTACCCGCAGCTCGCGCCGCCGCTGCCGCTCGTGTCGCACGTGTCGCACGCGCTGCACGACGAGCGGGACAAGGAGCTCGCGCTGCAGCGGGAGCGGGACCGCGAGCGCGAGAGAGAGAGGTGATACATGATGATATGATATACTATAATATTCACCGAGGGGGATAAAGAAGTATCTTATGTTACGGGCACCATATCCTCACTGCACTCAGGAGTTAACACTGTACCCGAGCGCACCAGTATCCTTCGTTACACTCGTGATTCAAACTCGTCACAGACGAAGACACCTTTGCCCCCGAGGAGAATACTCAACATTTCACAGTTTTTGCGAGTTAATAAAAAGCAATTCTATTATGGAATCTAAATTTTAAAACTAGATAAGGTCAGTGTTTTCTGAGTCTCATAAGAAACACCGAACCAAACTGAGAGGTCACAGTCTCGTTTTAAAGTCCTGAGATTATCTTGGTCGGATCATGTGAGGACCATGCAGATGATAGCGATTTATGATTTTGTTTTTGTAGGTATAGTTGTAAAGGTTTTCAGGGGTTTTTATATGACATCGAGGTTGATGGTTTTGCTGTACATTTTGTGTGACAACCGATATTTTCTATTTTGAAAATTTGTTGGGAAGATCGTATTTTAGCACGATTGACAGAAAAGGTTATCGACAAATTTTAATGTTATTTATTTTCAACTAGCGAATATACGAATTTATAACATTACAAACATTTAAAAAAAATTGTTAAATAGGTTAAGCCTTTTCAAGTGATGTGGTTACCAACGAATAGCTTTTCATTTTTATTTGTGTAGATAAAAGTAGATAAAATTGGTTGAGTATGTATCAAAAAGTATAAAATGTGCTTGACTTGTCGCAAGAAAGAGATTCTTATATTATCTCATCTCCAAAGAGCAACCATAATTTTGTAGCACCGCCAAAATTTGCCCTCATCAATCATCGTAATTACCTCATTAATTAAATCGTAGTTTATTCAAAATCCACAGAGAACGAGAACGGGAGCGGGAACAACGGGAGAAAGAGCAGCGGGAGCGAGAGCGTGCTCTAAGAGAGAAAGAGAGGGCGCGAGATGAACAGAGAGCCCTTGCCGCGGCGCTGCACCCGCACGCGGCGCACGCGGCGCACGCTGCGCACGCTGCGCACGCGGCGCACGCGCACGCGCACGCGCACCACCTGCTGCCGCCGCCCGCCTACCTGCCGCGCGCGCTGCTGCCGCCGCCGCTGCTGTACCGGCCCTACCGGCCCTACGCGCCGCACCACCACCCCGCGCCGCTGGCGCTCACGGCGCGCCACACGCCGCCGCCCGACGCGCCCGCGCCCGCGCGCACGCCGCCCGCGCCCGCGCCGCCCGCGCCCGCGCCGCCCGACGCGCCGGCCGAGCCCGAGCCGCGCCCCGCAGGTGACGCCGCGCCCGCCTGACCGCCCCGAGCAGTGCGAGCCCGAACTGACGATACTACCGCTCCGAACTCTTTCCTCCCTGAATTTTGTAAAAATTACAACGTTCGCGTTCCACAGCATTCGTGTTGCTAATGACCGCATGCGGGAACGACAGTGCACAAAAATTGTAGAATTTATCTAAATAATGTTGACATTTATCTACATTTTTTGACCACAGTAATGATTACGCTTAATAGAATTAAAATTGACAGCTATTTAAATTTTTGTACAAAATATATATTCTATAAGTTTTCTGCACTACGCCGTCCCCGCATGCGGTCATCAACGTACAAATGCCGCGTGTAATGCGGATCCAAATCTCTAATCCCGGTATGTCATGTATCGAGCCGACTTCCTACCGTGACAAGAAATATTATGTCACAGTTTTACCTTTAAAAATACTACTAAATCTGCATCATAATATTTCTATTCACAACAGACTATGATACATCGAAACTTGACACGTTTATGTGTAGACTGTAAAATAGAGTAATAATTATTTAAATAAAATTTAAAAAATTGACACATTATAGTCAAAAGGCCTTTGCTATCACTGCCACTAGGAAATGCAAAGATAATAACGATTTAGTCATGTTTAGCAATCCGACTTCTGAAGAAAATTGAGTAGCTTTTAAATGCTATCAATCTTCGGTGACCGGACCAGGGAAACCCCCAGTATTCAACGTAGTAAGGGTGTTGCCCTAATCACTGTCGCTAGAATGGACAAATAACTATATTCTAGCTAATGATTTCAAAAAAATTGTGGTAATTTTTTTTAACAACCCTATAGTACATCGATAACTATGATGCCTAAGGGCTACCATAAAAGTTTACATTACACGGACACAAAAATAAAATTGTAATTCAAACTTTATGTCAGTGTTTATAAGAGTCATACGACACTCGCTCGTGACGTGCAGTCACATTGTATCGTGTCAGATTGCTATACATCTATCTAATGGTCGGTTTCGTTACTATGACTGCAAAAATTGTCCCTTTTGACAAAATATACTATCCACTCCCTTCCAATATTTGACCTTTTGCGTAATATTCAAATGTTGATTGTTTCAAGAACTTAGTCGTTTAAGATATTAAAAATGTTATAAATTTTCAGTTTTGTTTAATTGATCAAAAACAACTTTTATTATTTTAAAAGCCTATAAAAATACGGATCAGTTAATTCTGCTGTCTATTCTCGGTGTCGTGAGTAACAAATCACAGTTCACAGAAGATTTATTAATCAGTCTTAATTATGCTATTCTCACACGAGGTGACCAAAATGAAACCAGTTTTCAACGCTGACGCAACCAATCGCGTTAGCACATATATATGGCGATTCTCACACGACGCAACTGGTCGAAAAAGAATGTTCAACTGCGCCACAACCAGTGACTCGCGACTAACAGTGCAGGTCGCTCGTTCGTTGCCAACGCAACTTTTCATAAAATTCGCGCGTATGCCATGCGTAGGTCATGTCGTCAGAGCAAAAAAATAATAATAAATTGATACAACTTCAGTTGCGCCATGAGAGCGTACCAATTGCATCGCAGTTGCCAACCAGTTTGGGTTGAGTTGCCGTCACCCCGTGTCAGAATTGCCTTAGGCTTTCAGTTAGTGGGAGATAATCAAATAGAGTTAACTGAAAATTGAATACGCGCAAAATGTTATTATAACAGGCTTGATTTACGTGAGTCTTAAAACAAGTGGAGATATTAAATTCAAATTGGGTGTTCAATAACCCAATATTAGAGGTGCATTATAAATAATTAGGTATTCTTAAAAATTACCTAATACATTTGTATAGAGGTATTTTTTGTTCAAATCTCAGCATCTGTATAAAACATAAATACGAAATAACTTATTTTGAGCTTGAAATCTTATTAAACGATTGAATGGTATTAACGCCGACCTATATAAAAATATAATGTTATTTAGTTCTCCACCTACGCCAACGATATCAGATATCCTCATTTGAATAAGCCTCACGTAAAAAGGTCAACTGATATCTTTCCGACTGAAACCTACAGTTTATCTGTACTCCATAATTGTATCTTCCAAAAAACGAGAAACTTAATTCATTGATTAAACTATTGTTGAATTGTGTGCTTTTATCGAAACCGATTGATAAATCAAGTTACCTATTTGTATTTGAATTTAATTGATGTGTCTTCCGACATGTTCTTTATTGGCTTGACAGCTTTGTATGATAATTTATGATTCAATATTTGTGTCATATGTACTGTAATGATTTCAATGATTAAATTTAGCAGACTAGCTCTATATGGAATTGGATAGTTGATTATTACTGATTTGTGATTATAATTATCGTTATTGCCAAAGTTAACTGACAAGTTGAGTTTTTAAGATGTATAGGGTAGTATCAAAGTCATAATTGTTCTAGTGCGTAAAGATGATAAGAGATGCCGCTATTCGCCTTGTATAGCTCGATCTATTTCTTGCACTAATACAATTCAGACTGGCAAGTCTCTATTCGGCCCCAAAACAATTGATGTACTGATTAGCGATTAGCAGTGGTATATACAAAGGAATAAAGTTGAGCTTCGCGTCAAATTATTTAAACTTGGTCTGACGGGTATTGTAAAACTGACAATAACGTTTTAGTTAGATATTATGACACAATAATTCTGTTTTTGTATTGTTTTTTGAAGTTTACCTTTTGCTGGTATAATTATGTTATCACACTTCTTATATGAAAATCAATTTGATTTTGTACTTTATTTTACAAAAGTCTGAGATACAGTCTTCTGTAGCAATAAGATACATTTTGTCACGCTTAAGTAAACATTACAATGTTAATAACTTATTTTACATCTAGTTTATTAAAGTACAAGTGATCAGTTTCGATACAAGTGCACTCTAGTCGTTGCTTCTCACTATGACGTAATTTAAACCATATGTTAATGGCAGAAAGCGTCAAATTGAGAAGCAACAGCTATAGTACTATCTCATTCTTTAGCTCTGTGTGCGAGAGAGAGGTCGAAGACGACAAAGTGAAGCCAAACGATAGAACTGCCGAGTTCCTACATTATATACTTTGTGTCGCCGCGCGGACACTTTATATACTTGTCAGATATCGTGTGTAAATAATAATTAATATTATTGTGAATAAATATACTATGCTAAATCAGAATGTTCCCTATTAAAATTGTATGTAAAACAGCTTTGTTGCAGTAACGTTCTATGCAGTGAATGTTACAGCAACAATGGTGTGTACAGGTCATTGCTATGTTCGCACGGTGCGTACAAGTGTATAGTGTGAGTGCGCGCGCGGCGACACGGTGCACATACTCTACGCTTACTAAAGTCGCCACTAAGATAATCTACACTTTGTAATTATAACTCCGCTATGATCAAACTGACGAATAAACGACTGCCCGGCGCAGACTGTAACTAGATAGGATGTGCGGTTATTTAAAATTATATATACATCTAGATGTAAAAACAAATGTATCGATCGATAATGCACGAATTATATACGTAGGTATGTCGCGTGTGTGTCGGCTAGTACTTACTGCCCGGCGCCGGCTCCGCGCGACATCGATCGACTTATTTTATTTGTAATTTCGCTCGTCCGGGGTCATCGTAACTTAAGTAGCTCTAAGTTGTGCCCAACGGGCCACGCGTGCAATCTGCTTCGCAATATTGAACTCTACTGCATTTGTGATAAGACTTGATTCCCGTTGCAGTATTCGCGACCACGACCCCGCGCGACCGACGACTGCAGTGTTTAACGAACATTGAATTTAAAAAAAAAAACACGAAATTTTATAACAAAAAAACCTCTTTATACGTTAACTTAGATAGTTATTATTAATTTTAGCTTTTAATAGGTGTTCAATATTTTTCAATCTTTTTTTCGATCACGAGCAGCATTTAGGCGGACGGCGTGTTGTCGTATTCCAAGTGTCGAGTGTCCGATATGTCATGTAAATATTATATTTAATAGTTAGATATGATATGGACAATACCTAACAAGTGAAAAAATATGGTTTTATTGAAAAATACATTCAATGAAATTAATAGTGTGCATGCTAGCGAGTCGGCGTGGTAGCGATACTTCGGTACATCGCGTCCTCGCCGCTCGCGTAGTCACTTTTATTTTTGTTTTCACCCCTCCCATTCCTACAGCTTGGAAGTTAGCATGTAGTTAGTATTTGTGCAGCTTCTAGGTAACGCAGCATCACTACGTATTTGCAATATTTATAAACGTCATTATGAACTCTGAGCGACAAAAATGACTAGTAACGAAACAAGCCTTACCTTTTTGTCCACATTTTGGCACATGTTGCAAAACATGTCGTGCAACAGGCACTGCACACGAGTTTTTTTCTTTTTGTGGCATTGAAATGTGATGTAGATTGCAGTGCAATAGTAAAAGTATTGTTTCGTTGCGAAAAAGAGATGATACAATTCTTTCTCTATGGTCATCTATTCTTTGCACTAAAATGAATTAAAATCGCCATAATACGTCCCCAACAGGGCAACAATTTTTTCAGATTGATATGCCTGGTACAAGTCGACATGTTTCGCAACTTGTGTCGTAATGTGGATTAGGTTTTAGAACGCTTGCTAGACATGACTGTGCGAGTCCAGACGTTGACGGTGTGTACTGGATTTTGTCTCATAAAACAATAACTTCGTGGTTAATTTTTGACCATGTAAAGGTAAAACGTTAATTAATAACCATACTTGCCCGATTTTAAACGTTGATTATGCTAGAGAGATGAAAATTGACTCAGCCACAGGTAGTCATTAGGTATGGACCAAGTAAAAATTTGTTCTTCCTAGCGAAAGAAGTTCGGTTCGATTCCCAACTCTTGCAATAAAAATAATAAGTAGACTGGGCAAAGGCTCTTCAAGCACAGAAAAAACAAGTCATCGCAATGTTGTTTAGGCATTGCAGACTAGTGTTAAATAATAAAATATAGTCTTCATAACGAAGCGTTTACAGGTAAAATTAACTTTGAAGTTCTTTCAAAGTCCAGTTAATAATTATTAGGCGTTACTACGTTTGTACTTTTAATTCTGTGGCGTTACGCACAATCGACTCCCTTTTGAACTATGTGCCAACTCCAAAACACATTGTTCCTATCGGTTTTCACCTCGGAGGAGTAGGTACTCTCAAAGGTTTTCACAAATAGATTTACACAGGCCCAAAAGTTTCCGTTTTGGCTGCACTATTTTGTTATTATTTCTTCATATCTTCATACAAAAAATTTGAGCTCGCCCCGCTCGCTCTTGCAGCCTGCGTTTACTCTTACAATACCTACTAATAAACTTATGCATATGACTAAGTTACGTCTATTGTAAGTCAAAAGAAAATCTAATCTATCAGAGACGGGGTTGTAAAAATGTTGGAGCTCGCTTCGCTCGCTCTTGCATCTTCGGCAAAATAACGCCTATTTCTAAGTTAACGGCATGGCGGGATTAGGCACAGCCACGTAGCAGGTGTAGCAAATGCTTCAGACCTCGCGCTTGGGACTTAATTATGGTACAGTGGTCTGCATCAATTGGGTACCCCAGTTGTGTTAAAATTTTTATACAACTGGTGTACACCCACCGCCCATATACATAGGTCCAACTGATTATTATGTATGAATGGTCAAAAACAATCTAACCCCTCTGAGGTCTGTAGACTTATGTCTACAAAGTACCTAACTCCCATTTCTGTATAAATCGTCAAAATAAACCCTAATATATCCATGGTGCTGAAATTTTCGAGCAGCACCCGAGATTCTCTTGGGAAAAATCACCGTTTAATCCACCGCCGGCAATTTATGCGAAAAATGCTTGCAGGTTTTTTCAAAAGGTTTTGAATTAGGATTGTTTGAACAAAGTAGGTAATCTGGTTCAAATAAATTGCGTGTTAAGGAGGAACACGAAGTTCAACGAACCGTCTTTGTTTAAAAACATTGATTTGGCTTGTGTTTTATTAGTTATATTGAGAAAAAAGGGGGTCCGAAGGGGACCCTTAGTAGAGTTTGCTACAGGCTCCGCGATGGCTTAATCTGTTGAATTCATTATTTAAAGGTTTTCCTGCAAATGTGTCGACAAAGCTATATGAATGGAAAAAAGCAAACTTAACCAAACCGAGACAAATTGCAAAAATTTTTGAGTTTGCTTCGCTCGCTCTTGAATCTTAGATTCTTAGTGGGTAAATGTGAAAAGAAAACATAATGTTGCACTGAAGCTGCAATTTCCTGAAAATAATCCTGCCAGTGCGTGGCGAGAGACATATAAGACATATATAGAAGCATAGGTTTTAAGATCTGGTCCTGTAGTCAGTCTAACAAAGTGGCGTTTTTGTATACAAGATAAATTATAACTGTTTTGTCAGAGATAATAGGGTTGGGGTGGGGGCGGCATTACCAGTTCTGCACGCGGGCCCTGAAGCGGCTAGCGGCGCGCCTGTTCACACACAGTTATCTATGCTACGACAAAGTGAAAGAAGCACTGTCAAAATATAAACAGTATTGTCAGTGGAAAGAAGACGGCTCAGTGCTGTCAGAACCTGTCAACAGTATCGGACCAAATCCAATCACATCACAACACACGGTAAATGTGCAACTAACACGTGAATTCTTAAAAAACAGAAACAATTTTGTACCTAAAGCTGCATAACAAACCAAAAAAATGCATTCCAATGGCCCGGCCCGTACTGAGCGCTGAGATTAATAACTTTGCCAACCAGGGTGACGGAGCTGTCACCCCAAGGAAGTCCCAGTCGTTCTTAGATGTTACAATAGACGGGATAAAGAGTAATACGACCAAGAATTTGATACTAGGGACTTTTACGGGCTGGGTTTCGGGCGTGTCCATCGTCAGGGTAGGGAGAATCGCCGCCTTTGGCCTCGGAGGGGGGATTATTCTTCTTCACTTCGCGGCGGAGTTTGGATACATCTACGTCAACTGGGAGAAGGTTAAAGAGGCAGCAGGAGAGAGCCAGGAGTGGATGGAAAAGTTTCTCCAGTTTGTGAGGAGAAATAGCTGCTTTTCAGTCGGTTTTCTTGGAGGATTCTTCTTTGGCGTGGCCTCCACGTAACGTTAGGTAAAAGTAATTAAATCTTGTTTATTCCATGACAATGTAATAATAATTATTCATAATCTCTTATTATATTTGCTACTACACATATGGATCTTCTGGTATGTTTATTTGGGTAGGCGCCTGTACCGTTCTTACTAGGGTCGGGGATCCAACCACACGTTATACCTGTAGACGCTATTTGCGATAACGTTACCAAGTCGCGTGCATATGCAGGCAGAGTTAGATCGAAGTCTGTACATTAACGTTATACATATAAGGGGTAGGCTTAGGTGAGATGGAAATAAATATGTGAATTCTACAAATAAAATAAAGGCAATGAACGGACCGATATCCCCTTGAGTTGGGCACTTATACTCCAGAAGTGGTACTCATCCAGCTGTGCACCTAACACTAAGTCCATGCACTGTAACACTTCTACTGGTCTATTGTTATATTACAAAAGGTTCAGCCAATCTATAAAAAATACGGTGCAGCCTCCTGTGGCTTCACTATTTAAAGCCGTCATACAAAAAAACATCATTCAAAACTGTTTCATATAGACTTCTTCGCCCTTCTAAAATAGTTTTTGTTGTAATTTAAGTTATCGTAAAGTATTTATCGCAGTGCGATCGGATCGCACAGGATTTTTACTACATAATATGTACGTATCGGTGATGTCTCTCCCAATTTAAAATATTTATTGTTAGTAGGTAGGTACTGCAGAGGCATGAAAGAAGCAACAGGTGGCCAACCTTTCGAAGGCGTATCTAAATATAGGTACCAGGGATGTTGCGGATATTCGCATCCGCATCCGCAATTGCAGAGCTTCCGCATTTATTTATAGACCTTCGCATCCGCATTTATCAATGCGGATGCAGATGTGGGTCAAAAAGGGTGAATTTAAGTAAAATCATAATCAACAAAATGGAAATTATAATCACTTAAATCATCATTTAAGCTCTGAATCGTTACATTTTCACGAAATAGTCTTATAATATGTCATCAAACAAATAAAATTTCGAAGGCCACCAAACATACAACGAGACAGCTCTGCAATTTGCAAAAAAACGTAAGAAAGGACATGTCTGGTGGAGCAATGGACGATTGCCTAGGTAGTGAAAACCAATCTTCAGTTATGATTGTTATATTATTATAATAGTCGTATTTTATAGTTTATCAATTAATAAGTTCCAGGAGTCAGGAACTTACGAAAACTGGTCAAAATAAGGTTTATACACAGGGGAATTTTCTTAGTTTTTTTATTTTATTGTAACATCATTTGTGAGCGACCACAGGTACTAATTCGTGGTAGGTATGCCTTTGTGAGGTTAGTAAAAGATTTAACATTTTATTGGTCTGAGATCAGATTCTGCAGTTTTTTTTTTATATTTCTATTTATGTAACAAAAATGTAAGGCACCTTTATATCTAATAAATAAGTTCTTAATTTTTTTTTTAATTTAATCAAAGTATTTATTATTATTAAGTACTGGGTTCTTCCCGCGACTTCGTTCACGTGGAAGTCGTAAGACACCACAATATACTACAATAACAGCCACATTTTTATAAAAATTCCCTGTATAGGTACTAACTACATACGTACGTTTGTAGTTTTGTTCTCAACAGCCAAAATATACATAGAGTCAGGACTGGTGACGCGGGAGCAAACATATAGTTGTCCTTGTGAGAAGCAGCTTGTCCTGAGGTCGACACCCGCAGCCTTTAGTGTCTGCCCCTGTGACTTTATCATCAACTGTAAGAGCTTAAACTGGAAGGGATAACTGTGGGGCATTAGTGGTATACGCGGTATAAACACTGTCTCGCAAACGCCAAAACCTATTAGAATTTCCGCCTCGATGACGTTTCTCTGCTAAGACACGACTGAGTCGGGTTCCATTACACAGGTTTGGCGGAGTTAAGTTCCAAAGGAGCATAACCGGGACACCGACCTTCAGCTGGATGATGTGCTTGCCGTTAGCGAATTCAGAAATTCTACGAAAGTAATGTGTGGCATCATATTGCTCCACAACCGTATTAATCGATGGAGGTGTATATCACTTCGCTCCCTTCAATTTGCATGAGAATACCGTGGTTGATCGGTGCAGCTTGATAATTTTTGGGCGTTATAATGGCCCGTTCTCACACCCAAGAATTGTCTTGGTACCTACAGTATTCGATTGATGTCCCCGTACACCAGACGAATCAGATCTTCTTAAGTGGCAAGTACTGTACCGATAGTCTTTGGTAGAGCCACCTGGCCACTCTCCTCTGCTAGAGTGCCTTCACCAACTTTTGAAGAACATCGGAGAAGTTTTAAGAAATTAGAATTCCTGCCAAGCCGAGCTCGCATGTTGATGGTTAAGCGCAGTCTACGAACTCGCAACTATAGAGTCAATCTTTTCAACGAAGCATTCACCTCGTCAGCCCTAGTTCCACGCGCCACCACATTCATTTCATTCTTGTTAATAATGTTAAAATAATACCAAAAGATTAAATTAAGTATTTCAAGCATATTTGTTTTCGTGATATTGAACTACTTTACAATATGATTTTTAAAGTAAATATCACTAAACATAATGTTTTTTTTTTTTAATTAGGTTTATTGTCTGACCTGTAAAAACACATTTTATTCTTTAACTCTAAAATGATCAGTGCTTGTGACGTGACGTTATAATTTCCCATTGCTTACGAAGTTTTACTTTTTTATTGAATTAATACGTTCTACGAAATATTATAATAGTAGTATTACAAAATGTTTTGAAAAGAAGAATAACAAAAATACCAGTAGTTGGGAATCGAACTTACAAAACATTTTTGCAAAGCAATAGCCCACTTAGTTATTTGCTGTTGTTGAAAGTTAGCTAAAATAGCCGTTCTTATAAATTTCACTATTTACTCCTTAGCTGCATAAAAATATAGCGTGATGATAATCATTTACTTAAAAAAGTTAATATCTGCAATATCCTAAATTCGTCACCACAGGTAGTGTTTGCCGGAAATCGCTACTAAATAGAACTGTGACACCACCCATCATGTCTTGGTTGCTGCGGATGTTCTGCAGGGTTCTGTTTACAGCTTCCAATGCTTTCCTATTTGCCATAGTGCATACATCCCATACGATGAATGCCCAACCCCTAAGCACGCGCCTCTTGTCACACCCCACAAACAGGCGTTTCGCTGCACTCGAAATCGATGGGAATTTTAAACATGGTGTGCGCTATTTTGCCACCAGGAAGCAGTGTGGCAGCGATTCTGGAAGACGCTACCGCGATTGCAATTTTGCCTTGCCTCCTGACCTCTGCAAGGATGCCAGTGGTAGTAAATGTTTTTCCTGTTCCACCAGGAGCACCCAATACCATTTTACCCTGACTGAGCCCAAAGCTTTGGGGAACTGTTTTTAAAAGGTCCCTTTTCTCTGAGGTAAATATAGATACGTAGTCATCGTAGACGATGGTACTCATTGCGCCCGGATCATAATTAGTTTCGGCGGCGTATTTCCGATTTCCGCCATCTTGATGTGCCAATGATTGTGGAGATTGTGGAGCGGTAACCGGTATGAGATTCCACAAGACATTAAAATGATGGCAAACAAATGCCGCAGACGACTGGGATTGTCGCTGATGCTGGCCTTCACCCGGTGTTGGTCACCGCCAAAAAGGAGACGTGCTACGCAGACTGCGCGGAATTTGGCATACTCTGCATCATCAATTGTCCTCAGAAACGCAAACGACAATGGGCCCCGTACTGTGTGAAGTGATAACCGTAAATAACATTAAAAATAGTGATCGTTTCTTTCTTTTAGTAAATTTTTACTGAGCGCAAAATCTGGTAAATAATGCACTAAACTCGTAGTGACTTCAGTCGCGCGACTTCAAAATTTCACACACAGATTTTAATTCGCTAGTTGCTTAAAGTTTTCCTTTTTTCAGTGAATTAATACGATCTACAATCTATTATATACATATTAGTATTAGAAAATGTAAAAAAAAAAAAAATTATACCAATAGTTAAATTGATGTAAAAAAATGAATCACAAAAAATATAGCAAGTTGTTGGAAGTTAGCCAAAATAGCCGTTCTTATATTTCATGATTGCTTACTTGCTTAGCTTCATAAAGATAAATCGTGATGTAAAAAGTTAAATCGGTAATTATCTATTATATTCTAACATTTTGGCGCGTCCTTTTACAATTTACGGAGAAGAATACGAACATAATGTAATATTGCTCATCCCCCATAACAAATAGCGTGATAATTTATACCCTATAATTTGACCAGATACACAGGGAATATCTATGCAAGATTTTAACAATCTATACAGTAGAATTTGCGTGATGCTGGAACATACATACAGACAAAAGTTCTAAAAACTATATTAGAATCGATCCCAGACCTCGTAGCAATTACTATTTTTTTTTTAAATATTCAATGTACAGTTTTGACTTCGCTACGATTTGATTACATGTATAGATTCTTTATTGAACACTTAAATACACATAAAATTATATTTTTTCAACTTTAATTCCGTATTTTGGTTTCTATCCTCAATACCCATACTTATATGTAATATATTTAAGTACCTACTTGTTGGTATTGAATTGGGATTAAAATAAATAAAATTATGTATTTATTGCAAAACAAATGATTTTATTATAGAGGTACATATTAATGATAAAAAAAATTGCTGTCTTCTAGGTACACCAAAACATTGTCCATAAATGACGCTGGTGCTAGCAGGTTATCTTGAAGTCTTGCCCAGCTAAGATACTACTAGCGTCATGACATGACAGCAACAACCGGTGTTGGTTGTAGAGACTGGTGGCGGCGGTGTTGATGAGCCTATTGTTCCCCTTGATGAATCATGAATCAGGTGTCGATTCGCTCGAACCCAACAGACTTGACATGCATAAATTGTTGCCATATCCTAAAGATATTATTTAAAAAATACATTTGAAATTACAAATGACATGACATAACTGCGAAATGTGCTGTACTGTAGGTTCACCTCGCCAAATACTTCGGGAACACTGACGTGTTTCTTATATTTGAGTTTTTACATGACGAACACTCCTTTATCTTTCGTGATCGTCGTTTCATCGCTAGTCTTTCCAGTTTTGAGGGATCTGCCCCACCCATTTTGCCATTTTCTTTCAAAACTTTACCTACTTATAATAAAAACGTAGTCGGGTAATAAATAATTAACCTGATAATTAAGTATTAATTATCATTGGAAATAAGGGGTCTAAAGGGCTGTCCACTGCATTAAAATAGAAACGTTGACGTCTTCGATTTCTGAGCCCGACTGAGATACCACATCCACGGCAGACCATTATATGACCTAGCAATCTCTAATTTTCAGCATCTTCGGAATATAATTAATGTTAACATTTGTGACAACCGTATTCATCTTATGGGAGCTGGAACAATAGCAAATATCATTGTATTTTTCAAAGTATAACACAACTGCTCAATATATTGCCTTTACTGCATGGTTTACGCGACTGCCGTAGTAGGCGTACCTGATTTGTTAACCATCGAGCGAGTCTAATTTGCATGGGTAACGACAGCCTTGATACATCTGTGAATCCGCTGCACAACCATGCCACAATTGATGCACCTCATCATAATCACTAAATCGAAAAGTAAAACAGAATCCTGTCTGATAAATTGAAAATAATCTCACAGTAAGCAAGGAAATCTTATACGCTACATGGAACTGCAATGCAAACAAAAATATGAATAAATAATTACTCTCTTTTTTTTCTTCTTTGGCAACTGAGCCGATGTCGACTATTTTGCCAGCGTCAAAAATTACTCTCTTGAAGCTAAGCAAGCAAAAAATTATATGTCAATGTCATATCAAAGACATAATAAATACCTACTGGTAAGTAGGTATTCATTAAAATAAGTGGGTATTCAAAATAAAAAACCAGCCGAGTGCGTGTCGGATCACGCCCAATGAAAGGTTCCGTAGTTGAGATGAATTTATCCCAACTACAAAGTTAACATTGTAGTTGAAAATCATGTTCTCCCATACATTCCAACTGCAAATGTAAGTTTATATGCACAATATTGAGAGATTTACCATGTTATTTTAAGACCATAGACTTCTTATAGATTGTCCTGTAATCTGTGGTAACCATTCTCTGTATTTTTTTTTAATTTTAGGTTCAATAGTTTCGGAGATGGGGGGGAATGGTCAATTTTCATCTATTTTCTTAAATATCTTTAAATTCATTTATTTTAATATTATGAAAAAAAATATTGAGATCTTCGGTATAAGTCTTTTCATTTGATATGTCACACAGTATAGTTTGCAAAACATTTTTTTTTAAATTTTCTAGTTTGCCCCCCAAAAGTGACCCCCCATATTCAAAATTCATTTATTTACGTTACACGTCCGTGTTTGGGTCACAGAAATACATATGTGTACCAAATTTCAACTTCTGCATCCGCAACATCCCTGGTGGTCACCAACAAGTAGGCTAACACAAGCTATAATTAAGCATTGTAGGTACTTTACTCACGAAAATGAACATAACATCACACATGTATTTGCCGAAATGGTAGGCACGTAGAAAATAGGTCAGTGCTCCGTGCATATACAAGCAGCTACAGCGCGGATGACTGAAGAATTTCGAGGTTCGAGCTCTACTTGCTGTGCTTTTGACGAGAAGTTTTATGAACCCGCTCGCTCGGATCTTGACAACTTGTAAAACAGCCACTCTTTGATAATGTGTGTAAGTATGTTGAAAATAAAATATGAAACTGAGGAAAGTATTCCAAAATAATTTCAATAAAACCCATAAGAGATACAAACCTGTTAAAACCTACGTAATTAGGTATTTGTTATAAATAATTGATGGATTAATTCGTAGACATTGAGTCTACCATGACATCTATGAATTACCTAATGCTTTGGCTGTTGGGCCGCGGTGCGGGTTCAAGTCCCTCACGGAAATACGGAATAGCTATTGTATACGAGTATAAAGCCATTGCTATTTGAATATATTATGTAATGCTCTCTCTCTTTCTGTACAATATAGATGTATTATTATTGGTATCCGTAAGAGACAAACATGAACAGAACAAACTTTCGATACACGAGAAATTTCTAGGGTGGAAATAGTTTTCATTAAAAAAAAAAGTGGCACTCCGGCAGTGCTGACAGAAATGAAAACTTGAAAAAAAACCGGCACCAAGGTAATCAACGCGTTGATGTCTTTTTAATGGTCAAAAGCTGGTGTCATCATAGTGTCGCGAAATCAATGGTTTAGTTCCATCTCAAAAATGCCCAACGCATCTAAAGAAGTTTTCACTTCAAAAACCTAAGTAGGTACCTAGCCAGGGTAAGTAGGTGACGGGAAATAAAGTACCTATCTAATCTTAAGAGTAAGAGTAGAGAGGATTCGATACATTCTGTATAATCGATAATCGGCGTCAAACCACACCACAGAATATACCTAGGTAATCAGCGCTGGGCGCAGTCTGTTATCCGGCAGTAGGAGCCGCTACAGTCGCCACTTTGAGACTAGGACCCCGATCCTGAATGTGTCGTAGCGCCGAAAGAGCGCACGTTCGGATATTCTGAACCACAATGATCACGACGATCGCGTATTCGAGTGGCGATCGCTTACCTACGGTGGCTACGATTCGGTTGTCGAGACAACGCGTTCTTGACACCTATCAGTTTCATTCTAACGAATATGTGTTTTGCGAATTCGATCCTTATATTATTACTACTAAAAATTGTCCAACTGACAGGTGTCAACACGCACAGCATGATCACAATAGAAACGGGTTTTCTCTACGGAAGAAATTCTTCCGAAGAATAGACAAAATGACAGATAAACAATCACAATCTGTCATTATGTCTATTCTTGCGTCGACAAAACCGTTTATATGGTTGTCATCCTACGCTTGTAGGAACGCATCTCTCGCGCCGGCCGGTCTATATGTTAACCCCGCGTCTTATTTAAAAGCGATCGTCGCGTCGAACTTTTTGTTCGGTGAACGCGTGGTCGCACCGACAGAGGGTGCTTTCCGGTTTTCTGAACGAAAATTTACATGACCGCGGTCCGCGACGATCGCGTATTCATGTGACGATGGTTTTAAATAGAATGCGACCTTATTGATGACCTTACCCAGTGCGAATGCTGTGACCAAACCATGTGCCATATGCTGTCCACACACCTGCACTTCTGAGGACCTAAAGAATGCCACTGATGCAGACTCGAAAAGAAGACCTTATTGATGTATCATTTCTATAAAGCATTTGAAAGTAATTTTACCTGTAAACTCAGATGCCTAAGTATAGGTATACTAAGCTATGAAAAACGATACGAGAGTGAGAAGAGAAAGGTCTGACAAAAGTCGGAAAAATTAATTATTAGGTATAATAGGTATAGAACATGGTTGAATACGGACGCTTTATAAAACATTTAAGCCATGTTAGGCTGGTTTCACAGCTGTCCGGGAGACCCGTACGGGTAGCGCAGAGCTCTGAAACGAGAGAGTTAGTACGATATGGTTGGAAGCGTTGTAAGGGCTCTACCCGGAGCGGGTCGCGTACGGACCAATCCGCATCGCTGTGAAACAGTGTTCTAGTGCCTCACGTGTGTCTCCGTTCCGAGAGCCCGTACGGCCGGCCCGTACGGTGGCCCGGACAGCTGTAAAACCAGCCTAAAAGTTATTGAGCGTATGACCGATTCTCGCCGATCCGATTCGATTTTATGTCACATTAGTTATTTTTTATGTCAGAGTCAAAGTTGATAGAACGTACGTAAACAAGCGATTAGTATCTTTTAATTACTTTCAACCGATATTTACTGATCGGCATTATAAGGGCGAGATTCACAGATCGCACTTTGATTTCAGGTAGGTACTGCTAAGTACTTAAACGTCTCATACGAACATAACTTTTTTATAACCATATATTATGGGATCATTTATAAACATTTCTTAAAGTTAAGTGACGTTCAAACGTCAAAAATGTATGGTTAAACAGTCGCTAATTATTACTTAACTTTAAGCAACGTTTATAAATAAACCCCTTAATGTTCATATTTGTATGAAACGTTGGCTCACATTCACTTATACGAATATGAAAATTAGCTACATATTAATAAGGTTTATATTCGTATAAACTTGCTTACTTATCGCAGCAAAGTCAAAGTGCATTTCTTACTATAAGTTTGAACATAGTTAAGATTGAAAAAAGCGATTATTCAATCTAGCCTTTTCCCAACTATGTTGGGGTCGGCTTCCAGTCTAACCGGATGCAGCTGAATACAAGTTTTTTACATGGACCGACTGCCTATCTTTTTTTTTTTTTTTTTTTTGAGGGTGGGAAATCATCAAATAACTTCTCCCGCTCTGGGCGGAGCGGGAGGGCGTGTCAGACTCTTACTGACTAAAACCCAACCGTGTTCCTTCGGTTGCCCTGTCGCCGGGGGCCACGATCTCCCTTTCGGTTTTCTTCGCAACCCCGGCAGGCATCGGTCCTAGTGGACCCCTTCAATTATGCTGACATCTCTTTGAGGCGCGCGTGGAACACAACGCGCCGTCGACCCGGGCCTGGTCCTTATCGGACGGTGAGCCACCCATTGCTCACCGCCCGCAAGCCCGCGCCTACGGTGGCCGGAAATCGCCCCGCGATTCCCGACGCCCTGGGCGTCTCCTCCTGCGGCGGTTAGGGGCGTGAGGGCGCGAAATTTGCCTCTCCCTCACGCGTTCCGCCTCCTCCTTCGCGAGCATTACCGCTTCGCAGAAGGAGGTGACGGCCTCCCATTTCCTCTCGCTCCGTACCATAGCCTGAACCAGGGCCGGACGCGAGAGATCACCGCCGCCGATCGCCTCCACAAGGACACGGCGATGCTCCGCCCAAGCTGGGCAGACCTCCACCGACCGACTGCCTATCTGACCTCCACAACCCAGTTACTGGTAAAAAACAGTACCCTTGATAAAACTGGTTGTCAGACTTTTGGGCTTCGACGACCCGTAACGACTGTTAAAGAACGAATGACATCCGGGACCAACGGCTTAACGTGCTTTCCGAGGCACGGAGGGATCTCGATATGTAATGGATGGTCAGTGTCACCTTCGATCGATTCGTGCGGCTGTTATTATTTAGCCCCGAGCCCCTCTTAACAAGCGATTATTATCGCAACTAATATTAAAAATGTGAAAGTAAGTTTGTTTGTTTGTTACGCTAAAACGACTGAACGGATTTGTATGAAATTTGGCACAGGGGTAGACCATGACGAGTAATCCTATCCTATCCTATTCTATTAAACGAGCAATATTTGTATGTATATTTCCACTCACGTTCTCGAAATTGGCTCTAACGATTTCGAAGTAAGTTGCAATGTAGGGGTTTATTGGGGCGAAAAATCGATTTAGTTAGGTCTCATATCTGGGAAAATCCGTTTTCTCTATTTTCACAGCCTCGAGAATGTGATACAACGTTGGTATACCTGGATGATATGTTTATTTTCGCCCGAGCAAAGCTCGGTCGACCAGATATATGAAGCCACTATCTTACCAATATACGTGTATCTTGTCGTTATTACATACCTAATTATAGGGCCATGTTACCTACATAGCCTACTACATAAGTAAGTACTTATCATAACACTATTCACAATAACAGCATTAGCAGACGCTTTTAGAATGCTTGCCATATTGCGAAAACTAACATGCACGGAGAAAAGTCAAAGTTTAGGTAGGTATAGTCGACCTCGTAATTACTTCAGAACCAGAATTAATTTATTTGTTTATCACCCTAAGGTTGAATGTTACTTGCACGTCCTAAAACGACAAATTATCTGTCATTAAGGCCTATTTGTCTATGACACACACAAATAGACCGCCAACCGGCGTTTTATCACATTTTACAACTCTATGTGGCAGTTATATAGTTTCAATTTTAGTTTAAAACTGAGAATTGTTGTCAAAAGCAGTATCGTAATTACGAGATCAACTATACCGACGACAGCGTAACCTACCTCTACCTCTTAAGGCTGATTTACATTGATCCAGTATTTGAATATCGTTTGTCGATTCGGTACAGTGGGTTCCAGTGTCACTGTAACGAATTGACATAGGTAAAATATCGGGATCGATATGAGCTTTATAAATTTATGCCAGCATCAAGAAGTGCTATCCACAGTGCTGGATTTGAATAAAGCAGCCGCTAATTGGCCAATCTGAAATGCAAAACAAGTAGATAAGTAGGCAGAGCCCTGCATTACTTGACCCCTCTTCCTCCTCTTCTTCTATGTAAGAGGGGTCAGGTAATGCAGGGCACTGGCTTTACCTATTGCATCTTTCTCAGTGCACGTTATATTTAGTGTGTGTTTAGATTGCATACCTCCCTAATTCCTGTCCTTAGCATGAACTGTTAATTTTGTTTTAATATTAGAAACGTATTGAGAAGAGAAATGGTGCAAGCCAAATAATCAAATAGTATCCATGTAAGGAAAGAAAGAATGAAGCAGGAGCAGATCTCCAGACTGAATTTGCACTTTCCTACGTAGAAAAATAATACCTGTTTCGACACTGGGAACAGTCTTCAATTAGGCTACATATAGTTAAATTTAATCAATCAGCCGAAAGTTTATTATTATAAAACATAACACAATAATCAATGAATTAAGGAGATAAATTTCTATATTTTAAGACTTTATTAGTAACAAAATAATCAATATGTTAGAGTTGATAAGTTCTTGAAACAATACCAACACTATGTAAGCAAACTTAACAATTCACAGAATACAGTGTGTTAGGTTAAACAACGTACACAATTTAGGGAGTGTACCTACTTATGAAAATGAATAACTTTAAATATCATTTTGTCAATGATAAATGATCATTTTTATGAGTATCTACTACATTTCCTTTAAGTATGTCCCTCGTTAACCTAACATATTGTATAATTATGTAAATATTCTAACACACCATTTCTCACGTTACAGTTATTGTTCCCGTGAAGCCGATCACCCCAAAAGCACCACTGGAGCAAGAAAGAACCCTCCCCCCGGATCCCATTCCCCCAAAACCCCCAGAACCATACAAGCATGAAGAAACTGTCACATTTGAGAAACCAGCTTTCCTTCCAGCGAAGCCTATCCCACATTCTCCGAAGATATCGCCATCATCTATTCCCAACCCTAACCCAAGCGTGATGACCCCGAAACAAGTGGATAGCGGTTACCCGAACTTCGGAAGTTATCTTTACTCAATACCGGGATACTCGGCGTTTCAGCCAATTAATTCAGTAAACTTCCCGCCTATAGCTCCGCCGAGCATTCCCCCACCGATCCAGAACGAGACACTGAATCCTGAATTCATACCCTTCCCACCAATGTCCAAAGAAAATCTCCCAGCGCCTCTGGTTGAAGAACAAAGTACTGATATGGAACATCCCGAAGAGATCTTAAAACCACAGACTGACTTTGAAGAACATTTCACGCCAGAAATTATAACAGCTACATCAGTACCTGATGCCAGCAAAACACAAAGTACTGAATCAAAGATGAGCATTACGTCGTTAGCACAGGGTTCAGGAGCCACGGTCACTATACCGTCCCAAATAACAAACAAAGAGTTCAAAAAGAAACCAGAACCAAGGTTCAGTTTAAAAACCAGTATACCTATAAGTAAAATTGATATGAAATGTGTCGTAAATCCACCCGATACTGCCTTCCAAAATTCTTTAGCAAAGAAAACTTACAGTCCTGCTTTCTCTAAAGAGTCGCCAAGAGTTGAAATTCAGAGTAATATTATCATAAAAACGGCAACGAAAGAACCTGAAGTTAAGGAGGCAAAGCCCAGTGTGATACCAAATAGCAATATAGGTACTTTAATTAATGCAGCTGAAGCTATTAACAAAACGGACAATACGTTTCGTGTTCCCGAACCAAAACCTGACCCACCAGCTGAAGTGAAAGATTCTCCTACGGTACAAAGACCCTTATTCAACCCAATCAATATTGAAACAAGCAAGGTAAATTTTAGTAAGCCACCAGAGACATCTTATAATGAACAAAAAAATCAAATAGTATTCATTCAAAACAAGAACAGTTCGAACTCAAAGATGATGCTGGCGATACAGCAGAACCCACAAGTATTGTTACAAAGAACTAGTTTCGAGCCAAAAAACCTGCAAGCTCCTTCACGACTGCCAAACCAAAGTAAGAAATCTAAGGAAGACGTAGTGAACGAAAGCACTTCGTCGAAAGTGGTTGCATTGAAAAGGTTACACCAAGAAAACAGCGACGAAAATGATTTCGAGAATTTGATCACTGAGAATCAAATATATGGTAACAAGATAGTTGTGAAGGAGAAATCTCAAGGCACATTGCAGGAACAAGATTTGAAAAACAAAAAGGTGACTGAAAAAGTCACGACAACTGAAACTAAAAGCGTTGTTTTACAACCTTGCAACAACTTCGTATACTTGAGCAACGTTCAGATTCCCGCTAATTTCATGATGATTAAAAATACTTCTAAAGTAACACAAACTCCTGAAGCTTTTAAAGCAAAAATAGCGCCAATAGTAAGTAGCCGAATAGCACCTGAAATAACTACTGTGCCAAGTACAGAAAATAATTCAGAAATTAAAACTTCAATACCGAGTATAGAAGCAGCTAGTAAAGAAATTCATGTTTTGAAACCTAGCAACAGCGTTATACAAACTCGAGATCTATCAACCATAACTAAGCCCGACATAGTGATTCAAGCAAACCCAACGGTTATTGTAAGCCCAAAGATCGTTTACCAAGTGCCAATCTCCTCGATAGTGGAAACTGAAAAAATTAATCCACCATCAAAAAAACGAGATTTTGCCAAATTTATTCCTCCAGGCGTCCCAAGAATCGCCCCAAAAAAGGAAGTTCCCAAAAAATTTGATCCACCGAAAACAAACGACAAACTATACATAGCATGCCCTTATCAAATGGACTCAAAGTTACAGCCTAAAATAGTAATAACTAATATACGACCAAAAATAAATAATATTGATGAGATTAGCTCTTTAGATAATTATGAGAAAAGAAAACGTTTGAGACGACTAAAGTATCTGTCTAATCGAGAAACAAAAGATGTTAAAGCTGATACTAAGAAGGTGGAAAAGACTGAAATTCGTAATGTAATTACACCCGATAAGGTAAAAAACGAGATATACAAAGAATTTGCAAATACTAAAGTAGGCACAGACGAAGGCAGCAGCGGGAGTGACACTGATGATTACGGGGAGGAAGAATTGAGAATATACGAAGACATCATTGAGGAATATAGCGCTAAAGCTGACGACGACAAAGGGAAGGTTGAATTCATGGCTGGTCTTAGATTAGCGACATTAGAAGTATATAAAGGTATGTAAGTTGTAGACATGGTAGCTACACCAAATTCATACTTTAAAAACGTATGTAACTACAAATATCACAAAGACATTACATACGATAGTCATATGATGAAACAAAAATACTAGTGTCACACTGGCACTCTTAGAACTCTTAGTAACTAATTTTATCTTGTAAGACCAAATATTGATTATTTTTCCAAAATGTTCGCAGAAAAAGATCTCGAACTTCAAGACAAGGTGTTAAGAAACGACTCAGTAGCATCAGCATACGCAGCAGTGGGTCGTCTCGACGTGCTGCTCAATCCCCGGGTGTTAGGGGAGGCAGCGGATAACGACAGGGACGTGGCTGATGAAGAGAAGCAACAAGATGATGTTCAACAAGAGACCAGGACCGCGACACAGAGGAAGAAGCTGTTTCTATCGAAGTTGAAGCTAACGCAAGTCACACAGAAGTATAAAGAAGGTAAAACCGACATTCCGAATTTTTAATAAGTTAAGTCACCTAACAAATATGTCTACCTGCAAACTGCCAAAAGCCTTAATATATTTCATAACAGATGTCTCATTTACATTTCAGGATACGACAAACTATGGCAAGAAATATTAAAAGAAAGGAACCGTCGCAACAGCAACCCAGATGGAGAAGATAACAACAAAGAAGCGCGCCTCGGGTTTGATCCTAACTGCCAACTCAGGATACTGACCGAAATCAAGAAATGCGTCAACGAAAATAACAACCTTATCAAAAAGAGATTAGATTCAGCTTCCAATGGAGACGCGAATGATGACAGTATAAAAGTGCTAGCAGAGAAGAACTTCTCAGAGTTAAATCGTTTATCCAAAATGGCCGACACCAGTGTCAAACTGTTTAAGGCACCAAATACAAGAAAAAGGGACTTAACCCCTGGTTTCGACAGTGAGAATATTAAAAAACCAAGCATAAAGATTCAGCAGCCGTATCACGATTATCCTAAGATTAGAATTCCTAGTATTTCGAAGATAATTTCGTTGAAATCGACGCAAGACTGTCCGCCGGCGACGTCGACGCAAGCGACATCTATGGACGAGCCGCAGAATTCGGCGGCGGGGGTGACAGAGATGTTTGAGGAGATATCGTCTTCGGGGAAGACGAGAGACATGTGTTGTCAGGTGGACGAACCCTCATGGCCAGAACCTGAAGCTCTGGTTAAAAGTTATAAGGAATATGATGCAGGTAATTTGTTTAATTACTTAATACTTTTTCTTCCATTGGTGTTGCATATAAAATGTTTCTACATCGGTATTATATACAAAGTGATGGCAGGCTGGCAGTGATCTCGTTCTTCACACAAATGGAATGATCTTCAAAGACCAACACACGTCAGTAAGCAACACCTTAGAAAAAGCGACCTTCACAGCTTTCTAGCCTAGTTTTTATGTTGGAAATTAACCCCCTTGTTTATGTTGGAAACGTCAGTACATGTATGGTTAAGCAGACGCTAATCATTACCTAACTTGCAACGTTTGTACATAAGGGGGTAAGAGTCTACCTACCCATAATCTCAAAAATATGTGAAATATCTTTCAGATGTTTGAGATGACGGAATTTAACTGTCAAGCCTTCTTTCAATAGTACATATACAGGGTGGCGGGGATATCGACGCGAAAACTGAAACCATGGATTCAGTACATGATTCTGAACCCCACTGCAATTGACATTTTTCGTCAGTTCATGGTTTCAGTTCGCGTCGATGTCCCTGCCAACCTGTATTCAATATTACAATTCTATTACACCGATCACTTCTGTCAAAGAGCTAAAAATAACAAATAATTAAATCATTTTTTTTTAAACCTGATTCCAGCCCGCCGAAAAGAGATAGCCGACCTTCACAAGCGCAACACTACTCTCAAAATAGAAGGCGCACACATAACCTGCTCCGCTTCCCGCGACTCGGACCATGCGCGTGCGCTGCTAGCCGAGCGACAGAACCTCTCCGTCGAAGAAAACAACCTCCGTCTTTCGCTACAGCGAATACAACAAGCCATCGAAGTTATTAGGAACTACTAACATTTAAATGTTTCCAATTGATGTGTTATTTTCACTACAAATAACAACTTTATACAAGTGTAAATTAAGTTGAATTCAGAATGACAAGTAGAAAAAAATATAATGTTTGGTGCAAAATTAATTTTGGGTGTGGATGTTAAAGTTATTTTTTTTAAGATATTTAATTGTTTTTAGGTATGGAAATTAAATTGCCGACGCAGGATAGCGGTTAGAGGCCGGCTCGTGACTGCACTCGAGAAAAGTTGAGTCGGTATGATTTAATTTTGCGTAAGAGTCAGAAGCTCGAAAATGTCAAAACCAAAATTGTCTGCTCATTAACGTAAATAACGCAATTAATGTTGTTGAACTGTCAAAATGAAACCCATTGCTACTGTAAGTGTGTTACGCAATTACCCCGCAGGTCGGAGGGGTCATAAACATTAATTCCTACCTAGTTTACTCGCTGGACTGGACCATTGTGTACACCTGCCAAACTTGATATGATTTTATGGATTACTAATTGATAGACGCTTAGCAAAGCTTAGCCCATATGGGAACTCTGCTTGACTGACTGCCTGCCTGCAAACGCGAAAGTCAAACTTACTACAACCTACACTTTATTAATTGATTTTAGTTTTAATTCGCCGCGTACTAAGATACATTGGGCACATTGTAGGACTTTAAATTATATAAAATAATATTATTATTTAATTTATTTATACTGTGCTTTAGTTAAAAATAATAATTAATAAGTAATAATGTTATAGGGCGATAAGCACCTGTTAAAATTTGTAAATAATTTAATATGTAAGTAGTTGAAGTGATGGAGACAATTATTATTTTGTTAAAATTCTATACCTAGGCGTTATGAGGAGTTACGTTTATTTACTTATCATTTGGGTGGCCCGGCCAGCCTGTGGTATAGTGTAATATCAAAATTACATAAGACAGTCCCCCAAAACGCCCGCCCTTCACAATAAAACGCGGTGATGTAATATTAGTTTCAGAATAAAAAGTTCACGCATCATATACAATTAATGTCTTATTTATTATTAGTAATCAGGTCTACGAGAAACTTATTATTAAAAACCTATAAGAAAACATATTTCGGCCTACAGGTAGTTGACATAAATCTAAAGATGTTGAGAAGTGTAGGATAATAAAATTGTAAATAATTAAACTTAATGAAAGTGTAAGCAAATAATTTGTGTACAATGTAAACATGAAAATGGGGTTCCCACGCAAAGTTTAAAATAGTTTAGTCTGTCTCCGTTATTAATTTATCCAAAAACTAAAAACCTAAGGTCTAACCTTATGGTATTAAATTGTACCAAAAATTGTTAGAAATATGTTTTTGTCAATTTAACTGTAAAATAGAGATCACTAGTCAGCTATTTTTAGGTAATATTTATAATTATAAACATTAAAACAACGCAATATCCACACGATGTTTTATAAACTGTTTTTAACGCCATTTTTTTAACTTAGTAAGTACTCATATTAAAATTTAGTTCCGACTTTTGCCACCTCTCATAATATACTAGGCATGCTGTAGGAGGAAACTTGAAACGCGAATTTTCGTATTATCCATATAATCACTGTATAATAAAATAGCCATTAAATATATATATAAATACATTTATTCCATTCACCTAGTACTTATTCTGATTAGAATTACACTGATCAATTTACCTATTATTTAATATAATATCTAAAATAATATCTATACCTACATAAAATATAACACACCAACCGTTTCATTATAATACGGTAATCCGATTACTTTCCATCATAACGCTTGTAATATGCCTCTTATTTTGTAATATTTATTGTAAAAAAATATTTCACGGAAACTAATATAGTAAAACAATAAAAAGATACTCAACATTTTAAATCTTGTTTTATTACTATTTTTAAATAATAATACTGCATAGTGCATGATAAACGTCTTTGTGGTTTATCGTAACATCACTCTGCGGTAGCTGTCCGCGAAGCAGACAAAATTCTTTAACAATTTTATTGCCCTGAGTCATATGACTCAGCGGATCACAGAGCACTATGGCTACATTGTCGCGATAAAACGAGCTACACAAATATTTAGAGCCACTAGTATTAAAGGTCACGGGTATTTAAGTTCACATTGTCCACAGTAATATTATTCCTAAAGGCATCTCTAGTCGTTGCCGGTGCGGCGATTTTGTGCTTCGTGCAAATAATAATAGCCACAAATATTTAGAGCCGCTTGTATTAAGGGCCACGGGTATTAAAGGCAATGGGTATTTAGGTCCACATAGTCCACAGTAATAAGTGCAAATACAAGTTGTTTAATTTATAAGTAGCGTCATAACGAATCATACCTTAAGTTCTAACTTAATTTATTTTTCTGCTGGTGTCTTCAACTGGTGTCATCAAAACAGCAAAGAGCGGTTCCTGCCATGATCAGCACAATACCTACGACAGAACCTGGAAATTAATAGTTTACTTATTATTTAAAGAAATCAATACATAGAGGCTACGCTTTTATCTAGAGAATAGCATTTTAGATAAAAGCGTAGCCTCTATGTATTAAAGACGTTTCTCAAATGGTCCTGAACAAAATTCGCTAAGGAAGTTCGACACAAATAGTTCCTAAATACACGTCTGCAAAAAAAAAAACACTGTAACTGAGCATATCATGTAGATACTGGTATGGTCAACGAGAAAAGTCGATCAAAACATCCATCGTAATTGACACAACATTGTATTTCAGTATTACTTAAACCTAATGGCATAACATATAACATAACATAATATCACGCCTTGTTTCCCCGAAGAGTAAGGCAGAGGTGTACTTATAGTACAACCACATTTCGCCTGTATTAGTGGGCGAGCCAATTGCTACCACCGGGAACAAATTCCAGACTCCGGGCTACTACTGAGAAATTCCAGATTAACGCTTTGAACGACCTGGAAATCGAATCCAGGACCTTATGCTCAGCAATAGCACTTGCGACAACTAGACCAACTCGGCAAACCTAATAGCTAATCCAACCGTATAGCATAGAGTTAATTTTCTTTTAATTTACTTCTGTTCCCTTTAAGATTTAAAAAACTGAAGAAAACTGAACTAAACCATAATTATGTCTACGTATATTAGGTTTTTCAACGTACTTGTATCCAGAGGCTCTTCAGCGCCGATGCCTGCTCCAGTGACTGCTGTAAACACAAACGCCAGGCTGTTGGCAACGGGCACCGCCACTGATAGAGGCGCACGCTGTACTGCGGCCAGGTAACTCAGCGACCCAGCCTGGTTCACCAGCCATGGTAGCACGTACTGCAACATTATAAACTGACTGTTGATTGCTGCCAAACTTATTAGGCAATTGTCAGGTTGCAGTTTTTTATGGATGTGAACCTTGCTAAGCCAGACGTTGGACCTGAGGCGATAGGTGGGTGAACCGTTTTCTACCAAGTTTTCAATATGATTTTCTTAGTCGGTTAGTAGAGAATGCAACTACTGTCAAACAAGAGTTTGGTATACAGGTTTCTGTGGCGGTGATAACTTTTTATACAGTGACGTAAAAGGCTCGACTGCTCAGCTCATTCTTAAACATTGTTTAAAAATAGTTGCAAGTTAGCTGCCTGAATATCATTGTTTGTTCGACAGTACGTGAAAGAATAAATGATCACACTGGGTGTCCCATGTCTTCAAACTTTGGGGTGTAGTGTACAGCGGTATGAGATTATTTTAGATTCAATTTAAAAATACCCTGCATTTTTATCAGTTATATGTCTGTTTTAGTAGCCTATAACAGACATATAACTGAGTAGTCAATGGTTACCTTTACGAAGTAGTAGTCAATGGTTACCTTTACGAAGAACTTGACAGCTTACCTTCCAATTCCCGAGCAGGAAGGAAACTTCTGCCCAGACTTGTCCTCGCACGGTGGTGGCAGTGACGTCACGTAGCCCCTTCGTTCCCTGTCGTATAAAGGGGTTGGTACATCCCCACAGCACACCTGTCAACACCAAGAGACCTGGAAACATGTATATAGAGGCGTTAGTATGGTATCAGTAGAACGGTAGCCCGCGTTAATTGTCGCGTAACATAGAGAGCGTAGTGGATATAGTTTGATCGAGACCGCTGTACCGCGCCTACGAATGCGCCGCGAGGCGTATGGCACCGTTGACGAATGAGCGGCGGGACGCCGTGAGCGTTGACTAATGAGCGGCTTGCACTGCACCCCGTCTCGCCGCGCACATACCCATGCCGCGATACAGCGGTCTTGGTCAAACTATAGCATATTTGTTATGTTTAAGGTTTCGATTGTATTCATATATGTTTTGCTTTTCCTTAAGAAAATAAAAAAAAATCATAAACATCTGCCTGTATTCCACAAAGAGGTTAGCAGAGGTTTCCACAAAGAGGTTACCCATGAAAACCGCATTTTAAGTACAATGTAATAAGGGTCATAGGCCGATCTCAAATTTAGACTCTGGGCTGGTACTAAGAAAATGATATTATGGCAAAACCCAATAACACATTTCCCGAACCCAAGACCTTATGCTCAGCAGTCGTCGTTGCAACTAGTAGAGTTTACTGTTTTTAAAAATGGTTTGACTTTGCTTTGCTAAGCAAGCGATTCACATGAATGTGAACCTTATTCTAGCTGCCATGGCTTATTTTAATTTGATTTTTGAATTGTTTTATTTTTTATTACGGACGCTTTTATCGTTTTGCATCGTTCTCACATTTATAACTTTAATATGAATGATGTAACCAATATTTTGTAAACATATTGTGATTTAAAAGAGTGTCCATGGAGTTTCTTGCCCGTTCTTCTCCATAGGTACCTACTACGCGTTGGAATGGGCAACTAGCTTCATCTTTCTGACTGACCGACCCCTTGACAATTCAAAAGTGCCTGTAATTGGTTTATTTGAAATAAATGCTTTGAGTTTTGAGTTTTATTGTAATTTAATATATTATTGTTCATATTCGTATAAGCAAATCTGAACAAGCGTTTCAGAAGAATATGAACATTAGTCCTATACTAATAAAGTTCATGTTCGTATTCGAGACGCTTACTTAGCGTTAAGGGCATTCTATGAAAGTTGCCCTTAGCCCTTAGATTCTCAATTATTTAACTGGTTTATTGTTTTTTGTAACTACATTTTTTGACTTCCTTGGCTACGTCATCTTTCATACAATCCTTCCATCTTTCTCTAGGTTTGTATCCTTTTTATAGCCATTTATATTCATGTAAATTACATCTTTTCTTCTTGTCACAAGTTTCTCATTCGGTTGTTGTGCTTTCAATACGATTTGGAGGGCAGCCTTTTTTTTGGGTGGGATATTATCAAATAACTTCTCCCGCTCTGGGCGGAGCGAGAGGGCGTGTCAGACTTACTGACTAAAACTCACCCGTGTTCCTTCAGTTGCCTGTAAGTTGCCAGGGGCCACGGTAACCCTTTCGGACTAACCCGCAAGCCCATGGATGTCAGCCTGTCAGACTAACAAGGTCAAGGTAATCAACAAAATTGATAAGAATCAGATATCGCTATCTCGAAGTATCAATTTTTTTATACTTGTATCAAGGTACATACTACTACAAATTAGGCTAGGTTGAAAAAAAAAAACTCCGTTGATAAAAATAATAAAAATTTATTTATAATAAATGTTTTTAAAATTAAAATACATTTTTGTTACATTAAATATCTTAAAAAATAAAGTAGCAAATATATATTTTAAACTAATTATTTAAATAATAATCTGTACCTAGGTACCTACATAATGGTTAATAAAATTTTGGTCAAATTTACAAATTAGAGATCTTTTTTTCTGAGCAATTTAACAAGTAGGTAGCATATTAAAATAGAAAAACATTACAAATATCCAATATTTACTATTTATTTGTTTAGATACCTACCTACCTATCTTATTTATAATAACCTTTATTTTATAAAATCGTTACATAATTATTTAATTACAGCTAATGATAACAACTTACTAAAATAAATCATTAGTTCAACAACTAAACATTATAAAACAAGTAATTTTCTTTTTGTTATAAATTGATTTTCACTCCACAACACATCAAAAATAACATACAGAAGTAAAAATACAACATTTTATTGTATATGCACTTTTTTATGAAATAATAATATAATTTTTATAAATGAAAAAATGCATTTTTTTATTATACAGAAAAAGTTTTTCGTATTATACCAAAAAATATATTTAAGAGATCAAAAATTAGCCCTTATTTTAATAAACCACAGACTAGTTTTATATTATCCTATATTCAAATTAATTGATGATAAAAAATTCCCCAAACAACCAGTCCACAGGTGCCCAGCATTGTATTTCCATGAAATAAAAAAAAGATCTTTATGTCTGGACTTTAAATAATCTTCAACCCCTAATGATAAAAACCTTGTAAAAATCTAACTCAAACAGACCAGAATAAAATAATTTCCTTTAATTTCATCAACTCCAATTTAGATTTATATTGCAATTTATGACTAAGAATCATTCTAGAACATAAGGCATAGAACATAAGGCAGAATTTGTATTAATTACAATAACAATAATTTAGATCACAAAGTTTATTGTTTAAATTAAACAAAGCCTCATTATGCAAAATAAGAAAAATGTAAAATCAAATAAGAAAGCATTACAAAAATTTGATACCTACTCTCTATAAAATGCTATTCAAAACTAACTGTTACATAATTTGTCTTATTTTATAAGTATATAACTCTAAAAAAATTATAAAAAAAACAGATGTGCAAAAAATTTGCCTTCCAAATGAGAATAATGCTGTGATACACATACTATGTTGTAGCACAAAACATGTTACTTTTGACCAGATGAGCATACTTCTCAAGTACGCTTTTTAATAGGATGTGTATTTCAGCCTTAAGAATTTGGCAATGCATTAATCTCCGAGTGGCACACCAAGTTTCATAGGATTCACTTCACTGAATTTGCATTGGTTATCTGCATTGTCAACCCATTCCACAAATTCTTTAGCTATTGCAACTGCAGCTTCCATGGCCATGACGCAGTCATTCTCTGCCTGATGAGCTTCTATTGCGGGTCGTCCTACAGCACGCTCATAAAAGTCTTTCAATTTGTATGAACTACTAGGCGGCTTCTTGCTCAGCTCTGTACCAGGCTTGTTATAGAATATATTTCGTCTAACTTTATTTTGTCTAACTGTATTTATACTCATTTTTACCTTTGAAACACCCCGTTTCTGTACGGGTGTTCTTTCATTCTCTTGTTTAATGGTTAGTTGACTTATCAAATCATCATTTTCTTCAAAATCTTTCAACAATTCTTCTGTTAAATACTCATCCAAAAGTGTATCGGAACCGTGGCATATTTGTTTGTCTGACCTGGATCCATCTTCTACTACCTTATCAGATGTTTGGTTATTCTGTTTTTGGTCACCAGATGACTCATCAGTCTTTACACCATTAGTTTTGTGTTCAACAACAGACACAACCCCTTTACCAGCGTTATCGCAATTTCTTCCAGATTCAATATCATAAAACCCATGAAGGCTATCGGCACACAAGATATCATCTGGTAAACTAACTCCTAACTTCTCAAAATGATTTTTTAAGATTGGAAAGTCAAAACTGTGACCGTTCTGTGCAACTAAACACACTGGCTTCTCAAAACACTGTAGGAAGGAGTTTATAGTGTTAAATACGTTCATGTTGAAGGGGGTTTGATGCTCCAGTAGGTCGTTGTCCAAGCCTGAAACGTCAGAGCAATCAGGGAGAATAGCTCTGCGAGGGTTGAAGCACAATGTAAGCTTTTCTTGCACGCGCGGCGCCGCCCCCGGTCTTGTGTCCAAAATATGCCTTCGTCTCACTACCACCATACTTAATTCTGTTATTCTAGTCTTATTATACTCAAATTTCGGGAGACCGGTGGTCTCTAAATCTATGAACACATATGTAGCTATCCGCGTCATGTTTATAACTGGCATAATATCATAAAAGCTTACCAATTGCTTCCAGCATCATGCAGTCATTAGTAAGCGCAATTAATTGTATCAGTTCTCTTGATAACGGTATTGTATCAGTCAGTTAACATCACCTTGTTTTGTAATAATTATTATTTCACGGAATAAATGTTTGTCACATTCTTTCAAAAACTCAATTTATTTAAAATAAAATAATTTAGAAAGATACAAAATTAAAAATAAGTTTTTCGTATTCTAATTCGATCAAGTTTGTACAAGTTGATGAAGTTTGACATCTCTGTCCTGTTTGGCACGTTTGCGTTTGACACTGACACTGACAGTTAGATTCATTTCGTTCGGTAATGGTATATTTTTTTCGAAGAGCCTTTCTTGCCATTTGATGAGTGGTTTTTGAATTAGCTTCAATAATACGTAATCTATAGTTTATTATGTTGATAATGTATAATCATCATCATCCTGCTCTTGTCTCATGTTACTTGGGGTCGGCGCGTCGGTGGATAAAGTCGGATTATTATTAGTACTTGGGCGACTGAGCGCTGCTCTGGTGAAAATAGAGAATGCTCATTTAAATATAAGAAAGTTCGTACTAATTCCATTTTTAGTACATACTAAGCTGAAGTCGATTGTTTTTTTCGTACAAAGTTAGGGTTGGGTTTAGAAACGTGCCGCCTTGCTAGAAAGAATGTGTTATTTGGGGATTCTAATTTTTTTTTTGCTGGGATCGCATTTTTAAAATAATAATTAATATGTTTAAAAAAATCTACTTATTTATGGATGCAAGAGCGAGCGAAGCGAGCTCGGGACTTGGGGCCCTCAACACGGACAGACAAGTTTCGAAGGGGATGACGGGTCTCAAGTGAGCAAACAAAACGAGCGAACGGACCCCCGTCATCTCCTTCGTGTTGCTTTAATTTAAACCTTACAGACAGAAAATAGAGCCAGCCCCGCATAGCGGGGCTCCGTCGACTACGCCTTGTTAAAATAATAAAAAATACCATATCGCACCTTTAAATAAAAACCGTTACTAAACGAAACAAGATGTTTGCTAGTTTGCTAAAATAATGCTATATTGTGTCTAAGTGAAAAAGGTAGTAGTAAGAGATGGAAATTGTTTTTTTAATGATTTCAAATGATGCAGCATGATCAGTTCGGCTGAAAAAAATGTTTTTCCAAATCTGCACTTTTACCTATCATCTATTCTAAGCTGTCTTCTAGACAAGACCATCGATATTTTATTCGGTGGCTGGGGTCTGAGGCCCGAGCTAATGGCTGGACGGCGGTACAAAGCGGAGATGTGAGTTTGCGTCGCAAGCTGGTGACGTCGTGCAGCGGAGACGAGAATATATTTGAGCGGCGTGCAGTGAGTGGTGCCGCCAGTTACCCCCGCGTTGCACAACCCGCCAGCCGCACGCAGCTCAGTTCCGCTCTAGCCCATCACACATCTCCACAATAGCCAGCACTCATCTCCACTCCAGTCTAGCCAGTACCCATCTCACACCACAGTTTCGGTGGATTATCCACCGAAACTGTGGTGTGAGATGATGATGAGATGACGAAGAGATGTTTTTCAGCTAGGGTGTATCCACCGTGGATACACCCTAGCTGAAAAACATCTCTTCGGTGGAGTTGAAGCACCTCTTCGTAAAACAGTTTCATGCATGAACTACTATTGCTATCGTATGGAATTTTAACAAACCAATACTTATAGTCGATCAATATGCAAAAGTTGAATCAGAGCGATTAACTTACATGCGTAATAACCAAACTAAATCAAGGGCAGAAAATTACGTTCATCTTCGAATGAACACATCAGTGACATTGAACAATTGGTTATACTACCTTCATCGTTCACTAGTGCACTCGATGTTTGCATGAAAAATCGCAGGACGCAATGACCTCTATGTCAACATGTAACCTGAACTAAACAGAAATCGAGGAAAATATCCACGCCAATTTAACTAGACTGATATGATATTGTGAATAGAGTATTCCATTTAAGGTTGAACCTTCGACCATGCCCGCGAAATTCAAATTTTCTTATGTTTTTTTCATTTTGTAGGTCAGTCTCAGATCTCATGTTAATGATTGATTGATTGGCGGTCATAAAAGATGGCCTCCCTCCATTTCTTCCACATCTCACGGTTACCTAAATAACATATCAAATTATTTGCTGCTAAGAATGTCAATTTCGTGAATTTATGACATTATACACCATCACTGAGAATTGTATTTACGATTTTAATTATTAACATTCTGTAAATATATATTTATTATTTTTACGACCGCAAATCAATCAATCATTAACATGAGATCTGAGACTGACCTAAAAAATACAAAAAACGTAAGAAAATTTGAATTTCGCGGGCAGGGTCGGCGCTTTCGCCTTAAAAGTACTTAAACTCCTATTACTCATAAACAAGGCTCGCCCTCGATGTCACATGTATACTATAGAATGGCAGAAACGTGGTTTACCACATTTCCATCAAATCAAATCAAATCAAAATATTTTTATTTCACATAGACCTACATGGGCACTTATGAAACGTCAGAAGCTAGGTGCACGGTTCCAATTGGTCGTTTCCTATGGAGAAGAGCCGGCAAGAAACTCCACGGTTACTCTTTTAAAAATAATTGGCTTTTACAATTTTTTCAAATAACAGTATGACTAGGTATGAGAGGACAGTGTAGGTATTTCAATAAGTACCAGGCACTTAAGAAAACAGAAAATGGTCAACAAATCTACAGTCCACTAAGCCTACAGTGTTCTCACATTCACAAAATAGAAAAGAATCTATACAAAAGATATATGAATTAATAAAAATAAGAACCTATTTTAATTAAACGCAATCACATTATTGCTATTACAACTGTAATAAATCTGAATAATTATCATGTGCAAAAAAGCCACTAATAAAGAGAGAAATTAACTCGTAGGTATATAATGTCAAATAATTGAATGAATATGTCAAGGACGAATGTAAAAAAAAAAAAAATATAAAAAAAATGAGATAAAAATAAATATGGTAATTTGGGAGCAGTTAATAGACTCTTACATAATTATGACGTTAATGAGATACCAGGGAAGCCACATGTGCAGAAGGAATTATTGCCAAATTTCCTTGTCTTCAACATAGTCTTTAATTTTGTAATATGCCTTCTTGATAAGAACACGTTTGATATGGGTTTTGAACTTCCCATCGCTAAGTTCTGTAACAGACTTTGGCAACTTGTTATAAAAGCGGATACTGTTTATAAGAAATGACTTGCTTGTTTTAGTTAATCTAAATTTGGGTATAACAATTTCATGTCTACTACGCGTATTTATACTATGGAAATCGCTTCTTATTTTGAAAAGTCCTAACTTTTTGCGAACATACAAAATACTTTCTAAGATATAAAGAGAAGGCAGAGTCAGTATATCAGTTTCTTTAAATTTGTCTCTAAGGGACTCGCGAGGACCCATTTTATAGATCGCGCGGATTGCCCTCTTTTGTAGAATGAAAATTGAATCTACGTCAGCTGCCGATCCCCACAGCAGAACGCCATAAGACATAATACTGTGGAAATAAGCAAAGTATACTAACCTAGCTGTGGCTATATCAGTCAACTGCCTTATTTTTCTAACTGCATATGCAGCTGAACTTAATCTACCTGAAATAGTTCTAATGTGGGCGCCCCATTGCAATTTTGAATCTAAAGTAATGCCTAAGAATATAGTTTCCGTTATTGCATCTAGTTTTTTGCCATCAAGTTTTAAATTTAGACCTACTTGAGGTACATTTGGTAATGAAAACCTAATACATTTAGTTTTGTTCGCATTAAGTAAAAGATTATTAGCTGCGAACCATTTTGAAAGAACAGCCAGACTATCATTGACATGTAAGACATCTGTATCTTTTCTGTCTATTTTAAAAATAAGAGAAGTATCGTCAGCAAATAGAATTATATCCGATAAGTTAGCCATCATGTAAGGAAGATCATTTATATAAACTAGTGTTTGAGTGAAAGCTTCCTCAAGGCTCGATAGATGGCGTTGTACCATTGTCTAAATCACGCTATTATGATTTTCCACAAAGGTGTTGTAGTGAATCGTTTTATTAATACATATTGTACTCGCTTGAAACATTGTTTTATTTTGGTTTATTGGGCAGTTGTCGGGCCGACTAACATTTATGGTCCTTTTCGAGTCGGATATTTTGTTTTTTTTGAGTGTGTGGCACGGAAAACAGGGTCGATTACCCTGAAGTGCCAGGTGCCTAGTTCATCACGGATGTGGTGATCAGCGGTGGACGTGCTTCGACGTAAACGGGCACCACCAGTGTCGTGCAGACTTCGGTGTGGGCCTCAGAAGTGACATCTCAGCATCGAGCATAATGTCAAGGACGGTGACGTCACATTTGCAGCGACGTCATCAGTGACGTAATTGGAGAGGTTTGGTTAAAGCAGAACTGTGAGTTACGATTTTTCACAAAGAGTTTTTAGTCTAGACTTGTAATTTTCTCAGTGAAGTGAAATTTAATTAAGAAGTGTTAGGGACTTGTAGAATTTTAGCATTAGTTTTAGACTTAGAATAATTACGAAAAAAGTGCTGTGACGGGGAACCTATGTCCGATTTTTTCTAAGTTTAAAAGGTTTTCAAACACTTGTAATTTTTTCAGTTTTTTTTCATTGAATTGTAATGTTTATTTGTGTTAAATTATTACCGGTTGCATTTAATTACTGAGTTAGTTATTGAATGATTAAAAGGTTTATAGCTTATTACACAATGGAATCTTTACGTAAACTACAGTTCAATAATAAAACAATAATAGAAAAAGGTAGAATTAATTTTAAAAAATCGCCTAAAGATCGTATCACACAGAGTTACATAGAAACACGACTAGAGTCATTAGAGTCACAGTGGCAACAATTTGTCGAAACTCATAGGCGCATTGTAGAGAAAGCAACTGACGAAGACTTAGTTAAGAACGTTTATTTTACATTAGAAGTTTACGATTTAACTGAAGATTTGTACATAAACTATAAGTCTGAATTAAAAGAGCACTTACTTCAACTTAGTCCGTGCGAAAGTGCTAATCTCAGTAGTAATAAACATTCTAATCAAAATAGTTCAAATGTAAAATTGCCACAAATTTGTTTGCCTAAGTTCTCGGGTCTCTATTCCGAATGGGTTACCTTCCGTGATTTATTTACGTCACTGATCCATAAAAATGATGCACTGGATGACGTTCAAAAACTTCACTATTTAAAGAGTCACCTCACAGGCGAAGCAGAACAGTTGCTTCGACATATCCCTGTGACTGCGTCTAATTATGATGAGTGTTGGTCGATTCTAAACAAACGATTTGACAATAAAAGGTTTTTAGCTAACTGTATGCTCAAACGGCTTGTCCATCAATCGTCGATTTCTAAAGAATCATCAACAAACGTTAAAACGCTGTTAGACACGACTGTTGATTGTTTGCACGGCTTACGCAGTCTAGGTATCGATGTTAGCTCCTGGGATGCAATTGTTGTATACTTAAGTTCCGAAAAGTTAGACACCGAGTCTCGCAAATTGTGGGAATTAAGAATTAGTTCTAATACTAATGAGGATTTACCTACGTTTGAAGAATTCAAAACTTTTATGGAATCTAGGTTTAGAGCCTTAGAGTATTTAGATCCTAAAGCTAATAAACAGAATAGTGCTCGTGATAGTCATGCCAAATCTTTTCATGTCGCTACTCCAATTTGTGTATTATGTTCTGGAGATCATAAATTGTGTCACTGCAAAGAATTTTCAAGGAAAGACTGTGACGAACGTCGTGAATTTGCCCGAGTCACTAAGCTTTGTTATAACTGTCTTGGAACCAACCATTCTGTATATTCTTGCCGTCAGTCTACCAGATGTCACCTGTGCAAAAAGAAGCACCACACACTACTTCACCCAAAAACAACTGCCAATTCTGCTGAAAATGTTGATAGCTCAGGTTCAGCAGACAGGAATGTTGCGGCTGCTAACGCAGCTACTTCTTCCCACCAAAGCGAGATTACCAAACCCATTTGTTGTTTTGCAGATGTTCACAACCAAGGTCTGTTAGCCACAGCTTTGGTCAATGTTGAGTCAAGAAATGGGACTGCTCTTGTTTTAAGAGCTCTGATGGATCAGGGCTCTCAGGTCTCTTTTATTACAGAGGCTGCAGTACAGTTGCTTGGATTGAAGAAAACACCTGCTCACACCGACATACTTCGGCTAGGCGATGATGAGGGAAATACAATGCCTTCTAAGTGGATAGTTCGATTCAAATTGCAGTCACGCCTAGATCCCACATTTGTTTTATATGTCGATGCTTTTGTATTGAATAAACTCACATCACATCTTCCTGAGAGAAAAATCTTTCAGGTATTGCCTTTATTTTCATCTTTAGAATTAGCAGATCCTTCCTTTGATATGCCTGGGAAAATTGATTTGCTGTTGAGTACGCGTGTGGTCGGAGAAGTTTTATTGGATGGTCTAGTCAACGGTCCACCTGGAACTCCAGTCGCTCAAAAGACTAAACTAGGATGGATTCTGTCTGGTGAAATCCACACATCGTCAATCTCTAGACCAGTTTGTTATAACGCTATAGTAAAGTCAGATATAAACACTTTACTGAAGAAATTTTGGGAGTTAGAGTCAGAGCCGTCAACGCATAAGGCTATGTTGACAGAAGAAGAGCAGAAATGTGAATACTTTTTCTCTAACACAACCAAAAGAGATGAAACAGGGCGATATATTGTCAAATTGCCTTTTAAGTCTGATCAACCTAGTAGTAAGTTTGGTGGATCAGAAGCCATCGCTCGTAAACGGTTTCACATGCTGGAGAAAAGATTGATAAACAATCCTGACTTTAAAATGCAATATACTGCTGTTATCAACGAGTACATTCAGTTAGGGCATGCTGAATTTGTTCCTCAGGAGGATTTAGGAAAAGATGCTGTTTATTTGCCGCATCATGCTGTAGTACGCGATGATAGAAGTATTACTAAGGTTCGGGTCGTCTTCGACGCTTCTTGTTCAGGATGCAATGGAGTTTCGTTGAATGATGATTTAATGGTTGGCCCGAGATTACAATCAGATTTGCGTCAGATTATTATGCGGTGGCGCCGCCACCCCATAAGTATAGTAGCTGACATTGTGAAGATGTACCGCCAGATAAAGGTAAACGAAGAGGATATTGATTTTCAGCGCATTTTGTGGCGCGACAACCCTGATTCGGAGTTGCAACATTTGCGGTTGTTGCGTGTCACTTTTGGTACATCCTCTGCTCCTTACCTGGCAGTACGTTCTTTACAGCAAGTTACTCGTGATGAAGGAACCTGCTTTCCTTTAGTATTAGATCGTGTTCTTAAGGATTTTTACGTCGATGATTTCTTGTCTGGTTGTGAGTCTGTTGATGAAGGTGAGCAAATTTATCAGCAGATGAATGAGTTGTTAAGTCGTGGAGGTTTCCAGCTTCAGAAATGGTCCAGTAATAGTGAAGAGTTATTTAATAAAATCAAAGATGGTTCATCAAATGAAAACTTGGAATTTAAAATAGATACAATTATGAAAATTTTGGGCTTAACCTGGGATAGAGATACTGATCATTTTAAATACACTGTCCATCTTCCTTCACTTGAAGCTCCAGTGACCAAACGAAAGGTGATTTCTGACATTGCCCGTTTGTTCGATCCTCTTGGTTGGCTTGCTCCAGTTATTATAACAGGTAAGATATTCATCCAACGTCTATGGCTTGCAGGCATCGATTGGGACGATGAACTTCCAGATCACCTTTTGAAAGATTGGCTTCATTATAGAAACAACCTTCACAACCTCAGTAATTTTCAATTACCTCGATGGATTCACACAAATCGACACGATACCCTTCGAGAACTGCAAGGATTTTGCGATGCATCTAACAACGCCTACGCGGCTGTTGTCTATATTCGATCTGTCGATTCCAACGGTCATGTTCATAACAGTCTAGTAGCATCCAAAACTAAGGTGGCCCCTGTCAAACAGGTTTCCATACCTCGTTTGGAATTATGTGGTGCTGTACTTCTCTCAAAACTTCTTTGTGAAATCTCAGACACCTTAGAAATTGCGAAAGAAAATGTACATGCCTGGACCGACTCTTCAGTGGTACTCGCTTGGTTGAGTAGCCACCCAAATCGATGGAAGACATTTGTCGGAAATAGAGTTTCTGAAATACTAACCTTCATGGACAGTTATCAATGGTCGCACGTTCAGTCTAAGGAAAATCCTGCAGATTGTGCGTCGCGAGGAGTAAACCCTTCCGAATATGCAGAGCTTGAATTGTGGGTGCAGGGACCTAGTTGGCTAAAAAATAAAACTATAGATTATAGCAAAAAGGAATTTAAGAAAACTAATCTAGAAGAAAGAAAGATGTTAGATATTGTCTGTAATACTGTAGTGAAAGAACAAAAAGAAAATAATATAATGGTCAAATATTCATCTCTTAGAAAGCTAACTAGAGTCATTGCATATTGTAGAAGATTTTTTAAATCAAGAGATGAAGAATCTTCTACAATTTATTTAAACTTTTCGGAAATTTATCAAGCATTACTTACATGCATTAAATTATGTCAAAAGGAACACTTTAAGGAAGAAATAGATAGTTTAAAAATAAAAGCAAAAATAGATAAAAAAGGGGTACTTACCTCACTCAATCCTTACCTAGATCAGGAAGATATTTTGAGAGTTGGTGGAAGATTAAATAGAGCAAACATTCATGAAGACATGAAACATCCTATAATCATCCCACACAAGTCCCACTTGACACACCTTTTGATAGCTGATGCTCACGAACGTACGTTGCATGGTGGACCTCAATTAGTTCTTAATTATTTAAGATCCAAATACTGGATCATCAGTGCGAAGAGTGTCATAAGACAATATGTACACAAGTGTGTGACTTGCCTCCGTCATTCCGCTAAACCTGTAGCACCTTTAATGGGTCAGTTGCCAACTGCTAGAGTTAATGCTAACCGACCTTTCTTTAAAAGTGGCGTGGACTATGCCGGTCCTATTAGCATCAGACCCATAAAGGGTCGCGGTTATCACTCTACCAAAGGCTACATTTGTTTATTTGTTTGCATGGCAACTCGGGCCTTGCATTTAGAAGTCGTAAGTGACATGACATCGCAAGCCTTTTTAGCCGCCTTCAAACGCTTTACAGCGAGAAGGGGACATTGTGGTGAGATGTGGAGCGACAACGGTACTACCTTTGTAGGAGCCAACCGGGAGTTAAGAGCATTGCTCACCCACGAAAGGTCTGGTATAGCACCGGAAATTGCTGAGTGGTTAGCAACCAATGGTACAAGTTGGCATTTTATTCCACCCCATTCGCCTAACTTTGGAGGGCTTTGGGAGGCTGGAGTAAAGTCCAGCAAACACCACCTCAAACGAGTGATAGGCAACAGCACACTCACTTTTGAAGAGTTAACGACAGTTTTAGCTCAAATTGAAGCCTGTCTGAATTCCAGGCCAATATCGACGATAGGTAGTAATGCGGAAGACCCATGTCCTCTGACACCGGGACACTTTTTAATAGGTGAGCCTTTGCTGCTCGTTCCGGAATTCAATTATGAAACGTCAAATATTTGCAGTTTAAAGAGGTGGCATTTGACTCAACGTATGGTCCAAGATTTTTGGCGTAAATGGTCCCGTGAATATCTTGTTCAGTTCCATCAAAGGAACAAATGGTCTCATCAAACTGCAGAACCAAACGTGGGTGACGTGGCATTGGTGATGGAGGATGATTTGCCTCCGGCAAGATGGCTATATGGTCTCATTACTGAAAAGCATACTGGTTCGGCCAATATCACAAGAGTTGTTTCATTGCGTTGTAAGGGTTCTATTATAAAAAGACCTGTGTCAAAGTTAATATTCCTTCCTGTCACTACTTAATATTATGATATGTTGTTTTTATTTTTGTTGATAATTAACTAAGAATAGCGGTTAATTTATAATTTACGTTTAGATTTAAATTTCATTTCAACCTATAGTTTTATGTTTGTAAATACTTAATACAGTCCACTAATGTTTTTTTGTCCTCTCATCTATTTTTGTGTTGCTTCATGGTGGGCGGATAATTTAAGTTAATTTTTGTTTTTTTTTTAAATTAATAATTTTAGTTTTGGACATTCTGTCCATGGTGGGCGGGATGTTTGAGTGAAAGCTTCCTCAAGGCTCGATAGATGGCGTTGTACCATTGTCTAAATCACGCTATTATGATTTTCCACAAAGGTGTTGTAGTGAATCGTTTTATTAATACATATTGTACTCGCTTGAAACATTGTTTTATTTTGGTTTATTGGGCAGTTGTCGGGCCGACTAACAACTAGAAATAAGAAAGGGCCGAGAATTGAACCTTGAGGCACGCCCATTTTAACTAGAGACCCCGTAGACGTCGCCCCATTAACGTTAACTTTTTGCTCCCTGTTGGATAGATAGGAAAGAACAAGATCAGCAGCTTGTCCACGAATTCCGTAGTGGTGTAATTTACAGATCAGTGTATTATGGTCAACGCAGTCAAACGCTTTTGAGAGGTCACAGAAAATGCCAATTGCATCCTGGGACTTCTCCCAGGATTCCAAAATGTGAGTGATGAGTTTTACTCCTGCGTCAGTCGTCGACCTACCTTTCGTGAAACCAAACTGGTGACTATGTAAAATCCCATTTGAATTAAAATGTGACAACATCTGGTCTAGCATGATTTTTTCATATATTTTACTCAATGCTGGTAGCACAGATATTGGTCTATAATTTGAGGGATCACTCTTACTACCCGATTTGAAAATTGGTACTACTTTACTATGTTTCATTAAATCAGGAAACGTACCGCTATCTAAACATTGATTAAATATGCCAGTTAGGACAGGCGCAATTGTGTCAATGATATCTTCAAGAACCTTAACGGAAATCCCCCATAAGTCTTCAGTGTTTTTTATGTTAAGACTTTTGAATGCTTTTTTAATTGTGAAAATAGAAATGGGCTTGAAATCAAAACTTGGAATGTTCTTACTGAAGTGTTCTTTTAGAAGAGATTCAGCTAGTATAGATGATGAGGGGAGAGATTTCGTAACCTCTATTGGGATGTTGGTAAAGAATTTTTCTAGTGTCTCAGCAACTTTTAATTTATCTGAAATGGTTTCATTATCAATTTTTAAAGACAATTCATTCTGATCTCGCTGTTTTGTGTTTCCAGTTTCTTTGTTAATTACCTGCCACACAGCTTTTATTTTATTATTAGAAATATTAATTTTGTTACTTATTAATTTAGATTTAGCTTGGGCGCAGACTCTTTTAAATATCTTAGAATAGTTTCTTACATAATTATGAATTGCTTGATCAGAAGTCAATGATTTTTCGTTATATAAATTATATAAAATATCTCTGCTTTTTCTAATGCCAGGAGTGGCCCATTCATTAAATTTTGGTTTGGTATTGATTGTTACTGATTTTATTTTACAGGACATGCTTTATTGAATTCTTGGCATACTGTAGAAAATAATGTACTGTAGTTTGTGTTGGGGTCTTGTGAATCAAAACTAGCTGTTGAAAGATTGCTAAGAACATTATTACTAAATATCTTCAATTTATTTTTAGTGAGAGGTCTTAACTGAATAGTTTTATCTAAACGTAACTTTTTATCTGATTCAAAGGATATAAGTTGACCTGTATGATCAGATCTGACGCCACTAATTAGGGACCAATCTTTTATTTTACAATTAGTAAATACATTGTCTATGCATGTAGCCGAGGTTGCCGTTATTCTAGTTGCTACATTAAATATACATTTTAAATTGAAAGATTTAAACAATGAGATAAGCTTACATTTATCCGGTGAATTTACTAATAGATCAATATTTAGGTCACCACAAACAAAAACTATTTTATTATCTCTAAAAAGTTTAGTTAGTATTTGTTCCATTATGATTAAAAATGATGACAAGTTTGAGGCTGGTGGTCTATAAACACATAAAAAAGTATGGCCTTCAACCTCTGCACATGCTACCTCACACAAGCGATCAACAGAGCAAGCAGTGATATCCTTCCTTTCCTTATATTTGAGAAAACTATTACATAATATCAAGGTACCACCCCCTAATGAGGACCGGTTGTACGCACTGGCAACTGAAAAATTATTTACATTAAACGACATTCTATCTGGTTTTAACCAGGTTTCACAAAAACATAAGATATCCATACAATATTTGTCTATTAACATTTCCACGTCTAGGATTTTGCCAGAGATGCGATTTATATTTTGGTGATAGAGTAAAATATTCTTATTATGCTTCTCTTTTGTCGATTCTAAAAGTTTAAAGAATTTATTACAGCATTATTAGAAGTACTAGATAATACTGTTTCGTCACTTAAGCTAATCTCAGTTAAAACATTCATAACTGCGTGTATATTGTAGGCTAATACAGTAGCTAAAACATGTTGGCTTTTCTTAGGTAAGAACATCTGCTCCTGAGTCAACACAAAGTCTCTAACAAAATTGTTAGTATCAAAATACATTAAACGGTCACTATGACGACATGCCAAAATATGCATAAGGTTATTTAAACTAAAAATGTAGTTGTTATCTTGCTCATATAACTTATCAGAATATGGCAATGCACATATATTAATTTACCTAATTTTAATTTAAGTAGGGTGTCAATACCATTAACTATGTCCCTTTTAGTGATGCTGAGACTGTTTCCAATTAAAAGAACTACAGTAGTCTGCTTATTCATTGGTGTATTTTTTATTTTATGAACAAGCTCATTAAAATGCAGGTTATGGTAACAACAGTTAACTATAGTATATTCAGAGCGATTATTTAACAATGATCCAAAACCTGCTCCTAATCTATCTGAATAGACCAAAACATTACTTTGAGTGGGATTGATAGTTTCTAAATTATGAGTTAAAATGGGTAAAGCTGTAGGAACAACATGTTGTGACATGAGAGGTGGCGGAGCGGGAGCACAACTGTTCTACAGGTGAGATTGTTTGTCGGTGACTCACAACTCTCTGCATTGCACTTCACCAAGTCCACCAACTCACAGGCCCCTTGCAAGCGGTCACTTAAAATTTTTTGGCTATACTCATACTTACAAAGGATTTCCTTAAGTGAATTTTCCCTGCTCAATAATTCCTTCTGAAGGTTCTGTATGTCAACATCATAAATTTGTCTGCTACTTTCCAACTTATCATAACATACATTTAATTGGGTTTGTAAGTAGAAACGCTCTTTCCTAAGATTAATATGACACTTATAAAAATTATGTGTTTTCATGAGTTTTTTGTATTTTTTAATATTTCTAGTAATTTTAATATATTTCTTGATTTTATTATGACTAGTTAGGATGGGACATTTAGTTAAGGTATCTTCCCCAGTCAGGTCTATGGTAACGGTGGAATCGTTAGTGGTCTATCGTGGTCATCTGGTGGTATAGTTAGTGAATAAGATTAGACCAGATCAAATTGATTGCATCATTTCGGCAGGGTTACCGAATGACGAAGAAGATCCAATTTTGTACGAAATGTAAAAAAGCATACGGTAAACGACCCTTGTGGAGCCTTAACTCCTAATTCTTCATGTATGCGAGAAGGCAAGTGTAGGTACCAAAAGAAACAGTGGCATTCCGGGAGTCCCGACAGCAGTGAAAACTTGAAAAAAAAGATCGGCACCGCGGTAATCAACGCGTTGATGTCTTTTGAATGGTCAAAAGGTGGTGTCATCACGGTGTCGCGAAATCAATGGTTAAGTTCCATCTCAAAAATGCCCAATGCGCCTAAAGAAGTTTTAATTAAAAAAAACGAAAACCATACATGAACCAAAATTCTACCGGCGACGACGGATAGGTATACTAAAAACTGTCAACGGTCGCCAGACGGTGGTAGTTATTATACTGCCACCGTGCGCTACCATGAAATTGGCAAAATGGCAACCAGAGGGTCGTTCCATATAACTCACTACTTCTAAAAAAAATCGACGTTGAATTGTGCAGTTCAGTGAAATCAATTCAATACGTTACTAAATATATTAATAAAGGTACCGATCAAGCTACATTCAGCATATGCAATCCCCAAATGAAGTAAAAAAAAACAATCCGGTCGTTATATCTGCAATTTCGAAGCTGTACGGAGGATTTTATTATTCAGCATGCATAACCGGCAACTTGCCGTTCATTTAGAAAATGGACAAAGAGAATGGAATGAATTTCCGGTCGAATACTAAGACTTCTCGTCTTTTTTGCTTAGTACCCAGTGTAGCGCAAATATATTTAATATGCCTATTAAATATCGTTACTCTTAGGCAATGTATGACGTAGCTCGTAAGTTAATTCTAAGTCCTCTCAACCGCACTTATACCAGTCAGCAGTCAGACAACAGGGGTCAGCTAGCTAGCAAAATGACCATCGATGCTCTGCGCATCGATGGTGCAGCCGCCGGCATATTAGTCAGTGCAGCGGTAACCCTATGAATATACTATGTGCGACGTGGTGCTATTGCAGGCGCCGCATCGATGTGTACGCCACAATTGGGGCGATAAGTCCCCTCTTTGAGGAATGGCTAGAGAGGCGCCACGGCGTCCTCACCTTCCACCTGAAGCAGGTCCTCACCGGACACGGTTGCTTCGGGACGTTCCTGTTCCAGATAAGGCGGGAGGAGACGCCCTGGTATCACCATTGTGTGGCTCGCCCGGAGGACACGGTGGAGCATACATGGAGGTCTGCCCGGCTTGGGCGGAGCATCGCCGTGTCCTCGTGAAGGCGATCGGCGGCGGAGTATATGCCATAGTACGGAGCGAGAGGGCACGGGAGGCTGTCACCGTCTTCTACGAAGCAGTAATGCTCGCGAAGGAGGAGGCGAAGCGCTTGAGGGAGAGGCAAATTTCGCGTCCTCACGCCCCTAACCGCCGCAGGAGACGCCCTGGGTGTCGGAAATCGCAGGCCGATTCCCGGCCACCGTGAGCAATGGGTAGTTTGTTGTCCGATAAGGACCAGGCCCGAATCGACGGCGCGTTGTGTTCCACGCGCGCCTCAAAGAGATGTCAGTAGAACTGACGGGATCCGCTAGGGCCAGTGCCTGCCGGAGTTGCAGAGAAGTCCGAAAGGGATACCAAGGCCCCTGGCAATATAGCAACTGTAATATAACAACTAAAACCCACCCGTGTTCCTTACACGGGTGGGTTTTAGTCAGTAGAAGTTATTTGATAATTTCCCACCCAAAAAAAGGCCGCCGCAGTCGAAATAAGAATCAGCCGCGCGAACACACAATGTGCAAGGCTTGCAAAAAAATATTTTAGCAATTGTATCCCTACAATGTGTTTACGGCATACCGACAGGGATGCCCAACTTACAAGCAATTATCGCGAGTACAAACTTCAAACAAACATAATATGATGTAGTGTTATGTCACTAATATGTAGATTTTATACTTACGGCCCGTTCACACATGGGAGTCCGTTTTACTGGTACGTTTTTAACGGATACGTCATAAATTTATGCTCTGTTCACACATAGGCACCGTATAACGTTCAACGGATCCGTCATTACTGGATGCGATGTGTGAACAGAAAACTCGAAAAAATGTGAGTCAAACAAAACCTGTCGCATCACTCCCCCTCCTACACCCCGCACACACCGCCCGCCACGCACACAGTATCTATCCGTTAAAATTCTACGTATCCGTATATTTTTACTGTTCCGACGTCCAGTATTCGATGACAAAACGGAATGTCATTTTTTTATGGAACGATATTTTTTACTGTATACAGAATACTGTGCTATGTGTGAAGTCGCTCATACAACTACATACGCCATCGACGAAAAAAAAACGTACACGATAAAACGGAACAGTAAAACGGAGACATGTGTGAACCGACAGTTACTTGTGACGTAGGGATTTTTAAACTATAAAGCACAAAATACGTGTCTAATATTTTTTATTATCTGACGGACGGACTAAATAGAATTTCTTTTTTGACCCAGGCATCATCCTTATTATTTTCGGGTAAATCTAAATATTTTTTCTCGATGCTCCAGGGGGTAACAGGAAGAACATTTTAAATTAATTTGCTCTTAGCTATTATGTATCTTGTCTGTGTCTTGCTTATTATGTACCCAGCAGTCATAAGACCAAGTATCGAAAACTGGAAAGTAAAATTCATTATTTTAATTGGCTTGCTTAAATATTAATTTGTCCGTTACATCGTTAACAATTACTGGGCAGGCCTATTCATAATAGGACAAAGAATACATATGACTTGGTAATGCTGCCGGGAAAGGGCACGGTACCTGTCGATAGCGGTGCGCTTTATGCACTCATCAACTGTACAAACTGCTTCATTGAAAAATCGTTCTAAACTTACCTGGATTTTCGATATTGTACTTTTTTCTGATTCTGAAAGTGTACTCAGTGCATTCAATATCCACTCGAACATAGTTTTAGTACGAAAAATGATTCAAGTATTTGAAATAATACCTGTAAATGAAAATAGGTTGCAACTACCTAATTAATTTTTAGTTTTTACAAGTAAGGAAAGACTCACTTAGATCACTTACAACAAGCATGTCTAATCTACATCAGTATCAGTTTCCAAATATTGGAAAATTGATTTATACAGATTATTAGCTTTTAAAATATTTTGATGTATCTCAAGCAGTTTGTGACATTGTTCATCATTCATTATGAACACTTCATTAATTCATGCATCGAGATATTTCCTTAACAATATTATATTTCGGTTGGCGACCACTAAATTGACATCGAATGTGATGAACATGGCATCAGAAATCAAGTCTGGGATGAATGGAACGAAATTAAAAACGCCATACGTTATAAGATAATGCATAAAACTTATAAAACTATCATAAAATATAGTAGTGACCAGTGAGATCCAGTTCCAAATGATACTCTTACTGAAATCGGTGCTCGTGTGAATAGTTTGAATCTTCAAAATAAAAGACACGTAGTTATGCTTGTGCACGATGTCCAGAATGAACATCATTGTGCAACCGATGACGTATCTGGTGCAAAAGAGAAAAGTGAGGAATCCTACGAAGCTTTTTCCTAAATGGTTAATGTTTAGATTTAACCGTAAAAAGTCCGTGTGACACTTCTGTTGTATCCACAACGTATTTATAACCAACAAATAGCAGAACGACAGAAATTAATATTTCCGTTTCGATAAATGTGATTATCTCGAACATGAATACGTAGATGAAAAAAATTGGTTGAATGCAAAATTAAAAGAATACGCTATTCTTTCAACTTCTTTGTCGAGTATATCATTTGGTAGCACAAGCATTCGGAATGAGGGCTTTGGAATAATTTTAATTTTTGGAATATTATTGTCATCTTTGACAATAATTAATTGAGTCGATGCTTGTGACTTGAAATGTCGGATATTGTTATGACTATACTTTATACACTACTCTAACAACTATACTTTGAATATTGATGTACTGTTCGCATCAGCGCTTTGGAAACGTTAATCATCGTAATCATCTTTTAACTTATTGAACTTACTTTATTTAGGTACCTACATAATTTTGTTTATTGATTGGATGCTAGGAAGAGGATAAAAAATTGATTATTCGAAGCGGAAACACGTGCAATACTTTAGCACTACAAAGTTTGAGAACATTCTGTATTTCTCCTTTCCTACCATAATCGAACTCCAATTTCTCCAAATAATGTCCCAAAAAGTACTTGTTATTCGTATTGATTTGGAAAGCGGAGGGTGCGTAAAAGTTTTAAAACTACTTTGGGAACTAATTTTGCCACCCATCTTTTTTTCTTTTTTTAAAGACTTAATATCTAAAATGAATCTTGTCGAGTAAAAATTTTACCCTTGAGCTAAGTTTGAGTTACTTTGGGTGATTTTTAGACAGATAATTAGTAGACCATTATTTTAGGATATATAGTAAAATAAATATTTGATGAAATGTTAGCATGGGCAATTAACTTTATTTATCTAATTTATTTAATAGGAATGTATCGGATAATGTTAGCACATGTAACTGTACCTAACGCAGGAATCGCAGGCCGATTCCCGGCCACCGAAGGCGTGGGCTTGTGTACGGTGAGCAATGGGTAGCTCGCCATCCGATAAGGACCAGGCTCGGGTCGACGGCGCGTTGTGTTCCACGGGCACCTCAAAGAGATGTCATATATGCAACATACATGCAACTGAAGGACGCGGGTGGGTTTTAGTCACTAGAAGTCTGACACGCCCTCCCGCTCCGCCCAGAGCGGGAGAAGTTATTTGATAATTTCCAAGGCAAAAAAAATGGTCCATACTTTCATCATCCTCTCCTGGACGCAAACGCTTCAAAGTCAAACCCATTGATGTGGTGAAATTTTCATGCTTCGAACGATGGAGCCTTTTTGTTAAAGCATCGACGATCATGTCTTTAGTTGATCGATATCGAACAGCAACTTGATTAGCAGCAATCTGCTCTCGAACAAAGTGATAATGAACATCAGTGTTTGCTGCGTGGATGGTATGTACATGCAGTTACCTGAAAGACTTGCACTTTCGTTATCACAGAAAAATGTGATTGGCGTACCTTTCAGTTTGAGTAAGAAGTCTTCTTCCAGCAGTTTTAAATAAAGTGCTTCTTGTATTGTAGAAGCCAGCCTCGGTGCTAGATAATGTTATAGTTTGCTGTTGTTTTTTTATTTCAGCTTATGGCTGCTCCCTCAAATAAAAATATATAGCCTGTGTAAGACCTTTGGTCTTCTACATCATTTGCCCAATCTGCATCACAATAGCCATAAATATTTTCATTCATATTTCTCTTGAAAGTATGTTTCACATTAATTGTACCTTTCAGGTACCTCAAAACCCGTTTCAAAGCAGCCCAATGTTCACCCCTTGGTTGGTTATTTTAAATCTGCTCAAAGAATTTACTATATAAGTTATATCAGGCCTGGTTCCTTGTGATAAGTACAGTAGGCAACCAACTATTTATTGATATGGTATATTTTTTACGATTTTATTTTGAGTTTCAACTTTTTCATTTTGGCATCAGTAGGTGTCCTTAACTTGTATTGTATAATTGTATAATTACATATCCATACTAATATAATAAATTCGAAAGTAAATCTCTCTGTTTTACGTCTTAACGGCTAAACGGATTTGAATAAAATTTATAATGCACATGGATAGACCATGACCTGGTTTAGGACATATAAAACTTTTTATTCCGGTAGTACATTCCGTGGGAAAATTTCCGAGCTCCACGATGGTCAAAAACTAGTTTAAATATAAACTTTCATATAGAATACTATCTATTTATAGCAGGGCACTTTAAACTGTATTTCATGATTAACCTTGAACATGAAACACTGATGAGCCAAGAATTGAGGCCTGCGGTACTCCCTATTTCCATAAACCTTGGGTACATAAATACGCAGTAATTTCTATAATATATTTTCTATAATACGTTCTAGATACACAGACGCGGCTATATCAAATAATATGAATAACAATGCTTTAAAAAAAGGAAGATCTCAAGATATAAAAAAAAACAGTGGCACTCCGGGAGTGCCGACAGAAGTGAAAACTTGAATAAGATCGCCTTGGTGGAAGAATAGTACTTGTATAGAACTTTGGTCCGTAACTTTATCTAAATAAAGAGAGCACAATCGCGTTTACAAAAAATAATACTTCCGAAACCTTTAAAGTAAAAATACTTGTATAGAACATTGATCCGTAACGAAATATACTTAAAAAGCACAATCGCGTTTACAAAACCTTTAATGTAAAAATACTTGCATAGAACATTGATCCGTAAAGTTTTATTAATAAAGAGCACAATCGCGTTTACAAAAATGAGGTGTCGTCGTGATCTCGCAAAATCAATGGTTTAGTCCCATCTCAAAAATGTCCAACGCGTCTTTCACTTCAATAATGTCAAATTCTTATAAAAAAAATAACATAAGAATCTACGTTCGCCTTAGCGACGATAACATCAGTACTTACTTATATAAATAAGGCAATTTATTGTATTTCTTCTTCATTAGACAATATTTTATAGTTAGTTGGAACAAATTCATCGGCATTGAAGTTTATAACAATGTTCCTCAAACGTGAAATTATTCCAGAGTCCTCGTTTCAAGTGCTACCAAATAACCGACTCGATATAGAAGTTAAAAAAATTGCGTATTCCTTTAACTTTGCACTTGGCATTTTTTTGTTTTCAAAATATAATGTTCATGATAATCATATATATCCCAATAAACAAAACAAATGTCAATTACTGCTGTCATTCTGTCGTATGATATTTTTAGATTCGATGATTGTCTTTCGAACGTACAGAGCAATATCCAATATTATTAACAGAAAAATGGTGAACACTACTAGTAGTTGTACCTTCCTCTACATATTTATTTTAACTTTCTATTCCATAATACATGTTTTCTGTTTTACAATGATGTTCATTCTAGACATTTTGCACAAGCACAATAACGTCTCTCTTATTCTGAAGATCCAGACTATCCACAAGAACATCAATTTCAGTCGGAATATCCAAAGTTACATTATTTGGAACTGGATTTCAATATTTGTTATTATCTGTATTAATATTACCATATTTTCAACTTTTTATACACTTATTTATTATTCGGGTGTCGTGAAACTTATTATTGACATTTTTTCTGATTTGACGTTTGTCGTATTTGATATCAATTTAATCATTGCCATCCGAGTTACGATATTGTTAAGGAAATGTCTCGATGAGTGGGTTAAAGATATCCTGGTGATAAATCATGAGGTGGAAAACGACGAACAATGTCACAAACTGTTTGAAATATACCAACATATTTTGGATGCTTACAATCTGTATAAATCAATTTTCCATGCATTGGTGAGTTTCTGATTATTTTAACATAACCTTTACTTATACAATAATTATTTATTACAACAGGCATGATTGTTTTTCCGTCATTGTTTACAACACAGTATCTTTTTTCACAGACGTTATGTCACGCAATGGATGCATTTTCCCGAACTCTATTTTATTTAGAGACAACGTTTCATTTTCTGAAAGAATATGGATCACATGCAGATCCTGTAAGTTTGAAAGTATTTCATTTTATATTTCAGAAGTATCGAAATTACGTTGCTAGATAAGTAATTCAATTTGTTTTGTCTGTGAAAAATACTATTGTCTTTCTTATTTCTAGTTTACGTTAGTCGAACTCACGACATATTCATGGCTAGTAAAGACTATAGTACTTGTGGTTATACACAGTATATACTGTGAGAGGTTCTATATAACTGTTGAGGAAGCTGAGATGGCGTGTATACAGCTAATGAAGAACGGGAATTGTCCAAGTAAGAATGATTTCGCAAAACAATCTATCTTCACCCTTCAGATAAAAAAGTATATTCGTCCAGATTTCAGAACTAAATAATAAAAAAATCTATTTTCTGTATCGAAATCTAATTCTTAACATACTCTTAATCTTCCATTACAGAGCGCCAAAAACATCTTTGTATGAACGTGATAATGGAAAGTCGTAACTTCAGTAAGATGACCGCGTGTGGCCTGTTCTACGTAGACGCCACGCTACCACTACATTTGATGGGAATTCTCACTAACTACGTTATTGTACTGTTGCAATTCAATTTTCTGTAATATGAGTATTTGTGTGTTATAATAGTTTTAAGGTAATATTGACGTATTTAATGCCACGAAAAATTGTACAAGATATATAAAAAATTCAGCACATCATTCTAGAACAGCTGTTTTATTTATAACCGACGTAAATATCTTTTGTGGGTCTATCACTACCCACAAAAGTGGACAATATACATTTACTGAAATCCTGTACCCTGTATTTGGGCCCTTTATTTACACATTAGTGTTATAGAAACAGAAGTGTCGTGTGAACCCACTAGCCGCGGGAAGTGCTCAGGACTTAGATAAGGTGATATTCTATCAGCGATAACGATGATGGAAAAGTCAGAAACGTATAAGCCTGGCGTCGACTACAGACGATACGCGTCGAATCGAAGAGAGCCAAGTCGAATCGCATTTATTCCATCAGCAGAATCGAATCAAAACGTTCATTCATCGCAACTCTTTATCAAAGTAGTCAATTTTCCTCAAAGAAGGTTGTCAAAATAATGACCATATTTAATTAAATACAAAAACTCGTCAATGCGTATTCGATTTCTCGCGTCGACTGAGACGCGCCGAGTAGAGTCGAAACACGTTGGCGAAGAAATTCGCCTGTCGAACATTGCGCGCGGGTGATTCGATTCGGCACGCCTCGGGTCGTCGCTAATGGACGCAGTTTCATAGTAAATATATGTATAGAAGGCGAATTTCTGCGATTCGATTCCCCTTGACTCGGCGGTGATCGAAAAGCTTGTGTCAAACCTGAGAAAGAAAAATATATGAAACGCTTTGAAAGCGATTGCCACGCGTCTAGGCCCTCCAGTCTTCTTCAAATCGATAGCTGTGGCGATGCTCAGTTGAGATAATGATAGTATAGGTAGGAGTCATTCGACAAGGCAAAATGTTTATGAGCGTTAATTCTAAAAGTTGGCAACGTTGCAAATAGCTGTCAAATATTTACCTGTATTGATTAATTTGGCAATATTACTGTATGGAAATATGAAACATTGCTAACTAGAATATAATAATCCGCGGGTGTAATTAGTTCTACATGATTTACTGTTTTATTTCCAGTTAGTTACCCTATCCATAGTATTGTAGCGGCATGTGGACATTATTTTGACATTTAAACTATGTGGCGCATAAGGGTCATCTGTCTTCCTAAGGCTATTTTAACTTTTTTCTCTTCTCTTTCTATCTTATGAAATTGTTATATTGTATAATCGGACTTATAATTTTATTGTTATATCTTGTTCTGTTTAAGTTGAAAAAATAAATACCTGTGAAGTGGCCGCCGCCAGAATTTACGCACATTTGAGCGCGTTTTAGTGCATTACTTTTCTCAGTACTTCTGGCGATAGTTTCGGTACTTTTTCTTCGACTGATCTTGAGAGCATGAAATGGCTAGGATTTAACATTTCATTTCCATTTAATAAAAACGAGAGCATCTTCCTATGTGATAACTTATGGGCCAGCTTGTATAAATGAAAATAAGCATTTGTGTTCAAGTGTTCAAGTTCTAGGTTATCTTTAGATATAATTTAATGTGTAAGTATGTGAGTAGGGAAGGTAGGATTTGGCTACATACAATGAACATCACACTATGTGTTTTATTTAATAGAAATTAGATCATAGAAAACACAATTTTGGGACGAAGTTCTTTAACGCGGCTTGTGAACTTTCAGAAATCGTCACGCTAAAAAGTGTTAATACTTGCGACTGTTTTCTTCTAATTCAAAGAGAAAGAGAGAGAGAGAATGCCCAAAAAAAAAAAGAAAAGAAAAGAGTAAAGTGATTACAGTGTCGTGGGATAAAATTGTACACATCGGCCTGCAAACTGCAAAAATTTTTCATCACGGGTATCTTTTATATGGTTTTCGAGGGTGTTAAAGCCGATAGTGAGGTCGAAATGTAAATCCAAGATGGCGGCTGTGAAAATTTTCAAAATTTTCGTCATAGGTGTCGTTTTCATAGCTTTTGAGGGTGCTAAAGCCAATAGTGAGGCAAAATGTAAATCCAAGATGGCGGCTACGAGTTTTCAAATTTTTCGTCATGGGTGTCATTTTCATAGTTTTCGAGGGCACTAAAACCGATATCAGGTCAAAATATAAAACCAAGATGGCGGCTGCAAACATTTTGTTTTTGTTTTAAATCATATGTCAGAAAGAACTTCGTTCCTGACGGGGCTCCCCCGGCCACGTACGTTTTTATTTTATACACATCTGTTAGGAGTGAGGCGTATTTATCCTAACAGGTAGAAATAACAGATATTTAAAAACAACAAATAACAATTGTTCCTAACAATATAACTTACCTGTTACTTAAAATAACAGTCCCCTAAAGACTGTTACCGCGGCTGTTACTGTTAATTATAACAATCCCCACACAGACTTACTACGGCTGTTACTTGCATACACACTCACATAAAGGAAGAAATATTGCAAGGTTATCAATTTCTCTCTCTCTTCCTCATTAATGAATGACCCTCGCTATAAAGAGAAACACCTATTATTTATTAGTTCAATTCATTCAAACTTGACTACTGAAAAATATTTTTGTCGCTAGTTGTACTAGCATTTATTCCAAGCATTTATTAGTGCGTTAACAAGTTGCGACGTGTTCGGACGTTTGATAGCTAAACAAAAGTTATCGCGTCATTTAGTCATGGATCGGCAAAGAGGCATATCGTCTGTGACCGATACTGAACAGCGAGCGGGGATTTATTAAAATTCACGTACTCGGTGGGGCTTCCGCTTCTGAAATTCATCGATTATTGCAGCAAAGTCTTGGCAAGACTGCTTACTCTCTTTCTGCTGTAAAATTTTGGGTGAAGCGTTTTCAAGAAAATCAGTGGGACATTAGCGAAGGCAGAGGGGGGGCTCACCATTTTCACCCTGATCGCGATCAACGTGTTGAAGCTGTGAGGTCGGCACTTGAGAATAAGAAGACTGGTCGGAGATGGAGTTTGCCGAAGTTTCTGTTTCTGTTCTTATTCATGTCAATAAAATAATTAAAAACATGTGGGCAAGTTTGAATGAATTGACCTAATACATCGAAATGTGTTTACTTCTCACTCTTACTAAAGCGGTTAAACTACCCTGAAAAGAGAAGCACTTAGTATTTGCTGAAATACAGTTGGTGGTTTTACTAAAACAAACATTTACGAAAAAGTGACTCCTTAATTAGGTCGTGTTACCTGTTACTGACCAGACAGTTTGTCAAACTGACGCAGAGTGTCAATATGCAAAAAAAAAAATCCCTGACTCGGAGAACTTTATTACTACTGGATCAAGCAGACCCGCCGATACCGAATAGCTCAATATTGGTGCTATGGCTTTAATATTGAACAATTAGGAGCCTCGCGCAGACGATACGAACGTTCATACTAAAAGTACAACAAGTTTAGCCAAGTGTTTCTATAGTTTAACCAGAGGGCCAAGACAAAGGGAATGAACAATCTATGAACGATAATGATGATAGAACAGTCAAAAATGTATGGGCCTTTTTTTTGGGTGGTAAATCATCAAATAACTTCTCCCGCTCCCCGCGAGCGGGAGGGCGTGTCAGACTCTTACTGACTAAAACCCACCCGTGTTCCTTCGGTTGCCCTGTTGCCGGGGGCCACGATCTCCCTTTCGGTTTTCTTCGCAACCCCGGAAGGCATCGGCCCTAGCGGACCCCGTCAATTCTGCTGACATCTCTTTGAGGCGCCGTCGACCCGGGCCTGGTCCTTATCGGACGGTGAGCTACCCATTGCTCACCGTCCGCAAGTCCGCGCCTACGGTGGCCGGAAATTGGCCTGCGACTCCCAACGCCCTGGGCGTCTCCTCCTGCGGCGTTTAGGGGCGTGAGGGCGCGAAATTTGCCTCTCTCTCACGCGTCCCGCCTCCTCCTTCGCGAGCATAACTGCTTCGCAGAAGGAGGTGACGGCCTCCCATTTCCTCTCGCTCCGTACCATGGCCTGAACCAGGGCCGGACGCGAGAGATCACCGCCGCCGATCGCCTCCACGAGGACACGGCGATGCTCCGCCCAAGCTGGGTAGACCTCCACCGTATGCTCCACCGTGTCCTCCGGGCGATCAACACAATGTTGATACCCGGGAAATGTATAGGCCTGACATAAGCTATCGGAAAGCGTGTCAGTCCCGTTGAAAGTCGTTATAGGAATACGAAACGGTTTGAAAACGATTGCCACTTGTTTAGGTGCTTGTCAGAAAGAGGAATAGAGACTATATATATGTATAATGATATTCCCTATTTTAGTAAGTTTTGAGTGTCAGAATGGTAGTTACCATTCTGACACTCAAGTTCAACAACTCAGTTATGTACTGTGTATGAAGTTTCTATGGATATGGTGTGTGGGAAAGGATTTTATGAAGAAAAGCACAGAAAGACAAGACTAGGCATTTATTTCAATTAGACTTGTCGGTTAAGAACCTTTATTAAAAAAATAGTTGTCCGTTCCAAACCTAGGTCATCATGAAGAAGAAGGACAAGAAACTCGATGACAGCTCGTTTTAAAGTATTGTATCAACACATTTTTACATTAGCATTAATCATTGTTATATCATTAATCTCTTGGACATTTTGAGAAATGGTCCCTCCAACTTATTAATGGAAATATACAGAACATGAATATTCCCTAATTCGATTTAACACGAATAAGACATATTATAACAACACATACTGAAAAACAGGTATCAGCAATAATATGGAAATATGATTAATTAACTTACGTGAACAATATAGGTAGTCAATCTTTCACCAGAGTTGAAAAAAAGGCCCCTGAATTGGTGGGTACACCTATTTTTATAGTCTCACAATATAACTCAAGTATAGCTAATATTTCCGCCATTTTACACCAATCGCAGGTGGTCATAGATTATTGTTTAATTATTCCTAATTATGTAATAATTAACAAATCTTAAGTAGTGGAACCATTTTAAGACATAGTAAGATTGTTTAGCAATATGACATGTATTTATTTGTAATAAGATAAATTATTAACCACAACTTAAAGCTCTGAAAATGGTTTAAAACTAATTGTTACTTGACAAATTCAATATGAAATCGTAATAAACATTATAAGTATTATATTAATTATTACTTAATCATTTATTGAAATGCTTAATTAATAAACATTTGTTTTGGTTATTAAAAAACCACAGATCATAACATAATGTTTGATGACCTTCTTTTTGTCCAGAATCGTTGTTCGTGATAGTAGTCTTTTAAGTCACAATAAAAGCCTTTCTTATAGAATAACTTATACATCGAAATAGCATATAAAATTAAGTAAATATTTTAATTACAATTTATAGTTCTATTATCATTAAATTTCTGTTCAATTTGAGGGGTGCCGTGGTCGTAGCCGCTTATTGTGCGAGGACCCTTACCCTTAGTACACAAGGCTACATATCAATCTATATATTTCCAGCACAGATACACAATTCCACTCCATAGTTTTTAATTAAATTAAGATATATCGAACTGTAACAGAGCAAGCATGTAGGTAGTGACGACGCTAAATATTTTTAAGGGTAACGCGGCGTCAATGACAAAGACACCGAACGCGTTCAACTTCTCGTACGATGTTAACTGTTGGCGTTGGATGTTCTTGTATATTCTTCTTTGTGTATCTGTGAATAATAAATACTGGTAGAATTATATACACTCCCAGACACCTGAATTGAGCCAACCTGCACATTTTTGTTTATTGGTCTCTATTTTTTTAAATAATGATATAATAAAGAAAAATAAAATGTGGGTTAGAAGCCAGTCACTCACTATCATTTCCGTTTTTCATTGTTCCTAATTTGAAACTGGAATATTAAAAAAATAAAAATAATGTCTGTTTTTTTCCATGTATATGAAAGTAGCTTTTACCCGCGGCATCGTCTGCTTGGGAGGCCGAAAATTTTTCAATGTGAACATACTACCGGGACAAAAAGTATCCCACGTCCTAAGCCAAATTTCTCGTAATTTATTCAACCGCTTGGGCATGAAAAAGTACTTTCGCATTTATATTATAAGTATTGAATTATGGATGCCCAACAATTACCGGAACATCCTCTTGACTTCTTAAGCAGGGTACAAATGCTTTTAACTTCAGTCATGGTTGCATAGAATTTCTCGCTTTCAATGCTCAGCAAGATTTGTAAAGCCGTACTCTTGATGAGCCACGATTGTGATATTACTGCAAATATTGCGAACTGTAAAGAAAACATAAGTTTTTAAAGTAGTAAAAGAGTAAGACGATCCACATAACGTAACATCAAGCTTTGTCTTCTTCAATAGGTTTGGCAAAGATGGATAATACAGCCACATTTGGCCAGGTTTTATAAGTGCCATGATAGGAGGCAAGACATTAATTAGAGACGATTTTAATATAACACCTGAATATCGAAGCCAAGATCTCTATCTATCAATGAAAAGTAGGTATGCACTTATCCAATGAGGCGTAAAAGTACATTTAACAGGTACATGTGAGTCCTGAGTGGTTCGAAGGGTAAATTAATCATACCTACCTGCCGAATAAGGCAGGGAGTTATCCTTCGTTTAGCTTGTCATATGTTCAATACATTTGTTAAAATTAATGTACTCACTTCTTCTCCATTGTATGCTATTATTTGTTTCATTTGTAGTAATATAGCGACGGACATTAGCCCGTGGCAGACTGTATGTATTGTGTAATATACAACCTAAAAGTACGGAGGAACTGTATCATTTACTTTGTGTTATCCTACAGCAGGCGGACTGTGAAGACGATACTATACAAGATAGTTAATTGATTCAGGCGTGACCTTCCGGAAATCCATTATAAAATCCACCAAAAATCACACAGTCTTTACTCAGCGCTTGGTGTGGCAACACGCCGTGTTCGAGTTTGCGTCAAGTCAATCGTCATCCTGAGGATGCCTCGTTGAGAGGTGAAACACATGTCGATTTCTTTCAGGTTTTTTTTTAAGACTCTTTAGAAATAGCTAAGCGGAACAGGTTACTAAGTATATCCACTTCTATTGTATTTGATACTATACAATTTATATTTCAACAATATACAGTTTTGTTATTTAATATACTCACCAGTAGACGAAACGTTTTCTCAAAAATCTTATATGCATCTAATATATTTAAGTACAAATCATACATTTTTGACCAATGAGATTCACTACTTAAACCTCCTACGTTTCCTGACAGTTGCACCTCTTTTATCCAAATGTTAAGCGTTTTCCGAAACAAATTAATAATAAATGTAGCATACACAATATTTATATCAAAAGAAATGCTGGAATAACTTGACAAACTATCCAAAATATTGGTAAGAGAAAAATTTATCCAGTAATACAAATTGCCCGTCATGTAAATTAAATTTAGGACGATAACATAAATCCAGTTGGAGATAACCAAGGTTTTTAAATGTTTTTCGTCAATTTCGAGAACTCTATGCACGTGTTGGATTTTCAAGACTAATAAGGCATTGCTGTGGCAATTAATCATATTTGAACAGTAGTTGATAATGAATCCAATCGAGAAGAAAAAATAGTCGAAAACGTTGCACCAAACAAGAATAGTGGATACACTCTTCGAAACAAGAAGCTGATAGAAAATAAGAGACCGGAATATAACAGCGCAGAAGAGACCAACAAAGTTGTATCTGTTACTGTTCGAAGTGATGAAGTTGTCCCGAATAGAATATTTTGCGCAGATGAAAAGACTTTGCATCATATCCAAAGGTTTTAGCACTGATTGTAAATCTTCTTTAACCACGTTGTTCAGTAATACTTCCTTGTATGGTAGTATTGGTATATTCTTGATTATTACATCGTTTATTTTAGATTTTCGTTTGTTCTTCGGAAATGAAAACATGTTTATTGCACTCGTGAGTTTCACGTTAGTGAAAAGTTAAAACTCATGACGTTAGTGGAATAGCAATTAATTAATTCGGCCATTACACGTTGGCGATCTGTTGTTATTAATTAAAAGACAAACTCATTTTTGGAATTAATTTAAAAGTTTTCTTAGTAAATGCAAACGCGAAATATACAGGGTGGTAGGGACATCGACGGGATATTTCAACGCAGGGGGGTTCAGAATCATGTAATGAATCCATGGTATAAGTTTTCGCGTTGATGGTCCTGCCACCTTGCATAAATGGAAACGAAGGAGTGAAAAATTTATAGAAAAAAACTGCTTACTTACTTTAAAGAGAGCTAAGCAGAGAGGCAAGTTATACTCTTTGATCTCTGTACAACCTGTACGTATGTATGTGGTCTACGGTGCTAAAGCCTTTATGGAATCCGACTTGTTCGGGAGGCTGGAAATCGTCAAACCTGCGTGCAAGACGGTTCATGATGACTCTTGAAAACAGCTTGTAGACATGGTTCAGAAGTGTGATGAGCCTATAGTTCTTAAGCAGGGCATTATCGCCCTTTTTAAAGAAGGCTACCACCACACCTCTGTTCTATACCTGGGCGTTTGACCCTCGAGTATGACGGAATCGAAAAACTTCTGGAGGGCTTTATGAACGGGTTTTTCACCGGCCTTCAGGAGTTCGACCGGTCATCACCCGGCGCCCTGTTGTTTTAAGCTGCTTCAGAGCCATCCCAATCTCGGTACAAGCTGACGTCCGGGATGTCTTCGGTATAGTGTCGGGTCAATCTAGCTCTTGGGTCGTTTGCCAGATTCGTATCTTTTTATTTTTTTATGTTCGTATTGACGACTTACGCATTCCTAAAGGACCTCTTGCTTGTTTTGTGGACTTGATATTTATTTGAAAATGTAAAATGTAACACAAAATGTTAAAATGATTAAAGCATTATTTAATTCAAAAAAGCTTTTTTCACTTGAATTTCAACAACGTTTGACCTGCACGCAATTTTAATAAAAACTTGGATTATTAATCATAAAAACACCTAAATGAATATGTCTAAACTAGTCGCAACTTGTTACAAGGGTTGGGACACAACTCATATAATAATGCCCATTGTCCTTTAGTATGGCAAATCTATGCGTCAAAATAGTTACAACGAAAGGGTTCTAGTTCTTTCGGCTGCGCCATTTTGTTTAGTATCTGTGGGTTTCGATTCGTGCGCGTCGTAAAAAGGACTTTAAGAAATTGTGTTAAAAGTGCCAAATTACGTGAATTCGGTAAGTACTAAACTTTACAGTTCAGGATGTCACTGTAGTTAATGGTATAACAAAGTCGTATGCATGTTTCACGAGTAACTCGAGGGTGAAATTACAAAAATATTATTTTTTGCAGGTTAGGGAAACGTTAATTTTGTTCATTTGTAATAATAATAAGAGTCATATCGGTGAGGCTAGAGTACTCATCGGCTAGCTAATCTGCTTCAGGGAGGGCAATACTCACCCTAGAGTGATGCGCTTTATGAGGCGGGCGTTCTCGGGGACTGGATATTAGTTCTCGAGATTATTTGACCGGCGTCACAGAGCGTATCGACTTCCTGTAGCAGAATATCTGTGCATGGGCAAACCGTATTCGACAGCATAGGCGGAAAGTGGAGCGGTACACTCAGAATCGCACATTCCAGAGCGATGAAAGGTGGGTTTACAGGGCTTGGGAGCGACCGGATCAAGGTGTGATTGACACGCGCCTATCAGTTGATGACGCCATGTGTTCGTTCTGGCGAAGCATCTGGTCGGCGCCTGTCAGTCACACCGAAGGAGACTGGACTAGGGAGATCGAGCAAGCATGCGAGCAAATACCAGAAATGGGGGCTGTACAACTTTTGGATAAAGTGCTGGAGCTAGTGAAGGTAACCGAAACTTTCAGTAGCGCCATCAGAATGGAATTTGGTGTGGAAAAATGTGCGGTCATGCATGTAAAGCGAGGGGAGATTGTGGAATCCATGGAAAGCCACCTCTCGGATTCCATACACCTAAGATCCCTCTCCTCAATCGAAACCTACAAGTATTTGGGTATGTCGGAAGCGTTAGGTAACACCGCTGACGCAGTTCCTCACCGGACACGGCTGTTTCGGGAGGTTCCTGCACTGGATAAGGCGGGAGGAAACGCCCGGGTGTCATCATTGTGTGGATCGCCCGGAGGACACGGTGGAGCATACGGTGGAGGTCTGCCCAGCTTGGGCGGAGCATCGCCGTGTCCTCGTAGAGGCGATCGGCGGCGGTGATCTCTCGCGTCCGGCCCTGGTTCAGTCTATGGTACGGAGCGAGAGGAAATGGGAGGCCGTCACCTCCTTCTGCGAAGCGGTAATGCTCGCGAAGGAGGAGGCGGAACGCGTGAGGGAGAGGCAAATTTCGCGCCCTCACGCCGCTAACCGCCGCACGAGGAGACGCCCGGGGCGTCGGGAATCGCAAGCCGATTTCCGGCCACCGTAAGCCCGGGTTTGCGGACGGTGAGCAATGGGTAGCTCACCGTCCGATAAGGACCAGGCCCGGTTCGATGGTGCGTTGTGTTCCACGCGCGCCTCAAAGAGAATTGACGGGGTCCGCTAGGGCCGATGCCTGCCGGGGTTGCAAAGAAAACCGAAAAGGAGATCGTGGCCCCCGGCAACAGGGCAACCAAAGGAACACGGGTGGGTTTTAGACAGTAAGAGTCTGACACGCCCTCCCGCTCCGCCCAGAGCGGGAGAAGTTATTTGATAATTTCACACCCAAAAAAAAAAGGCAGCTGGATCAAGGGCTTGATCTAGAAAGCGGTATTCCTGGACACGGCGCGTATTGTCAGGAGGTTCCTCTCTCAGGAGCCATGCCCACCACTTGGACCCTGTTCCCGAGACCGGTGGGCTACTATTTATTATATTTTGAGATGTTTTTTTTTTGTTTTTTAAGAATATTTAAAAATGCAAATAATATGTTTAAAAACAAAGGAAATAATAATAAAATTTATTCAAAAATTATATTGGGAAAATACAGTATAAATCTTTGAAATAATGTAGGTATTACAAAGTATGATGCCTGTACTAGGATAAACATGTATCACGGCGGCATGACTGCTTACAATTACTATTAGGACAACTGATTTCTTAAAGAATATTTAACATAAGTTTCAAAAATAATGACAATAGTTAGTTTATTGATTATGATTAAATCTACTTAAATACTAATAAGTAATAATTATGGTAAATTATTTCTATATTATTTACGGAAAATACATACATAGTTGTTAGCACTTAGTTACACTTTTATGATTGTGTTTGCAATATTATTCACTAGGTTGAAACAAATATTGCATAAATCACCTTCATAGCTACATTCGATTTTTGAAGCGGTCAGCTAATGTGCTTAGATAGCGACAAACAAGCAACAATCCATACGGAAGTCTAGCCTTGAGTATGAAGCATTAGGTGCCCTCATAAACGATGGAGTTAATATATCTGTATTCTGCTATTTTCCTAGCAGGGCATTCAGCATCTCCTGTTTTGTGATCACTGGGCTTTTTGAAGCATGAGCAAGTTACACATTTCGGACTGTCGGCTTTCTTCCCGCATTCGGTCATCAAATGGCCTGCGTCTCCACAGTGACCACACGTAGTAATGATCTCTTGGTAAGTTTTTGCCACATGGCCATATTGTTGGCATTTATAACACCTTGTTACCAATGTAAAGTCCTTGCAAGGACGTTCAATTTATAAATAAATTAATAGTTTAAAAAATCACTTAAAAACACGCTTTTATAGGTGCACGTAAAAGTAAAAAATAAATTACGGATCGTTCAAGTTGTCTCTATTTCTAGGCTGAAGTGTAAACTATGTGCTTTTAATTATAATATTTGATTGTAAAAGCGTGGGGCGCTGGAGCAGGAAAGACTATCTTGTAAACAAATACACGAACAAGAACTCTACATGTTGCCACTGTTGACTGGTACATTGAACAGACTGTTTAATGTAGAGCCTCCTACTAGTCGTGCTGCAACTCTGGTTAGGGCGCCGATCTCTGTAACCTGCTTCCCGAAACATCGCTTAACTTGATTTCTCAGCAAGGTATACAAAAAATCTTTCCTGTTCCAGCGCTCCACGCTTTTACAATCAAATATTATAATTAAAAGCACATAGTTTACAATTCAGCCCAGAAATAGAGACAACTTGAACGATCCGTAATTTATTTTTGACTTTTACGTGCACCTATAAAAGCGTGTTTTTAAGTGTTTTTTTTTAACTATTAATTTATTTTATACTTTTTAGTCTTTGCTAATGGCATATTTTAAACATTTATTTTAAATAGACGAATGAGCCCGCATCTTCTCCATCTCCGCCAGTGCGTCTGTATTGCATGGTGTCTTTACCTGTCAGCTTAGAACAATCTAGCTCTTCAATCTGGAGACCACTAAGTGATTTTACTCGACTTAGCGCCACATATGCCTGTCCATCCGCAAAAGTACGGGACCCTAAGTACACCACGGCGTGGTCTACCGTACAGCCTTGCATCTTGTGCACGGTAGATGCCCAATTTAAAATCACTGGGAGCATGCGCCTTTCCACCGTACCGTAGCTGTACTTGGCCGGGAATTGGATGCCTATAGGCTGAATTAGGTGCTCGCCTCGTTACCGAAATTAACTTTGATGGACGGGATGTCGGTTTCATACATTTGGTCGCGTCTAAAGTGTGGCCAGACGATGTCCGTGATAAAACCGATACTCCCATTCACGAGCCCCTTCTCTACGTTTATATTGCAACGCAACATGATTTTAGCTCCTTTGAAAATTCTTAATATACTCGGTAGTCCACCCGTTTTATTTATATCGCTGGGAATGATAGACTCCAATGAAGTATTTCCAAGGTTACGAGTCGCGTCGATAAGTTGGTCTTGAGCCTTTATATTGTACATTCGAGTACCTTTTCTTTCGTAAAATTCAAGAACTTCATTGTTGTGCTTCTCTACTTGGGCGTTTGTTGGAAAGATACGCAGTGCTTTTTCAAGCGCAAACTCGCCGGTAGCATATGATAAGACCTTCGTCAGCAATACTGCGAGATGCTCGCTGTTCAGCTCTCCGACCCTCAAGGCGTTCAAAATGTTGGTGAAAGTCGTGTCTCCTCGCTGGCGCATGTTTTGTCTCAGTTCGACTAATGTGAAAAGCTGCCATAAATGAGTTGCTGGTCTCATGTGGTCCGGCTGTTGAAACACCTGTTTCCCACCCATTCAGCCCTCGGCACGTTTCTCACCTTGGCTTGGGTGGGATCTTTAACAAGCAACTATCCCATTTACACGTCAATATACATCGTATGCTAATATCCATCATGAAGTTCCAGTTCAAATCTTCCGGCTCCATCATCAGATCAGCTCGATAGTACCATATTATTGTATTCAGACCTTGAAACCTAATCGTAGTCAAAGTTCATTTCGTGGTCAAAGTTCATTACATGACCTTTCTAACAAGTCCAAACACGGCTATGATACGATATTTCATCATGGAATGCTAGTGCCTATCTTCCGGCATCATTATCAGACATTGAAACCTAATCATGGTCAACGTTCATTACAAGACCTCTCTAACAAGTCCAAACACGGCTATGATACGATATTTCATCATGGAATGCTAGTGCCTATCTTCCGGCTTCATCATCAGACCTTGAAACCTAATCATGGTCAACGTTCATTACAAGACCTTTCTAACAAGTCCAAACACGGCTATGATACGATATTTCATCATGGAATGCTAGTGCCTATCTTCCGGCTTCATCATCAGACATTGAAACCTAATCATGGTCAACGTTCATTACAAGACCTCTCTAACAAGTCCAAACACGGCTATGATACGATATTTCATCATGGAATGCTAGTGCCTATCTTCCGGCTTCATCATCAGACCTTGAAACCTAATCATAGTCAACGTTCATTACAAGACCTTTCTAACAAGTCCAAACACGGCTATGATACGATCATCCATCATGAAGTTCCAGTTCATATCTTCCGGCTCCATCATCAGATCAGCTCGACAGTACCATGTTATTGTATTGTCATCAAAATCACATATAACTGTCAATTTTCATAACGCTACGATCTTTAGAAGATGGTTAAATTAGTTTTCTTAGATTTGATTACATAGTTACATACATACAGGTCGATCTAAAAGCGTGTTAAAAAAGCCTAGATTGAGGGATTAGGGCTTTACCTATATCGGCTGAAACTTCAACAACGTAGTTACTAGTAATGTCAATTAGTGCGATTTTCCATAAATTTCATTAGCATGTGAATTCTTGAGTTTAGCATGCTAATTGCTATTGCTATGCTATTTGCTAATATGACGATAATTGATAATAATGAAATCTGTAAATTTTGTTATTGCGAAGCTCTCACTATCCAAAACGCCAAACTTTGACACAAAACGACGCGCGCCACGCGCGTTCCTCACAAATTATTATTAAACAATCACGCATTCATTCAATTAATACATGACCCTAAGTACGTACACTAAACATCACTCTTCGCACCACCCTGGTAATGCTAATAATTTAAATTAATTAAACAATCACAAGCATTCATTCAATATACAACCAACGATAATACAATAATAATATAGTACGCGCAAATCAAAGATAATAAGATAAAAGGTAAGCTAGAAATTTTCATTTTCTGCTCCGAGTTTAATTTTTAATCTAGGTGCTGCTCGATGGCTGAGATCCATTTTTGAATCTCGGGCGTCGAAACAATATCAGCCGTGGCCGACTTGAGGGCTGGATTTTGCGTCGTCGTCTTCGTAGGTGAAGCGGAGGGCCCCTTGGATTAAACTATTATCTATTTTGTTTTATGACTAATTCACTATTTTGTGTCCATTTATTTATGAAACTACACAATAAGCAAAATTTTACAGATACTTTACGATAGTATGCGCTAAATGAGATTAGTCGCGGACTCATTGTATTATTATTTTTGTGTCACGTGACACTTAGGGCTTGTCACAGTACATTCGATTAAATGTGAATATTAATTCCATTTCCGTTTTAGAAAAGATGCCATTAACGCCCGCTGAACGACAAAAACGTTACCGAGAGCCTTTAAAATTAAAACATCCACAAAAATGGAAGGACGTACAAGATTTTTTATTACATTTGTCGACTTCGTCGTGACTCTGCCCTTACTCTTCATTTGTGTTACTTTTGTGTCACGATAACACAAAATAAACACAAAAAATGTACATACATTTTGAAAACGACCCTTAGAGTAATTTACAAAAACTCGAACTGTAATAGGACTATGGTGTAAGTTGTGATGAGATCAAGCACTTCCAACAGCATCACAGCGTCTATTGTGAATAGGCCACACACATTCATCTTTTTGCAGGTAGCACTTTGAATCCGCTGGATATTCTTGCAGAATCTTTTTCGGGTTTCTGTGAAGATTTTTTTACAATTATAAAATATACAACCCTTGAGTTCTCATAATCTTTCTTTCAACTATGAATTAGGTATATCTAAACGTCATGTCTTCGATGTTAGTTACTACTGAAGCGGAAGAAAGTCCAGAAGATAAACGGATTGCAGTCTTTTCTCCTTGTTTCCGTAATTTTATTGCATCGCTTGCAGCAAGTATTATCATCTTCTGCAAGTCTTTTTTTATCGTAGGCTATAAGTTTGTAATCTTGTAAGCTTTTAGGAACAAAATATATTCATCATCAACATTATCATTGGCAGCTTTGTTCCACCCATTGCTGAGTCTATATCTTCTCTCCTTTGTGCCATACTACCCTACACCCTAATTGCGTAACACACGATCACTTACAATCTGTTTTATATTGATAGTTTAACAACATTGCGTTATTTAAGTTGCTGAGCAGACAAATTTTTTGAACATAATAAGCAATACATTAGTGTTAAAGCAGCGCCATCTGTGACCACCGAACGACACTACTGCAGACAACAACGAAGATAGTTCGATCGCTGATTTAGACAAATACACATTGTAACAGTTAGGCGACAGTCTAATTAGCTCGTGTCTCTGCGGTTAGATGGCACCACTTCTCTGAAAAATGTACCATATATAAACGTGAAGATTGTTATTCAAAAGGACTCATTAAAAAACAGTAGAATCGTGAGCATCTTTTATTCCAACGCCTCTGAATCCGAGTCACTGCTTCGCCCTGCTGGCGCACTTACAAGTCTGCAACATTTGGTCCTACGAGCCACATCTAAAGCGATCACCAGCGACCAAGGACGTGCGAACAAGAAGACGTCCACTAGCGGCCGGCGAGGAAGATCGGCTTCACTCAGGGGCGTAAGACCTTTCCAAATCCTTACCCCACATACCCCCTTCTGTCCTATTTGTACTAAAATCGCCTTATATCTTATAGGAACAGCGGGTGTGGTGCGCATTATTCACCACAGTGGTTGCAGGATAACCGTGAGTACTCTTTCTTCCCATAAATCGTCAATATGAGTGAGGCGTTTAAGGAATTAGTGAGAAAACGGGGTCCTATTAAGGGTAGTTTGACGCTGTTTGTAAAAAGTGTAGATTCCCTTTCAAATTCCGATTTAAAGTTAACTGCCAAACAAATAAACGAGTTAAAGCTACGTCAGCTGTCGGCAGCTAACTTATTACAAAACTTTAATACTGTTCAATATGCTATTGAGGAATTAGTGGATGAAAAGGAATATGATAAACAGTTGTTAGAACGTGAAATGTTTGAAAATTCATATTACAGTGCCATGTCTACTGTTGAGTGTCTGTTAGAAAATCAAAAAGTTAGTTATACTAGTAGTGATAATTCTCATAACTGCAGAAACAAGTTACTGGTTAAATTGCCCACTATATCGTTGCCCTCATTCGATGGATCTTATGAAAACTGGCTAGAATTCAGAGATACATACTTGTCAATGATTCACAACTCTGAAGAGCTAGATGATATACAGAGATTTCATTATTTAAGATCTGCACTTACCGGTAATGCCCTTCAGGTAATTAAATCTCTAGAATTTTCTGCCAGTAATTACAAAATAGCTTGGGATCTGATCGAGGGTAGGTATGATAATAAAAATTTGCTAGTACATAATCATGTTAGATCTATTTTTTCGGTACAACCCCTTACAAAAGAATCAGCACCTTATATTCGTAAAATGGTTGATTCGATTTTTAGAAATCTACGCGCTTTAAAAACGTTAGGGGAACCTATTGAGTATTGGGATACTTTGCTAATCTATATCATTGTGTCTAAGTTTGATGCAGCCATAGATAAGGACTGGCAGCAATACAAGATTAATTTTATTAAAACTACTAACGAATCGATAACATTTGACACATTGATTACCTTTCTAAAGGAAAAAGCTGAAGTCTTAGACTTGGTCAAAGCAAATCATTCCAATAATTCAAATGGCAAGGTATCTCAAGATAACAATAGAAAACAGACATCAAAGATTCAAACTTTTGTGTCTACTCAAAGTAATCAGTCTTTGAATAATAATAACAAGAATAGATCTAAGCGTGTATGTGTTAAGTGTGAGGGTAGGCATCCCGTTTATGCTTGTAGTCAGTTCTTAAGTTTATCCCCGCAAGATAAACTAAACCTAGTCGAGGGTAAAAATCTGTGCTTAAACTGTTTACGGGTGGGTCATTCTAGTAAAGACTGTTTTTTCGGACCTTGTAGGCAGTGTAATGAAAAACACAACTCGTTGTTGCATGAGGTTCTCAACAATGGAGACACAGTTTCCGCCGTATCTCATGCTGCCTCTGATCCTCAGTCGCAACCCGCAGATCATAATTCTTCAGCTAGCTTGCACTCTAGTATAATACACACCACTTTAGAACCGGTTTTGCTGTCTACCGCTGTAGTAGAAATTGCTGCAGATGATAATACACAGTATATCAGAGCTCGTGCTTTACTGGACAGCGGTAGCCAGCACTGCCTCATATCAAGTTCATTTTGTAAAAAACTTCGCGCCAAAACATTACAGTCCACTTATAAAATCAGTGGTATAGGTCAAACAGTTACAAAAACGAACGAAACTTGTTATATAAAATTACGTTCTTTAAAAAATAATCATACAATACGCATGCATTGTTTGGCCATACCGCAAATAACTTCCACACTACCCGCTTCTAGATTAGTGAGTAAGTTAAATATACCCGAAAATATTGAGCTCGCTGATCCTTTGTTTTGCACACCTTCTCAAATAGATATTTTAATTGGTGCAAACTATTTTTGGGATCTTTTACTTGAAGGTAAAATTCGTTTACCTAGTGGTCCGTATTTGAATAATACGAAGCTAGGATGGATAGTTTCAGGTCCGGTACACACTGAGAGCTTGCGCATAAATCAGGTGCAGTGTAATTTCGGCCAAACTTCCGAATTAGAAGTAAACGATCAGTTAAAAAGGTTTTGGGAAATTGAAGAAATTTCGCCAGTTGTAAAATCGCTTTGTTCTGAAGATCGTTTATGTGAACAATTATTCAATGATACTACTAAGCGAGACGACAACGGTCGTTTCTCGGTTAGAATACCGCTTAAGGAGTCACCAAATACTCTTGGTGATAGCTACCATGTAGCTAAAAATAGATTTATGTCCTTGGAAAGTAAATTACAACGTCAACCGCATTATAGGTCAATGTATGTTGATTTTATGCGAGAGTACGAGAGACTTGGACATATGACTCGTGTTGAGGATTACCCCATGCCGTGTTACTTTCTGCCTCATCATGGAGTCTTCCGTGAGCACAGCACTACGACCAAATTAAGGGTGGTCTTCAATGCGAGCCAAAAAACGTCGTCCGGTAAATCTCTCAATGATATCCAATGGACAGGTCCACCTCTTCAAAATGATTTGATGGTTATTCTTATGAGATTCAGGCAATATCGGTATGTTGCATGTGCCGATATAGAGAAAATGTTTCGGCAGATTTCCATACATGACGATCAACGTAACTTACAGTTAGTCTTGTGGCGTGAGAATAATTCAGATCCGCTCGGTGTGTATCGCCTTAACACCGTTACCTACGGAACCGCCTCCGCGCCCTACTTAAGTATACGTTGTGTGCGTCAGCTGGCACTAGATTCTAAAGATCCTGAAATCTCAAGAATAATATTAGAAAACATGTACGTCGACGATTTATTAATGGGCGACGACAATAAATCGCATTTATCTCACCATTGTAAACAGGTTTCTGATGAGTTCGACTCTGGTTGTTTTCCGCTGCGTAAGTGGGTTTTTAATTCACCTGAAGTGGCATCAGATTCCATGCAGAGTGAAAGTTCTAAAGAATTAATGTTAGACGAGAACCAATCTAATAAAACGTTAGGATTAGGCTGGTTAAACTATAGTGATCAACTTCATTTCACTACAAAAATTAAATCTGAGACATCTAAAATAACTAAACGTTTTATCTTATCAGTAGTGTCTCAAATTTACGACCCATTAGGTTTATTAAGCCCTATTGTAATAGTAGCAAAGGCGCTATTGCAAAAACTCTGGCTATGCAAAACAGGTTGGGATGACTCATTACCACCAGATGTTTTGTTATGCTGGCATAAATTTGTTCATTCATTAATCGATTTACATAAACTTCGGATTCCTCGTCACGTGATAGGAAATTCCCCAGATCGTATTGAATTACACGTATTCACTGACGCTAGTCAAACGGCCTACGGTGCATGCGCATTCATACGTTCGGTAAATAGTAATGATGACGTAACAGTCAGGCTGTTATGTTCTAAGACTCGCGTCGCTCCACTCAAACCGGTTACAATTCCACGTTTGGAATTGTGCGGTGCGCTAATAGGTGCTAGATTACAATCTAAAATAGTAAAATCTATGCACATTAATTTTGACAGGATCATAATGTGGACTGATTCCACCATAGTCTTAGGTTGGTTAAAGATGTCACCGCATTCCTTAAAGGTTTTCGTCCAAAACCGAATAATAGAAATAAATGACCTGATGGCCGGTAAAGGAATTTGGTGTCATGTTGATGGCAAGTCCAATCCTGCGGACTTGTTATCACGTGGTATTTCTCTGGCTGAACTCGGTAGTTCAAATCTGTGGTGGCACGGACCAGATTTTTTATTGAATGCGGTTGCCAACTGGGATCAACAATGTGATGTTCCACTTTGTGATAACTTGCCAGAAATTAAATCAAATACTGTTTGTATGCTTAATAATAATCCTAATAACAGTATAATTAATTTCAATCGATATTCTTCATTTATAAAAATACAACGTGTCTATGCATACGTGTTCCGATTTGTAAACAATCTACGTGCAAAACATAATTCGGAACGTAGCACGGGCGCGTTATCAGTCGCGGAATTAAATAAGTCACTTATGTTTTTATCTAGAATTGCGCAACTAGAAGCTTTTCCAAGTGAATATAGTGCCTTAATTAATAAACATAAAATTAAATCATCTAGTAAACTATGTTCATTAAATATTTTTTTGGATGAAAATAGTTTAATGAGAGTGGGGGGTAGGTTATGCAATTCAGACTTACCTTTCGATCAAAAACATCCTATTCTGTTGTGTAGTAAACATCCGTTCACTATACTTTTATTTAGGCATAACCATCATGATATGCTGCATGCCGGTCCACAGCTTTTGTTATCACATATAAGACAAATGTGGTGGATAATAGGTGGTAGGAATCTAGCTAAGAAGGTTGTGCATCAGTGTATCAGATGTTGTCGAATGAGGGCAAAGTCCATTCAACCTATAATGGGTAATCTACCCAGTGAACGTTTCGAATCAGGTTTTCCATTTATTAAATGTGGTGTTGATTACGCAGGGCCTATGTTTGTTTTGAACAAAAAGGGCAGAGGTTCTAGATTAGAGAAATGCTACCTATGTTTATTTGTTTGTTTATCAACCCGAGCATTACACTTGGAACTTGTGACGTCACTGTCATCTGAAAGTTATATCCTAGCTTTAAAAAGATTTATTTCCCGTAGAGGGAAACCTACCCTAATTTATTCTGATAATGGTAGAAACTTTGTAGGTGCAGCAAAGGAATTTTCTGATTTTTTACAAAACAGCTGTCAAAGTATTACTGATTACACTTCAAATAATCAAATAGAATTTAAATTTATACCTCCCTACGCACCTCACTTTGGCGGTTTGTGGGAAGCAGGAGTCAAATCCTGTAAGCACCATATAACACGCGTGATAGGGAAGGCTCATTTAACATATGAAGAGTTCAGCACGGTTTTAGTACAAATAGAGGCCGTCCTGAACTCCCGTCCTCTGCACCCAATGTCCGTAGATCCTGACGACCTTGCGCCCCTGACGCCAGGTCACTTCCTCATCGGCCGGCCCCTGACGGCTCCTGCAGGCGCAGACATCACGGCGAAGCCTTCACACGCTTTATCACGCTACCTACGTGTCGAGCAGCTCAGGCAGCACTTTTGGAAGCGCTGGGCCAAGGACTACATCCCCGAGCTCCAGAGACGTATCAAATGGAAGGAAAACCAGGGTGCACTCACTCCCGGTTCCTTGGTGCTCATCAAAGAGGACAATTTACCGCCCCTCAAATGGCGGTTAGGGCGAATCCTGCTGACATATCCGGGACGAGACAATGTTGCCAGAGTTGCTCGCATCAAGACAGCAGCTGGCGTCGTCGAGAGGGCGTTTTCGAAGATCTGCCCTCTTCCGGTCTCATCATCGTCGCCAGAAAAGGAAGACAAGGCAGCCAAGGTTGAGAGCTATGGCTCTCAAAGGGGGCCAGTATGTTAAAGCAGCGCCATCTGTGACCACCGAACGACACTACTGCAGACAACAACGAAGATAGTTCGATCGCTGATTTAGACAAATACACATTGTAACAGTTAGGCGACAGTCTAATTAGCTCGTGTCTCTGCGGTTAGATGGCACCACTTCTCTGAAAAATGTACCATATATAAACGTGAAGATTGTTATTCAAAAGGACTCATTAAAAAACAGTAGAATCGTGAGCATCTTTTATTCCAACGCCTCTGAATCCGAGTCACTGCTTCGCCCTGCTGGCGCACTTACAAGTCTGCAACAATTAGCAATATCCTTCAAAATCATTCAAATTATAATTGATTGTGTGTTACGCAATTAGGGTGCTGGTCTGAGCCAGTCTCCAGATTTTCCCGCTATCTCTTGTATGTAAAATGTGTTTTTACCTGAACATTTTCCTGAAGTTACAATTTGTATGCAGGTGCTCTCAACTTCTGTCATGGCCGAATAGAATCTCTCACACTCTACGCTCAAAGATGAAAGAAGAATGAGGTTCTTTAACACCCACGTTAAAGATATAGTTGATAAAAGAGCATACTAAAAGCATAAAGATATTGATCAATTTCCAATATATTCAATTATTTTTCATTCAATTAAGTCATTAAAGTATTAATACAAGTGTTGTATCATCATTTTCTAAAAACTAAATTCGTTAAAGTAATAAGAGTCTGGCCACGCTAAGTCTGCAATGGAATAACAATGGCAACCCCAAAAAGTTTTATTTATGGTATACATTTACATCAGTCAGTTATTTCCGTTTCGGGGTTGAAAGTAGATCTAATGATTTTGATATTTTGCCTTTTGATTTTTGCATAATATGTAGATAATGTGTAATAGACTATGTCGTACCTATGCTCTAGCTCCATACGATGACAAAACTGTATCAAATCCATACTGCATCGTGCTAAAGTGACTATTACCAGGAATAAATCAAATTATAAACAAAATAACCTATTAAAAACAAAAAAAAAACAATCAAAGTATCAATTTTTTTCGTGGGACAGGATGGATAATTCCACCGTTTTTATTACTTATACAGACTTAGCATGGCTAGACTCTATTAAGTACCTACTCACACGTCATTTTATTAAACCGAAGCGTTACCTTAGGAGTCTAAACTCATAAACTCTTAAGGTTTTACGAAATCTTGATATGGTGAAAAGAATGATAGTTACAATAAACGTATTTGTATAAAATAAACCAGCAAGATTACCTGAACATCCCCATAGTCAGGTGCCTTCATTTCTATACGAATCCAGATATCCAATAAAGTGTTAGAAGACGTGTGTACAATATAAAATAAAACCTGCAACAAACGTCAATATTTAAAAAATCTCATATAAAAACACAAAGTACTGTGAAAATTACCTGACCTAAACCCACCAATCGATTAAAGGTCTTCTCAACTATTTCGAAAACTTGTATTATGTCTATATAACTTTTAAACATACTATCCAAATACTGTTCATCTTCTACATCATCGGTATATCCTGACTTCCGCAGTTCTTCTATCCAGCACTTCAGACCTTTATAGACAAGCTTCATACTCCTTGTTGCGTATATCATATTCATGTCAAATTGAATGCAAGTATAACTCGATAAAATATTGGCAATACCAATCTCATAGAAAATATAAAAATACATGCATATCCAGGAAAAATGAAAACAGTTAATGGCGATGACGCAGACCCAGTTGGATATGATGAAATGATTGAAAGATTTTCCGTTCAGTTTGAGGATTCTATGCACATTTTGGATCTTCAAGACAAATAACACATTGTCCAGCCTCTGCTGGATGTTGGTGCAGGAGTTTAAGAACCCACCGATGAAATATAAAACAAAGTCATAGATATTCAGAAAGAAGTAGTCAAAAACTTCCAGCCCAGTTCTGTTCGGGGACATGAAGAACATGATGTAAATGATAACCATCAAGATTACCGAAGCGCATATTGACAGAAAACTGTAACGACGACTGTTGGGAGTGATGACGTTATGCCGAATTTTGTATTTAGCACAGACAAATAAAGCTTGCATCATATTCATCGGTTTGAGTATTGATTGTAAGTATTTTTCAACTACATTGTCTTGTAACGTTTCTTCATTGATTTCATTTGATCTATTAGGTTCATATGGTGCACGAGGTTCACTTGCTATACTTTCTATATTAATAGCAATTGTATTATTTAAAAATCTTTTATGTGTTGTTTGTGGCGACATGTTTGTTATAAGAGGCAGTTCAAAGTAGATTGGAGTAAATGAATAAAAAACGATACAAATTAATTATGATAAGTAGATGCTTAGTAAATATTCGACGAATTAATATTTTATGTCGCTGTTATTTCTGAGTATAAAAATATAGGTGTCGTCGGTAGATTGTAATAACTCATCATAATACAAACGGTATTGTCTGTTTGTAAACGCTCGCTGGTTTGCACAAGGCAGAAGACAAATTGATGATTAGAAGATAAATAAAAATTACATTATGTAACTTGTAATAATCATGTAATCAAATTCATAATGAGGCAGGTTCCGCCAGCGCCAAGTATCCGAACGGTGACGAATCTATAAACATACGACAGACGGATAAATTGTGAAAGTACGTGTGTGCTTTCATACGTACCTTGTGGCTGGTACCCGGTGACGACTACCCGGTAGTAGGAACGTGTGAGAAGATTAGATAACATAATCTGTCTAGCCTTTACCACACTGTGTTTGGGTCGGCTTTCAATCTAATCGGATGTAACTGACTACCAGTATTTTACATGGAGCGACTGCCTATCTGACCTCCACAACACAGTTACTGAGTAACACTATTCCTCATGATTATACTGGTTTTCCGAGACACGGAGGGGTCTCGGTATGTAATGGATGATCATCCATCCACGGATTGACTAGGCCAAACGCAGCTCAACCACGAGCCCCAAAGATAACAATCGGAATTAATGTCAAAAAGATAAAACATAAGCCATAAATTAGATTATTAAAGTATTGATTAAATTTAACGGTTTACAATTTGTTTGTCAAATTGTATTACAAACATGTTTTCAATAATAAACCGAATAGAATCAAGAATAAACTCAGCTATAATCAAGACTGCACCAATCGTTCCGTATTACAGTGATGTTTTGTTCAACAGCCAGATTGAAAATGATCTACAGTCAGTTCTAAGGCCGTTGAATTTAATGCAAGCCCTCTTCATCTGTTCGAAGTACAAAAATTACGACAACATCATCACTGTAAACAGTTTCACTTACAATTTTATTGTAGTCTTCTGCATGATCTTATTCCGCTCCTATTCTTTCTATAGTTGGTTTAGCGAATTTGTCGGTTTCGGTGAGGGCGTCACCATTCTCCTTAACTGGTCTTCTATCTATGACAACTTCTTCTACACGATTGGGTTCATTTTAAATTACTACGGCAATATCAAGTATCGTCATAAAAATGTATTATTAGTTTCAAAGATCCAGCACGCTTTCACTCTCCTCAAAGTGAGCCGTAAAGAACACAGAAGATTAAAAATCTACAATTGGATTTCAGTTATAAGTGTTAACACTGTTTTTATTGTAACATGGATCTTATTTTTTTGTTTCCTCCCTAAAATGGGTTATATCAATATACTTTTAGGTTACAATGTCCTTATTTTTGATATTAATGTCATGTACGCTTCATTTTTTATGAAACTGTTATGTAAGCTGTTAATGATTTGGATTGAAGATGTTCGAAGGGCGGAAAACATTTCAGATTCGGAAAGAGAATCTTATTGGCAGATCAAGTATGATGTGTATGTAAACATAATGGAGGCATATAAGCTCATTGAGACAACTTTTGGTCAGCTTGTAAGTACAGATCTTCCCAGTTATGGCGCAAACCTTCTGGTATATAAATCCAGACTAAGTAATGTAATAATGTTATTTTATTTTCAGATTGCATTCAATATAATAAATACAGCATGTCATGGGCTGATACACATAGCCACGGTATTAAAGATACGAGTAATACTGATTAATGATTTTTTAGTAAGTGATTCCTTCTCGATTTTTTTATCTAACAAGACTTTATTGATAAATACACCTTATTGTACACCATAAAACAATTTGTACAGCCAAAGCAAGGGCGTGTCATCGTAGAAAATCTATTTTTACCTCAGACAACCTTAACATGGACATACGATAACAGGGGCTTTATCATTCATTCTCATAATATTAGAAGTAATTAGACTTAAGGTTCCACTAGTCGACGGCTCGAACTCGTTGGTGGCGTGGCTATTACGCATGCTATTTAGTAAAGCTATTTATTAATTTAGTTTTATTAATTTAGTATTTATTTATCTAGTTTTTATTTATTTATTTATATATTCATTTATTTACTTAGTGAAATAGACAATGACTTATAACGAAAACGAGCGCGTAAAACTTCATGATCAGACCTTTGGGCGTATAGATATTATGGAAAAACTGCTGGATGTATCAACTCAAAGTAAAATTACTTGAACTTTTCAATAAATTATCTATTCCCATACGGTTTCTATTTTGCCATATTCATATTACATAAGTTATTTATTTACGTCCAAAAACGAGTTAAAATTAGTGTTGAAATATGGAAATTTGGACGCTCATTACTCTCAAACCAATACTTTTTTCCCAATTCTGCTTCCATACAGGGCCATAATTTTTAGTTTTAGACGTACACCGTCAAACAGGCGAGTAATCACCATACTACGTTTGTATGGAAGAATGACCGACTAGTGTACCCTTAAGTAAGGCAGTTTATGAGACCGATATTAGTGGAAACACCAAAAGTGCATCTAGGTATATATATTGGTGATGTCATTTATAAGGGTCATGTGCATAATAGAACAGGGCGTGCTCCTTTCTATCATAATCAGAAGGAGGATTTTTTAAAGGAAATTCTTAATCCATCTGAGTATTTTACGGCCTTTCTTCTCAGAGTAGTCAGATAGGAAACGCCGCCGACCTCATCTTGTTTTTAAAATATTATAGACGTGTAAAAGTGTTTGTACAAACCTATTTCCAGAAACTAAAATCATTATCATTTCATATCATAATTATTTCATCATTTCATTTCATTTTCTTCGTATGTTTGAAAAAATCGTGTGCTCGACAACGTAAATAACGCAATGAATATTGTTGAATTTGACTGGTCAACCCAAATATAAACTTAACATTGTAGTTGAAATACATCTTGTCCCATACATTCCAACTGCAAATGTAAATTTGTTCGCACAATATTGAGAGATTTACCATGTCATTTTAAGACTATAGACTTCTTATAGGTTTTGCTGTAATCTATGAGTAAAGAGCCAAAATAAAGAGGTAAATTTTCATCGAATTTCTTAAATATCTTTAAAAGTATGTATTCTAGAATTATATAAAAAATATTTTTAAGATCCTCGTAACAAGCCCTTTCATTTGATATGTCACACGATACTGCCAGCAAAACTTTTTTTTTAATTTTCTTGGTTGCCCTCCAAAAGTGACCCCTATATTGAAAAATCATTTACATAGTTACGTTATACGTTCGTGTTTGGGTCACAGAAATACATACTTGTACCAAACTTAATCGATCCGTTACATTTGGAGCAAATTGGCTGTGACAGACGGACAGACAGTTAGACACACGAGTGATCCTATAAGGGTTCCATTTTTTCTTTTTGAGGTACAGAACCCTAAAAACCTTTATTTGTATTTCTTATTTACAGTTTGGTTTACTAATAGTTGTTTCACAAGTATGGTTGCTGACAAGTATGCTGATTGGAATATCTTTGAGCGTGAATTGTGAGAGATTCTACAAAGCCATGCAAGATGTCCGGGGTGCAGTGACACCACTAATGTATTCAAACAGATGTTCAGGTTAACATTAATTTTTATTTTTTTTATTGTAAGCAATTTTAATTTATTGGATGGTAGGTAAATAGGGCAAGCGGGGTGGTGGCTCATCTGATGGTAAGTGTTTCCCGCCGCTTTAAGACGTCTCTCTTCATGTTACCCTGTCAATGGGAGCACAAAAGGGTCCTTCCCCATAGTCAAACTTTTTTGTCAAACTGATTTGACCACAAGGAATAATTTTCCCTGTGGACAAACTTTATTGATATTGCAACTTTTTAGCACGCTACAGCTTGGCGACAGAAGTAGGCAAGTAGAATCTAGCCACGCTAACTCTGCATAAGTAAAAAAATTGTGGAATTAGAAAATCTATAGACGGCAACACCGTCTATACTACGACAAAAAAAAATTATATTTTGTTTGTCTTTTTGTTTTTGATAGGTTATTTTGTTTATATTCTGATTCTTTCCTGGTAAAAAATAGTCACTTTAGCACGGTGCAGTGTGGATTCGATACAGTTTCATCACCGCATGGAGGTAGAGCATAGGTACGACATAATCTATTAGGCAAAAATCAAAAGGCAAATCTTGTAAACATTTTCATTTTTGACGACATTGTGCTGTTCACATTTTGGAATTTACATAGCATATTATATAATAACTCCCACACTCTACTTTTAATAGGTTTAACCATTTTTATACTTTACTAGCTTTTGCTCGCGGCTTCGCCCGCGGGAACGTACTACCGGGATTACATACCTAAAGGTAGTTTTATACCGGCGAGGCGAGGCATGGATGGGATGAGCGAGAATTGAAATCACCCTTTTACACCGAAAGATGTCCAGCGCTATACCGCGCCGTTCCGCGATGGCCAGCGCTGCCTGAGACATCGCGAGACATCGCGAGACATCGCGAGTCAGTGCTTGACGGAGAAAGACCGTGCGTGTCCTCGATGGCCGGTGCGAGATTTGTATATCCATTTTACGAAGTAAATAATGCTCTATTTATACAGAAATAAAGTTCAACTTTATACTAACAAATATTTCAATTCTCGCCTCGCACATTCTCGCGCATCCAGACCTTTTACATCAAAGGCAGGGTGTGGATAGAAATTTTGCAATAAAAATTTCATATCTCGTCCATCCCATCCACGCCTCGCCTCGCCGGTGTAAAATCACCTTAATAGCCGAGGAAATGCCATTGACATATACTGCTGCACTCACGTTGTCATCAACCATGATTATGTAGTTACCCGTAATTTTGAAACTGTGATATCTTTTAAACTATTAATTTAAATATGATGTCAAGGCATATTTTAATTTGATTTAAATGCTCAATTTAAGTAACATAGTTTATTGGATAAAGATTTATATAATACCGGTCAAAATAGCTTTGGAAATAACAATGAAATTTTTATCAAATTCTGAAAGATAATAATGGTTATTGTGGGTCATCCTTAGAAGATACACATATGCCATTGTGGACTTTTTTGTTGAAATTTTTATGATGTTTTCTTTTTAATTCTAGATTACTGTAGCACATAAATTTTATGTAACTTTTACGATTTCCGCGGCGTACACCAATAAAGCACCCAGTCGGCATGATTTTTCCCGACATCTTCAGCAATAATCGTCAAATTTCAGACAATCTATAAAAAACCTTAATAAATTATACACTAAAACCTTCCGCATGAATCACTCCGTCCATTGGTGACGGTAGTTTTTGAGTTTATCGCGTTCAGACAGACAGACAGACAGACGCGGCGGGGGTCTTTGTTTTACAATAATGTAAGGATTTTGTGAAAACAACTTACAGCGTAAGCAATCTGACAGCTCAAGTACCACGAAAGTGAGTGATGTAAAAGTATACCATCTATGAAACTTTTTGGGGTTGCTCATTTATTATTCTATTGCAGAGTTAGCGTGGCCAGACTTTAGCCATGGTGATACTTCCCTGGAATTGCCCGACGGTGGTCGTAAAGACCAAATGTTATAATGCAACCTTTAGGATAGACCAATATATTGAGCAGTGTTTGAATACGCCAATATACCACATTACATAATACAACCTCATTTCACCAGTTATCCTTTAAGTCCCATTTATGTTCGAACTTAATACAATTAATAATAATAGCAGCTTGTTATTGTCCTCTTTCTCATACAGATAAGGCACGAGCAATGATCACCACGCTTGCCCAAGCCAGATATATTATATTTACTATAACTCCAGATTCTCTCACGATATTTTCCTTCACCGATGTCAGTAATGAACAAGGTAGACAGACATACAGAAATTATATATGCATTTTAAAAATTCACATTGGTATTTCCCCGGATTTGAACCAACAACCTCGTGCATGAGAGTCGAGGCCAAAACACTGGGCCATCACGACACTCGTCTCACCATTAACTAGGCATACATTTAGATTCTGGGCTGCGACTGAGCATGTTATATTTATATTAATTAATTTGTTTTATTAACAGATAAACATACTCTCTCCGCGTGTAAGAACATTCAACGTATGCAGAACGCTTCGTTCAAGAAAATGAGCGCGTGCGGCCTTTTTATCGTGGACGCCATGATGTCTCTGCGCCTATTCAGTTTCATCACCACGTACACTATAGTTCTGATTCAGTTCGAATTTCTTTAATTCTAGATTACTTTATGTATTCTTCTTTTTTTTTGTTTATCCTTCAGTGGTACCATATTTCCCCATATAATATGTTTTTATCTTACATTCTCAGCTGTCTGCCGTCTCCTTATCATTTGTGTTAATTAATCTTCATATAGTTCATCAATTTATTGTTATGCCTTTCTCTTCCTCTCCATTTGTCAATATTTATGTTCATTACCTTCTTAGTCACATGCGTTTTATTCTTATTCATTACATGCCTACAATTTCTTTTAAACTTTTCATTCACAGGCGCTACTTTTGAATGTCCTCTCTCTTACCCTGATGTTCGTATGTGAACCTATGAGTGTTGTGAAATTAAATAAATTTTAAAATCAATCGTTTTATTTATTAATGAATTTTGAATAGAAACGAGGTTAAACTGACGAGTATTGATTTACATACTGCAGCTTTTATCCCAATTCGTGGAAGACTTCCTGTTTCACCATATAAAACGAAATGACACAATGATTCTGTAGTTATGCAAAAACGAATAGTTTAAATTGGTGGCCCAAAAATAAATAAATTATGATCTGTTATTTTATTTTCGCTTTTATTTAATTTTACTTTACATTGATTGTAATAACAAGTTCAAAACTATTGCTAGCATCTTGTCTATGTTTCACTCGCTGTGCGTGAGCCATTCCTACCTGCCAGCCGACTTTATAAAAACAGTGGTAGTAGCTGTAGTGAAGAATAAAACTGGTGACCTTACTGATAAGAGTAACTACAGACGTATCTCTCTTTCACTGTACTGCTAAAGTGTTTGACGGTTTGCTTAACGCACAGTTAAATAAAGGGGTAACACTGCACGATAACCAGTTCGTGTTTCGTCCCCGGCTGTCCACTGAAAGTGCTATTCTGTGTCTTAAGCACACCTTCAAATACTACACAGACTGTAAAACATCGGTTTATGCGTGCTTCCTTGATTTGTCCAAGGCTTTCAACCTTGTAGCGTACCTGTTGTGGATCAAGCTGAGGAGCATAGATTTTCCGCCGGAACTCATCAGTTCCGGCGGAAAATCTATGCTCCTCAGCTTGATCCAGTACTGATATGCGCACCAGTCTATTAGTGTTTGGTGGGCGGGGGCAATGTCAGATGCGTATCAGCTCGAATGCGGAGTCAGGCAGGGTGGCTTAACATCTCCTACCCTGTTTAATTTGTGTATAAACGGTCTGATCATGGCGCTCATCATCCAGCATGTCGGCTGTCACATTGACCGTATATGTGTCAATAATCTAAGTTATGCTGACGACTTGGTGCTGATGAGCGCTTCAGTCTGCGGCTTGAGGAAGCTGTTACAGATATGCGAGGAATGCGAGACTGTCGATCTCAAAGATCACGCAGACATGGAACGGGAGCGGAGGGCGTTGTCTGTTTGAGCGAACATGATCGCCCGCAGATTTGCGCGGTGCTCTAATGTAGTTAAGGCTACGCCCTTTAGAGCGTACTGTACATCGCTTTACTCATGCAGTCTATGGGCTCACTACTCCAATAGAAGTTACAGCGCCATCCGCATCCAGTACAATAACGCGTTCAGGGCGGTGATGGGGTTACCCCGATGTTGCAGCGCCTCGGGTATGTTCACAGAGGCGCGAACCAACTGCTTTTACGCTACCATGCGCAAGCGTGCCGCGTCCTTGGTGCACAGGGTGCGGGTTAGTCCCAACCTCGTACTGGCGATGATTGCGGGAAGGCTAGACTGCCCCTTCATCCGGCATTGTTCCATCTTGCTGTACCAGTGTCTGAGAGAAGTTATTAATTTTATTGTAAAAATGACGTTATTTATTTTGATTTAAGTTAATTTGATTTGATGTAATTTGATTTTAATTGATTTGATTTGGTTTTATTCGACATTATTTGATTTTATTTGTTTCAGTTTGCTGCTGTAATTTGGCATGGGTATATGTACATTAATCACGCCGACCAAGTGGTAAATATACGTATTGTTTTTTATTTTAGGGTACCTCCCCTACACATAAAGAGGGGATTTTTCTTCTTTTTTTTTCATGGTGTGGGTGTCGTTGGAAAGGTCGTTCAAAAATATTGCGGGTGTGTGACAACTATTTTTCGATTCAGCAATCCGTTTGCGAAATATTAAGCTTTAAAGTGACAATTTTTTTTAGAAGCAAGTGTGTGCCCTCTGCCAGGTAAATTGTTATTTTTGGATATGTGAAAAAATTCACAGCAGTAGTATTTATACAACGAAATTAAAAGAAAAATTATCACAACCAAGTAGGATTTACAAGTTAACAAGTAATAATCGACCAACTTACAATTAGCAAAAATATAAAAATATTTTCTTCCATACATTCTATAGCGGAGAATATGTTTTTCAACTACAATGATAAGTTTGTTCTTGGGATAAATTCATCCCAACTACGGAATCCTTCATTGTACGTGGTCCGACACGTACTTTGCCGGTTTTTTTATCTTATCTTAATACATTAAGAAATGTGGAGTCAAAACCATGCGTTCAGAGCTAATAATAATGACCAGCTAGATCGGCCTGTTTGTCCACAGTGCGCTCGTTGGCTTGCAAAATGCTGAAGGCAAATTGATGAACCTTCTAACAGTATTCATCTCACCAACAGTCTAAGATAATTAAACATGATTTGAGGATAAATAAAAAAGTTATATTTTGTCGCAATTGTAATAAGCATGTAACAAAGTACATTATGAGACAGCTTCTGCCAGCGCCAAGTATCCGGCCGGTGGCGAAAGTATAGACGAATAAATTGTGCCAGTACGTGTGTGCTTTCATATTAGCTTGCAACTGGTACCCGGTGACGACTACCCGGTAGTCGAAACGTGTGTAAAGATATTAGATAACATCGTCTGTATAGCCTTTCCCACACTATGTTGGGGTTGGCTTCCAGTCTAACCGGATGTAGCTGAATAACAGTATTTTAGATGGAGCGACTGCCTATCTGACCTCCACAACCCAGTAATTGGGTAACACGATACCTCATGGTTGGACAGGCTTCTGACGGCGTAACGATTTTCAAAGATGACAGTCGGGACCAATGTTTTCGGAGGTACGGAGGGGTTTCGGTATGTAATGGATGATCATCCATCCACAGATTGACCGGGCCAAGCATAGCTTAACCTTCGATTGATCTGTACGGCTGTTATTACTTTAAAGCCCCAAAGATAACAATCGGAATGAATGTCAAAAAGATAAACGCCATTAGATTATTAAAGTATTGATTAAGTTTAACGGCTTCCAATTTGTTTGTCAAATAGAACAGTTGAGTTGTATTACAAACATGTTTTCAATAATAAACGGAATAGAATCAAGAATAAACTCTGCTTTAATTGAGACTTCACCAATCGTTTCATATGACAGTGATGTTATGTTCAACAACAAGATTGAAAATGATCTACAGTCGGTTCTAAAGCCGTGAAATCTAATGGAAGCCCTCTTCATCTGTTCGAAGTACAAAATTCACGACAACATCATCACTGTAAACAGTTGCACCTACAATTTTACTGTAGTCTTCTGCATGATCATATTCCGCGCCTATTCTTTCTATATTTGGTTTAGCGAATTTGTTGGTTTCCGTGAAGGCTTCTCCATGCTCCTTAACTGGTCTTCTATCTATGACAACTTTTTCTACACGATTGGGTTCATTTTAAATTACTACAGCAATATCAAGTATCGTCACAAAAATGTATAGGTAATTAGTTTCAAGAATCCAGCACGCTCTCACTCTCCTCTGAGTGAGCGGTACGGAACTCAGAAGATTGAAAATCTACAATTGGATTTTAGTTATAAGTTTCAACAGTGTTTTTATTGTAACATGGATCTTACTTTTTTATTTCCTCCCTAAAATGGGTTATATCAATATACTTTTAGGTTACTATGTCCTAATTTTTGATATTAATGTCATATACGCTTCATTTGTTATGAAACTGTTATGTAAGCTGTTACTGATTTGGATTGAAGATGTTCGAAGGGCGGAAAATATTTCAGATTCGGCAAGAGAATCTTATTGGCAGATCAAGTATGATGTGTATGTAAACATAATGGAGGCATATAAGCTCGTTCAGACAACTTTTGGGCAGCTTGTAAGTACACATCTTTGGTTATGGTTATGGGGCGAGCCTTTTGGTATATAAATCCAGACTAAGTAACGTAATTATGTTATTTTATTTTCAGATTGCATTCAATATAATAAATACAGCGTGTCATGGGCTGATACACATGCCACGGTATTAAAGATACGAGTAATACTGATTAATGATTTTTTAGTAAGTGATTCCTTCTCGATTTTTTATCTAACAATAATTTATTGATAAACACACCTTATTGTACATCATAAAACAATTTGTACAGCCAAAGCAAGGGCGTACATCGTAGAAAAACCATTTTTACCTCAAACAACCTTAATAGGGACATATTGGACATAGGATAACAGGGGCTTAATCCACATACATTTATTTACATAATGTTAGAAGTAATTAGACTTAAGGTTCCACTAATCGATGGCTCGAACTCGTTGGTGGCGTGGCTAATACGCATGCTAATTAGTAAAGTTATTAATTAATTTGGTTTTATTTATTTATCTAGTTTTTATTTATTTATATATCCGTTTATTTACTTAGTGAAATAGACAATGATTTATAACGAAAACGAGCGCGTAAAATTTCATAATAGACCTTTGGACATATCGATATTATGGAAAAACTAAAATGATCTAATCAAAATAAAATCATTTGAACTTTTCAATAAATTATCTATTTCTATTTTGCCATTTTCATATTATATAAGTTATTTATTTACGCTCAAAGACGAGTTAAAATGTGTGTTGAAATATGGAAGTTTCGACGCTCATAACTTCCAAACCAATATTTTTTTCCCAATTTTGCTTCCATACAGAGCCATAATTTTTAGTTTTGAACGTACACCATCAAAGACGAGTAATCACCATACTACGTTTGTATGGATGAATGACCGACTAGTGTACCCTTAAGTAAGGCAGTTTATGAGACTGATACTAGTGGAAACGCCGGAAGGGCGACATCAAGGACATCTAGGTATACATTGACCTTATTGTCTAGTTATACTAACAGCATAGTGAATAATTATGAATTACCATGTACGAAGGAGGGCCCACCTACAATGCCAACATACTTGGAGGCCATTACCAGTCAGATAGGGTATTCTCTTCCTGCTGGAACTCATACGGGCATTTCAGATTCTTCTGTTGTAGTTGTGGAGGTCACTCCGGATAATTCCAACAGAAGTTACCCCTTCAATTAACCAATTATTATTAGAGAATAATAAAAAGATATCTTCGGGCAATAAAACTCATAATGTTAAACTAAAGGGAGTGCAATATACTTTAAAATTATTTAATCAAAATATCCAAGGTTGCTCTTCCAAATTACTGGAAATAGTTTTTTTTTTTTTTTAAATACCTAGTTTGATGTAATTTGTTTAACAGAGCATTGTTTAAAAGATCATCAAGTGTCAATTAATTATGAAAATTATTGTGGAGTTAACCATTTCAGCCGAAAACATATGATACATGGCGGGTCATTAATATTGATTAAACATTATATTAAATCGAAAGAAAGAAAAGACATTATCGGACTGTCTGTTGAACACAACATTGAATTGTTCTGTGTTGAGCTTGATAAGCATGTTATAGTATGCGTATACAGACCTCCAAGTTACCAGAATCTATCCGTGTTTGATTCTGTAATGGAAGATGTATTAAAGAAACTTAGTACTAGTAGTAAGTCAATAATCATATGTGGTGATTTTAATATTAACTTATTAGAAAATAACTCGAATACTGTCAGATTATGAAGTCTTTTTAGGTCATTTGATTTGTCAAATGTTTTTATTGAACCAACCCGAGTGACAGCTTCTTCTGCCACTTGTATAGATAATATTTTTTTGTAATTATGATTACCTTCATAAACAAATTGCAAATAAGTAGCCATCAGATCACAGTTGACAAACAATAACATTTTGCTCCTACATACCTTTACAAAAAATTAAAATAAGGTTAAGGCCAATTACATGAAAAAGTTTAGAGAAATTAAATAATTCTTTGCCCAATAAATTATATGTTCAGAGTTTTAATAATATAGATGACCCAAATGAGTTCTACGCCGAGTTCTTTTCACTATTAAACACGTAATTTAATGAAGTAGAACTTTTCCACTAAAGACTAAAAGTATTTACACAAAGTTCTTATTTAGTAATTGGGCGACACCATGTATTCGTAAAAGCAGGGAAAAAGTATTTGAACTTTATGGCCTAAATCAACATATGAATAATACAAGCTTTCATAAATATGTTGCAAAATATTCAAAAACTTTTAAAAGTGTATGCAAAATAGCCAAAGCTCTTTAGGTATATTAGTAATAAAATAAAATCAGCTGATGATAAAATAAAAACTACCTAGCAAATAATAAATAATGAAACAGGTAGGAAAAAGCAGTGAAATAATGAATTTAATTTAGAGACTGCACATAGCCCCATTAACTCAGATATAGAAATAGCTCAAGAATTTGAAAACATTTTTGCTAATATTCCCCTTAAAACTACTGAAGCTTTAAATTCCTCACCCGCGCTTTCTGCTGCCTTACTTAGACAGAATGTGAAGGCTTGCCCTTTGGAGTTTAGGTTTCAGCATACAAACGCCCAGGCTGCTATAAAAGCTTTTAAAGATCTTAAAATTAAACCAACAGAAGATCTCTGGGGAATTTCTGTAAAAGTCTGTAGATCTATAATCGAAACCATTGCGCCCTATTTAGCTTACATATTTAACACCAGTATAGACCAAGTAGTCTTTCGGGATCTCATGAAACACAGTAAAATAGTTCCATTGTTCAAATCCGGTGATAGTAAAGAACCCAACAATTATAGGCTGTGTCAATTCTGCCAGTTCTCAGTAAGGTGTTTGAAAAGTTGATGCTCAATCAAATGTTATGTCACTTTAATAAAAAATCCATCTTTCATGAACAACAATACGGTTTCACCAAAAGGCGTTGTACCACTGACGTGTCACCCTAATAAAGAACATTTTAATGCCTGGGAAGAAGCACAAGATGCCATTGGAATCTTTTGCGACCTCTCGAAGGCGTTCGATTGCGTAGACCATGAGACACTTTTTTTTTGTTTTTTTTTTTCTCGTTACTTCCGCTGAAACTAGAGCACTATGGGATTAGGAATACAGCTCTTGACTTACTTAGATCATACCTGAAAGATAGAAAGGTTAAAGTTCAGGTAAACGGCGTAAACTCATTAGGGTCTGAAATGGCAGTGGGCGTTCCTCAAGGTTTGATATTGGGTCCATTCCTCTTTTTAGTTTACATTAATGATTTACCCCAATAACTTCAAAATCAACCGAAGATGGTGTTATTTGCAGATGACACATCATTTATTTAAAAAAAAAAACTGACGGTCACAAAATCTTGAAGACGTGAATAGCTCTATTCTACAAGTCCAAGATTGGTTTACGGTAAATAGTTTGGTACTAAATAAAACAAAAACCAAATGCATTAGATTTAAAATTACCTAATGTTAGAAGTAGCGAATGTGACATCATATTGAATGGGGAAAAACTAGAATTTATTAATCAAACGGTTTTCCTAGAAATCACGCTAGACAAGAAATTACAATGGGGACCTCATATAACATCTCTTGCGGGGCGGCTAAACTCGGCCGCTTCTGCTGTTAGAAAGATAAGACAGTTAATAGATGTAGAAACCGCGCGTTTGGTCTATTTTAGCTACTTCCACAGCATTATGTTGTGTAGCATTTTATTGTGGGGTCGGGCTGCTGACATTGAATCCATCTTTATTTTGCAAAAGAGAGCTGTCAGAGCCATTTATAATCTACGTCGCTGCGAATCTCTCAGGAAACTATTTAAAAGGATTAATATTATGACGGTGCCTTGCCAATTCATTTATGAAAATATTATGTACGTAAGGAAAAAACCCACATGTTTTTAATAAAATAAGTGATAGACATCATTTTAATACTAGAAATAAAGATAAACTAGATCAACCATTTTTCAGATTATCTAAAGTACATACATCTTTTATGGGGTAATGTGTTAAATGTTACAACAAAATACCTTGCGACATATTGCAATTAAATTAAAAAAAATTTAAAACTCATATTAAAAGTACACTTTGTAAAAAAGCATATTACAAATTAGAGGATTATATCCAAGATAAGAGTGCTTGGAAACATGCTGGTCCTGCTCCATAGGACAATTTAGAATCAAGACAAAATCAAACAGGTTGCTAATTTAATTGTAAAATTTATAATTTTGTGTTATAAGACATTGTTTTTACATTCTGTGATTACTTCCTCACACACTGACTTATTAATTTTTAAAAAATTAGGAAAATAGTCTACTTTTACAATGTTTGTAAATATGTGAGCAGCATGTATCTATCACATAATGAAATTATCTGTCGTTGTTTCATTTTAAATTCTTTTTACCTATTGTGGTATAGTAATTTTATTCTAGGTGCATCGTCTTCACATATAATCATTTAACTAATGTACGTACTTATACAAACTATTGTAAAACATTTTAAAAGAGTAAAGGTGGAGTTTCTTGCCCATTCTTCTCCATACGAAAACTACCTTTTGGAAGGGGTGACTAGAATCAATTATATTATTTTGTCAGTTTGACGTTCAAAAATGCCATATTATATGGGCCTATTTGAAACAAATGCTTTGACTTTGACTTTATTGGTGATGTTATTTATAAGGTTCATGTGCATAATAGAACAGGGCACGCGTGTATGATCAGTACCACCCTTCTATCACAATCCGAAGTATTTTGAAAGAAATTCCTAATTCAACTGAGTATGTTACAGCCTTACTTCTCACAGTAGTCGGGAAAAGCCGACGATCTAAACTTGTTTTTAAAATATTATAGACGTATATAAGTGTATGTATAAACCTATTTACAGAAAATAAAATCTTTTCATCACTTCTTTTCATTTCTATTGCTACGTATGTGTGAAAAATTCAGTCTGCTCGACAACGTAAATAACGCAATTAATTGAATTTTCAAAATAAATCGCATTGGGATTGTCAGTGTTTACGCAATTACCCCGCAAATATATGAACGTAGAAAAAGAAAAGTTTCTGCCCACCAGTCTTTATAAATATAAGGTGTCAGCTATGGGTTCAATGTCAGAATCGAACCCATAAGCTCCACAGCAGCAGTTAAGCAGTTAGTGAACCAGTGATGTGTGTTTCTAAATACGGAAAAATATATACACATACACAATACACAATACGGAAAAATATCTAGTGCAGGTCTGTTAATAATAAAAAAAATATATATCTTCATTTGTATTTCTTATTTACAGTTTGGTTTAGTAATAGTTGTTTCACAAGTATTGTTGGTGAAAAGTATACTGATTGGAATATCTTTGAGCATGAATTGTGAGAGATTCTACAAAGCCATGCAAGATGTCCGGGATGCGGTGACACCGCTAATGTATTCAAACAGATGTTCAGGTAAAAATTAATTCTTCTTTTTTTAATTGTAAGGAATTTTAAGTTATTGAATGGTAGGTAAATAGGGCAAGCGGGGTTGTTGATCATCTGATGGTAAGTGTTTCCAGCCGCCTTAAGGCCTCTCTCTTCATGTTACCCTTTCAATCGGAGCAGAAAACAGCAGCTTGGCGGTAGAACTAGGCAAGTAGAGTCTAGCCACGCTAACTCCACATAAGTAAAAAAAAAGTGGAATCAGAAAATCTATAAACGGCAACACCGTCTGTGCTACGAAAAAAGAATTTGATATATTGTTTGTCTTTTTGTTTTTGATACATTATTTGTTTATATTCTGATTCTTTAGCACGACGTAGTGTGGATTTGATACAGTTTTGTCAAGGTATGGAGGTAGAGCATAGGTACGACAATCTATTACACATGATCTATCAGGCAAAAACTTTTAAAAGATTTAATCATTTTTCTACTTTATTATGTGAAAACAACTTACAGCGTAAGCAATCTGACAGCTCAAGTACCACGAAAGTGACTGATGTAAAAGTATAACATTTATAAAAAAAAAATAGGATTGCTCATTTATTCTATTGCTTAGTTAGCGTGGCCAGACTCTAGCTATGGTGATACTTCCCCGGAATTGGCTGACGTAGGTCGTAAAGACGCCCATCACCTACGGTGGCCGGAAATCGGCTTGCGATTCCCGACGCCCTGGGCGTCTCCTCCTGGTTATGAACTGACCTGAAGGTGTACTTTGATGACTGCTACTGAAACTCCTCGAGGAGTACAACTAGGTGTGCCGAGTTTGGGCGAAGGTGCACTTCGGTGTCACCGAAGTACACCTTCAGGTCACTCTATCAAGTTTGGAGGTAAGGTCTCATCATAACCAACAAAACGACATTTTGAAACACTTTTTTCCTTATCTTTAGAATTGAATATGTGTGCCGACTTATAGTATTTTTAGAAATCCTAAAATAGGTTGATAATTATAGAACAAAAAATGTACTGAAACTCAACCCGGTTTCGTTAATTTTTTGGAAAATGGCAACGGAAGATCGTTTTTACAATTTAAAAACTATTATTTTGAATAAAAAAATTACTTATCTTTGAAGATGAAGAACTAATCTATATAAGGTAGTTACTAGATATATTTGATTCGGTCTAGTTTTTTCAAGTACATTGATTGTAATAACAAAATTAACAATAATATTCTATTTGAATTAAAGTAAATTGCATAACCTTAGCTTATAACCAATGTAGACTGGTATCAACACACGTAGAAATTTTTCATAATCGCAAATACAACTCGTTTTCGCCATGTCCGTCTGTCTGTCCGCGGCTTAGTTCAGAGACTATTAGTACGACTAGACTATTAGTAGTAGAAAGCTGTAATTTGGCATGGGTGTACTTATAAATCAAGCTTAGTGATAAAATATAATCAAGAAAAAAAAATCGTTTAGTGTTCCTCCCCTAGACGTAAAGTGGGGATTTTTTTCTTGTTTTCATGGAGTGGAGTGTCGTTGGAAAGGTCGTTTGACAATATCGTTGGTGCGTGATAACCATTTTCCCAATCATTCCGTATGGGAGACTATGTTTTTCAACTACAATGCTAAGTTTGTTCTTGGGATAAGTTCATCCCAACTACGGAACCCTTAATTGTACGTGGTCCGACACGTACTTGGCCGGTTTTTTTTATCTTATCTATAATCAAAAACCAGCCAAGTAACTGGCCAACGCATGGTTTTCACTCCACATTCTTTAGTATATTAACATTAAAGAATGTGGAGTGAAAACCATGCGTTTAGAGCTAATTATAACTTTCAAATAATATTGACCAGCTAGATCGGCCTTTTCGTCCAGAGTACGCTTGTTTGTTTGCAAATTACTGAAGACAAATTAATGATGCTTCTAACAGTATTTATTCCTTCAAGAGTCCATGATCCGAACATGGTTTGAGGATAAATGAAACAGTTATATCATGTCACACTTGTAATAATCATGTAACAAAGTACATAACGAGATAGGTTCCGCCAGCGCGCGCAAAGTATCCGGCCGGCGGCGAATGTATAGACGGATAGATTGTGCCAGTACTTGTGTGCTTTCATATGTACAGTAAGCGTTCAAAAGTGGATAGGCACGTTAAGAGTCGTTTTGCTGTGAACACGCGGTATAGTCCGTATATCTGTATGTGTAAATAACACGGCACAAACACCACAGAGAACGCTTTACACACTGTCGTCACGTACTCGCGAAACAAAAATATATCTCCGTCGCTTTTGTTAGACACGATAACACACACGCATCATGCGCGTGACATTGGCCAGTTTATGTCATTGCTAAAATTCAAATTAATCTTGTGTGTGCAGATAGCAGAAGGCTTTAAAGAGTTGGTCTGAGATTCGAGCTGGCTTAGGTTCTGATCTCGTAAAGAACAGCGCGGTTTTTTTCTTTTCGAAATTTATTATTTTTGTTTTCAAAAATAATATTTTTTTAATATTGCTCCCTTTTTTATTAATTTTGATATTGCAATAAAGGGTTTAGAATAAAAGATATGTGATAACAAAATTAAACAATATTTATTAGATATAGATCTCAAGAAACTTAGAAGCAATTTGTATTATTTTGACATATTTAAATTATGAAATGTTTTAAATTTTAAATGGATTTTTTCGCCATAAATATTAAGCTTTGATCATGGTCGAAGTAATTAAGCAATAAATAAGAATATTAGACTACTCAAAATGTAAAAAAAAACTACTTACAAAATAGTTGATTTTAAGGTTAAATATTGGCAGTTTGTTTACATTAATTATTTTACATTTTATTTGGCTTTAATAAATATTGGTTGGTATTGAGGTTATAGCTTAAGTATTCATTTTCTTTACGAAAAGAAGATTGAAACTAAACCACAGATTTTAATTCTAAAATAATAATATTACTAAAATAATCTTAAACATTTTCGGTCAATTTGCAAGAAATACGACAAACACCATATTTCAATATGGTTTTTGTCGTATTTCTTACATACTTAAAAAAATCGTTACCACAAATTCATGCAATAACGAATGTGTTGTTTATTAAGTTAGAACGGTAAATATTTTAAGGTTAAAATATAGCAGTGTCCCTCTTGAAGTCTTAATATTATCGTGCGAAACTTAAACGTTCTTGTTTATGCCTTTCTGTCAAAAATGGTTTTCTAGCTGGTCTTCAGTGATGCAAGCCTTCAGAGTGCACGGAGAACGGTTCATAATACCGTGTTTAATAATTCAGCAAAATATCCCGTTGATATGCAACCATTTATTTCATATTTATTCACCATTTGACGTCGCTGCTTCTCGATAACAAGCATCTTCCTAATATCTCTTAACCTTCACAGTATTTCTCTAGAACAAAGAATAACATCGTATTTATTACACATACTAATTATTTATCATTCACTAATCGAATTAAACCTCATAATAAATTTAAAAACTTTAAAGGCATCTTCTGTCTCAACAATACTTCTGTTCGACCAACAATACCTTTGATTAACATTTATGTTTAGTCAAATATGAAATATATAAATGATAACACTCACACTTAGTCTGGTTTCATACGATATTTGTGTAAATTACATTCACTTTTACGCAGCGCAACAATATTTGATCCGTTCAATATTTATATTTGACTGCATTTTGAAAATAATAACCACAACACCGCTTTTACTTGTCACCAACAATAACCACGAACCAACAAAGTTCTATTAAATAAATACTCGTAACGAACGGCATCTGTCTACCCCACAGAAATCGAAATAATTTACTTAGTTTTCTGAGGTCTACCTGCTAAACTTTAATATTTATGTGAACAAGACGAATGAACCAATAAAGAAATGATTATTGAAATAGTCTTTATTTAAAAAATAACAAAAACTACGAATTAAAAAATGACGAGCTAACCGCACGTGAGATTCGAACCCTCTCGGCTCGCCATAATCGCATATACCAAAGCAGGTTATCCACTGAGCTAGCATGCTATATACAGTATTGCTCGAAATTATGAAGTAGTATGAGTTGCAGACAAAGTAAGTATGTGTGTGTGTAACAACTTATAGAAGAAGGTCGTAAGTCAAACCGCAGCGTCAGTCTATTGGTTTGTGAGTTTGCCTATGGACTTTTGGTCGATACTGTACCTTGAAGCTGGTACCTCGTAACGACTACCCGGTAGCATCATCTGCCTAGCCTTTTCCCTAACTATGTTGGGGTCGGCTTCCAGTCAAACCGGATGCAGCTGAATACCAGTATTTTAAATGGAGCAACTGCCAAGCTGACCTCCATAACCCAGTTATTGGGTAACACGATTTCCTTTGGTATAAGTGATTGTCAGACTTTCGGTCTTATTAATTGAGACAAGATTAAAAACTATGAAACATTAGTTTGTGAGATTGGTGTCTGGACTAGGAATACCTGTATAGCATATCACCTGGGTCCCACACCACTAGCTATGTAAACATAATCACTTATTTATTCAATGTGAAGGGATAGGGCATTATTTTTTTTATTTTTTTTGGGTGGGAAATCATCAAATAACTTCTCCCGCTCTGGGCGAAGCGGGAGGGCGTGTCAGAATCTTACTGACTAAAACCCACCCGTGTTCCTTCGATTGCCCTGTTGCCGGGGGCCACGATCTCCCTTTCGGTTTTCTTCGCAACCCCGGCAGGCATCGGCCTTAGTGGACCCCTTCAATTCTGCTGACATCTCTTTGAGGCGCGCGTGGAACACAACGCGCCGTCGACCCGGGCCTGGTCCTTATCGGACGGTTAGCCACCCATTGCTCACCGTCCGCAAGCCTGCGCCTACGGTGGCCGGAAATCGCCTCGCGATTCCCGACGCCCTGGGCGTCTCCTCCTGCGGCGGTTAGGGGCGTGAGGGCGCGAAGTTTGCCTCTCCCTCACACGTTCCGCCTCCTCCTTCGCGAGCATTACCGCTTCGCAGAAGGAGGTGACGGCCTCCCATTTCCTCTCGCTCCCTACCATGGCCTGTATCAGGGCCGGACGCGAGAGATCACCGCCGCCGATCGCCTCCACGAGGACACGGCGATGCTCCGCCCAAGCTGGGCAGACATAGGATAGGGCGGGCATAACAAACAAATCAATGGTAGACTCAAAGATTAATAACAATAAAACAAAAAGAGAAGTAAGTGAAATAATGCGTGATCTATTATGTGTAGGGAAATTAGATTACTAAAGTATTGATTAAATATAAAGGATTAAAATTTCTTTGTCAACGGATTCATCAAATATAACAGTAGAGTTGTACAACAAACACGTTTTCAACAATGAACAAATTAAAATCAAGAATAAACTCTGCTTTAATCGAGACTGCACCAATCGTTCCATATTACAGTGAAATTTTGTTCAACAACCAGATTGAAAATGATCTACAGTCGGTTCTAAGGCCGTTAAATCTAATGCAAGCCCTCTTCATCTGTTCGAAGTACAAAATTCACGACAACATCATCACTGGAAACAGTTTCACCTACAATTTTATTGGAGTCTTCTGCATGATCGTATTCCGCGCCTATTATATCTATAGTTGTTTTAGCGAACTTGACAATTTTGGTGAGGGTTTCTTCATGCTCCTTAGCTGGTCTTCTATCTATGACAACTTTTTCTTATCGATTGGGTTAATTTTAAATTACTACAGCAATATCAAATATTGTCACAAAAATGTATCATTAGTTTTAAGGATCCAGCACGCTCTTAATCTCCTCAAAGTGAATGGTAAAGAACTCAGAAGACTGAAAATCTACAATTGGATTTCAGTTATAAGTGTTAATAGTGTTTTTCTTGTTACATGGATCTTACTTTTTTGTTTCATGCCTAAAATGAGTTATATCAATATACTTTTACGTTACTATATCACAATTTTTGATATTAATGGCATGTATGCTGCATTTGTTATGAAACTGTTATGTAAGCTGTTAATGATTTTGATTGAAGATGTTCGAAGCGCGAAAAGTATTTCAGATTCTGAAAGAGAATCTTATTGGCAGATCAAGTATGATGTGTATGTAGACATAATGGAGGCATATAAGCTCATTGAGACAACTTTTGGTCAGCTTGTAAGTACACGTCTTCCCAGTTATGCGGCGAGTCTTTTGGTATAAAACCAAACTTAGGAATGTAATAATGTCATTTTATTTTCAGATCGCATTCAATATAATAAATACCGCGTGTTATGGGCTGATAAACATAGCCATGTTATTAAAGATACAAATATTGTTGACGAATGATTTTTTAGTAAGCGTTTCCTTCTCTATTTTTTTTATCTAACAATAATTTATAGATAATTACACCTTATTGTACATCACAAAACAATTTGCATAACCAAAGCAAGGGCGTGTCATCGTAGAAAATCCATTTCTCCTTCAGATAACATGGACATAGGATGGCAGAGGCTTAATCCACATACATTCATATACATAATATTAGAAGTAATTAGACTTAAGTAAGGCAGTTTATGAGACCGATGTTAGTGGAAACGCCGGAAAGACGACACGCTTGAATGAAATTTAGGTAAACATTGACCTTATTAGTAACGTCATTCATAAAGGTCAGGTGCTTAATAGAACAGGGCGAGTGTGTATGATCGGTAGCGCCTTTCTATATAATCTGAAAGATTTAGAAGGAAATTCATAATCCATTGCTTCGTATGTTTTAGAAAAAGTAAAGGTCTTTAGTTTTTGCACACCAGTGTATAAAATAAGGTGTGGGTTTATGGGTTCGATTCTGACTGTTCACTTGTTGGAACAGGATTTGTGTTTCTAAATACACAATACGGGAAAATAGAAAGTGCAGGTCAATTACTAATAAATAAATAACCATTTGTATTTCTTATAATTACAGTTCGGTTTGGTTATAGTTGTGTCACTAGTATGGTTGGTGAAAAATATATTGATTGGAATATATTTGACTGTGAATTGTGAGAGATTCTACAAAGCCATGCAAGATGTCCGGGGTGTAGTGACACCGCTAATGTATTCAAACAGATGTTCAGGTAAACATTACTTCTTCTTATTTTAATTTAATGGATGTTAAATAGGGCAAGCATCGAGGTGGCAAGTGGTAACCACCGCCTTAAATCCTCTCTGTCTATGTTACCCTTTCCATCGGCGCAGAAAACAACATCACTGCTTGGCTGCATAAGCAGGCCAGAAGCCATGTCGATACTTCCCCGGAATTTTACATCGTAGTTCGTAACTTTAATATTAAAGTAAGACCAAAAGTCAAAAGCAATCTTTATGATATACCAAATGCTATAAGCAACTTATAGGAAGTCTAAAATATAGAAACAGTCCCAGAGTACGCTACGCTACATAATGTATTATACCCAAAATTTAACAGTTATGTTTTAAGCCCCTTTTGGGTTATAGCCTTTTGCCATTAACTGGGTATTATTAATTTAGACTCTGGGCTGCGAGTAAGCATGGCATATTTATGTTAATAAATTTACTTGTTTACTTTACAGATAAACATACTCTCGCCGCGTGTAAGAATATGCAACGTATGCAGAACGCTTCGTTCAACAAAATGAGCGCGTGTAGCCTTTTTATCGTGGACGCCATGATGTCTCTGCGCCTGTTCAGTTTCATCACCACGTATACTATAGTTCTGTTTCAGTTCGAATTTTTATAATTCTAGATTACTTTATGTATTCTTTTTCTTTTTGTTTCGACTATCCTAATGCCATGTAATGTTTTTCTCTTAGATTTTCAGCTGTCTACTATTTCCTTATTTTTAACGTACTTTTCATTTCTATTATTAATTTAGGCTTCGCAAAGTTTATCAATTTATTTTTATGCCTTTCTCTTCCTCACCATTTGTCAATATGTATGTTCATTACCTTCTTAGTCACATGCGTTTTATTCTTATTCATTACATGCCTACAATTTCTTTTAAACTTTTCATTCACAGCCGCTACTTTTGAATGTCCTCTCTCTTAACTTGATGTCTGTATTATGAAATAAAATAAATTGTAAAAGCGATCGTTTAATTTTATAATTAATTTTCATCTGAAAATGAGGTTAAACTTACGATTGTTGATTTTAAATCTGTTGAAAAACAACAGATTGAAAATCAACAATCGTAAGTTGTATCCCAATTCATGGAAGACTCTGTTTTAGTTAAAAACCCAAGAACACAATTTTTCTATAGATAATGCAAACTGTATAACTTATGTTTTTAAAGTTCCGTACTTCAAAAGGAAAAAAAAACGGAACCCTTATACGATCACTTTGTTGTCCGTCTGTCTGTCCTTTATCTCGGGAACGCGTGGAGGTATAGATTTGAAACTAAACCATAATTATACTCAAGTTAACAGTCCCTTGAAGGTGTTAAAAAATCGAATCTTTAAGTTAACGTAGAAAAAAGATACGGCCGTTTTCGCAGCAAAAAACGTATATTTCGACACTCTCAAGGGATTTTTGGTTTTACCAAAAAAAAAAAAACAGTGTCTTTATGTAAGGAACGGGGGTCTAAATTTTGAATTCAGTTAATCGTGTCATGTGGGAAATCGTATGTAAGGACTTCATTGGTACAAGCTTAAACACATTTTTTATTCTTTTTATGAGGTTATAGTTTTCGATTAAAGACAAAAACGAAAAAATAAAAAAAATCTTTATCCTCTTTTATATGAGGTATCTACCTTATAATTTTGGTGTATGTATTACCTAACAGTTTGCACTGTTATGCGGTTACCTAACTAATTTAGGTATGAACTGTTATTATTACCGCAATTTCACTTATAAAACACAACAATATACGTAATTATAGGTTTTGGGCACTGAATTTCGGGAAAAGATCGGAAAAAACTGCGAGACTCGATTCCTGAACTATTTTTATTATGTATAGTGGGCTGCATAAATTGGGTACACAGTTGCACTAAAATTTTAATACAATTATCAACCCTGGGCGCGGGCTTGCGGACGGTGAGCAATGGGTAGCTCGCCGTCCGATAACGACCAGGCCCGGTCGACGGCGCATTGTGTTCCACGCGCGCCTCAAAGAGATGTCAGCGGAACTGATGGGGTCCGCTAGAGCTGACGGCTGCCGGCGTTACAGGAAAGTCCGAAAGGGATTCCGGGGCCCCTTGGCAACATGGCAACTGAAGGAACCCGGGTGAGTTTTAGTCAGTAAGAGTCTGACACGCCCTCTTGCTCCACACAGAGCGGGAGAAGTTATTTGATATTCCCACCTACAAAAAAAAAGCTGTGACGCAATATCACTTGTTAATTTCTCTAATGTGTGTACTTTCACAATCTACTAGTGAATGCATAAGAAACACAATTATATTGAATTACTGGTTTGTTTTTTCATAGTTTTATAGTATAGCGTCCATTTGCATTCGCAACTTCAAGATGTAATCCATTGGAAATAATGTCGAAATCCGAAAAAGTTACCGGGGTGTCATGGATTTGAGGAATATTGTCGACAAAGAAGTGCAGGCAATGCTATATCCTCTGTATCTGATGTAAATCATGGTGTTGAACCCAAAGTACTGCATGAAGAACAATTCTATAAAACCGAATAACCGTTTCAATAAGTTCATATTATGCTGCGGGCTCGTGATTTACCTTACGGGTTACATATACAGAGTTGCAGAAATATTGGTAGACGACAATATGAAGCGATATGGTTCTATTCAGTTTCTGTATTTCGCTTCCTACTACGATTTTGTGTTCTACAGCGCGGGATTTATAATGAACGTTATCGTTCATTGCATTCACACAAAAAAGATTGTCACATTTGTCTTGGCCTTTCAAGAAGTGCACAGATTTCTTAACAATGAGGCCAGTTTTAAGTGGTCCATCATTAGGAATTGGATAAGTGTTACCATTATCTTCGGGTTTTATTTCGTAATTTTAGTCTTTATGTCCTTTATTTACAATCAGCCATATTGGTACGTGGTTTTAAATTTAATTTTCTTGGCAAGTCTCGATACGAACTGCGCGGAATTGCGATGAGCTTGATTAAGCTGTTGGCTGATAAAGTTGAACTATGGAATGATCGAGTTTTAATTTTCCCGAGAAATGAACAAGGTGTAAATAATGAAATGGAATGCAACCGAATGTCAGAGGCTTACGTGCATATTTTAAAGAGTTATGAGATTTGTAAGAATATTTTCCAACAACCGGTAAGTTGGGATTTTGTGTGCTAAGAGAGCTAAAATTTATTCATACATAGTAGAAGATAATAATCCAAGATTAATAAACGTTTCTAGCACATACTTTGACTTAGTTATGTTACCGTCTCTATTTTGCACTAACAGTTTGATAATTTGTAAGACAGGTATTATTCTATACGATAATCCTATACTATTAAATGAGCAATATTTGTTGTATATATTTGTAATCACGTTCTCGAAAACGGCTCTAACGATTTCGATGAAAGTTGCAATATAGGGGTTAACTGTGGCGAAGAATCGATCTGGCTACACCAAAAATTCGTTTTCTCTAATATCACAGTCTCGGGAATGTGATACAACATTGGTATTCTTGGATGATATGTTTATCTATTATCACCTGAGCAGAGCTCGGTCTACCAGGTACTAATTATAATTATGCAAAGCCGAATCACGAACGCCAAGGCTTAGTAACGTTTATCAATCTCGGCCTTACTTTCTGATGTTTGGACAGATTTTTACCGATTTCATTTTTGTTAGCATGATGATTTTAAAAGGATGGTTCAAGACCAGTCAAAGCAATGTGGTTACGCATATTTATGGATATTCTATCTGCATAAGGCCAGCCTTAATTGCTCTTTAACAATTATTATTTATATTTATCCTTTTTAGGTTCTGTATCAAACAATAGAGACTTTCTGCCGTTGCTTGATTAACGTTCAGGTGATATCGGATTCCGGAGACTTTTTTTGGTAAGTACTAAGTAAGTACTGTAAGTTTATGTTTATTGTGTTGGGTTTGTTTTGTGATTCTGGTTTTGTTTGTTGTTTATGTTTGTTTGTTCGATTAACATAATTATCGATCGCTTTTAGTGATAAGACCACTCATTGAGTCACCCTATATAAAATTTCTACATTTATGTTCTTAATACTTACGGTGTATATACATAATAAATAGTAATTCATTTTATTGTAATCTACTTAATGCTATTTCTATATTAATAATAGTAATAATACGCTAATGTCATATAATCATCAAGCGGGCATTTCTAAGGTCAAATTTCAACCAACAATTGGTACAAAATGTTATGCTTAAATAGTATGAAATAGATTCGCATTGTATGCGTCTTAGCTTAGTGCTTCTTAACTTCTGGATAACTTATAAGTGGGTTTCACTTTAAGAGCGTTCATTCTAAAAGTTCGCAACGTCGCAAATAGCTGTCAAATATTTACCTCTTTTGATAAATTTGGCAATATTACTGTATGGAAATATGAAATATCAGTAACTAGTGACCTTTTTTTTTTTTGGGTGGGAAATCATCAAATAACTTCTCCCGCTCTGGGCGAAGCGGGAGGGCGTGTCAGACTCTTACTGACTAAAACCCACCCGTGTTCCTTCGGTTGCCCTGTTGCCGGGGGCCACGATCTCCCTTTCGGTTTTCTTCGTAACCCCGGCAGGCATCGGCCTTAGTGGACCCCTTCAATTCTGCTGACATCTCTTTGAGGCGCGCGTGGAACACAACGCGCCGTCACTAACTAGTGACCTAAAATATAAATAATGAATTGAAATTATAACACTGAATTTGATTTTGTAATCGTTTTAGGTGAAAAAGGGCATTTGGAAAGTTTCCAAACACTGTTTTTACATCTAAAACGAAATATTTGATGTTATGATATTAATTATTGCATTTCATAATCATTATTTTAGTTCACTATTTAGCCACATTTCTTATTTCCATACAATAATATTGCCAAATTAATCAAAACAGGTAATTAATATTTGACTGCTATTTGCCACGTTACCAACTTTTAGAATGATAATTTGTTGTGAAAGATTTACGTGTTAAAAGATTTTGTACAAATTCTAATTAATGAGTATGACCCACCAGACTTTGCCTACATGCTGTGATTGTCTGCCATTTGCTCCTATTTAATAACAAAATATTATATTTATTTTAAAATCGGCACATGGTTCGGGCTTCCTAGAAAAACATTAAATCTCTATTTGATGGTCTGACAGTTCGACACGTTACCCTAATAAATAATAAAATATCCTTTTTCTTTAAAATTTTAAAACAATATTCAACCTCTTAGAAACCCGTCTATTTATATTTTATGGGTAACAAGCCTGCTAATTCTAGAACTGAGACCAAGGCAGGGGTACACAACACGCGGTTCTCAAACTACGTGCGAGCAAGTCTTGCATGAATAGAATAAAAAGTAAGGAATGGAAATCAACTAACAAATATAAATCTAGAGTCATATTTGATATTTAAAACAACAACTTATGAGCCAGATTCAAACAAACTTTCAAAAGGCATGATAAGCCATTGATGCTACGATTTAATATCCGATAACTGTAGTTATATTATTAGATTAATTATTTTATTATTCTAGCGGCTAGCTAGAATCATGGCTACTCTAATCGATTTTGTGCTAAGACATAATCGAATGTTTTATAATAAAATATATATAAATTGTAACTTTTGGCTATACCATCTCAAAGGTTGGCAATCCCTGGACTCAAGGCAGCGGACATTATTGCACATCTGCTAATCATAAGTGTCCTCGAGACCCAATCTATTCAGGCCATTAACGAACAATTAAGGCAAAGCAAGCAAAAAGCGTTTTAAGTCTTTGTGAGAAACACTCAGAAAAGGGGCTGAGATAAACGTGGTGTTTTTAGGAATTTAGAAGGATTGGTGAATACCAAGGGCCTGAGAGGCCCCAAGGGTTTGAGACCACGATGGGGTACGGACGTCCGAGTCTAGGCTAGTTAAGTTAGAAAGATAGGTGAATACCAAGAGGCCATGTCCGAGTGGGCTATCGCGAGATAACGCGTATTAGTTATTAAGTTAAATATAGTTGGGTTAAGGCCCAGATTAGACTAATTTAGTAAAGAATGTAATATGTGTGTGTGTGTGTGTGTTTGTTGGTGCGACTGGCGGTGAGAGAGCGGGAGCTGAGTCTGAGGCAAAACTGGTAATGTGTGCAGTACTTTGTAAGTGAGTTGTAATCTAATTCTGTCACCATTATAATTATTCTTGCAAGTTGATTGCATTGTTATTATAGGTAGCAGTTACGTGATATCGCTGACTAGCTGTTAATAATACTTTATTCTAGAATGTCGAGCTAACTCTTATTTAGTATCGTATTTTATAATTAACGCTACATTCCCGTGTATTACGTGTCCATATCCTAATCCGTACCTCGGCAGATTATTGTCACTTGCATTTGGCTATAAGGAAATGGTGAAGGCCTTCCACCATACTTGACTTCGAGCACTAATGCTGCTGACCTTTGACGACTAATGATCTTGAACTGACGCTTTACATTTGGAAGGCAGAACCATAAATACTCACAGCTCATTTAAAGCTGAACTAAGCTATAAAGCCAATGCGTAATTGCATTATAAAACAACCAAACGTTAGTGATGATTTCTGTATCCAAAAAGGTCTCGCCACAGAATACTTTGCGTGAGGCTTGTTGACGCACATTTCCAGGGAGCGGGGGTAGGCTTCACCAAGTACCCCAAACTGAATTGGTAGACGTTCAAAGAACGCTAGGGACCGTGTCTCGATAAAAAACCCCGTCCGTTCTATAGGACTATTACTAAATCGTCACTGTTTATCGAGACACGCTATTGGGACGCAAAGCCGCTAATAGCCGCACCGCATCCTCTAAATGGGCAGATTAAGGGAGTGAGAAGTGACGAACCACCACTTCGGCGTTCACCAGGTACGATCGTAATGTATTCTGCTAGAGACTGAGTCTACGGTGCGCTTGTGCTAGTTTTGTATTATCTTAATGAAAAGGGGCTAGGTCGCCGTAAATGTGTCTTTCACATAAGTACGCGATTAAAACCACTCAATACTTGCCTTCCTCAATAACAGTGACTTCGCAGTACTCTGTCTTAGAATTGAGTAAGACATTTATTTAATGCTTAGGGAACGTGTTCCGTTAAATCGTATAGTCCCTCAGAGGTTCTATGCGTTAGGTCTAGCAGAACACGTACAATGAGACAAAACGTTGTAAAACGGTTCCCGGTCTCACTGCAGTGGGTACATCGTAAAGAGACAAATTAACGTAGTTATAAATAGTGATTTAAAGCGCAAGCGTAACGATCCCTTTACCCCTTCACCTTACCAAGACTGTATTGCAGGTATTGGTGTACAACTGCAAGAGGAGGAGACGTTGGCGTTCCAATATTTATAATGCTAAAACATAATATTATATTATATACTTTTGCATACCCTCTTATCTTCTTAGCTTCATATTATAATACTTATGTTTACTAACTATAAATTCCTAATATTAGTCTCACCTTGTATCCATTCCCTCCCTTAACTTAATTCAATCGGAACAAGGCAGTTTAGATTATCGGAATCCATTCTATCTTATATCGGTGGGAGGGTGACCAGTCTGGGACGAGCCCTACAGGACAGTGCGGAAAGGAGGGGCACTGTTCTTCCCCGTAAGGTGAACCGACCTAACCACTAATATTAGTATAATTAGGAAAAATGAAAATTTTATCAGCCTAGGGTAATTCAGGTACAGTCACAATGCCATGACACGATAATGTTCCGGCTTGAAAACATTTATAAACTTATTGCTTTTATCCAGGTGACGACTCCTCTAGTTTCCCTATTCCTGTACTTCTGGGTGATAAAGACCTTGGTTCTGCAGCTTGTGCTCAGCCTGCAAGTCGAGACGTTCTATGAGGCTGTGAAACTTGCCCAAGACTCATGCTCGAGCATTTTAGCATCAAATTGTACAGGTGAGCGGTTTTGAATTTATGTAATCGCGTTCTAATGTCAGTTCCGGTTTACAAATTAAAAGTCGCACCATTAAAGAAAGAAGTAGCTTATCCTCAAAGTAGTTTGTCCTTTTACTCGCACTTATGTGTGAGGAATAAGGCATGATCAATGCCTCCATTTTCAATTCATTCCTTTAGGACGAAAGGCCCAGAGTAGCTCGCGAATTACAAATTTTCTTAAGTTTTTTGCAATTTGCATATCAGGATTAGGTTGTTTACCTTTCAAGTTTTGTGATTAAACCTCGCAATGACGCGCGGGGTCTCTTAATTTTTTTGATATCGTTAGTCGACATCCTCGTCGCCAATTTATTAAATACACATTTTCATTATGTAGAGATATATTTTTTCTATTTGATAGATAATGAGTGAATCATGTCACAGGTCGTCTACCTGACAGAAGTGCCTACTAGGTGCCCAGTATATAATAGGTGTGATAATGTTTTTGTTGTTTATGCTTGAGTGTTTACTGTATTTAGTTGAGTCTGTAAGGTATTTATGTAAAGGTTCTTTTATCATTAGAAATAAATGATATACCTACTCGCCTATTATTATTGTACCAACAACGTGATGCAGTGTTTCAAAAGTATTTAAAAAAAAGGAAAGAACATAACATCACGCCTTGTTTCCCCGAAGGGTTGGGCAGAGGTGTCCCTGTACCAAGTTCACCCACATTTCGCCAGTTATGTTTTAAGTCCCATGTAATAGGGGGCGAGCCTATTGCCATCCACCGGGCACAAATCCAGACTCCAGGCTGCTACTAAGAAATTTCAGATAGAAAAACCCAATAACACTTTGCCCGACCTGGGAATCGAACCCAGGACCTCATGCAAGAAAGAAAGAAAGATATCAAATGTTTTTATTTTTATTTCTTCAATGTAAATCTTATACAACTAAAAAAAAAAATACTTTACGTAAACAACACATTATAAAATTTTCAAGTTTACACGAATAGTCAGCGTCATTTGTATCGTGCGCTGTCCGCGAGCTTAGGAATCACCATTTCACCTCTCGCCCAGTCTTCATGAATTTCGACAGATGTTTGTATGTAAGTAGAGCAGCATTGGTGCAGTACTCAGTACCACACTCTTTACGAAAACCACATTTCTTCTTTTTCTCGATCTTTATAACCCTTGATATTATTGCCCTTGATGGTAGTCATCAGTTCACTTATAATAGCATTGTTATTTTAGTCATTCTGTTTTTGTATAATTACTTAATTTATGTAAATAGCCAAGGTAAACAAACAATAAAATGATGACTTTAATTTGACGTGACAAATAATCGTTGTCATTGACATTTAATCAGCATCAGCCATGCATTCCGCTGTAGCAAATATGTACGAAGGAGAACTTATTTCAATGTTAATAATAATAAAATATAAATGGAGTTACGATCAATAATGGTGATAATATTGATATTAGGTCTTTACCTATGAAATTGCCGTTTTTCATTAAATAAATTAACGCCCTTGTTTCTCTATATTTTTTATTTTTATTAAGAAAGTAATTACCCATGCAATCAATGCATTTTTGCCAACGTAACTTATTGATGCCCTTTTTCAAACAGTCTGCTGGACGGGAGGCAACAAATTCTTCAAAGGCATTTTGAACTGCTTCTCGGTGATTGAATTTTCTCCCTGCCAAGAAGTTATCCAAATTCTGGAAAAAGTAGAAGTCTTAGGAGCAAGGTCTGGTGAGTACGGTGGATGACGGAGAACTTCCAACCCCAGCTTTTGTAACTTGGAGACCGTCTGCTGTGCAATATGAGGTGGCGTGTTGTCGTGCAGGAGCAGCGGAGCCGAACGATTGACCAAAGCTGGTTGGAGATGTGCGAGCTTCTCCATCATTATGTTCCGTTCTACACAGTACACATCTGCAGTATTGCTCATCCCGTTTGGTAAGAAGCTGTGATGAATGACACCGGTGCTAGACCACCAAACAGTGAGCATCACTTTTTAGGGGTCAGTTTTCGTTTGGGGCATTGTTTAGGTACTGAACCAGGATTTAACCAACCAACTTGCTGAGCACTTGCGATTGTCGAACAGAAAGCATTTTTCGTTGCAAGTAACAATGCGATTCAATATGCCTTCATTTGTGTGCCTGTTTAGCAGTGCAAGGCTCAACTCGACGCGTGCTTCGCGCTGGCGATCATTCAATTCGTGGGGCACCCATTTATCAAGCTTTTTTACCTTGCCAATTCGACACAAATGGACTAATATTGTTTTGATAATAACATCGAAAGCTGCTGCTAATTCAGCTGTAGATTGAGAATCATCAGCTTCCACAATCGCCTTTAATTCGCCATTATCGACTAAAGTTTTCGGTCGACCACGGGGTTAATTTCTTAGGTTGAAATTTCCAGAACGGAAGCGGGCAAATCAATAACGGGTGGTGCGATCGTCAGTAGTGTTCGCTCCGTATACGTCGTTGATGTTGCGTGCCGCTTCTGCCGGTTTGCTGCCTCGACGGTACTCATACTCCATAATCACTCGAATTTTTCACGTATCCATGATGACGAAAAACATACAAATGCGATGAAAAAAGAACGCTAACCATTAAACAAATGACTAATTTAAAAAAAAGAATTCCATGTTTTAAAATTAAACATAATTTAAACTTAGAATTCTTAGCGAAAAAAGAAAAAAATGGAATCGAGATATACATGTTTATGAAATACATGTAAAAAATGTTGCTCAAAACCTTTAATACGCTTAACAGTCATTTTTAATAGGTACATTCTTCATCTTTGGTTGCGTTTAAAAAGTAGCATCGTTATGTGGAATGGATTGCTTCACGCGACGTAAATGGCAACATTTTTGTCTTTTGACTCGTGATGTGTACGAACGACTTTCAAGTAGTGAGAATACAAGTATCTAGATAATATCACTGTTCTAAAAGCGACACATTATATATTGCACGCGCAGGGTATCCAGCGATCTCTTAGTATAGCTGACCCATAGATTGGTCGTGTAAAAGCTCTGACAGTAGGTCTTAAAAAGAGTAATTTTTACTTCGTCAGAGCACCGAGCAAATCTACGGGCCAACATGTTCCCTCTGACCGCTAGTGCCCTACGCTCCCTCTCGATGTCTATATCATCTCTGAAATGCCCAAGATACTGAAATTTAGACACTCGGTTTAACGGGAGTCCATTCAGCCTTATTATTTCCGGAGCAGAGTCTGGACACCTACCGGCGGCCTTAAAGATCATATATATTCACTCTTGGTAACATTATAAATCAGTCCGTGTCAGGCAGCATCAGTTTCACAAACTTTGAGCAATTCTCTGATTGCCCCAGCAGTTGGGCCCAGTGACGCTCACTCCATTTATACGACATTCATGCTACTGAGCTCAGTGATGAGGCCATCAACATACAGATTGAAAAGCCTCGGGGATGTCAAACCCCCTTGTCTCACACCGCATTCCAATCTATATGCCGAAGACAGAGTGTTAGACCACTTTACCAAGTTCCCCTGATTGGCATACCAGTACTGGAAGATTTTCAGTATTTCAGCAGGGGCGCCCCTGTCCCTCAACTTGTCCCATAGTCATAGGAAACAAGATCGAAGGCCTTTGAGAGGTCGAGGAAACAAGCGTACACCGGCGTCTTACGATCGGTATAGTATTGAACAGTATGCTTGAGACTTAAGATAGCAGTTTCAGTTGATAGTCCAGGCTGAAACCTGAACTGTGCTTCATGAAGATTTAAAATATTCTTCAAACATGAGTCAAGCATACTGTCCAATACCTTAGCCATGATCGTTGCCAAGGAAATCGGGAGGTAATTCCCTTCACTTGATATGTCCCCTACCCTGTTCTTAACAATGGGAACCACAATAGTTTTCATAAAATTTTCTGGCAGGTATGAAAGGCACATAGCATAGTATAGAACTGATATACACATAGCATAGATTTTGTGTGACTGAGTTTTGTTAGGTGTAAAGTAGCTTCAAAAGTAAAGTCTCGTGTTTAACAGATAGTAGTTGGTTAGTTTTGGGTTAGTTTATTTCTGTTTTATTATCGTCTTGCCACCACATGCTTGTTTAGTGACTTACAGATGCAGTCGGGTTTTTAAAAGTTGGATAGATATATTAATTGAGGTACTCAGTGCAAAAGTGGCCTAACCCACATTTTTTTTTGTTTGTAACCTGATCGTTGCAAACGATTAAAATTCGATAAAATTTCAAAACAAAAAAAATGTGGGTTAGGCCACTTTTGCACTGAGTACCTCAATTAATATATCTATCCAACTTTTAAAAAGCGGCCTACGCTTTGCGCTGACTGCCACAATTACAGGGTTTTAAACTGACATGGTTATTTTCCCTACTAATGTTCTTTAAAACGGAATATTTATTATGTTTTTTTTTAACAGAATGTCCTATTTTAAACAAAAAACATGGTAAATATCACGTTTTAAATAACTTTAGTGGAATATTAATTGTTGTAAAAAAGTTTATGCTAGCGAGTTCTACTGTTCGCAGAACTGCTAGTTTAATGAATTAATTCAATGAGGTTATACTTAATTTATGTAGATAACGAGAGCTCCATCCTAGATGAATTATTAAAACTAGCGTATATCAAATTCAGTCTTTTAATTTGTCACTAAAGTTATTGAATTTTTATAAACTTAATACAAAACATAATTTTATATAATATTCGTATAATGTACCTGGTTCTGATCCGCATGTAATTAATTTTCCTAGCTTGATAATTAATATTTCTACACCAGCAATGGTAGTTTATGTGAAACAATGTTCAATTTAAGATCTCAATGTACCATAAACTGAGAAATAAATAAATAATAATTATTATTAAGCAATCTACAAACATTAAAATTATGACTTTAATTTGACGTGACAAATATCGTTGATATTGACAACTTAGTCCTAGCTATAATACATACATTATAACACTAAGGAGAACTTATTTTAATGTTAATAATTAAATAAAAAGGAGTAACGAAATCAATAATGATGATAATATTGATAAATGTTTATGAAATTCAGTCATCCATCATTTATTTCAACCCCTACGTCCGTTGTCCACCTGCTGATCGCCTTCCCCGCTTTGGCCTTGCCCTTTCCGTGACCTTCGTTCGTCTATGTTTAATTTTACAAGACATTTATTTGTCTGTGTCTTATCTTGTCTTTACAAGGTTTTATATTATAATTTCTATCTTTTTGTACTCGCGCATCAATAAACAAAACTATACTTTACTTTCCATTAAACAAAACGAACGTATTTTTATAAAAGTCATTAATGAAATGCCCATCGGACTAATTGCTCACTGGCTTAATACCACCAGCCAGTACATTTAATACAATTTATACTGCTTACTGAAATAGACATGTTATCAAACTATAGAAATCATCAAAAAATGACCACTATTACAATAAAAACTAGACCTAATCATGTACACAATGAAGTTCAAGAGAAGAATATAATTGAAAAATATTTACAGTTAATATTAAAACCACTAAATATGATGCAAGCATTATTCTTCTGTGCTAAGTATAAGATTAAAGAAGATTTGATCACTCAGAACAGTTTGACCTACGATATCATTTCAGCATTTGGTAATGTCATTTATATCTCTGGAAGCTTCTACCTCTTGTTCATTTCCTCATTCAGAATCATCGGGGAAAAAGGTTGCAACTTCGTCTACTCAGGCATTTTGAACGACGTTGTTGTTTTTATCACTGGAAGCCTTCTTAGTTACTTCATTAATGTCATGCAGAAGACTAACAATGTGTCGCTAGTCTGTAGCATACAGAACGTGCATAGAATTCTCAAAATTAACGGGATGGATTTTAGCCGCTTCATCATCTGCAACTGGATTTACGTCATCACTTTGAATCTTTTCCATATTTTCTGGATGTTTTATTACTGTTCCATTTTTAATAATATGGGTTTCGCCGATACCTTTAATAGCAACCTTCACATTTGCTTTGACATTAATGTCCTATATGCTACGAGGATCATGAAGTTGAAGTGGAAAACTGTTACGGTATGGATCGAAAATGTGCTTGAGTCAAGATGTGTCGAAGACGAGAGTTTTTGGAATAATTACTTTAAAGCTTATATGGAAATAATAAAATCTTACCAGCTAGTAGAGAAGACTTTCCAATATCTGGTTAGCTTATTGTTTCAGTTTTTTTATAATTTTAATTTTGTTCTGTTAAATAATAATTTGTGACATTTTTTCAGATATTATTTTATAATCTATACATATTTTCCAACGCCCTCATGGATTTAGCAATTCATATACAGGCGCGGAAAATAACAATAGATAGTAAAACTAATGTAAGTATATACACACGACGACACGTATATTATACAGGGTGTTTGGTGCATCGTGTGCCAAATCAAAATGGTCGACTGGGGGGTTCACCTGCTATCCTTTCAGACCCCTAAACACTTCTCATGCCCTGTGGTTTTTTTTTCATTGACTTTTTATTGTTTTATTAAAAAAATACCCAAATTTTACATTCAAGTGCAAATTAAAAAAAAAGTGTAAGTCGTAGACTCTGAATTTTAATTTTATTTAGATGTGTATTGTATTACAGTACTTTTAAATTCAAAATTAGTGACATAAGCCATGTAGTTTTTTTTTAAATTTACTCGCAAAGTTTCGGACTTCAATTAAAGCTGTCCATGTTACAGCTATTTACATGGCTATAAAAAAAAATACAAAAGCGATCGGGATCTTCCAACTCCCTCAGAAATTCTCTAGTCTATTCTCTTGCTAGTGATGTGCCACATGCCATAAAAATCTTTTTACAACTTTGTGAATTCGCTAGAATTGTGAATCGAGTCACAAAATACTAAATTCCAAATTATGATTTAAAAAAATATTTTTGCTTAAATGATACCTCAAAAACTCATTAAATCTGTTATCTCACTCTTATAAAGTAAAGTCTGTGGCAAGTCCCCAGACATAAAAGTCTAGCGGAGTTAGGTCTGGGGAACGTGCACAACGGAAAACCCACATGTTAAAAGGCAGAAATCTTTTCAAAGGAGGTTTAGCTGGTATACGCCACGGAGGTTCCGACTAGGGAGGTACTACTTCAACGCATTGAAACGGCGTTCAATAAAATAAAGGAGGAAATACGAGTACAACAACTGTGGAAATACGAAATAGATGTCGGGCCTGAATTCGTAATAGCGGCCAACAGTTTGAGCAGAATATGTGAAAATTATAAATGCAATTATTTTTTATTTCTAGTAACCAGCCCCCCCCCACCCAAAAGAGAGATACGAGACAGACTTTACCTTATAAGAGTGAGATAACAGATTTAATGAGTTTTTGAGGTATCATTTAAGCAAAAATATTTTTTTTAATCATAATTTGGAATTTAGTATTTTGTGACTCGATTCACAATTCTAGCGAATTCACAAAGTTGTAAAAAGATTTTTATGGCATGTGGCACATCACTAGCAAGAGAATAGACTAGAGAATTTCTGAGGGAGTTGGAAGATCCCGGTAGCTTTTGTATTTTTTTTTATAGCCATGTAAATAGCTGTAACATGGACAGCTTTAATTGAAGTCCGAAACTTTGCGAGTAAATAAAAAAAAACTACTTGGCTAGTGTCACTAATTTTGAATTTACAAGTACTGTAATACAATACACATCTAAATAAAATTAAAATTCAGAGTCTACGACTTACACTTTTTTTTTTAATTTGTACTTGAATGTAAAATTTGGGTATTTTTTAAATAAAGCAATAAAAAGTCAATGAAAAAAAATCCACAGGGCATGAGAAGTGTTTAGGGGTCTGAAAGGATAGCAGGTGAACCCCCCAGTCGACCATTTCAATTTGGCACACGATGCACCAAACACCCTGTATATATATATACGTCGGAAATACGTTACTGAGTTGACTAATCGGGACGCCAGCGCCGCCTAGTGGCGTTCGACAGAGTCAGAATATAACGCTCGGACCGGCCGGACCGGAGCTGAGCAGAGTTCATCGGTGGCGGTCAAGCAGTGAAGACGTTTAGAAACTGTCGCGCATTCCGAATAGTCGTGTCGTGTACCTACAGTGTGTGAATTACTAGTGTGATTAATTTGATAGTAAATCATTATTTGATCTGAACCGCAAAAGGTTTTTCTATTGCGCAATAACCAACACTACCTACAGTACGCCCACAGTAGTTAAAATATCGCTGATAATGGCGAAAGAGTCAGATACCTCTCCGACATATATATATACTATAAAGCTAACCTCGGATTGTATAGCCTTTTCGTGCAATGAGAGATCAGCTTATACTGGCACAACCGTGCGTCTCCTGAGCGTAAGATTAGCTGCGCAACCAACCATACATTTTGTTGACAGCGCGACCACAGTTGCACCGTTTTGATGTCCCAGTACAATATCGCTCTTAAAGTAGAACTATAAGACAAGAGCAAGCTGATATTAAAATATAATATTTAAGTATTGATGAAACCAAGCATTTTTATTATTGTTGTTGTTCTAGTTTGCTCTTCAAGTGCTTTCATCTCAACCATGGCTACTAAAAAGCATTATTTTACAAATATCTTTGAGCGTGGAATGTGAAAGATTTTATTCAGCCATGACTGAAGTTCGGCTTACGTGTTCCAGACTGGAGACGTCAAGCAATATATCAGGTAAACTTTATCCCATCGAAAACTTAACGTGTACAAAAATGCAAGTCTCGCAACGCAGCTCTTCTACCGCAAAACGTTGCGTGCTCAACCAAGTCGGTTAACTTTTTCAGTACCTATCTATAGGAGCATCTATCTATCCAACAACTTTGGGTTAAATTGTTACCTAATTAGTGTTAACTAACAACGTTTTGTAATGATCGTATCAATATTAGAGATCTTTATTTCTTTAATAAATATGATGGCTTGGCCATCGCACGGCAATATAATCACATAACAATAATCTACTATTTATGTAGCCCTAATGAAATAAAACGCTCAGAGCGTTAAGCGCTTTGAGCGTTTTGTTGTATGTATGTATGATTCTATTGCAATTGCTATTCTAGTCGCTCTGACTTTATCCACAACGAAGTTGAAAATGGAATGACTCCCAGAAGAGAATGGTACACCTGTGCCTTTGTTTGCTTGATTTTGTTCGACTTAGTGGGCACTGTATTTCACTTGCACTCGAACTTAAGGACTTAATTAGCAACTTCTTTCTTCTTTTTAGCGGTGCTAAACACTTGCTCGGGTCGGTATGATTCGGCACAGCCATGCGGCAAATTCGAATATAAGTAGACTGTAGATTTTGGTTCGTGAAAGGTTTAGCTCGAATTCTGCCGAGCCGTCCCGAACATTTTTCAGCAAGGGCAGATGCCGAACGGAAGATAAACTCCGATCGACACGAGCAGAATGAAAAACTAGTATAATTATGTAGTAATTGCTTCGGGTCGGCTTTGTTGTTCAATAAATACTGCAGAATCGGATATACTCGGAACATAGTAGACCAGGAGACAGGAATTGGACTATACCATTTAAATACAAGCTAAAATCAAAAATATCTTGCACATGGTACATTGTTTTTTTTTTACTTTTTCGTTCAAAATTAATTTATTTAATGTATGCTCCTCAGTAACACAGAAAAGAGTGTGTAAGAACATTCAACGCGTGCAGAGGGCTACCTTCAAGAAAATGAACGTTTGTGGTCTGTTCTTCATAGATGCCACACAACCTCTACATTTTTTATCTCTTATCGCTACATACACTGCGGTTTTATTACAATTCTCTTTTCGATAACATTGTTTCTTTTTCGTAAATATTTTGTGTAAATAAAAAGGTTTTGAAGCGAGAATGATTTTTGTCTCTTTTAGTATAACTGTAACATAATTATCAAGCATATTTAAGTATTAAGAATGTCAATTATTTAATTAAATAATATAGTATGGGTCCAAAAACACTTCCTTGTGTCACTCCCCCTCTATATACACTTGTTGATCATTTTGTACTAAATTACTTTCAACCCTCAAAGGTTAGTATTATGTAAAGTACCTAGATGTAGCGGTATTACGACCACTGTCCAAACATCTGATTACAAACCTCTCGACTTTTTATTTACCAGTATATCTTGCTCGGCTTTCACGAATAAACCCCAAAAATGGGAATAAAACAATGATTTTTCGCTCTGACTGTTTTTTAATAACACTAAAATACTTCTAAAATGTTATGTAGGTTGCTCAACAAATCATAAGTATCAAATTCCATTTTCTACTTATATAACCCCAAAATAATTTAAATAAAAAATAAAGTTGGAAACTAAAACCCAACTACGACAAAAACGCCAACTTTATACTGTTTTAGTTGGCTAATTTGTCGTAGTTGGGTTTTAGTTTCTAACTTTATTTTATTAACTTTCTTTTTAGCGTTCCGTACCTCAAAACGAAAAAACGGAACCTCTTTAGGGTCAATCGTGTCATAGCCGATTTGCTCCTAATCTAATGGACCGATTACGTTGAAATCTGATAATCATGTGTATTTCTGTGACCTAAACACGGAAGTGTAACGTAAATAAATGTATTTTGAATATGGGGGTCACTTTTGGGCGGCAAATAAGAAAAAAAAAGTTTTTCAAACTGTATCGTGTGACATATCAAATGAAGGGGCTTGTTACGAGAATTTCAAATGTATATTTTTATAATTTTGAAATAAAAGCTTTTAAAGATATTTAAGAAAATAGATGAAAATTTACCATTCACCCCCTTATCTTCGAAACTGCAGAGCCTAAAATTTCGAAAAAAACTTGGCCAGTTTTCCTCTATAGGGGTAGACAGAAACTGCAGAATTACTGAAATTCTTAAATATAATAAATTTAATATAGACATACGAATAATTTGTGAGTATTGGTATATTATACCTATATATATTTTATTTTCATGTAAGTTATAAAATATGATCCCAGATATATGATAGTGTTATATTTATATCCCCCTTACACGCGTAGTTTATAGTTCTAAGATGTACTTAGAACTATAAACTACGCGTGTAAGACCTTCAAGAGAGCTTATACAATTAGATCAGTTTTGTTTTCGTGTTTTTAAAGATAGTCATAAATTACAAGAGAGATGAATAGAAAAATGTTCACACGTGTAAGTACTTATTAGTGATTAATCTTATGCAAATCTTTTATTGTAAATAAGTAAGTGTTCTGTTTAAACAATCTAGTCTAAGTATCTACATAAAATTTATATTATTTTTTCTTAAAAGTTATTTATTATATAAATAATAACGACTTCATTACAACATCGACTTATTTAACCTGAATTACAGAATAGCAAACTGTAGCAAGACAATAGTGTAGTTGGTAAGAAGACTCATCAGACTCAATTGTAACGCAGCGTCTACGTAGAACAGGCCACACACACGTATCTTGCTGAATGATGCTCGGTGAAAGCGCACTAAGTTCTTGCATAGTTTTCTCTCGTCATCTGCATTATAACATTATGGATCAATAAATTTTGAGTACAGTAGAATTTTCGTGTCTTAATTCGTTTTATAAAAAGGAGTCAGATTTGAAAACAACCCTAACGGCACTCTTTGCAGTTCTAAAAGTTTGCATCAAAAATATTGTCTTGCGATATTTTATTTCTTCAGAAAATTCACTGCTGGGATACGGATAGTTAACTTTAGTGAAGGAAGGCCAATTACAAGTTTTCACTGATAATATTAGAGTAGAACAAGACACAGTGGACAGGCAACCAGTACAGTTACAGTACTCAGCCGTTAATATGGTATATAGAGCTACAGCTCGATGGCTCGACGGCGGCCTACAAGGCCTAAGGTTTTCTATAGAAAATGGCCTTGTAGAAGTGTCGTTCTCTAAACCTCTACTATACAAATTAACACCCGGATTCTGTATAAATTTACAAGAACGTACCTGAACAATTAGACTTTAAAATAAGTGCCCAAGTATCTTGAACATTTTGTAAAGCTATGTAGAATTTCTCGCATTGCCCGCTCAGTACAGTTCGCCACGACAAATCTTTGACTACGCAAATGTATATGGACAGCGACGTTATAATTGCTGTGTCCTGTAAGTTGAATTAAATACGAATGATGTTAAGATCACACTGGTTAAAATAGAATTACACCTGTTATAACAGGTGCAATTGTATTTTTACTTAAAAGTAATGGCAAAATGGACTCGAAGCTGATCACATTTCTTAACTCAGCTTTAATAGGAAGGCTGAGCTGACGATCATGTCGCAGTCACCAGTTTGGAAGAAAGAAACAGGTTGAAGAGTTCCTCATCCTCCATTGTAAAGGGAGCATCCTCTGACCGGATAGTTGTTGGGCCCGATGATAGTTATTGGGCTGTTGTAATACGGATTTTGCGGTAAACTTTGCTTGCGCGATGTAGGATTTGTGTGACGTTCGTAGGTCGTATCTGGCGGTATAGCTGCACCACAACTTCATTAGGGTATATAAAAAAAAAAAACATATAAATTAAACTCACAGAGTTGATCAGTCCTCTCTTTAACATTTCAATTGACAGTTGAATGTAAACCAAAGCGTGAGTGAATAATTGTAAAGTGTTATAAAGTATCTGAAAAATAGAAAATTCGATATTAGTTTTATTTCTTAATATCTTCAAGAAACGGAAAAATACAAGTTACTTACGCAATAGTGGAAACAGTGCTTATAGATTTCATAGCACTTTATTATATCGACGTAAGCCTGAAACATTTTCTTGCTAAATTCCTTGCCGAGTGTGGCTCCCATAACTTGAGAATTTAAAGCTTGAATGTTCCATAGAATAACTTTCTCTTCCAACATTTTCAAGACTCGAACGAAATAAGAAACATTCAAATCGAAAAACACAATAAAGTAGCAACTAAACATTATTTTGAAAGACAAGTCTAATTTGGAGATAAAATAAGTGAACAGACAGACATAGCCAAACAGTGCTATAATTGCGGCAATCCAATTCCAAATGATGATGCGTCTAGAACTTGTTTTATCGTTGAGAAATCTGTGCACTTTCTGAAAAGTTAGTACAAACTCTATATAACTTTTTGTTGGAATAATTCCGGTGAATAAATTATTAGCGAATCCCAAGCAATTACAAACACAGTCATAATAAACAACGATATACATAAACGTAGTGTCTCCTAGAAATTGTTTGTAAAAGTATAGCGTACAGCAGCGGTATACGGTTGACAAACTGAACGCCAGTGTTCCAACAATTGAAACAAAATTGGAGATTGTACTATTTGGAGTTATGACGTTGTCTTTGATGCGATAGTTAGGACAAAACATGAGATACCGCAACAGATTGAACGGCAGTAGCATCGACTGCACATCTTTATCCACCATGTTTTTATTTAAAGGAACGTTCACAGTATAGTCCTTAGCGAAAATACGTATTCTCTTCATTTTAATAGACCATTTCCCATAGCCTCCTAGCACACAATTGATAGAATAATCGATGGTAATTAATTGTACTAAATGAAAACATCAATCGCATTATGTTATGAGAATTATTTGTTTAATATTTTCAAGGTTTCTCATATAAAAATGTAATATCTTAAGTAGCACCTGTGGAGCATATTAAGAAATATGGCGTTTATTCATCAATGTGGAACATATTGTCTAAAGACAAACGTTTAATGAACCTTAAAATATCTCTTGCACACGTAATAGTCCAAGGGTGATCGTAAGCGGTGCAACTAATCAAAAACTTGTTAATAAGGCGTTAGTAAGTCGCATCGTGTACTAATTGGTGATTTGACCTTAGTCTGATGAATCTTCTTACTAATTACACTATTGTGTTACTAGTTTGCTATTTTGTAGTCAATGAAAAACTAAGGGTGATGGGTTTATACATAAGGGTTTATTTTTTCTACCCTGTCTTCTAAAATTTGACCACTTGCTCGTGATGAATATGAATACCTATTCAAAATTATAGCTTTCTAGTACTAGGACTAGGACATAGACATGACGAAACTATAAGGCGTCCCTTTTGATTACGAAACCCTAGAAAGCGTGCATATTACCAAGTGACTTAGTTACTTTTTGGTGTACATGTTCTATCTGTCTAGATAATGTGAAAGAAAATAGGATTTGTGATGACAAATTAAAGAAACGCTCTTTTGGATAACATTTAATTCAAAACTTTTTATTCAAAAATTTACAATTAACATTTTATAACTATTAATTAACATTTAATTCAAAAATTTACAATTTTCGGAAAATAAGAAAAGAGTAACAATAAATAGAATTGAATCTGGCGTCCTAGCTAGGTTACATGGTAACCTGTATTAAGGGTCGCCAGCCCAGGTTCCCACAGAAGGAGCACAAATAATTTATAATAGACTGCTTAGAACTACAAGGTGCAAACGTATGTTTACTTAAATTTACTTACTAAAGTGTTAGTATGTGTATTCTGTGATGTAGATGTGGTGTGAGTGTGTTTTGTGATGTAGGCGTGGTGTGTTTGTATGTGTGTAAACGGAAGGGAAAGAGGTAGAGTTTAGAAACGGAGTGTTAGAGAAGTCACTACGATTTTGAAGTAAGCAGAAGTTCAGTGTCGTCGTAGTTTAAACTGGCTAGAAAGCATGTTATCTGTCTTTTACACATTTCGTAAGAGGATTGATGTACAGGGATGGTTTTGTTTATTCTGTTATATAAAAATGGCCCAAGGTAGTAAAAGAAAAGTTTAGTAAAAGCAAAGCGTGTGAAGGGTACTTTGCAAATTTCGTTCTTGCGCCTAAGTGAGGATTGTGTTTGTGTAAAAGGAGTTTTTGTGTGTTGATGTAATAAAATGTTTAGAATAAAAGTTTGGCGGACCGTGAGGACTTTGCATTTTTTATATAGATTAAAGGTTGGGTAGAGCATTGGCCGGAAAGTAGCAACCTTAAGAATGGCTCTTTGAGCTACTTTCAGAGGTTTGAGTGTAGTTTTCGCAGCTCCACCCCAACTATTAATACAGTACGAGATGACTGACTGACACATGGCGAGATACACGGTACGTATTGGCAATGTGTCTGATTGTTTTAAAAAGATATATGAGTTTACGAACACGAGCAGTAAGGTGGGTGATATGTGCTTTAAAGTTAAGGTGTTTATCTAAGATAATTCCGAGGTATTTCACCGTGTCAGTAGACAAAATTGTAGGACAGTTGCAAGAGGCCGAATTGGGTTGGCAGGTGTGAGCTTTTAGAGTAACGGGTGCCAGGGGTTGAGTAGTGGAGTTTAGGGAAAATGTAATGAGTTTAGTTTTATTAGTGTTTAGCGTGAGTGAGTGAGAGATAAGCCATCTATATATTGAATCAAATCCATTTTGAGCAGTTGTTTGCAGTTTAGCCCATGATTCATCATAAACGGTAATTGCAGTATCGTCGGCAAAAGAGACAATGTTACCAGAGCTCAGGTGCATGTTGCACAGGTCGTTTATGAACACCAGAAACAATGTAGGGCCCAAGACACTGCCTTGAGGCACGCCATATGAAATAGGCAGCTCGTCGCTAAGGCAACCGTCGATTTTGACTATCTGCCTACGGTCTGAAAGATAGGAGTTAAAAAGCTGGAGTTGCATACCACGAACGCCTAAGCATTCCAGTTTAGACAGAAATTAGGGGAGAGGAACGGTATCAAACGCCTTTGCAAGATCAATGAACACTGTGAGGCATTTTTTGCGTTCATTAAGTTTATCAACGATTCTATCTATCAGTTTCATGGCTGCATCAGAAGTTGATTTTTTATCATTATAATGGGATCGATCCATCATCGATGACAGGACTATTGTTGCCAATAAGCCTGAAGTGGTGGTGGATCAAATAGAGCGGGGCGCAATGATTATTGGCATAACTGTCCCACATTTTTTTTGGGGTGGGAAATTATCAAATAACTTCTCCTGCTCTGGGCGGAGCGGGAGGACGTGTCAGACTATGGTTCTTTCCTCAAAAGACCATTTCAGACACTAATTTACATGGTCCTCATATGGCCTGACCAAAATTATGTCTGGACTTTAAAAGAGACTGTGACCATGGAGTTTGTTTCGGCCTTTCTTCTCAGAGTAGTCAGATAGGAAACGCCGAACTCAACTAGCTTATTTTTTTTTATTTTTTTTTTAATATGACGTGTAAAAGTGATTCCGATATCCTATTTACAGAATAAACAATTTCATTTCATTTCATTACTGACTAAAACCTACCCGTGTTTCTTCAGTTGCCATGTTGCCGGGGTCAACTGAAGGAATCGACCGATCTCCTTTTCAGATTTCTTCACAACCCTGGCAGGCATCGGCCCTAGCGGACCCCGTCAGTTCTGCTAAAATCTCTTTGAGGCGCGCGTGGAACACAACGCGCCGTCGACCCGGGCCTGGTCCTTATCGGACGGCGAGCTACCCATTGCTCACCATCCGCAAGCCCGCGCCTACAGTGGCCGAAAATCGGCCTGCGATTCCTGACGCTCCGGGCGTCCTCTCCTGCGGTGGTTAGGGTCGTGAGGGTGCGAACTTTTTCTCTCCCTCACGCGTTCCGCCTTCTCCTTCGCGAGCATTACTGCTTCGCTGAAGGAGGTGACGGCCTCCCATTTCCTCTCGCTCCATACCATGGCCTGAACAGGGCCGGACGCGAGAGATCACCGCCGCCAATCACCTGCACGAGGACACGGCAATGCTCCGCCCAAGCTGGGTAGACATCCACCGTATTCTCCACGGTGTCCTCCGGGCGATCCACACAATGGTGAGGGTGACACCCGGGCGTTTCCTCCCGCCTTATCCTGAACAGGAACATCCCGAAACAGTCGTGTCCGGTGAGGACCTGCGTCAGGCGCAAGGTGAGGACGCGGTGGCGCCTCTCTAGCCACTCCTCAAAGAGGAGACTTATCGCCGGAATTGTGGCGTGCCCAGCGCTGGGCTGCGACAATCGCACGCTCCATGACGCCATGAGATCCCGCCGGAGCTCTGTCCGCTGTGCCGTGATTTCTCGCGGCAGCGGAGTTAAGCCCCGGTGTTTCGTTCCTCGTACCACTCCCAAATGTGCGCGAGGACTTTTGCGTCTAGATCCCATGGCGGTAATCCGACAAGGAGGGTCGTCGCCTCGCAGGAGAGTGTGCGGTATCCTCGGGTAGCCGGATGGCCATGACCCTCTGCGTTCAACCGGCGGGCTGGCCTCAGCCTCAGTGAACACGCCCACACTGGTGCCCCGTAAAGGGCCATGGACCGCACGACCCCCGCGTAGAGCCTCCGGCAGGAGGCGTTTGGAGCCACTAGATTGGGCAGGAGCCGCTTCAAAGCAGCCTCGGCCCGCTTCAGTCTGGGAGCCAAACGTTGGAAATGCTCCATGGCATGACGGAAACCTCGCGAAAGCCGAGAAAGATATACAAATCAAGTAGCTGGACTTGGCTCGCAAGGTTGTAGGCATGTGGGATATGGACTCGACTATCATTGTCCCGATAGTCGTGACAGCCAATGGCTTATAGCCTACCTACAAGAACCAACACCTGAAGAGGTTCTCGTTGGGCAGCTGGATCAAGGGGTTTCTCTCTCTGGAGCCCTGACCGCAGCTAGCTTGGACACTGTTTCCGTTACAGGTGGGCTACTATTATTTATATTTTTAAATGTTTTTACATTTTTTCAAATATTTTAAAATGTAATTGATAAGTATGTTAATGAAATAAAGGACAATATATTTTCGTATGCAAAATATGCGTATTAACGTGGCATCGCGGACACCAGTCCGTATTTATTGGTTGCGATAAACATCTTGTTGGTTGAAAATATTATTGTAATTATGACGTGTTGTGAGTATAAAGTGCGAATTTGTAAAGTACTCCTAGCCTCCAAAAGTTAGTTGAAATTTTCCCACTTCAGCTGTAATGTCGCGTTATGATTTAAAATCCTAGTTTTAAATGTTTGAATTGTACATTATAACGTTTTTATTGACTAATCCAACTATCCATAATTAGGGATTATCAGTTTTATTTTGTGACCGGCGAACACTGTAATTGTCTACAGTCTTTGTTAATATTGTTTTAAAGTGTAGCCACAAAACATATCACACATTGGGTACTTAATGTTAGCAACACATTAATACTGTATTATGAAACACAAATTGTAGATATTCAAATAAATTCTTCTCGATTTATTTTTTGAGGCTGACTGTACCTATGATATCAGTATGGACAGGGTTGTTACTTTTAGCAATGAGCTATTGAGCGATTTGAGCGATTGTTTTTAGTGTATAAACCTAAGGATAACTATGTTAGTGCTGTGCACACCTTTAAGTGACAAGTTCGCTGTAGTTTTTAAGTTATAATATGATGTGCTCTCTGTTAATGTTTTTGTGATCTAGTCGTGTGACGTTTGATGTCTGGTGTGTAAACGTTGAGATACAAACAGACTTCACTACCACTTCGTTTATCTTTATCAACGAACAGTTCGTACTGAACGCACTTGGAACCCAATTCCTTTGCGCTACGAACTCCTTCCCACGGCGTTAAATGTTGTAGGGCCGGTGAACAATATGAACAATGTTTTGGTGAACAAGAAAGAGCAAGAAGAAACCTTACTTGCTAGTGGACGCATCAGACAGGGCACGACATAATATAAAGTTTTGTGAACATAAAATGTTGCATTATTATTCGATTGACATAAAATTTACGGAGAGCAAGTCCGAATTTTTTTCAAAATAATAATGCCAATATATAATGGTAAATGGCTGTAAATAATAATCATGTTTCTTGATATTGCTAATTGTATTATTTAAATTATTATTTTGATTTTAGTACTTTTTGTTTTAACAACAAAAATCTGCACATTAGATCACACCTGTGTCTCCCCGAAAGGTTCTGTAGAAGTGCATTTACACCCTCATTACTCAGTTATAATGTATAACACTCATATAATTGGGTGACAAGCGTAATGCAATTCATGCTTCTGAGAATCTCCTGATGGAAAAACCCAATTAGACTTAGACAGACCCGGGGGTTACATCTACCCCATACTCAGCAGTCGCGCGTACGAACACTAGAACAAGGACGCAGTCATGATGAATAATACAATGAAGTTCATAGATACTTTCCTTGAACCTTAGTTCCCCGAGTGGCGGCTGCGCGTACGGTATCCCTTTGAAACTGCAGTACGTGCCGCCGTACTCGTTGTGCACCAGCTCTCCCTCCAGCAGACCATCGCTCACTTGCACTTGCACTATCGTCGATGAATTCACACTCAGTGCCACACACAACAACACGATATGCCATTTGTATAGTCAACTAAATGACCCGGTGAACTTTGTACCACGTAGATAAAATTGAGATTTTTTCCATTTTTCGGCTGTTCTTTTGGGTTTTTTTAAATTTTATTTTTTCCTAAACTACCTGAGGCGAAACGCTTAAAATGTACCAAAATACAAGACGATATGAGTAACTGTTAAAGAGTTTCCTTGTGTAGAGGTGATCCAGCATCAAGTTATCTACATGCAGCAGCTCTGGATGCTGCAGCCAGAGAATTACAAACAGTACAATACAATTTACTGTATACAATTTTTATACAGTAAATTGAAACAGTTGATGTGGCTACAGTTGGCCTATGTTGCCATCAGTATTGATAAATAAGCCAAGAGGATTTTGCCCAAAACTAGCTTGCAAGAATTAATGAATTAATTTATATACAAATAAAACAATGAATAGAGCAAAATATATACAGATAAAAGAGCACAAAGGAGCTGTTTATATCATAAGAAATTTCTTCAAGTAGACCTGTGACAGCAAAATCACGTGAGAAACGCAGTGTGTAAAAGACAATAAAGGAAAACGTATCGAAGCATATTAAGGAAAATATTGCTTTTTAATACGGATACTTTCCTTACAGAGAATCAACACCATCTGTGCAAGAACGTGATACTGACAAACCGAACGTTCAGTAAGATGACCGTGTGTGGCCTGTTCCATGTAGGTGCTACGTTAATTATATCTTTGCTGGGACTTGTAACCACTTATGTTGTTGTATTGTTACAGTTTGGTCTTTTTTAAATTAAGTTATTATAAGAACATGACCATGTCTAATTACATTTTCACAAAGTGGAGTCATCGCCACCTTGTAAATATGTAATTAGACATGGTTATTTCATGATCGTATTGTCATCAATACGACAATAAATCAAACTTCACATATGTTGTGAGGTTCCCAGTCTGCTTACAATGTCCAACATAAAAGTGACTAAACTATTGGATATATTTGACACGACACGGTGTACCGTGGGGCACCGTGATATTTTAGTCGTCTTACAATTGTTACAAAATATCAGTTTTGTTTAAATTACTGTTTAGTAGTCATTGGATAAATTAAATGGACTGCTTTTGTAAGATGACTATCATGATGACTATCATGGTGTAGCTATTCAAAGATCGACAAAACCCATAGTCGGCCAAACTACTATTTAGTTTGTTTCAAAAAATCACTTTTTTGTGTCCGTCTTCTGTGAGACCGTCTCAATGAAATTAGGTCAATTTATTTCAACATTTTCGTTATTGCGGGCGATTTTAATGGACATCGCGAATGCTGGTCCAATAACAATTATTCTAGGGGTAAACAATTGTTTAATGTTGCCATTGAAGACAATTATATCTCATTATAAATAATGGTGATGCTAGGAGAATGAAGCTCGTGAATGTTTTTATTACAAAAAACCTCTCCTGACATTTCGTTATGTAGGTACCTCCAACAACTATTAATAGTTGTATTATACTAAAACAATATTGGAATTGACAACTTTCTAAAGTGGTAGCCGAGCGATGCTTAGCGTTAATAAATTTTAGGAAAAACCCTATCCCTGTAAATCTAGTTTTACTTTATGTATGAAGCCGAAGGATTAAGACGCAAGGTAAGTCTTAGTCTCGTTATAATTTTTGTGACAGTATTGATGCGACTACAACGTTAGATGAAGGGTTTTAGGCAGACGAGATCTTATTCATCGGATAGAAAAAAAAAAAAACTACTGAGTTCATTGGTTCCAGATTTGACTAAAATACTTTGTTTATCTCATGCGAAAATGAGACTCTCCTAATGTTAGCGAGTTAGCTCCTGATATTAGCGAAAGTCTTCCATGTACTTTCGCTAATATCATTTAAAATTCGACTTCATTGGAATTCAATTGTTTTAATCCATTGAAAACATTACAATAATAATGCCCTACATGCGAGGGTATTTAATTTCACCATTATAGTAATTTCATTAATTCATCGTCTAAATGAAGACAGCAGAAGTCGTGAATCGAAAAAAAAAATGATTTTAATCAATAATAAAATCAAACCAAAAAGTATAACGGTGCCTCCAGAAATATTACTTGATAATAGACTTGAAAAAGACATTAAAAAAATGATGTATCCAGTGAATTTAGTTCTCTCACTCTTTCTTTTATCGAAATATACTACAAAAGATGATTACATTACTCCCAAAGAGAAAAAGTTTCATATGTTGACATTCGTCTGTGTGGCTTGTATATATGGATTGATTATAAATCGTTTGTTTTTCCGAGAATTGGAAGACACAATGGGAACCAACAATAATGACGTCGTCGCTATCATGTTTGCATTCTTTATGATTTTCTTCAGTGCCGGGTATACCATTCTCTTCGTTCTCAACATCATTCACAGTGACATCAACATCTCAATCATTTTATTGATTCAAAGAATTTACAAGCGTCTAGAATTTAGTGAAAGTCTCAAAAAAGTCACTCAATGGAGTTGGATCTCCATTTTAAGTGCTTTCGGCGTTAACATCTTTCTTCAGCTTTTGGATGCTGGAATTTATGAAGAATTCTTTTTAGATGACATGTTCTTAAATTTTATGTTCATTAGCTTTGATATCAATTTAGCTTATAGTATTCTGGTTATTATATTGCTGAGAAAGTATCTCGAGAAATGGATCGCGGATGTTCTCATTGATAACGCAAATATTTCAAATACATATTACGCAAATATTTTATTGAAAAAAAGTAAGTGTTCTGTTTAAACAATCTAGTCTAAGTATCTACATAAAATTTATATTATTTTTTCTTAAAAGTTATTATATAAATAATAACGACTTCATTACAACATCGATTTAATTAAACCTGAATTACAGAATAGCAAACTGTAGCAAGACAATAGTGTAGTTGGTAAGAAGACTCATCAGACTCAATTGTAACGCAGCGTCTATGTAGAACAGGCCACACACACGTATCTTGCTGAATGATGTTCGATGAAACCGCAGTAAGTTCTTGCATAGTTTTCTCTCGTCATCTGTCAATATTTTAATTATGGATCAATACATTTTGAGTACAGTAGAATTTTACGGTCTTAATTCCGTTTATAAAAAGGAGTCAGATTTAAAAACAACCCTTACGGTACTCTTTTTAGTTCAAAAAGTTTGCATCAAAAATATTGTCTTGCGTTATTTTATTTCTTCAGAAAACTCACTCGTGGGATACGGATAGTTAACTTTAGTGAAGGAAGGCCAATTAGAAATTTTCACTGATAATATTAGAGTAGAACAAGACACAGTGGACAGGCAACCAGTACAGTTGCAGTACTCAGCCGTTAATATGGTATATAGAGCTATAGCTCGACGGCTCGACGGCAGCCAGCAAGGCCTAAGGTTTTCTATAGACCTTGTAGAACACTATCTTTGTCACTCATATGCAAGCCAGCCTCTCTTTAAACCTCTACTATACAAATAACACCCGGGTTCTGTATACATTTACAAGAACGTACCTGAACAATTAGACTTTAAAATAAGTGCCCAAGTATCTTGAACACTTTGTATAGCTATGTAGAATTTCTCGCATTGCCCGCTCAGTACAGTTCGCCACGACAAATCTTTGATTACCCAAATGTATATGGACAGCGACGCTATAATTGCTGTGTCCTGTAAGTTTAATATGATACGAATGATGTTAAGATCACACTGGTTAAACTAGAATTGCACCTGTTATAACAGGTGCAATTCTATTTTTACTTAAAAGAAATGGCAAAATGGACTCGAAGCTGATCACATTTCTTAACTCAGTTTTAATAGGAAGGCTGAGCTGACGATCATGTCGAAGTCACTAGTTTGGAAGAAAGAAACAGGTTGAAGAGTTCCTCATCCTCCATTGTAAAGGGAGCATCCTCTGACCGGATAGTTGTTGGGCCCGATGATAGTTATTGGGCTGTTGTAATACGGATTTCGCGGTAAACTTTGCTTGCGCGATGTAGGATTTGTGTGACGTTCGTAGTTCGTATCTGGCGGTATAGCTGCACTACAACTTCATTAGGGTATATAAAAAAAAAACAAACATATAAATTAAACTCACAGAGTTGATCAGTCCTCTCTTTAACATTTCAATTGACAGTTGAATGTAAACCAAAGCGTGAGTGAATAATTGTAAAGTGTTATAAAGTATCTGAAAAATAGATAATTCGATATTAGTTTTATTTCTTAATATCTTCAAGAAATGGAAAAATACAAGTTACTTACGCAATAGTGGAAACAGTGCTTATAGATTTCATAGCACTTTATTATATCGACGTAAGCCTGAAACATTTTCTTGCTAAATTCCTTGCCGAGTGTGGCTCCCATAACTTGAGAATTTAAAGCTTGAATGTTCCATAGAATAACTTTCTCTTCCAACATTTTCAAGACTCGAACGAAATAAGAAACATTCAAATCGAAAAACACGATAAAGTAGCAACTAAAAATTATTTTGAAAGACAAGTCTAATTTGGAGATAAAATAAGTGAACAGACAGACATAGCCAAACAGTGCTATAATTGCGGCAATCCAATTCCAAATGATGATGCGTCTAGAACTTGTTTTATCGTTGAGAAATCTGTGCACTTTCTGAAAAGTTAGTACAAACTCTATATAACTTTTTGTTGGAATAATTCCGGTGAATAAATTATTAGCGAATCCCAAGCAATTACTAGCACAGTCATAATAAACAACGATATACATAAACGTAGTGTCTCCTAGAAATTGTTTGTAAAAGTATAGCGTACAGCAGCGGTATACGGTTGACAAACTGAACGCGAGTGTTCCAACAATTGAAACAAAATTGGACATTGTACTATTTGGAGTTATGACGTTGTCTTTGATGCGATAGTTAGGACAAAACATGAGATACCGCAACAGATTGAACGGCAGTAGCATCGACTGCACATCTTTATCCACCATGTTTTTATTTAAAGGAACGTTCACAGTATAGTCCTTAGCGAAAATACGTTCTCTCTTCATTTTAATAGACCATTTCCCATAGCCTCCTAGCACACAATTGATAGAATAATCGATGGTAATTAATTATACTAAATGAAAACATCAATCGCATTATGTTATGAGAATTATTTGTTTAATATTTTCAAGGTTTCTCATATAAAAATGTAATATCTTAAGTAGCACCTGTGGAGCATATTAAGAAATATGGCGTTTATTCATCAATGTGGAACATATTGTCTAAAGACAAACGTTTAATGAATCTTTAAATATCTCTTGCACACGTAATAGTCCAAGAGTGATCGTAAGCGGTGCAACTAATCAAAAACTTGTTAATAACGCGTTAGTAAGTCGCATCGTGTACTAATTGGTGATTTGACCTTAGTCTGATGAGTCTTCTTACTAATTACACTATTGTGTTACTAGTTTGCTATTTTGTAGTCAAAGCAAAATTAAGGGTGATGGGTTTATACATAAGGGTTTATTTTTTCTACCCTGCCTTCCAAAATTTGAACACTTTCTTGGCGTGATGAATATGAATACCCATTCAAAATTATAGCTTTCTAGTACTAAGAGTTCCTAAGCTAAACTGCGGACAGACATACGGACATAGACATGGCGAAACTATAAGGGTTCCTTTTGACTACAAAACCCTAAAAAGTGTGCATATTAACAAGTGACTTAGTTACATTTTGGTGTATTGTTCTATCTATCACAACATACACTGTCGTTTTATTACAGTTCTGTTTTCGATACCATTGTTTCTTTTACGTAAATATTTTGTGTAAATAAAAAGGTTTTGAAGCGAGAATGATTTTTTGTCTCTTTTAGTATGCCTGTAGCATAATAATTAAGCATATTTAAGTATTAAGAATGTCAATTATTTAATTAATATAGTATGTGTCCAAGGACACTTCCTTGAGTCACTCCCTCTCTATACATATACACTTGTTGATCATTTTGAACTAAATTGCTTTCAACCCTCAAAGGTTAGTATTAATTAAAGTACCTAGATGTAGCGGTATTACGACCATTGTCCAAACGTCTGATTACAAACCTCACGACTTTTTATCTACCAGTCCACGCTTTCACCGTTAATAAACCCCAAGAATGGGAATAAAACAATGATGTTTTACTCTGACTGTTTTTTAATAACACTAAAAACACTTCTAAAATGTTATGTAGGTTGCTCAACAAATCATAAGTATCAAATTCCATTTTCTACTTACTCTCAATGATCCCTAACCGCGACATAATTAAAAAAAAAAAAAAAGTTGGAAACTAAAACCCAACTACGACAAAAACGCCAACTTTATTTATATCGTTTTAGTTGGCGATTTTGTCGTAGTTGGGTTTTAGTTTCTATTTTTATTTTTAACTTTCTTTTTAGGGTTCCGTGGCTCAACAGGAAAAAACGGAACCCCATTAGGATCACTTGTATGTCTGTCTGTCGGTCTGCCTGTCTGTCCGTCTGTCATAGCCAATTTCCTTCGAATCTAATAGACCGATTAAGTTTATATCTGATACACATGTGTATTTCTGTGACCCAAACACGGACGTGTAACGTAAATAAATGAATTTTGAATATGGGGGTCACTTTTGGGGGCAAATAAGAAAAAAAAAAGTTTTTCAAACTATATCGTGTGACATAACAAATGAAAGGGCTTGTTACGAGGATGTCAAATGTATATTTTAAAATTTTGATTATAAATAAAAAATAAATACATTTAAAGATATTTGAGAAAACAGATGAAAATTTACCATTCACCCACTTATCTCCGAAACTACAGAGCCTAAAATTTTGACAAAAAAAAAATACAGGGAATGGTTTTTCACTCATAAATTACAGAAAAACCTATAAGAAATCTATGGTCTTAAAATAACATGGTAAATCTCTCAATATTGTGCGTACAAACTTATATTTGCTGTTGGAGACATCGGTCCTAGAGGGATATTACACTATCACATATCTAGAATTATATTTTTATATTATTTAGAATTATTTAATTTAATAAATAAAATTTAATAAACAATTAAATTCAATATTCACATACGAATTATTTGTGGGTATTGGTATATTATACCTATATATATATTATTTTCATGTAAGTTGTAAGATATGATCCCAGATATATGATATTGTTATATCTCCCTTACACGAGTAGTTGATAGTTCTAAGTACATGACCTTCAAGAGAGCTTATACAATAATTTCAGTTTTGTTTTCGTGTTTTTATAGATATTCATAAATTACAATAGAGATGAATAGAAAAATGTTCACACGTTTAAGTACCTATTAGTGAGAAATATTACGCAAATATTTTATTGTAAAAAAGTAAGTGTTCTGTTTAAACAATCTAGTCTAAGTATCTACATAAAATTTATATTATTTTTCCTTAAAAGTTATTATATAAATAATAACGACTTCATTACAACATCGATTTAATTAAACCTGAATTACAGAATAGCAAACTGTAGCAAGACAATAGTGTAGTTGGTAAGAAGACTCATGAGACTCAATTGTAACGCAGCGTCTATGTAGAACAGGCCACACACACGTATCTTGCTGAATGATGTTCGATGAAACCGCAGTAAGTTCTTGCATAGTTTTCTCTCGTCATCTGTCAATATAAACTCAAACTCAAACTCAAAGCATTTATTTCAATTAAACCATTTACAGGCACTTTTGAATTGTCAAAGAGTCGGTCAGTTAGTCAGAAAGTTGAAGCTAATTGCCCATTCCAAAACGTAGATGTCTATGGAGAAGAACGGGCAAGAAACTCCAAGGACACTCTTTTCAATATAGATATTGCAAAATCCTGGGTACATCATTCTTGTTGCTTCTATATGTGAGAACAATGTACAAAAAATAATCAAAAGCAATTGAAAATATAAGATTAAAAATAAGCCCTGGCAGATAAGAGATGACCAGTTTCAACTGACGGCGCCCGTTCACGAACATGACGCGTGGATCAGCACCATCCAGCTCAACCATTTTGTAGGGAACCGAATGATCCAACACACTCGCCACCATCAGCGAGACATTTAAGGGAGCATGACATATTCTCAACTGCCATGCTATTTCAAGTCAACATACATCTTAATAAGTTAATAAACGGCTCCATGGTCTCACATTTACAAAAATAAAAATGCTTCTAAATTATACAAAACTATAGTTTGCCATGTATCTAAAAAAATAAAAGAATTTAACCACCAAAAAGAAAGAAAATATAACATTATGGATCAATACATTTTGAGTACAGTAGAATTTTACGGTCTTAATTCCGTTTATAAAAAGGAGTCACATTTAAAAACAACCCTAACGGTACTCTTTGTAGTTCAAAAAGTTTGCATCAAAAATATTGTCTTGCGTTATTTTATTTCTTCAGAAAACTCACTCGTGGGATACGGATAGTTAACTTTAGTGAAGGAAGGCCCATTACAAGTTTTCACTGATAATATTAGAGTAGAACAAGACACAGTGGACAGGCAACCAGTACAGTTGCAGTACTCAGCCATTAATATGGTATATAGAGCTATAGCTCGACGGCTCGACAGCGGCCAGCAAGGCCTAAGGTTTTCTATAGACCTTGTAGAACACCATCTTTGTCACTCATATGCAAGCCAGCCTCTCTTTAAACCTCTACTATACAAATAACACCCGGGTTCTGTATACATTTACAAGAACGTACCTGAACAATTAGACTTTAAAATAAGTGCCCAAGTATCTTGAACACTTTGTATAGCTATGTAGAATTTCTCGCATTGCCCGCTCAGTACAGTTCGCCACGACAAATCTTTGATTACCCAAATGTATATGGACAGCGACGCTATAATTGCTGTGTCCTGTAAGTTTAATATGATACGAATGATGTTAAGATCACACTGGTTAAAATAGAATTGCACCTGTTATAACAGGTGCAATTCTATTTTTACTTAAAAGAAATGGCAAAATGGACTCGAAGCTGATCACATTTCTTAACTCAGTTTTAATAGGAAGGCTGAGCTGACGATCATGTCGACGTCACTAGTTTGGAAGAAAGAAACAGGTAGAAGAGTTCTTCATCCTCCATTGTAAAGGGAGCATCCTCCGACCAGATAGTTGTTGGGCCCGACAGTAGTTATTGGGCTGTTGTAATACAGATTTCGCGGTAAACTTTGCTTACGCGATGTAGGATTTGTGTGACGTTCGTAGTTCGTATCTAGCGGTATAGATGTCACCACAACTTCATTACGGTATTTAAAAAAAAACAAACATATAAATTAAACTCACAAAGTTCATCAGTCCTCTCTTTAACATTTCAATTGACAGTTGAATGTAAACCAAAGCGTGAGTGAATAATTGTACAGTGTTATAAAGTATCTGAAAAATAGCAAATTCGATATTAGTTTTATGTCTTAATATCTTCAAGAAACGGAAAATACAAGTACTTACGAAATAGTGGAAACAGTGTTTATAGATTCCATAGCACTTTATTATATCAACGTAAGCCTGAAACATTTTCTTGTTAAATTCCTTGCCGAGTGTGGCTCCCATAACTTGAGAATTTAAAGCTTGAATGTTCCATAGAATAACTTTCTCTTCCAACATTTTCAAGACTCGAATGAAATAAGAAACATTCAAATCAAAAAACACGATAAAGTAGCAACTGAACATTATTTCGAAAGACAAGTCTAATTTGAAGATAAAATAAGTGAACACACAGACATAGCCAAACAGTGCTATAATTGCGGCAATCCAATTCCAAATGATGATGCGTCTAGAACTTGTTTCATCGTTGAGAAATCTGTGCACTTTCTGAAAAGTTAGTACAAACTCTATATAACTTTTTGTTGGAATGATTCCGGTGAATAAATTATTAGCGAATCCCAAGCAATTATTGTAAACACAGTCATAATAAACAACGATATACATAAACGTAGTGTCTCCTAGAAATTGTTTGTAAAAGTATAGCGTACAGCAGCGGTATACGGTTGACAAACTAATTGCGAGTGTTCCAACAATTGAAACAAAATTGGACATTGTACTATTTGGAGTTATGACGTTGTCTTTGATGCGATAGTTAGGACAAAACATGAGATACCGCAACAGATTGGCAGACCGGCAGTAGCATCGACTGCACATCTTTATCCACGATATTTTTATTTAAAAGAACGTTCACAGTATAGTCCTTTGCGAAAATACGTTTTGTCTTCATTTTAATAGACCATTTCCCGTAGCCTCCTGGCATACAATTGACAGAATAATCGATGGTAATTAATTGTACTAAACGAAAACATTAATCGCATTATGTTATGGGAATTATTTGTTTAATATTTTCAAGGTTTTTCATATAAAAATGTAATATCTTAAGTAGCACCTGTGGAGCATATTAAGAAATATGGCGTTTATTCATCAATGTGGGACATATTGTCTAAAGAAAAACGTTTAATGAACCTTAAAATATCTCTTGCACACGTAATAGTCCAAGAGTGATCGTAAGCGGTGCAACTAATCAAAAACTTGTTAATAACGCGTTAGTAAGTCGCATCGTGTACTAATTGGTGATTTGAACTTAGTCTGATGAATCTTCTTACTAATTACACTATTGTGTTACTAGTTTGCTATTTTGTAGTCAAAGAAAAATTAAGGGTGATGGGTTTATACATAAGGGTTTATTTTTTCTACCCTGCCTTCCAAAATTTGACCACTTTCTCGGCGTGATTAATATGAATACCCATTCAAAATTATAGCTTACTAGTACAAAGATTTCCTAAGCTAAACTGCGGACAGACATACGGACATAGACATGGCGAAACTATAATGGTTCCTTTTGACTACGAAACCCTAAAAAGCGTGCATAACAACAAGTGACTTAGTTACATTTTGGTGTATTGTTCTATCTATCACAACATACACTGTCGTTTTATTACAGTTCTCTTTTCGATACCATTGTTTCTTTTTCGTAAATATTTTGTGTAAATAAAAAGGTTTTGAAGCGCGAATGATTTTTTGTCTCTTTTAGTATGCCTGTAGCATAATTATTAAGCATATTTAAGTATTAAGAATATCAATTATTTAATTAATATAGTATGGGTCCAAGGAAACTTCCTTCTGTGACTATATACACTTGTTGATCATTTTGTACAAAATTGCTTTCAACCCTCAAAGGTTAGTATTAATTAAAGTACCTAGATGTAGCGGTATTACGACCATTATCCAAACGTCTGATTACAAACTTCACGACTTTTTATTTACCAGTATATCTTGCTCGGCTTTCACGAATAAACCCCAAAAATGGGAATAAAACAATGATTTTTCACTCTGACTGTTTTTTAATAACACTAAAATACTTTTAAAATGTTATGTAGGTTGCTCAACAAATCATAAGTATCAAATTCCATTTTCTACTTATATAACCCCAAAATAATTTAAATAAAAAATAAAGTTGGAAACTAAAACCCAACTACGACAAAAACGCCAACTTTATACTGTTTTATGGCTATTTTGGTCGTAGTTGGGTTTTAGTTTCTAACTTTATTTTATTAACTTTCTTTTTAGCGTTCCGTACCTCAAAAGGAAAAAAACGGAACCTCTTTAGGATCAATCGTGTCATAGCCGATTTGCTCCGAATCTAATGGAACGATTAAGTTTATATATATCTGGTACAAATGTGTATTTCTGTGACCCAAACACGGACGTGTAACGTAAATAAATGAATTTTGAATATGGGGGTCACTTTTGGGGGCATAAGAAAAAAAAAAAAAGTTTTTCAAACTATATCGTGGGACATAACAAATGAAAGGGCTTGTTACGAGGATGTCAAATGTATATTTTATGATTTTGATTATAAATAAAAAACAAATACATTTAAAAATATTTAAGAAAACAGATGAAAATTTTCCATTCACCCACTTATCTCCGAAACTACAGAGCCTACAATTTTGAAAAAAAAAAAAATACAGGGAATGGTTCTTCACTCATAAATTACAGAAAAACCTATAAGAAATCTATGGTCTTAAAATAACATGGTAAATCTCTCAATATTGTGCGTACAAACTTATATTTGCTGTTAGAGACATCGGTCCTAGAGGGATATTACACAATCATATATCTAGAATTATATAATTTAAAAAATAAAATTTAATAAACAAATAAATTCAATATTCACAAACGAATTATTTGTATTGGTATATTATACCTATATATATTTTATTTTCATGTAAGTTGTAAGATATGATCCCAGATATATGATATTGTTATATCTCCCTTACACGAGTAGTTGATAGTTCTAAGTACATGACCTTCAAGAGAGCTTATACAATTAGATCAGTTTTGTTTTCGTGTTTTTATAGATATTCATAAATTAAGGCTCTTTCAAACAGGCGCGACTCGCGATGCGACACAAAGACACCGCTCGTCGCGCGACGAGCGGTGTCTTTGTGTCGCGTCGCGTGAGCCTTTACAATAGAGATGAATAGAAAAATGTTCACACGTTTAAGTACCTATTAGTGAGAAATATTACGCAAACATTTTATTGTAAATAAGTAAGTGTTCTGTTTAAACAATCTAGTCTAAGTATCTACATAAAATTTATATTATTTTTTCTTAAAAGTTATTTATTATATAAATAATAACGACTTCATTACAACATCGACTTATTTAACCTGAATTACAGAATAGCAAACTGTAGCAAGACAATAGTGTAGTTGGTAAGAAGACTCATCAGACTCAATTGTAACGCAGCGTCTACGTAGAACAGGCCACACACACGTATCTTGCTGAATGATGCTCGGTGAAAGCGCAGTAAGTTCTTGCATAGTTTTCTCTCGTCATCTGCATTATAACATTATGGATCAATAAATTTTGAGTACAGTAGAATTTTCGTGTCTTAATTCGTTTTATAAAAAGGAGTCAGATTTGAAAACAACCCTAACGGCACTCTTTGCAGTTCTAAAAGTTTGCATCAAAAATATTGTCTTGCGATATTTTATTTCTTCAGAAAATTCACTGCTGGGATACGGATAGTTAACTTTAGTGAAGGAAGGCCAATTACAAGTTTCCACTGATAATATTAGAGTAGAACAAGACACAGTGGACAGGCAACCAGTACAGTTACAGTACTCAGCCGTTAATATGGTATATAGAGCTACAGCTCGACGGCTCGACGGCGGCCTACAAGGCCTTAGGTTTTCTATAGAAAATGGCCTTGTAGAAGTGTCGTTCTCTAAACCTCTACTATACAAATTAACACCCGGATTCTGTATAAATTTACAAGAACGTACCTGAACAATTAGACTTTAAAATAAGTGCCCAAGTATCTTGAACATTTTGTAAAGCTATGTAGAATTTCTCGCATTGCCCGCTCAGTACAGTTCGCCACGACAAATCTTTGACTACGCAAATGTATATGGACAGCGACGTTATAATTGCTGTGTCCTGTAAGTTGAATAAGATACGAATGATGTTAAGATCACACTGGCTAAAATAGAATTGCACCTGTTAGTCAGGTGCAATTCTATTTTTACTTAAAAGTAATGGCAAAATGGACTCGAAGCTGATCACATTTCTTAACTCAGCTTTAATAGGAAGGCTGAGCTGACGATCATGTCGAAGTCACCAGTTTGGAAGAAAGAAACAGGTTGAAGAGTTCCTCATCCTCCATTGTAAAGGGAGCATCCTCTGACCGGATAGTTGTTGGGCCCGATAGTAGTTATTGGGCTGTTGTAATACGGATTTTGCGGTAAACTTTGCTTGCGCGATGTAGGATTTGTGTGACGTTCGTAGTTCGTATCTGGCGGTATAGCTGCACTACAACTTCATTAGGGTATATAAAAAAAAAAAACAAACATATAAATTAAACTCACAGAGTTGATCAGTCCTCTCTTTAACATTTCAATTGACAGTTGAATGTAAACCAAAGCGTGAGTGAATAATTGTAAAGTGTTATAAAGTATCTGAAAAATAGATAATTCGATATTAGTTTTATTTCTTAATATCTTCAAGTAATGGAAAAATACAAGTTACTTACGCAATAGTGGAAACAGTGCTTATAGATTTCATAGCACTTTATTATATCGATGTAAGCCTGAAACATTTTCTTGCTAAATTCCTTGCCGAGTGTGGCTCCCATAACTTGAGAATTTAAAGCTTGAATGTTCCATAGAATAACTTTCTCTTCCAACATTTTCAAGACTCGAACAAAATAAGAAACATTCAAATCGAAAAACACGATAAAGTAGCAACTAAACATTATTTTGAAAGACAAGTCTAATTTGGAGATAAAATAAGTGAACAGACAGACATAGCCAAACAGTGCTATAATTGCAGCAATCCAATTCCAAATGATGATGCGTCTAGAACTTGTTTTATCGTTGAGAAATCTGTGCACTTTCTGAAAAGTTAGTACAAACTCTATATAACTTTTTGTTGGAATGATTCCGGTGAATAAATTATTAGCGAATCCCAAGCAATTACAAACACAGTCATAATAAACAACGATATACATAAACGTAGTGTCTCCTAGAAATTGTTTGTAAAAGTATAGCGTACAGCAGCGGTATACGGTTGACAAACTGAACGCCAGTGTTCCAACAATTGAAACAAAATTGGAGATTGTACTATTTGGAGTTATGACGTTGTCTTTGATGCGATAGTTAGGACAAAACATGAGATACCGCAACAGATCGAACGGCAGTAGCATCGACTGCACATCTTTATCCACCATGTTTTTATTTAAAGGAACGTTCACAGTATAGTCCTTAGCGAAAATACGTTTTCTCTTCATTTTAATAGACCATTTCCCATAGCCTCCTAGCACACAATTGATAGAATAATCGATTGTAATTAATTATACTAAACGAAAACATCAATTGCATTATGTTATGGGAATTATTTGTTTAATATTTTCAAGGTTTCTCATATAAAAATGTAATATTTAAGTAGCACCTATGGAGCATATTAAGAAATATGGCGTTTATTCATCAATGTGGAACATATTTTCTAAAGACAAACGTTTAATTAACCTTAAAATATCTCTTGCACACGTAATAGTCTAAGAGTGATCGTAAGCGGTGCAACTAATCAAAACCTTATTAATGAGGCGTTAGTTAGTCACATCGTGTACTAATTGGTGATTTGACCTTAGTCTGATGAATCTTCTTACTAGTTTGCTATTTTGTAGTAAAAAAAAAATTAAGGGTGATGGGTTTATACATAAGGGTTTATTTTTTCTACCCTGGCCCTGCCTTCCAAAGTTTGACCACTTTCTCGACGTGATTAATATGAATACCCATTCAAAATTTTAGCTTTCTAGTACTCAGAGTTCCGGAGCTAAGCCGCAGACAGGCAGACGGACATAGACATGGCGAAACTATAAGTGTTCCTTGTTGACTACGGAACCCTAAAAAGCGTGCATAACAACAAGTGACTTAGTTACATTTTGATGTACATGTTCTATCTATTTAGGCAATGTAAAAGAAAATAGGATTTGTGACGACAAATTAAAGAAACGCTCTTTTGGATAACATTTAATTTAAAACCATCAGCATGGATAAAATAAAATACTCCAGTATAAAAGATTACATAGCGATGTAAAGTTCAATACAGTTTCACCCCGAATTGTGTTAAAAGATTTTCCCAGAATTGTATTTCTTCCTCATCCGGTGCGTTGCCAGATTGCAGCTCCTTGCCGATGTCAAAATATTCTTGGTTTTCGAGTGAATACGGAGTTCATTCTGTGCCCAAGAAGTCATCAGGAGTTGGGTTTCTAAAATAAAAATGGGAGAAAGTTGCAAAATGACGATCTATGTATTATATAATTATACTCAGTAAGTATAATAATAATATATGGACGAAGTTATCATGACGAACAATTACTGGAGATTTATTGTGAAGGATGGCACGGTTGACATCTGTTGGGCATGCCACCGCCTGGGAGAATCAATCCGACACATTATCTCCAGGTGTTCTCGTCTAGCTAACGCAGAGTACTTGCATTGACACAACCCTGTAGCCAGGATTATCCATCAATAACTTGCTCTGAAATACCGCCTTGTGGAATCGGAAATGCCTTACTACAGGTATGTGCCCGACCCAGTTCTCAAAAATGGTAATATCACATTATAATGGGATCGATCCATCATCAATGACAGGACTATTGTTGCCAAAAAGCCTGAAGTGGTGGTGGATCAAAAAGAGCGGCGCGCAATGATTATTGACATAACGGTCCCACATTTTTTTTGGGGTGGGAAATTATCAAATAACTTCTCCTGCTCTGGGCGGAGCGGGAGGACGTGTCAGACTATTACTGACTAAAACCTGCCCGTGTTCCTTCAGTTGCCATGTTGCCGGGGGCCACGATCTCATTTTCAGATTTCTTCACAACCTCGGCAGGCATCGGCCCTAGCGGACCCCGTCAGTTCTGCTGAAATCTCTTTGAAGCGCGCGTGGAACACAACGCGCCGTCGACCCGGGCTTGGTCCTTATCGGACGGCGAGCTACCCATTGCTCACCATCCGCAAGCCCGCGCCTACAGTGGCCGAAAATCGGCCTGCGATTCCTGACGCTCCGGGCGTCCTTTCCTGCGGTGGTTAGGGTCGTGAGGGCGCGAACTTTGTCTCTCCCTCACGCGTTCCGCCTTCTCCTTCGCGAGCATTACTGCTTCGCAGAAGGAGGTGACTGCCTCCCATTTCCTCTCGCTCCGTACCATGGCCTGAACAGGGCCGGACGCGAGAGATCACCGCCGCCAATCATCTGCACGAGGACACGGCGATGCTCCGCCCAAGCTGGGTAGACATCCACCGTATTCTCCACGGTGTCCTCCGGGCGATCCACACAATGGTGAGGGTGACACCCGGGCGTTTCCTCCCGCCTTATCCTGAACAGGAACCTCCCGAAACAGCCGTGTCCGGTGAGGACCTGCGTCAGGCGCAAGGTGAGGACGCGGTGGCGCCTCTCTAGCCACTCCTCAAAGAGGAGACTTATCGCCGCAATTGTGGCGTGCCCGGCGCTGGGTTGCGACAATCGCACTCTCCATGACGCCATGAGTTCCCGCCGGAGCTCTCTCCGCTGTGCCGTGATTTCTCGCGGCAGCGGAGTTAAGCCCCGGTGTTTCGCCTCCTCGCACCACTCCCAAATGTGCGCGAGGACTTTTGCGTCTAGATCCCATGGCGGTAATCTGACAAGGAGGCTCGCCGCCTCGCAGGAGAGCGTGCGGTATCCTCGGGCGGCCGGATGGCCATGACCCTCTGCGTTCAACCGGCGGGCTAGCCTCAGCCTCACTGAACACGCCCACACTGGTGCCCCGTAAAGGGCTACGGACTGCACGACCCCCGCGTAGAGCCTCCGGCAGGAGGCGTTTGGAGCCACTAGATTGGGCAGGAGCCGCTTCAAGGCAGCCTCGGCCCGCTTCAGTCTGGGAGCCAAACGTTGGAAATGCTCCATGGCATGACGGAAACCTCGCGAAAGCCGAGAAAGATATACAAATCAAGTAGCTTGACTTGGCTCGCAAGGTTGTAGACATGTGGGATATGGACTCGACTATCATTGTCCCGATAGTCGTGACAGCCAATGGCCAAGAGCCAAGAGCCTACCTACAAGAAACAACACCTGAGGAGGTTCTCGTTGGGTAGCTGGATCAAGGGGTTTCTCTCTCTGGAGCCCTGACCGCAGCTAGCTTGGACACTGTTTCCGTTACAGGTGGGCTACTATTATTTATATTTTTAAATGTTTTTACATTTTTTTCTAATATTTTAAAATGTAATTGATAAGTATGTTAATGAAATAAAGGACAATATGTTTTCGTATGCAAAATATGCGTATTGACGTGGCATCGCGGACACCAGTCCGTATTTATTGGTTGCGATAAACTTCTTGTTGGTTGAAAATATTATTGTAATTATGACGTGTTGTGAGTATAAAGTGCGAATTTGTAAAGTACTCCTAGCCTCCAAAAATTAGTTGAAATTTTCCCACTTCGGCTGTAATGTCGCGTTATGATTTAAAATCCTAGTTTTAAATATTTGAATTGTACACTATAACGTTTTTATTGACTAATCCAACTATCCATAATTAGGGATTATCAGTTTTATTTTGTGACCGGCGGACACTGTAATTGTCTACAGTCTTTGTTAATATTGTTTTAAAGTGTAGCCACAAAACATATCACACATTGGGTACTTAATGTTAGCAACACATTAATACTGTATTATGAAACTCAAATTGTAGACAATCAAATAAATTCTTCTCGATTAATTTTTTTGAGGCTGACTGTACTTATGATATCAGTATGGACAGGGTTGTTACTTTTAGCAATGAGCTATTGAGCGATTTGAGCGATTATTTTTAGTGTATAAACCTAAGGATAACTATGTTAGTGCTGTGCACACCTTTAAGTGACAAGTTCGCTGTAGTTTTTAAGTTATAATATTATGTGCTCTCTGTTAATGTTTTTGTGATCTAGTCGTGTGACGTTTGATGTCTGGTGTGTAAACGTTGAGATACAACCAGACTTGACTACCACTTCGTTTATCTTTATCAACGAACAGTTCGTACTGAACGCACTTGGAACCCAATTCCTTTGCGCTACGAACACCTTCCCACGGCGTTAAATGTTATAGGGCCGGTGAACAATATGAACAATGTTTTGGTGAACAAGAAAGAACAAGAAGAAACCTTACTTGCTAGTGGTCGCGTCAGACAGGGCACGACATAATATAAAGTTTTGTGAGCATAAAATTTTGTTATTATTCGATTGACATAAAATTTACGGAGAGCAAGTCTTAAGTTTTTCAAAATAATAATGCCAATATATAATGGTAAATGGCTGTAATGAATATTGTAATCATGTTTCTTGATATTGCTAAATGGATTATTTAAATTATTATTTTGATTTTAGTGCTTTTTATTTTAACAACAAAAATCTGCACATTAGATCACACCTGTGTCTCCCCGAAAGGTTCTGTAGAAGTGCATTTACACCCTCATTACTCAGTTATAATGTATAACACTCATATAATTGGGGGACAAGCGTAATGCAATTCATGCTTCTGAGAATCTCCTGATGGAAAAACCCAATTAGACTTAGACAGACCCGGGGGTTACATCTACCCCATACTCAGCAGTCATGCGTACGAACACTAGAACAAGGATGCAGTCATGATGAATAATACAATGAAGTTCATAGATAATTTCCTTGAACCTTAGTTCCCCGAGTGGCGGCTGCGAGTACGGTATCCCTTTGAAACTGCAGTACGTGCCGCCGTACTCGTTGTGCACCAGCTCTCCCTCCAGCAGACCATCGCTCACTTGCACTTGCACTATCGTCGATGAATTCACACACAACAACACGATATGCCATTTGTATAGTCAACTAAATGACCCGGTGAACTTTGTACCACGTAGATAAAATTGAGATTTTTTCCATTTTTCGGCTGTTCTTTTGGGTTTTTTTAAATTTTATTTTTTCCTGAACTACCTGAGGCGAAACGCTTAAAATGTACCAAAATACAAGACGATACGAGTAACTGTTAAAGAGTTTCCTTGTGTAGAGGTGATCCAGCATCAAGTTATCTACATGCAGCAGCTCTGGATGCTGCAGCCAGAGAATTACAAACAGTACAATACAATTTACTGTATACAATTTTTATACAGTAAATTGAAACAGTTGATGTGGCTACAGTTGGCCTATGTTCATCAGTATTGATAAATAAGCCAAGAGGATTTTGCCCAAAACTAGCTTGCAAGAATTAATTAATTAATTTATATACAAATAAAACAATTAATAGAGCAAAATATATACAGATAAAAGAGCACAAAGGAGCTGTTTATATCATAAGAAATTTCTTCAAGCAGACCTGTGACAGCAAAATCACGTGAGAAACGCAGTGTGTAAAAGACAATAAAGGAAAACGTATCGAAACATATTAAGGAAAATATTGCTTTTTAATACGGATACTTTCCTTACAGAGAATCAACACCATCTGTGCAAGAACGTGATACTGACAAACCGAACGTTCAGTAAGATGACCGCGTGTGGCCTGTTCCATGTAGGTGCTACGTTAATTATATCTTTGCTGGGACTTGTAAACACTTATGTTGTTGTATTGTTACAGTTTGGTCTTTTGTAAATTAAGTTATTATAAGAAAATGACCATGTCTAATTACATTTTCACAAGGTGGAGTCATCGCCACCTTGTAAATATGTAATTAGACATAGTTATTTCATGATCGTATTGTCATCAATACGACAATAAATCAAACTTCACATATGTTGTGAGGTTCCCAGTCTGCTTACAATGTCCAACATAAAAGTGACTAAACTATTGGATATATTTGACACGACACGGTGTATATACACCGTGACATTTTAGTCGTCTTACAATTGTTACAAAATATCAGTTTTGTTTAAATTACTGTTTAGTAGTCATTGGATAAATTAAATGGACTGCTTTTGTAAGATGACTATCATGATGACTATCATGGTGTAGCTATTCAAAGATCGACAAAACCCATAGTCGGCCAAACTACTATTTAGTTTGTTTCAAAAAATCACTTTTTTGTGTCCGTCTTCTGTGAGACCGTCTCAATGAAATTAGGTCAATTTATTTCAACATTTTCGTTATTGCGGGCGATTTTAATGGACATCGCGAATGCTATAACAATTATTCTAGGGGTAAACAATTGTTTAATGTTACCATTGAAAACAATTATATCTCATTATAAATAATGGTGATGCTAAGAGAATGAAGCTTGTGAATGTTTTTTTTACAAAAAACCTCTCCTGACATTTCGTTATGTACCTCAGACATAGTTCTCACCCTCCAACAACTATTAATAGTTGTATTATACTAAAACAATATTGGAACTGACAACTTTCTAAAGTGGTAGCCGAGCGATGCTTAGCGTTAATAATTTTTAGGAAAAACCCTATCCCTGTAAATCTAGTTTTACTTTATGTATGAAGCCAAAGGATTAAGAAGCAAGGTAAGTCTAAGTCTCGTTATAATTTTTGTGACAGTATTGATGCGACTACAACGTTGGATGAAGGGTTTTAGGCAGACGAGATCTTATTCATCGGATAGAAAAAAAAAACTACTGAGTTCATTGGTTCCAGATTTGACTAAAATACTTTGTTTATCTCATGCGAAAATGAGACTCTCCTAATGTTAGCGAGTTAGCTCCTGATATTAGCGAAAGTCTTCCATGTACTTTCGCTAATATCATTTAGTATTCAACTTCATTGGAATTCAATTGTTTTAATTCGTTGAAAACATTACAATAATAATGCCCTACATGCGAGAGTATTTCATTTCACCATTATAGTAATTTCATTAATTCATCGTCTAAATGAAGACAGCAGAAGTCGTGAATCGAAAAAAAAAATGATTTTAATCAATAATAAAATCAAACCTAAAAGTACAACGGTGCTTCCAGAAATATTATTTGATAATAGACTTGAAAAAGACATAAAAAACATTTAAAAAAAAATGATGTATCCAGTGAATTTTGTGCTCTCACTCTTTCTTTTATCGAAATATACTATAAAAGATGATTACATTACGCCCAAAGAGAAAAAGTTTCATATGTTGACATTCGTCTGTGTGGCTTGTATATATGGATTGATTATAAATCGTTTGTTTTTCCAAGAATTGGAAGACACAATGGGAACCAACAATAATGGCGTCGTCGCTATCATGTTTGCATTCTTTATGATTTTCTTATGTGCCGGGTATACCATTCTCTTCGTTCTCAACATCATTCACAGTGACATCAACATCTCAATCATTTTATTGATTCAAAGAATTTACAAGCGTTTAGAATTCAGTGAAAGTCTCAAAAAAGTCACTCGATGGAGTTGGATCTCCATTTTAAGTGCTTTCGGCGTTAACATCTTTCTTCAGTTTTTGTATGCTGGAATTTATGAAGAATTCTTTTTAGATGACATGTTCTTAAATTTTATGTTCATTAGCTTTGATATCAATTTAGCTTATAGTATTCTGGTTATTATATTGCTGAGAAAGTATCTCGAGAAATGGATCGCGGATGTTCTCATTGATAACGCAAATATTTCAAATACATATTACGCAAATATTTTATTGTAAATAAGTAAGTGTTCTGTTTAAACAATCTAGTCTAAGTATCTACATAAAATTTATATTATTTTTCCTTAAAAGTTATTATATAAAAAATAACGACTTCATTACAACATCGATTTAATTAAACCTGAATTACAGAATAGCAAACTGTAGCAAGACAATAGTGTAGTTGGTAAGAAGACTCATGAGACTCAATTGTAACGCAGCGTCTATGTAGAACAGGCCACACACATGTATCTTGCTGAATGATGTTCGATGAAACCGCAGTAAGTTCTTGCATAGTTTTCTCTCGTCATCTGTCAATATAACATTATGGATCAATACATTTTGAGTACAGTAGAATTTTACGGTCTTAATTCCGTTTATAAAAAGGAGTCAGATTTAAAAACAACCCTTACGGTACTCTTTTTAGTTCAAAAAGTTTGCATCAAAAATATTGTCTTGCGTTATTTTATTTCTTCAGAAAACTCACTCGTGGGATACGGATAGTTAACTTTAGTGAAGGAAGGCCAATTACAAGTTTTCACTGATAATATTAGAGTAGAACAAGACACAGTGGACAGGCAACCAGTACAGTTGCAGTACTCAGCCGTTAATATGGTATATAGAGCTATAGCTCGACGGCTCGACGGCGGCCAGCAAGGCCTAAGGTTTTCTATAGACCTTGTAGAACACCATCTTTGTCACTCATATGCAAGCCAGCCTCTCTTTAAACCTCTACTATACAAATAACACCCGGGTTCTGTATACATTTACAAGAACGTACCTGAACAATTAGACTTTAAAATAAGTGCCCAAGTATCTTGAACACTTTGTATAGCTATGTAGAATTTCTCGCATTGCCCGCTCAGTACAGTTCGCCACGACAAATCTTTGATTACCCAAATGTATATGGACAGCGACGCTATAATTGCTGTGTCCTGTAAGTTTAACATGATACGAATGATGTTAAGATCATACTGGTTAAAATAGAATTGCACCTGTTATAACAGGTGCAATTCTATTTTTACTTAAAAGAAATGGCAAAATGGACTCGAAGCCGATCACATTTCTTAACTCAGTTTTAATAGGAAAGCTGAGCTGACGATCATGTCGAAGTCACTAGTTTGGAAGAAAGAAACAGGTAGAAGAGTTCTTCATCCTCCATTGTAAAGGGAGCATCCTCCGACCAGATAGTTGTTGGGCCCGATAGTAGTTATTGGGCTGTTGTAATACAGATTTCGCGGTAAACTTTGCTTGCGCGATGTAGGATTTGTGTGACGTTCGTAGTTCGTATCTAGCGGTATAGATGTCACCACAACTTCATTACGGTATTTAAAAAAAAACAAACATATAAATTAAACTCACAAAGTTCATCAGTCCTCTCTTTAACATTTCAATTGCCAGTTGAATGTAAACCAAAGCGTGAGTGAATAATTGTACAGTGTTATAAAGTATCTGAAAAATAGCAAATTCGATATTAGTTTTATGTCTTAATATCTTCAAGAAACGGAAAATACAAGTACTTACGAAATAGTGGAAACAGTGTTTATAGATTTCATAGCACTTTATTATATCAACGTAAGCCTGAAACATTTTCTTGCTAAATTCCTTGCCGAGTGTGGCTCCCATAACTTGAGAATTTAAAGCTTGAATGTTCCATAGAATAACTTTCTCTTCCAACATTTTCAAGACTCGAATGAAATAAGAAACATTCAAATCAAAAAACACGATAAAGTAGCAACTGAACATTATTTCGAAAGACAAGTCTAATTTGAAGATAAAATAAGTGAACACACAGACATAGCCAAACAGTGCTATAATTGCGGCAATCCAATTCCAAATGATGATGCGTCTAGAACTTGTTTCATCGTTGAGAAATCTGTGCACTTTCTGAAAAGTTAGTACAAACTCTATATAACTTTTTGTTGGAATGATTCCGGTGAATAAATTATTAGCGAATCCCAAGCAATTATTGTAAACACAGTCATAATAAACAACGATATACATAAACGTAGTGTCTCCTAGAAATTGTTTGTAAAAGTATAGCGTACAGCAGCGGTATACGGTTGACAAACTAATTGCGAGTGTTCCAACAATTGAAACAAAATTGGACATTGTACTATTTGGAGTTATGACGTTGTCTTTGATGCGATAGTTAGGACAAAACATGAGATACCGCAACAGATTGGCAGACCGGCAGTAGCATCGACTGCACATCTTTATCCACGATATTTTTATTTAAAAGAACGTTCACAGTATAGTCCTTTGCGAAAATACGTTTTGTCTTCATTTTAATAGACCATTTCCCGTAGCCTCCTGGCATACAATTGACAGAATCATCGATGGTTATTAATTGTACTAAACGAAAACATTAATCGCATTATGTTATGGGAATTATTTGTTTAATATTTTCAAGGTTTCTCATATAAAAATGTAATATCTTAAGTAGCACTTGTGGAGCATATTAAGAAATATGGCGTTTATTCATCAATGTGGAACATATTGTCTAAAAACAAACGTTTAATGCTGTGCAATGGTTTAACCTTAAAATATCGCTTGCACACGTCGTGACGAGTGATCGTAAGCGGTGCAACTAATCAAAAACTTGTTAATAACGCGTTAGTAAGTCGCATCGTGTACTAATCAGTGATTTAACCTTAGTCTGATGAATCTTCTTACTAATTACACTATTGTGTTACTAGTTTGCTATTTTGTAGTCAAAGAAAAATTAAGGGTGATGGGTTTATACATAAGGGTTTATTTTTTCTACCCTGCCTTCCAAAATTTGACCACTTTCTCGACGTGATTAATATGAATACCCATTCAAAATTATAGCTTTCTTGTACTCAGAGTTCCTGAGCTAAGCCGCAGACAGGCAGACGGACATAGACATGGCGAAACTATAAGTTTATCATTATACATATCCTTGTTGACTACGGAACCCTAAAAAGCGTGCATAACAACAAGTGACTTAGTTACCATTTTGGTGTACATGTTCTAGCTATCTAGGCAATGTGAAAGAAAATAGGATTTGTGATGACAAATTAAAGAAACGTTTTTTTGGATAACATTTAATTCAAAAATTTCAGCATCAGGCCATGGATAAAATAAAATACTCCAGTTTAAAATATTACATAGTAATGTAAACTTCAATACAGTTTCAGCCCAAATTCTGTTAAAAGATTTTCCCAGAATTGTATTTCTTCCTCATCCGGTGCGTTGCCAGATTGCAGCTCGTTGCCGATGTCAAAATATTCTTGGTTTTCGAGTGAATACGGAGTCCATTCTGCGCCCAAGAAGTCATCAGGAGTTGGGTTTCTAAAATAAAAATGAGAGAAAGTTGCAAAATGACGATCTATATATAATTATACTCAGTAAGTACAATAATAATATATGGATGAAGTTATCATGACGAACAATTACTGGAGATTTATTTGAAGGACGGCACTTTTGACATGTGTTGGGCATACTACCGCCTGGAAGAATCAATCCGACACATTATCTCCAGGTGTTCTCGTCTAGCTAACGAAGAGTACTTGCATTGACACAACTCTGTAGCCAGGATTATCCATCAGTAGCTTGCTCTGAAATACCGCCTTGTGGAATTGGAAGTGCCTTACTACAGGTATGTGCCCGACCCAGTTCTCAAAAATGGCAATATCACATTGTAATGGGATCAATCCATCATCAATGACAAGCCTATTGTTGCCAATAAGCCTGAAGTGGTGGTGGATCAAATAGAGCGGCGCGCAATGATTATTGTCATAATGGTCCCGCATTTTATTTTGGGGTGGGAAATTATCAAATAACTTCTCCCGCTCTGGGCGGAGTGGGAGAGCGTGTCAGACTCTTACTGACTAAAACCCACCCGTGTTCCTTCAGTTGCCGGTGACCACGATCTCCCTTTCGGACTTCTTCGCAACCCCGGCAGGCATCGGCCCTAGCAGACTCCATCAGTTCTGCTGACATCTCTCTGAGGCGCGCGTGGAACACAGCACGCCGTCACCCCGTGCCTGGTCCTTATCGGACGGCGAGCTACCCATTGCTCACCGTCCGCAAGCCCGCGCCTATGATGGCCGGAAATCGGCCTGCGATTCCCGACGCTCCGGGCGTCTTCTCCTGCGGCGGTTAAGGGCGTGAGGGCGCGAACTTTGCCTCTCCCTCACGCGTTCCGCCTCCTCCTTCGCGAGCTTACTGCTCCGCAGAAGGAGGTGACGGCCTCCCATTTCTTCTCGCTACCATGGCCTGAACCAGCGCCGGACGCAAGAGATCACCGCCGCCAATCGCCTCCACGAGGACACGGCGATGCTCCGCTCAAGCCGGGCAGACCTCCACCGTGTCCGGGCGATCCAAACAATGGTGACACCCGGGCGTTTCCTCCCGCCTGATCCTGAACAGGAACCTCCCGAAACAGCCGTGTCCGGTGAGGACCTGCGTCATGCGGCAGGTGAGGACGCCGTAGCGTCTCTCAAGTCACTCTTCAAAGAGGGGACTTATCGCCGCAATTGTGGCGTGCCCAGCGCTGGGTTGCGACAATTGCTCTCTCCATGACGCCATGAGATCTATCCCGCCAGAGTTCTGTCCGCTGTGCCGTGATTTCTCGCGGCAGCGGAGTTAAGCCCCGGCGTTTCGCCTCCTCGCACCACTCCCAAATGTGCGCGTGGTCTTTTGCCTCTAGATCCCAATACGGTAATCCGGCAAGGAGGCTCGCCCGGGCGGCTCGACCATGCGGTATCCTCGGGCAGCCAGATGGCCATGACCCTCTGGGACGCGTTCAACCGGCGGGCTGGCCGCAGCCTCAGTGAACGCGCCTACACCGGTGCCCCGTAAAGGGCCATGGACCGCATGACCCCTGCGTAGAGCCGGCAGGAGGCGTTTGGAACCCCTAGATTGGACAGGAGCCGCTTCAAGGCAGCTCCGGCCCACTCCAGTCTGGGAGCCAAACGTCGGAAATGCTCCACGACATGACGGGAACCTCGTTAAAGCCGAGAAAGATCTACAAATCAAGTAGCTTGACTTGGCTCGCAAGGTTGTAGACATGTGGGATGTGGACTCGGCTATCATTGTCCCGATAGTCGTGACAGCGAATGACTTATAGGCAAGAGCCTCGATCAACAGCTGAGGAGGTTCTCGTTGGGCAGCTCGATCAAGGGGTTTCTCTCTCTGGAGCCCTGACTGCCGGCTACTATCTATACAGGGTTATTTTGCAACCACCATCCAAATTTTAAAATCGAGGACTTTTAATTAAATTATTTTCGTATGTGAAACATTATAATCAAATAATAACAAAAACAAAAACATACATTCAAAAGAAAATATCTGAAAAAAATCAGAATGTAGAGCCACACAACAAGGTTATTTACCTCGTTCGCTGCGACTGATGTAGGTACCTACGCGGTCTTACTTAAAAGGGTTGATTCCAATTTTCCCTTCATACTTTACGGGCTTAGGACCGACATAATAAAATTATGAATGTGAAATTACTGGTTTTTATTATGGCGTATTTAAAAAATTGGAATCAACTAGCTATTTACAATAATTAAACTTACCAAATAATCTCGATTAACCTACAAATCACGTGTACTTCAGTAATTGTTCAAAATGGAGTCCGTTTCTCTCAATACACAAACGTGCACGTTTTTCTAAACTATTTTTTAATAAGTTTAAAGTATCTGTTTGATTTTTAATGTCATTAAATGCTATTGTTATTTTACTACGGAGGTCCGCAACACTTTGTGCTTCTTCAACGTAAACACGTCTTTTGACTTCACCCCATAAAAAAAAATCAAGCGGAGTCAAGTCTGGTGACCTGGGAGGCCATGGTACAGGCCCTCCGCGACCAATCCATCTGTCGCCATACTTATTATTTAAAAAGTCACGCACGGCACTTGTGTAATGAGGTGGTGCACCGTCATGCTGATAATAATGATTGTTGTAGTATGAAAGTGGCACCTCGTCTAGTAAGTCTTCAATAACACCACGTAACATGTTTAAATAATTCGTACCCGTCAAGCGTCCTTCAATAAAAATCGGTCCCACGATAACATTACCAATAATACCCGCCCAAACATTTACACTAAAACGCACTTGATGGTAGTTATTTCTAATAACGTGGGGGTTGCTTAACGCCCAATAATGTTCGTTTCGGCTGTTATAAATTCCGATTCGCGTAAATAATGCTTCATCTGTCCACAAAATGTTAGAATTAATGTTTCTTAACAGCCATTCACAAAACTCGATTCTAGCGGGTCCATCGTTATCATGAAGAGATTGCACTGGTTGGTAATGGTATGGGTGATAACCAGAAGAGTTCAGCAGCTTCCACACGTAATACTGACTGACACCGAAGCGCCGAGCAGCGTCGTTAGTGCTGGCGCAGGGGTCACGTTCGAAAAACTCGAGTACAGAATTTTCAACTGCTGGTGTTATTTCGTTATGACCGCCACGACTTGTTGCATGGGCTGGTGTGGTAAACTGCCCATAATCTAACAACCTTTGATTTGCTGCTAAAATTGTTTGTCTATTAGGCACTCGCGAATTAATTCCTCGTCTTTGTAAACGCGGTAAACTTTCTGTACGATACATTCTTTGCGCACCATTTAAACTTTCACCACTTAAAAGATAGCACCTGAACATTTCATAATACTCTGCATTAGAATAAGAAGTCGCCATGTCGTGCGATGATGATCGACCGGAATTCGGAAGCGAAAATGCAAGGGAGAGCGACAAAAAAAATGGCACACGTTCACACGTAACTAGGTCACGGTCAACTAAACAAAACGCCGGCGCATGGCCGACCGGGGGCTGTGCGGGGTGCGACGTGTGAGGGAGGGGGGCGTAGTGCGTGCTGTTTGTGTGCGTTCCCGAGGTAAGCGCGTGTGCAGTCAAGTTCAATAATCAATTTGTTGAACTGTATTTATTCCACACGTTGTGATTTTAGTGGCGGACAATGGTGAAAATTTGTTTTTTATTTTTTTTTTTTTTTTTTATTTCATTAATTGATAAGGTTATCGATTCTAAACCATTTCTGAAAATTTGGATGGTGGTTGCAAAATAACCCGGTATATATAAAAATGAATCCCTATTTCCCTTGGTCACGACATCACGCTAAAACGGCTGAACGGATTTGGATGAAATTTCGGATATGGATAGACCTTGACCCGGAGAAGGACATAGGATACTTTTTATCCCGATATTTATACGGGATCGAGACTTATGCGGGTGAAACCGCGGGGCGCAGCTAGTTATTTATATTTTTAAATGTTTTTATATTTTTTTCTAATATTTAAAAATGTAATTGATAAGTACGTTACTGAAATAAAGGACATAATAATATGTTTTCATACGCAAAATATGCGTATTGAGGTGAAATCTCGGACACAAGCCCGTATTTATTGGTTGCGATAAACATCTTGTTGGTTGAAAATTATTGTATTTATGACGTGTTGTGAGTATAAAGTGCGAATTTTGTAAAGTATTCCTAGCCTCCAAAAGTTAGTTGAAATTTTTCCACTTCAGCTGTGATATCGCGTTATGATTTAAAATCCTAGTTTTAAATGTTTGAATTGTACACTATAACGTTTTTATTGACTAATCCAACTAACCATAATAAGGGATTATCAGTTTTATTTTGTGACCGGCGGACACTGTAATTGTCTACAGTCTTTGTTAATATTGTTTTAAAGTGTAGCCACAAAACGTATCACAAATTGGGTACTTAATGTTAGCGCCACATTAATACAGTATTATGAAACACAAATTGTAGACAATCAAATAAATTCTTGTCGATTTATCTTTTTGAGGCTGACTATACTTATTATATCAGTATGGACAAGGTTGTTACATTTAGCAATGAGCTAGTAAGCGATTTGAGCGATTGTTTTTGTGTATAAACCTAAAGCAAACTATGTTAGTGCTGTGCACACCTTTAAGTGACAAGTTCGCTGTAGTTTTTAAAGTTATAATATGATATACTCTCTGTAAATATTTTTGTGATCTAGTCGTTGGAGTGACATAATAAATAAATAAATAAAACCAAAATGTAAAGCTGCACTTACCCGTATTTAGCAAAATTGGTCCATAGTTTTGTGACTTTCTCAATATGGTGGAACTCAATAGAGTTCATATCAATTAAAGGATGTTTTGTCGCACTAAATAGATACATTAAGTCATCACTATGGGCAACAACTGGCTTATCTCCAACTAAATGGCCTATCCCCATTAATTCAGAAATAATATTCAATTCAGACGTGCACGTGAACTTGTATAAATATATTTTGTTCTTCTGGGAGCGTGCACATAGCTTAACCCACCTCATGGTGGGGAATACGAACCCATCCATAGAATAATATTTTACTAATTTCTCCCAATCATCTGGTATTGAAATCTCATTCTTAAAATAATATTCTTTGATTTTTGACCCAAGTTCTAATTGTTTATTTACTGATAAATCTAGTGACATTGGATAGGAAACAAAAAACTGTGGGTAGTTTCTAGCTTGATCTAAGCTATCTTCGACATCGCCAAAGATGGCTATCCCCATAAGGCCTTCATCGGCAGTGTATCCTATCATAATATCGACTCCTTCGTGAACTCCATTTGACACTAAATTCACCATGTCTCCATGGTAAAATCTCTCATTGTTCCCAAAATCTTTTTCATCAGCTACACTAAAATAAACTTCAATATTGGTCCTTAGTTTTTCGGAATAAGTTATAGGAACCACGGCTTGTATCAGGAAATCCACTGGTTGCTTTTCTAAGAATTCGTGTACTTCTTTAATGTCATTAGAATAGAATCCTAATTTTCTTGCCAATGCGAAGCCTCTTTCACGTGGTTTGTATGCTTGTGCCCAGTAAGAAATACTGACGCCGCTCTGAACAACGGCTCTCCTGTATAAACCTTTTGACATTGGCGATATTAAGTGATAGGATACACTGACCGCACCAGCACTCTCACCAAATATAGTTATATTTTCTGGATCACCACCGAAATTGGCGATATTCTTCTTCACCCATTTTAGGGCTTCTACTTGGTCTTTCATGCCAGCATTTCCAGGCACATCTTCTGTATCTAAACAAAGGAAACCAAACACTTCGAGTCGGTAGTTGATCGTGACAAGTATAACATCTTGTCTTACAAGGAACTTAGGGCCGTATTCGTCATCATCTCCAGCACCAGATACAAAACCTCCTCCGTGTATCCAGACCATAACTGGCAGTGGCGCGTCCGGTTTGACGTCTGGAGTGTAAACGTTGAGATACAAACAGTCTTCACTACCACTTCGTTTATCTTTATCAAAGAACAGTTCGTACTGAACGCACTTGGAACCCAATTCCTTTGCGCTACGAACTCCTTCCCACGGCGTTAAAGGTTGTGGGGCCTGTGAACAATATGAACAATGTTTTGGTGAACAAGAAAGAACAACAAGAAACCTTACTTGCTAGTGGTCGCATCAGACAGGGCACGACATAATGTAAAGTTTTGTTAGCATAAAATGTTGTGTTATTGTTCGATTGACATACAATTTACGGAGAGCCGGTCCGAAATTTTTTCAAAATAAAAATGCCAATATATAATGGTAAATAGCGCCCTGCACACGTAAAGTTCGGACCGCGGGAAACAGTACGCACCGTTCCATCCCTCGCTCTGAACTGTACGTGTAGATGTGCGAATCTAACAGTCCGATCTGGCATATCGGCGCGAGTGCATGTCTCACAGTTTAATGCGCGCATCACGTGTAAACGTAAATTAGGTACTAAACATGGCGATTTGGAGCGTCGAATCTATCACCGAGTTCATTCGTATATTTCGTGAACATCCATGTCAGAGACATGAAAATAAAAAGTAAGGAGTACAGTAACAGAAATATGAGAAACAAAGCATATGACGAACTCGTTGATTTTTGCAAGTCAGTAGGTTTTATATCAGCTGATCGCGATTTCGTCAGCAAAAAAATACAAAATTTAAGAGGTGCATTTCGCAAAGAATTGAAGGAAGTAACGGAGACACGGAACAAAAGTGGAAGTTCTCGAGAAGATTCTTATAAACCGACTCTTTGGTACTTTGACCTACTTTTATTCACAAAAGACCAAGAATTACCAATCCCAACCGTGTCTAATATGCGGACGAACGAGTCTACAGCTGAAACTTTAGAAGATTTTGGAAACCACACACCAGCCTCATAACATTATACCGCTGACGACATACCAACATCTCAGCAGCCTATGAATGCAACGTCACTGCCAAACTCTGACCTCATAATTGCAGAGGTAAGTAGTAAATAAAAACACAATATATTGTAATTTTTTTATTATACAGATTTAAAAAAAATGTAGGTTGCGGCACTTTTATTGGTCACTGCGCGCAATTGTTTCTGCCTCTTTAATCAGTGCTCAACTTAGGTCCATAAACCTATAGGTACACTGAATAAAGTTATGCTCTACCAGCGTTAATCATAATTTCTTGCCAAGGCACACGACCTATTGAATTAAAATATGTTTTGTATTCATCTCTGCTCTGTTTAGCCAAAGTTGAGAAATTCCTGACTGAAGGTCTGTCTAATCCAGTTAGATCGAAGTTGTCTCTTCGCCAGTCTCCTTCACTAACGTGTCCAGATTCAGTTCTTTCTCTGTCTACTGTCGTTGCCGACGGGTACATATTACTTCTCTTTCTTAGAAAATTGTGGATGCTACTTATTGCTAGTATGTTTTCGGGTTTCATGCTAATAGGTGTACGTAATATCTGGAATCTAGAGGCTATTATACCAAATGCATTTTCGACAACATTGCGAGCGAGCGAGAGTCTATAATTATAAATCCGCAATCCGCAATCCAAACTGTACAGGTCGTGCCATTAAAGATGAGACTTGACCGCGCCTCCCGCCGCTCTTTCCCCCGCCCCGATGACGCCCCAGCGGGGACCTCATACCGCTAAAGAGACCCATAAATCGTCTACTGCGCAAGTCAAACCACGTGGTGCGGCAAGTCTCATCTTTAATGGCACGACTTGTACAGATCTAACTGCGGTTTGGAACGCAGTCCAAGATGCGCGGTCCGAACTGTACGTGTGCGGGGCGCTAATGGCTGTAAATTATAACTATGTTTCTTGATATTGCTAAAAAGCACTAAAATGAAAATAATAATTTACATAATCGTAAATTAATATTTTCATTTTAGTGCTTTTTTATTTTAACAACAAAAATCTGCACATTTATATCACACTTGTTTCCCCGAATGGTTCTGTAGAAGTGCATGTGTACCCTCATTTCTCTAGTTAAAATGTATAACACACATATATTTGGGGGACAAGCGTAATGCAATTCATCGGGTGCAATTCCAGGCACCGCGTTGCTTTTGAGAATCTCCTGATGGAAAAACCCAATTAAACTTAGAGAGACCCGGGGGTCACATCTACCCCATGCTCAGCAGTCGCGCGTACGAACACTAGAACAAGGACGCAGTCATTATGAATAATACAATGAAGTTCATAGATACTTTCCTTGAACCTTAGTTCCCCGAGTGGCGGCTGCGCGTACGGTATCCCTTTGAAACTGCAGTACGTGCCGCCGTACTCGTTGTGCACCAATTCTCCCTCCAGCAGACCGTCGCTCACTCGCACTTGCACTATCGTCGATGAATTCACACTCAGTGCCACACACAACAACACGATACTTAGTAATGCCATTTATATAGTCAACTAAATGATCCGATGAACTTCGTACCACGTGAGATAAATTTGAGATTTTTTCGATTTTTCGGCTGTTCCTTTGGGTTTTTTCAAATTTTCTTTTTTCCAAAACCACCTGAGGCCAACAAAACTAAAAATTTATTGTAATATATTATCTAAATAGGTAACAGCTGATAATGTACTGCAGCATAACGTTGATTTTTGCAAACTTAAAAATATGAAATTTTATTGGTTTTATACATGTGACTACTGGATCAATTTACAGATCTGTGTAGCTGCGTGTATCTGTGCACAAATATATAAGTAAGATCAAGTCTTGATTAATATCTGGTCTAAGATATCGTATCATACTTACATAAGACTTCAATATCGATCTCAAGGCTGGTAAAAGCGACAGTTATAACAGCAAGATGTTTTGATAGAGATAAGAAGATGATAGTGATAATGATTAATAGTGTCAGAGGTACAAACTAGATAAGACTCTGTTTCCATAGGAAAAAATACTAAATATTTATACAATTTTCTTGTAACTCTTTGTATTATTTAATAAAAATAAAAATAAAAACATTCGTACACGCAGTATTTAATGATACCAGGATTACAGAAATGCGAACTGCAGTAACACAACATTATAGTTAGTGAGAAGCTCTGCTAGGTGCAGCAGTAGATACATTTCTACGTAGAACAGTTGACAGGCGCGCACCTGACTGAACAACGCGCGGGGTACGCGTCGGACGTTCTTGTATAACTTCTTGTCTTCATCTGTAATTGATAGAAAACACCGTTTGTTGCTTTAATTGTTCGTCACTAACTTTTGTTAGAGTCTACTTCAAATTGCTTCAATCGCTTCATACCTGTACAATTGGACATGAGAATATAAGCGCATGTGTCCTGAGAGTCCTCCACAGCTATATACGTATAAAACGCCTCGCAGTACAGACTCAGTGTAAGTAGTTTGCAACATCAAGTTTTTAATTATCCAAATGCAAATCAGCACTTATGACGACAATGCTAAATACTGAATAAAATATACATGATGTTAGGATTAATAAACATACTTGAAATCAAAATAAAATTTAAATTTGAAATTTTTATAACAGTCAAGTCTATCAAAAATAGGCAAACACAAATTAAAATTTTCCACAAACTATCCCGGTCACGGAAACGGTACCATCTCAGCCACAGAATTTGGGGGTCTGAACGGTTCTTATAGTCCGACCACTGTTCTTCCTAGTATGGTACTTGGTATAATATATATGATATACATACATCTAAGGGTATGTAAGTCTGAAATCAAATGGACTAAGGTTCGAATACAAAAATAATACGTACGAGCTCCTCTGATCTGCTTAGTGTTTGATAAAATTCTATTAACAACTGAATATTAAAATAAATAATAGAATGATAATTAGTAATTAATGAAAATTAATGAAATATATAGAATATAATAATTAATACAATTTAATGAAATATAATAATTAATACAAATTAATTAAATATAATAATTACTACAAATTGATGAAATACAAAATTAATACAAATTAATCTACCCTACCTAATATTACCTATTATGTTGCCGTGCCCTAACCGGGTTTCATGTTGGAACTTACTTATTTAAATGTAACAACTAAATGTACACATGAATGCAATAAAGAGTTTGAGTTTGAGTTTGAGTTTGAATATTAACGAATTGAATAAATTCTGCACCGTAAAGTATATACAGCACCTGAAATCGCATTATGCAACTATTCATGAATTCAAGGACGCTGAACGGGATATTATAGAAGTTTTATTTTTATTACGTCTAGCGGCGTCACGCAAAGTTTTAATAGTAATTTAAAAAACTATAGAGTAATAATTAATAAAAATTAAAAAAAAAATGGTAGTTGTACCTTTAATAAAAGTTACTAACCATAGGTTGAGAAATATTTGTATAAATCTGAAAACTTTTAATATTTAGAGGTAAGTTTGAAACAACTTTTCGTGGCAGGTTTCATCTCGGTTATCGTTGAAAGTGTAAGTGTATATATATATATATTAGTCCTCACGTTCTCGAAATCGGCTCTAATAATTTCGATCGGGTCTTATATCGGAGAAAATTAGCTTTGTCCGTATTTTCACCCGAGCAGAGCTCGGTCGCCGAAGTTTAGACCAAGATAATTAATAATGACATGAGAATATAATGACATTAGAATAATGACATGGCAGCATGGAATTAGTAAGTACCTACTATCATGGCAGCATGGAATAAGTAGGTATTATACATGGGATTAGCATGAAATTTCCTATGTCTACTATTAAATGAGCATTCTCTATTCTCACCAGAACAGAGGTCGGTCACCCAAGTACTGTTATGATTAATAATTAAAATTAAAAAAGATTGTACCTACAAGTTCGATTGATTTGCGTTGATTAAATTAATACCAGATTGACTGCCTCATTGGTGATTGCTGAGCCTGAGGTCGTGGGTTCGATTTCCGGGTCGGGCAAAGTGATATTGGGTTTTTCCATCTAAAATTTCTCAGTAACAGCCCGGAGTCTGGATTTGGGCCCATTTGATGGTAATAGGCTCGCCTCCTATTATGGGACTTTCAAACATAACCGGCGAATTGAGAGTGTACCAAAGGTACACCTCTGCCCAACCCTTCGGGGAAACAAGGCGTGATGTTATAATAACAAACAGTGATCATATTTATTGTTCTTGGGCATGCTTTTCCTCCGCAGGAGACGCCCTGGGCGTCGGGAATCGGCCACCGTAGGCGCGGGCTTGCGGACGGTGAGCAATGGGCAGCTCGCCGTCCGATAAGGACCAGGCCCGGGTCGACGGCGCGTTGTGATTTACGCGTGCCTCAAAGAGATATCAGCACAACTGACGGGGTTCGCCAGGGCCGATGCCTGCCGGGGTCGAAAGTCTGAAAGGGCCCCTGGCGACATACAGGCAACTAAAGCAACACGGGTGGGTTTTAATCAGTAAGAGTCTGACACGCCCTCCCGCTCCGCCCAGAGCGGGAGAAGTTATTTAATAATTTCCCAACCGAAAAAAAAAGTATGCTTTTCCTGATCGACTTAACTTTAATATTGTGAGTATTATATTAAAATACCTCTTTCTCAATCAATCATCTACTTACGACGGTTCCGATTGATTCAATCAAAATGCTTCATGAATAAAAGTAATGTATTTCTACGAAATACAGGAAGTACGGGTAAAGTATATAACATATTAGTCATATATAAAAACAGAATATTATTCATAAAAAAAATCGTTAATTCAATAACAATAATAATTTTATGTTTCACTGGCCTTCATAAAACTCATCAATCAGATTAGTAACACAATAACTCAATAAAGTGCGTACAAATTACATTTGCAGTTGGTATGTATGAGAGGACATGTTTTTCAACTACAATGTTAAAGTGTAAGTGGGATAAATTCATCCCAACCATTACGGAACTCTTCATTGTGCGTGGTCCGACACGCACTTGGTCTGTGTTTCTTTATTAAGTGTTTTGCATATATAAATAAATAAATAAAATATAATTGATAGAGTAGATTCATTTGCATAAATCTATAAAATTACTCGGACGCAAAGAGAGAAAAACTAATATTAACACATGCACTTACATTGACTCCAAATACTACAAATTGTTTAGAAGTGTAGATATTAAATAAATAAATAGTAAACTGCGGCAAAATGTTTCGAATACGTGGCTTAATGTCTGGAAAATAAAAGAAAAAATGTTTGGAATTTTCCCCAGGAAACACAGGCAACAATAAAGTAAGATAAGATGAGGAAGCTGATTATTGTTTTTCTGATGACGAATGGCTAGATAAATATCAAGTGATATGGTTATTGGTGAACTCGTTATAGTTTATACCAGCCTGGTATTTGTATATTCATATTTTTACAATAACACAACATCACACACGTAATTCAATATGTAAATAGACTGGTATCAGCTACTCTTATATACTATTGCTTTTCCATATCCAGGCAGATGTTATTATGGCAGTTTTCTCTTGTCACACGTGCTGGGAACAAAATTAAAACACCTATTAATTTCACTAATGTAACAAGGCAAACATCGATGCAATCAATAAATTAAATATTTCAAAATGCAATCATATTAGAAATTATAGAGTGAGACTTAATCGAACAGCGGTCAGTTGAAGACGATAATAATGTTACACAAACTTGAAATTATTCCAAAACCCTCAATCCAAGTGTTAACAAACAATTAACTCGAGAAAGAAGTTCAAAGAATAGCGAATTCTTTGAATTATGCATTTTATTTGTTTTTCTCTTCAAAATATTGTGTAAAACGTGATCATATTTATCCAAAAGGAATCAAGTATTTATTATTGTCGTTCTGCTTCACATTATTCATGAATGCGTTGTGTATCTATCGCATATTAACCGTGGATATTACAGATGTTAGAATGAGACGTTTCGAAAATTTCTTCATCCGTTTTCTTTGTGTTCTTTACTACCTTGTTCATGCAATCGGTTTTACAAGTTTTTTCATTCTTGATTTTGTGCACAAAAACAATATCGTCACTCTTATTTTGAAGATCCAAACTATCCATAAGAAAATCGATTTTATTAAGAGTAACCGGAGTTATATTATATGGAACTGGATCTCAATATTAATGACTATTTTTTGTGATATGTCCATTTATGCTGATATTACGTATTTTTTGATGACATGAGTTTGGTCGAGATTATCATTGACTGTATTTGTGACACAATGCATTAGATGTCAATTATGTTTTTGCCATCTTATTCATAATATTATCGAAAAAATATCTCGATGAATGGATTAAAGATATACTGATTTTGAATGACAGTCAAGAAAATAATGAAGAATGTACCAAATTGCTTGGAATATACCAGAATATTATAAAAGCTTACAATCTGTATAAAACAATTTTCCAAATATCGGTAAGTTCATGATTGTTTTGCTTGATTTGATCTTGAAAAATTGTCTTAAAATGTGAACATAAATACCAGGTTGGCAAGAACCGTAAGGAGTTCACCAATATCCATATCAGTTGATTCTCAACTAGCAGTCGTCAGAATTACGGTAAACATAAAACAATTATCAGTTTCCTCATCCTACTGTATTTTGGAGAAAACACCAAACATTGTATCTTTTTACAGATTTTGAGCTACGTACTGGACAGATGTTTCCGCAGTTTACTTTTCTTTTATCTCATTATGTTCAGGTCTAAACTATTAGCACTTGGAGACGATATAAGTACACTAAGTACATTTCATAACATTTTGTTTTTCTTTATTTTATGCACGTGACCGAGATACTAGGAACCCGGGGCTAAAAAGCAGTCTTATGGTCGAACCATATCTATCACTAGTATTGGCATACTGGAGATAGAAAAACCTATCTATCTAAGGTTTTAACGTCCCAATAATCTGTCAGAAAATAAAGAGCTTACGGAATCGTGGAAAGAAATTCAATGACAGATTAGATTTATAGTGTCTACCATCAATAGCGAACTGTCTTTTACTGAAAATAAGTTATTGGGTTCGGCCGTGAGGCAACGTTCACAGCAAACGTTTAGTCGACTGACGACAGTAAGAATGTATGACAAAAAAGGAAGAAGTATAAATAGATATTTTTATTTATTTATTCAAGAATAGTAACGATTACAAGCAGCAGATACGTACAAGAAACAACTTAATGGCATAACTAGGTTTTTATACATTTGCAATAAGAACCTATCCATATTCAATATACACATTTTTTAAGAGAAATATAAACATTATTGCAAGTCACATTTTTTAATCACATCGAGAACTGAAGTAAAACTACGGTATGCGTAGTAATGAAACTGAACAGGCGCAAAGGGAGATTAGCATCAATGATGAATACTCCGCACGTGTCCATTTTTTTAAAAGCAGCATTCTGCACACGTTGAACGTTCTTACATACTTTTCTCTGTGTTTCTGTGGGAAAAATATTTTTTTTTTATCTTTTACTATCTTTCTAAAGTATTTAATACACTAGGTACATTACGTTCTTCATGTTTTGATGTTCTTTGAGTTCGGTGACCCACGGCTTTTTCTTGCGTATATAAATAGTATAGTAGTATAGTTTAGAGGAACAGGGTATAAAGTTCACTCATTCTCTATAGAAAAGGGAGGATCCTCCGACCAAACGGTTGTTGTGTCTGGTGGGCAACTGCCCAACGATTGATGTCGGGACATTGTTGTATCACTAACGAAGATCTATGGAGCAAGTTTCCGAAATAAACGTTTTATTATTATTATTGTCATGCTATTTGCGTGGTAAATTCTGCTTGCGCGATGCTGGATATTGTGTGACGATCTCTTCCTTCCTAGCCATTATCATCTATCACACAATCTTTACCTCTTTCTGTATCTGCCTCTATTCTCATAGTCGAAAACATTCATACCATACCTATTTGGCGAAACCAAAACCATATATACTACGTATAATTATGTAGAGGACTTTGATGAATGAACTTTTAAAATCAATTTAATTAAGTTTTACCTGAGAGTCCTCTTTTCTTTGAGAACATAACCATCGTACTCTGAACTTCTCTAGTGGCAGTATAAAACCGCTCGCATTCAATGCTCAAAGATGTTAGAATCATAATGTTCTTCACGAACCATATCTGAGTAATTACTATGAATATGGCTACCTGGAAAAATAATAACATAACATCATAAGATACTTTCATATCTGTATCTACGGAGGAAAGGAGTGAGGCACGTGGCTAAATAATAACAGCCGCACGAGTCGATTGAAGGTTAAGCTACGCTTGCCGCGGTCGGTTTGTGGATGGTTGACCATCCATTATAATTATATCCCTCTGTGCCACGAAAAGTACCTTAAGTCGTTGTTCCCGCCTGTCATTTGTAAATCTTTGACAGTCGTTACGGGTAGTCAGAAGCCCAATAGTCTGACAACCAGTCTTACCTTGGTAAGACCCGGGGTACCTTGGGGTATCGTGTTACCCATTAACTAGGTTATGGAGGTCAGATAGGCATTTGGGCCATGTAAAATATTGGTATTCAGCTTCATCCGGTTAGACTGAAAGCTGACCCCAACATAGTTGGGAAAAGGCAAAAGTAATTGCTGATGTTTTACGGAGGAAAAGCAAGGTGTAAGTAACAATCAAGAAACGTATATAATCTAGCAAATGACTGTTACATTAAATAGATAATGATTTCTTTTTGGAAATAATGTGATCCAGTTACTTACAGTGAGTCCCCCGCCGTCTATAAATAGCTTCCTTTGTATTATAATTGCTATGTTCATTAGACCATGGGAAACTACGAAAATTATGTAGAATACAATCTAAAAATCGGATTCACATATTAAAAGTAAAGTAGGTAAAAAATCTTTACAATATTGCTAGGACAGGGATTAATGGCGTGCAATGGAAGAAACCTATACTCAGTATTGGTTAGATACGGTTTGAAGAAGAGAGAAATGATATCACAGAATCTCACCAAATGTTTAAACGTTTTCTCTACGGTCTTGTATATCCGTAAGATGTTCAGATAAACATCAAACATACATTCCCAATAAGACTCAGATTTACAATTCCCTGCTTTCTGAGCATCTTCGGTCCAAACACAAAGTGCCTTGCAAGTCAACTTGATCATAAACTTAGCATACAGCACATTAATATCAAAAGTCAAACTAAAGTGGTAATACAACATATGGAAGATATTGGTATAAGGATAGAACATATATGTCATATAGATGATAGACCCAATTATGATACCATTTATAGTGATGACAGAAACCCAGTTTTGAACAGTAAAGATGAAGAGATCTTTCCCGGTAATCTTGAGTGCTCTAATCACATGTTGGAGTTTTAATACCAACAATATATTGATGTTACTCCACTTGATAGTAATATAGTAATTTATAATGAAACCGAAAGAGTAGCTCAAGAAGTCGTAAAAACTGGTCCAGTTATGAATCAAGGCTAGAGTTTCCCAGTCAGTAATGGACGTGATCAGGCCATACAAACCTACACAGCGGGATATTATCAAGCCGAAAACTCCGATATAGTTGTAAAGACAACTGTTAGAAGTAATGAAATTGTCACGTATAGAATACTTAGAACAGACAAGAAGGGATTGCATCAGATTCAATGGCCTTAGAACTGTCAGAAAATCATTTTCGATGAAATTATCGAGTAAAATTTCACTTGTGTATGGGATTTTCGGATTTTTGTCCGGTAGAATAGGGCCTAATTTTGATCGTCGTTTGTCTCTAAACTTGGAGAGTACTTGTGTTGTACCGAACATGTCGATGTTTATTAATGAAGTGATATGAAAGTTCATCAAAGCCATTGTGAATGCATTTATTTAATCGATTGGCCTTTGTTTCATGTAATTAGAATTCTTCAAATGTGTTTTTAACTGTTATTTGTTAAGTGATTTGAAATTGCAAAAGTCTCTCTCTTTGATTGGCTTGCGTTAGAATTTTAGTATAATATTTTATGATCAAATAAATGTAACATTTGTATGTCTAATGTGGTTTATGTCCGAGAATTATATCATAGCAAATCAGTTTAAACATTTGGATTGAATAAAAAAAGCATAAGAACAATTCCAACAAAACATTTTATGTATGCTTTCACTATTAAAAAGTTATCAGATTTAATGTAAAGTCAAGCCTTTAACTCTACAAGACCTAACTCTACGAACCTTAGTCAAAATGTATGGCTTGGCGGTTTCGCGGCCGTCACGCAAAGCAGTTAATTTTCGACTATAAGGCTCTAAAGTCACTTGATAGTAACCTTGTTGAAGGTCAAGGTGAGTGAAATATACAGCTCCAGAAAGAGAATCTAGAATTTCATTGATGTTAGGTAAAGGGAACTTATCGTCACAAACCGTCTCATTTAATTTCCTGTAGTCTACAACTAATCGCCATTTCTTATCAGTTCCTTCTTTACTCTTTTTCGGTACTAATAAGATAGGACTTGACCATTCACTGTTGGATTCTTCTATGATATCATCGTTTATCATTTTATCAATCTGTTTAGCTATCTCTGGTTTTAATGCTTGAGGTAACCTGTATGGCTTGACATATACTGGAGTTGAATTTTGTTTTACTGTAATGGATTGCTCATAAATATTTGTAGTGGTTAATTTATCTCCATCTATGTAAAAAATATCTGAATATTTTGCGCAAATCGCTTCAATGGACTATCTCTCTTCTTCATTTAAATAATCTATTTTAAGTTCAGATAGTAGTGTATGAACCCTAGAAACGTCTTTAGTAGTATTATTGAATTGACAAATATTATAATCGCTCAAGTTTTGCAAACTCGGTGTGAAATTTGGTAAATATATCTCGTTCTCTGTAACGTTCAGTATCTTTATAGGAATCTTGTTGTTTTTTACTGTGGCTATAGTATTTGCTAGATACACATCCTTCGCTAACTCACGGCCACAGACAATAACATCATCATTCAAATTTTTATCTACGTGTATGAAATGAGTTGACTCAGAACGAGCTGGTACAATCAGGTTGTTACTACTCCTAGTACGTTCATCTACAATATTAAAATAATATCCTTTGCCATTAATATGCAATGTTAAAATATTAGTGCTTAAGTTAATGTTTGCTTGATACTTATTCAAAAAATCTAAACCTATTATTCCGTCTGCTTTTATTGGTAACGACTCAAAAATTATAAACGAATGCTGAAATGTTTCATTATTATATTTTAAATTTAATTCCACTAAGCCTTGAGAACGCCTTTGTCCACCGATACCATTTATCAAAGTTTCATCTTTTCTCACATGAACATTTCTTGGTCTTCATTATTATTGATAGAGAAGCGCCTGTGTCAACGAGCCAATAATATTTAATGTTATTAACGAAAAAAGCTACATATTTCGCATTGCTTAAATTTGATAAAACGCAGTGTTTAAGAACGAAAAAACTGGTTTTCTGTTTCTTTTTTATCTATATTGTCGTTTGTGCTTGGTTTATTGCCATCGTTTTGTTCCGCTAGACAAACACCTCGGTGTTTATTTCTAAAATATCTTGAACCCCTACTATTTGATTGACCCCTGTTATTGTTCATTGATATACGATTGTTATACCTATTTCCATTATTACCTCTGTAATTACCACGCCATATTTGTCTCTGATTATTGTAATTTCCATAGTGACCACGGTTGTAACTATTTATATATTGACCACGACTATTATTGAAATGACGATGACCTTGTCGTCGCGAATTATTGAAACCTCGTCCATATCTAAATGCATGCAAGACATTACCTGCTGATGACTGGCATGTTATATCTTCATCTTTGGCAGCTTGTATTGCATCTTTCAGGCTGCTATAGTTCCTGGCGGAGATGATGGTGCCCAATTTTGAACTGCGTAGTCCTTCTGAAAATCGTTTTATGGCAAGTTTTTCATTCAAAGGTTTTAAAACTTCGAACGCGGTAGTGTTACCGTCAGACTGAGATATAGTAAGTTCAGTGAACATGTTTTCTATTTCTGTGCCATACTCCTCGATACTATTTGAACCCTGCTGTATATTTTGCAAACGAGTCTGTAGAGCTGTAAAGGATTTTCGTATTAATAGATGGCATCTCATATCTTTAATTAAGTCTGGAATGGTCTCATAATTTCTTGTAATGCGTAACTTGGCATTTTCTGATAATCTGCTTTTAAGGACAAATGTAATAAGTAGTGTCTTACCTTTGTCATCCAGCATATCTCCGTACATCTCGATCGAATCTATCAAGCGTTTAGTAGTCCCCTCACAACCGTCCATTGCTGGAAGCAAACTACACGCCACTTTAAGGTCAAACTCCATTTTTCTAGAATCTATTTTAGGCATAGAACATAAAACATTTATTTCCTCAAATATTATCCTAATTTTCTGATAAATATCCAATGCCGGTGTAACTAACTTCGCATCCTTGCCTTTTTCTATTAATAATAATATTTTCTCACATTCGCTAAAAATATTTTTTGCCTCTCCTAACTTCGTTTCAATAACTTGACCTTTATACCTAGATTGTCCCTTCTTAATCAAGTATTTTCTAATATCTACCAGATCATTATATTTTTCTAACAATATTTTAATCATAATAAAATGCTTATTACTAGATATCAGGTCTCTTATTTCCTAATGGAAAAAACAAAAGTTTCATTTTAACACAATTATTGCGAAACGACACTCAAGAATTTCACACGTTGCAGGTTTAGCGTCGCGGTATCATATTCGCTGAGTCTTCGCGCACTGTTTTATGTCCTTTATATTTTTGCGTTATAAAACTAATTGTTATTAGTCTGAATGAAAATCACTGATTTATTTTAGAATTAACTTGAATCTGATTTTGATGCTTGATTAATTAACGGGTGTACCTTCCACTCGTCCTCTTAGGGATGCCCTTATGCGCTGAATTGCGTTGAGTCCGATTTCTTCTTGAATCCATTGGCGATGGCAGCTTCGGTAGTACTTCAGGATAAAGTATATTACCAGGAGAGATACGACGGCAAGAATGATGATAGTGACCGTGCTCAGCCGCTCCATGTGTCCTCCGATGTCCTTGAGAAGTGCGTCATTGTTTCCACCGGCCGCGTTTTGATTGACGAATACCTCGTCTTTTTCTACTTTAGAGTTACACATTTTGAAAATCGCTCAACGAAAACTTTGCTTAATCTGCCCCTTGACAGATCCTGGCAGGGTCGCCATGAAATGTTGGGGGTTCAAGGGTCGTTAGAATCAGACAACCAGCTTGATAGAATGTACTTTAATGAATATATCTAGTGAATTTATGTTACAATGCGCATTGAAGTAAACTGCTTACTTAGCTTAAAATGCTATTTATATTCTAAAGGAGTGTACTTACTACGTTATGCATTATTAGGAACCATACATACACTTCACATTCACTCCTATGGGTTTATGGTAAGAAATTAAGTCACTGGTCTTAATTTTGTGTCATGCAATAGTTCAATAAAACCAGAAAGTTCCCTTTTCGTTTTGAGTTATTCCATTATTCCCCCCTGAGAGAATCTTCCTCCTCCGGCCAAACCACATTTTGACTAAGGTTTGTAGAGTTATATCTGTAGAGTTAGGGCTTGTCGAGTTAGGGGCTTGGCTATTTATGTACTACTTACTCTTTTCAAAGCTCTTATTATATTTTTATTTTATTAATGTAATAAATAAGGCAATCATACTAATGTCTTATTACATTAGTGTATTTGAAATATAATTTTACTTAATTTTTGAGCGAACGATTACAAACAAATAGGACACGTCAGGTGCTGCGAGCACATGAACCCTAATTTATTTAGATTTGAAAAGTACCTTCATTCAATATCAATGATCATTCTTCAAGGTTTAAGTTTGGAAACGTGTCGCGTCGATTGGGGATAGGGGAGAGGGGAGGTAATTAATCCCCCCGCGCCAGAGCTCCTTTTTACCAAAATGGTAAAAAAGGACACTTATGGTGCGACTCAGTCTGTCTGTCCATCTTTCTATCACAGTTGGATATCTCAAGAACTACTATTGCCCAACTATTTTGCAAATAAGATTTTTTTTTTTTTTTTCTGAAAGGATTTCTTGAAATACGAAGTGGGCAGCTACTAGGGCATGTGGGGTATCATATGAAAGAGCGCAAGAGTTTAGGACTTTAAGGTCTTGCTTTATCTGTGGTTAAGGTTGGGTTTGCATGAAATGTATTTTGACATTAACGAGCAAGTGGTGTGAAAAAAAACCATGGCCAGGAAATCAATATTCATACTCGCTGAACTAAGAGCGCCTTCACACTAGCGTTTGTTCAGCATAGGCGTTTGATAAACGTATGCGTAGTCAGACGCCGCGACAACGGAACGCGTGCGTCGCGTGGTCACGGCTTCTCTGCTGGGGTACATGAGTACGCTGCGCTATCGCGTTAGGTGAGAAGTTATTTAGCTAGTAATAATTAACAAATCTTATGTAGTGAAACTATCTTAAAACTTAATAAGATTATAAAGCAATGTAGTATGTATTTATTTGTAATCTCTAAGTAAAATGTTATAATATAATAATATCAACTGGATATTCCGAAAATCGAAACACCAATTCAACACCATGTTACTTTAAATTGCAACATATAGCCGGGGAACGGGTGTAAGAGAAACACAGGTGCTTAAGAATGACACTATAATTACACGAATCAGTTTAAATCTAACAAAACTTTTGAGTTAAAGTGCGCGCACATTCACTCGCTGATGGGTAGCTTACTCACGAACTTACACGAACGACTTAACTCACGATTACTATTCGAACTTACTGGAGTTTGCGCGGGCGCTCTCAGACGGGCGCGGCCGGGTAACCGCACTGGGTTGCCATCGTAGCATTTACCTACTGCCACATGCTATAAATATAAAATCCATCTATGGTTGGTTTAAAATTGCGGGAAGTTCATGATGTACTTGAGTAATATAATTATTGAGAGGCTATAAAAATATGTGTGGGTACACATATTTTTATCAATTCAATTCTGAGACTCTTTGATTTATCTGTGGTGACGGATGGACTACCTATAAGGTTGACTAGTAACCATTCTGCCACTCAAAGCTCGTTAATTAAGTCGATATCAATGCCTATAAATGTAGTTTTCATCCATTTTCTAATACGCGCGTCTCGATGTGCGTTAGAATTGATTTGAAAGTAGTTTTTATGACCGTTTTAGAAAATTTGTTCTTCTACTTTTACAGAGGGAGAAATGTTCGTAAGGCTTCTCCAGTGTTATATACTCTAAGGGACGATATAATAAGTTAAGCTTTAGGCTTATAGCCCGTATCATGATTGAATGATGGAACAATCACAATGAGCATTTTTTTTTAACGTACCGTGCTTGCATGCCAATTTTGAAGCAGAAAAACAGACAAAGTTAATTTTCTATTCAATGTTTATTTAATACGATGTTTTTTACATAAAAGTGAACTGCCACAATACAACAGCGTAATTAGTGATTACTTCTACCAAACATATCGGTAGCGTAGCGCCGACATAGAACAGGCCACACGTGGTCATCTTACTGAACGATCGATTTGCCTGTAGCACGTTCTTGCAGAGATGTTTGTGGCTCTCTGTAAGAAAAGATATCGGATATTTAGATTTGAACTTTGTGTATTGTGGCAGCATCTACAGCGCCACATGCGAACTACGCCTCACACTGACGTCACGCAGAATCATGCATCGCGCACGCAGAGTTTACTGGCAACAATGTCCCGAAATCAATCGTCGGGTTGTTGCCCACCAGACACAACAGCCATCTGGTCGGAGGATCTTCCCTTTTATAAGGAAGATGACTGAATGTTACACCCTGTTCCTCATACCGTATATCGTATATCTAAATCAATATATTTTAAGTAATCCACGTATACACAATCTGTGTCTTCACTTTCCAGTATTTTAATCAGTACCTGTAATTTAAAAACATTCTTACTTGGAGAGTTCCCATTCTTCATAAGCTGTATACATGCCGTCTCTGCTTCCTCAACAGTTATATAGAACTTCTCACAGTATATGCTATGTATAATGATGAGTATTATTATCTTCAATAGAAAAATTACTGAATCGACACCAAAGAACGCCGGCTAAACAAAAATATTTCGAATTAGGATATGATATACCACAGAAGAATAATTTTATATTATGGCACAAACTACGTTCATATTGTTGCCTCTAATCTAAACACAACTGGGACATTCAAAGTGTTCAAATATTGTGGTCAGTATTGTGTTGGTAAATAATATTCTACTTACGTCGTTGCCTGAGAGTAGATGTCGTTTTATCTCGAAGATAATGAAGTAATAGTAAAGCAAGACGTGGAGGAATTTGACAACCACTTGGCTTAAAGTCTGTGAAAATAAAAGAATTAAATATGTTTGTATAGTCTATTCCGAAAGTATCTGATAAAAGTGTAGTGTGTTCAGGTTACATTCTTACGCAATTCACTATAGGGGTTTGATAACACATTCATCAGGTTTCAACTTTATATTTTACCACTTTTTCTAAGAATTACTGTTTGACTAAAAAAATCGACGAAAATAATTAAAGTCTTAAAATTAACCTCACTAATTGCCAAATGAAAAACATGCTTTAAGGTGATTTAAAATTATAATTTCGGGCTTAAGTATTCAAATGATCAAATCAAGGCACTCAATTTGTAAGTGGTACTTCAAACTGTTCAGCATCTACAGGTGCATTTTTTGACCTATTTGTGTCAAACGCTCGGGTGAATATCAACCGGTTTTCTCTTTCTCTCTTTCACTCACACAGTAACATTTGTTTACATTTTCGTCAGATACTTTTGGAGACTTGAGGAAAATAAGATTGAAAAAGTTGTGCCATTTTTTCTGATGATGAAGGTCACTAGGACAAGTTTTTTTATAAAGGTCGTTTAGTAATTCAGTGTATTTATAAGTTTCGTAATGTTTCAAATAAAGTAATCACTCACCAATAATTGAAAAATTTGTTTATACAAATTGTAAGCTTTTAATATATTTTTGTATGTCTGTAGCAATTTTTGACATTGCTCATTATTATTTTGATCGACATTCAAGCTCAGGATTTGTTTAATCCATTCATCGAGATATTTATTTAATAATATTATAACTCGGATAGCAATAATATAGTTGACATCAAATGTTATAAACGTTAAATCACAAAAAAATTGAATGGCAATTTCCACAAAACTTGTGTTTTGCGGAAATACACGAGACATAAAATACATCCCATGTAAATAAATATCTCCACATGTAAAAGATAGTAGTGTGATCCAGTTCCAAATAATGTAACTCCCAATACTCTTTCTAAAATTGATGCTCTTATGGATAGTTTGTAACCTCAAAATAAGAAAGACGTTGTTGTGTTTGTGCACAACGTCCAGAATGAACAATATTGTGAAACTAATTAATTGGATGATGTAATAAAGAGCTCCAACGACGGAAATAAAGTCATTTTCTGATTGTTTCATATTTACATCTCTGGCGTCTATAGTAAACGTTCGATATATACACAACGCGTTCAAAAATAACATATAGCAGAACGACAATATTAAATACTTGTTGCCCCTTGGGTAAATATGATTATTTAGTACACAATATTTTGAACAGATAAATAAATGAAGTGCAAAATTAAAAGAATGCACAATTCTTTGAAATTCTTTTTCGAGCCGATTCTTGAGTAGTACTTGGAATGTGGGCTGTGGGGTTGAATTACATCTTTTAAATATTTTTATCATTTTCTTCTACACGTTGTTTGTTGATGCTTGTTGAGGAAATGTCGTCGTAGTAAATTCGTTCAACGATGAAAATGAAATAAGTTTGGATATAAATATTTTCTAAAGTTACTGTCAATTTAATTGATTGTCTTAATACATTACTAAAATGAAACAATTAATTAAGTTTATGAACCAAACTTGACGAAACAAAGCGGCCATTACGGTTGATTAATAATAAAGAACGAAGAAAAAATGATTCTTTGAAACTATGCCATTTCCTTGATACTTAGAATGGGATAGTCTTCTTTCAAATCTGGACAAGTTGTTGGAATCCACATACGCCGAAAGATTACCTACTTATAAACGACCACATGCCATAACGATTTGAACTAGTTTGGCCCATCACTATTATTTTGAGGATGAGTGACATAATAGCTAGAAGATCCTGCGAACTATCCGGACCAGTAACGCTACGCTTCTACCTAATAACTTCTACCTTTTGACGTGAATACATTTTTAAATTTGGCATAGTGGCTGGCAATTCAAAAAACTGATGAGAAGTAAACCGGTTTGATGCTGCAGCTACATATCTATCATCTACATCCAAAATTTAATTACATCACTCGATAGCTAAGGGATTAATGAATTCATCTCAAGGAAAATATTACTCGTAACGTACACGTGTTCACGTTAAACACACGGGCGTGTCCACGACACAGACATACCTCACCCCATTATGCTTAAGTTTTATTTATGTAAGCGGGCACGCCCTTTATGCCTGGAGGCTTTATATGGATATTTAGTTCTGTTTACGTTTAGTTTTTTTCTTATTTTTATTTCTGCTTGACTAAAGTTCTCGATGTTTTTGGTTGGTATATTGGCGTCTGCTAGCTGACATATGGCCAATAATAAATCATTTAAATTATTTTTTTGTGCTGTATAATGTATTTTTTTTTGCATACTATTGTATATAATCATTTATTTTCTAACTTGAACAGACAGCTGTGCTGCTGGGGAGTTTGTTGCGCCACTTCTTCTTCCCAACTAAAGGCACTAGGAAGTGGTCATCGGTGGGCGTTTTGGGGGACTATCTTATGTAATTTTGACGTTTGAAAAGTGCTGATTTTCAGCCTAGTTTGAATAAATGACTTTTGAATTTTTGAATTTCATTTTTGATGTGACATCATCAAAATCAAAATCTAAAAACATCTAAATAATCAAATCTGTGGGAGTGATTTCGTGAAAAGGAACGGAAGTGTGTCACAGGAAGCCGGGGAAGCGAGCGCTATTTGATTTGATCAAATGAGTGCGCGCGGTGCTAGAGTTTTTTTTTTTATTTCCTGAAAACAACCGAAGTTATATTCATCTGAGCATTTAACAAATTACTATCGCTTGTCTAATTTTATAGAATAAGGCCGCGTTCACACCAAAAGGATATTTAGTTGGCCGCCGCCTGAGTATCTACATAAACACATCAAAAATGTCTAAGGATCAAATACGTTTTAGAGTATCGCCGCAGGATCTGACGCAAAATGTCCCATTCGCAAAAAGTCCTATTGGCACAGAATGTCCGACAGTGGAGGATTATTATTTTAACTTTTTTGGATCGTTATTGATTTTTTGTGAATTTCACTATTTAAATAAAGAATTTTCTTTAAATTTTGATGAAAAATAGAAAATCAACTGTCAATCAGGGTTCCTATAAAAGTGTGTAATAGCGTTTTTACAAAACCATTACAATTTCTGTATCGGAACTGAACAAAATTGCATCGATATGGAGCGACGACATCATTTGACACTAGAAGAGATGGTGAGAGCCGTCGGAATGTTGAAAGCTGGTTCCAGGCAACGTACTGTGGCTGTCGCTCTTGGCACTACACAGAGCGTCATAAGCCGCGTCTGGACAGGCTATCGTATCAGGGGCAGCGTGGCCGAGCGACATGGAGGTCGATCTCGCATCACCACTCGCAGACAAGACCGGTATATCCAAAATACTGCTCGACAAAATCGTACCATGGCCGCCATGATGTTGGCTACGAGGCTCCACAGCTCTTTAGGCTTGCTGTTATCAGCAAGCCTAAAGAGCTGTGGAGCCTGATTCCTTATGGTTTGGTCGCTTATGCGACCAAACCATAAGAAATCATTTACGTGAAGTGGGTCTGCGTTCCCGAAGGCCGCTGAGAGTTCCACCTATAGCATCCCGCAATCGTAGGGCCGGTTAAAATGGGCTCGGGAACACAGAAATTGGGATGAAGAAGACTGGCGCTGTGTTTCCTTTTCGGATGAATCTCGTTTGGGTATGAGGCCGGATAGACATAGGACATACTCGAGTTTGGAGGGCCTCTGGACGTCAAGAACGTTTGAAATTTTGTCAGAAAGTTAATTCATACGAACCTGATTCATATGAAGAACCGATCTCATTTAGATCAGGAGCAACCTCATTGCTCAGACTTATGCGGAGAGGAATGTTTCACACGTGAGCATCCTTTTGCGAAACCGGTTGGGTGATTCGTTTCGACGAATGCACATTCCCATACAGTCGTACCACGCACTCTTGCCGATGCTCGCATCAACATTCTACCGTAGCCTGCTCAATCGCCAGACCTCAACCCAATTGAGCAGGCATGGGATATGCTCCAAAGAAGAGCTCTGCCGAGTATGTATGCGTGCATACCCCACAACAGCTTTTTGACTTGTTAGAAAGAACGTGGGCGGTTATTCCTCACAGTGATTTTGATGAACTGATTTTAAGCATGCCAAATCGCTATGATTGTGTGATTCGTGTCGATGGTAGAAACACTAATTATAATAGTTCTTATCCTTACAAAAAAAAAAAATATCCATTTTTGCCTTTTTTTGCCATCTAATTGACGACATTAAGTTAAGTTCATTTCCCACAGTTTGTAAAAAATTTAATTTTTCTTAATGTTTACAAAATATAGGGATAAGTTGTTAACTTAAACATAGAAATTAAAGTAAGAAGCCAGTCTAGAAGACTAGATTTGGTTAAAATTAATTGTATAATTATTTATAGTTAAAAATGTACTTGATTCCTAGACACTTTTAATATCATCATCATCATTTCAGCCGAAAGCCGTCCACTGCTGAAATAGAGGCCTATTTCAGCAGTGGACGGCCCAAGTGCCGCCACTTCGACCGATTCTGTGCTTCCCGCATCCAGCGGATTCCTGCGGCCTTCACAAGGTCATCGGTCCATCTTGTGGGAGGCCTTCCAACGCTACGTCTTCCGGTACGCGGTCGCCACTCCAGAACCTTTCGGCCCCATCGGCCATCCGTTCTGCGAGCAATGTGCTCTGCCCATTGCCACTTAAGTTTGGCAAATCTTCGGGCAATGTCGGTTACCTTGGTTCTCCTGCAGATGTCTTCATTTCCGATTCGATTACTTAGGAAAACTCCAAGCCTAGCCCTCTCTTTGCCCTAGGGGTGACTTTTAGCCTTCTGATAAGGCCCATTTTTTATGTGTTCAGTTCAAATGTTTGAAAAACAAAAAAGTTACATTTTGGTGTGAAACCTGCCGAAATCTTGTATTGAATTATATACACTTAAAATTCAAATTATGAATACCATTTTAATGCTAACAGTGTAGTTATTTAGAGTGCGTAAGCTACGTCGTCATTAAGCCTATTAATAAATGAAAATGTTCTTCCTAACCTTTCTAATATAATTGAAACATTATAACAGCTTAGCCTTCGATACGATCAATACATATTATAACGCTGTAGTATTTTGTTTGTATTAGTTTATAACTACGCATTTGTCTAAGCTTTAAAACTGTAACAATTTTTCTAAATTACAAAGTCATGTCAAAGATTTCACCTTACCCAACAGAAGTATTACTCAATAACAGACTAGATAAAGAAGTCCAAAGAATGTTCTACCCTTTCAACTTACTACAGACTCTGTTGTTCTCATCAAAATTCGGTATTCGAGATAATTATATAACTCCCAGCGGTAGAAAGTATTACATACTCGCTTTCTTTTGTGTTTCCTTCGTGTTTGCTATTGGTGTCCGCCAAATAATTACTGATGAAATGAATAAAAATTTGGTGAATGATACTAATGCAGTACTTATGCTTGTTTCAATATTCTTGTTCGTATATAATAGTTTTGGCCTTATTATGTTTTTTATTCTCGATATCGTTCACAGCAATGACAACATTTTGCTCGTTGTTTTGATCCAAATTATACATAAGAGCATCGATTGTAGTAAGAGTATCCGGAGTTGTATTATCTGGAATTGGATCTCAGTATTTACCATTTTTTGTTATAATATTTTTACTTATTTTACACATTTTAGTATTTATAAACACTTCGATTTCTTGCATTTTATTTGGGATTTGTCGTATATAAGTATTGATCTCCAGTACGTTTATCCTATTCAAGTTCTTATATTATTAAACAAGTTTCTCGGTCAATGGATCAAAAACATTCGCATGATGAATAATGGTGGGCAGGAAAATGACAAAATATATTGTATGAAATTGTTTAAGACGTATAAAAATATTTTGAAAGCTTATAATGTGTACAAAAAAGTGTCGCAAGTAGTGGTAAGTTTCTTTTGGTTTGTATTACCCGCAAAACATATCAATAAATTACTCTTGGAAAAGAAAACTGAAGAAACACTGGAGATAATGAATGTAACTGGCTAATATATTATGGAAGTAAATTTTGAGGAAATTAATATAAAAAAAAATTAAAGAAAAAAGACGTATTGTGTCTATCACAAATAAATTGGAACAAGAAAGGACAAAAGTATGAACTAAATATTAAACAAACAACTACCGTACCTAATCTTTCTTTGCAGGTAATGCACAGTATCCTCAATGCATTTGTACGCACCTTAGGTTACGTAGAAGTATTGTTACAAACTGTGGCACAACATCATGAGGTAAGAATAAAGATAATAATTTGTTCACAAAATTAACGAAATATTAACTCTATTTTCTGCTCTCCTGGTCGTACGATCCTAATAAGATAAATTTATGTGTAGCGATCCCCCATTGTTTTATACAGGTGCGATCTGCTGATTTATCGGTACTGTACATATAATTATATGATTATGATTATACTCTTAAATCTTCCGGAATAAATACTCAAAACAAGTATATAAATTTTAAAAAAAATCGAAGAAACCCAACTGCATAAATATATAACTGAAAAGAGAAAAAAAAAAACGGCCTCTCTTCAAAAGGATTGTTATCATTTCTTATTCCTAATTACATTTAAACAAATAACTTGTATATATATATTGGAATCACCTTTTAAACTCCTTTATTTTGATTTTCTTGATAGGATTGGAAGATTAAAAAAAATACGGTTGGAGAAAACGGTTAAAAGACGAAACTTGGATAAGTTTCGTCTTTTAACCGTTTTCGTCGTCGTGAAAATGGTTTCGTGACACTTCCCTTATTTTAAAAATCAAACGTTCGTTAATCAACTTTAAACAAGTTAACGATGCACTCTCTAAAGTTGTGCATTGGTTTAATGTAAATGAACGAAAAAAAAAGCTAAACTCATTAAATTTTCAATGCCAAATGTCAGGCAGCTAATCTACCAATGTTCAAGTTAATGGAACAGAATTGGACCCTGTTGAGTCGACAGTTTTTCTTGGAATCACTATTGACGGTAAATTATAATGGGGCCCACACATAGAAAAATTGTTAGGAAGGCTAAGTTCGGCCGCCTTTGCTGTAAAAAAAAAAGACAGAGAACTGACGTAGATACAGCCAAAATTGTTTATTTTAGTTATTTTTATAGTCTTATGTCATATGGGATTCTTCTCTAGGAAACCTGTGCGGACATTCATACTATACTTTTGTTCTACAGAAAAGGGCTGTTCGAGCCATTGACATCCTAGGTCCAAGAGATTCCCTTAGAGAAAAATTCAAAGAAATAAGTATTCTGATTGTAGCCTCACAATATATTTTTGAAAACCTACAATAGGTTTTTAAAAATATATTAACCTATTGTATGTACAAAAAAATATATAAAATTTTAAGAAAATATCCGATATTCATAGTTTAAATACCAGAAATAAACACAACCTTGCTGTACATTGCACTCGTCTCCACAAAGTAGGCAACTCGTTCATGTGTCAATGTATACGCTTTTACGACAAACTTCCCGCTGACATTCGAAACTTACCCATTAAACGATCTAAAATCTGTATTAAAACCAAACTTTGTGAAAATGGGTTCTATAAAATTTCAGATTATTTAGAAGATAAAAAAGCGAGGGATTGGGATCGGGATTGAGCTGCTCGCTCTGCTTAGCCTTGTAATAAAACCATAAAACTTGACATTTTAATTATTATGTAAAATCATCAAAATATACCATTTTTATGTACACATTGACATTGTTGAAAATTATATTCAAAATGACATGATTACATTGCAAAGTATTATATTATTTTAATTATTGTGAATGTGAGGACTATATGAATATTATGATTATTTCTCAGCTAGTTTTAATAATGGTCTAGCAGTTTGAGTAGTTTATGTGGCCTATCCAAATGTCCTTTCTTTGGTATTGTTCGTCGAGTTGAGTTCCTTAAGTTCTGAGTTGAGCTCCACGATAACTGACAAATGCTTGCACTGACTGGACAAGTCTACTCAAATCTGTGTGGTTCTCTCCTCAGAAGACCTTTTAAGATACTAATCTACATGGTCCTCATATGGCCTGACCAAGATTATGTTTGGACTTTAAAAGAGACTGCGACCTCTGAGTTCGTTTCGACCTTTCTTCTCAGAGTAGTCAGATAGGAAACGCCGAACTCATCTAGCTTACTTTTAATATTTTTTTAATATGACGTGTAAAAGTGATTCCGACATCCTATTTACAGAATTAACAATTTCATTTCATTTAATTTCGGACACATACATACATACAGGTCAAACACATCTCCTTTTTTGGCTTCGCTGCAGTCGGGTAATAATGGCAAACCGCATCTTAATCTATTGTGTAGTTTACAAGAACTAAGCACACACAGACAGACACAAAAAGAGACTTTCTATACTATTTATTTATATATACATAAGATAATGACATACAGTACATTTGTCAATAAATGCCCAGGGTGTCTTGAACATATATATTTATTCCTTCACTACTGGTAGAAGCTATTCTAATGCACCTTTTTCTAGACGAATTAAATTACTTTTCAGTCTACAAATTGGAAGATCATGACTTTGATAATATTATGGCTAGCGAAGGACATGTTACTTGCTATAATTCAAAACGTGTACTCTGAGAAGTTCTACATCGCTATCGAAAATGCTGAGACAGCTTGTATACAGCGAATGAAGAAGAGAAACTTTACAAGTGAGTAACTAGTACAAGTATTAAAATACTGCAAGCATTACTATGGATACTATTAAATTCAACATGAGTACCAAATTACAAGACGATACGAGTACCTGTTAAAAAGTTTCCTTGTGTAGAGGTGATCCAACATCAAGTTATCTGCATGCAGCAGATTTTAAACAGTACAATACAATTTACTGTACTTATACAATTTTTCAGTTTTGCTAAGATCGATCGATAACATTTGAAGATCAACACTTGATGTGGCGACAGTTAGCCTATGTTCATCAGTATTGATAAATAAGCCAAGAGGATTTTGTCCAAAACTAGCGTGCAAGAATTAATTAATTAATTTATATATGTTATAGTCAAAGTCCGATACACAGTCTCTTCGCGGAAGGACTGGTTTATCCTAGGTTTGGCCAAAGCCATCAGGCAATCCCTGAAATACATTTCAATTTCGCCCTTTGCCTGAAGTATTTTTAGTCAAACCCAGGAGCTCCTAACTTTTCAGTCAAACGTCGAAAGTAAATTATTCTGTTTCGGTTTTGGCCTAGTCAATCCTAGAAGCGACTGCAAAACTCGGTCAAACGTTGATCTGAACATGTTTAAACAGGTTCATAATGTCTCTCGCGGTGTTCCGACCGATTGTTTTGTCATTTCATGTTCGTTCATTGAGCGTCAAACTAACCTCCGTATATTCCAAAGCATTTATTTATTTATTTTATACTTTATTGCACATCGTACAAAAGGCGGGCCTAATGCCACACGGCATTCTCTCAAAGCATCTCAAATATAAAAGTGAAAATCACGTAAGCTGACCAATCAGGTGTCAGAACTGGCAGAGTTAAGCGGTTCTAAAGACTTGAAAGCTGCTTAAATGATAAAATGCTTCCAAATATACGAAGATAAGACACTTCATACCTATGTCGGAGTTTGACTCGTCAAACCCCGATTTAATAAAATTGTGTTTGACGTTTGCCTGACCAAATTAGTCTCTCCCAGGTTTGACGAAAATTGTTTAGTCAAAGGCCGAAAATTTACATTTGTTTGGGCTTTGACTAAGTCATTCAGTCTGACCTGAGGATTGACCAGTCCAACCTAGGAGCGCCGGAGCTTCGGAGTTTGCCTATAACATATACACATAAAACAATTAATAGAGCAAAATACATAAAGATAAAAGAGCACAAAGGAGCACTGTTTATATGATAAGAAATTTCTTCCAGCAGACCTGTGACAGCAAAATCACGTGAGAAACGCAGTGTGTAAAAGACAATAAAGGAAAACGTATCGAAGCATACTATACTAAGGAAAATATTACTTTTTAATACGGATACTTTCCTTACAGAGAATCAACACCATCTGTGCAAGAACGTAATACTGGCAAACCGAACGTTCAGTAAGATGACCGCGTGTGGCCTGTTCCATGTAGGTGCTACGTTAATTATATCTTTGCTGGGACTTGTAACCACTTATGTTGTTGTATTGTTACAGTTTGGTCTTTTGTAAATTAAGTTATCATAAGAAAATAACCATGTCTAATTACATTTTCACTAGGTGGAGTCACCTCCACCTTGAAAAAATGGAATTAGACATGGTACGTATTGTCATCAAATATGACAATAAATCAAACTTCACATATGTTGTGAGGTTCCGAGTCTGCTTACAATGTCCAACACAATAGTGACTAAACTATTGGATATATTTGACACGACACGGTGTATATACACCGTGACATTTTATTCGTCTTACAATTGTTAAAAAATATAAATTTTGTTTAAATTAATGTTTAGTAGTCATTGGATAAATTAAATGGAATGCTTATGTAAGATTACTAAAATGTCATGGTGTAGTTTGCCAAACTTCTTGGCAGTATATGGCTAGGTATAAATGAGACCAAAGATGTAGTATAGTCTGGTTATAATTATCCAAAGGTGCATCTTATATACTAACGACTACGTGCTGATCACAGATAGTAGAAACATTTAATAGATATTGAACGTGCGATAAAGAACATAAGATTGCGATGTAGATTGTAGATACAGCACAAAGATATTGTACTGTAACAGTACACCCCCCTTTAAAAGAAAAAAAAAAAAAAGTAAATATTATGGTAATAGTGTTTACAATATAAATTTGATCTAGACCTTACTAGTTATTTGCTGATGTATATAAATAATAATGCTATTGTACGCGGTGGAATTTGATGACGCCTGTTGTGGTGCGATTTGCTGACGTCTGTAATTTTGACTTAGCTGTTGCACGAGTGTTTATTATTTTTTTCCGTTAAACTCTTCATTCTTCTGTCCAGTGTTTTCATTATGCCATAAATTAGGATCGCACCGATTGTTAAAATAATCTGTCCCATCGCAACATTTCTTGTCCACCGTAAGTCCTCCTGGACCAGGTTACGGAGTTTGTCCGCTTCGTTTTGATTGAGGCAACTGTCCGTATTGTATGTTATCTGGTCCTTAGAACTTTGATTTCCCATTTTAGATGTCTTGTTGTTACGAGTAGTTGTGAATTAATGGTATATGTTAAGATCTATGCTAATATATATACGAATAACTTGCTTCTATCAGCGATTTTTATAGACGTACCACTGGCTTTACCTTACGTCCCGATCGTGTAGCGTACGTGTGTGAATGTCTGTCGCAATCCTTTGAATCTGGCACGTAGTTTGATTCGTCATTGATCATGAAAGCTGGTTTCAATCTATCAATTGATATCACTGTCTCCTTATCCCTAATTCTAATGCAAAATGTTTTATCTGTTCTACTAATTACTGGGTAGGGTCCTTCATACGGCGGCGTCAGGGCTTTCTTCATTCTATCACACCGAACAAATACGTGTGAGCATTCTTTGAGTTCGGGATGCACAAATATAGCTTGGTTATGGTTTTTTCTTTTCGGAATTGACGTCATTTGTGTGATGCCCTTTTGAATTTGTTTTACAAATTCTTCGTACGTTGATAACTGTGCTGCTGATGACTCAAAAAACCCTCCAGGGAGTCGTATTGGCGTTCCATATGTCATCTCTGCTGAACTATAACCTGTGTCTTCTCGCAAGCTACTCCGCAACCCGAGTAAAACTGTTGGGATTTCTTTTAACCAATTTTCGTTGGATTCTCTTGTCATTAACGCTACCTTTAAAGTTCTATGAAATCTCTCTATCATTCCATTGGATTGCGGATGATGAGGTGTTGTCCTAATTTTATGTATTCCCAAAAATCGAGAGAGTGACTCAAATATTCTTGATTCAAACTGTCGGCCTTGATCCGTAGTAATGCGCAATGGACAACCAAAACGAGTAATCCATCCTTCGAAAAGCGTCTTGGCTACTGTTTCTGCAGTTATATCTTCTACCGGAAATATTTCGGGCCATGACGTACAACGATCTATGATTGTGATTAAATATCTCTTCCCTTGTGAAATCGGAAGTGGCCCGACGATGTCAATATGTAAATGCTCAAAACGTTGCGCTGTCATAAAAGCACCAGGAGGTGATATCGTATGTCGTTGTATTTTTGATTTCTGGCAGGCTAAACATGATCTACACCAATTATTGATATCTTTGTTCATATACGGCCATAAATACCTTTGGGTTATCATTTTTCTCGTAGTTCTTTTTTGAACCATGTAGAAATTCGTTTAAAACTCTTTGATTTTCCGCTGCGCGTGGAATATTACTTCTGTAGAAATTGACCATGCCCAAAAATCTTCTTAATTCTTGAATCGTTTTCGGTTTGGGAAATTCCATGATTGCCTTGTAATTTTCCTCGGTAGGTTGTATTCCTTGGCTCGTTATATGATAACCTAAGAAATCTATTTCCCTTCTGTGAAATTCGCATTTTTCGAGATTAATGGTTATTCCATTTTCGTGTAAACGTTTGAAAACCGTTTCTAAATGCTGATAATGCAAATCTTCGCTGTCCGATGCGATGAGACAGTCGTCTACATATATAAATACGAAATTTAAATCTCTAAATAAGGAATCCATTTTTCCTCTCCCGAGGACTCGCATTTGACGTAATAACTGCGAAGGTTTTTGATCACCGAGTTCTGTCTCTGATATTAATTTTTGAAACTGCCGCTGTTCTGTTTCTTCGTAACAATCAATTAAACGTTCCTTGATGTTTTTGTATTTATCTGTAGTCGGTGGCGAAGTGATTAGGTCACTAACCTGTAGTATTTCTTCCTTGGATAACTTTGCTATTACCGTACAGTATTTGTATTCGTCTCCTTGCTTCTGTGGTGCTAATATGGCTTCTAGTTGCGTGAACCATAATCTGGGTTGGTCTTTCCAAAATTCCGGAATGCGGGATAAAACCGAGGTGCCAGCAGCTACTTCAAGTGTTCCTTGCTGATTTATGTTCGCCTTGCACGGTGGTTGCGCCATGTTTCTTGCTGCGTATTCGTTCGTCGGGGTCACCAATTTGCCAAACTTCTTGGCAGTATATGGTTAGGTATAAATGAGACCAAAGATGTAGTATAGTCTGGTTATAATTATCCAAAGGTGCATCTTATATACTAACGACTACGTGCTGATCACAGATAGTAGAAACATTTAATAGATATTGAACGTGCGATAAAGAACATAAGATTGCGATGTAGATTGTAGATACAGCACAAAGATATTGTACTGTAACATGTAGCTATTCAAAGATCGGTAAAACCCATAGTCGGCCAAACTACTAGGAAAAAATCATTCAATCATTTTTTGTGTCGTCTTCTGTGAGAACGCCTCAATTAAATTAGGTCAATTTATTTCAAAATGTTCGTTATTGCGGGTGATTTTAATGGACATTGCGAATGCTTTTCCAATAATAATTAGTCAAGGGGTTAATAATTCGGGCTTGCGGGCGGTGAGCAATGGGTGGCTCACCGTCCGATAAGGACCAGGCCCGGGTCGACGGCGTGTTGTGTTCCACGCGCGCCTCAAAGAGATGTCAGCAGAATTGAAGGGGTCCACTAGGGCCGATGCCTGCCGGGGTTGCGAAGAAAACCGAAAGGGAGATCGTGCCCCCGGGCGACAGGGCAACCGAAGGAACACGGGTAGGTTTTAGTCAGTAAGAGTCTGACACGCCCTCCCGCTCCGCCCAGAGAGGGAGAAGTTATTTGATGATTTCCCACCCTCAAAAAAAAAGGGGTTAACAATTGTTTAATGCTGCCATTGAAAACAACTATATCTCATTATAAATAATAGTGATGCTACGAGAATGAAGCTCGTGAATGGTTTTTTTACAAAAAACCTCTCCTGACATTTCGTTTTGCACCTCAGACACAGTTCTCATACTGAACAAATATTAGAACTGATAACTTTCTAAAGTGGTAGCCGAGCGACGCTTAGCGTTAATAAATTTTAGGGAAAACCCTATCCCTCTAATCTAGTTTTACATAATGTATGAAAGCTAAAGGATTAAGAGGCAAGGTAAGTTTAAGTCTTGGTATAATTTTTGTGACAGTATTGATGTGACTACAACGTTGGATGAAGGATTTTGGGCAGACGAGATCTTATTAATCGGTAACAAAAAAAAAAAAAACAAAGTACTGAGTTCATTGGTTTGACTAAACTACTTTGTTTATCTCATGCGAAAATGAAACTCTCCTAACTGTAAGGTGTGTGATATAACAGAGGATGCACAGAATGTGTTGGTGAAATGTGTCCGATATACTAATAAAAAAACACATTTCTTAGGTCGTTGAAATTATCCGTAATCCATGGACTAAGCCTACTTCTGAAGCAGCTAAAATATTATATACTTTTTTTTTTAATATAGCTTCTGCCCGAACCATTACTCCGCGTCGCCCCCCGCACCATAACTTCGTTTTCGCGTAGCGTTATTTCTGACTTTTTTCTTTTTGCTCGGCTCGTAAGGATCGCAGCGTGATGTTAGATAACCTTTTTAAAGATTCCTATCTAATGTAAAAAAAAAAAAATTTATATCTGACTGGTAGTTCCGGAGATTTCCCCCTACATATATAGAAACAAACAAACAATTTTAACCTCTTTATAATATTATTATAAGTATAGAAAATTAGATTAAGTTTGGTGTGATTAAGATTAGTTAATTTAGTTTAGGAGTAAGTTGTTATTTGTAAAAGCACGATGGGATTGACATCGTTGCTTACGTGTACACTTAATTAAATAAAGTTGCGAAATGAGTAAATTATGCCGTATCTCTATGTATTTTACTGTGTGTACAGAAATAATAAAATAAATAAATTATTGTCAGTGTTTTAATTTATTGTGCTTTTGATAATATGTATATCTATTTCCATTTCTTTTACATTTAAGTGCTATCTACAAACTTAATGTTTATTATTTATTATGTAACATTAATGTTTCCATGTACTTTCGCTAATATCATTTGGTATTCGACTTCATTGGAATTCAATTGTTTTAATCCATTGAAAACATTATAATAATAATACACTACATGCGAGAGTATTTCATTTCACCATTATAGTAATTTCATTCATTCATCGTCTAAATGAAGACAGTGTAAGTCGTGAATCGAAAAAAAAAATGATTTTAATCAATAATAAAATCAAACCAAAAAGTATAACGGTGCCTCCAGAAATATTACTTGATAATAGACTTGAAAAAGACATTAAAAAAATGATATATCTAGTGAATTTGGTTCTCTCACTCTTTCTTTTATCGAAATATACTACAAAAGATGATTATATTACTCCCAAAGAGAAAAAGTTTCATATGTTGACATTCGTCTGTGTGGCTTGTATATATGCATTGATTATAAATCGTTTGTTTTTCCGAGAATTGGAAGATACAATGGGAACCAACAATAATGACGTCGTCGCTATCATGTTTGCATTCTTTATGATTTTCTTCAGTGCCGGGTATACCATTCTCTTCGTTCTCAACATCATTCACAGTGACATCAACATCTCAATCATTTTATTGATTCAAAGAATTTACAAGCGTCTAGAATTCAGTGAAAGTCTCAAAAAAGTCACTCGATGGAGTTGGATCTCCATTTTAAGTGCTTTCGGCGTTAACATCTTTCTTCAGTTTTTGTATGCTGGAATTTATGAAGAATTCTTTTTAGATGACATGTTCTTAAATTTTATGTTCATTAGCTTTGATATCAATTTAGCTTATAGTATTCTGGTTATTATATTGCTGAGAAAGTATCTCGAGAAATGGATCGCGGATGTTCTCATTGATAATGATGGTAAAGAAAAATTTGCCGTTAATTTTTTTGATATCTATCTAAATATTTTGGAAGCTTATAACTTATATAAGAATATTTTCCAATTAATGGTAAGATTCTATTGATATTATTTGATTTACAGTTATTCTTTTCAAAGACACTACTGTCTTAATCTGCACTTGTGTGTGTTGTGTCTTAACTTTCAATTTCTTTAAACAATTTAATGATTATTTATTTTATTTGTTGGAATAGTTTTTGTTCAGAATTATTGATTCTTTTTACTTCCACAGATATTATTCCATACTGTTGATACATTTTTCCGAAGTTTATGCTATTTTAGTATTATGTTGCATATTCTAACAATGTCAGCTGGTCATAATGACGAAGTAAGTATTAAAATATACCAAGCTAACTCTCATCATCTCGCTAGCTTTAATCTTATTTATTTGGGGGCCATGAAATACGACTTCCCTTAAACTATCTTACTTGCACAATCCAGTTACTGGGTAATACGATACCCCTTGGAAATATTGGTCGTCAGACTTGCGGGATGTCGATATACCACTATGTATGTACCAAAAATTTATTTCAGTTTCTATTTTTTCTTTTAAAACTTTCAGGAAGAGATACAGTTTTCACTGACCATCTTTTTAGCAATAATATGGCTAGCAAAGGATATGTTACTAGTAATAATACAATGCGTGCATTGCGAGAAGTTCTATATAACTATTGAGGAAGCTGAGACGGCGTGTATACAACGTTTGAAGAATAAAAATTATCTAGGTGAGCGCAAGAGTCGATTGATAGATTTGTGCATTATTAAAGTGCAATGAACGGTTGCATCATCATACTGCGGGGTATAACAAACAATACTTACAACACCAACGATCAAAGATTCACTCTAAAATATTGCTGCTACTGTTTTAAGCCTTTGACCCATTTAATTCTGAAAAATGTTTGAAATGAGGATGAATAATGAGCTCTCATGTAACTGATTTGACTCTTTGAGCTATTGGATGGTTTCTCGGCATTTCCTAAAACAAATAATTTTATTCTAATTTTACATTTGTGACATTCACCAACGCACTGGGCCGCGTGATGGATTACGGCTCACTCTCTCTCATAGAGGGAGATCTTTGTCCCCCAGTGCAAACATTATATGTTGATTATGCTATGCTTATGTAGGGCTGATTTAGCTGCATCCATAATTACATATCCACATGACGAGTCACATCCTACTTTTTTACAGATTACGAAGAAAATCTCTGCAGTGACGTGATACAGATAAACCGAGTTTCGTTCAGTAAGATGAGCGCGTGTGGCTTTTTCTACATCGATGCCTCACTACCAATGCAATTGATAGGAATTCTGACTAACTACATCGTCGTGATGCTGCAGTCCACTTTCCTGTAGATTTTGATATAATTGCAATGTACATGTAATATCAATTATTTTGATATAGCACTCGAATAAATTAGGATAAGTACAGGAGGATGATCATTATAATGTAGATACTTTTGATAGTCAACAATTTTATAGCAAAGATAATTGACGTTTCGAAAATTTTGTTTCCCATGAAGAAGAGTGGGCAAATCTGTTTGGTGCATTCTCGTTTCTGTGCAGCCCAATTTCTGAAAAATATTGTTGTTTGATTACAACTAACGTACTTCAGTGAGTAAGCCCCTTATGTCCAGCTGTGGAACTCTTTCGGCTGACGATGACGATGATGATGACGTCAGTGCGTCATAGACATGAAAGAAAGAAATCAGTTACAAATTAAATTAAAGTTTAATATTTACAGTTTTGTTGTGTTATTTACATTTATTTTTGTACTTTACGATAAGTATTATTACTTAATTATCTTATTCACAAACAATACAAAGACAACGAATTTAACATTAATTGACTATCTAAATTTTAACTTAAAAATTACAATTTGTGACGCAAAATCTTAAATTTATGAGAAATTGTGTGCCTCATTTCTAAATAATATCTTCTTCTTTTCCAATCGGACGTCTTCTGATGAAGATCTCTAAAGCTGATATCAGAAGCTTCACTCTTTTTTTTAATGATCGAAAAAAGAAATGAAATGAGCAGATGAACGTTCATTCCTATGTTATGTTATTGGTATCGTGTGAACGAGGAATGAAACAAAAATTATTCATTCATTTAGTTGAAGCGTCTGATAATTATCAGCTTTACGATAACAGATTAATAATTTGTGACGATAAATAGTCAATAGTTATAACACTGAATATTTACACTGTTCATTCAATTACACTTTCACATCAGTATATTCACTCTTCACTTTGTCTCTCAACACAGCTTAATATTTTAAAGTCTCTGCCAAAGGTTTCTCCGTCACCCAGGGTCTGAGGTAGTGGCTGGTTCAGGGTTTCTGGTAGGAACAGTGAGGTAATCCCTCCCATCACACTTAGAACGCCCATTATAGTCAGTGGTAATGCTCTGGAGTAGACTGCCTGAAAAGGTAAAGGAAAGAAATAATATTATTATTAAAATTTCTACCTACCTACATAAAAATAAATGATTAAGATTGAAGTTGATTTGAAGTTTGTATACGTATCATCAACAAATATAAATGTAACAGCACACGACGTAGGGTAAAGACTATACTAGGCACTAGGTATCTACCACATCTTTGATGATACTTTTTAACTATTATTATTATTTTAAATATTATTAATATTATTTTCTCCTTTATTTAATACTAGCTTCTGCCCGCGACTTCGTACGCGGATCCTGTTGCTTATGCCAGCGACAACGGGGTCGTCAAAATCGAAGATCTGAAACATCTGATTTTTGAGAATTCTAAGGCCCGGGGACGGGAAAACAACGGGATGAGCGAGACGATTGGAGTCGTTCCAGATCTTTCATTTTTGTATGTCAACAGGAAATGCCCATCAGACTAAACAACTTTCGCTAAGACGTCATTCCTTAATATGTTATAGTGTCGCTGGGCTTCGTAGTTCCACAACAGGTGTTCCAGATCTTCAATTTTTTTTCTCACAGTAGAAAATACTCTTCACGTGGAATATTTTTTGCTATGGCACCATTTTTATATCTCTTATATCTGTTCATTTTCCAAAATAAATTATGTATAGCCTAAGGCGATCAGAATTCAAAGGTTCGTTGCGCTCTTCTTCTGTCTCTTCATGCCGTACTCCAGCAATTCTTTCTCTGTCACTTTCTAACTGATTATGAATATTTTGTAGTGTGCGTGTTCGGGACAATGTATGATAATCTCGATCAGCAGTTAGTCGCGCATCACGTTCATCACTCGTTTCAAAAGACCTGTTAGTAGATGTGCGAATTCGCTGAGAACTCAAGCGTGATTCTGTATCGGTAAACGTCTCCGACTCGCGAGACAATGCGTGACGTTCACGATCAGCGGACAGTCGCGCTCATGTTCCGCACTTGTCTCTAGAGACCTAGCAGCAGATGCGTAGATACGCTGAGAACTCAAGCGCAATTCTCTATCAGTGAACGTCTCCGACTCACGAGACAATGCGTGACGTTCACGATCAGCGGACAGTCGAGCATCATGTTCCGCACTTGTTCTAGAGACCTAGCAGCAGATGCGTAGATACGCTGAGAACTCAAGCGCAATTCTCTATCCGTAAACGTCTCCGACTCACGAGACAATGCATGACGTTCACGATCAGCGGCCAGTCGCGCATCATATTCTTCACTGGTCTCTAGAGACCTGGATGTAGATGCATAAATACGCTGAGAACGCAAGCGAGCTTCGCGATCCGAAGAGGTTTCTACGGAGCGAGTTGCAGCCTGATTTTCTCGAACAGCATCAAGTCTATCCTGACGCTCTTCGGTAGATTCTTGGGATCTTATGATCCTCAATCTTTTAGCTCCTTTGGAACGTTGGGAAAGATTTGACCTCTTTCTAGTCGTGGTTATAGTTTTATTCTGAAGATACCTGATCAATTAAAACCTAAGTGACTGCTCCCCTGCGTTACCGGGTAGGCTACCGTGTCACGAAGATAAATGGAAAAGGAAATTAAACACTCAAATAACATAAGCCCGAAGGCATATTTACTCGATAAAATAAAATAATAAATGGGAGTTTTAGCCGGTAGAGTCAAATTTTCAATGATTCATAGAATTTCCATCGAAAATCAGTCCTAAACTGTTACCGCCTTCACCGCGTGGAGGTACTCCCAGCTTATGTTATTTTATAATTATACAGTGAAATTAGTGATAGCTTTGATTTCCACATCAGGGGTTCCAGATCTACAATCTTTATACGTCAACAGAGAGTGCTCATCAAGCTGAACAACTCTTGCTAAGACGTCATCCCTATATATGTTATAGTGTAGCTGGGCTGTTGGAGTTCCACATCAGCTGTTCCAGATCTTCAAAATTTATACGACAACAGAGTGTGCTCATCAGGTTGAACAACTCTTGCTAAGACGTCATTCCTATATATGTTATAGTATAGCTGGGCTGTTGGAGTTCCACATCAGCTGTTCCTGATCTTCAAATTTTATACGACAACAGAGAGTGCTCATCAGGTTGAACAACTCTTGCTAAGACGTCATTCCTATATTTGTTATAGTGTAGCTGGGCTCTTGGAGTTCCACATCAGCTGTTTCAGATCTTCAAATTTATTCTCTTAGCAGAAAATGCTCATCACGTGAAACAATTTTTGCTATGGTACCATTTTTGTATCTCTTATAGTTTAGCTGGTCTGTTGCGGTCCTGCATCAGGTGTTCAAGTTTCCAAGATAAATTATAGCCTATATGTTGCCCAGACTTAATACCTATACAACAAAAGGAAAATCATTCAAATCCGTCCAGTATTTCCGAAGATTAGCGTGTACAAACAAACAGACAAACAGACACACAGACAAACAGACAGATTTTTTTTTTTGGTTTCCTGCTCTATTACTGTTTCTAAACCCCCCTCAATTATTGTTTTTTTAATATATTCAATGTACAGACACAGTTTTTTTACTGTTTTATTATATGTATATAGATTATGTACATATCGTTTACATTTTTAAATATATTTATATATAAAAAAAAAGAATTGTAGTCCACCGGTATCGGGAACAGGGTCCAAGTTACCGGCGGTCAGGGCTCCAGAGAGAGGAACCTCCTGACAATGCGAGCCGTGTCCAAGAGTACCGCTTTCTGAATCAAGCCCTTAATCCAGCTGCCCAACGAGAGCCTCCTTAGGTTTGTTGGTCGAGGCTGTTGGCAATTAAGCCAACGGCTGATACGACTATCGGCACAATGATTATTGTAACTATTATTATTATATTTTAATTACTATAGGAAACTAAAAAAAACAAATGAAAAGATGTTATGAAAATTACTAATTAGTTATTATGAAATGATAACAATAACGAATGTGACAATCTTTTTTTAAATCACTGCATTGTATTAACATACGTAATATTTGTAAAAAAAAAAAAAAAATTCTAATGGCTTTTTTATTTATTTATTTTATCTACCAGATCGGTTCAAAACTAGAACAGAATTTCTATCAGATATGTTTAGGCTGAATTAAAATCAATAATAAGAGGACCTATTGAATAGACCTTTCTAGAACATAATGGTACTTTTTTGTTCTTTTTTATTGGTTCCTGGATATGGCCATGTTAATCACCTTAAAAGCAGTTTTATCAATGCTGATCAACTTACCAGATGCACTATATACGGAACAGCCAGCAGTCCAAGTCCAGATATAAACGAAGCTGCTCCCATTGCTTGTGCTCTAAGTACAGTTGGTAACAATTCTCCAATCAGTACGTAGAAGACAGCAAACGATGAAGCAGCGAACAAGCGGCCCAGCATTGAGAGAGTTACTGTTATCCATGGCCATGCTGAAAGGAAAATGGATATATAAAAAAGAATATAGTGTTCAAGATTTACTTAAGAATTTATTAAAATATATAATAGAAATCATTGGAACAACTGTCATTATATTATGAAATAGTTTCTGTCCGCGACTTACGTCCGCGTGGAAGTTAGCTAGACCATAAAACATCCTATGGCACTTGGCAATAGTATAGCTTTCTATCAGTGAAAGGAGTTTGTAATCGAATCAGCAGTTTCAGAGATCATCTCTAACAAACAAACTATTTTAAAGGAGATTGCCCACGGCACTATGGACAAATGTACTGAATTCAACATTGTTGTGTCTTCATCAAATCATCTTTAAAATTCTCAATGACATGTCTAAATACTTCCTTAAAAAATTCAACACAAACTACAATGGCATTTCCGAGATATTTATAAAAATGTAATTACTGTTTAGAGGATATGTTCGACCACAAAATGAATTAAAAACCAATTTGAAAGGGTCTCAATGGGTTTACGCTTTGTGTCTTTGAAGTATATTTGTATGAAATCTATAGCGGTTTAGCTATGACAGGTGGCTAGTTACTGGTGACCACCTATGACCACCTTATCAAATCTTTGATTTAGATTTTGAGCATCTTCGATATGATGATGATGATTGAATATGATGTACATATTCATATTTTTTTTCAGTTTCATTAAAATGCAAAGCATGGAAGCAATCATAACTTGATAGTCAATCGCTCGTGCTATATCTAGATTCTTCTCAAATCATAGATGGTATCATGAAATGGCCTATGTAAGTAGAAGGGGATGGAAAGCAGCTACACTAGGTACATTAAATGAAATAATGATTATGTATGAGACGTTAATCTCAAAGAGCAATTGAGACATCGCTCACTCGCCATATTAAATATATTGAAACACAAAAAGTTCTGTCTCTAGTAATAAAGGGTGTAAGGGACAGTCCTCCGCAAACTAACAGGGTACATTCAGCTCCTTATTCTGAATCATATTCCACCGAAAATTTTCTCAGGAAAATTTTCATTTTTTTTTTGTGTTTTTTCAGTTACTATTTCTTTCTTTCAATGTAAAATTAAATTCTCTGTATGCAGTACTCCATTAATGTAAATAAAATAGCTTAAACAAAAAAAACAGCAATGGATGTTGAAATTCTCTAACAAAGGACGCGTCAAATCAGCTGTTTAATTTCTGCCTAGCAAGAGTTCTTCAAACCCGCCGCAACGCATACCTACTAAGGTATGCGGTGCGGCGGGTCCCCTCCCGTCCATCCCAACAGCAGTTGGTTTGTGTCACAGTCAGCCGCAGTGTTGCTGTCGTATGTGCCGCGGGCGCATGTCGGCGCGGGTCACTCGCGCAGTTGCGTTGTGAAGTTACGTTACGTACGCTTATGGGTTCTTTTTTTGTTATGGTATTTTTTGTAAGTGAGAAATGACTACATTTTGTGCTCGTGAGTATGAAAAAATGATAATGTGCTACGGGGAAGCTCTGGGAAATGATAGGGAAGCGCTCAGAACTTACATTGATAGGTATCCTACTATCCTGACCGTCGGCATCCATCAGACTCCCGAATAATTACCAATGCCTATCCATGCGTGCTAGAAAACGTAGTTCCCACTCAGGAAGGCGCTGGAAAACCACTTTGCGGTGAAAACTTACGCGGTGCAGAGCGCCGCTCGAGCGCGGCCGCTATCCCTGCCGCGGGGTGGCGGGAAAGGCGTCCGAAAGCTCGCTGCGCTGCCGTTCGCTACCTACGTGCGTTTTGCCACGGTAGCGATACATTGCGTATGGTAAGGTAAGGTAAGGTAATAAAAAAAATCAGGTTTATTGGATTCCCATAACATTCCTGAAATAATTTCATGTACCGGTCATCTTAGTATGATATACTGAAGTCACCCTATCAGTCTGCGGAGGGCTGTCCCTTACACCCTGTATACAACACACACGGTGCAGCGGCTTTGGAAGTATGTTTATTTTCAATAAGTTAGCAGCAGTAACAGAGGATTTAAAAGGCTCAAACTCGTCGCACAACGTACCAAAACCAGCAGAAAAAATATACTGGTTGACAATGTTGACATATTGCAAATATATGACAGACTGGCTAATAAATGACAAATAAGGTTGTACCCGTGCTATTGTATTATTCTAATACATTCAATTTTTTATCGATTAATTATAGAAATAAAAGCAAAAATATCGGTTGCCAACATAAAATAAATAAAAATCATAACGCGTTTTAGAGATTATTACAGATTAAAATCTTAGTTGTTTTTAATCAATGTAATAGTAATAATAGAGATTTGAAATTATTCCGATTTCAATATCAAAAATAAATTAAAACAAAGCTATTAACCATACCAACCAAATATACCTCAAGGCACACTATTGTCTCCTCACATTTTCAATGAAAATAAGATAGATATAAATGTACCTTCTCCCTAATATCTAGTTTTGTGGGGTTTTTTTTATTTAATAAACAGTTGTTTAACTTGATACGCAATAATAAATTAAACAATCAATACAGAATCTATATCATTATATTTTATGTAGGTAGGTAGGCACATTACACGCAATAGAATAAATAGACATCCCTAGTATTGAGAGGCGATAGTAAAAAATGGCGTACTTCATATTCGGAAACTTAAAAGTACTAGTTATTGTTTAAAAAAAACTATCCCATTATAAATAACAACGATGTCCTTATTTAAAAAAGAAAAAAATGTTTTAGATTTTTCATGCTGTTCAACTTTTTGAGACACGAGACATTTCTCAAAAGTACTGTATATGGGCAATCTCCTTTCATAATATTATTTTAGAAAAATGTATATCGGTGTCGGTCAAAACTAATACAAATTAGCTCTGCCACTGAATAACCATTAGCATTTCAGACCTTGCATTCTTACCCCGCGTCCTATTTAAAAGCGATCGTCGCGCGGATATACGATTTTTTGCCGACAGAGGGAGCTATCCGTTTTTCTGAATAAAAACTGACATATACCGCACCCGACCGATCGCGTATTCGCGTGACGCATTGCATATACAGATAATTATGTTGCCATAGTTATTCTAAGCGTAATCCACTTACATTCAGGAACAAGAATGCAGCTGATGCAGGCTACTCCTCCAACACACATGAACACACAGAGCACCCAGCGACGACCAAACCGCTCCATGCAGCGCCATGCCATGAAGTACGATGGTATTTCTACGGCGCCACCTGAAATGACAGAACTACTTATAGTATTTTTTTCGAGTGTACCTCATGGAGCGTAAAGTATCTAACGGGCCTCTACGAGTTGGCTGCAGCCCCTCCTAAGCCTTCCCTAAATAGATAAAGACATGCAATTACTGCACCAAATAGATAGTGTACGTTAAAAAAAACTGTTTTCCAAAAGAAAGAAATAATTACGTTTATTTGGCCCATGTCAAATAAACATTTACCGTAAACAAGGAACACGTTACAAATAAATTAAAAACTAACATTAAATTAAATATTGGATCATGTGTGCCTCATGATCGTGCCAAATTGGTTAATTTGAGAAATAATGACAAACAGGTGCCGTCCGACGCTGATTTTTTAATGAACCTTTACCATACCTTTACGAACTTTCATTCCTTGACCAATTAAAAATACATTTAAAAACAGAGCTCCAATGGATGTTCGGGCTGATAGAAACTTAAACAATACCCACCTATGAAAAACGCCAAGTAATCATTGACCCCTAAATTAGGTGTATTATAACTCATACTGTTGTACACAACTCCAAGAGCAACCCAATCGAATGTAAGAATGAAGAACTTTTTCCTTATATTCGGATATCTGAACACATCTAATGGAGAAGCTTTACAATCTCCTTCAGAATTCTGATCATCCATTCTCTTATTCTCCACTATATCTTCTTCGCCATCTTCTTGTATGAATATCTTACTAACTAGCTGTAGAGACTTTCTTCTAAGAGTACTCCCTGGCGATTTAGTATACTCAGTCTGCGTTGCTTTCTGTTGATGTTCAGTATTCAGGTTAGTTGCTTCTGTAAAGTTCTGTTCTTTTTCTTCATCTTCTTTTTTCAGTCTGGTTTTTTTATTTACGATTTCTGCTACTTCTAGTGCTATTATCTTTTCTAAGCTTTTGTTAGATTCTTCTGTTTCAGATATTTTTGAGAGGTCTGGCTTGAATGTTAGCATGTTGCTTATTCTTCTGTCCAGATTTTCATCTTTTCCGGGTAGTTCTGTGTATCCCGCAACGTGGCCGTTCATGTTTGACATCGTTGCTAATTCGACTTGTGTGGTTTCTTCTTCTTCTTTTATTTTCTTCTGCAAAAGATAAATATAAACATGAGATATGTTTAAACTTTAGAAAACTCTATATACATACATAAACTCACGGCTTTTTCCAATAAAGGTAGGCAGAAACAACAGACCGCTATGATCCTTACATATTAATTTTGCATCATTTGTTACTTATTTTTATTTGACATTAAATGATTTAAGCATTCAGAATGTGATCATGGGTTAATTATTTTGAACTTACATGCAATTCCAATAAGAAACCTCTTTCCAGGTGTATACCATTCTTCCTAGCGAGATTCCTGAGAACTTTTTCAGCTTCTGCTATTCGCCCTCTGCCAACTAACCACCTTGGAGATTCTGGTATTAGCCAGTAATATCTGTAAAAAAAATCGGTTAATTAGGACTTAGTGTTTAATAATACGTCACTAATGAAGAATGGATGAAACGCTGTCGCAAATTATGCCGCTTATGTGGCTGGGACTAAAAACAACAAGTAGGTATAAGCTGAACGACTCGTGGCCAATGACTAAAAGATATCATACCATTTATTTGCATAACATTCAAAGAAAAAAATTACATATTTTTATTTTTTAAAGTACGATTTGTGAACAGACAAGATAAAATCAATATAAACTACAAGCCAAAAAAACCTTCTTTGAAGTAGTCCAAAGACCGAGGACTATGTTGATCATGACTCAACAACAATTTTATTAATTTTAGAAAAAAAAAATTACTCACCCATACAGCAGTATAAAAGGGAATGTAGTGACCAAGGACAGATGGTACCAGTCTTGCACAGCATAAGCTAGCATAGATAACAGACACATGCCGCCAGCGAATAACATCCCGACGACGATACCTGAAATAATAAACAATCATTAATTAATGATAGCCTATGAATAGCAGTGATAGCCTAGTGGTGTGACCGTCGGACTGCCCAGTCATAGGTGTCGAGTTCGAACCCAAGGCACGCATCTCTGATCTCTCGAATTCATTTGCGTATTGTATAATTATCATTTACTTCAAAAACGGTGAAGGAAAACATCGTGATGAAACCAGCATGCCTGAGAGATATTTCTTGACAGCATGTGAAGTCAGAGGCCCAAGGGCGGCTTTAAAACTCTGACACCAGATTAGTCACTAACCACACGAATAGAAGAAGTATAATGAAAGAAAATAAAAGAGAGATATGGTGGACATACAACGTTTGTTCATCGAACCGCCTTGTTAGCTTAGTCGTCGCAAGAGTAACCGAAGAGTCTGAGATTCTGATTTCGACACCCGAGTAAGGCAAGATGTGATTGCAATATTTAATTAAGATTATATTATCAGTGGAAGCCTGGGTCTAGACTTATGCCCGGTTAGTATCAATAAGCACAACGCCCATTACAAGACTAACGAAATGAAAGTGAAATATTCATACATATTACTCAGCTTTCTCCTCCAGGAAATACCGATATTTTTGATGATGATTAGATGTTTTCTTAATCTTACCTGTATGATTCCTCTGCCCAGGTGGCATTAGCTCCAGAGCCAATATAAAAGGCAGCTGATACAATGCTGGGAAGAACAGTCCACCAGCTACTCGGAGGCCTACGTAAGTCCAGAAGGATGTGGCGAATGATGATGCTATAGCCAGGGGAACTTCAAGAAAGACCATCAAAAGAATGGTGGGACGACGGCCGTACCTGCAAAAACGGAAAATAAAATTGTAACTTTCAGTTTCGTTTAAAGTTATGCAAGTAGAAATGAGTGCAAAATTATAGGGCCAAAGGGCAGCTCGAATTTTGTTAAGTATGGTCATGTATTACAAAAAGATTTACCTGTCAGACATCCATCCAAAGAAGACATTACCGAATATAGAGCCGACCCAGAAGAGAGTGTTACACATTCTGGGTAGCCAATCCATGTCGCAGACAAGAGAAAACTGGAAATTGAAAAGGGAACTGATTATTCGTTCGTGTCGTTAGAAAAAGTTAAACTTGACACGGGGTAATAGAATCTGTTAGCTAATGACCGCAAAGGTGAAGAGCATGTGGCACTATGTTCAAACTCTGAATTGGACAAAGTATTACTGGGTTTTTGTACACTACGAGTATTAGGACTTAGTAGCAGCCTGGAAATTAAATCTGAGTCGAGGCGTGCCTATTACTATTTTCCGGGCTTGTGCTCTGATAATAGTATTGGGTCTCCTCGACTCGACTGCTTTATAATACTTGATTCTAGAATTATATCCATACTAAGGACGCATAAGTCTCGATCGCGTGAAAACATCGCGATAAAAAGTATCCTGTCCTAATTCAAATCATAGTCTACCCATGTGCCAAATTTCATCCAAATCTGTTCTGCCGTTTTAACTTGAAAGTGTAACAAACAAATAAATAAATTCACTTTCGCATTTATAATATGATTATAGTTAGGATTTTGTTACTGAGAATTTAAAAAAATCAAGCTTGTAAAATTCATCTTAAAAAAAAAATTGCAGGTCTGGAATCCGTATGAACACTGTTTCAGTAACGCACTCGAGGAAAATCAACCCTAATTATAATGGTGTTTAAGATAAAATTGGCGAACCGTGACTGGATTATTATGTTATGTTGTTAGTTGACTTGCCAGTCTACACTACAGTCTACGAATGGTACCTACATCTGTAACAAGTGTATCCTGGTACTGATCTGTACTGAACCGCCAGCCGTTGGTACAAGGCGACGTGGTGTTCCTCCTCACTGACAGCACAGCATTCGTTATGTTTGATATCTGAAAATTTATATAACTTGTAAATCCAAAAACAATCATTTAGCTGGCAGGGGGGGCACTTGACTCTAACAAAAATTTCTTTTTAAGCTTAATATTTCGCAAACGGATCCCTGTATCGAAAAACCCGCAACCCGTTTTCACACACCCGCAATATTTTTGAACAGCCTATCCAATGACACATCACAATATACGATAAACGAGGGGAAAAAATCGTCCCTACTTTACGTGTAGGGGAGGTACCTTAAAAATACCCATGATTTTGTTTTACCACTTTGTCGACGTGATTAATATTATGTACTATGCCAAATTACTTCATTCTAGTAAAAAAAAGTCTTAGTGCTAAGCCGTGGACAGACAGATGGACGGACATGTTGTAACTATAGGGGCTCCTTATTGACTTCGGAACCCTAAAAAAGGGTGATCATTATTGCATAGGACATAAAGCGCTGTCTCGCACAGACTAAAAAGCATAGCGCAAAACTAGAAAGCATAGCATAGGACGTTATTTCTGTATTACTCACCAAATCATTCTGCAGTTCATTGCTAACTGGTACCAGCTCAAATATTTTCACCGTATGAAACGCATTGCCTTCTTTGATTGTCACTTTTCTGGGAACAAAGAGATATAATAGTTATTAACAAGTACAATATTAACAGTTAAAATTTAAAATACCCTCGACATAAACATTTCCTCATTTCTCTTTCCTACTCCATCACCAGCCCCTGTTCACCATCTATCTATAAATTATTCATTGAGACCAAACACGATACCTGTGCTGTAAGTTGGTAAGGGAGTTGGGTATCCTGCAAATTCCAGGTGATGCTGCAGCATAATTTCAAGATTACTATGTGCTTTTAATATCATTGAAGTAACGGAATACCAAATTTCAAATCGATCAGACCTGTGGAAGATACTCACATCCATTCATCAACTAGAAAAGAGCTGATAATGATCTTCAAACGGCTGAACCGATTTTGATAAAACATGTTTAAGAACCATTGCTAGAAAACCTGCTTTCAAATAAAAAACAACATTCAAATCAGTTCACCCGTTTAAGAGCTATGGTACATACACACATAGCGGTCAAACTTATAACACCCCACCACCTATAACACCCCTTTTGCGTCGGGGGTAGAAAAATAAAGCTTACAAAAAAAAAAAAAAACTCATATTTAAATCCGCTCTAACCTTTGAATCAATCTAACCGTGCGCATTCTCTATCCTCAATGTCAATCTCTTCAAAATCAAATCACCCAATAATGTATGCCTTTTACCAGGATGGCATATAGATTAAAGAGATTAGACTGTCATCAATATTACACTATTTGCGCTGTAGCATGGTGCGGGTGACAGTTGCCCGTATGACGTTGACATTTGTCAGTACCACGTAGGGATGTGAGGTTATGCAATTCATTTTTATCGCTAACGATACTCGCAGCGTGAATCTAGTTCTCTTTAATATTGTTATGAAAATTAGTGTATTATTCAGTTGTGCAGTGTAACTACGTGTGTGCTACGTGTATAAACTTGTCAATATAAATGTTTTATGGCTACATAATTATCTTTGTACTTATATAAAATAATCAAAATCGGGTTTATGTTTTTTTTTTCGTGACAACATTTTTGCTCTATGGTGCATCGGCGCGGCGGCCATGTTGTTTACCCGTGCGATGCTGTGAGTGCGAGTACGAGTGCAAGCGCGTTATATTGTGACTTAATGTGACACGTATTACGATTTCATTGTTTGTTTTCATTTTTGTTAAATTGTTATTTGTTATAAGTTTGTTGAGTTTGTTGTTATTACCATGCCTAAGCATACAAAAAAAACTGTTTTGGGTAGTCAGGCCAGGGAGCTTGTTGTTCGCCTCCGAGACTACTTTGAAAGAGAACAACAAAATAATGGACCGTTGTTACCATTGAATCATATTGTAGAACGAGTAGCCGAAGCTCTTGATATTGGCCGCAATACTGTTTCGCGTATAACACGTGAGAAAATTGGCCAAGATGGGATGTTTGAAAATAAATTATCGACACCCAACAAAAAGCGGACCAAGGTGAAGCCAATCACAGATTTGGATGATTTTGCTAAGGTTGCTATTAGAAATCATATTTATGATTATTATAGAAGAATGGAGCTACCCACATTGCTCAAGCTTCTAAAATCATTAAAAGAAGCTGACTTGTTCAAAGGAGGTATTACTTCGCTACGGCAAGTTATAAAAGATATTGGCTTTGTTTACAAAAAAGTTAACAAAAGAAAGATTATTATGGATAGGACTGACATTGCCCTAGCAAGATGTAGATTTTTAAGGAAGGCCAAAAACATAAGTGATTGGAGCAAAGTTGTCTTTTTGGATGAAACGTGGCTAAACGCCAACCACACAGTGGGTAAAAGTTGGACCGACGATACGGCACAATCGTGTACCAAAGTGCCGGAAGGCAAAGGCGAACGCCTTATTATTTGTCACGCAGGTACAGCAAGTGGATTCGTCCCTGATTGTTTGCTGGCTTTTAAGTCAAAAAAAACTACGGAGTATCATGAGGAGATGAATTACGAAAAATTTAAAGATTGGTTCATAGGTCTATTAAACAATTTAAAAGAGCCTATGACCATAATAATGGACAACGCACCCTACCATTCGGTGCAAGTTAATAAACCCCCAAACCAATCCAACCGCAAAAGCGAGTTGGTGAAGTGGCTGAGTGAAAACGGAGTTACAGCAGATATAAAAATGTTAAAGACGGAGCTTATTGCCTTAGTCCGACGCCATAAGCCACCAACTCCTACCTATGCTCTGGACGAGATGGCAAAAGAAAAAGGCCACCAGGTCCTTCGACTACCACCCTACCATTGCCAGTATAACGCTATTGAGCTGATTTGGGCCCAAATAAAAGGTATGCTTTTAATTTCAATTCCCATTTTGAAGCTTTATAAAAAAATCAGCTTTCCGATCGTAGCATGTACCTAGTTTAAAAACATTACCAGATACTAGATTAGGCTGATTGATGATTATTTGAATACTTTTTTTTATAAGTTCGTTTATTTTTAGGTTACGCCGCAAGAAATAATACTTCGCCGCCATTTACGGCAAATAAGATGTTGGCCCTATTACAAGAGGCCATCAACAATGTTCAACCTGAAGACTGGTCGAAGGTCGTGAATAAAACAAAAAGGGACATTATGTCTGATTGGGATCGTGACATACATATTGACAACATAATTGAGTCATCGTTAATAATATCCGTCACAGATTCAGATGATGAATTGAGTGACAATTCAGATGTTCCTGACTCTGATATGAGTTTAGACGAATAACATGTATTTTTTTTTAGCAACCTTTTAAGCAACCTTACCCTATAAATGTTCTGTTGTATAATTAGACCTTTTAAAAATAAAAATTGACCTACGCACAATATACGTTTTTTATTATAAAAAATATCGACTATCCATCGTAGCAGTACATCCCATCACTAAATACGTCTATGGCGTTACGTTATACGCATAACACTTTGCTTAATTTTTCATTCAATTTGATTTTATTTCTTGATTAGAACATTCTGGTTGGGTTTAATTTAATTTACTACAGTTATTAATTATTTAATATATTACGAATGTGGTACAACTGAAATATTAAGTCATAAATTGTAAATCGCGGCAACTTTCAAGAGTGAAACGAAATGTTACTGAAACTGTCACCCGCACCATGCTACAGCGCAAATAGTGTAAGCCTTTTTGCGACATCGAAATTGGCATACGCAATGAAAAGCTGAGAGTTGACTCTGTCATAAATTTCAACGTCTATATTATCATTACTCCTCCATGCTGGTAAATTATTTCTCCACGGTACCAGGTTGACATAAAGATTGGAGAGGTTAAATCGTAGTCAATTTCCGTAATGGTCAATTTCATTTAAAAACGAACATCAACAAAATGTAATATGCTAATGGCTCTTTACTCCTATTTGTTAATAACCACGCTTGATGTACTCGTAATTACTTAATTTTTACTACACCCGTGGGATACCATCAACACATCAGTCAGCAGCCGTTCATTATTGAAAGAGACGACAAATGTACATTTAATTCCGATGCTACTCCTATAATAATAATCAGGAGTGGTTTATGCTTTGTACTCACAGAAGCATCCAATTTTGAGTAATTGCCAAACATTTCTACATATATGCTAGCTAGACGGTATTGGTAGTAGTTTATTTTGTGTCTAATTAAGCCCGTGATAAGGCCTGTCGTAAAATATGGATCGGAATCACGATCAGAATGCTTGGCTGTGAAGAAGACGGATGAAAAAAGATTGCATGCAGCGGAGATGAGAATGTTGAGTTGAATGTGTGAAGTGACGAAAAAGAGATAAAGTAATAAGTTAGTATATTAGGGGAAGTTTGAAAGTGATGCCAGTGCCAGAAAACTTGAAAGGAAATATGGGCATTTGATGAGGAGGAACGAAATGAGAGATAAATATAAATGGATGGAGAGGGAGAAGAAGGCCAAAGAAAAGATGGATGGATTGTGTGAGGAATGATATGAAAGAGAAGGGAGTGAATGATAGCGTGACTGTTGACAGGGAAGAATAGAAAGAGAAAACGTGTTATACCGACCCCAATTAACATGGGACAAGGGCAGGAAGATTATGAGACTTAAGTATAATGAATGCCTTTCTCAGATGGAGAGGTGTGTCATCTAAATCTAAACAAGTACTTAGTGGCAGCCCTCTTTAAGATTTTATCTCGTCCTGGAAGCGGTAACTTACTAACTACCGATTTAGTAGAACTTAAAAACGTTAAATGTAGAAGACAAACTATGACTTATTTATTAGTATCTTCCGTAATCAAAAATAGAAATATGAATTTAACTTTTATAAATGGCGCGGTAGCAAACCATTTATCATAATAATGAAGCAAAATACAATCATATTTTTGCATGTACATATATTAAAATTTGTATGGCATTACAATGCTTGACGATGTATGCTCGGCATTATCACCATGTATAGTGATTTCCTTAATAGACTACAGAGTACCTTTCATCCACATAATCAAATCAGCTATGTACAATATAAATATTGTCTTTTCAACTTCATTAAACGCGTGATTATATCATAGCGCAGCTTATGCCAAATACAGACGATTTTTTTGCTCAAAAATTCAATGAACATAAATTCTTAAATTACAACATGTCTGTCTCTTCAATTAAAAACCACGTGTTTGGCGTTTTTTGTCAACATTTTGATGGATGACTTGTTAAACGGCTCGTTAGAGCGATAAAATTATAATTATTAATACAAATGAGCGTGTTTAAATAAAGTTACAATATGTTTTAATTTAGTTCTGACAGGTTATAGTGTTTATGTTTTGACGAAGTTTAATTGTCTTTTTTGTGTTTATTTTAAGATTAAGACAAAAATTAATTATCTTACATTGTCAAGTTTGACAAAAAAATACATAAATATTTCTACAGAGCGCCGGCAGCCGCAATCTTCGCCACGAGTGGACCCGACAAGTTTTTTTTTAAGGTCACTTGTATGTACTGTGTTTTGCATATTTTTACCTTCTAGTACTTATGTTAGCCACAGGTATGCTTGTGGAAATAGGTATCGAGTTCCTGACAATTTTTTTTTCTCCATTTAAGCTAATTTGTCTTTAATTAATTATTTTATTGTTATTATTTAAAATTTGAAGGTGTTGGCCAGATTGTGCTTAATTTACATGTTGATATACTGTTGAAAAAATGTAAATTTATAAATTGTTATGAAATTCTAATGTAATTTACATAACATAACAACACGCCTTCATTCCCCGAAGGGTTGAGCAGAGGTGTTCCTGTAGCTGTGAATTTATTTTAGTCTATACAGTAATTGTGTGTAATTTTGTGTGTAAATTCAAATAAAATTTACTTATTTATGAATAAATGACCATGACTATAACTACATAAGAGTGCAATGGGCGGAGAACGAGTTTTAAAGAAAAATAAATTCTATAATTTGTTTCATAGGTAACTCTCACGGGTACTTATGACTGGACTTAAGACTAGGCACCGAATGATAAGAATATTATTAAAATATTTGCGGTACTGCGAATACGGCTTACCATTCATTACATTCGTCCGATATTAGGTATAATCCTGTACGAAGGTGCACGAGTATCAAGTACGCAGTCGACATTGCAGTTTCTACTTTCAAGTAGGCTTAAAACCTAAGTATAATTTACATACAACATGTTCACACGTTTTTGTCAGTCGTCAATCAATTGGTTGCTTTAATCCGATGAACAAATCGTGATGGCCTGGAGGCCTGGTAAAACACGAAGCTGGGTTTAAACATAACAAGGACCAGCGTGACTTTTCAATTTCTAGGTCACCTGTCAATCTAAGGATTGGCATTCTAGTTGTTTTTGGCTACTTAGGGAATGTACTCATACTACGTACCCATTCTGGGGGTCTTCAAAATACCACGCTTGGTCACTCCTTGGCGGATTCAGATATTTGTCACGTTGTCAATATCCTCATCTCGTGCTTTTTCGAGCTATATTCAAATATGGCGCGCAGCGTTAAGCGCTTTTTAATTAAACTCACCAAGGTGGCAACAATGAAGTACATGTGCAGGGACGTTAGCTGATTGAAAATTGACAGTTTGTAATGCTGTTTTCAAGCAAGTTGAGGATGATTGAGATAAAAAAAAACAGTGGCACTCCGAGAGTGCCGACAGAAGAGAAAACTCGAAAAAAAAATCGGCACCGCGGTATTCAACGCGTTGGTGTCTTTTACTCCACGCACAACGGTAATCAACGCGTTGATATCTTTTTAATGGTCAAAATCTGGTGTCATCACGGTGTCGCGAAATCATTGGTTTAGTCCTATCTCAAAAATGCCCAACGTACCTAAAGAAGTTTTTACTTCAATAAATGTGAATAAAAGGAAAAAAACAAACACAAACAAACAAACTTATGTAAAAACATCTATAACATAATAAGAGTTACAATATGTTTTTACATAAGTTTTTTCTTCTTGGTAATATTTTTTCACTTGTTATTATAGGTATATACGCACTCTTGACGTCACGCGACAAGCGCTGAATTAATAAAGACAAATACAAGGCAAATGATTTTTTTTTAACTTTCTGTCGGCAAAAAATTATTTAAAACTATTTTTATGAATTACTATGTGAAAACTAGAGAGGGAGGGGGAGGTCTTTGTATATACTACGGGTGGTAACCGAGGGGGGAGGATATAAAAAATTGTAAAAATGAGTCACGTAGTATGGGTACGTTCCCTTACATGGATAAGAGGCTTGACCTTATTTTATTTATTTATCAACTTACATTTATCATTACAGGACCATTAACCCAATGCGATAAATGCGCTTATCCTAACTTAATATACAACTAATTACAAACAATGCATTCCTTGTGAATTCACTCAGAGAACAACAGAATCAGTCCGTTATGAGGTTGAGAGTGCGGAGTGCACGCGTCAGGGGCGCCTCACTTAAAAGGTTGGTATGAGCGCGCGGCTCCACTAGCAGTGGCGGCTGCCGTTGCTTATGTATCTAACTATGCATGTTCTTCATTGACTTATGTATGTAATGTAAGATGAATAATTTGTACCTACCTCGTCATCATCATTATGTTGCCCTTATTCCAAATTAGTTGTCGTCATCTCAGTAGTCACCCCCTTTCTAGTCATATCATCTTTCACGCAGTCCATCCATCGTTTCTTTGGACATTCATACTCAAAACTTTCCTCGCGATATTTCCCTCATTCCTCCGCATTACATACTTTGACAACCAATTTCCGCACAACTATTCAGTTTATCTTCTTACCTATCTAATTATTTACAGGACTGTTTACTAGTTTGGCTATTTGGGCACCTCACATGGTGGAGAGTGGTGATCAATGCCCATGCTCGCTAGCTTTTGACAAGCAGTGGGCATGATACATACATGCTGGGTTTACAACGTGCTTTACTTTTTCGAGAAGATCACTACAGCAAAAGTATCGTCGGAAAAGTCAAAAATACACACTTACAAAGTGTTGTAAAATGAAAATATCGATCGTCTAAATTGAAAATAACGAATTATATTTTGAAGAATTAAAATACTTGGCCCATATTAAAATTCTAACCAACTATTACTAGTTAATTGATTCAGGCGTGACCTTGCGCAAATCCCAGTCAACGGGCGATAAAGCTCAGTCTGCGCTCGGTGCTTGATGTGGCAACACGCCGTGTTCGAGTTCGCGACCAGTCAATCGTCATCCTGAGGATGCCTCGTTGAGAGGTGAAACACGTGTCGATTTCTTCCAGGGTCTTTTTAAGCTAAGCGGAACAGGTTACTAAATATATCCACATCATAATTTTTTAACTATTACTATTTATATATCACTGCCGCTTCTAGTAATGTAAACACACCCGAAAAACTAATTAATGTAATGTTAATTAGATTAAATTCGGAGTGAGAGCCTGTACTCTAATTGCGTAATGCACGATCGATCACAATTGGTTTCGATTTGAAACAGATTCCTAATCCATTGCTTCATAATTTGGAAAAAAATCTGCTCAACAACGTAAATAACGCAATGAATATTGTTGAACTGTCAAAATGAAACCAATAGCAGTATTATGGACGCCAGTCTCTCGCAAAGGATCATATTTTATGCATTTTTGTCAAAATACTATAATTCTTGTCTCTATGTTTATAACTATGTGAACCTTTGTGAATGAAATAAAGGTTATTACTTAGTATTACTTATTACTTACTAATGCTGACATTAATATCATAGGAATAGTCAATTAGCCACTATCCAAAAACTCTAAAAGTATTCTTTATCGACCTATAATAATAATTGTCCCACTGGAGCTCGCGTAGCATAACCACTTCAATCTCTAATCTACAAACAATAGATATTACCTCGTTCTACTCAAAGCGATATTTCTACAATCTGTAATTTTGTTTTCCCATTCTCAACAGAGTAGAAACGGGCTACGAGTATATAGATATTTTCAATTTCCTACGAAGGAAAAATAAACTCAAGTCTCTTTGTGCGTTATACGTAAATACGCCAAAAAAGCAAGTAAGTCCCTTTTGGCGTTCAACCATATCACCAAAATAAGTAAAACTACCAGGCTCGCATAAATCAAAGTTACCTTTCTTCAATATAATTTCTCAGCGCCTCACGCAACTCCTTGGGGTCTATATCGTAAGCTTGACATGACTCGTACGTTCCATGCTCTCCTGGTACTGTCAATGAACGGAGCAAGTCATCTGGAAGGCCTAGGTTGTCTAGATCTGGAGGCGGGGCGCACCAATGTTCTGGAGTTGCGTTGGTGAAGACCTGGAAAACAAAGAAGGTTAGGTAAGTAGTTGCTATAAAATCTGCTATTAAATTAGGTTTTACATTCAACTAAAATGTTGGCCTACGATTGGCCTATTGTCAAAAAAAAAAACTCTCGGTTCCAATAGATTGATGGAGTTCAATTTTAACTTAATAAACCAATCGAAAGCAATTTGCTCGAAACAAAACAGATAAAACGCCTTTCAATTGGTTTGCATCATTGTTTTTATCTCAATTCAATAACCGATAAGCATTACTTTTGCTAAAAGGAATACAAGAAACTAAACATGCTAGTCAATACTACTTGTGATTCTGGTTTATCTTATGGCCGTCTCAACTATTCAATAAAATAATAATAATACAAATACTTTAAAGTGTGTCATCTTTTCATACCGATTTACGACGAAGCGCCACTCATACAATATTCAAAGCATTACGTAAAATAATTTGTATGACAATGGTTAAAATCATGATCGTGTCAGACAATATTATAGAGAGACTAGTTTTACCTAGTAAAGTATAAAGGAATCGTGAGTATAGTTGGTGAGGTAATCAGAATACTCGAGACGTTGCACGTTGAGATGAAATTCTTGAGTATGCTATGTACATGACTAAAGTGAATGTTATGCTATGTACGTACGGTCTGTTCCAAATGTCTGATTAAAATGTAAACAAATGGATCGAAAATATTCGAAAGAAATTCTAATTTGCAATCAAGACGTTTTTCATTTGACAATTGAGGTTAATCACCCGACTACGACGAAGCAAAAAGGAGGGTTATGATTGTGACCAGTATGTATATGTATGTTCATCGGTTACCTCATAACTTCAAAACTACCGATCATAATTTGACAAATGAGGTGTCATTGGAAGCGTCTTGATCGCCCACTAGTTATAGGCTATGTGACGTCACATTAAATCCAATATGGTGCCCTCTAGAGGAAATAAAATTATGAACGGATTTTTTTATTTTGCCATGTTGCGTATGAAATGAAAGAGCTTGACGAGTACATTACAAATATGTATATATATATTATATTGTCTAAGTAACTAAAATGTTTACATTGTAGAAAACAAGCAAAATTGAGACTGTGCTACGTACGGCGCAGCTGTAAAATTAATACCTATTATATAATAAAACCCCAACAAAAAAAAATTCAAGCAAATACTGTATCACGAAATTATAACCCCGAAATAATTTAAATAAAAAGTAAAACGATATTCTGCAATAGACTTTTATAAGTAATGAAGAAAGCTGGAGGAGATTGAAAAATAATTTGCGGAGCGGAGCGGAGTTGAGAATGTTGAGATGCATGTATGGAGTGAGGAAAATGGATATAGTAAGAAATGATTATAAGGGGAAGTTTGAAAGTGGCGCCAGTGAGAGAAAGGAAATCGGTTGATAGGAAATCCTTTGACTTGGTAGGGGCATGTGATGAAGAGGGAGGAAAAGCATATGATTAAAAGAGTTATGAATTAAATGTTAATGGGTGAGGAGGGAGAGTAAGGCCAAAGAAAAGATGGATGGTATGTGTGAGGAATGTATGAAAAAGAAGGGAGCGAAAGATAGTAAATTCCTATCAGTTTCTTTATAATAATTGTATCGTAACGATATCAATAAAGCTCGCACAGACCAGGGAAGCATGGCTCAAAAGGGAGAAGGGCTATACTCAACAGTGGATGGAACAAGGCTCTTAAAATCGTAATAATTTTTTATTACTATTAAACGTAACGAATTTTTCTCTGATTAAGTTAATTGTTAACACTATCAATAGTGTATGCTATAATTTCTGTGATTTGTAATCATTATTGCTGATAAAGAGTATTGAATTTGATTGTGTAAGTATACCTACGACTAATTAGGTATCTTAATATTATTTTCAAAAGGAACCAAAATATTGCTGATGAAATGAAATGGTGATGAAATAGGATACATTTCCCCATTCCTGCAAGTTTACGAATATTTTGTAACAATCTCTTCTGTTGTCTGTCTGACAGAACTAGATGGAGAGAGATCGTGAGGCGAGCAACGATTGGACACAATTCATTGTGACTACGATCACTCTGCCAAGAGCGAAGAGAAAAAGAATAAGAACAATATTTTAGATGTAAAAGAGTTTCCAAGGAGTTTCTTGCCCGTTCTTCTCCATAGCGCAAATGAATACAGATGGGTCACTCCGCATTTTAGGTATAATACGTACGCAGCAGGCTCGACTAGTCGAATTCATTGGGCGTAACCAGAGATACTGCGTAACGTAGTCAGAAGATATAAGCGTTACGCGATAGAAAGAGAGGCAACTTCTAGGTGAATATAACTGTAGCTTATTTGCGCTGTGCAACTTGAATTGCACCTTATTGTGTTGTGGCAAGAGTCGCTTATTATTTAAATTACTTTACGGAGTGTACTAATCTGTGTCCATAGGTACCTAATACGCTTTGGAATGAGCACCTAACTTCATATTCCTGACGGATCGGCCGCTTAACAATTCAAAAGTGCCTGAAAATGGTGTAATTCAAAATAAATGATGGAACTAGATATCACCAGCATTTCCTAACTGAACATCTTCAAGAAGAAATGCAGAATCAAACATTACCTAAATATAACATCACGACTGTTTTTCCCGAAGGTATAGGCAGAGGAATACATGTAATACATCCACATTTCGCCAGTTATGTTAAAGTCCCATGTAATAGGGGGCGAGCCTATTGTCATCAACCCGGCACAAATCTAGTCTCTGGTCTACTGAAAAATTACTGCTGGAAACCTCAATAACACTATCCCGACCTGGGAGTTAAACCCAGGACCTCCTGCTCAGCAGTGCCGCTTGCGAACGCTAGACCAAAGAGGCAGTCTCAATTGCGGATTGCGGTACAGCACCGTACGTGTGTACGCATACGGTGAAATCGTTGCGGTGCGGTGCCACACCGCATAGTATGGACCGGCCCTTATCACCGATACATTCCGATAATTATTTATATGCGATGTTTACAAAATGTGTCAGTGTTACCGTCTAGGAGGCACCTCTTATCTTATCACTGTAAGTACCAACTTATTTTTATTGGCTATAATTTATCCCACTTGGAAGGATTTTGCGATGTTTTTAAGTCATTGGCTTTAATGGTTGTAAATTATTTACAACAGTACAAGGACCTATTGGCGCGTGGCCACAATTTCCGTGACGATTTAAATCAAACTCAAAGCATTTATTTCAATTAAACCATTTACAGGCACTTTTGATTGTCAAGGAGTCGGTCAGTCACAAAGATAAAGCTAGTTGCCCATTCCAAAGCGTAGTAGGTACCTATGGAGAAGAACGGGCAAGAAACTCCACGGACTCTCTTTTAAATAAATAAAAAATGTTACAAAATATTGGTTACATCATTCGTGTTGAAATTATACATGTGACAATAATGTAGAAAGACGTGCACGTTAGAAGGATAAAACAAACAACAATTCAAAAATAAAAATAAATAAAAAATAAAAATAAGCCATGGCAGCTAAGAGATGACCAATTCCAACTGACGGCGCCCGTTCACGAACATGACGCATGGATTAGCACCATTCAGCTCAACCATTTTGAAGGGAGCTAAATGATCCAACACTTAATGTTTACCAACACCGCAAAAAGGTTCACGTTGCGCTGTCTAGTTTGAGTTTGGTTTGTTTCAAATCGTTGTGCAAAAAGAGGTTAATTTATTGATATTAATGACGTTTGACTCACTCAGGGGGTTTTATCCGAAAGGGTTACCGTGGCCCCTGGCAATACAGGCAACTGAAGGAACACAGGTGGGTTTTAGTCAGTATGAGTCTGACGCCCTCCCGCTCCACTCAGACCGGGAGAAGTTATTTCATAATTTCCCAACCAAAAAAAAAGGTTGGAAGTTGTCACTAATTATTTTTATCTTAATGCACCTCTACACTTTAAATAACATTAGATGTGGTCAGATCACCAGTCACTCAGGCCGAGTATAATAAACGATGTAAACGTTACTTGGGTCGTGCTTTGGGTTAGACATTCCCTATCTTGCACTTGTAGTCTGACAGTTAGAAGGTTAAAAGCCGGGCTTGGAACCGGTAAACAAGTACAGGTTCTGGATTGGTACTTAGCAGTTCTTTCCAGACGGGTACCGGTACGGCTTGGAACCAGTACCAAAAGTACAGGTTCTGTACCGGTACTTAGCGGTTCCAGACGGATACCAGTATTCCACCTAATAAGTACCGGTACCAAATTGAGGTACCTGCCGCGTACCACAAGATTCGTATTTGTACCTTGTAGTTATTTTTCTGATTTTAAGATTAATTATAATTTTTACTTAGTAAGTATTTCTGTTTTCTCACTCTAACAGCTTACGGAAATACTTATTTGGTACATGTTTTGATATTGGTACAGTACAGATACTGATTAGAAATACCTATAGTACAGGTACTACTCTGGTACCGGTATCATAACAAGGTCAGTGGTACCGGTTCCGGAAAATATCGGTATTTCAAGACCTGGTTAGAAGCCAAAGTACGCGCTAAATAAAGTATATAGATGTTGGCCTTAGTCACCATACTTTTTTAAATGGATAAATAGAAACGCTTTTACATATAAATTACCTTAGAGGTTCTAGAGATGTTTTCCCATTAACTCATAAATGTTTGTAAACTTATTGGAACCAGCACAGTCCAGCGTAAGAGCGCTAACACACTGGGTCGCCACGACTACTTCTGGTTTCCTATCGTAGCCAAATGAGGTTGCCAAATAAGTAGCCAGTTACACGTGGGCATCCGTCCTGGCGATCAGTTGGGCACTGAATGAGGGAGGAGTAACTAACTTGTATACAAAATACTGGCAACTTAGCTGCGCGTCGCCAGGTCGCCAGAGTATCTAGTCTCCAGTAGGGGCCGGTTGGTCGTGGCTACGCTTCCAAATTGGCGACGTCGCTAGACCTTAGACAAGTGAGTTAACTGACATACATTTTAATACGAATTGTTTAGATACTTAGCCAGCGACGTCGCCATGGCGTCCCAGTGTGTCAGCGCAAATTATATATATATAAACCACACCAACAGCATTCACTCCTATTTTTAAGCCCGTATTGTGCCACACATGGCAAGGACCTCCCGACTCTCCTTCCACCTCTCTCTGTCTAGAGCTACCAAGGATTCATATATCTTAAAGAACTCCAGCTCATTATAAATAAATATAATTTATTGGTGTCAGTTGGAAGTTGAACCCAACATTATACCGCCGGAATCCAGTTTGTAAAAGGTTACGCCGATCTTGATTGAGATGATGATTTATGAACAAGACCCTGCCCCCTGCTTTTGTTCACCGCGTATTCAATCCAATTTGTAATGGCTGCCACGGACACTCCTTGTGTTCTACGTAACGTTACTGTTATTGGTTTGATAGACATTTTTTTAAATGTTTTATGTGCATGTTCAATAATACCTTGACCGTATGACTTTCGTCAAGTTTTGAAAAATAAGTGATGACAGCTATTTTATTTCAGTTGATTCGTACTATAGGTACAGCTTGGTCAGTGGGTTGTCATGGGGGCTTTCATCTCGACACTAACCTATGTATAATTTTAGAACAAAATTAAGTATAGATCGACCGACCTCGTAATTGCTTGAAAACCAACAACTTCCAACAAAAACTTCCAACAACAACAATTCCCAGTTAATTAAAACTGCACTAAGATTGAAACTTCCTGTCACCTGTTAGCCGACGTTCGCACGGACGAAGTAAAATCGCGGTGATTTTTTTTTCGTGCACTGGATTTTCAACTCTCGGTGTTAAGCCGAGCGTTGAGAAACCAACGCGCTGGCACGCACTCTCATCCCAGCGCGTAGAAAAATACACTGTTGGATTTTTAACTCTCAGCAGAGCGTTGAAAACCAAGTGCACGAAAAAAAAATCGCCGCGATTTTATTACGTCCGTGCGACCGTAAAAAAGGGTAAAGTGGATTGAATAGATTTTTTCCTCTGGCGTAATGTTGGAATACGCGCCGGCGCAACCTAATAGGTCCGTTGAACTGTATCAACGGACCTATTAGGTTGCGGCGTCGCGTATTCGTGTTCGTCCTACAACAGTGGATCCAACATTACAAACGCACTCTAGTGAAGCTATTACGAAATATACATAGTGCTACTGCATTTTCAATAAATGATTGATGGTGACACGATAATCGGTGAATGTACGTGCGAGGTAGTGATATCCATTATTGGCACTAGCTGTACTGGTAATCTTATCTGTTACTTTTGAAGTGTCAGTATCTAACTCTTCAAAAATTAAATACAGACAGTTCATTCAACAATCAATAGTCAGTTCTTGAGTGGAGATATATTTACTAATTACTTCTAATGTAATGTTTTAAGCTAGTCACTTAAATTAATTTCGTTCACAGTTTGATAACTAAGAACGAGTATTCATATTTCTATCTTCATCTAAACTAGCGGCACTGTATAGTTGCGCTTGTGACAGCTAATAAAAAAATATAAAAATATAGCATATCCATTCAATAATTATAGTTATCGAACGATACGACACGACGTTATTGCAACTCGTATAACACCGTAGTATTTCATATTTTTCCCCATACGTACAAACGTCACAAGCTATCATACAGTGCCGCTATTACGTCACAAGCTATCATACAGTGCCACTATTACGTCACAAGCTATCATACAGAACCACTATTACGTAACAAGATATCATACAGTGCCACTATTTCGTCAAAGCTATCACACAGTGAGACTATTACGTCCAAAGCTATCATACAGTGCCACTATTACGTCAAAAGCTATCATACAGTGCCACTATTACGTCACAAGCTATCATACAGTTCCACTATTACGTCAAAAGCTATCATACAGTGCCACTATTATACGTAACACTGTATGATAGCTTTTACGTCACAAGCTATCATCCAGTGCTACTATTATAGCAAGGGTGAAAGGTGGTAGTTTTTGAAGGCCGGCTTTTGCAACAACTATACTTTTGTTTTTTTCTTCTTATTCTTGAAATATTTGTCATAAGTGTAATTTGTATTTAATATAAGCCTTCTCATGCTGATCCATGTAACTGTCGTTTCGCGAACATATATCTATGATCTGCAAGAGGGTGTTTAGAAATTTGGAATTCGTGCTGAGACAGACATGAGGCTACACCAACATAGCAACAGTCAGTGTTCTGAGTGACGCACTAGTCAGGAATCATCAGGAACATAGGGCTATCATATGGGCTCCATATGAAGCCAAATACTCTGTTATGTTGGAGCGAGTTTAGAACAAATTTACGCGACACTTGTTCAGGAAGCTTTACGGGGTATATCCGTTTTACCCGTTGATGTACCCCACTCTATACTGGGTATGTAGAGTAAGATTTAGAGTTACACTTGGAAGTATATAGAGTTGTTAATACTCTTTTAATGTAATTTATTTTAAAAAATGGGAGGAACGCCGGTAAAGTCGCAGGCACGACCGATAGTAAAATAGTTTTACAGCTCTATATAGTTCACACGGAAATCAAAACAAAACAACAATAAAGTACTTAGTTCTGAATTCAAATTATTATACACGATAAATCTAATTATTGATGGACATGGAAATTATTATTCGTTTGTATTCGGAAATCCGATGATACCCGAGGGACATTAAGAAAATAGACTGTACGTATACTATTGTGGACAGATGTATTTTAACAGCTGTTATATTATTGTGCTGTAACAGCTATATTATTGAAGGTTTAATTACATTCTTATTGAGGTTATATTTTTTCGAAGTTATTTTATATAAGTTAATGCTCCTAATAGTTTTAAATTGTTAATACTTATTATTATATAAAGACAGTATAATTATAAAAGACCTCACTATCGCATTTGGTGATGAACCTGTAATTATAGTTATAAGGGATAATTAAATAAAATAAAGAGAAACCTCGACCCCTGTCATACAGGATTCAGGAGTCCTAGTTCAAAGGTGGAGTGAGAGAAAAAAAAAAAAGTCCGGCGGCGTCGGGAGCAGGGTCCAAGCTACCAGTGGTTAGGGCTCTAGAGACAGGAACCTCCTCACGTTGCAAGCTGTATCGAGGAGTACTGCTTTCTGAATCAGGCCCTTATTCTAACCACCACGTAACGAGACCCTCGAGAGATGTTGGTCGAGGCTTTCAGCCATCAGGCCATTGGCCGTAACGACAATTGGCACAATAGCAGCCAAACTCACATTCCACATTCCACATGTCGACAACCTCGTGTGCTAAGTCGAGATATTTTATTTGTTTCTCTTCCTCAGCTTTCACGAGGTTCTCGTCATGTGGAATGGTAACATTAACTGTCATTGCGCGGCGTGCTAATCGATCTATCACCACTATCAGGCATTTTCGAGAACTGGGTCGGGTATATACATGTAATACAGTACCTCAGAGTTCACAAATTTATATTTCAAAGCAAGTTGCTGGTAAATAATCCTGGCCCTTGGTTATGCCTGTGCAAGTACTTCCCGTTAGCTATTCGAGAACAACCAAAGATAATTTGCCTGATGGACTCACTGGGACGGCGGCATGCCCGACGCACGTCAACTGTCCCGTCCTTCATAATAAACTCTTTTGCAAAAAAAACGGGCACTTTAGATTTTTTTCTCTACTTCAATGAAGAAGAACAAGAAATAGGTTTTATTAATTTGACGATGTATTGGCATATTATTTCAAGCATCCTGGCATGATTCTTTACGTTCCAAATTTAAAATTTGAAATTAATAAAAGAAAAATAATGATTATTGTGGATTATTCTAAAATTGCTTTACTAATGGCGCGAATTGCTGAAACGATTTTTAACTGATTACCATATTTTAAAACTTTTTGGATATTTTCTGCAAATTAAACACTTTAATCTTTCTTTTTACATTAAATACAACTTTTTGGTATGAGTGATAAAGCGATAAGGGCCGGTAAAATTATAGCCCTACTTGAAGAAGGTTGTTCGCAAACTTACGTGTCTCAGCGGCTAAATGTGAGTCGTTCAACTGTCCAAAGGACTTGGCAACGGTATCAAGAGACCGGTTCGGTCAAAAGAAGACCCAGTTCGGGAAGAAAACGATGCACAGAACCAAGAGATGACCGCTTTTTGGTGAGTCAGGCGTTGCGGAATCGTAAGGCGTCAAGTGTGGACCTGAAGAAGAGCCTTGAAGAAGTAAGAAGAGTAGAAGTCAGCTTGTGGATGGTCAGGAGGAGGCTTTTGGCTGCCAATATCAGGAGTTACCGCCCAGCTCGGGGCCCTAAATTACTCCGTGAGCACCGTGTTGCTCGACTTCAGTTTGCTCGGAACTGTGCTTCATGGACTCTGGAGGACTGGAATAAAGTATTGTTATCTGATGAAGCTAGAATCTCTTTGTGTGGACAGGACCGACGCCGGCGAGTGCTGCGAAGACCACGGGAATGCTATGCGGAAGTGTGTTTCGAAGAAATCACTCCTTATGGCGGAGGCTCCGTTATGTTTTGGGCAGCAATTAATTCGACGGAGCGTACGGAGTTAGTTTTCATAGAAAATGGAACATTAAATGCACACCGGTACATAATGGAAGTCCTAATTCCATATGCACAACCCACATTGACTGCACTTGGGGAAGATTCCATTTTTATGGACGACAATGCTCGCCCGCACCGTTCTGGCGACGTGGAAGCGTACATGCAAGAAGTTGGGATCCGTCGTTTAGATTGGCCAGCTCGAAGTCCTGACCTCAGTCCAATTGAGCATGTCTGGGATGTTCTAAAGAGACGGGTAAGATCAGTGCAACCTGCTCCACAAAACATCAGGGAGCTAAAAAGAGTCATTGCAGAAGAGTAGGAACGTATTCCTCAAAACGTTATTAAAAACATCGTGGAAAGCATGCCCAGAAGGATTCAAGCTGTGATTTTGGCAAGAGGAGGTCACACTCGTTATTAGGTTTTTACATTTGTTACTTTATTTAATTAAAAAACCTCTTGTCCTAAATTCAACCTCCTTAAACGTTTCGGCACCCCAGCTGATTGCAGCCGTGAGCTCCTTCCGGAGCGGTTCCGCTGGCGGCCTCGACGGCCTGACCCCACAACACCTAAAGGACCTATTGAGTTCAGGCGCCAGGGACGCTGGTGAGTCGCTTCTGAAGGAACTTGCGGCCCTGATTAACCTCATGCTCACCGGCGGTGTGAACGAGGCCGTCGTCGATGTCTTATACGGGGCAAACCTATGTGCCCTGCGCAAGAAGGACGGCGGCATTCGTCCCATCGCCGTTGGGTGCACCTACAGGCGTACGGCAGCCAAAATATGCTGTAAGCTATGCAGCGAATCCCTTACAGCTAAGTTTCAGCCCCTGCAGCTTGGTTTCGGCTCAAGAGGGGGCTGTGAGGCTGCCGTGCATGCCCTTTCCACCTTTTTGAACTCCAAAAAATGTGAGGTTATCCTCAAGGTTGATGTTAAGAATGCCTTTAACTCTGTCAACAAGGACACTTTGTTGGCTGAAGTCAAAAAGGAACTACCCGAAATTTATGGTTTTATGTGGCAGTGTTACAGGTATCCCTTTAAATTACTATACAAGGACAATGTTTTGGAATCTGCAGTAGGATGCCAACAAGGTGACCCTCTCGGGCCAGTCATTTTCAGCTTGGCTATCCATCCAATTATCCTAAAACTAAATTCAAAATGTAACGTGTGGTATTTGGATGATGGAACGCTAGGAGGTGATGTAGACACTGTTTTAAAAGACCTACAACTCCTCAAACAACAATTTAAATCCATTGGCTTGGACCTTAACCCATCAAAATGTGAAATTTTCCTTTCTGACATTACTGACAGACACTTGACCCTTGAAAAATTTAATGCAATAGCCCCACAAATCAAAATTTAAAAAAAAAGTTCATTTCAGCTCCTAGGTTCCCCAGTTTTAGAAGACAGTTTTTCTCCTTTCATCAACGAAAAAATCAAAAACTTCAATGACGTTTCGGACAGACTCTCCAAAATTAATTTACATTCGGCATTCACCCTGATTAGATACTGTTGTTTTGGTCCAAATTTTATATATTTTCTACACTCTTCCCCCTTATGGAAGCAGTCACACCTCTTGGTCAAAATTGACCGAATCATTCGCAGCACATTATCATCCATTTTGAATGTGGCCCTGGATGACCGAGCGTGGCTGCAAGCCACTCTACCCATCCGTTTTGGTGGCCTCGGTGTCCGCAAAATTACCAGTATTAGCTTACCCGCGTTCCTGTCCTCTGTCCACAGCACTGAAAAGTTGACCCGGAAAATTTTAGCCCCCTGCCTAGTTAACTCTGAAGTGCCGTGCTTGACCGATGCGGAGAACGCCTGGAAAGCGACTTGCCCGAATACAGATCGGCCAGTGAACCCATCTTCCCAGAGGCAGTGGGATGAGCCGCCTTGCAGGTTGGTACGGAACTATCTTATTAATACGTCCACCAATACTGCTGAGTGTGCCCGCCTGCTGGCTGTGGGTGAGTGGGAGTCGGGCCTCTGGCTTCAGGCGCTACCGTCACCCAACATAGGCACTATGCTGGGTGATACCACCTTCCGGCTCGCTACCTGTCTGCGTCTGGGCGCGCCTTGTGTGGCTCCGCATCTCTGCCAATGCGGTGAAGGTGTCGACTGTCTCGGACACCATGGCCTATCCTGCAATAAGAGCGCAGATCGGATAGCACGGCACGCCAGCATCAATGACATCATCCGTCGTGCTCTTGTCACCGAGTGCCAGCTGTTTTAGAGCCCAATGGCTTGACACGCGACGATGGTAAGAGACCAGACGGAATGACCATGATGCCTTGGAAGGTAGGTAGGCCTTTGGTGTGGGATGCAACGTGTGTCGACACCCTTGCGCCATCCCATCTTCCTAGCACGGCGGGCTGTGCTGGGGCTGCTGCTGCAGGTGCGGAAAACCTCAAACGGCGCAAATACTCCAATCTTATTGGGACTTATATGTTTGAGCCGTTTGGGGTTGAGACACTAGGGCCATGGGGTCCGAGTGCCCACCTAGTTTTTCAAGACATTGCCAAGCGACTGGTTGACTCTTCACGTGACCAGAGGGCTGGCCTATTCTTTGGCCAAAGAATCAGCATTGCCATACAACGTGGCAATGCTGCCAGCCTTTTGGGCACTTTTCCTATTGATAGCGATGCGGACGAATTTTTTGATGCCCTATGAATATCCCCCCCCCCCTTTTTATATACTTGTACATATTATTATTATTAAGTCTTAGTTTTAAAAATCATGTAAATACGTATTTGTAAATAAAGACTAAGTAATAAAAATTGTAACATCTTGCATAACATGTGTGTGTATGTATACTCACGTTTTGAACAAATAAATGAGATTTATCTTTATCTTTAAAAAAAATAATTAAAAAAAGTAAAAAAAAAATCTTGTCTTTATTGCCGACCACTTCTTATTGTTTGGGCATGTACATCGGTTTTAAAGAATCCATCGTTTTTTTCTTTTAATTGCCCCAATTCACTTCACGCGCATTAATTTACACGATTATAAGTATACATAAACTACATCAAAAAAATAAATTTCATTTAATTAACTCAAATCGACCTTAGAACGTAAATTTCCTTAGGTGCCCTTTTTTTTTGCAAAAGAGTGTATATATCCGGTGGTTATTTGTCAAAATAACTTTATCCATAATTGCACAGACTAAGCCTTCAGTTTCCCCGAAAATGCCACCAAAATCTAGCCAGGATATGAACGCCAAGAAATCTACGCCGGGCTCATGAAGAGCTTGATAGAAGCGCCTATGAAGCTCCTTGCGGTTATTGGTAGTACAGATAGTAAGTACTATAGGTTTGCAACAGTTCTCTTTAGCCAGAGAGAGCGGGGTGAGTCCCTTGTCCACTGCAATTACATCACGGTGCATACCACTTCGGCTTCAAATTATTTTTTTCCTGAGACTGCACACCTTGCAGGTGGGTCTTCGCATTTAAAAAGCTATTACTATTAACAATGAGAATTTAAAAGCATTAATTTCTTAGGTTATCCTTTGTGTCACCTTCGTTCAGTTTGCCTCCTAACTCATGCTAGCTAATCTTGATTCGTAAACCAAAATAACAACAACCAACCAGCCGCCTTAGAAAATCATTAATTATGCTTTATTGACATTGCTTGGTGAAGACCCGCAAAGACCAGGGAAGCATGACACAAAAAGGATGACGCCTATACTCAACAGTAGTTTGAACATGGCTGCCAATGATGATGATGAATTGTCATTTCGCTTCACGTTTGAAAGTGTATTTCTATTTGACGGCGTTATTGCACGATTTATCTGAGAAATAGAAATACAACATAAGTACCTAATCCATTCTCTAAATGACTTTCACAACTTTCACGACGTGACAAGCAACTAATATGGTCTACATCCTGTGACTAGTACCAGTAAACAAATGTAAATGACTAGGCGTTCATAATTCAAAAGAGCATGTAAAGAGCCTCCATGACTTACGATACTTGAGAATGACCGGTGCACCCTGAACAGTCATTTACCAACCTTGCCGACTATAGGACAGCTTATGTTTATCTTAGCAAGGAGTAGGAAAAACCAAGAAATATTATCTAACATCCTGATATTAAAATTTCAATTTCATAGATCGAGAGAATTTATCAGTATTTGTGACTAACTGCCCGTCGAAAATTCCTATTAAATTCCGTCAATATAGGCCCGTCGCTGATCTACCTAGGTGCGTTCAAAATGAAATACAATTTGTACTTGATTGCATTTTGGACGCGTTTTCGCACGTTCGGGTATTCAGTTTTAAAAATGCCTCGCATGAAGATGTAGCTTTGAGGTACCTATCTATTTACTTTACAGAGAGAAAAATGGAAAACGATGAGCAGGCTAAATACAGCTCCAAGTCCATCATATTCCATTACTCTCGAATTAGTATTATACGGATCATTCAACATAACAACTAATTCTATTATTGGAGATACCACTTAGTATAACATCGCTAATGACCTAAGTATATTGAAAAGTTATTTCAGGAACTAAACCAATAAATTAACGTTGTAATATGGACTTAACAGTCGCAAACGCCACTGGCAGAGTATCATGCAATTTTGAGTTTGATTCTCAGGTCAGGCATAATAGTTTTGTGTGACCTAAAAACCAATAGCTTGATCCCTGTTCCCGGTACCATTATCATTGTCACTGGCAGCTATGTTCCACCTACTGCTGAGACTCCTCCCCCTTTTGTACCATGCTTCCCTGGTATGTACGAGTCTCGTCGATACCGGTACGACACAAATATTAAAAAAAAAAACTATCTATAGTAGTTTATATAAAACATGCCATGTCTCCGATGGTATTGCCCATTAGCAAAAATAACGAAACTCCATACAAACTTTCATCCCCTACTTAACCCCTTTAGAGGGAGTTTTGCAAAATCCTTAGTGCTGGGAACTCTTGTCCAACATTTCATGATTCTATACTCGCATAGGCTGTGCGTTATCTGCCAGTGAATGAATTTTAGATTTTTACTAAGTAGAATGTAAATAAAATGTATGACAATGTTAATCTCAAGAATAAAATAAACTTGACATCAAAACAACATGTTATTTAACAGAAGTAAGATAATGTCACTGAACTTTCTCTCAATATTTGTTGTGTTGTCTTCCAAAACCAAAATAAATATTTTCGTTTAACTGGTGTTTATTTACTTCAACAGGTTTATGCTGTCTTAGTGATGGCTCCGTGGTTTGTGAACTTTAGGGCCTAAACTCAATCGCTTTCAAACCGTTACATATTTCTACAACGACTTTCAAGAAAGAGGATTGACATAAGCATTTCGGTAGTATACCTATGTCAATCCAATACATTTTTTTTACTTTTCCATCATGGTTATCGCTGATAGAATGTCGCTTTCTTGTCTCTAATGTCGCTTTGGCTCTTGGTACTTAAGTACGGACAAACGGGTGCACAACCTTGTACTAAATACTTCTCACATTTCGGCGCTATAAAGATAGCTCTTGCCAGGGTGAAAATATTAACCAGTTAGTAAGCTGGTAGCGAGGCCGACAGTTCAGGGTGCGCTGGATATGTGAGGCTTTGTAATGCATCACAAATGGAATGTCATGCACCACAAAGGTAGGTTATCTTAGATAGCGCCGAATTTTGAAAACTGACAAATACTATGTGGCTTTTAAAATATTTGCATTTGTAGTAAGTAGTTTACTTTCTACGTTAATCTTGAACTCTTCTAATTATAGTAGGTAACATCGTGTGAAAACCTGAATTTATAAGTCTGAAATCGTCAACACTCAATGAACAAAGCGTTTTCAATAGTTGATGAAAGTGATGATCATGATGAATGTGCTGATCAATAGTTGATAAATGTGATGATCAATAGTCGATGAAAGTGATGATCAATAGTTGATGAATGTGATGATCAAAAGTTGATGAATGTGATGATCAATAGTTGATGAAAGTGATGATCAATAGTTGATGAATATGATGATCAATAGTTGATGAATGTGATGATCAATAGTTGATGAATGTGATGATCAAGAGTTGATGAATGTGATAGTCCATAGTTGATGAATGTGATGGTCCATAGTTGATGAAAGTGATGATGAATAGTTAATTAATGTGATGATCAATAGCCGTCTCGTTTTTGTATAAGAAAATGCTTTTGAGAAACATTACTGGCTGAAATTCGTCCTCAAAAGTCATAACCTAGGAAACTTCAAGTAGTCGAGTGAATAGGTTACTTCAAGGTAAGCGTGCACTTTTATTAACCGCATGATTATTTAACATCAGGTGTGACAATGGTTAACCACGAGATTTCCTATCCCATTAAAAACAAATACATCAAAGGCCTTACCTGAGAAAATACCAGGAACGAAGTAGGTATAGCTGCCAGTCCACATAATAAATAAAACAACACTACATGCCAGTGGCCAGTCTTAGTGGCCAGGATTGCGGCCTCGTCCAACTCCCTGGTCCACGTCATTGTCACCTCACTATTTTTAACACTTTTTCAAAATTAGAACTGTTTCCGAGACCCCCCAAACTCGAACTCGACATTTTTTGCAAGGCAGTTATTTTTAATCGGTATTTATGGAACCCGTTATTTTATTATTTATCTTTTTTATTATAATTTCTTGGACCTGTTTATTGTTATTAATGACGATTCTGTTTTTTTTAAATTTTTATTATTTATATGTATTAGCACATGATTGAGTTTTTATAGTTCCTACCTTGTTATTATGTGATTTATTGTGAAAATATACATATTATTATCCTCATACTTTAATTAATATTATCTAGGTGTCTAATTTTATTTTATTTATGTAATAAATAAAGTTTTTATTTCTTTTTAGAGGTAAAATGTATATCTCAAAAAATATTTCTTTAGAAAATCACTTCGAAAGTTAATTTCTTTTAACAAATAATTACGATAACTTTTAAATTAATTCCTGCCACTTCGATAACACACGACCATGTTTCAAACTGTTGAAATCATACTAAATGTTCTCTGTACGTTCGGACTGACCAGGGGAGGTAACCCGACTATGTCTGATAGCCCAGTGTTTGTTGAAGACAATAGCAATTGTAAGCAGTTTTTATTTAGCAGCGTTATATCGATAGAGTAGACTGAAGAATTACTATTTTGCATATTCTCATTTTATACTCACTTTGTTTCTACTTACTTTGCTAACTATAGAGAAAGTATCTAAAATTAATGGTCTTCTTTTTTTGGTATGGTTAGTGACTAACCTGGTGGCAGAGTTTTAAAGTCGCTCATGGACCTCTGACTTGATTTCACATGCTGTCGAGAAATATCTCTCAGGCATGCCGGTTTCCTCACGATGTTTTCCTTCACCGTTTTTGAAGCAAGTGATAATTATTCAATACGCACATGAATCTGAAGAGTCAGAATAATGATGTGATTAATGATCAATTCTCTATTGATCAATAATTATTTTAGAATCCGATGTTATTTTTTACTACTATTACTAAAACGTAAACTATTACTTGAAAAAAATACTAGTAGCAGGGCTAACCGTTCATGATCTTTTGAACTATGAACATGACTATGTCAGCTAAGTATCGGTACCTACTTATAGGAATATTTTTGGTACCAAACTAGTACCTTATTAAATCACACTAAGGGCGGATTTCACCCATGAATCAGCAGAAGCCGCGTTCAAGAAAAAAAAGAAGTTGCGGTGAAATATTGTTATTTTCATTGGTGAAATTTGCACTTAGAAGTTGTGGAAATGATTGTTCTCAATGCAATATACGTTTCATCAAATTTATTAGTGAAAGCGAAAACTTGTTGAGTTTTAATAGTAAATTCTGGCATATCAGAAACAATTCAAGCAATCCTGTAAGGGTGTGGTGCGACTCACAGCGGCGGTACTGCTTGGAAACTATTTTATTTCATTGGCCAAATCTTTTGACCAAGGACCTACTTATTTAGTTCAAAATGTAGACTGTAAACTAGTGTATTTAAATTAACAGTAGGTATGTATAAGGTAGAATAGAAATGTTGTCGCCCATCTTCTTAATAAAACCTATTAGGTACCTTAAGAAAATTCATATGAATTGTATCAAAATTAAAAGCATACATCATTGATAAAACAGCGGGAAAACCCTAGTTATTATCAGCTGAGATATTATTCACCACAGACGCGTGACTTCGCGGTTTAGTGACGTAAACTGCACATGCGTCACTCGGCTCAATGATGATTAGGAATTAAATATTATAAAATGAACGTGTAATGATGACCGTACATTTCGAAAGAATAATTATTATTAATTTAATGGTACCTATTTGATTATAATCGAATGCCTTCGTTGAAATTAATACGACAAGAATAGGTACTATTAAGTGTAGATAAAAAATTACTAAAATCTATTCAGGTTTAAATTAGCTATGAGACATCCTACCGAAAATATACGTGGATTATTATTTCGATCGGAAAAATGTATATCATAGCCATACACGAGCGAAGCCACAAAGAAAACCTAGTTTTTTAAATAAATAATTTCTTCTCGCTTACAATGAGACCTAACCTCTACCAGTGGCGCTTTCAAATCAAGATTTAGACCTGTTTTCAAGTAGATATCGTACTAATGTATTTATAGATTACAACAAGTTTAATGGCGCTGCTCAATATTCTAGATAATTAATTATATGAATTATCTGTTTAATGTTATTTGCTTGTAGTTCGATTATGCTAATCTGTGCAATAATTCATTATAATTAATTAACTTTTTATGATGTGGTATTAAGTTTAGTAGTTCCCTGTCAAATAGCGAAATGTTTTGCTGTGTTTTAAATGTTCAGATGGTAAATTAGAGATAATGGGAAGTGAGCTAGTAAACACTTTTGCCGACTACTTTGTTATTGGCTTCCAGTATCCCTTACCGCTTTTTAGGGTTCCGTACCTCGAAAGGAAAATCTGGAACCCTTATAGGAGCACATCGTTGTCCGTCTGTCTGTCTGTCTAGACCTTTTTTCTCAAGAGCGCGTGGAGTATCAAATACGTAAGTCTATGGTCCCTTGGAGCTATAATATCAAGCTTCTAAGTCAAGGTATTTAAAAAATACGACGATTTATGCGACATCAGCTCTCATCAGCGACTCCCTAGCAGCACAGCTGTCTGTTCAAGTTAGAAATGATTGTATACAATAGTATGCAAAATAATTTACATATGCAGCATAAAAAATAATTTAAATGATAAATTATTGGCCATATTTCAGCTAGCAGACACCAATATACCAACCAAAAACATCGAGAACTTTACTCAAGCAGAAATAAAATAAAAAACTACACGTAAACAGAACTAAATATCTAAATAAAGCCTCCAGGCATAAGGGCGTGCCCGCTTACATAAAGCTAAGGCTACATAAAGCTAAGGGTTGGGGGCTATATATAGCTGTAATTGGAAGTTATAAATGATGAACTAGGACCATCGAGGTAAAATGTGTCCTAGTAAGTTTTTCATCGGACGAGCTCCTTCACAAAAAGTTCTACTATACTGCTACCTATTTATAATTTTGCGGATCATTAATTCCTTACTTTTATGGGTGAATTTCACCTTTCAAACTGAACGTGATTAGCACATCTAAGCCGTGTTCAAGAGCTGTCAGTCAGTGTCGTCATTGTTATCGAATATTGGCACTGACGGCTTTTGAACGCGGTTCAGATGTGCTGATCGCGTTCAGTTTTATAGGTGAGATTCGCCCTAAGTCATTCTTTCTTTTGGTCCTTTTTTTAACCACAATATACTTCGAACTTTACCGAATAGAATACAAAAAAAAAAACAATAGTTGTATTTATTTTATAGCCTTAATAAAAATGTTTTTGTGTGAAACAAACATGTTTGCATTGACACATTACATTAATATTTTTGTTTAAATTAAAAACAATAACACTGCAATAAATTAAAAACGATTTTTGTTTTGATAACAAATAAATAATTTGAGTATTTTAGTGAACCTGTCTTGATAAATGAAATCTATTTTTAACTCCCTTGTTTCAACATTGTGTTTTCTTGCAGTGAATTTATGGCAGTGTTTTGTATTGTTTTGCAGGTAAACAATGTCAAGCAGTTTGATCGGCAGTTGTTATTTTTACTCAAAAATGCTATTTACTCATTATTTTGACAACCTTCTTTGAGCAAAGTCGACCTTCCCGCGCTAATTGAATAGGCGCCAGCAAAATTGTATGGAACTTCATTGTTGTTGAGATTAAGCCACCAGCAATTTCCTTTGTAAAATCCATTATTGTCGAGTTTTGTTTTAAAAATATTTATCAGGCAAAAAGATTTTATTCAGAATTTGGCCGGGCAGTACAATCTTCATTGCCAAATTAAAAAAAAAAAGCACGGGGAAGAAACAAAAGCGCTGCGCGGTGATTTTTTTGCAATTCTCCATAATTGTGTTCCATCAATTTTCTAAACTAAGCTGGTTTTATTTAAATTACTCGCAATGTTTGAGTAAAGCACTATATGATGCTTTAAGCGAATCGTCCACCGCCAGCTGAATTAAGTTAGTTTGCATAGTTGAGCCAGTTTTTTATACTTTCAGATCAGATCGGCTTTAAGCTTGGTCATCATTGCAGCCTTTGCTGTCCACGCTATGAAGGCCTCGGCCGCCTTCAGTCTCGGCTTTTATTCAAGCTTGTCCATCAAGGGCTGCAATGCCGACCGTGCTGTGTTGGCCTGGAGCCGCACTTTCGGCCATTATCAGCGCTGCCAGCAACACAGTCATTACAGACCGCGGTGGTAATTTACTATTACGTTTACCAACCATCGCATCTCATATTAGCTATGAGATTTGACACTAGAAATACTGATCTGAGGGGCAATTCCCGCATTTTTAAGAACGATTCTAATCTCAGTTGCAATCTGTTAAAAAAAACACTAATTCCCTACATTTTTGACTTGTTTTTGGCTTTGATTGGCGCTAAGATAATCTTGGTTTCCTGATCTAATAGGTAAATAACGCGTGGTTGGGTATCATAATGTCTATAAATGTACTGTGAATAGTTTTTAAAGTACCTGGGCGACCGAGCTCTACTCTGGTGAAAATAGAGAATGCTCATTTAAATAGTATAGGAAACTTCATACTAATCCAGGTATAGTACCTATTCATTCCTTGCTGCAATATCATTATCCTAATCACATTGTTCTAATGTTATTATTCTCATGTCATTATTTATTATCTTGTTCAAAACTTTCGGCGAACGAGCTCTGCTCGGGTGAAAATATGGAGAAAACGAATTTTCCCAAATATGAGACTTAGCTATATCGATTTTTTGCCCCCGTAAACCCTTGTATTGCAACTTTCATCGAAATTGTTAAAACCGTTTTCGAGAACGTGAGTACAAATATATATATATATACATACAAATATTGCCCGTTATACGATGTAGATAATGTTTTCAACCTTCAAGCAGTTCCTAAAGATATCTCACAAAGCAGAATCTTAATGAAAGTACCAGGACATGTACTATCCAGTTCCAGGCAGAAAACTACTTTTATTACCAGGAGCTCATACGAAAATAGGAGTTTACTAGTTCCCAAACATACCACAAACGAGTATCAGGTCATACGCCAGTTATATGAGCAAACAAACCAGCAATACGGATGTTTGAGCATAATTTAGTAGCTCGAAAGCAATTGCAGAGTTCCTACAGAGGGTCCATGTTCTTTGAATTGAATTATTTATGTCTTGTATGTGCCAAATACGAGTGCTGATTACTTTATGGTATATGTCGATGATTTTGGAATGTGGGAAAGATGGTGGATGCTTTCCATTTATGGGAAATTGTGGAAAGTTATTTTCTTTCTGGGAAATATAAGGATTATGATGTATTTAAGATTAAGTACCTACATTTATTATTCTATAGTATGGTGGATGTATTTTTTTAATGTTGGATTCTCGAATCGAGAACCTCCTACTTTTTGGAGTCGGAAAAATATTGGAACCTTTATCGAACTTACAAATCAATTAATTGACCTAATCACTAGACAAAATAAATTAAATAATAATATCGTACGACATGTTAATAAGATAATATTTGTTTAATTCAGCGCAATATTGATTATCTTGTAAGATAAAGACTCGTTTAGACGACGTAATAAGCCTAAACCTAATAATATAAATCACTAGAAACCTAAAAAAATATTATAACGTGAATAGATTGCAGATAAGATCTTCAAGTGTCAGTTCGTCTGGGGAAAGTACCAACTATTTCAACCACATATCACAATCTTCTTCAATTTCTACATTCTCTCTTGTATCGATAATTCCAATATTAAGTTAAAATTGAAAGTTATTAGATGAAAAGCTCAAGAACGGGAGACTTTTAAAAGTTTTCTCTCTCATCAAAGAGAGTTGACGCATTACTACACCTCAAAAGTAAACCTTCAAAGAGGTGTAGAATGTTTTTTTGGACCACCCATCTCACACGAAGCGGAAAATACCTCCTTACTAAAAAAAGTAGTGGAAAACAAATTCGGATAGTCTCCATCACATAACCGCTACTCAGACATAAGACAGAAAACAGATGTTGAAAATGAACCGCACGTTTGATTTATTACGATATGATTTACAAGATTTTATTGCTATTGATTGCCTTGTTTATCAACTGAAGCTATTATTAGTGTACATTATGTTCCTTAGGTCCAGACCAGATGAATGGCGATGCGTTAGTGATAAAGGTATGATAGATAATGGATACTCACCAACCAGTGACAGTGTTACCCAGCACCCGGGTTGTGAAGGTCGGGTGGGCACTTAGGCAGTCTCTGCCTAGCCTTTTCCCAACTATGTTGGGGTCGGCTTCCAGTTTAACCGGATACAGCTGAATACCAGCTGAATAATCATTTCACATGGACCGACTGCCTATCTGAGGTCTACAACCCACTAACTGGGTAATACGATACCTACTGCTTTTTTTTGGGTGGGTAATTATCAAATAACTCCTCCCGCTCTGGGCGGAACGGTAGGGCATGTTAGACTCTTACTGACTAAAATCCACCCGTGTTCCTTCAGTTGCCTGTATGTTGCCAGTGGCCATGGTAACCCTTTTGGACAAACCCGCAACCCCGGCAGGTATCGACCTTAGCGGACCCCTTCAGTTCTGCTGATATCTCTTTGAGGCGCATATGGAGCACAACGCGCCGTCGACCCGGGCCTGGTCCTTATCGGACGGCGAGCTACCCATTGCTCACCGTCCGCAAGCCCGCGCCTATGGTGGCCGGTAATCGGGCTGTGACTCCCGCCGCCGAAGGCGTCTCCTGCAGCAGTTTGGGGCGTGAGGGCGCGAACTTTGCCTCTCCCTGACGCGTTCCGCCTCCTCCTTCGTGAGCATTACTGCTTCGCAGAAAGAGATGACGGCCTCCCATGCCCTATCGCTCCGTACCATGGACTGGACCAGGGCCGGACGCGAGAGATCACCGCCGCCGAACCTTCACGAGGACATGGTGATGCTCCGCCCAAGCCGGACAGACCTCCACTGTGTCCTTTAATACGATACCCCTTGGTAAGACTTGTTGTTAGCTAATAAATTGCTTCACTTATGTTCAAAAAATTTGGCTGCTCAATTTATAACGCAATGAATGTTGTTGAACTGTCAAAATGAAAACTATGGCTACTGTTAGTGTGTTACGCTATTACCCCTGCGGATCTGTTTCCCAAATAGTATTTAAAAAAATATATATTATTTGTCTCACCAACAGTTGCATTCACCGATACAAAGATATGAGATACATCCAATAGACTCACAGACTAGTGTACCAATTTCTTACAGGTAAGCACATCATGCATTACTTATTTATCGATTAATATTAAGCGCCTACTTAAAATTAGATGAGTTCTTATACGCACCGAACATAAATAAGTTTTCAACCAAACTCCAATTTAAAATCTAAATTCAAATTTAAAACAAAAAATTTTAACCGTATAAAATCAAAAGCAACACTAAAATTTAAATTAAAAAAAGACAGTGGCAATCCGGGAGTGCCGAAAGAAGTGAAAACTTGAAAAAATATCGGCACCGCGGTAATCAACGCGTGATGTCTTTTTAATAGCCAAAATGTGGTGTCATCACGGTGTCGCGAAATCAACACTAAAATTAAAATCAAAATCACACTAAAATGATTTTACAAACCTAGGAATTTATAGTGGTTACTTTAAGCGGGCTTCATCGTCAAGAACATCATCGACGACGACTTTGATGTGTTAATCGCGTTCAATTTTATTGGTAAAATTATTAGTCCTTAGAGTTTTAACTCTTTTATTCACAAACAGACATGTTTTATAAAATAAAAATAAAACAACGACAGTTTTCCTCATCTTCGATTAACGATCAATCATTTCAAGTGTTTCTACGCACATCCTTATCAGGCCAAACGGAAATATTTGAGTAATGTACCGTCGTATCTCTGCTTTAGATAAAATATCACATGAAAGAACTTACGCATTATCGTTCGCATTTTGCACAAAAAAGTGCATTGAAAGCATGTGCGGACTTAGACAGACTGATTCATGTAGACCAGTACCCTAATAGCGTAACTTATTTTCGTAAACAATTTTGCCTAATTTGTTTCATTTTGACAGTTCAACAACATTCATTATGTTGTAGAGCAAATTTTTTTTCCAACTTATGAAGCACTGGATTAGCAAATCTGTTTCAAATCGAAACAAATTGTGATTGTGTTGTATTACACAATTAGGGTACTGTTTTCAAAAGGTTGAAAATCTTTACCCTGCCTTCATTATACATATTTGAAGCGGCAAAGACGATAAAACGCGATATAGATAAGTATGACAGTAAAATTGAAATCGAGTGTATTTGGTATTGGAGTTAAAATCTACAACAAACTCCCAAACTATATTAAAAATATCTCATCATCAACTGTTTTTAAATTAATGCTAAAATAATTTCTCTTATGTAAAACGTATTATTCAATCAACGAATTTCTAAATGACCAAATTATTGACTAAAATTGTTTTTGACATATTTAATGTTAATTACACGACCGTGATAATTATATATAATAATGAATGTAAAATGAGATTGACTAAAACAACCAATGCAATGGATAAAAACCACCAACAATTAAGAATGTAATTGTATTAATTATTTTTAACATAGCCAATAATATTGGCATACATATAAATATTGTACACCCCATGGGTATGTTACAGTGATATAATAATGTTAATTGTAAGAACTGTCTTTTTCTTCACCTGTGACAAACAATAAATAAATGAATATGAATATGAATTTTCCGACTCGCTCCTGACTGGACACAAATAGCCTCGACTAGTTTCGGAGTACTTTCGGACTAGAGACGGCTGTAGCTTCGGACTAGAGTCCAACAGAATTTGGTTCTCATTTTCGGTGTACATATCCACGGCATGTTCGACTCCAGCAAAAAAAAAAAAAATGCGGCAGGTGACAAAAATAATTAAGTTAACAATTCATTTTTTCGGAGACATTCCATCTTTATAAATAATAAAAGCACAATAACTGTGAAAATTCCGTTCGTTTTCAGTTTTCGGATGAAAATGAAAATCATGCCGAAATGTATAAGAACCGTTTTCGTTACCAGCCAAAAAAAAAGTATCCACTTTCGAAAATGGATAATTTTTTTCGTCGACTACACTTTGTTTACATTATGGCCACATTATTTTAGTAAGATTATAACGATCAATATTATTGTTATGATTGACTGACTAAAATTATCATAATTATACCTATGTACAAAGAACTCCATTTTGTTAAGTAAAATTATGTACAGAAGGAGCGGTGACATTACAATGGATGACAGGTTTTATTAGGGTTCCGTAGTAAACTCAGCAAATAAAATGTCGAATTTCAAATATCATAAATATTTTTTAATGTTTCACTGTTGGAATACCTCAGGAATTCGTGGTGGTAGGTACTACTGAAGTAATACCACTGTAATCACCACATTTCAATAACGTTTAAGTACGATTATTATGGGCGAGAGAATCTATTGCCACTTGGTCACAAATGCAGACCGATATTGAGACCTTAGACTACATTAATAGTAGGTACATTTTCTGATGACTCAATACAGAAAATAAATGGTCATTATCATCAATCAACATTTCATCTGAAAAATATCATCTGGACATGGACCGGTCAATGTGGCGACGCTTGGGAGAGGAATATATAGTCCATACATAGACCTCTCCTAAGCGTCGCCACATTGACCGGTTCTGTGCTTCTCGCATCCAGCGGATTCCTGCGTCCTGCAGCTAAACGAAATGGTAATCAATGTTATCTGCCTACTACGGAACCAACAATAACACGTTTTGCATCACCTTCAGTAAAAGGTTGAAGAAAAATCAATATAACAATATTTGTCTTGCTGATCCGTTTCGTGTACCAGAGTCACAGACACGCCAAAACTAAATAAATCTATATAACTGTTAAATAAATAAAAAATAAATTAGAGTAAGGTTTCTGTCTCAACCATAACAAACAGCAGCTTTGCTACTTTCGGCAGTTCTTACAAGCAACCTTGATTTTTGATAACATTTATTGTGAACTGCAACAATAAAGGATAAGTTTTCAATATTCATATATTACATAACTATGCATTGTAAGTAAATAGGTACAAATAGTTGCGCGACAGAGCATGCAAGACCTTTGTCGTCGCCAATCATGCGTGCACCTGTGATCTATTGCTTGATATTACACACGTGTGAACGAAAATTACATAGGTACTTCTCTGCAATTCTAACAGCCTGGTATCAAAATGTTTTACTGTCTACTAGTGGTGGATTATGGGACCACGAGTACCATCCACCACTAGTGACAGTATAAGTGGAAGTCAACAGGAACTATCTACCAGGAGAACATAAATCAAAGGGCAGTGAATAATTATTGTTTTTTTATTGATTGCAACGATCCCTTTGATCCAATGGCTGAAGACTTCAGCCTAACCAAGATGGTAAAAACGTGAATATAAGAAACACACAGTACACCTAAGAATCTGGGGGCACGGTAGTACCGTCGCCAAACCAGCCAAAACCAAAAAGCGGGGAGTGCTGCTTTTTTGTGTATTATTCGTATTTTCGTTATTGTCTCGTCGTATTTTCAAACCCTCATATCTTCGGCCTCGATAATGCTAGAGAGCTCAAATTCTCAGAAGAATATAAAATTAGCAGACTTATAAAACTATATAAAATTATTTTTCGTTGGCTATGACAAAAGTAATAGCTGAAGCACAAGAAATACCGCCCCAAAAAATAAAAAGAAATAGAGCACCCTACAAAAAGAAATGAAATCCCACCAAATAGATTTTATGTAAAGTAGGTTGTTAATAATGCTTTCACTGTTAAAAGAGGGTTTATCCTAAAAGTTAGCAACGTCGTAAATAGCTGTCAAATATTTACCTGTTTTGATTAATTTAGCAATATTACTGTATGTAAATAAGAAATGTGGCTAACTAGTTCCCTAGAATATTAATAATGAAAAGCAATAATTAATATCGTAATACCGAATATTTAATTTTAGGTGTAAAAAAGTATTTGGAAACTTTCCAAATTCCCTTTTTACACCCAAAATTATTACAACATCAAATTCATTAATATAATTGCAATTTATTATTAATATTCTAGGGAACTAGTTAGCCACATTTCTTATTTCCATACAGTAATATGGCCAAATTAATCATAACAGCGTTTTGACATCTATTTGCGACGTTGCGCATTGCCCACTTTCAGAATAAACGCTCTTAAAAAGCTATCAGATCTAATTAATACTAACTTTACAAACCTAACATTTTGGTCAAAATGTACACAATATTTATATAGCTTGGCCGTTCCATTTAATTATTGCATGAGACCAGTGACTTAATTTCTTCAGCTCATAGGAGTGTCTGTGCGACGGCCCCGAAACGGCCAAACCGTACATTTTGACTAAGATTTAGGGTTTGTAGCGTTGAGCCTGTTAGGGCTTGGCTCTTCATTAGATCACTTTTTAACAGTGAAAGCGTTGTGTGAATCCTGGCAACAACGTTTTTGGTGGGATAATATTTACCAGGAACCCATAAGTTAGCAGGGACTGTATTTTATTGTTTTCCGGCCAACTATCCAGACTATGTTGGATCCATGAAGACCCAACCAAGCTCGAAGATTCAAACCCCTTTAATCCAGTACACGTGGCCAGAATTACCAGAAGAACATGCGTCAGCTGGCAGTGAATAGTTCCGCACACATCGATTAGTTAATAGACAGCAAATTGTTTCTAATTGGGACGTAGGTCGTAGTTGTCCTATTGCGCTGGACCATTGTGTAGAGGTATATGAGGGAAAAGGTTGATTATACAATTTTATTATACTTAGGTTTAGTTAGCTTTGAATGGAGTACACAAACCCACGCTCGGTCTGCGTGGTGGATTAAACAGCCCACTCACAGAGAGGAAACCCGAGTTTCAGCTTCGGATCGTAAAAGCAGGCTACAGGCTTGTTCTAAATTAGTGCATAAATATTATTGCATTATTGTATTTCCAACTCTCTGCGCTGAGCGAGCGTTAAAATTCCAATAGTGCGCTTTAATGTGATTATTAATTATAGTGAAATCGGGCATTACTATGAAACCGGACCCCCAAGATTTGTCTCGTTTGGGCGTCACGTGCAAATGATATTTTGTAAACTAGCTCTATGCAATATTTGTTACTCAAGTCGTCTCAGCTTGCTGTTAACCTATGAACCCATTTACTGTATTACCTGGACAAAAACTATCTTCTATTCTATTTATATTTTTCTGACAGTATGAATAGTAAAGGGTAGATAGATAACACAATTTCCTGTCGAAAACAATAAAAAAGGTTCATATCTGACTTTTTTTAATTTACTAAAATGTTACTTAGAATATTAATAATTCTGCCCAATCCGCATTTCGCACAATCATGTTGATTTGAATTCCAAATACGTAAACTTGGGCCATTACTTCGTAATACGATACCACGGTAAAAAAAAACAGGATCGGTATTCTATTGTCGAACATCGATGGAATCTGTCAATCAAGCTGTCAACTTGACACACAATGACCGGTATCGGAAGATCTCCAGACGGTTTTAATCGCAAGGAAAATATAAATGACAAAGGTCTCTAGTACCTTAGCGTAACACGCTTTTCAATCACGATCTAAGGGTTTTGAAATATAATAGTAACCCTGTTTCATAGGTTTGAAAAATTCGTCTGTATAACGTAAATAAAGCTATGAACGTGGCTGAACTGTCAAAATTAAAGAAATTAGTACGTTCAATAGTAAGTTTATGTCTGTTACGCAATTACCTCGCAGATCTACACTTTTATGTAGTCCTAGTCCCTAAAATAATGTTTTTCAGGTGTGAGACCAAAAACAAAACTATCTTAATTTACACGAAATTAATGCTTGTTTAAAAAAGTCTTAAAAGTGCCTGTTCGTGGATTTGTAAAACTGTCAAATGAATGGTCTAACCATACTTTAACTAATCCAATTGTCCAATTCACGTTTCTGGCCATTGAATCAGCATTGCCATTTATGGCAATACGCCAGCCTTTTGCGCACTTTTCCTGTTGGCAGCAATGTGGACGGATTTTTTGATGTCCTATGATTTTTCCCCCTCCTGTATATTATTATTTTAAGTCTGTAAGTATTCCCATTTTACATTAAAGTGAAAACAAAATAAAAAATATTTGTTCATAAATACACTTAACGAAAATTTGAGGAATTAAAAGAGCGTCCACTTCTTTAGTCAACTATTCAAAGGATAATTTACTTATTTTTTTAAATTTCTTTGCAACCACTCTAGCCTTTACGCTTGGAGACAAAGCAAAACCAAATTCACGACTATGTCCATTCGAACTGTTTTCGTTCAAGATGAGAAGAAAGAAAAAATGAAAGAGAGGGAAAAAGGGAAAAATCCTATCAACCCAAATAATAACACCCTACTTCAATACCTACAAATGACATAATACACTCACATATGACGGCTGTCAGCGGTGCGTGATCGTGCGTGGACACCAATCGACACCTTGACGATTGCTGGCGTCATTAGTGACGCACGCGCAGACTGGGTATTGAGACAAATAGAAAAAATCTGATGAGTGAGTTGATAGATGGAGTACATTCTGTGTACTTACTCGTTTTTAAGCAGATACAAAAACTTCGAGGATTTTAGAAGTGCCAACAACTCAAGGTCGTAAAAAAAAGAGAGAGAGCGTAGAATCCTCTGGGTTTTTAAGGCGACGATAACAGACTTTTAATGATTTTATACTGAAGATGACGTCTAAACGAGTAGTGTTAACGATTTGGATTTTTTTTTTTGTTAAATTAGAGCATTTTTTGAATATTTTAATAAAGGCATATTTTAGATTATCTTTATATTACATAGTGAAATTAATTTGTAAAGTTAAGTCTAACGCGGATAAAAAACGGAGAATCGCGCAAAATCTATCAAGCGTAGTTTTTTTGAAACTTAAATATAAGATATTTTAATTAAACTCTTATACTAAAAGATGAATAATTAAATTATCTTTAAAATGTCACCATTTCAAAGATAATTTAATTATTCATCTTTTAGTATAAGAGTTTAATTAAAATATCTTTTGTTTTATGAATATCTTTAATATTAATATCTTTTGTTATATAATAAATTAATTATGCGTTTAATTTAGGACAGCGCTCCTTAATGGGCGAGTCCTATTACTGGCCGGACGTACGACGCGTCGCGTGAGCTCAGTACAGAACACGCAAGCTAACCACTCTAGGTCACTGGCATATATCTGCGTCTTAATGTTCAGAAAATCCGCAGTCTCTTTGCACATGACCTGGTAGGATGGTTTTAGTGCGAATGGTTCATCCGTCGTACAGTCGACCGCACGACGTGGTAACACTTTGACCCTGAGCTGGCTTAGCGTAACTAGCGTAACTTAGCGTACTGGTTTTGTTACCATTGGAGTGCGGCCTACTGTACGATTACTTTTTGATCCGTTACAAACTGAACAGCCGGCTTCACATCCAAACTTGCTCGATAGAAAGAGCTCGATAGATCATTTTTAGGGTTCCCGACAAACCTAAAAATGATCTATCGAGCTCTAAAATAGAACTCCAGGTCAACGGAATAAAAAAAAAACGATAATTTATACGACATATTTCGATACTCGCAAATAAATCAAAACCTATAGGCTACCTACTTCCCGTTGACCTAGAATCATGAAATTTGGCAAGAAGCAAGGTCTCATAGCACTAGTAGGCAAAGAAAAAAGTCCGAAAATCGTTATAATGTAGTTTTATCACACTTTAACGATTTCCAGTTGAAGAATTGACCGTGACGTACATATGCATGGGATAGAAAACGTTTTTCAACTACAATTTTAAGTTTTTTTTTGGGATAAATTCATCCCAACTACAAAACCCTTCATTGTGCGTGGTCCGACATGCACTTTACCGGGTTTTTTTTTCACCCCGGCCTTGAGATTATTGTGTTACTTTGCCGCCTTAATGTTCCTATGTTACTTATTTACTTTACGATACTAAAGAGAAAGTAATTCACAGATAGTCGAACATCCATTGCTACGTAGGATGTGCACGGAGAGGTTTGACAGTGTTCATTTGTTTTCCAGCATTTGTTTAGCACGTTGCGTGACCGTGGGTCGCAGTGAACGATCCCGCCTACATTTTCATACAAAGCGAAGCTAAGGCTGCTTTTCCACCAGAGATGTGGTATGCAGCTATGCTGCGAGAATGTGAAAGCTAAGCTACGAAACTATGTGACCGTTCCCACTAATCCTAAGCTGTGTAGCGGAGTGAGTGAGATGTGCTATAAAGATGCACCACCGCGAGGTAGCTGTGCGAGGAAGATGCGAAGCTCGATATATGCGATGTATCGACAGTAGAGAAGACACGGGGAGCGGCTGCAGCTGCTCTGCACATAGCTACACCACTCGCGAATCCATATCTCCCATCCATAGCACGTATCCATAGCACGCATCCATAGCACGCATCCTTCCATATAAAAAACATAGCTTAGTTGAACCTGTTTACACCAGTGCTATGCTATGTGGTCCAATGAATATATGAATGCTATCAGAACACATCATCATCATTAGTCCAGCACTGCCAGAGATGTCTGGCAGTGCTGGACTAAGGAAGTGCGGGGCCCGTAGCAAATTTTATCGAGGGACCTTTAATCTGATATGGGTTCTGTATATAGTGGTATTTAAAAAATATATATATACTCAATACGTATAAAGGGTCTTTCAAACAGGCGCGACACGCGACGCGACACAAAGACACCGCTCGTCGCGCGACGAGCGGTGTCTTTGTGTCGCGTCGCGTGTCGCGCCTGTTTGAAAGAGCCTTAAAGCCATCAACTCTTAAAAATATGGTGTAAATTGTATTACCGATTGTCTGACGTGGATTTTCTTAGTCGGAAAAGGTGTTACGTATCACGTCTCTGTGATATCAAGTAAGTTCAATATTAATAATTTAAAAATAATTTAAGTTTCACTCAAAAAACTTCGCTCAGGCGGAGGTGAGCATATAATATATTTTTAGGGATCAGAAGGGAAAAACAAATAAAAAAATAACAATCGCAGAACAACCTAAACTAATTTATTCAAAAGTAAGCTTTATTTCGACAATAATTACTTAAATTAGGAAAACTCGAGCAATCACAAACAACCGTTAACATTCAACAAGAAAATATAAGAACACAATAAATAATCACAGTAATGAGCACAATTAAATAGCCACAGATATAAAAGTATGGAACGAACTTACTGTAGGTAGCTTAGGTACTGACACCCTTACCATTCGACGACTGAGCAGCAAAAAGGGCTGTACTATGGCAAGCACTCGCTTTTATAGGCATTGACAGGTACCCTCACTACCAACAATAAATTCGGCTTATACGGCCTCTCCTGATCGTGCACCGTCCTCGGTTGCACCAGGAACATCTTTGGAAGCACTGAGGGGCACGAGGACGGGAGTTTGCTCGCCGTCTTCGTCTGGATGTGTCCTGCTTGTATTCGGAGCACCAGCAAGACCAGCAGGAGTGTTCGGAGGCTCCTCGGCATCATCAGGGCTGTCGTCATTGCAATTATCGAAAAATGCAGCACAGCTCTCAGGACACCACTCGCCTTTCCAGGGTACCATATACTGAGCAGCGGCCTGCGTTGTCTTGCCTCTGGCTCCACTAATCAGGTTCAGTTCATAACGGTCACTTGGTAGCACTTTGGTCACGCGGTACGGACCCCTCATGCCAGGGTCAAGCTTACCAGCGGACTGAGAATATTTTATCACGAATACCTGATCGTTAACCTGGAAAACTCTAGGCGGGTGTCTCTGGCGATTTACCCGAACATCTTGACTATCTTGGTTTTGTCAAGAGATGCCTTAGCGGAGCTCCTGCAGAGTTCCCTCATAGCTTCACGATTTGGACTGGACTTCTCGACGACTATGTCACGGATCAGTGCACGGATCACAGGAGTGGTCGCATTAGTACCGATTAACAAGTACAAAGCTGAAAACTGAGTGGTTTTTTTGTTTTGTAACATTCACAACTAATTGAATTTCACAAACTGTCAGACCAAGTTGCTTTTTTATTACTACTCTCGACACGAATCATATTAAGGACTGTCCTTATATACCGCTCGGCCTGCCTATTGGAATGGTGCATTTCGGGCGTAATGTAGTGAATTTCGCAACCCATTTCAGATACCCAACTAGTAAAAGCTGACGCTTCAAAAATACGACCACGGTCGCAAACTATTAGTTTGGGTGACCCAAATAAAGATATTGCGATGTTAAAAACGCGCCTCAATTCATTTGTATCCTGTCTGTACATAGGATAGAGTAGACAGAATTTCGTAAATGAATCGACCAAAACAAGAATAAATTTGTATCCATTGGACTCGGGTAAAGGACCCAATGCATCTATATGAACCGTGTTAAAGGGAATATCAGATTTTTCCCACGATGTGATAGGCTGACGAGGAGCTCTCGGAACACGTTTCTTAGAGATGCAAGTTAGGCAATGAGAGGTATACTTCCTAACGAATTGCTTTAGACCGGGGAACCAAAAATGTTTCAGAATCAGATAATAAGTTTTATCAGTCCCGATGTGCTCATGCTCATCATGAAAAACACGTGATAAACTGAGTCGATGCCCTTTTGGGATATAACATAGCAATCGTGACTCCTCACCAACAGGAGTATATCGATAATAGAGCACATCGTTCTGACAAACATACCTGCTTGAGTCCAAGATACAATCTCTCAGTTTTTGAATGATATCGAATGTCTCGGAATCAGCTGACTGAGCCATTTGTGCCCAATTTAATGGTCTCTCAATGTTATTTACTTGCAACGTTGGTGGATTTCTGCTTAAGTAATCCGCGTGACCCATCAGCACGCCCCTTCGATATTCGATCTCAAAATTAAAATCTTGTAAGTAAATCCACCAGCGTGCAACCCGTAGAAGGAGATCCTTCTTGCGTTCGGTGGCCTTCAATGCATTGCAGTCAGTTACAATTTTAAAATTTATGCTAATCAAATAATGGCGAAAATGTTGCAATGCCTTGACGACTGCCAACGTTTCTAGTTCGTACGAATGGTACTTTGCGATTAAGAACGAGCTTTAGCGAAACACTCACTTTCTTTATGCCCTGCTTTCTTACAGAAAGAACAGACGGGTTTAGTTTCATTGTCGTTTCCTTTCTTGGGGCACTTATCCTTAAAATGGCCCGTTTGGCCGCAATTAAAACATTTACTCTCGGATTTACTTGACCCGTTAAAATTTTGCCTCTTACTTGTATTACTAGACGACGTGGATTTATCGAAATTACGATTTTCAGCTTTGCGGGTAGGTTTAATATAAGTGGCTAAAAACGAAACAAGATTTTCTGTTGTTAGGTCAGCATTGATAGCTGCTGCGCGTACTTGTGTGTCACTAATACCGTGAATCACTATTTGTACCATAAGTTCTTCGCTTAGCCCTTTTACAATTCGTAATTTCAATAACGAACGACGCGCATATTCTGCGTAGGACAAGAACTTCACTGACGTAGTGTTTATTACTTCATGAAGGGTTTGAGCATAGTTAATCTTTTGTGGGCATAATGATTTAAATTCCCTAACAAAATTGGACCAGGATCGATCATTTGTAGTCCACTCATTTAACCAAGTCTTTGCGTCACCCTTCAAGCAGTGAGCCACACGCGAAAAACACTCGAGATCGTCCCAGCGATTCACCTGTCTAGCCCTATCCACTTCGTTACACCACACCTCAAAATTATTTATAGCTGGGTCAAATATTGACACGTAATAATTGCTCGACTTACTTTTTGTTAATACCCCCAACGCGTTAACAAGCGCTTCAGTCATAGAAGCATTTTTATCTAAAGGAGGTGTACTGTCACGAACGGAAGGCGTAACACGCGAACCGCTAGCAGTCCCCTCCTCGATCGCGATCAGTCGCGACATAATGGTATCCAACATATTTTTCATAGAATCGTCATGAGGGTAGGATCGAGATTTACTATGATTGCGATGTGAATCGGCAGTACGTGATCTAGATCTATCACGGTAACGATAGTTCTCACTATTGTGCAAACGATTTTCACTATAACGCGAACGCGAACGAGTCATGCGTGAGCGCGAACGAGTTTTACGCGAGCGGGAACGATTTACGTTGTGACGCGAACGACTGTTATCACGATGACGCGAACTTGAACGTGTTCTATCCTGACGCGGCCGAGAGTTATGCGCACTATGTCGCCGCGTTTCATTGGGACGATTAGGCTCAGTCCCGGAGCGAGGCGGCGCGGGCGTCTTAGCTGGCCCTTTACGTAACGTAGATGGACGTGGCATCTTTATTTGAATACAACGGTTGTTTGTGTGGGTATTAAGGCTTATGATTTGTGAGCAAAATGGATTGAGATCCCACTTCTGATTTTAGGGATCAGAAGGGAAAAACAAATAAAAAAATAACAATCGCAGAACAACCTAAACTAATTTATTCAAAAGTAAGCTTTATTTCGACAATAATTACTTAAATTAGGAAAACTCGAGCAATCACAAACAACCGTTAACATTCAACAAGAAAATATAAGAACACAATAAATAATCACAGTAATGAGCACAATTAAATAGCCACAGATATAAAAGTATGGAACGAACTTACTGTAGGTAGCTTAGGTACTGACACCCTTACCATTCGACGACTGAGCAGCAAAAAGGGCTGTACTATGGCAAGCACTCGCTTTTATAGGCATTGACAGGTACCCTCACTACCAACAATAAATTCGGCTTATAATATATTTTCTTAGTTATTTATTAAACATTTTTTAGACTTAACAGGTCAACCCAAGACGTCTACAAACAAGTTACATTTTCGTTATATACGCGTACAGTTACAATTTGTGCTTAACATATTATTATTAGATATTAATGCTTAACTACTAAATAGGATACGCGGGCCCCCCTTTTGCGAGGGGCCCGTAGCAATTGCTACTCTTGCTACGAGGTTAATCCGGCACTGATCTCTATAGAAAGACAACCTAAAGTCGATATGAGACGCTTCACTATATGCATCTCCGTAGTTTAGCTGTGGGCTTCTGTGGCCGCGCCTTACTTGTCGCGGCGTCATCGTGGGCATATTGAATGCCTATCGTTATTCCTTGATGAATGACGGAATGATGGCCTCAATAGTGCGTGATCTTGCGTCAATACCTTGACGATTGTTGACGACAGAAGTGACGCACGTGTCATGATAGAAGAAAGATAAAGGAGATCCTGCTTATTATTATAGTTATTCAATAAGGTCATGTTAAGGAATGGGAGGATAGGTAGGTACGGTTCACTGTGTACTGCCATTCGACAAAATATTGTAAAGGAGTTGTACAGGTTGTACTGCCGTTGGCCTAGTGGCTAGTGGTCGCACGCCTGCTGAGCGTGAGGTCTTGACTTCGATTCCCTGGACAGTCAAACTGTTAGGTGTTGGGTTTTTCCATTAGAAATGATATAGGTACTCAATAGCAGTCAGGAGTCGGATTTGTGCCCGGTTTCTATGGATGTAACAATAGGGTCGCTCCCTGTGGGTAAGTACTGTACACATGTTCTTCTGAATCCTTCGAGAGTTTTGTAGAGTTGTGAGTAACTATGTGTTGTTGGTCAAGGTAAAACAATGATAACATTGAAGTGATCTCTGGAACGTAACTTTTAACAGTGTTGTTTTAAGGAATTGTGTGTCAGTCTGGTTCTCCTTAAAACTTATGGAACTGAGTGTAACATTCATTCTTTGTTACCAGCCTTTGGTCCCAACGCGGTGAGTATATCTACACTGTGCGGACGTATTCTGTCTGACGTTGTTAGGGTTCCGTACCTCATAAGAAAGAACGGAACTTTTATAGGATCACTCGTGTGTCTGTCTGTCCGTCTGTCACAGCCAATTTGCTCCGAATCTAATAGACCGATTATGTTGAAATTTGGTACACATATATGTATTTCTGTGACCCAAACACGGACGTGTAACGTAAATTAATTAATTTTGAATATGAGGGGGCAATAAAAAAAAATAAAAAAGTTTTTCAAACTGTATCGTGGGACATACCTATCAAACGATAGGGATTGTTGCGAGGATATCAAATATTTTTTTAAGTAATATTAGAGTAAATAAATTTAAAGATATTTAAGAAAATAGATAAAAATTGACCTTTAACTCCGAAACTACTGAGCCTAAAATTTTGAGAAAAAATCGGGGAATGGTTCTTCACTCATAGATTACAGGAAAACCTATAAAAAGTCTATGGTCTTAAAATAACATGGTAAATCTCTCAATTAATATTGTGCGTACAAACTTACATTCGCAGTTGGAACATTTATTTCAACCACAATGTTAAGTTTGTGTTTGGGATTAATTCATCCCAACTACGGAACCCTTTATTCTGCATAGTCCGACACGCACTTGGCCGGTTTTATTTGTAAAATAGGACAAACCGGTTAGGGCCTCTACACGAAGGTACAGGCTGAGGAGCACCGCACCGCGCCTGGCATAAAACATTTTATTAACAACATTATTTTTATTTCAAAGTGTGTACAAAATTACGAACTTCCAATATAAACTTTCATCCCCTATTTATGGGATGATAATTCGAATATCCTTCCCTTGCGCTCACTTTCGTTATTATGTTTAAGGAACTCTTTTGCAAAATCGCATGCTTATAATTAGGGGGTATTCCTCGAAGCGCATCAACTTTGAAACGCACCAAAAGTATTCCTCAAAACGCACCATTTAGACCCAGCGCTTTAGGCTGTGCGATGTCTGTCAGTGAATCGAAGATTTTCATTAAGTAGATAATTATGCTGAGCATTTTTCGTTATACTCAAAGATCTATGCAAAATATTTTTCACTGACCGTGACCAACATTGATAATAAACATTAGTATTTATGTTGATGAGTAAAGTTTGAACGTGTTAGAAAATTTGTCCCTGCTCATCATCAGTTTCCGTGGTGTAGCGGTTATCACATCTGCCTAACACGCAGAAGGCCCCCGGTTCGATCCCGGGCGGAAACATAGCTTTTTGTTATTTTATGAATTAATTATAAATAAATTTTAAAGGTTATGGCTACATTTTTGTGGTTTATATTTTCTTGACTTGGTAAGTATCATAGAGATAGGTAACTAATGGGCATCCATTTAAAAAACAAATTTAATTTAAGAACTTTGTACAACTGTTTGCGGAGACTCATTAAATATCTGACATATATATATAATGTACTTAATAATTGAGTTTTGTGTTATTATAGAGCATTGTTTATTGCATTTGATTATGTACCAAAACATAATAATAATTTTCAGATAAAAACTTTAAGCGCCATCTATTAGCGAATGGACATAGTTGAATTGAATGAAGCGGTCTTAAAAGTAATACTACTTGCCGCTAGATGTCGGAAACGGTTTGAAATTTCAACAAAACAACACAAATCTTTTTCCCTTGATCCTGACGATTACTGACATCTTATGGAATACTGAGTAATTGGCTCTAGCATAATAAGTAAAAAATAATATTTACCATAAATTTTCGTTCCGGCCAAGATATTTTAAAGAAGTTGTAAAATTGGTGCAACCGAACGCATCGGACATTTAGTACTCAGGACAAATAATTTACCAACACCAATACCTACCACAGGTATGACTTAATTTTAATATAAATAACATTTAGTTGGTACACGGTCCCCAGAGTTAAAAATAAGCTAGGGCTTATTTTGAACTTACGAAAGCGCCTAAATAAAATAACTAGCAATTTGATAAAGAGGCAACATTCTTCTATTCTAATTTATTAAGGTGGTGTACATCTTCAGTTCTACTCGCATCAGTCGTCTTGAAAGTTATTTTCGTTGTTAGCAATCGTAAGGACTCTACTGAACCTTTAAAAATATCCCAAGAAAAATAAAATTGCAAGTTTAAAGGTTAATTATTGATAATATGTAATAACCATGTTATCGCACCAATATAATCGAACATACTGATATTTTCTTAGTTGTCCACAGACCCTAGTCTGTGAGTATTGTTTGTTTAACTATGCAAACATTAGTTATCAAAGCAAATGCGTTTTCAGGAAAAAAACTGCGCACCCAGATCGTTGCACGATAAAAAAATGCAATGTCTGATAATAACTGCAACGGGTTATCTTTGCAAGGGGTTGACGGCCTCAGGTGTGTGGTACCTATGTTTCTATTTATGCCTATTTTATTGAACTAATAAATTATTGAGTCGCTCCATATTGCTTGACTAAGAAATAAGTTTAGCACCTCCTAAATTATTAAAATGTTTTATAGAATTACTACTCCTGTTAACGGTATGAGAAACAGGTTGTAAAGCTCACCCATCCTACATAGAAACGCGAGGATCCTTCGACCAGTCGGGTATTGTGTCTGGAGTTTGCCCGACGATTGATGTCGAGACGTTGTATATATTCTGGTCGCATGGTAAACTCTGTTTTCGTGAAGTAGGATTTTGCGTGACGTGGGATGTGTAGTTCGCATGTGCCAATGTCGATTCTCTTCCACACTCCCTCAACATGACAAGCCGAGTGCCCAATAAAATTTCCTATCGACAAACAACGATTTTCCATACAATTTTCATCCCCTATTTAACCTCATTTAGTTATGAATGCTCACTGTCGTTATAAAAGGAAGTCTTGTGCAAAATTTCATGCTTCTAAAATAGAACCAGTAGTTTAGGCTGTGCGTTGCTTGTTAGTACACATAAGATTTTTTTAAGTACCTAGATAGGTCAAGAAAAAATTATATGGTTCATACCTTACAGCATTTAATAATTATTTATTAACCACCATTAATTGTAATCAATCATGATGTCGCAAATCATTTGTCACTCAGATTGACTTTCGCGAAAAATTATCGACTCCTACGCATAATGACTAGGTGGCGCGCGTGTGGGCCGCTCGGAATTGATTTCGCCTTTACACTATATTATTTACGTGAGACGTGTTGTCAGTTATGTGGTCCTAGTACTTAGATGAAAATGACGAGGCATACGCTGCGCTGGTATGAATAGGGCAGTATCTCAAAAAAAGCTATAGGTACTCGTATTTAACAGCAGTGCCTGGTAGATAGTTCAAGAAGCCATGCATCACCGCAAGCTGCATCTCATCATAGGCTTACTACCCAAATGCCTTGGCTATAACAACGTTATGCGACCCTAGGTCTTTAGGAATCGTGTTAGCTCTTATACCTAGGCATTGAGATGCAGTAGATTAGGCTCCATCGGCATCGCCCAGCTCTGCGTCGCGACCACCTTGCTGAATGACTCATATTTTTACCACGGGTAGGTAAATAAAATACACTAATTTAGTTACTGTATAAAGGCTCTTACAAACAGGCGCGACACGCGACGCGACACAAAGACACCGCTCGTCGCGACGAGCGGTGTCTTTGTGTCGCGTCGCGTGTCGCGCCTGTTTGAAAGAGTCTTAAGAAACTAGAAGCCGTTTTATGAAGTAGGTAGAACCAAAGATTTTTTAATCGTTAGATTCGCCCTACCCCGTCGAAAGATGATCGTGTTTCTGTTTCGTTTTGACACCTGTAACACACAATGTCGCAGTCACCATAAAAAAGTATAGGGAATGTGTGAGCTCACTCTTCTCAGTGAGGACACTTTTTTCGCGACATATAAACGGTGAGGGGAAAGCTAACGATTAAAAGCTTAAATATTCTATTATATTCGTTCAAGATAATATTAAGCGTTACTGTGTTATATTTCAATGATCTTACTGAACTACATACAATAATATTATATTTACCTATATTCTAAGAATCCTTATCACTGTAATATGATAATCCGGTAAACAGTGCGTTTAATCGATTATTATTCATAGGTCATTTGCTTGAAGGTGAATCGATGTTCATCGATAGAACGCATTACCTTTTTAACTATGAACAAACAAAATATGAGTAATTTCTGTCTGGCAATTATAGACAAGGCATAACAAAGACCAAGCTATTTATAATTGTGCTTTTCCACCATTGCGCTTTGCATAATCAGCCGATAATGTTTCCACTGCTGGAACACAGGCCTCCTCTCTGTGAGAGGGAATGGGGTGTAATCCACCACGCGAGCCCAGTGCGGGTTGGTAGATGTCACACGTCTTCGAATTTTTGGTTTTAGGACATCCCGGGTTCCTCACGATGTTTTCCTTTTCCGATTCTTCTTTTGCTCTGGCTAGAAAAGGTGGATATTCAAAGGTAATGTCAGACTATTATCTAATAAATTATTATGGACATCCTAAGTATATTTTAAGGACATTGCTGATAGTCTAATCTTTAAAAAAAGTGTTTATTCAAATACATTATAATTTTACAATACATATTAACTCTGCCAAACTGATAAGCAGTTAGTTTGCAGACGTTGCTTTTTTTAAATTATATACATAATTTTATTACAAAGCGGGACCCAATTGCAAATCATAAACTGAAAGAAAATTAGGGGGTTCCGCTTGCAACTAAACTTAATGCGGGTATTTAACTTTGGCTTTCAACTCCTAAGTACATGGGCGTACCCACAGTGGGGCAAGATGAAGCAGATGCCCCACCCTGGTCCCTGAATTGAAGCTAAAAATGTAGGTTAAATAAGTTACAAAATTGGAAAAATTCATAATTACCGCGCGAAACAATGTAGTATCGATGAATCGAGCGTGCATGCGTAGTTATACTTTTATTAAGAGAAATTCCTACTACATAAATTAGATTTTATTTACTCCTGCCCCAACCCTTAAAATAATGCTGGGTACGCCCATGCCGAAGTAGAGTTTACTTTCTTTATAGTTTATTTTAATTTTGTTTTCTTTTCGCAATCTTGTTTTGGTATTATCAGTGCATTACTTTGTAATTGTTTTTTTTGCAGTCGGGTTTTTTAAAACATTTTTTATTATTTATTTTTATTCTCCTATTGCTTCGCTATTGCCTGCGTCCATTATCCGTTTTAACACCAATCAACGGGTAGAAAAGGTAATCGTCAATACACCAACGGGTGGAAATTGAACTCACGACTCTCCGTACCTCACTGAGGTACAGCCTCCTCACAAACCACTAAACAATTCGCGGTCTTGAGCACAATTTTCTAAACTGATGTTATATTTTTATAACAAAACTGGGTTAGTATGACATAACACTAGGAAACGATCACAATAGTCGGTTCTTCTCATTTTGCACGGCGTTGCGTCAATCTCGGTGCAACTTTAAGATTTCGTGTACAGGTTGATGCTTTTTGTGTACGTGGGTGGACAACCTACAGAAGATCGCCGGGAATACCTGGATGAGACTCGTACACACCAGGGAAGCATCTGCATAGCGCTAAAGAAAAGAGGCCTATTCTTAGCAGTGGGTAGAACAAGGCTGCCAATTATGATGGTGGTAATGTTTTTTTTTACGGGAAATGTTGGTTTTTGTGTTTTGGGCGCGTTTTCATTAGTGACGTAAAATGTTAGGGCTAACGTCAACATTATAAATAAATAAAGAAACTTGTTTGTAAGCCTTATTGTAAATAAGCAACATCTTGTGATCTATCCGTAAGTTTGTGTCGTCTACGGAACGTGAGTTTAACATTTTAAATGCGGTACTAACAGACACATACCTATTCAAATATCAACAAAAATCGGTCTTATATCAAACTACTAGCACTATTTTAAAATCAGTCAAGTGATTTATATTTGTCTGACCCTTCTTAAATTTCGTTAACAATATTTTTGACCTAGCCTTTACATTATAAAGTTTTTTTTTTTTAATTGCCTTTGCTCACACCGTGGGAAAACTTATACTTAATACAAAATATTATGTACTTATTTTTATATAAAAATGATCATTCTGTATACTACACCGTTCCGGTCTACTTGCCCAGTTGTCGGCGAGTTGCCGTGTTATGTAACACCCTGTAGCAACCGCCAGACACTTTTATTGGTACAACGCCATCTACAACTAATTCGGTCTGTGGACTATTGGAACCACCTTGAGTTTATGGAACCCTAGTATCTAGCAGACATAATAATCAGCTGTTTCTTTGTAGGCTGTCCGTATTTCGCAAGCCATTAAAATAGAGATGAGGGAGGGAGATGATCACTAGCTGCTATGCTGCCTTGGTACCCTGCAGACATTATGACCAGCTGTTTCTTGTAGGTCAAATTCGAAAATCACCGTGAGTCGTGATGAGGAGGCCTTTCTCAATAGGCAGCGCGGGTTTATTTGAAACACCTTAAGCTCATGCCATCCTGGTACCTCGAAGAATTAGTCATCAGCTGTTTCTTGTGCATTAAGGCCGATTTTAGCAGTCATTGATGATGATACCTCTCTCAGTTAGGTTACCTATGCCAGATGCTGTTTATAATTTTGCCTATATAAAACTTTATGTAATAAATATCCCTCTGCAGTGTGAAGGCGTCTTTACACAAGGAAGGAACGAGCATGGGTCACCTCTTTTGGCTTTAAGTTAATTTCCTTACGATATCTCCGAAAGTCAGTGATGTCAAAAAACTTTGAAATAGTAATTTGCCTATGCTGAAACAGATTATTGCCAATTAAAACAGCCAGTGTCATAGTAACCATATTATCATCCAAATCAGTATTATAATGTTGTACAAAATATCATTATGCAACTCGAATTTCAATAAAAGAACATTGTCATGCACGCGCGTTTCATTACCACAGCGCCGTAATTAAAAAATAAACTTATAGGTTATTCGAATTCACGTCGTATCCCGCCATTTTTGTTCAATAATAGTATTGAAAATTTTTATTACTTTTTGTTTACAAAAATGAGTGATACAAGCTTTGATAACACACGATCAGACATTTCTAAAGCATCAAAGGACATTTCTAACCAATTATTACCAGAAAAGTCGAGAAAACAATATTGTACAACAACCTATGGTTTCAGAACCTTTTATAGAGGATTAATGTCATGGGTGTAAATAGTCTTGTATGCAACTGTACATAATTATGTATTAAAACACTCATGAGATACTATTTCGTGTTTTAATACCCCTTACAATACAACAGTTGCATAAATAACTATTATTACACCCACATTGTCTGTTATGTTTTACTCCCGTGTTGTAGAGAAGTCGAGCCCATGACCAACACAAACCCAGATTCCGGGCTTTATTGAAAATGATCAATAATTCTACTAATTCTGGGAATCGAACCCAGGATCCCAAGCTAAACAGTAACGCTTACAACCGCTAGAATATAAAGGCAATGCACCAAATTAAATTGGAATAAAAATAATATCATCAAAAGGTACATAAAGCAGTTTTAAATTACGATGAATGAACGACTCACGTATCAACGATATCACTGCACCAGCAGAATGCCAACGAACACCTTGCTGACAAAATACTAACGATTGTTGTATTCTCAGTAAGCAAAGATTCCAATTAAAGTCATTATTCGATTGTTTTTCTTTATAAATTAGTCACCAGTCACCTGGCGGAATTAGTTTGAAGTTCTGGGTGGAATTTCATGGTGGTCTTGCAAATTATCATGACACACCTTTACATGGGAATTATGCCACATTTTTTGTGTTTTAAATAATCAGCTATGTCGTTTCCGACGTCATCATCTGCCTAGCCTTTTCCCAACTATGTTGGGGTCGGCTTTCAGTCTTACCAGATGCAGCTGAATACCAGTATTTCCAGGGACCGACTGGTTATCTGACCTCCACAACCCTAACTGGGTAACAAGGTACCTCTTGGTAAGACTGGGGGAAGATCGTTTCCTGTGTAGGAGTACCTAACTCCACAGTTAGTCAGTAAAACCTTTTACTTTTTTTAAAGTTATGCATATGAAGAGGGATTTCTAAATGTGATTAAACAGACAAAATATTTCACATCGTGCGTATCTTTCGGGAATGGAGTCCGTAACCCTTCCGTGCCGTTTTTTTCAAAGTCGATAAAAAGTTCCCCTTTCTAGCGCTACGCGAGTTTTCCTCGGGAGTGTATCGGAGGCTGCGCGGGAGTGGGTCGGCGACCCGCCGCGCGGCGGCCTTGCACGTGCGACTGTACAGCCAAGCGACAGAGTGGATCGTGGCTCTTGTCTCCTTAGTTACTGGTGTTCGAACAGAAATGGATAATATTATTGTAGATTATGACAAAAATAATATCTTGTTCGTAAAACATGGTGTTTATTACTAAACTGGCTAGTTCCAAAATTTAATAAAAAAAATATTTTTAACATAAACATAAAGAAATCATTAATGGCTGATTTTTCCAACGTCTGATACCTTTTGGATCTAGTGGATTTAAATTCACTTTTGGCAGTTTTTGAACGGCAAAACTTTGGGCAACAGAGTGTTTATTTAGAATTCTTGACAGTTTTTGAACGGAAAAGCTGTCAAGCCGTGTGTGTATAATAAGAAATATATTTTAAACAAAGGGCAGATTTTAAATGCATTGAAAGTAAATGCTTATTAAAAATGCACGCAGCAACTATGTCGCTCGGCTGTACCGGCGCGTACAACGACCGGAGCGTTGACACTAGTCTATGCAGTTTTGGTAACAACACACCGCGTGTAGTCTAACTTCCTTTAACTCCTATAAACTGATGGTATCCTAGTCCTCCTGGTACAGAAATATACCAGAGGCAAAAGGGGGGTGAGTTTGGTGGGTATCTATTACTCTAATAGATATGACCTATTCTTATTAAATAAGACCAAGGCTACCAGAAGTTACAGGAAGTCTATAAAATGTAGAATAGGGAACTTATTCATGCACGGGAAAAGAAGGCTCACAGGAAGTAAAATCATTCTTGCTACTTATTGGTTTAATCAAATGAAGATCTGGAAAACCCTTAGACGAAGCAGTTTTCGTTTACGAAACGATGCAAGCGTTATAATTTCCAAGGAGTTGGAATTTGCAGCGTATGGTTACTGTTTGCAAAATTGAAAGTGAAAATGGGTCGAGAAAAATTGCTCTATTTCACGGCTTATCTCCTAGTTACCTAGGAGCGTAAGAATAAAACATTAGTTTATTTGTTTATCTTCCTCCTCAAATAGACACTTAAGAAAAGTAGGTCATAATGTGCTTAAACGGACTAACAAACACATTTACTCGCTTATTTAGTTATTTAATTAGTCAAACTGTCATATTTTATTCTAGAATGACATTACTTCTTGCGACTTAGGCGTTTGAATATGATTAGTGAATTGATAAGCCAAAATAATTGAAAGAAAGAGAATCTCGAGATAATTGAAGGATATTGAAAACTAGAACCGACTTAGAGTACCTAATATAAGTACATAGAGCCTTTAAAATCTGCATCGTTGTCGCATGCAACCTCCGCGAGTCCGTTATAAGTTGATGGCATAATTACGACACAAACAATAATTTGTATTTAGAATACTAATAAATAGGCTTATCGATCGACCCGTGCGGCTGTTATAACTTGGCTAAGTTATAACAGCCGCACGGGTCATCGATCAGGTTAAGCTACGCTTGCCGCGGTTGATCTGTGGATGGGTGATCACCTTTACATACCTCTCCGTGCCTCGGAAAGCTCGATATGCCGTTGGTCCTGGCTGTCATTTGTAGATCTTTGATAATTGTTACGGATCGTCAAAAAGCCCGAAAGTCTGACAACCAGTCTTACCAAGGGGTATCGTGTTACCTAGTAACTGGGTTGTAGAGGTCAGATAGGCAGTCGCTCCATGTAAAATACTGGTATTCAGCTGCATTCGGTGAGTAAAAGTAGTTAATAGAAGATAATTATGATGACTAAAATAAAAACAGTACGGGTAAGCAGAAGAGCTGATATGCAGATGTCATGCTGTAAAAAGGTAAATCGATTCCACATTCCCAGTTCCAGGCTACCAAGCTGTCCAAGGTAACAACAGACAGAGTTATTTTCTTATCAATAATATTAGCACGTAAAAATTGTTTATGATAGTTAAAATTAGGCATATTATGTCAATTTATACTACAAATTATAATTTTGTAGGCGTACAGGCATGCGACCACTGGTTTATCATTTTTGTCTTGATTTCTGTCTGAAATATTCTCTTGTTTCATACTTTTTAGAGCGTAATTTTTCAGTAGTCGGGTTTTAGTTTAGAACTTACTTTTTATTCAAATTATTTTGGTGTTATAATTTCGTGAATTTCGTGACAAAGTATTTGCAGAGCAGCTAGATTATATTTTTTTTTGTTTGGGTTTTATTTTACAATAGGTATTAATTTTACAGCCGCGCCGTACGTAGCACAGTCTCACTTTACCTTGTTTTCGACAATTTCAACATATTTATTTACTTAGACAATATGATATAGGTATATACATATTCGTAATTTGCTCATCAAGACCTTTCATTTGATATCCAACATGGCACAAATAAAACATTATTATTTTAGTTCATGACTTTATCCCCTCTACCCTCTACCCATATTGCATTTAATGTGACGTCACATAGCCTCAGCGGACAATCAAGACGCTTCTAATGATACCTCACTTGTCAAATTATGATTACCGATCATAATTTGACAGGTTAGAAGTTATGAGGTAACAGATCAACATACATACATACCGGTCAAAATCATAACCCTCCTTTTTGCGTTGCCGTAGTCAAATAAAAAGTACCTTCTTTCGGCGCTAGTACCAAAAAGGCTTATTTTTTTGTCTGCTGCAGATAAGTGCATCGGCCTAAGGGCCAAGGGCCTCAGAGCAGGCCCTTAACCTCGGTGAAAGTACGACTTTAGACCATCTCGCTTATTTAGTTCATTCACTCTTGAAGGGACAAGGCGGTGGAGGCGCTAGGCTAACTTATTTTTATTTTTTATATAAAAGAGTGTCATAATGATTTTTCTTAAATACGCAAAATAATCGTTGTCAATGATTTTTTTTCTAATCTGAACGTAACGAAACGGGTTTTAGTGAGTTCTGCGGTATGGTACTTATATTATTATTATTACTTGTTGCGTCAAAAGCGTAAGTTCATAAAAACAAAAAAAAAAAAAACTAAATAACAAAAAACGTTTTTGCTTGTATTTTTAATTTATTTATGTGTTGTAAAATACCTTTTAGAATTAAAATCAACTTCCCAAAAAAGAAATTAAAAGTTACTTAAATAGTGGACTTCTATAATAATTTCAATTCCTTAAAAGAATAGAATAGAAATCATTTATTTACTAATAATGTAGGTATACCATATGAGTTTTTTTTTTTAAATTAAATGTGCTTACATTTGCAACCAATCCAGAAACTTATATTCCAAAAAAACTTTTTACAACTATTAAGTCTCCACGGTCGGCCCTGCGCCAAATTTTCAAGGCTGCTAGAGGCGGAAGAAAGCTTGGAAAGCGACAGTGGAATGCTCTGCGGTGCTTACGCATCCCCCCCTCCTTCACCTCTACCTGCCAAGGGGGGGGGGGGGAGTGCAACGCCTTCAGGGCATTTCTTTTGGAAGAAAAGAAGTCATAAAAACTGTTCTACAATAGTTGCTTTGTGGACTGATGTTGTTATTTAAATTAGGAAAAATATGTAGAGGTTCGAAAATCTTGGACAATTTATAAAATCAATGAAAAATAAACTACACTTAAATAGTCGTCCTTGCTTCGTTGGTACAAGCGCTACTGCTGAGCATGAGGTCCTCCTGAGTTCGATTCCCGGTTCGGGTAAATTAATATTGTATTATTCCGTCTCGTATTTCTCAGTCGCAGCCGGCGTCTGGATTTGTGCCCGGTTGATGGCAATAGGCTCGCCCCCATTACATGGGACTTAAACATAACTGGCGAAACGTGGGTGTACTAAAGATTCACCTCTGCCCAACCCTTCGCGGATTACAGGGGTGATGTTATGTTATGTGTTATCCGACATTAGTTAAAAATGAAGTCTTCTCGCTCTCTCGTATCAGCACGAATCATGAAGCACCTGACCCACCGCCGGCGATTAACGAGTAGCGAGTAGCGCTAGCAACTGAGTTAGCGAGCAGCGAGTATGTAGTTCCGATACTTTTGTCGCTATTAGCGAGTGTCCGAGTGTGACGGGCGATTACTCGCACCACTCACTTGGGGCGAAATTACCACTGTTTTATGTCTCGGCGTGAGTTCTGATTGCAAGCGAGCATCGCTGAGCAAGTATCGCAGAGCGTGTGTGATCTTTGATAGTCTTGTTGTTCAGCGACAAACTAGTGGAGCGAGTCCTTGCCGGTGGAGGGTACAGTAGTTGATCAACTATTAATATATGCATCTCTTATGTTTACACGGAACGTATTTACGTATTTTACGTTTCTTGAGCGAGAAAATAGCCGGTAGTTAGTCGCTTCCTCGCCGGTGGTGGGACAACTGTCGAATACCTAGACGCTTTAGGACCGGTAATGGTGTCAATTCCCTTGTTAACAAATTAAACTTATTTAATTTAATCTTTTTCTCTCTAAACAAGAGACTAACAAGAAAGGGACGGACGCTTCCGAAATTTGAAAACACATCGACCAAAATCACGGCACTAATGATTATTTAAGAAGTTAGTCCTGAACACTTTCAGTGCCGGGAGTCCTCCTGGAGGGTTCTCTCAAGTTGAATATAGGATGCCGGGAGCCCTTGCGGAGGGCTCATTTTAAATGTAGGTTTTTCTTAGCGTATTCGGCAATATAAACTGTGGAAATAAAATCAATTGTATATTTTAAAAAGATTTCAAACCTAATGCGACACTCCTCGAGGGTTAACTTGAGCGCAAACGTAATGCCGTTGACCCTCCTGGAGTCAACTTACAATATGTATGGCGGCATGGCGTATGAGATCAATGAAAATGGGTGGAGTCGAAAGTGTTAACTCGCTAAACTAAACCGCAGGCAACATCGCATCTAAATCAAAAAACAAAATCAAAATATCTTATTTCACATAAACCTACATGGGTACTTATGAAACGTCAGAAGCAAGAGAGGAGCCGGCAAGAAACTCCACGGTTACTCTTTTAAAAATAATTGGCTTGGTAAAGCTAATTTATCTTAGCTGGTCCCTCGATTCACACCGCGAACTATGTACAAAGCTACTATGAAAGGACTCCGTCGCGACGTAAGTCACTTGCGCTTAAAACTCAAGCTAGATTTACGTTGATCTTGATTGTCTAGATCTAAATCCACGACCTTTCAATCTGTTGTCACCAGTCGTTGAGTCATTGACACTTGTATAGGGATTAAGTTATTCAAGATCAAAGGCTTATTTATATACTTGTCTAACTTAAGTCTGGTTTAAGCTTTAAATTAATGTCTAAAGACTAATGTAAGTTTAGAGCAGCGGTTCCCAAACTATGGGTCGAGTGAATATTGAGTGGCCCTGGAAAAAATATTTTCAGCCATGATTAATGTTTATTTATTTATTATTCATTTAACAACACCTTAAATCTATCTTTACAGGTTGCTCTAATGCGATAGTTAAGTCTACAAATAAATTTCCATACTTTTTAGTCACTAAATATAAACGAAATTAAAGAAAAACTACAAAACTATAATATTCATAACTAAATTCATGATAACTAAACAAACATAACACCTAAATTTAACATAATTATAACATAACATCCTAGAGGTCGCTAAAGTAAAGTCGTTCAGAGAACAAGAAAACAAGTCAATTTTATCAGCTACCCTGTCGAGCGTGCACAGCGCGCGCGTCAGCGGTACGCGCTGAAGCAGATTGGTGCGCGCGGTCGTCACCACTAGCAGCGGCGGCCGCCGCCGCCTGCTCACATACTCATCTGAGACGCACAACCGAATTTACTGTAGTATGGCAAAATTTGAAATTTGACCCCTCATTACATGAAAAAAGTATGTTAAAACTAAATGCCGAAATAAATTGGACGTATCTAACTTATTGCGATTAAAAATAACTAGAATTGAAGTTGATGCTAAAGCTACAATGACAAAAAAATAGGAAACAAATAAATATAATATGCTTCTCATTGAAATAACAGTCCTTGTATTTGATTAAGTATTACAATTTTCAATTGTATTTGAATGTTTTTTTGTTTAGGTTCTTTTATATCAAATTTATTTTTATTTTATTGTTTTTGTTATATTTATAAATGTTATTAATGTTGGAACGCCGACGTCTCCCCTCTAGGAAGTGGGCGCTAATGGCTGCAACACAGTTTTTTTTTAACTAATGTAGCTGTTAACAAACACATAAAATTGTAACCCTGTTTTTGTTCTTGATTTATTAAAAAAAAAATCATTCATTCATATAGTTAAGTATTATGCTCCGTTTTTCACTTGAGTCTCGCATTTGGATGTTTTTGCTAGGTGGCTTGCGGTCCAGTCAACTTTGGGAACCAATGATCATGGCAACTAGCGACCCGCCCCTGCTTCGTACGGGTACAATGGTGACATATCAAAACATCATGAGTTTTGCTATAACTAAGTTAAATATTAATGTATTATACTCATAAACCTTCCGGAATAAATACTCTCAATTATCGGGTCGACCGATCAGGTTAAGCTACGCTTGCCGCAGTTGGTCCGTGGATGGGTGACCATCTTTACATGCCAAAACCCCTCCGTGCTTCGGAAAGCACGTTAACCCGTTGGTCCCAGTTGTCATTTGTAGATGTTTGACAGTCGTTATGGGCAGTCAGAAGCTCGAAAGTCTGAGAACGAGTCTTACCAGTTAGGACTGAGGTATAGGTTAGATAGAGAGTCACTCCATGTAAAATACTGGTATTCAGCTGCATCCGGTTAGACTGGAAGCCGACTCCAACAAAGTTGGAGGAACAGGATTTTAGAAAATTCATCCTTAAGGGGTCAAATAGGGGATGAATTTTTGCGTGGAAGTCCGTCAGTTTAGGGCACACAGTTTGTAAATAATAATAATGTTCGTGCTGATATTTCCTATGACAAATATGCAAATGTCGCCTAAGAACACGGAAAAATGATGAAACAAGCAATACAAACGACTTCATGATGATCACAGTTTCAACACGTTTTGGAGCGTGATAGACTACCAAGGATTCAGATGATTTTAGAGATAATTCTAATTATGTCACTAATTGACGGATGATTGTAGATGAGAATAAAAATGGTTTTACACTGGGTTCTGTATGAGGGGCTTGTGGCTTAATAATGACAGCCGCACGAATCGATCGAAGGTTAAACTACGTTTGCCGAGGTTGGTCTGTGGATGGGTGACCATCCATTACATATCGACACTCCTCCGTGCCTCGGAAAGCACGTTAAGCGGTTGGCCCCGGCTTTCATTTGTAGATCTTTGATAGTCGTAACGGGTCGTCAAAAGCCCGAAGGTCTGATTTCCAGTCTTGCCGTGGGGTATCATATTTCCTTGTTATTGGTTGTGGAGGTCATCTGACCTCGGCGGTCGCTCCATGTAAAATACTGGTATGCAGCTGCATCCCGTGAGACTGGCAGCCGACCCCAACATAGTTGGGAAAAGGCTAGGCAGATCATGACTGAGTTCTGCTCAAATGATAAGGGGTCATAACCGTCTATGGACATCAGAAATACCGGAGACATCGCAGATGCGTCTCCATCCTAGAGATAAAGCTGAAATATCTAATGTGTCTATAATGAGGGTTTCCACGAAAATTCAAGCAACTAGTAGGCGCCACTTTGACAAGAGTTCTTCCATTTCGACAATGAACATAAAACATATAATGACTATAAGTGGTACAAAACGACCACTCATTATTATAGTGTAGCAACACTGGTGTCACTTGATCTTAGTCGCAATGGCTGGCATACTCGCCTGTAGCAATATGTCTGAATAAAAGTATCATCGTGACATCCTATACACAGTCACTCCACGTGAACTCATACAGTAGCTCAGGACCACGTTACAATTACGTTCATCATTCGTTAAATTTATTCGTTCGTCATTCAGTTACGACTCGAGAAAATATAGGCGCTTTGACACTTTTGACAGGTGCCCGGACTTAACACCTCTGTGCTGCCATCTAGCGAACGTAATTTCATTGCACTGAAAACCAGAACACAGAAGCACTGCTAGACGATAGAATGAGGTATTGTGTACTTTCCCGGTCGAGCTCCTTCAGAAAGAACTGAATAGCATAATCAGCCTATAAATATGTTCCCACTGCTGGGATACAGGCCTCTTATTTTCAAGAGGGCGTGGGCTGTAATCTACCACGCGGGCCCAGTGCGGGTTGGTAGATGTCACATCTCTTCGAATTTTTGGTTCTAGACATGCACACGATGTTTTCCTTCACTATTTTGAGAGCAGTGGTGTTCAAATTATTTACACAAAGTTAAGCGCCTGCCTGGGTTCGAACCATAGATATTTTTTATATTTTTATGGTTCGAAACCACGAGCTACAACTCGTAAGTAGAGGCCGTTACCATTGGGCCACCACTGAATTACACTGCCAATTTTGAAAGGAACTGTCTTTTTTGAGTATTAGCTTACGGGTCGATTAATCTTCAGTTATATTGACATTCAGTTCTGTCTTCCTATCTACTAATTGTTTTCCTATCCCTTTTTGTTGTTTACCATTCACAAACAGACAGACAACTTCTAAATTAACTTTATACAATGTAGTTGTGAACCCAGAACAATTTTCTTAAGGAATCCTAATTATCTAATTACAAACAATGTTCTTCCTCGCTCGGTGACGCATCAGATATAATTAGTGTATTGTTATAACTACTTATCACGTAATCTTATTTACCTATTACTGGTTGACTATTTACGGATATAAGGTCTACAGAATAGTGTGTCTCAGTATTAAATGTTTGCATTTTTTATAAGCAATCAATTCCTGATTGACATATTTTTTGGAGAATTTTACTCTTTACAATCTTTGACCTATCCTTCACAAGCGATCCAATTCCATAAAAATGAGACAAAAATCGTTCCTACGCAATTACTGTCTTTAACTTGAGTTGCTAAGGTTAATTTTGATGTTGAATGTCTGTCTGCATTGCCCCATACTATCGCGTCTACGCCGATCTCGTGGGATAGTTCCCAGAAGATAATTGTAATAGAATTTTATACTAGTTACTTCTATTCGATTATGTTTGCCTGGTACTCGTGGTTGTTTATAAACTTATGTGCAATACTCGCCCTTATGATTTCGGTAAATAAACACATGTATGGATATTGGCTAGCAAATTATTAATGGAAATTGATGGACAAATTGAGCTATTTTGATGGATATAATGACTAAATTGATGGATTGTAATATAATATAGACCAAGTGAATGAAAGAACGATATTTAAAAATTCTCTGCCACAATCTCATAAATTCAGATTATCCGATCATTTTTGTTCGAAACATACTTTATCAACAATAAATCTTGAGCATTGTGAAAACGACGATAGTTAATTACCTAGCTATTACACAAATCTAATACGGGAAAAATAAAGACAAAAAATTCATAAAGACACACAGATTACTGCATTTCATCACTATGCAGTAAGATTGATCGATAGGGTGCTTAGACTTTAAAGATTTCATCTACCTAAACTTTAAACTTTCTTACTGTGGACTGAATTCGTTACATTCAGTCCTAATAAGTTAAAAGGAAAATCAGATCGGGACTAACGAGTGAGCTAGTTCCATTTTGGTATTTCCCTAAAGGCCAAGCCCCCTGAAAGCCATTAGATAAGTAAAATCGCCTACGTATCGAATCTGAGACACACGAGCTCTTCGGTCATTATGTAGCCCTGGTACCAGTGATTGGCTTTATTGATATTATTGAGAGGTGAGTGATGATTGATTGATGATCAATTATTATCATCATCACCTTTTATGGAAAACTTGATTAATTCTTGTAGATTTTCAATTTTCAGTACTTTGTGATTTTAAACTAACTTAATGTAATAAACCTGAAGGGGTTCTCATTGTTTCGGATGTTGAGTTTTATTTTAATTTATGATGAAATATGAAGTTAAATTGCTATTGCAGTCAGACTATCCACAGGTGGCACGCAATTGTTTTGAAACTGGCAAAGAAAAAAGAAATGACTTTATGACATTTTCATATTGCATCAGCTGAAAAATTGATAACCAAGCTATTCATTGCTCAATAAATGTATGCATGTAGTTAGTTACACACAACAATTTTTCAAAAATATACCCTTACCATCGAGTGGGCAATCGATGAAAGTAAGGATCGTGAGGAAAACTAGATTTGATGGTGGGGAATCGAGAAGAGGTCCTTATCCAGGACAAGCAAGATATTCTTATATTATTTAGTATAGGTACAATTTGATTAATAATTCAGCTTAACCGGGTGTAAAGCCCTTGTCCATTGCCTATCAAGGCACTGTCGCCTGGAGTATCATGGTTCTACAAAAAAAAACAGGTAAGGTTACCTTCATGATCACCAAGCCTCTTTCTCTTTTACGTAACTTTGATTCCAATTTATTCAATGAGGAAATTTTTAGCAGCAACTCCAGTCACAGAATCGTGCCATATTATGTAGGTTATAGTCTAATGATAACCTAACATAGCAGTGATAGCCCAGTGGTGCCAAGACTGCCAAGTCATAGGTCTTGAGTTCGAACAAAAGGCACGCACCTCTGACTTTTAGGATTCATGTGCGTATTGCATATCACTTGTGAAGGAAACCATCGTGAGGAAACCGGCATGCCTGAGCGATATTTCTCGACGGCATATGAAGACAATCAGAGGCCCATGGGCGGCTTTAAAATTCCAGTAGGCCAATTCTCGTACTTATAAATCCTTCACATTCAAGTCGCAATCTGTCAAACTGGTAAAAAAATGTTGGTATTGTATTTTTGACAGATTGCGAATGAGAACGGTTTTAAAAATTACGGGAATTGTCCCTCTGGTTAGTCACTAACTACACGAAAAGAGGAAGATGTAGGTAGGTACACCTTGAATTGTCGTAAAAGAAATGTGGGTAGAAGTTACGAGACCTCACTTGATCTTTTTGGGGAGTAAAGGGCAAAGGCCTTTTCTCTTACAGAGAACAAAAAACAGGTTTTTTCTAGAAAAAAAGGTTATAAAAAAAAATATTCTGTGTTCTAGAGCGACGTCATGAATATGACTCCAAAGTAATCTTGATACTTTCATCTGAGTGTCCAAAAATAGTACATAAATATGAGTGGCTGACTTCACTACGTGCGGTGCTTCATCAAACGCCTAAATCCGCATTTACATGCGACGCGTGCGCTCCCTCCCCACCACTGTGCGCTTGCGCGGACAAACTTTCACTTTCATTTGTAGGGCAAACGTTTTGCTTTGACAAAGTTGTCGGGGTCCTCTTCATGTTGACGTAAAGTCAACTTTGGTGACTTGGTATAGAGTTTGATTTTATTTGAGTCTATATTGGTGTATGGAACTTCGTTACAACTGGGAATTCAAATGACAAAAGTCGAAAGTGAAGATTCGAATTTCAACGGAATTGTAATTCTTGTCCGGTTACCTTTAGGTCGGTTTTCGGATGATGTGGGTATTCTTTTAAGATGTTTTGCTAAAAAGATGCGCGAGTTCCGATATTCAGAGCCTTTGACGGATCCATGTTTTGTGTTATGAAATAGAATTGACACGAACTTTTGTGTTATTTTTCTCTAAATTATTTTTTTTTATACAATAATGGTCTTGCACCATTTACCGTCTTGAACGGCCTTAATAAAAAGAAAATTATGAAATTCCGATTTCTTCCTGTAAAAATTATAAAATGCTAGGTTTTCATGTGTTTGTACGTGTTTGAGAAGAACCAGGGCTTCAATTAATTTCCGTTTAATCTTCTGTTATATTACTTGAACAAATCGACTCTTAAACTATCCTTTGGAATAATATTTAGAAATCTAACTAAATTTTCATATATATACCTACTAGGTTTAAAAATAAAATATTAATTAAATTAATATCTATTTACAGTTTAACAGTGTTCGTTTTTCACTAAGTTAACATCAAACGAAACAGGAGTTATTAATTATTATTAAACTGACATCAAAATTCCACATAATAGTTTCTGAAATACTGTAAAAAGATGAGTACAAAAACACCTACTTTTAACTTCTTTCAGTTCCGATCTAACGTCATTTATAACTAAAGGAGTTCCAGGATCTTCAAAGGAAAAAATATTTATCAAAATGGTGTCAGTCGGATATGCATTAAAAGTTAATTTTAAAACGGAAACCGAAGATGTCCTACTTACGGCTTTAGGGTGAGTCAGAAAAAAAACCCGTTATAACTTAGACGCCTATCACACCGATGTGTAACAACAAATACGTGACAAACTTCAAATCAACTTATTATACCGCTCGTATTGCCCGAAGGGGTAAACAAACATGTAAATCAAAACATAACATCAATCCTGTAATCCCAGAAGGGTTGGGCAGAGGTGTACTATTAAACCCACATTTCGCCAGCTACGTTTAAGGCCCATGTAATAGGCGACGAGCTTAGTGCCATCAACCGTGCACAAATGCAGCTTCTGGGCTGCTACTAAGAAATTTCAGATGAGAAAACCCAATAACTCATTCATTCATTTCGAATCTTATTCTGATTTTAGATCATTTTTATTTTCAATACAGTCAGTAACAGTCTTCATAACAGTAAACCTGAGTTTACTTCTTAGTCAACCGGTCAGGTGGGCGTGTAACCGATTCTTCATTCTTATGCAACGTTAGACCAAATATTGGCCACACACCGGCGCCAACTGTTGACAATAGACAGCTATTAAAATACCAGCATTGTATCCCTGATCACCTTGACAGACCTTATATTTATGCTGTTAATTGGATTCTTCTGAAAAAATCCTGATCGAAAAACCTTATACGCTTTGCCTGACCTGGGAATAGATCCCAGGTCCAACGAGGTAGTCTAGTCGAGATTTAAATCCCGTGTAATAAAGTGTCATCACCAAAGTAACACATATTAACATCAACCAGGGTAATGAACACATGTCAAATAGATAAAAAAATGAAAAGATAAAAGATAGTCTATCAGGTTAGGACATTGATGAGGAATTTCATAAATAACCATAGATGAGTCTGCTTTTCATCTTTCATCGGAGGATCTCGTGGCTAAGTAATGACAGCCGCATGGGTCGATCCATCAGGTTAAACTACGCTTGCCGGGGTTGGTCCGTGGATAGATGGCCATCTTTACATACCTACCGAGACTCCTCTGTGCTTCGGAAAGCGTGTCAAGCCGTTAGTCCCGGCTGTCATTCGTGGATCTTTGACAGTCGTTACGGGTCGTCAGAAGCCCGAAAGTCTGACAACCAGTCTTACCAAGGGGTATCGTATTACCCAGTTACTAGGTTGTGGAGGTCAGATAGGCAGTCGCTCCATGTAAAATACGGGTATTCAGCTGCATCCGGTTAGACTGGAAGCTGACCCCAACATAGTTGGGAAAAGACTGGGCAGATTGATTTTGAATCAGCTTTTTATCGAGCCAAGCAATTAAGAGATTATTACAAAGCAATTGGCAAAAAGTGCCTCATGCTTATCATATTTCGGGATTTATGGAGTACTGGAGTTTCAAATTTAATTAATTATATTTAATTAACAAGTAACAATGGACTCAATATGTTACTAAGAATATTTCTTAACAACTATGTTATTAAACTTAACCTAACACCGCCATTATATTTATGAGAATCCCTGCTACAAGCTCAACACCGATGTGGAAAGCTTACAGCAGTGATTCACAAACAGTCCAGTCCGCTCGCGATACACTGTAGTCGGCGCACCAGGGAATCGCATCTTTTGCGCATGGTAGCATAGAAGCAATCGACACGAGCATCAGCAAACATCCCTGATGCGCTACAGAAGCGGAACAGCCTCATCAATACCCGGAACGCATTATTATATTGAACGCAAAGGGCGCTGTACGATTTTTGAGTATAATCCACCTACAGGCTGCACGTGTAAACTGAAGTGCAATATGCATGAAATTAGGTTCTTTTAACTACTCTCTCTCTCTTTAATAGGAGGGTGATGACGTAAAGTGACGTGACGGAGACTCTCAAAAGTAAGGATTGGCTAGACTTTTGACTCTAGTGTCCGGTTAAATATGATTTACAGAAAATTGCCATTAAAAAGTGCCATTATCCCTAATGGCACTTTTCTGGGTGTACCCAAAGCGATAATTATAATTGAAGAGGAACTTACAAAATCTATACATATAATAAAACAGGCTTGTTTCATTAAAATCGGATGTTGCAAAAAAAGTTATCGTCATATAAGACGGTGTTCTGTTCACGACAATATCTGACAAAAAGTACCAGGCTCGCATGAATTCAAGATAGTATTACAATCATTAGTATTATCCCACGAATAGGATTTGAATGAAATTTGGCGCACAGATAGTAACAAAAAGTACTAGGCTTGCATAAATTCACATTTAGTTTATTTTGAAAATGCTATCTATACATAAAACTAGACAAGGTTTGCATGAAAGAAAAATTTGGAAAATCCACCCAAAAAGTCGGAAATACACACGGGTGATGCCGGGCACGAACAGCTAGTATTTAAATAATTATAATATCTAATGATTATCTACGCGTAGGTTACAATTCCATGACATGCCGCGTCGGTGTGACACACGTCCGTTATGCGTACGCGCCGTTTCGCGGATGTATCATGGCGGATTCAGGATCACACTCTCGCTTTCGTATGAATGTTCATACTTTTACCTTGACACGCATTGTGTGATAGTAGCGGTATATTGGTAGTGTTTTTAGATGACTCGACCTCATCTCTTGTATTTGCAGGAACTGGAAAAAGAATAGCTCATCCATATATATAAATGTATAACAATCAATTGTTGTGCATTAATCTCACAAAAACTCGAAAATGGCTTGACTGATTTTTTTTTTGTTTTGTTCGCCTCACTACTGAGGTGGTTTAGGAAAAAAGATAATTAGGAAAAAACCAAAAGAACTGTCGAAAAATCGTTCGAAATTTTGTCAAACGTGGTACGTCGTGGTAAAATAGTAGCTGACTGGACAGACGTTGTACTGGTTTCTATAACTCAATTGCAGCCCCACCTACTGGGTCCAATTATGAATCTAAACCATCCAGGGATACTCAAATACACATAAAAAACTTCAAGATCGGTTCAGCCGAAGAGTGACAGACACTGAGTCTTGCACTGCACAGAAAGAAACAAAATTGATTGTTTTGTTAATATTTCGTCAAATTATCATAGTGAACTTTCTCCATCCCACTACTGGGACAAGCCGGTCTATCTTAAAAAAATATCACCGTAAAAACTTATGTGAAGTCGGCTGTCAATTGTCATTCCACCTGAAGCAAAGGATTGAGATTTATGACAGCTTATTTCACTTAAAATTTCACGATGGAAATCGGCAATAGATCGATCGCTGGTCCTGCTCCTTGTTATGCCTGCTATCCACCTCAATCTCGCGCTGGTCGCATCCAGGTCACATCTATGATTCAGTTAATCAAATCACGATGAGTTTACCAATACCTTGGACAAATCAAGCAAATCAGTCACTTTTTTACTGTCACCGGATACTATTATTAAAACTGACAAGTACAAATTGTAATTTTGTGCAGTTAGTATCTCTCTCCTTAGTCTGTAGGACATACACGAGACGATGACAAGTGAGAGAAGAGAGTTATTAACTCTCCTTTTTGGCTTACTTGGCAAAATACTGCATAATCACACAAATCATTATCTTGAGTTTTAGAAAAAATCGGATTCCTTAGTGCTTGGATCTAAGATCACTAAGAATTTCATCGATTTTACGCTGCACTTAAAATGTAAAACATAAAAAAAAAACATTCGGCACATTTTCACACAACTTTAAACGACTTCCTTCCACCAAAGGGGTGGCATAAAAAGACAATTGTGTTACATAACCTCTCGCAAATCGTTGAATGTCGGTCAGTCGGTTGTGCAATAGTGAAAGGTTGCATAAGCCAGCTTAGGCGAGATGAAGCTCTTGCGCCAGAGCCGCGGCGCGGTGTATAGACGCGACAAGGCTTTGATAGAGGAAATTGGCTAATATAATGGGTTTTATAATGAATTTTGGACGTCATTTGTAGTTTTGGGGCCTGTTTAAAAATACAAAAGATATTATTGACTTAAATTCCTATCCCATTTCTTGTTTTTTTTTTTTTGGTATGCAAGACCTAAAATTTACCTATTTATTTTGTGATAAAGGTCGGTCAAAATCAAGATCAAAAGTCAAATCAGTCAGATCTGCTGAGAATCAACAGCTTTTGAACGTCAAAATAACATATGACAGACCCCCAAAACGCCCACCCTTCACCACTTCCTAGTACTTTACCTGGGAACAAGAAGTTGCGCGACTGACTCCCCAGTACCGTATGATGACGATTTTGCTTTACATTTTGCTAATTATCCTACGAATAATGAAATTATCCCAAACAATTAAAAAAAGACATGAGATTAATTGTGACTGAATAAAATTAATAATTAATTTAGTTGGTCATTCAAATTCAAAATAGGTACTGAGACTGGTTGAGTAGAGATTTACCAAATGATTGCTTGCGATAATCTGACGGACGATCCATATACAGAAGCATTTTTAACCGATTTCAAAAAAGGAGGAGTTATCAGTTCTTCGGAATATATATATATATATATATTTTTTTAATGTTTGTTCCCCGATTACTCGAAAACGGCTGAACCGATTTGAAAAATTTTTTTTTTGTTTGAAAGGGTTGTTCCAAGTTGGTCCCAAGTTGGTCCCATTGTCATTTAGTCACGATCTGATGATGGGTTCTTGGAGAAATCGAGGGAACACTTCAAATATTATAGGCACACCTATAGTGATTTGGGTATTTTTTTATTAACTCGTGCATTTGCTCACGAAAAGCACCATTTGGTAAAGTAGAACTGATGAATTACAAACCAACACACTAAAAAGTAAAAAAAAAAAAATTACCGAAAATACAACCGACTTCCAAACAATAAAGTGAAAAACAACTTTAATTTCGGAAGTCGGTGGCAAAAAACTTAAATACTGATTGATCCAAAGACACTACCGAAATTAAAGTTACTTTTCACTTTGTAGTTTGGAAGTCGGTTGCATTTTTGGTATTTTCTTTTTAAATAAAAATATGCGAATGATTCCAAAAATCGGGTCCTATCTATTGTTTGGTTAATAACACGTATTTTGTAGACCATTGCGAAGTGATAACCACTGTTCGTGCAGTATCTGTCTTATGCAACTAATTATTATCTCTAACTAATTACGTAGTTAAAGAAATTATTGATAAATCATCATAAACAATACGTGGTGGAAAACATTAAAGAACTATTAGGAAATGCAAGCATTTTTTAAGTAATGAGAAGACCTCCTAGGGATCTTGTGAAAAGAATAGCCTGCACATGGGTTCTTATGAAAACATCAGATTTTATGAAAATTATCAGTTTATTGAGAACAACCTATTATTTTTCATTCATTTGGTACCGACATTGACCATTTTGTTAGTACAGCAACAATGTCCATATTGTTGCGTCATGAAAAGTACTAGGACAGCATAAATTGGAAGAGCCACATCGTTAGCGAATTCCACCTGGTACCCGTTACATTGTAATAATTTTGTGTAACATGCCAGGGCTACATAACATTACAGAATTAGTTAGTTCAATCCTTACTGAGATAGAGATATTCTACCGACTTTCGCTTCTGCGATCCTCTTACAATCTCAAGATCGAAAGGGGGGATGTATGTAGGTTGCGCCAAAGTCTTTGTTCCCCTCCTATTTGCGGTAATTTCAAGCTTAATCGTGATACTGTGTACTCATTTATTTGTAGAATTTGTTAAAAAGTCATTTCATTATTGTAATTTCATGCATAATACCCACATTATGCATAAAATTCGAATTTATAAGTAGGAGATCGTTGATGTAAAAGAGAGAGGATTTTAGGTCGAAATTAAGATTAACATCCGATTAATCTATTTTGCTAATTTATACCTATTATAATTTATTTTAATTGTTTTACATAATGTATTGTTACTTTAGTTCCTGATATAAATATTCATGAAATAGAAAAAATATGTTAAGGCTCCATCGTGGAACGATTACACACTTCATTATATGTTTCTTTCCAACGTATGAAGTTGACAGACAGGCGTAATAAGTTTCGCAAATGGGCCTGATTTATGAAAACCGCGTTTTACAGCCTGTTGGGTGTCCAATCAAAAGTTACCGGTAACTTTTTGTGTAAGTGTTTTCACCACTGCATCCTTAAGTTTTTCCTTTCGAACACAAAAATGTTTTTAGCTAAAAACGATATACCGGAGTAATGATTTTTCTTCGATGATATTTTCAGCTAGCTATTGGGATTCTAAAAATACAGCCCTGTGTCAGATAGACCGAGATACACATACGGCGTAAGCTTAGAAACGAAGGACCGTTGACAGTCTTTGGTTATGGAATCCTAATAATATAACAATGTAAGAATCGGAAAAAGTGCATTTCCCGAGCTCATTGCATAAAACTATCTAACTCAAGAATTAAGTTCAAGGCCTAGTTTCTAGTTCCACGGCTCGAGCATAATTTTAAACAATTAAAATTAAAACGTTCCAAAAGCCATTGAACTAAAATCCAAGACATGTTTTTTCTCGTGAGAACAACGAAAAAAAATTACATAAAAATATAAAATGGTAGTTCCATGTGTTACATAAGTTCTTAAGATCAATGATACGGGGGAAGTGATACAAGCTTGTATGTTAGTAGGTGAAAGAGTTGCGCAATTATTGTGCTGATACAGTTTTGTAATTACCCCTCTGTTACGTGATAAACACGGGTCTTTTTTGGCATTTTTTTTGTGCGACAGGTGTCATGGTTTGTGGGTATTGTGATTAAGGTATTTTATTAATTAAAATTATATTAAAAATAACATTACAACATCACGCCTGTATTCCCCGAAGGGTTAGTTAGGCAGAAGGATTAAAAAAGGAGGATTTTTTATTTATATATACGCCGGTTCCGAATTAATAAATAAAGTGACTTGTAAAAGTATTTTTATAAAGAGTAATAGTAGAATAATAAAAAAATATTTTTTATCAAACGTGCAACCGTTACTTTTTTCGAATCTAAAGAAAAACGGTAAAATAATCTATGCTTCGAATAAATTCAGAGATTTGCATGATAACAAAATAACAATTAAAATTAATGTTTAACTACTGTGTCAGTGGGTGAACGATGTTGCACAATAGTTGTGCTATAATATTATAATGTTATGCGCGTGCGCGTCTGATACAGTTTCTTTTAAATTACCGTTTTGTTACGTGATAAACAAAGTATTTATTTCGGCCTATCTTTTTGATAACAGCCTTTTATTGTTTTTTTTTTAGTTTCTATTTAATTTTGAAAGAAATTAGTCTCTCCGATGAACATATTTATTTTTATACGCTTTTATTTATTTAAATATTTTTAAAAGTATAAAGCATTCCGTTTTATTATATCCATGAATAACTTTTAAAGTTGTTGTTTTCTTAAAAATAAAATGAAAGTAAGTTTTTTCACTACAAGTTTAAATGGTATAAAATTTTAAGTCAGTATGACAATGTCAGCGGGTGAGATAACATGTTGCGCAATACCATAATTATTAATAATTTTAATTTGTATGCAGCCTGATACACTTTTTAGGGTTCCGTACCTCAAAAGTAAAAAACGGAACCCTTATAGGACTCGTGTGTCTGTCTGTCCGTCTGTCACAGCCAATTTCCTCCGAACCCAATGGACCGATTAAGTTGAAATTTGGTACACAAATGTATTTCTGTCACCCAAACACGGATGAGTAACGAAAATAAATGAATTTTGAATATGGGTCACTTTTGGGGGACAAATAAGAAACTTTTCTTTTAGGTATATCAAATGAAAGGGCTTATTAATAATAATATAATAATAATAAAATTTATTTCAGAATTGCTTCCATAACTTGTTAGTAACAATGTTCTTAGCCTACGTTAGTAATAGCATAATAACAATGAAAATGAAAATAAAACAAAACAACGAAAATATCTCAGGCACTTGCTTTCGCGTGTAGACCTATACAGTGCGCTATTAGTACGGAGTCCCATCAGCCTGCGCACGCGGCCAGGATGGCGTTGTTATTGTGAGGATTTTTTTTTATAATTTTAAAATAAACAGATTTAAAGATATTTAAGAAAATAGATGAAAATTGACCATTATCTCCGAAACTACTGAGCCAAAAATTTTGAAAAAATACCGAGAATGGTCCTTCACTAATAAATTACAGGAAAACCTATAAGAAGTCTATGGTCTTAAAATAACATGGTAAATCTCTCAATATTGTGCCTACAAACTTACATTTGCACTTGGAATGTATCGGAGAACATGTATTTCAACTAAAATTTAAGTTTGTATTTGGTATAACTTCATCCCAACTACGGAACTCTTCATTGTGCATAGGCCGACACGCACTTGACCGGTTTTTTAAGCTTAGGTACCGTTTGTAACGTAATAAATGCAATTTTGTGTTCTACTTTTCGTGATTTTTTTTTTCTCTAAGAAATTAAATGTCGAGTATACAAAAAAAAATCAATGTTTTTTTTTTTAAGTTAAAAATAAAATAATGCTAATGAAATATTTACGTTAGTGTAAGTTGTATTCAAGTTTAGTTAGTATATAATGTTTGATTATATTGTTTGTTATAAATAAATTGGTAGTATTTCCATTTATTTTTATGAAAATATGTTATACGCTTTTACGTTTTTCCTCTTTCCTCGATCAGTTTATAGAACGGACTTTGACATGTGCAACGTAAGATAATCAAAAATTAATTTAGCCCCGTTTCATCAATCCGTAAGCTTAAAACAGTTCTGTAAATAAAGAAAATCTTATCAAAAGTAATCCCACCAGTTTTCGAGATAACATTGTAAAAACAAACAAAAACACTTAAAACCGTCAATATTAATCAGCCGTAAGATGTGGTCCGACAGTTAAAATTTAACTGCAAGTCAACCAAAACTAGCTACGTCACTAGGAGTCAAGAAGTTCGACAGAGGGCGTTGTCCGCAGTGAAATTCGGCGTTATGCCGAACCCGGCGGCCTTCACGCCGCTTTCCATTATACAGTACCTTCGTTTTCTGTTCGCCTAGTACTCTGTTTCACTTAGTATGCACAAAAAAATGTAGCTCGTCGGTTTGTTTACATAAAAAAAATGGTAATTTTGTTTTTTATGGAGACGACGAGAAAAAATATAATGTTTCTTGTGGGTCGTTATGAGAATTATAATTTTTATATTATGTTTGGGTGTTTCTAGGCGCCATTATTGTGGTGCCTTTATGGTGTTCGTAGCTACATTCGTAAACAGGCAGTAAACCATAGATAGGATCGCAAAATGCATAAATTAGTAGATACTGGTTGCTAGCTGCACTATGATTCATAAAGGCTACCTTATTTCCGTCCGCGAGCTAGCTAAACAGTTACAGTAATAATACCTGTTACGTGAAAACTATGCTACGACTATGATAAAGGTTCATACTTTGAATTCTATCTTCTTCAGCCAGTCAGCAAGGCTAGTGGCGTAGCTTACATACTGCTCAGGGAGTGCCAAACGCTTGACAATTAGACCTAGTATCTCAACATGAGTTAGTGTTTTCGATTTCCTATTTAGTTTCCAATTTTACCATTAAAAAAAGGTTTATACAGGCTCTATGTCTGCATAGAGCTTGTATAAACCTTTTTTGTTAACTTGGTTCCCATACTTATAAACAATCGTAGGACGATAATGCCACAAAGCAAGTTGGGCTAGTAGGTTGATTCAGAATGACATCATCAATGCATAGGTCAATGCTGTGTGTAGCCCATTTATTGGTTACTCCTGCTGCAGAGTACACGAAAAGAGAGAGTTGGCTATTACCGCCCGAGGACTTTCTGCTGGCTGATGATTTGTCACCTTGTGCATGGGAGATTCTATTCAAAGAGGTGTAAAAAAGATTATATGTCACAAATGTGATTCATCTATATTTTCAGGCAAAAACAGTGACATTTTCCGCCTGCATATTTGACTTTGTTACATTTTTTTATAAAATAATAATGTACTAGGATGTCTTCAGGACAGCTGTTGATTTTGGCCCTTACAAGATAATAGAACTATGTTTCTGGCTTCTTACCTCAAGTAACAATAATCGGATTAGCGTTTAGCAATGAAATCTACATCGCGATTTCCTATACGACTTTTAAAAGCCCTTTTCCGGCGTAAGTCCATATGATATAATATTCCTATGAGAAAACCCAATTTTCCGGCAGCAGTGCGGGGCGAGGCAGCGGCGGGTGAACGCTCTCCATTCGACGCTATCATCCGCGGTGCGCGCGCGCAACCGCCTTTATTAGTGTGCACGAAGGGCGTGCGATGTACATTTTTTTATGTCAAACTTGTGGCGATATGTGTAAGTTTAATATAGTGTATTTAATATGTGTAAGTTTGTGATACACATAAATCTTGCGGAATAAATTTTCAAAATTATAGTGAAAACCACATCAAAATCCGTAGACTATTTTAGAATAACAACACGGTCACACTAATATGTATAGGTATAGATGATGGTTGATTGTCAACGCGGTGATACACCGTTATTGTGAATTACATTAAAACGAATACTGCTGTTTAATCCTGCAGAAAACACTGTAATATCAGCCTTGATTCTTTATGTAGATAAAGTAATCGATTTAGAAATAGGACTGTATAGGAAATGCATAAAAAATAGGTATATTAATTATAGACCATAAACGATGGAAAAAATTACTGACTATTGTTGCTAATCGTTGATGGAAAAATAAGATTACATTGAAGAAGGAAAATAGTGAATGCCGGTACAGTTAATTATTTTTCCGAGAACATCGATAGAATTTGAAGTACCGGTATTTTTTTTTAATCTAGAATAAATAACGGTAACTCACATAAACAACGAAAAACTTTAAAAATTAAAAAAAACCACACTAATAAAGGTCCGGCCCTCCAACACGTGTCCCTTCTATCTCTGTGACCCACTTACACACACATTCACACTTTGTTCCATGTGTGTGTGCGTGGGCTGAGAGCTTTATACCCGTAATGCATTAGTAAGCATTCAAGCGCGTCAGTGTGTGCGTTAAATTTGGAGTAAACAGTTTATATGTGTGCGTTTATCTAGGATTACTGTGTACGTACTGTGGGTTCGGCTGTATTTTTTTATTTAAGCATGTTTTGACTGTTGTAAAAATCTGCAAAAGTGATTTTTTTAAATTGTTTTACGCAAAAATATAAAAAAAAATTAGCTTACTGCATAAAATGTATATGAATATATCTATATATTTTAACTCGTAAATAATGGTTTTATTCAAAACAATATAAAATTTACATAATATATATGATAACAGACTTAAAATAATAATAATAATATGAACATATATATAAAAAAGGAGGGGAAAGAATCACAGGGCATTCAAAAGTAGAACTAAAAAAACTACGTCGTCAAAAAATAATTATCATACATACAATTTATATAACTGGAAGTCACTTATCTGAAGGTAAATATCATCAAAACCCACAGTAGGTGATAAAATCTAAATAGAATTATCTCAGAAGGGCAATAATGCGTCATCTAAGCGAAAACCGCACTTTAGTTGCAAACACATTAAACAAAACACCATCCTCCTACGGTGAGGGTACTAGAGTAGACCAAAGTGCAAATAAAAAATAATTTTGATAGATATCTGACAAAGCGATGATGTGGTTACAAGGAGTGTCATATTATAAGTTTGACAGAGACTGCTGTACCGCGCCTTATGCTGGTTTCACACGAGGGCAGAACAATGAGGTAGAACAGTAGGACAGAACGGTTTGGAAGGACAGTGGTGTTCAATTATTGGGCCAAATAATAGGATAGTCCACGAGTGATAGCGAAGGAGCGTCGACGACGACAACGACAACATTTACGCCAGTTACTTAAAGTTGCAGAACAAGCAAAAATAGCTCTGGATGAGGTTATTAAAATTGTAAAGAGTGAAATAAATAGGAAAGAAAAACTTTGAATCAGACCCTGGGTAGCAAGAAGACCAGAGCTTGGTTGTTCAGTTCAAGTTTTAGAAGATATAAGATTGATGATGCGTATAACGAGGGAAAATTATAGAGCATTGCTGCACTCATCATTCCGGCGATCCAACGACAAGACATATTCGTTCTGCTCTTTTCACTACACTATCCTCGCGTTCACACGAGTCCAGCCACAAGACAGACAAGCGAGAAAGGTGGTGGCGAACTATTAACTGCTCTGCCTTGGTTACTGTCAAGAAAGTACTCTTCTGTCTCAACGTGTGCGTTCAAACAGTAGCAGTACTGCTCTGCAACGAGTGAAACCAGCATTAGGTATGTGCGCGGCGAGATGGGGGGCAGTTTAGGTCGCTCATTTGTCAACGCTTATGTCTTTCCGCCGCTTATTCGTCAGCGCTGCCCCCCGCCTCGCCGCGCATTCAAACTATACCCAGTAATTGTGTTGTGGATTTCATAGGCAGTCCACGTAAAATAATCTACATCTACATCTGGTTAGACTGGAAGCCGACCACAACATAGTTGGGAAAAGGCTACGATGATCATCTGGTTGCCGGTCCACCGCCATCAGACATAGAAGCAGCTTCGTTACTCAGCTCCATCCTCCACCAGTCGTCTTTCCATCCATTGCCATGAATTGAAATGATAGTACTAGGAATAGGGACCAATTAGTTCAACCTGGTTTCAAACTGGCTAAAGTAGACTCGTCCTTCATGGGGTACTGTTTGAAATGTTACAATAAAATACCTCCCCACATACTCCTAAATAAAACGAAATTTAAATCTTGTATAAAACGCACACTACGCTACCAGGGATTATATCGCTGACAAAAATGCTTGGCTCAACGCTAGTCCAGCTCCGTAAGGGCACATAAACTAGTTGATTAGTATTATTGTTGGAGCTGCTGAAGATTGCAAAAACTATCTTTGCATTGTATAAATTTGTTAGTATTGTGTAATTGCATAGCACATGTGTAAGCACTGTGACAATGTACCTTCTATAAAGCAACCATTAACTGGGTACATTTTTCATTTACTTGAATGTGCCCTGGCGGCTGAGAGTATGTCATGCTCACTCAAATGTGTGGTGGCGTGTGTGTTGGGTCGTTAAGTTCCCTTCAAAACGGTTGAGCTAAATAGTGCTAATCCATGCATCATGTTCGTGAACGGGCGCCGTCAGTAGGGACTGGTCATCTCTTAGCTGCCACGGCTTATTTTAATTTATTTAATTGTTTTTTTATCTTTTTATTACAGACGCTTTTAACGTGCACGTCTTCTACATTGTTCTCACATGTATAATTTCAACATGAATGATGTAACCAATATTTTGTAACAATATTATGATTTAAAAGAGTGTCCGTGGAGTTACTTGCCGTTCTTCTCCATAGGAACCTACCTATTATGCTTTGGAATGGGAAACTAGCTTCATCTTTCTGACTAACCGATCCCCATGACAATTCAAAAGTGCCGGTTTAATTGAAATAAATACTTTGAGTTGCAGTTTGATTTTGAGTTTGGTAGTCAGCCAGCCAGCATGCTTGCCATAGTTAATTTTAAATCACAAAAAAAAATTTGCAAAATACTGAAAATTAAATTATCTTTAAAAAGTCTGTACAAACTCATGCCCTTATCAACGTTGAAACTCATGCGCATTTTTAATGCATATACATAGACTCATACGTGACTTGACGTGAACAATGCGGTGTTATGCATGTGTATGTATGCTTTGATCTTAGGTATTGATGGATGTTCGCACGAATTACTATTACATACAGGGTGGCTTGGACATCGACGTGAAAACTTTTACCATGGCTTCGGTACATGATTCTGAACCCCCCTGCGTCGAAATTTTTCATCGGTTATTTAAAAAAAAAATGCTGTTTCATAGAAAAGTGCAATACCTACGCGATCAAAATGTATAATGTATTCTTCCGTCGACAACGTCGGTAAAGTGCTTTCATGTACACTATTTGCGCTGTAGCATGGTGCGGGTGACAGTTGCCCGTATGACGTTGACATTTGTCAGTACCACGTAGGGATGTGAGGTTATGCAATTCATTTTTATCGCTAACGATACTCGCAGCGTGAATCTAGTTCTCTTTAATATTGTTATGAAAATTAGTGTATTATTCAGTTGTGCAGTGTAACTACGTGTGTGCTACGTGTATAAACTTGTCAATATAAATGTTTTATGGCTACATAATTATCTTTGTACTTATATAAAATAATCAAAATCGGGTTTATGTTTTTTTTTTCGTGACAACATTTTTGCTCTATGGTGCATCGGCGCGGCGGCCATGTTGTTTACCCGTGCGATGCTGTGAGTGCGAGTACGAGTGCAAGCGCGTTATATTGTGACTTAATGTGACACGTATTACGATTTCATTGTTTGTTTTCATTTTTGTTAAATTGTTATTTGTTATAAGTTTGTTGAGTTTGTTGTTATTACCATGCCTAAGCATACAAAAAAAACTGTTTTGGGTAGTCAGGCCAGGGAGCTTGTTGTTCGCCTCCGAGACTACTTTGAAAGAGAACAACAAAATAATGGACCGTTGTTACCATTGAATCATATTGTAGAACGAGTAGCCGAAGCTCTTGATATTGGCCGCAATACTGTTTCGCGTATAACACGTGAGAAAATTGGCCAAGATGGGATGTTTGAAAATAAATTATCGACACCCAACAAAAAGCGGACCAAGGTGAAGCCAATCACAGATTTGGATGATTTTGCTAAGGTTGCTATTAGAAATCATATTTATGATTATTATAGAAGAATGGAGCTACCCACATTGCTCAAGCTTCTAAAATCATTAAAAAAAGCTGACTTGTTCAAAGGAGGTATTACTTCGCTACGGCAAGTTATAAAAGATATTGGCTTTGTTTACAAAAAAGTTAACAAAAGAAAGATTATTATGGATAGGACTGACATTGCCCTAGCAAGATGTAGATTTTTAAGGAAGGCCAAAAACATAAGTGATTGGAGCAAAGTTGTCTTTTTGGATGAAACGTGGCTAAACGCCAACCACACAGTGGGTAAAAGTTGGACCGACGATACGGCACAATCGTGTACCAAAGTGCCGGAAGGCAAAGGCGAACGCCTTATTATTTGTCACGCAGGTACAGCAAGTGGATTCGTCCCTGATTGTTTGCTGGCTTTTAAGTCAAAAAAAACTACGGAGTATCATGAGGAGATGAATTACGAAAAATTTAAAGATTGGTTCATAGGTCTATTAAACAATTTAAAAGAGCCTATGACCATAATAATGGACAACGCACCCTACCATTCGGTGCAAGTTAATAAACCCCCAAACCAATCCAACCGCAAAAGCGAGTTGGTGAAGTGGCTGAGTGAAAACGGAGTTACAGCAGATATAAAAATGTTAAAGACGGAGCTTATTGCCTTAGTCCGACGCCATAAGCCACCAACTCCTACCTATGCTCTGGACGAGATGGCAAAAGAAAAAGGCCACCAGGTCCTTCGACTACCACCCTACCATTGCCAGTATAACGCTATTGAGCTGATTTGGGCCCAAATAAAAGGTATGCTTTTAATTTCAATTCCCATTTTGAAGCTTTATAAAAAAATCAGCTTTCCGATCGTAGCATGTACCTAGTTTAAAAACATTACCAGATACTAGATTAGGCTGATTGATGATTATTTGAATACTTTTTTTTATAAGTTCGTTTATTTTTAGGTTACGCCGCAAGAAATAATACTTCGCCGCCATTTACGGCAAATAAGATGTTGGCCCTATTACAAGAGGCCATCAACAATGTTCAACCTGAAGACTGGTCGAAGGTCGTGAATAAAACAAAAAGGGACATTATGTCTGATTGGGATCGTGACATACATATTGACAACATAATTGAGTCATCGTTAATAATATCCGTCACAGATTCAGATGATGAATTGAGTGACAATTCAGATGTTCCTGACTCTGATATGAGTTTAGACGAATAACATGTATTTTTTTTTAGCAACCTTTTAAGCAACCTTACCCTATAAATGTTCTGTTGTATAATTAGACCTTTTAAAAATAAAAATTGACCTACGCACAATATACGTTTTTTATTATAAAAAATATCGACTATCCATCGTAGCAGTACATCCCATCACTAAATACGTCTATGGCGTTACGTTATACGCATAACACTTTGCTTAATTTTTCATTCAATTTGATTTTATTTCTTGATTAGAACATTCTGGTTGGGTTTAATTTAATTTACTACAGTTATTAATTATTTAATATATTACGAATGTGGTACAACTGAAATATTAAGTCATAAATTGTAAATCGCGGCAACTTTCAAGAGTGAAACGAAATGTTACTGAAACTGTCACCCGCACCATGCTACAGCGCAAATAGTGTAGCGTCTCTTTCCTTGTAAAAAGAACGATGACAACTGATGTAACTGATACTTTTAAAATTGGAAATTGGAACCATTAAACGTATTTTTTTTTCTTTCAAACACGAGGGCTATAAACCGGTCAGCTTTCGTTCATATTAATTAGTAAAACCTATATTAAGCTCTGCCCACATACAAAACGGTTTTCTATATTATACGGATATTTCTTCGTACTACAAGCTTCTAAAATAGTTTTTACATAACACTCTATGCGTAGGCAGTTGCTTGATTTACTTTTGAATAAAGCAACTTTTCAAAGTTATATAAACGCAGATTAGATAAAATAATGATGTCAAGTTGTAAACCCAAACATTATGTACAGTACTACATAACATAATCAGCCTATAATTCCTTTACTGCTAAGCCTCATGCTTCCTCTCTCTGAGAGAGTGCGAATCTTATCTATTATCCACCACGCGGATCCATTGCGAGTAGGTAGATGGCACGTCATGTCTCACAATTTTTGGTTGTTAAACATACTAGATTTCTCACTATGAGGTTAAAAACTGAAAGCTCATAACAGGTGGCAGCACAGTTGTACGTCTTTAACCCGCCATTGCTGTGTTTATGTTTACTTCTGTGTCGATCACAAATTATACGAAAACTAGATAAATATGTATGAGACTTGGAGTGTAGCACTATTAAAAGACGAACTAAGGACAGGGGAAGTATCAGCTTTAGTGGAAAAGACAATAAATTATGAACGTTCTTTAATTTATAAGTTATTTTGTGTTTGTTGACTTTAAGTTCGTTTTTCGTTAAAGACTAGAGGCGTACGATAGAAATTACCTAATCAGAGTTGAACAACAACTCGGGTATGATCTTCCTGACTAAAAAACCTCAGATATAGCACTTCTAGCACTAATCTAATATGATAATATTAACACACACATACTTTACTATAATTTACATAATATCACAAGTGCCTGTATGTAATGAAGACAGACTTAATTCTCTTGGAAGTATCACCTATAAACCACTTTCTCCCATAAAAGGCTTAAAGGATAGCACATCGTCTCGACGAAATATCGCATTCCAATTTTTTTTGGAGAGCTTTCTCCCACAGTTTTATTCTTATAACATCTTTGGCAAATACATGGGTCAGCGTATTTTTGCAGTAAACAGCTGCGCAACTGGGCTCAATAATGAATTATGCGTAAAAGAAATCGCTTGTTTACAAAAAATGTATGGCTAGCTGTCAAATTATAAGACGCTGGAGATCAGCGCTATCTGAAGTGAACAGTTGAACTATTTCACGAAATTTATTGTGATCAAGGATTAATGTAGGTAATTCATTTTTGTATTCGATTATTTGTAATCGACTAATTGTGCTAGCAACACCGAAACGATTCAATTCGTTTGACTCTCTTTGGAACAGCTGTCAGTGGAAGGTAATGGCGGGTGACCGCATTTGAAAACCTTCTTGTTCGGTTGTCGCGTCGGGGCTAGATGCACAATTATTGGTCTTTTACACGTTTGGTCTCCATCTTAATATTTTATAAGATTATCAAGGTTATTGTATTGTAGATCAAAATAATAAATGGCTATACTGGACTGATGCAGTTTTATCACACTATGTTTTCCTTCACATTTTTTTTTGTGTAGTACCAAAATCGGTCAATCTGTCAGAAACTTGCAGATATTTGCATTGCAAGCGTACAATTCTTTGGAAAGGACAGGCACAGATCTCCATGGTTATTCTTTTATCTAGTGGGTACAGCCAGGTTTCGAAATTGCTACCTAGTAGCCAAGAAGGTCTTAAATCTTCAGCTGTACCACGCTATCATTACTTATATGCAGCGATAACGTAAATTGGTTCACAGGCAGCGCATACGCAGCCCGCAAATAAACCGGTATAGATTAAATTTTATTTTTATTGCGAATTGTTTTATTGGCTTGCATCTCATTACTGTGCGCTAGCTACTTGTCAAAATTTTATGGTTATCGATCTAGATATTCTATCGAGAAAATTCAGTAGGAAATACTCAGTGAAATATTTAATAATTAAAATTATTTACATGATTTTTAAAACTAAGACAATAATAATAATATGTACAAGTATATAAAAAGGGGGGGGGGGGAATAATCATAGGGCATCAAAAAATTCGTCCGCATCGCTATCAATAGGAAAAGTGCCCAAAAGGCTGGCAGCATTGCCACGTTGTATGGCAATGCTGATTCTTTGGCCAAAGAATAGGCCAGCCCTCTGGTCACGTGAAGAGTCGACCAGTCGCTTGGCAATGTCTTGAAAAACGATGTGGGCACTCGGACCCCATGGCCCTAGTGTTTCAACCCCAAACGGCTCAAACATATAAGTCCCAATAAGATTGGAATATTTGCGCCGTTTGAGGTTTTCCGCACCTGCAGCAGCAGCCCCAGCACAGCCCGCCGTGCTAGGAAGATGGGATGGCGCAAGGGTGTCGACACACGTTGCATCCCACACCAAAGGCCTACCTACCTTCCAAGGCATCATGGTCATTCCGTCTGGTCTCTTACCATCGTCACGTGCCAAGCCATTGGGCTCTAAAACAGCTGGCACTCCGGCGGTGACAAGAGCACGACGGATGAAATATCGAAAATACAGCCAACGGTTTCGTCCTATATGGTATAGTAGTTTTATTCCAGGTGCATCGTCTTCACATATAACTAATGCACATTTACAAAATATTGTAAAACATTTTAAAAGAGTAACGGTGGAGTTTCTTGCCCATTCTTCTCCATACAAACTATCTTTTGGAAGGGGCGACTAGAATAAATTCTTTTTTTTTGTAAATTTTGATGTTCAAAAGTGCCTTATTGGCCTATTTGAAATAAATGATTTGACTTTGACTTTCCTATTTTTTAAATTATTTTTCTCGTTAAACAGGCTCGTCTCCATGAAACATGGGGCTATATCTAGCGAAATGTGGTAACTACACTTCTACCTACCTTCGGGTATTTTAGGCGTAATGTTTGATATGACCAGATGGAAATACACAGATCTGAGTGGAGTAAAACTTCCGCTCGGAAACATTGATTTTATTATACGGATGTCTAAAAGTAAAATATCTTATGCCATTTGGCTTTATTATCTCTGAGAACTCCATATTTAGCAACAAACTAGTTGGTGGGTTAAAATATCTGGGTAAAACTGAAAGTGATGCAGACGGGTAAGTTTCCGTCTAACCGCACGTTGTCGTTTAACTGGGCCAGTTAAAAATAACGGCTAACATTCCCGTCTCAGTTATCGCTCCGCTTTTGCCAAATGTTTAACCCTGATCGGTTCAGGGTGTAGAATGTGGGCATCGTTTATTGAGAGGGCAACTGTACCTTCAAACCTGATGACAGTTCTTCGCTCCTGGTATCTTTGTGATCGTGTATTCTCGCTGTGTGAATAACGGGAATATGAAACGGGTACACATTGAGTATTGGCTAGTAAGGTCCTATAGTAAATCACTTTTTGATGAACAAAAATAGCCCCTTTAAAATTCAATTTAAAAAACCGGCAGTAAACTTCACTGAAAACATTTGAAATACGTGACTTTGACTGTGAAATATTTGGTAATGCCATTTTCGATGTCTGTTTGGTTCTGTCTATCTTACTTGATCGTTCGTTCAGGGATCCAACATGCGTGTCTTTCTCACCTTCCTTTAAGAGATGTGTTAATTCGATCTTTGGAGTTTTGTCACTAATCTTTGGCTGAAAGCTCTCGGTCAATAATAAAATAAAAAAATAATCAAATCGTCTAATAATGTCAATAAATAAAATGGAGCTGTTATAAGTATTACGATTGGCACAGTTACCACACACGTAACGTCCGGCCTGCTGGCTTATAGGGCTGACACTCGGTGAAATGCGGTTTATGATCCGGACTAAAAATCTTTTCACAGCAACTGCTCGATAATGTCAAGCAAACCTAACCTAAAGTGAGTCATTATAGCCCTAGGGTTTAGCCGTCAATAAAATTGTACCGAATTTTATTATAAACCGCTTTGATTTGAAAACTAAAAAAGTTATCCGAAAATCGAATTGTAGTTTATTATGGTTAAAGAAAGAAATATTTACCTCTGGGATAAAAGTGTCGTCGCGATTGGTAAGCTTGGGCTCCCTCACTGCACTCAGGATACCAGTCTTACCCCCGTGCTAAATCTAGTGCTCTCAAGTCTGCCACGAAGTACAATTTGAGCACTTCCAGGTAGACAAATAGTCGGTAAACTTTCTGTTATTACCTACATACAAACATTGAGTTCGATTTATTGGAAAGAAAATATGTTAAGAGCCTTTATCCAAACTTTAATTTTAGGCTAGACGAGTTCGTCACTTTAAATTAATCAACCTGAAAATATCTTCTGCTCAAGATGAGCGATTGCTTTAGCCAAATAGTAACTTTATTTTTAAATAATGTTGCCTACCCACAGCTGACGACAGCTCAGCTGCGAATGACGCATCAAACACCTGACGTCACATAAAATCCTGACGTCACACAAAATCCTGCATCGCACAGAGTTTTACGCGCGATCAACATATATACAGGCTTATTGATATACGTCGGATACGTCGGCATTCCGTAAGTAAGGGGATGTAGGAGAGATCATTTGCAACCAAATTACCCCTAATGACCCCTATGCCAATATCAACTATTTTCGAGTAATTTGACATTTTGTGTTTTAAAATGAATGAAATAAAAATACAAGGTTGCATGACATCGACGCGAAAACTGTTACCAAGGATTCAGTACATGATTCTGAACACAACAAATTTTTTGTTGGTTATTTTAAAAAAAATCTGCTGTCATACATTTTGACCGCGAAGGTAAAGCACTTTTCTATGAAACAGCTGATTTATTTTTAATAACCGACGAAAAATTTCAACGCAGAGGTGTTCAGAATTATGTACTGAATCCATGGTAACAGTTTCTGCTACGATGTCCCTGCCAGCCTTTATAAAATGTCAAATTACTCGAATTTGTTTGACATTTGCGTAGAAGTCAAAAGTGGTCATTTGGTTGCAAAGGACCTCTCCTACATCCCCTTCACGGATTGCCGACATATAACCAATAACACTGAATAACTACCCCGAGATTAATCGTTGGGCAGTTTCCTGCCAGACACGACACCCGTCTGGTCCTCCCTTTTCTATGGAGGATGAGTGAACTTTACACCCGGTTCCTCATATCTCTAAATTGGTGACCCCGACGTGATTGTGATGCTGCCACGGTACTATAAATCAACATTATTATCGTTATTTTACTCTACAATGTATTTTATACAAAACTCTGACAGCCCTACCTGACGCGACGGTGCAAGTGCAGTGAGTATTTATATCGGCCCAAATTCTAAAGTGGGATGCGTTTGTGGGCCAGCCCTGCGTATCCCTCACGCTTATACATCTCGCCGTTTATGTGCTCCTAGTACCTGTCTACGATTTATCGATAGATTGCGACGATTAAAGTCGTATCTATCGACCGAGATAGCTAATTAATAGATAGATAGATATTTTTTATAAAGATTTTTTTTTTTAATTTACATATTAGTTAAAATATCAAAAAAATACTGATAACCATCACAGTTTTCATTCTGTTTTTTAAACTCAGACACTCATTTCAGTTGTCGATCGATTCTTTCCATATTTCACAGTACCAACGTTTCTACTTCGTTTTTATTTTTCTTCTTCACAGCATATAATTTAGTTTCACACGATGCAATCTCGTTAGTGTCTATTTGTTATTTCCTACTGTTTTTCAGAAAGATTTTACTGTCAAATATTTTTATCTTGGGTACATGTTTCAAAAATGTCTTTTACCCTAAACGTTGATGTAGATTTACATTAATTAGTAGCGCTAGGAGCGCTAGCGAATTATGTCCCTTAATGTCTAGATGTGACACTTCACAATGAAAAATTGACACTTTAGGACTGACGTTTGGACTCATTAGTTGATATTTGAAGTAAACTCGCTATACAATCAACCTGCCTAGCCTTTTCTATGTTGGAGTCGGCTTCCTGTCTGACCGGATGCAGCTGACTACCAGTATTTTACATGGAACGACTGCCTATCTGACTTCCAACCCAGTAACTGGGTAACACGATACCCAGGTTGTCAAACTTTCGGGTTTCTGCCGACTGTCAAAGATCCACGAATGACAGCCGGGGACAACAGCTTAACGTGCTTTCTGAGGCACGGAGGATTCTTGGTATGTCAGGCAAGTGTAGCTTAACTTGATCGATAAACCCTTGCGGCAGTTATTAACTAACTAAACTCGCTATATATCTAACGTAAATGTAATTCAGTAATTGACATAAAAACTTCTATGCCAATTGCATCACAAGTCGATTAGTTGATTAAGATGTCATCCGTTCGCAGTCCTAACGCCCTAATACCAGTACCTCACGAAACAGGAAATAGAAGACTGATCATAGCACCCGGAAGCCTGAATAACCTCGGTTATTCATTAATATAATAACGCCCTATCAATTATTGAATGCTGCTAAAACAATGGAAACTCGAGTTTTTTTCCTTTGGCTCGTCACGCGATTCTAATGTCGTTGTAAGGTTGTGGAAGTGGAGAGAAAAATATGGAATAATTATAATGTTAGTTTCAGTATTACAGGGCAAAGGCCTCTTCTTGTACCGAAAAGAAACGAGCATGGAGCACCTATTTTCTCAAACAAGCTTTGAAATTCGAGCATTATTTTGCCAACCTTCATTGAGATAAATCGAAATTGCTGTACTGGTCGAATACATGCGAGTACCCGGCTGGCAATGTTTGTATGAAAACCCATATCTGTCGTGTTATTAAAAAATGGAACAAAGATTTTATTTAAAATTCGATTTGGTTTGTAAATAGAGCTGTTTAAAGTAAAGAAGATTGGGATGGACTCACGAATGTTCGTCCTTCAATACCCTTGTTGCAAGCCAGGTAGTGCAGTAATGTACTATTTCTCTCTTCCTTTGCTTGCTGTGTGTTCCCAATTTTAGACATCTAGAATTTCTCTCTCTGTTTCCTCACAAATAATAACATAACATAACATAACATCACGCCTTGTTTCCCCGAAGGGTTGGGCAGAGGTGTCCCTGTAGCAGGCACACCCACATTTCGCCAGTTATGTTTAAGTCCCACGTAATAGGGGGCGAGCCTATTGCCATCAACCGGGCACAAATCCAGACTCCGAGCTGCTACTGAGAAATTTCAGATAGAAAAACCCAATAACATTTTGCTCGACCCGGGAATCTAACCCAGGACCTCATACTTAGCAGTAGCGCTTGCGACCACTAGACCAACGAGGCAGTCAAATAAAATCCCTCACAAATAATGTTCAGTGATATTTGAAAATAAACGCAATCCGCAATCTAAGTACCAATTTCTGCTCAACTCTCGAAAGTTAAGTTAGTATGCATGTGAGCTAAGAGTGGGCTCAAGTGTGTACTGCAACAGCACTGGAAATCATGACCACTAGCTTTCCGTAGTTTACTAAAGAGGAACTCGTGGCTAAGTTATAACAACCGCACGGGTCAATCCATCAGGTTAACCTGCGCTTGTCGGGGTTGGTCCGTGGATGGGTGCCCATCTTTACAAATCAAGACTCCTCCATGTCTTGGAAAGCTCGCTAAGCCATTGATCCCGGCTGTCATTCGTGGATCTTTGATAGTCGTTACGGGTCGTCAGAAGCCCGAAAGTCTGACAACCAGTCTAACCAGAGGTATCGTATTATCCAGTTACTGGGTATACACTGGGTGGAGATCAGATAGGCAGCCGCTCTATTTAAAATATTGGTATTCATCTGCATCCGGTTAAACTGGAAGCCGACCCCAACGAAATAAACAACAAAGTTGGGGAAAGGCTAGGCAGATTGTACAGAGGAGCTATAAAATTCCACAAGGTAATTTTTCTGCTTATTTTTGATTCACTATTTCAAATGCGTCTGTTGCGTGTCAGTCAAGCGTATGGTGAACGCTTTTCTTTTGACTGCATTGCACATCAGTTACCACCATGTGAGATGCTGGTCAATCGCAGTCTATCAAAATGAACAATTCCTATATATTCATATCTTCATACATTCAATTGGTCACAATGTTTATGACGCAGCACCGCAGGTGTAAGCACTACAAAATCGTCGATGTAGGTAATTCGAAGAAATTGCTGGTTTTGTACATAATTTGATACGAAGTGCTAGTGTCAACTTACAGTATACAATGTTGTTGTCCAAATTGGAATTTACTTATTTCGGTGATTTAACATAACGCCCGTATTTTCCAAAGGAGTAAGCAGAGGTGTTTCGTGCACCGACATTTTTCCAGTTATTTTGCATTTCCATGCAACAGGGGGCGTGCCTATTGCCATTAAACCAGGAAAATCCAGACCTAGGGCTGCTACTGACATTTACGGAATGAAAAATCCCAGTAATAGATTGCCCTACTCCCGGTATGAAATCTGTCTCAAAAAAGGTTTACTTTCGTCGTGGTCAGAAGTTGGGTTGGATGCGGGACGGACCACCTATGTACTAGGTTGCGGAGATTGGAGGTCAGCTCCATGTAAAATATTTATATTCAGCTGCTTCCGTTTAAACTGGAAGCCGACCCAGCATTCTTAGGTAGGATGGAAGACTAGGAAGATGATTGTTGCGGGACTCACTGCCCAAGGTGCCACGTCATCATCATTATTGGCCTTATTCCACCGACTGCAGATTATTTAATTGACCTTCTCCCTTTACTGCCATGTTTCCCTGGTGTGTGCGAGGGTGCGACGTACTCAAACAAAATTAAATGCACTTATAAATAGTACATAAAAAAATAGTACATGACTAAGCATTATAAAAGAAAGTATCACACGTCTATAATTACATCTGAATCCAATTGACAGTATAAATATAATGTCTGTCAAGGTGATCAGGGATACAATGCTGGTATTTTAGTAGTTGTCTACTGCCAACAGTTGGCGCCAGGTGTGTGGCCAATCTTTGGTCTAACGTTGCATAAGAATGATGACTAGGTTACACGCCCACTTGACCTGGATGACTGAGAAATAAATTCAGGTTAACTCTTAAGAAGACTTCTTAGATAAAAATGATCTGAAATCAGAATAAGATCTGAAAGTAATTGTTTTCTCATCTGGAATTTCTCAGTAACAGCCCGGAGTCTGGGTTTGTAGCCAGTTGATGGCAATAAGCTCGCCCCCTATTACATGCGACTTAAAAATAACTGGCGAAATGCGAGTGTGCTATAGATGCACTTCTGACTAACCCTTCGGGGAATAAGGCGTGATGTTATTCGTAATTAAATTATGAGGAAAAGTATTAAAGTTACCGACATAGCATGCAGAGTTAGCAAGTTGAAGGGGTAGTGGGCCGGTCATCCTATACTATTAAACGAGCAATATTTTGTATACAGGGTGGCAGGGACATCGACGCGAAAACTGTTACCATTTAAATAACTGACGAAAAATTTCAAAACAGGGGCGTTCAGAATCATGTACTGACTACTGGCAGAGCTTCTAGTCATGGCTTTGATTCTTTTACGGAACAATATTGTATATATGGCCTATAGATAGTAGTAGTCGTTCCAGGTCTGGCTATTTGTGTTTGTAAAAACAGCCACGATACAGGAGAAATCCCAAGTATATCTTGTCCACTTTGAAATGCCGCGTCCCACTACCACATTTACGCATAGGGTAATGCGGATTTCATTTCTATGGGTACTGCAGTGGTGGAGCGCGTCATTGCAGAGTGGACAAGCTATACAGGGCAACAGAAATGATCAAATCAGTAAAGTTGTTAGTGAGGCTAACAACGGAAAGATTCACAATCGCACTCTGACTTTAACAAATAGAGTTCACAATCGTATCAGACGCTTACGTTACTTAGCGAATTAAAATCAAAGTGCGGTGTATGCTCTAAGTACGGTGCGCCGGATTTGAACATCATCACTCATGTAGGCTCCAAAAATATTTACGTCTTCTAAGATATCTTTCATTTTGTCCTATCATACAGCCACACCAATATCCTAACTAAAATTATAAATGCGAAGGTAACTTTGTTTGTTTGTTACGCTTTCATGCTAAAACGGCTGAACGGATTTGATGAAATTAGGCACATAGGTCGACCTTGACTTGGAGAAGGACAAAGGCTACTTTTCATCCTGGATTGCAGACGAAGTCGCCGGCAACAGCTAGTTTGCAAATATAGATAAGAAATTTATCCCCCAACTTTTGGGCTAATGTTGGTCAAAGGCATGGATGGTATGTTAGGCAAACATGCGATTGGCACCGGATATGCCAAGTACTCGACACATCCAGACATGTCTTATTCATTACTAAGTTATGCATGATATTGGTGGTATTGAAGACTTAGAACAGCTAGTGTGAATTGACTTCCTATTTTTTTAATAACAGCCTTTACCTGCTAACTGTAGGGCATTTCCCTAACTCGTTTATTTTCGGTAGGAAAAGGGGTATTTTCTATTCTCCAATCGAAAAAGAATGAGCATGGATCGTCAAATCGTTTTGACCACTCTAAGTCATCGACTCCAGCACCCGTATTCTGTGAGCAGTCATTACACCTGGTGCTGGGGGTTGTTACAATTCTTCTTTTTCATGTGGTTAGTGACTAACCTGGTGTCAGAGTTATAAAGCCGCCCATGGGCCTCTGACTTAGCTTCACCTGCCGTCTAGAAATATCTCTCAGGCATACTGGTTTCCTCACGATGTTTTCCTCCACGTTTTTAAAGCAAGATATAACTATACAATACGCACATGAATCCGAAAATTCAGAGGTGCGTGCCTTGAGTTCGAACTCGAGACCCATGGCTTGGCTATCCGACGGTCACACCTCTAGGCTGCCACTGCCACTATCACTATCATTGTCACTAATTACAACTCATTTCACTGTGAGATTTTACTGAATATATCTGCAGTTTTCTTCATATTTCTTTGTAGAGATAATTTTGATAAGAATTGAACCCATCCATAGGTCTTGAAATCACCCACAGCTATCTAGCATTTAGTGCATTAACTAGTATTTTTGGTATCAATTTAGCCTTTAGCTGTAGACGCTGTGACTTTTCCACAGAGCTCGGAATCGCCGCGCCGGCAGCATCTAGAGATAGCAGTACTAATAAAATTCGTGCCGTCGAAAGTGAGTTTATCGCCCAACTTTATCTTGAATTACAAACATCCAATGGTTACAGAACCTTTTATAAAGGATTCATATCATGGGTGTAAATAAAGTCTTGTATGCAACTGTTTATAATTAGTTATTAAAACACTCATGTGATAAACCCACATTCGTGTTTTAATACCCCTTATTATACAACAGTTGCATAAATAACTTAACTGTAACTAAATTAGGTTATTTTATAAGTACCTACCCGTGGTAAAAATGTGAGTTATTCAGCAAGGTGGTCGCGAGGCTGAGCTGGACGATGCCGATGAAGCCTAATCTACTGCATCTCAATGCCTAAGTATAAGAGCTGACACGATTTCTAAATACTAGAGTCACATAACGTTATTATAGCCAAGGCAGATGGTGAGTAAACCTATGAGATGCAGCTTGCGGTGATGCATGACTTCTTGAACTATCTACCAAGCACTGCTGTTGTAGCTCTGTGCTACAATAGCGCAAAAGAACTATGGATAACAAACAATAAATATGCCGTTTAGGTGAAGAGGAAAAATGGTCTCGTTTTTAGTTAAATACCTATAGCTTTTTTTAAGATACTGCCCTATTCATGGCAGCGTATGCCTCATTTTCATCTAAGTACCAGGACCATAAAACTGACAACACGTCTCACGCAAATAATATAGTGTAAAGGCGAAATCAATTCAGAGCGGCCCACGGGCGCGCCACCTGGTCAATATGCGTAGGAGTCGATAAAAATCTCTCACAGTGAAGTGAGATTTTTACTGCACTACTGCATTTTATCAGCAGTTTTCTTTATATTTCTTTTTAGACATAATTTTGACAGTTATTGAACCCATCCGTAGATCTTGAAATTACCCACAGCTCTCTAGCATTTAGTGCATTAACTAGCATTTTTGGTATCAATTTAGCTTTTACCTGTAGACCCTGTGACTTTTCCAGAGAGCTCGGGTTCGCCGCGCCGGCAGCATCTAGATGAGTTGATCGCCCAACTTCTATCCTTCAAAGCAGACAGTTTTTATACGCCATTTTTGTCTAGTGCAAGGAAACGGTGACTCGCTTTGTTTGTATGGAAACTGATGACAGTGCCGCCTCTTGCGGTGGTTGCTGAAGTGTCTCCCTGCTCTGTGGACTTTTAAAGTTACCATTCCGTAGCTGACCGCAGGTGGCAGCAGCAGGCGATGTGTCGCCGCGACACGACTGGTTTCTATGAAATACCTTCCGTAGCTAGTACGGAAGGTATGCACGTCGCCTGCTACTACTTGCGGTCGGCTACGGAATGGTAACTTAATATAAAATAGAAGTGTAATAGGGTTGTCAAAAAAAAAACAAGAGGTATATTTTTCTATTAAATAGGTAGGTATATATTAAATTTAATTGCACCTATAACATCGAAGTTACGTGTTTTTGTAACCACTAGCATTATTGTCAGAGAAAATTAGCAAGGCCTCATTCGTTCCTACCAAATAGGACTTTTAAAGCGACATATACAAAATAGGACCAAAATAATATATATATATAAATATATATATATTTGTATATTTGATGACGAAGTCATTCCCAAAAAGCAAAAAATATTTTAAAATGTTGACCGACAAAAAAAAGTAGTTTTTCGATATGTACTTATTATGTGCAAAGTTGCTTGCATTGGTTTTTCTTTTTTATGTCTATCAATATTTTGTTCAATATTTTCGCGCATAATAACAAAATATTAGGGAAAAAAATAATAGTCTTTGGCTCAGAAGTATAGAAAGATTTGATCTTGTAGCACCATCTGGACGACCGCGACGTAGAAAAAAAAACTTTAAAAATAAAACAACTTTTTTTTTTAACATCAAAGCGTAAGAAAACAAGTCAAATACCTGCCCTTAATATGCAAAACGCGGGAAAAACAATCTGCCATTTGCATTTTTTTGCAAATTGCAATACTTATTCGCCTATTTAGTACTTATAAATTGAAGCCAAATCAATTTTTTCTTTAGTTTTTTACATTTAAGTTTCTTAATATATTTTTATACAAGTAATTGAAAAATATTTCAAGTGCTTATTTTATATTATATTTTTAAATAAAAGCAGGTAAAAACGGGACGGAGTATAGTGTATATTATGACGTCTACACACACGTTATTTAAATGTATTTTTTTTTCAATAAATAAAATATATAATGTTATCGTTTTTGTGAAGAATATTAAATAGACTTGTGTAAAAAATAAATATGCTTAGAAATTAATGTTAATAAATTTTAAAACTGTCTGTTTTTTATTGTAAGCATTTTTTTTTACAAATTCTTTAAAAAGTTTTATTATAAAAATACACATGTGTATGTAAATAGTGATTATTTTATAATACAGTTTCATATAATACAAGATATATAAAAGTTTCTCGTTTACTCTATTAGTGTGTAGATGCCATTTCTTATATTCATTATTACATTGTAGGATTCAATCTGGTAACTATCTGTTTCGAGACCCGTTTTACAATGACTGCCATCCCTAATTTTAGCAAAAAACTACATTCAAAAATATTCTTTTTGTTTTTATAACACTGCCATCAGGGCTGGCATTCAAAGTTAATATTTGCATTTTGTTTTTTTTTTATTAAAATAATATACATCTGTTTTAAGCAGCCTAAAACCCGTGCTTGTAGCTACCGTAAAACAAAATTAAGTAGCGCATAACATTTACATCAATAAGTATTTTTAACATAAATAACTCCTTGTACTTGCCATCTGACGACGCCATAATAGATCATGATTTTATCATTTAAAACATCACTTAATCTTAAAGTAAGTCGACAAGAAAAATATCTAACAAAAAAGAAGTTAAAGGTACTTTAATAGGAATAAAATTTTTAGACTCAACGAAATAATATTAACCCAAAGAAATATTAAACCTATACGCTTAGCGCTACGCCTTAAGTAGAATTATGTACACATTAAATATTTTAAAAAGAAAAAAGTGGTTGTTTTTCTCAACAATCAATAAAATTTCTTACGTCAGAACGGGCAAATATAAACAATTTTTTTTAAAGATTATTTTAAGCTACCACAAACTATTTACCTTTTCTGTCCTCTTATGTTTAAGGAGTTACGGAAAACAATTACAAATACCTAATCCTAGACATTTGATTACTGATTCAAAATTATATACAACCAATTTACATTAAAATAACTATACTATTCTATATATTACAGTAAACTATCATAATTGTTAACGAAAAGTAAGAAAAACATCAATTATTTACTGTCTTCGTGGTATAAAATCTGATCAGTCATATTTGTATGAATTTTTAATTAATGCTATGTGAAACCAGATGTCATCTTTATGATTTATACAATTTTATATATTTCGCCCCAAAAATTATATTTTGCCAAACTGTGTTTATTTACGGAAGAGAAAACTTATAGAAAATTTTAGATTAAAATCAAAACGATCATAATTCAAGTTCATGCATAAAAATTTAAGCAATAACAATTATTATTTTCATTTTAACAAGTAATCTTGTACTTTTTTACAAAAATTTTGGAACGACATCAATTAATGGGGTGTCATATTAACAAAATCGATGAAAAATGATGGAATATTATGACAATGAATCGACGTAGAATAATGATGCAGCCTTTATGTAAACTTAGATTTTATTGTTATGATTTTAGAGTACATTTTCGAGACAACAATGGCAGTGATCATGTTTGCTGTGCGGGTCCCTGCCTACGTTTGAGATCACTTCTTTACGGCTGGGACACACCAGTAACATCAAATGAAGGTATTACACGTAAGACTATAAAAACACGTAATAACATAGATTTATTTTATCTTGAATAAATAACAGAAGTTTTTAAATTATACATGTCATTTATCAAACCGACAGGTGACAACCCTATCCCAATAGCGGTGGTGCTGTGACGCACCTGCAAAAATTATGTGATTTTTTTACTTTAAAAACATTATCATCATGCTTGATAAAACTTGTATATATTTAAGACTTTCACGACACCGTAGAAAAGACCATCACTTAATTAAAATATTTACTGAATGACGGCGCAACGCAACCAAAAAACGAGAACTGGTTCAATCGTATGCATCTATACTGTTACGTATTCTTCTAATCTTACGTTATTAGCTTAAAATCTAAACTATTCGTGTATATTTATAAAAAAAGTAATGTAAAAATCACATAGTAATTCCGCTAACTAAACTTACTAAATAGAGGCGTCACGTTTGTTTGTTAAGTTTAGTTAATGCACAGTATCACACGGGCTTCTGGTATGCCGATTTTTACTCGATCTGTAACAAAAGAAAAAAAAAATTAATAATGAAAAAAAAAAAACAGAAAATAATGACACTAAGAAAATATTAGGTGAGTAAAGTGTTTCTCAATGCCTGTCCTAAAAATTATAGAAAAAAAAAACTTAATCGAAAAAAAAAACAATCATCTCCAGCCAAACTGAACTACCGACTCCTAACCTAAAAACGACTTTCAAACTCCACATGACCGCAACCAAATCGTTTAAAAACGGTTTCATGGTCCACACAAGTATGCCAGCACTTGAGAACCATTACATCACTACGGAAGCTTGCCGACCGACTTTCACAGATTATGCAACGCCAAATTCAACTTACATAAGACCCCAAGACCCAATGTCCCAGTAATATTGTTACGTCACGGTAATTTTTGAAGTTGAATGTTAGTAGAAAGTAGGACGTGCGAAATGTCAACACTAATTTGTCTATTCACATTGGCACGGATTTTTTTAGTTCATCATGTGTTGGGTTATTTTTTTTTTTAAGATTTTTATAAATGCATCTTTGACATTGTGACATCACTATTGAGTAGAATTTGACCCACTGGGTTTCATTACTACTCTTAAGCTATTGGTGTAAGTAAGCAACTTGAATACTGTTTAGAGTGCTGTCAAAGTGTCGACGTTAGGACCATTACGACTTTCCGGTCCTAAGGACCATAAATAAATAATTGATGAGTATCGAAGGCGTGCCAACCCTACCTTCTCTCCAATACATGTGAACTTGGATAGAAAACTTGGTTTTATCGGTTCCATATTACTATCAATTATAACAGGGCTGTTTATAAAACAATTAATAATTTTTATTTTATGTAATGCGGTTTTCTTAGAGAACTCTATTCGAGTCTGTAGCAACGAAGTCACTCTCTTAGTTACAGCATTGCACGTAGTAATTGTAGTTGTTTAGTTCCTGTCCTAATTTCACATAAAAAAATAAAATACTGCATTTTTATGTTACGTTCTAGGAGAGGTTATAATCACAAAAGGCAAGGCTGACTAATAGCTGCACTAAGGTTTTAGAACATCTGTTGTCCTAGGAGTGGCATCAGATTTAATGTCAGTTACCTAATCGTCTCAAATAGGCTACGGAAGACGATAAACTTTGCATTGAGGAAGCTTATGTCATAGAAAAAGGCTATACACTGACATTTATAAATGTGAGAACTTTGAAGGCTTGGATTGAAAAGAATAACCGGTGTAGAAAAAAATCTAGCAGATGGTACAAAGGTGACGTTTTAAAAAACAGTAAGGGAATCTGAACTACAGTTTTTTTTTTCTTATCCGTAACGGGGAAGCTCTTGGCCTGCATCTCACCTGATGGTAAGTGATGATCAGATCGAAGGTGGAAGCAAGCTTCAACCATAATCCTCAACCACAGAAGAACTGGCTATTTCACCTCTTGTGCACCCTTTTATACTACATTTTAAAAGGAGAATTAGTCTCAAAGAAACTATTGATGGATTGTGTGAAAGACGAGATGTCTTAAAAGGAACGAATACTGAGATGGTCACTAAGAGAGGCTATGGAGTAAGAACACACGCTGCCTGTCTGACCACAACTGAATTGAAATACAGAGTTGAGGCTAAATGTAATGATTCGTCTAGTCCCAGGTAAATCGACATGAATTGATAAAGAACTTTGGAGATTTATAATTGTTCACCGGCTGATAGCAAATCAACAGTGATTGCTGAAATTTTAGGTATGTATATACGATTTTTTTTTCTAACTTACGTATACACTCAGCTAGTTACATTAAATGGTAATAAAATCTAGAAAGATAATACATATTATACTGCTATCGAATTTTTAAATACTAAGGCTTGATTATTTCCGATTCGGGTAAAGTGACTGCCGTCTTCTTCCGTAGGGAAATCAGATTAATTAACAATGTTTGTTATTCGTGGAGCCGACGCTGGTCATTTACCTTGGTAACATGAGATAACCTCTAATAAATTAACAGAATGAAGTAAGTTTTCAAAGTTGGTTAGTAAATTAACCCAAAATTAATTTTTGATTCGCATAAAATGTGAGAACTCAAGCAAAAGCTTTATTTCTGTTTTAGTACTTTATCCTACAACCTAGTTAAAGAAACCATCTTCTTCTTTCAAACGAAGTACCAGGCACACAGAGATCCTAACAGTTCAGTTTGATCATAAAAAGATTAAAGCAATCAAAAGTCAAAGTACCAAGTACTATCGTGGTATCCAGCGTCGGCGTATGAGTGCATTACCCGATGCGTTTCGGCGGCGGGTCATTGACCTTACTGTGTGATTTTTTTATGATACTAGCTTGGGACTCGTTCGTATGTGACCTCGGAAATAGATTGTGAGTTTTTTTTTGTGTTCGGTGAAGTAGAGCGATGTGTGTGTAATGACATAATATACGCACACGTGGATAAAATTAGGTCGTCATTATTTTAACGCATCTGGTTAGAGGGACTTTTCTAGGGAAACGGTTTCTTTTTTACAAAATCTGTAATATAATAAATATCTTATATCTCTTTTTTAGTTGTTACACGGAAATTATGAGTTGTAGTCGTTGTACAGGGAAGACCTTAACATAAGTCTAGGCGGACCCGTTAGTTAACAGTTAAAACAGAAAAACAAAACGAAACAATCTAGGAAAACCTCACATTTGAATACTTGCCTATCAGGCAAGCATGATTTTTAGGAATGAAAATGATGGAAAAGCCATTCATTTAAGCCAGACATTTAAGTGGTGGTTGCAATAGTGACAGGGACTCATAAGTCACAAGGCAAGTAACTAGCTACGCGTTTGATTATGGTACCAGTACCGAAAGAGGCAAGTGGTACAATACTGGAGACATACTAGGAGTGCATAGAGAGTAAGATTCAGAAGCCAATGCTGAAAATATACCTACCTAATTAATACTTTAAATAAGACGTACCAGGAACACATAAGTAAGAAAGGACCGGGAATTGATACCAATCTATCGCATGCATCATATTCATACATTTCCGCCATTCTACTCCCACAACCCGAGTAGAATAGTAAGCAATTGATAGTATCTGTTTTGGTTTCGTTTCACGAGTAGACTGTTAAATATGGTATAGATTTAAGCAGTAAATACCTAAATACATTACTTAAAAAAAAAAAAACTAGTCATAAAACGTAATATAAATAGATTATCATCGAATGTACAATTTAAAACGTATGCAAAGCGAGCAAGCATTATTTTTGTGTCAATGCATTCAACTCTATAACGCACAATAAGGTAAACTTCAATAGAAATGGAGTCGGCAATGTGCTCTGCGGTATCTCAGCTGCGTTAAAGGACCACGTGGAATGAAAGGACCAAAATGGATATGGATGTTTTGTTTACCTTAAATTATATCAGAAAACGAGGAAGTTTACCAAGGAAAATACCAAAGAAGTGGAAAAGTAATAATAAGATAGGACAGGCAGCGTCAGTCACGTGTTTGGATAGTATTTTGTACTATAATCACCAACTCGAAAGCAGGAAGGAAAATCTTTAGCACCGAAGGACTCAAAATTGAGGGTCAATAGGAGTTCAGATTAAAATAATACAGATAAGCCTGCTCGTAAATAGAGAAATGCACAGTAGTAGTAAGTACAAGTAATGAATCAACAAGAAAGTATTATTGGAGGACAAATGCAATTCCACTAGGAGACTATGAAAGAAAAGATGCAGATCATAATGCAATTCTTAAAAGAAACACAAACACGCCGCAGACCACGTTACAATTCTTACAAACATTACGTTACTTATACAATAATGACATTGGCTGCACGCGCATTCGCGTGACGCTTCCTACATCCAGTTCGATGCAAGTGCGATGCACGCTGACGTAACAGAATCCCAAATGTGGGCCAAATTAATTTATAAAAAAAACATAGTCACGCCCACTACGGTAGCTCACGCACACGAGCTCGCAGTGAAAGTGCGTTGGACCGGCGCTTGCGCCGCTCAAAGCGAGCCGATTGTCATTTTAAATGCGGCCGTCGAAGCGGTCACACGGCTGATAATTACGTTATGATTTGAGAGGTCAATGTTTTGGGGGAATAGAAGTATGCTGCTCAAATTATGTAATGGCTGTTTAAACGTTACCTAACAGACTTGAATTTAAAAGTAGCACGCTTAACACTTTTATTTTTAAATTCGTGTTAAGCACGAAACGATTTCAATTCGGTTAAGAACCGAAAACAGTGACTATCGATTTTAAAAATATCGGATAATCCCAATCACAACAAACCATTTGTATATGACACACAAAAGACTATGTACTACAAAAATACTACGTTAGAAATACTATGATTCACAAATAAATTATTTTCCACGTGATTTATCTACTGTCCAATGACAAATTCCAGAAGAAGTCATTGAATGATAAGATATCAATGACTGAGATAAAAACAAAGGATATCAAAACAAATGTATATAGTCCATCGTATTGCTTCCTACCTATACAATATCTAATATCAGTATCCACTGATGCATTTCTCAGTATCATATTGGACCCTTTACGTAAGAATGGAGCAAGATACATTAAATTTTATTCAGCTATCGTAAACCTTTTATAGATTCTGAATTTGAAGGCAAACGCTACAGATTTAGTTAAAGATGAACTAAAAGCATGCATAGAGTAGTCTTCAAAGAAGGCCTTAGATATAAAAAGTGAATAAGATTAGCAAAGGAATGAGAACATAAGAAAATTATGAACATCATAAAACCAAATAGATTCTTTCCAGTATTATTTACAGAGCACTTGTAAGCAGAATAGTACCAGTTTTCATACCAATAGTAGTTAATCTCAAAGATAAAAAGATAAGTGGATGGAACATACAATCAAGGAGTTATATTTTTTTTTTCTCATGGAATGCCTTTGATAAACGAGACCATTGATTGTCAATAATGTCAAAAGATTACGTGGCAGGTATTTCATTTCAAAGAAGGTAGGCATACTATTTTTATGAAGCCTATTAGAAAAGTAGGTATTAATAAACTACCTTAACACTAGGGTACCATAGCAAAGATGAAACTAATTCACTGAAGAATAGTCAAACGCGCGTAGCAAAAAAGAAGCCTACATTTTTAACATTACTACTATGAAGCTATATGCTCCTAGTACATGACATTTGCCAAGAGCAAGCGCTTTTTTTTCTCTATAATCTATAACGGCGGTTAATGTGTTGGTTTCTGCCTACCTTCATTTTTTTCAATTTATTATTTAGTGTTTTTTACTAAGTAAAACCTGAAATCTCACCATTAACTCAAAATCCACGTTTTTTAAAACAGTCTTTGTAACTCCGGTTCTAATAGTAAAGTCATATCAGTAATATTCTCTTACTTTAATTTATTTTCTTTTACTTTTTATGTTTGGTCCTTCCATACGTAATCTACACTTACTCGCTGAACCCAAATATCTATCGGCGATCTATTAGATATGTTTGTTTGTTTGTTTAGCGATTTGATAACAAATGTATGTCATTATTATCACTGCGTGCCCTAAATACTCAACTAGCTATGAATGAGTGTGTACTTAGAGTTGGAGTAAGGTTTTTCAAATTGTTTTCGAAGTAAATAGCGCTGAAGAGTCTTTATCTATTAAAGATAGTAAGAAGATACAACTTAACTTAGAAGCAATCTGTTACTAATAGTTAAATATTCGATTCTTTGATTCCAGGAAATTCAGAAAAAATGTCAGCGTACTCACGAGCGAAAGCCACTCATGCGAGAAGTTCTAATAAAGTGTTAAAGTGGTTTCTAATAATAAAAGAAGGAAAAAAATAATTTGACACAAAATTGTGTTAGATTCAATTACCTCATAGGAATGATCTAATGACGTTATAATCATTATGAACACCTGTTTGGTCAAAATTTCCTCAACGTGGCATTGATTGTTTTCCTAAACTTGGAACGAATTGAAAAGAGTCCATTGTTTGCAAAAATTTTCACAAAATTTTCTTAAACGTGTACCGCCTATACTGCGATGCCACAGCGAAAAACATGTGACCTGCTAGGAAAGCGTGGTCCTTGGAGTCAAACAAAGCCTCGTGACTTTCAATGTGCAAAAAAATGTGGCTAAAAGGGAAATATACTTTCTGGTTAACAAAACGAAACCCACCAAAAAGTTTGGAAGTAAAAATGGCGAAATATTTGTTAAACTGCTGAAATTCTTTCATTAAAATATTGTTCGAGAAAGGTTTATGAAACATTGTTTTCAATTGAGCAACTGTTTATGTTATGATGGTTTTTTCTTGATTTTATCTTGGTTTTGGGAATTTGTCCTTTTATTTCGTCGATTACGACATCCTTGGTAATTTTTATTTCTTGATAAAATCGTTCTATTGTCAAAATATTAGTACTGAAAATCGTCAAATCAATTTATGACATTTGTAGAATGGAATAAAATATTTAAAAAAAATCCCAGACAACACAACAATGACAGAATAAAAAATGGAATCTAAGAAATACAAATAAGGGACATAAAAATCCTACACGGCGTTGAGCATGCCCATGATACCGAACAGGTAACCAACTTTAATATTTTTTTCATAAAATAAACATACATTAAAAAAATAATCTATGATTCTTCACCCAAAAACTACAAAAAATCCAAGCAAAGAGCTGGAGAGGCTATTACACAACCGCTTCTTATTCCAGAAGAGGAACAATAGCACTTAGGGGAAGAAACTTTATCACGTGATCAAGTTTGCGATCAACTTAAAACAGGTGTTTGGAAACAGGTGGGCGGTAGTTGTGACGTTTTGGATATTAAGCAGGTGACAGGTGGCTGGTTTGTGAAAAAGGAAAGAGAAAAAGAAATAAAAATAGCAAAATCATTCGTTTTGAGCAACATTTCTAGGAACTGCTTTTTCGGGAACAGTTACTCGAGAATAAATTGAAGTTTGACCAATGTAAAGAAGAATGATGAAGATAATTTAAGGAGTTTAACTAAAGATTATGACCCTTTTTGACTACCAGGTAAGCAGTTAGATAATTAATCGTACAAATATTATGAATGTGGGAGATGTTGAAGATGATGTGAAGTGCGGTGCATGTGTTTGCGAGTGTAACAAATATTCAAACATGTTAAGGGCTTAAGGAATTAAGATAATCAACTGAGAGGACGTGATTCACGAGATAACACATATATCAGTTTTTATACGGGTTCATGAAGTAGTTCTTAGGATGCAAATGGAACAGTCCGATAAGGACCAGGCCCAGGTCGACGGCGCTTTGTGTTCCACGCGCGCCTCAAAAATATGTTAGCAGAACTGAAGGGGTCCGCTAGGGCCGATGCCTGCCGGAGTTGCGGGAATTTACCACAGGGATACCGTGGCCCCTAGCAACATGGCAACTGAAGAAACACTGGTGAGTTTTAGTCAGTAAGAGTCTGACACGTCCACCCAGAGCGGGAGAAATTATTTGAGAATTTCCCAACCAAAAAAAAAAGGATGCGAATGGAACCGCGGACAACAACTAGCCAGTAAAAATGTATTTATTTATCAACTCATCATCACTATCATTACAGGATTGTCCTAATTCAATAGTGTGGCTACAATTACAGTTTTATTATTTCTCATATTCATAACATATTCTGTACATAGTGATTTTTGTGAACTCACCCAGAGAACAAGTAAAAAGATCTAAAAAAAAAATGATAGTTCTGTAAAATGTAGAATTTCGAAACTGAATCAATAATATTTTGCAATACGTTCATAACATAGCTTTAAATTTAACCCCGAACCAGCGAGACGTCAACGTGATTTCTTCCAAACTTTAACTTTGTAAGGTTTTTCTTCACCAACATTTTACGGCGCATTTTATTATAATTATCCCTTTGAATATAATGTTTTTGGATGAAATCCAATCGATGGTAGCTTACAAAGTTTTACGTAACATTTTCATAACATACACAGTCGTTAATTACACATATGATCGTGGGGTTCTTCCTCGAAGCGAATTAAAATGTCACATTAGGATAATATATAATAAGAGGTAGTAAGTAAGAAGAGGAATAAGTTAGATTAAGGATAAGAGACAAGAGTTATCCCACTTCTAGAAATGCCTGACCTAGAATTAGATAACAGAATTTTACAAATACAAAATGAAATGAAAAAAAAAAGACCCTACTGTACATGATGATCACAATAATAAAGGCATGTAACCTGCTGGGAAGTGACCAGTTGATAGGCTATCGCATCCAATCTCATGACCTATTTTTGTACATTAAGTGGCCTTGAAAGGGCTCGAAGTCAATTGTGTTAGCACTACGAACTCTCTTCGAGCTACTATGCAACAAGCATACATACACGTGGTATGTAAAAAGCCTGTCTAGGAACAGAGTCTTATTTACAAAAGGGTTGGTTTATTTTGTAAAATCATGAAGCGTTTTGAAACAATGCTTTTGGGGCTTTTTTGTGATTGTATTTTTTTTTGTTTGCTAAAGGTTTTACAATAAGTTTTATCAATTTTTTTATATTATTTTTTATTAGTAGATATCACAATTTCGATTGTTTTCTTTTTACAATTCCAGAATCATTTAGTTCAGCTGTAATTTTTCGTCTTATAAACTATTTTTGAGATCAATTCTATATGTATATATAATTATATATAAATATAGAATTGATCTAAAAAATGGTTAAAAATATTATTATTTTAAAGTGTCATTGAAATTCGCGTGTGACGGAATTATTTTAAACTACTGTACTATCGGTTCTTCCTGTATGTTATCGTTTATCAAATGGTCATTCAAGCGACAAACGTATAATTAGTTCTGAATCATCTGATTTTAACATTGTAATGTATATTAAGCTAATGATGTTAACTGAATAGAGTTCCCCATTATCAATGTCAAAAGATTTTTGCTTTAAAATTGATATAAGATATATTCCAACAAGTCTACGATAGACTGTTTAGGAATCTGAGACGGTTTTTTCATTCTACTGCTTTGTCAATAGGACCTGGACAAATAATCATCTTTCACTCTTTCATATCACAAATTCTGGATTGATAGGACTCGCTTTCCAACTTTCTTTCCTCTCTAATCAAAATATGATTTTTTGCATCTTCAGCAAAAAAATGGGGATCATCTATATTAGGGTTCAGAACACACTAAGTATCATCTTTCAAAAATTCATCATCTTTATCGATATCTTCTATTTCTATCTACCCCGCAGAATACAGGCGTATACAAATATAATCGTGTATGCCGCGTCACAGATTTCCCCGGACATTGCCGAAAACTTTCCAACATGGCCGCCGCTCCTGCGCCTAAGTAGCGACTTATGCAATAAGTGAACCATGACATTTTTATTCTAGTTTGGGCAATTTTTTCTCGTAGCTTTTTTTTAAATTGATATTACTGAATTACTTTGGTCCTTTTAAGCCAGATTAATTAAAACAGTTAATTAGCGATTCGAATTATATTGTACCGATAATTTGTAACCAATCCAATCGCCTTCTGTATAAACAATGTAAGGACAGTGAATTGGACACTATTCTTGTTAGACGTCAAAGTAAATTTAATTTGAATTCGAATTAGATATTACTCAGCACTCGTGAGTAGTAGGCGATTGCTTGTAAACCAATGGCTTGTCATTGCTCTATAGTATTATGCATTATATAACCTTTAGATTTAAAAAACAATGATAGAAATAAGATTATTATTTTTGTCAGTGAATCTCCAAGGCAAGTCAAATTTTACTACTTTTCAGGAAGAAGAAATATTCAAAAATAATGAAAAGTATTAGTTAAACAATCAAAACAAATAAAGGCAACATTCTCTTGCATGACATAAGTCGTTCGTCGATCGTTTGACACACATACTGCTGGGTTGCGCAAAGCGGCGCGCGCGCCGGTTGGCACCGGCCGGCCCTCTGTTCTGCTTAGCGCATTTTGTAAGTTGGAAACGGATGTCTGGTGGATTCTAGAATCTAAATTGGCTATAAAAAAATAATAACTCATTTTTATAGTTAAGTAAAAAGTTAAGTTAGTGACTTTTTTTTTTTGTGGGAAGTAATTAGGTTCGGAAGTATTTATTGATAATGATAGTTGTTTACTACAATGTAAGAATATGCCTGAAAGGTTATCAGTTATCGTTTTATCGTCGAACAAAATAATTATAATACGTAAATAACAAAGATCACGAATAAACAATACCAGCACAATTTACTATTCTACCCATATTCGCACGGTAAAAAAAAAAAACTCAGAACATTATGATTTCATACAACATAACATCGTCCAAAAACACAAAAGGCATATTAACGAAAAAAAGTGAAAGTGAACCACGCACACTCGCACGAAACGCGCCCACTACTGTGCGTTTACGCACGTAGTGTTAATCTCTAAGTTGATTCATCGAGGTGTAGGTAGACTATTTATTATGTCCACAAAGATATGTTAATACGTACATTTGAATTTGAATAGCTAATGAACAAAGATTATGTGAGAAATCGATCACAGTGCAAACATGATCCAAAAATATCTTTGTGATCCTATGTCTTTTTGGGTTAATATTCTTTTAATTTGAATAATTAGCATTTCAAAAGAAGTTTCCTTGGTTTATTTTAGTGATGTCAGCGCTCGAACGATACATAGATTAATTAAAGAATGATAATACAAGTGAGACATTGAAACTGAAATTGTAATAAAAATTATATTCAAATTATGTTAAAAATACATGCAGTTCTTGAGGCAGCCCTGTTTCCCAGCTCATATAAATTACGCCCAATAATAACCATCTTATTTCATTCAGTCCAACATGATATAAAAACCTATACAGAAAAAACGTTTAGCAGAAAGCGAAACCTCTAATAAATAGTCGCGAAAGTAGAACCCGTTATTATTTAGTCTGCCCACGCATTATTATTTTGCAAATCTTTTCAATTCATTGATACTTCAAAAATCTTTTGTAGCTCTATACAATGTTTTTGGGCTTTGCTGACCTACCACAACAGTTTTCTTCTTAATATTGCTTTTCTCGCACGATAAACCTTGATTTTTAATTATTTGATATAAATGTAACTATTATCGTCTTTGAAAAAAAGTATGCGTTCATACAACTCATGAATGACGCCGTTGTGGAAGAAAGTGAAAATAAAGAACATAAAAAAACTGTATGCGGAAGGTCGCGAATGTTAAAAGTACTAGGCATGCATAGGCTAAGACAAGTTAGGAGAAAGTTTGACTTGAGTGAGCCTGTCAAAGGATCCGTCTCCTTAAAAACTTGAACCAAAACAAAAACAAAGCTTTAATTAATTCTTGAAAAAAAACCCTGATTTATATGGGACATGCATGCTCATGAAAAATGTAAACTGAATTTAATAGTATCTTCTATTTAAGCTACGAACACTTTCAGAAGATAGAACAATTTCAATAAAAATGTTCCTGAAATCGACAATTATAGAGAACCTCTGAACTTTACTTACCATCATTCATTGACCTATCAAAGATCAAAGACCGAACGGGGAAGGCTTCGTAGGACAGTAAGCCATGTACTAGGAGCGCATAACTCAAACAGAGTTTCACCGACACCGAATGGAAACCGGTTTGCCAAAATTTTACGCAGAATGAAGTTTCAAGTTGATGTTACGCAATTAGCATCCACACCTGAATTTAGCTACTAGTGTTCAGTTTCTAAATTTCAAATACATTCAGAACCTCGCGAACTATTGTTCCATAAGCGTGCTAACATAAAATAGTTAAAATCAACAAGTCAAACCGACGGAAGCCATTAAGTAGGGCACGAGAGGCGAAAATTTCAACTTTGACAGTCGAAATAGTGACTTAATTTGTCGGCATTAAGGTCCAGTTTTCTGCGGTGATGACGCAGTGGTGAAAACGAAAGTCGCCGTCAGACAACGTTTTGCACAAACGAATTTGAATACTAAATATTTCGATCCGGCATTAAAGAGTTATGCTCCTTTTCCTAGAGGCCTAGCATATTTTTCGGTATTCTGAGCAAAGTTGATATATTCAGAAAGATGACCCATCCGGTATGATCCCTGCAGATATGTATGTATGCTTCCTACATCCGAAACGAATTTTATAAAGCACAAGGAAATGATAAAGACAGGAAAAACTATCAAAGAAAATGCAATATTACGCAGCGATAATCTAATCTCTCTGAGAGACTCTGAAATCACATAGCATGAATGCCTTGAGAGAGAGACATATGACTGGCAAAATCATTAATGAAAGAGTTAGTCCTAAAAACACTAATGAAACGACAACTAGATCATTTAAATTGAGTGAAACTAAACTGCAGCTAAATCGAAAAAGAGACGGTGAGAACAATAACAAAACAAATGTATTTTGTAACCTAGATACTTTCTTAGCAACAGAATTTATTAGCTTCAACGTAGACGAAAGAGTCGTACCACTATTGTCCGTTCTTTTTTATTAAAAAAAAATTATCATTTAGTTACTATGAAATTTATACCCGAAATGTTCCTGTATTTATGTTAGAAATAATTTAATAAGTTAGATAGAATTGCTTAGCCTTTTGCCAACTATGTTGGGGTTGAATTCCAATCTCATCTGATGCAGTTACCTACCAGAATTTTACAGGGAGCCTCTACCTATCTGACCTTCACAACCCAATTACTATGTGACACAATACACCTTGGTAAGATTGACCGGTAACTACTGACGTCGTAAATCAGTAAGATATCACAGTCAATGAAGATAGAACTTCACCCCACAATTACACAATTATCTCAATGTTATCCAATAACCATCGGATATATGAACCGTGTCTTATAGATACGTAATTAAAAATAGATCGTAATTAAAAGCTTATATAACTCAATACAATAATCAGCACACATTTGACGTCATTGTAGTTTACAAGTCGGTCAATATAAGAAAAACGTGAAATAAGCATACCTTATTACTACATTTGTGTCAAGTGAGTCGTTTTAGTTACAAAAATATAGTAATCTATAATCTTCTATTTTGAATACCTCAACCATAACTGAAGCTGACCCCAACACACTTGAAAAACTACGTTATATCTAGGTGTTCAAACCAATCTATTAATCAAAGGATATATAGAATAGGTATACATACAATTTCCTTTTATGTATCACGAGATGGTCTCAACTTTCCAAATCGCAAATACAGGGGGCCTAGTTTAGGTCCCTGCGGGATACCTTTAGGTAAGTCTTACAGACTCGTTAATTTTTTTAAATGAAATTTACCCTTTGGCCACCTTTGACTTTGGGCCACCTTTTGATTTTGGGCCACCTTGGACCCCAACGTCTATAGCAGAACGTTCAAAACCAGTCGCGCGGAAATTTGATTTTCACCCAGAAAATTCACGTGAAATCTAGCTAGGGTACAAATATAAAGACTATGTACCAGGATATTATAGGTAGTAAGAAATTGAAACTAGATGCAAATTGACCAAAACCGGAATATTAAAATGTGTATAAATTACAATGTTAATGGTTGAACGCATTGTCTCTGCACAGTTTATGATTATCAGTTACACTTACCTATCACTTTTGTTTTCAATATTACGTACTTTTTTTAGGAAGCTATAGAAACTAAAAATATTTTTTTGCGTCTCTAAAGACTATTTACTTCCGGGATTTTCCGAAATTTAGAATGCGGTAAAATATTTAATTGATAACAGTAGAAAGGGATGAAGGGTAGACGTTTTGGAAGCTACATATTGTCATTTTGAATTCTTACTCAAAGAAAAAAATATTTAGTTCGATTCTCCATTTGTCATACAATTTGCAAAAGATGGAGTACGTAATAGACTAATAAAAAGATTTTATACCGTTTCAATATGCTATTTTTACGTTATCTTACAGCAAACAGAACATACCAAACTTTCCTTCGTGTTTGTAACATTTTCAGCGCGCATTATCTGAAATCCTTCGGCCATTGCCATTTCAGTGCAGATAATCTTTTTTGCAAATATTCGCGTTATCATTTATGTAATACCGCAAAACTTATCTATCTAGGGTTAAGGCCATATTTAAAGGAAGTGCGATTATTTTTGTATCAAAACCTACGTCATTTTTTATTTTTGTTTGTGATCTTTGATTTTTATAAATGCTGGTTCGAAGAATAAGTAGTTAACATTTATAAAGAACCAGTTTTTCAGTATTCCTCTACCTTTTAAAACGCTACAAGGAAAATTAAATACATTTTTTTGCATCCTACCAGGCACACAGAAGTTCAAGCGGGTACAATGTGTCTTTGAAGTTGAATTCCTGCTTACAGTAGTATACATTATGTCTCACGTTGATAATAATCTAATATGCGTATATCGTAACCTAATCACATACACCAACATATGGCCGCTTCGAAAGTGACAGTAACTTCATTTGGTTCGCAAAGTGCGTACTAGACTTGCGATTCGAGTTAATATTCAACCTTAATCCATGATAATAAGAACCAGAATAAATAATTAAAGGGATGTGTGATTTTCATCACATCGTAAAATTGAAAAAATAAACAAATGAAGTGGGACACGTGGTCCTTTCACTAAATTGAAACTGGTCCTTTTCTCCCACAGTGAGTTAGATAAAGACGCTTTTTTACGGAAGCAAAAATCATAAACTAACTTAAATTGGACTTTTAACTTAAGATAAACATTTTCTTATGACAATCTTGATCTATTCTTGAAAACGAAGTAGCAGGACTCCATGAATCGTAGCTGGCAGCAGTAACGTAAGCAGACTACCGTTAGGAAACATACCGAGGTGTCATAAATCCTACAGAGATTAAAATCCAGTACCGTACTGCCAAAACCAGAGATCGTAAACTGTACTAAAGTTCAAAGACAACTTCTGAGAACTGTTGAGACCCTAGTATTACATCGCATGAATATTATGCAAGCGAAAAAGCTTATAGGCAAGGTACAGTTAATATAAAATAAATATCCATCAACGGGACTTCAATGAGTATTAGCAAAACACATAACTTTCTCAATGATTCAGATTAAACGTGGCCGTATTATTGAAAATCACGTGCATTTCAACGTAACTATTGTAAACGAACTATTATAAATTGAGTTTTGAAAAAACAATTATGGTTGAGAACACGTGAGCAGAAAATCTTAGTAATATGTTAGTTGTAGTGTACTCGTATTTAACCATAACATCCTGACTCAAAGGACCTATTTTATGATTGTTGATGAAGTATGTATTTCCTAAACAAATATAAATTCCAATGTATGCTAATCTTTGAATAGAAGAAATCAATATCATTGATGGCTTCTGTCCACATTTGACACACTTTAATATTATTGAGACCGTTAGAGTAATCAATCAATCGATTTCAAAGTAAAACCAATGTTCGTCGTTTGCAGAAGCCAGTGCTAGTTATCGGTCAACTGTAGGAAAAAGTCACCTGAGAGATGATTAGCAATCTATCACTTAAGGCTTACACCACATGGGACATTATTGCAACATGTAGTGGCAGTAAGCTATCAGCGATCTACACATATCGAACAAAAAAATACCCAAAGGACCAGCAAAAGTTATCATAGCTCTAAAACATTATATCACTAGAACTTAAATTGGCAAACGGAACGATATCAGAAAACTAACATGAATTCGTAGACGTAAATAAAATAACTATAGAAGTATTCTGGGATAAAGTGACAGCCCTTATGATTCAATTCCTGAATATTCCGTTCTTCCCCAATAACGAGAAAAAAATTGGTATGTGCGATATAAAATGCAGTGTGAATTCATAGACATTTTTGGAACATGGTTAAAAAGCATAAAAACTATGAATCTTTAATGCTGTTATTAGAACTACTATATATAATGATGCTAAATTATAATTAGGTTAAAATGAAGATGCTTTTAAAGCTTACACTGTCACAGAAGTGATTAGTTAATGATGTAATTTTAAATGCAATTGAATCACCCAGTCAAATTTTGTTTTCGCAGAAAACTAGTCCTGGCATTATAATAGTTAAAGGAAGAGAGTATTATGAACCCAAAAACTGACCATCATTTAGAATTAGGATGTCAGGAAGTGAACCGAAACTCAAATAAAGTTCTTCCTCACGTGAACATAAACGAAAGACCGAACATAAAAAACTAATAGAGGTTTTCAGTCACATTCACAGCAATGCCCCAAATTCAGTCGCTTTACAATGAAAGCAACACTCATACAAACTGAACGACACTTCAGAACTACTACAATAAACAAATTGCGTAACGTTCTCATAAAATACAAAAAACCTTTTTCTTTAAACCATGTGATTTACGACTTTCCATGCTCCACACGAAAATACACACAATTTTTGTATCGCACGCAACACAGGCACGAATGCAGTTAGAACACACGTGTATGAATACTCACCTATAATGGTCAAAGTGAGTGATCCGGCGCTTGCGGCGCTCCTAGCTGCAGCATCGATCGGCACAGCTCGGTGATCTCCGGGTGGTTCAGGTTGATCAGATGCACGTACATCTGTTTATGCAGGCTCAGTTCCCCTGACACCGCCTCCAGCCTCTTTAGTAACACATCTTTCTCCCTGAGAAGTGTCTTCACTTTTTCCTCCACTTCCCGGGAACGCACTTTTGCCTTTTCGCGAGACTTCCTTACTGCTATGTTGTTCCGCTCGCGTCGCCTTCTGTACTCATCTGTACCTTTGTCTAGCACTTTTCCTGACGACGACCGCCGCGGAGGAGCAGTCTTGTGTTTCAGTAGCGGAGGGAGGAGAGGTGCTCCTAGGGGCGGTAGCGGTGTGAATCCTCCACCGTATGGTCCACTGACACCGACAGTCGGCTGAGGATTATATTGGCCAGTATATTGAGCACACGACACCGATCTTCGATAATCATGGGGCTCAGGAGGTTCTTCCTTTATGGGAGGTGCCTGCTCATGCCCCTGGTTCGTCTGAACGGGAGCGTAAGACGCCCCTGAGTGAACCGGCTGTGGCATGTACGCCAATGTGGTCCGATTGTACCTTGGCTGAGGAGATTTGCCACCAGGAAGAATTTCCTGGAATAAGGCCATACTCTCCTCACTTCGGAACTGGTCCTCAATGAGGTGTTGTAAATCCAAACTAATTTCCTGTCCATTGAGCTCGTCTAGGTCTGGAGGCGGGAAGGTCTGTCGTTTATCCTCTACTGTCTTCTTGAGGTCTGGTTGTGGTGGTGGTGGTGGCGCTGCGGCCTGGTCGTACATCTGCGGGGACTCCATACCGCCGCCCGGGCCAATCACGGGCCCAGCGGCGCCGGTAGCCCGTGGCTCCACTTCAAAGCACTGAGAAGCCGTCACTAAAGCACATGCACCGTCAAGTTAAATCCTTTGCGTATTGCGTTCGCGTTGATCACGTGTAGGTGCGGAGCGGTAGTGGCGCGCGTGCGGGCGCGTCGGCGGTCGGGCGCTAACTGCGGCGCCGCGCCGCCCGCGCAATGCACGCAAGGTTGCCCGGAAGGAAGCGCTGAAGTTGCCGCTGAAAGTTCGCGAGTAAAAGTTTGCGCAGCCGCCTCGTTATTTGGGTGTTTACCCCATTGATTTTTGGGTGCTAATATTTTTTTTAAATATTCTTTTTGATCTTTTGAGGCAGGCATATGAGATGATAGTTGAAAATATTTATATGGTATTAGTAGATATGCGACCGAGATAAAAATCAAATATATTATTATTATTATATTAGCTTAACCTTTTTTATGTACCTACTCGTTATATAATAATATTATGATTATTATTGTAAGACTGTTGGCTTTTAAATTATGTAAATATTATACTATAACTCCTAACTAATATTATAAATTCAATGAGGAAACCGAAAAAAAGGAAATTGATAAAAAAAGCTCTTATAAGTATCAGTTTTAACTTAGATTTCTTTAACCTCGTACTACAAAATTGAACTAATCCATCGTAATAGTTTACGTAGTTAGAAAGACTCATTAATTAGGATAAGTTAAAACGATTTCACTTAAAATAGGTAGAGCGATTTTATAATTACCCTTACACTTTTAAGATAACTTCATTAGTAGATAGATAATAATGATATTATGTTAAATTAGGTAAGGAGGTAGTTAATATTTTCTTCCTCAAGAATGAATACTTATTTAAAATATTGTTTTATTTATTTATTTGTAGCTTGTGGGACAGCCCACTGCTGGGCAAAAGACGCCCTTTCGCCTTAGTGTGGATCAATTGTTTTATATCTTGTGGTTTTTTTTTAACTTGCGCATGTGTATTAATTTACTGTTACTGTATGGTGTTAGGTACTGTATTTTCACTTGCGTATTAATTTATTAAATAGCTATATTAATTACTGGTCCTTTAACAAGTTTCCTTGGGACGAAAGGACCAACATTGTCATGTAGTGAACTTTTTTACTTTTCATTTTGTACTTTTCAAGTTGTTCCGTGAACTTCATTGTTTATAAGTTTTCATTGTTTAAACTTAAAGATCATTTGATCATTTAAGGATAATGTTTTTAATTATGCAATGTAAACTTTGTTTATAAAAAGTTCTCAATTTTCCGTAACTCTTGGGAGTTTTAAAAAAAGTTACCATAAACCACCTAGCAGTTTTTCCCAGTTGCTAATCCCGCTTTGAATATTAGTATGACCTACAGCTACAGATAGTAGTCTTTCAGGTATGAATATTGTGACTGCCAACATAACAAAGTGAAGTTTCATTCGAGTGTTCTCTCATAGGAAACAACAATGTATTTTCACTTAGCTATGAAAAAAATGTTTTTTCAAGTCTAGAGACCACACAACTATCTTCGGCCCTGCCATCCCAATCTTGGGCCAAAATCACCCAACAATCGATTGACCACGTTCCACCGATTGTCACATCTCGATGATATTAATCGATTGCGTACATACCAATCGATATCAATGTTCGTGCCGATAGCTGCGTTCTGCTAGAATCGTCATCACGTGTCTAAAATCACATTGTAACGATTCACGAGAATCTGTTTTTAATTGATAAAGGATTTCGAAATTCCCAAGAAAAGAAAATACTATCTGTTGTACGCGGCTTCTTGGTTTTGCTCTCTGTGAAGGAGCTCTTCCGAAGAAATACAGCCTCACGCTTTTTTCTTATGAGGGTAGGCAGAAATTACAGCCACATAAGTACTAAGATCCTTCCAGAGGGTTTTTGAGCAAGCATATGCCGGGCGAAAAGTTGATAGCTGAGTAGGTGCGGCATGACGAGAAAACACCATAAATGTATTTGAAAAGTTTCAGATAGGAGCCCCGTGGTCAGGAATCCACTTTCAGATTTCCAAATTGGGTTAAAAATAAAGTGATCTTCAGAGCCTTTGATTTGGTATGATCGTGTGCAGCCTAACCGATAATGATGTATACTTAAACGATCCTACTCAGCTATCAACTTTTCGCCCTGCATATGCTTGCTCAAAAACCCTCTGGGCTCCCTTACCAATTCCTTTTGCTTCGTTTACGTTCATACATCTGGTCATAAACGCACGCCGAAGATGCAGTGCAAGAAAAATTGTTTATTTTGCACAAATAAGACGGATTATAAAATATACAGACTAAAACAAAGTAGCCAAAAGGCTCGTATTTTTGACAAATAAAAATAATCCTAACTACGATTTTGAGTTTTTTTTGTTTGTTTGTTACGCTTTCACGCTAAAATAGCTGAACAGATTTGGATGAACTTTGGCAAATGGGTAGACCATAACCTGGGTTAGGACATAGGATACTTTTAATCACAATATTCCCACGGTATCGAGGCTTATGCAGGTAGAACCGCGGGGCGCAGTTAGTAAAACATAAAGACAAAAAAAAAAAACTAGTTAAAAGTTTTACAATATTGGTATTTGACTAATCTCGGGTATCCGGGGTCCCGGACCTTTGTAAGCCGTTCGAGAGACCGAAATCGACTCGCAGAGCCTTAGAGGTTTAGAATCAAATGAGGCACCAACCGACGATTTTCCATGTATGCAAGTGCATCCAAGGACAACACTATTGCAGAGCATGGAAACAAAACATATTTCGCTATGGGTTTGGGTGGCTAAAGTGGAAACATTTAAAACATGTTGATCGCAACTGATTATTTCTATTTAAAGTATAATGTTTATTCACAAGCACATGTGTTGCTTGACCTAGTACATAAATGCTGATTTTAGCACATATTTACTTTTTGTAAACGGTGCAGAATTTGATATTTATACGCGAAAATATATTGAAACTACTTAATTGTTAGTGAGCAGTTGGTAACTCAAATTACGAAGATACTGTGCGGTGTATTTTTACTTCAGCATGAATTAAGTAATATCATGTTTCCTACAGTGGTGGCCAGTGGTAACGGCCTTGACTTACGAGTTCGGTCGTGGGTTTGAACCCAAGCTGGCCCTTTACTTTGTGCAAATTATTACATCACCATTGCTCTCAAAACGGTGAAGGAAAACATCATGAGGAAACCGGCATGTCCTAGAACCGAAAATTCGAAGACATGTGACATCGACCAACCCGCATTGAGCCCGCGTGGTGGATTATGAGCCATTCTCTCTCGTCGAGAAGAAGATTATGCTTATAATTAAGTAATATCATGATTCGAACAAACTGAAAATAAAATAATCTAGGTAAGTTTAACTAGTTTTGCGTCGGCTTAAGGTCGCAATGATTTTAGGGGTTTCGTACGTAGGGTTTTAGGTTCGATGGGTGTGGGAAGTGTTACGATGTGATTTCCTTTAGGATTTTTTTATAGCAGCCCAAAGTCTGGATTTGTGGGTGATTGTGAGTGGGTTATGCTAACTATGTTTAATTCTAACTATAACTGCGAAAGTGAGTTTGTGTGTTTGTTACGCTTTCACGTATTAGTACATAGGATACTTTTTATCTTGATATTTCCACGGAATCGAAAACTATGCGAGTGAAACCGCAGGGCGCAGCTAATATAGAATAAACAGAACTTAAAAATAAACTGATGAAATGTGGGTGAACACTGTCTGGGGATACGTTCGATAATCATTGTTTTCTTTTTCAATATATATTTTAGCAGTTCAGTTTAAAGAATCATTTAATTGCAGAAAATATAGGTGTTAAAAGTTGGTGGTTTATGTGGAATCCATATTTTGCCTGGTTAGGGCATGTAAATTGACTTTACATTATTTCTATTTTATTAGGCATACAAATAAGGTTCTCATATTAATTTCTAGTCGACTGGTCGACACTTCACGTGACCAGAGGGCTGCCTCGTTCTTTGGCCAAAAAAATTGCACTGCCATTCAACGTGGCAATGCTGCCTGTCTTCTAGGCACGTTTCCGGATGACAGCGATGCGGACGACTTCGACGCCTAAGGGTGCTTTTGTTTTTGTATTTATTTATATAGTTAGTCATTAAAATTGGGTAACTAGTGTAAGCGATATTAATAGCTAGCCCGGTCGTGATAAACGTGATATTATATGACTTCACGTGTCATTGCCGTTCACACAGACTGCGCAAACGCAACACAGCAGAAAGTAAAAACTAGTCACTAGGCCATTGTCTCCTAACTAACACAATCAGTTTTCTTCTGAGACTTAGAATGTATTGGCTGAATTCAATGTACTTACAGATTCAAAGGACGAATCTTTGAATGAAGATTGGGAATCGCTAAGCGTAGTGTGGAATGCCCCCAGCTAGATGAACCGGTGACCTTCAAAAGGCGGCTGGGACAGTCTGGATACAGTTGCATGCTTATGTTCAGCCGTGGACTGTGATAGACGGCTTTATTTACCGTCTCAAAATAGGCGTAAAAAAGGATACAAACAAGAGGACGCGGTCAGCAACCAGCCATTTTTCAACCATTAAGTTAGGATCGACTCAGGTCCAAGTCAACTTAAACGAATCATAAGCAGCAATCGTATTTTTTTTCGTAATAAAATTATATCTATTCATAGTTTATAATAATGACTAGACTTAGAGGACTTGGGAGTAATCCCCTCAAAGTGTCAGTCCTATATTACCCTTTTCTTAGCGTGTCGATGGCAATCTAAATAGACTCTACCCAGAATTGCGTACCGGCCGTACGTGTTTGGTGCCATCACTAGCATCCATCAGTTCCTGTAACGAGCATCTGACAGGACACGACATTAAGTGTCCCATTCTTTCATCAGGGTGCATGTAAAGAGCCTCCCCGAGCGACGTACCTACAGAGCCACTATAAGTCCGGCGCACCCTGGGCAATCAGCGAGTTTCCACGCTGATTGGCTAGTCCTTTCACCTCGATGGCAATCCAAACCCCTTTCCTGTTCAAACCCAAGTTGCTGTCGACAAGCAAAACTGGCGCCTTCACAGACACAAATCAGCATTACAGGCAACTTACAACCATTGGTAGTTCAATTAGGACTCGTAATCAATAAAGGTACCCAGTTCACCGGATAAGTGACTCTTTATTATGGCATTACACATTATTTTATAATACGCTTAGACTGTTATTTTCCTTGGTACAGCTAGTGCATACTTAAGCCCTAGTAACAGTCCCCCCCTCCACTAGGGTGGGGGTGCGGTGAGCGGCCCGACTGCTGTGACGCAACCCTGCGCCCGCGCAATGTAATGCGTTCGTGGTGGAGTGGCGTACGATCGGAAGTGGAACACGTCTTGAAGATTTGTAGAAGAATTTATTCTTTGAAATAACTGCGAAGATCAGCTAACTTAAAAATATAAAAAAGAAAAAAGAGTAAGTAGTTATAAAGTAGGTTTCATGGACTTAATAAAGTCCATGAGTACAGATTTCAGGACTTGTAACTAAATCTAAAAAATATTTTGCTTCATGAAGCCATTCTCTATTAGCCAACAATAAATCATATTTTCAGACTTGGTTTCATTATCGACCTCAGATTTGTCGCCAAATATTGATAGTTGTTAGCATAAAAACCTCTTTAAATGTTTCAGAAAAGTTTTTTTATTATTATTTTGAATAATAAAAAAAAAACTTTTGAGGAACTTAAAGATATGAGTAACGTAAAGTTTTGTTTAATTTCACTAGGTCTACCATAACTGTAGGCACGTTTTAATTACTAGGTGGCCAGCCGGGTGACGTAGAATCAAAATTATAGCCCACCTTCAAAATTGGTTTTGCAGCCTTGGTCTAACTCATTACCCTGTCTCTGCCTAGTTCTTTTTTCTAAACATTTCAATTATGCAGCAGAATCAACGTCAATAATTGATATTGTGTTTAGCAAGGTAAGCAACTTTATGGCTAACGAATTAAAATAAGTCATAATATTATTTATTCCTTCTCGACGTAAAGCCAGAAATGATATAAAATAAATTCCTTAAACAGTTTTTATACTCTCTGAAATATACAACTAATTATTAAAACAGACATAGTGATATCAATAAAAAATAAAAAAGTCTAAGGAATAACAAGGAAAAAATCACACAATTAAAAAAAACACTACAAAGTTTAAAATAACTTTAGTTTCGGAAGTCTTTGATTTTGAATTTTCGTTATTTGCCACCGATTTCTAAAATTAAAGTTATTTTTCACTTTGTAGTGTTTTTTCTTTGGAAGTCGGTTGTTTTTTGTTTACCTTTAAAACTAAAAAAAAAGTGACACTGCGGTAATCAACGCGTTGATGTTGTTTACTCCGTGCACCGCGGTAATCAACGCGCTGATGTCTTTTTAATGGTCAAAAGCTGGTGTCATCATAGTGTCGCGAAATCAATGGTTTAGTCCCATCTCAAAAATGCCCAACGCGCCTAAAGAAGTTTTCACTTCAAAAATATGCAGTTTAATACCTCCTCCTTTTTGAAGTCTGTAAAAAATTAATCATCATTTCAGCCGAAAGATGTCTACTGCTGGATATAATAGGCGTTCCTCAGGCAACGACAAATAATATTCGTGCCTAGCAAATATCTTACAATGGCCAATACTCGCCACACGATCGTCTCAGTGAATGCATAAGTAGGCGAGCGACAGCAGAAAGTGGTTGCAGTGACGCAACCGCGCCGGTAACCCAGTCACCGTGCCTTACCAGACGATGGTGCCCACCATCACGACGCGCCAGAGGAGGTGGTAACGCCATTCGTAACTAATATGATCCAAAGGTGGAAGTACAGAAACGTTCTTCCTTGAGAGAGGGAGAATTTTTGGGCTATGTCTTTTGAAATTCGGGTCGTTCTAATAGTCTTATGTCATTACGATGACTACAGAAAATTTTTCTAAAACGGCGAAGAGGTGGTAATGCCATTAGTAGCAAATTTGGTCCTCAGAACTGCAAAAATAAGTCTTCGACCGAGGAAGAGCTGTTGCACAGAAAGGTTCTTCCGTGTGAGGAGGGAACTTTATGGGGTCTGTTTATTGAAAATGGGGACGTTCATAAACTGTTATTTTACTGCTATCACTAATTAATTTATGCATGCTGACTACAGGAAAATCTTTATAAAATGGCGTAGAGGTGAGATCCTAAGTACCGCAAAGAGGAGACTGCATCCGAGGAAGAGCTAGTGAGCGGAAACGTTCTTCTTAGTGGTATTTTTAGGGTCTGGTTTATTTTAGGCCGTTTGAAAAGTCTTATTTTATAAAGATCACTAACTCATTTATTACGCTTGATGAGAATGGGAAAATCTTTCTAAAATATACGAGGTATATTTGACATTGTTCCAGCGTCAAAGATCTGTAACTTTGTAAAAAACTCACGCAGGTCATACCATCATCATCATCTTATGATTTTCCGCAGCAGTTTGATAGAAGCAAAATTATGAACTTTATTATTTAATTTTTAACATCTTTAATTTCTTAGGGATTAATCTAGTACTTATTTTACAATAAACATCTAACACTAAAATATATAAATTATGTACAAGTACATATACAGAGGAAAAAAAATAAAGCAACAGCTCATTAGGCATAAAAAAATTCGTCCGCTGTCAGTGGGAAAAGTGCCGAAAAGGCTGGAAGCACTGCCACGTTGTATGGCAATGCTGATTCTTTGACCTAAAAATTGGCCACCCCTCTGGTCACGTAAGGAGTCGACCAACCGCTTGACTATGTCCCAAAATACTCGATGAGCACTCGGACCCCACGACCCGAGGGTAAAAAGCATTTTATTTATCATCTTTCTATTTTGACATTCATGTATTTGTAATTTGTCTGTACAACGCTTTGATAATAATTGTCAGTTTCTCTGTTTCCCACAAAGTCAGAGGAGTGACCACTGTCACGTCCCACTGATGGGAAAGTATTTTTATAAATAGCATCCGTAAGAATATTATTATTTCTGTGAAAGTGTGTGACTCAAGGGCATCATGACTTGAATTTGGAAGAGATGACGAAGATGTTCTAAATTGTTGTCTGATCATAATTATCGTGATGACGTGATGATCGGCATGTAACCATTTGTTTTTCATGATGTGCATCTATGCTTAGTGAAAAGTTGGACAGTTACAATAAGTTTAGGGTCAAAATGCTTCTCCCTCTACTCGTCAAATAATACTGCAGATCTTTTCATCTTGTTTACATTCGTCGCTTACGTGACCTATGACATATTCACGATATTATTGCTCTTCTCAATCATGTCTTAGTCCAAGGGTTTCTTCTATAACAAAAAGTAATCAAGCTATAACAAAAATAATATCTTTTTGGGGTTTATATTTTAAATATTTTTTATATATTTTTGTGTCAGAAATATTTAAAAATGTATTAAATATATATGAAATAAAATAAATAAACGACATTATTGTTTATTATTAAAACTTTAGCACCAAAAATCTGAAAAGGACTTCAATAACGTTAATCATTTTTTTATATATCGTCTCAGTAAACTTTTCTAAAAGGATTACAAAAATGAAAGAAATAGTCCTTTTGAACTAAAAATCAAGTATTTTCAGTTCAGAAAAAAAGATTTACTTTACGAGATATTTATTCTTCATTCCTAAAAATTTTGAATAGTTTCCCCGCAGTATTAAGGTAGAGGCGAACTTTAATTTCATTGTGTTATTTCTATTTAATTAAAAACAATAAAATTGAACTTAACATCTAAGCCATCCTGCTTATTATTATTATATTATTTTTCCTTATATCTTCAGATTATGCTGAGTGATTCATTATTAGCTAGTTAAATGAAGACGGATCTTAATAGTTCTGGTTCTTCGATGATTCGCCTTAGCCCCTGACCGGATACCATCACACGTCAGCAAGTTGTGTAATCGCCAGAAATAATTATAGAAAGTGGTCCTTCTGGCTTTTACCATAACTTTTTGGGACTTGACACGTAAATATTTACTAAAGGAAGACTTTAGAAAATAATGTTAACGATGCATATTTGGCTTCATCACGTAAGAAAGATCGCGATACAAAACGGCGTAACTAAAAGTGCAACAAATAAGATTCACTTTTGATTTTAGGAATTAAGAAAAAATGCAAGAGAAGGAAGAATACCAAGAAATACTTAAGAAATGGCGAACTAAATAATTTTTCCAATTTTCTTAGGAAGAATAACAAGAAAATTCTAAAAAAAAAATCTCTTTTTTTCTTTTCTAACTACTAAAGCTGTTAACCTAACGATTCAGACAAAAAATCAATCAAACTAAAAAATTAAGTAAGACATCGAAATAGTTTTAGACAAAAAGAACTTGAATGTAGGTAACCACGCCGAGTACTAGGGCGTCATGAGTCGAACAGCGTTACGCAACCGGCCCACTCTCACTTTCGCGAGTTGAGGCCGCGCCGAGCTTTGTGCCGCCTCGCCGGTCCTAATATCATCAACAACCTACTGCTGAGCTCTGATCGCCTGGTATTTTACTTACCTCTCAATAATAATAAAAAAAGTTTGATAGCGGTTTCATCTAACCGATAAGTTAACTGTTGGATAATATCAGAACAATTGGCCGACATTCTGAATCAGTCATTGATTTTATTCAATATTTATCGTTTCCATCATGGTACTTAATTTAATAAAATATTTAGTGCTGTAGTCATTACACCAAAATTTAGATAATTTTCAAATTGCCTTCATAGTTAAATTAATGTCAATTAATAACTGTCTCTATTAGCTTGTCTGTATGTGTATTTATTAGTTTATTATTACTCATTATTAGTACACGTCGCATCATTTAGTTTTAATGCAAATAAATTGATATCTTTTATAATTTGACAACTTCAAACTAATTATCTTAAATCAATATGCCAACTTTAATAACTTAACTTTTAAGTGCTGCGGAGCTTGACAAGTATTCCATGCTTTAAATTAATTTGGATCGCATCTATGTTATTAATTTTCAATATAACGTCAGCTTAAAATTTACATTACCAAATAACGGTTTTGTATTTCAATAAGTAATAAAAATTTCTTTATGAAATACCCAAACCAATATTCAAAGTTTATTTTGATACTGTTATCCTTCAAACCAACAATTTTAAATGTGACTTTAACTCGTCTTTTCTTTTTATTTGTTTCTTTTTTCCAGGATTTCTTTCTTCAACAGCGACCTGCTTGGTCTTTCTTGTCATACGTTCCCAGAATGGTCCATGTAATATTTCATTCTTATCAATCATTACTGGAATTACTGACTACTGATAAAAGAAAATCTACTCAAATCTCCAAAAAATCAATAGGTACAATTTAATTTCAATTCTCAAGCCACATCTGAACAATACAACCGATATAGGAGGTATACATTCATTCAAATTTTATGATAGTACACAGCAACATGATTCGTTTGAAGCGAAAGTGTGTCATACCTCATACCCACGCCGTGCAGTAGTAGGGATGTGGTATTTCCCGCTACCTTAATATTATGAGATAGACGTTATAGGTATTAAATAATGGACTTGCCTTTTCTGGTTTTGGTGATGCTGTACAGAGGATTATAGGAGTAGAATACATTTTGGCGATATTGGAGTTATTAACCCAAAGACTGGAAATGTTAATAGAGGGAGAAGGAGAGGAAGATCAAAGACAAGATGAATGGATTGTGTGAATAAAAGATATAAAAAAGGAGTAAAAAAAGGGGTAAAAAGAAAAGGAGTGAAGGATATCGTGAAGGTTGAAAGAAAAAAAGGGTTACGCTGACTCCAAGTAACAAGGCAAGGGTAGGAAGATGATGAAAGCATCATAGATATAGTAAAGGAATTAACTTTACATGAATATTTTACACGAAAAGCCTTTGAGGTACTTTTCTTGCGGTTGAAAGTTTTTGAACGGCTGTCATTGTTATGTAATATGATTGTCATATTCATTCACATTTTATTTGCGTTCTTGCATTTAACGAATCAGGGACCAGTTCAAGCCATAACTTTAAATGTGAGAGAGCTGGCTCTAAATCTACCAACCTACGTCCAATTAAATGACAGTTCTGCTTCTGGGAGAATTATTGGCTACTAGGTTAAGAGTAGGCTGTCGATACACTCAATCACCAAAGTGTAGACAGATAATGTTGATTGGAACTTGACGTACCTAGACGCTTAACGAATAAGTCATAAAGAGAAAACTTCGAAAACAAATGACGATTCTGAATCACCTTATAAGGACAGGTTCTGACTTGTCCAAATGGAAAGTGAAACTTGCATAATATTGAGAAATCTATTTCCAGTATTAGCCTTATCTGGTGATTGATGAAAAATGTACAGTTTTGTGGTTTTTATTGCGTTCTATATTTTGAAAACGATGCTTCAAGATTTACAGCTCTTAAGAGTCATAAAGAAATGGAATATCGCATTCTCCTGTTGCAATTTAAGGCAAAAGTTTTTCAATTTCGCCTGAAAGGTCTATTTAATTAGTCTTCAGATATATTATATTTTTTTAATTATGTTATTCTTGCTAAAACATGTTTGTTGTATGGTATACTTACCTACCTGTATTCCCCAAAGAGAAAAAAAATAAGTTCATAAATGTTTCGCCAGTTTACATATAATTCTCATGTAAGAAAGAGCAAGCTTATTGCCAACCCAGCCATCAGTGTGGTGGAACAAGAGACTTACCAGGGATATTGTCTGCATATATATTTTTAAATAGAAGACTGATATTCTAATTGTTTCCATCACAGGTAGAACCTAGATGAGGCTGGCACAGGACCGTGGCGATTGCTGCAAGTAAAGAGAATCCTATTCCAAGCAATGGATCAATTCGAGCTATGGATGATGATGACTAACCGATGAACCTTCTAAGAGAGCACCTCTCACTCCTCTTCTACGAAAACAGAAAGACACTTACAACGAGGCGAATTTGAATGAACCTCATGTCATTAGGTAGCAATGAATGAAGCTGAGTGTGTAGGCAGGACAGTGGGTGTTCTCAGTTAATTGAGTAGGTTGACGAGACAGTTTGATAGGCGAATTAAATGATGTCACGAGATATTCTGTCAGGGTAACAAAAAAATCTCCGATATGCTGATGTTCCTTCAAAGTGCAATGTAGTTGCGGTAGCTAAAATATGAAGGCAGTCATCATAATCTGCCTAGCCATTGACTATATTGGGCTCGGCTTCCAGTCTAACTGGATGCAGCTAAATACCAGTATTCTACATGGAGTCACTGCTAATTTGACTTCTACAACCCAGTTACTGGGTAACACTTACCCTTGGTAAGTCTGGCTGTCAGACTTTCGGGCTTAAGATAGTATAGTAGGTTATTCGATTTCAATGTACTAATTTAGACACATGATTGTTAAATTAATGAGAATGTCAAGCAATGCCAGAATCAGTTGCAAATCCTGGATAACGCGGAATTAAAACCCGTAAATGGCGAAATCAATCAAGTTTGGAACAGATTTGTTCCATTGAAATATAATTTACAAACGATTTTTATATCTGTTCTAGTTTGTCAAACGCTTATCATCCTACAAGTAGTTATAAATGAGGCAAGTGGGTTACCATACATGACAGCTTTAGGACTGAACTGTTGACTTTGATTTGTATAGAAACAGAGGAGCCATACAACAGGAAAGTGGATTAAGATGGACGAAAATAAACCACGAGCTTGGAAAGCTGAGTCAAGCCATATGTATAATCTGCAATGAGATAAGCTTGTGAAAAACCTTAACACAAAACTAACCCTGTGCGAGTATAGCTTCAGCCAACGATGCCGCCCTAAACAAACCACTGCCAGCTAAAAAAACAAAATTAAATCAAAATCGAACTAAGTCATTACAGTTCAACTATGCAGACAGTGGCATTAGCATACAATATACTTATATGTGACGGATAATTAGTTGGTCAACACTGAACATACTGACCCGCCGTCTCCATTGTCAACGACCTTGGTACTATTCAGATGGGCTATATGTGTTAAGACGTAGTAAGCAATGACATCGCTGTTGAGTTCTGACAACTTGGTAGCTGAAAGAAAATGATTTTCATGTCAGATGGCGCATCCATCTCCAATGTAGACAATGAGGTGGTACTCTTCTATTTAGGGAAGGCTTAGGGACTGGCAAGCAGAGTGCTGACCTCTGTGAACTTCTTCGTCTCTAGTACCTGAAAAAAAATGTTTTCATTTGACCCATCACATCGTCTACATTGTTAACAAATAACCTCTTTAGGAGAAGACTTAGTTCGAAGTGGAGCAAATGCGCCATCGCTTTTGGTTTTTGTGGCCACGGTATTTAGAAGAAAATGGTTTTCTTTAGCATCATCAATGTCCATCAATCACATCTTCTGATTCTGTAGTGGATCTTCCATTTCTGAGTTTAAACTCAAATCACAGGTCATCATCCACCAGTAGCAGTATTATCTGGACACGGGCTAGTCATAATTTTATTAGCCGCCATTGCCATCAATAATCTATCTTTCTGCGCTCATTTCAAATCCTCGAACAATTTCCTCACGATTTCCCATCGTACTCGACACACTCTACTCACTCATGCGTTCCTAGTATTTAGCCAAACATAAACCCATACTTACCAAAAAAAAAAAACATAACACCAAAAAAAAAAAACATAACAACAACAACAAAAAAGAAAATATTCTGATACGAATAAACGTTGGACTAACACAAGAAATTCGCTGCGTCCGTGTTCCACCCAATGTTATCAAACTCACACATACGCACCAAAGGGTATGTGACCTAAAAAATGTAACGAAAAGATGCAAACAATCTTTTAAAGTTTTTATAACAGGGCCGGATTTTGATCTATCAAGAGTGATAGAGACAGGTGCATGAGATAACAACAACTGTAAGTTAGGAGCCTGTTTAAAAAAAGAGTCTGGAAAAGAGCTATGTAAAAGATAAAAAATAATGATTATTTGATTTAGTCAGATAAGGCAATCAGAACTTATCCAGAGGATGCGAAAATGTCTATTTAAAATAAGATAATTCTATAAGTAGGTCTAGACATTTTATTAGACACTAACTTGGTTGAGTATTATAGCTATTCGTAGGTAATCAAATAAATTATGACCAGTCATTAAATAAATTTAAATCATAAAAATAATGGAAATTATGACCACTCGTTTTCCACCAGAATCTATGGAAGCAGTTTAACTTTAACTTGGAATTTCTGGATTCCTCTGCATTAGAGTATTTGTCGGTGCAGCGTCTTCCGCGTTTGTTATCTCATTGACCATTACACGTTGTTTCTTTGAAAACTCTTCTTATTCAAAAATCCGAAACGAAATTACCATCCATTCCATGGATGTCTTTTCCACTGGCATTTTTTCAGTAGAAGCTTCATAGCTTCACATGACTCAGCATAGTCTAAATAGCACAAACTTGCATCTTTCCTTCTTTTTCGTGTGGTTAGTGAATAACCTGGCGTCAGAGTTTTTATGCGGCTCATGGGCCTCTGCCTTGGCTTCACATGCCGTCGAGAAATATCTCTCAAGCATGCCGGTTGCCTCACGATGTTTTTTAAGCAAGTGATAATTATGCAATACGCATACGGTTCAAACTCAAGACCTATGACTTGGCAGTCCAACGGTCACACCACTAGGCTATCACTGCTTCGAAAACAAAGTTGCATTCAAAAGGACATTCAACCAGGAAAGCAAGGCTAAAAAGAGATGTTTAAAATGCGCATAACTCAATGAATATCGATAAAAATCTTAGAAGCCGGCCCTGCGTCTTTCTATTAGTATCTTGTCGACCTATTTTAGGGATTGCAACAGAGGGCTACACACACAGACACACACTCGTGTGTGGTCGCGTGGTAACATCAAACTGTATATGTGTGCATAGATAGTGCGTAGACGCCGAAGCGAGGTGTCTTTTTTATTATAATTCGTAAATTATTTAATAGTTTGATAAGGTTTTGATGTGATTTCATTTCTTTTTTATGTGTTTTATTATGAAACTATTTTGTTAAGCGAACCTTGTTTCGTGGCAATGATAAAATAATGTTTGTAGGAATTTTTTGCACTTCCTACAAATTATGTTGTAAGAAATTGCTTTGGATGAGCACAGTTCCATAAAGGCTAAATAAAAACGAAGTTAACTAAAAGTTAGTGAAGAAGGTATTGCAAACAATGTAGAAAACTAAGAGCGGTTTCGCACTACGTCCAATCCCAATCTGAGAAATATCGGTCCGAAGTAGCCATTCGTATGCGCACTTGATCCGATCTTTGTCCGTCAGAATTTAGAACATTCCCAATACGGATTGAATTTGGATCTTGAATTTGGATTCGGATCGGACGTAGTGCGAAACCGCTCTTACAGTCATTATGCAGCTGAATTTCTTTCTGTAGGTACCCATGTACTTATTTACATTTTCAAAATCGTATCGTGATTTTTTTTTTCAGTTCCTTCTCAATTCATTTCAGTAGGTAACTACAAGAAAATAATGTAATACCTAAATAATACCAGAGTATCATAACGAGTGATTGTTTATATAATGTCTGTTTACATGTAATTACTGACAAGTTCTATGTGAACTATGATTCAATGTTCAGGCTTTGGTACACAGTTAGATATTTTTCGCTTACAAGATCTTAAAATATATTTTTCTATGTCGAGGCGCGATTTTAAATCTGCTGACTTTTTTTGGAGTTTTTCTTTGAAATAGTTTTATTTTTGACAACTACGAAATCTATAAATTGTTAGTTTTGACTAACAATACAGTAAATTGTTAGATTTTGCTAACAATTTAACAACACTTAAAATATAATTTCTAATAACTTAGACTAAAGACATCCAAATAACTCAAACAAATTACTGTCATATCATTAGTGACACTCACAAGATTAAGACAAATCGATTGACGTAATAATCATCAAAATCGGCCAACGCGTTTAGACTCTAGAGCGCAACAAAGGAACAAACATACATAAGCTGATAAACACATTATTCTCCTTTGCGTCGCGCAGTCGGGAGAAAAACATGAATCTAGGGTAACAGTCTTTGCACGAATTGCCTTAATATAACGGAGGATGTATTCGCCGCTACAACCTACAGCTTCTATAACTTCGCATAATTATTTATAATAATTTATCTATTTTGAATTGATCTATATTCACATATAAACACACTGCACCAAAATTCTATGAGAGTCGTGAAATGTGTGAACTAGATTTATGGATCATTAATTTGACATAAACACATATGTATAATATTACTACAACGATTTGTGTATCATCACATAATTAATTTTAAACATAATTTAGTATCATGACAACCAAACCAAAGTTATTATTATTCGGGTGCAGTTGACTCGGGCCGAGCTGTCACTGACCCGTTTCTACAGGAGCAACGAATTCAAGCGATTATTTATTTTATCACTACTGTAACTTCAGACAGCTGTGCTGCTGGGGAGTTTGTTGTACCACTTCTTCTTCCCAGCTAAACCGAAAGTGCAGGAAGTGGCGAACGGTGGGCGTTTTGGGCAACTGTCTTATGAAATTTTGACATGCTTATTCTCAGCCTAATTTGAATAAATTTCTTTGGTTTTTGATATCATATCTCTATCACTATCGCTTTTAATACAACACTGACTTAATCTATAGGCTATGAGAAAATGATTTTTTCCTTACATAGAAGGTCATGTAGTAATTACGTCATTTGAAATACGTTAGTTAATAGTGATCACACACTGCCAATTAACTTCACTTGCAAATGTCGAGTATTGGTCTGTAGAATTAATTCAGATATGTGGGAAATAGTCCGGCTCCGTACTTCAAGAACTTGTGAACCCTGATTTGATGGTCAAAGTTAGTTAGTAGCAAGTTATAATCAGTGTGTATATGTTGTAGATGGATTGTCGAATCCGCTGTTTTACATAACCGCTAGCTGTTTTACAAAACAGCTACGTTATATTAAACAGCTGAACAACGTTCAGCTGGATTTCCATTGCGTTGCGTTTAACAAAACTGCTAGACGTAACGCAGAATGGCATATCTGCGGTCACAATATGCGTTTAATGTGACTTCTAATGTCAAACCGGTCGCAGTAAATAAGCTAGGGTACCCTAACCAATTAAGTTCGGTTAGAACTGTGACTAGCCGCCCACGAGCAGAGTTAGCGAAGCAAGGAGCGCCGCGGCTGCGGCCGGCGAGCGCTACTCCCAAGTTTTTCAGTTACTCGTTTTTTTTTTTAAGTGAACACTTCTTTAGACGCGTTGGGCATTTTTGAGATGGGACTAAACCATTGATTTCGCGACACCATGACGACACCTCATTTTTGTAAACGCGATTGTGCTGTTTATTATTATTTTACGGATCAATGCTCTATGCAAGTATTTTTTCACTTCTGTGGCACTCCCGGAGTGCCACCACTTTTCTTTTTTGGAGTTGTTTTGTAAATAGTTAGCGGTTATGTAAAACAGTGGATTCAACAATCTATCTGCGACATATTTACCACTATCATAGCCTTACCTCGTCTACAAAACGCTTTTCATACAGAAAAGGAGAGCTGTGCTGTAGTACTGTGTACACTTCATTGAACGAAGCTTGTTCTTGTTGTACTCCTCCAATGAAAGTCACAAAAGCTGAAAAAATTATAGGTACCAACCGGGCGGCATATGCGAATGCTTTGGTAATTATAAAGATTGAACTTCGTACCTCTACTACGATGTTATGGCATTTTCATTGTCACCTTCAGCCGAAACAGTGACATAGGCCTTTCCTAATCATCGCCACTAACAACGAAGAGTAAGTACTTAAGGTGATTGGTATTTCAGTTCAAAACAAAAACCCACAATTAGTATGTAGTCACACGGACCAAATGCATGCACTTGCAAATGACCAAGCTGAAAGTTTGCTCACGTATACGTAATGAAAGTTCAGAATGAATTAGTTTTTAAATGTTCTACTGATCATATACATAAAAAAAAATAAAGAAAAATAAGTTTATTTGTCACAGAAACACATGCATAAAAGAAGAGAACAATAATAAAATAAAACAATAAATAGATTTAAATATAATCACAAGCACAAAACAGAAACATACGGTAGCTGCTGGCACGTCCTGACTGTGACAAGAAGGCTCTGCATGATGCTGTGCTATGGGGACCCACAGCACAGCGCTGATTTTCAGTGTTCACCCGAAATATTCGTACGGAAAGCAAGTTAGGATTAATAAATTAAATATAAATAGATAACAAAATAAAATAAAATAAATAGTACTTCGAATATAATGCTACTTTACAACTAATTATATGAATAAATATCATTAAATAACATAGAAAATTATCCGCAGGCAACATCACAATGCGTGCTTAAAAAATATTATATACGCAATTTTTTTTTTTTTGACGCCTCCGTCGCATCGGTATCACCGCTTCGACGCTACATAAAAAACTTATCTCAGCTTCTAATAAGTACTTTACTATAGTTTAGCTTCCAGATGAAACAGAGCCAAAGGCACACATTAACTTACAATATAATAATAACCTTAATTGTTCAGGTAAGCAGTACAAATTCAAATAGCACTTGCCTCAACACTAGGATTCCCTGTGTCGTGGAGATAAGTCTCCTATGTCTTACAACTCTAATACATAGTAAGTACTACATGTAGGCACTTAAGTTACATCGGTCGATAATATTTGTGAAGTGACAATAATCGAATGTTATTCCAGTACAATAAATTCAACTTAACATATTGTAATAAAGTTACATGCATTAAATTTAAACGTGTGTAGTGTTTTGTATACGTGTGTGTGTGTGTGTGTGTGTGTGTGATTAATGAGTGAATTCACCTTAATTCGTTTGGACCAAACGAAGATAAGAGAAGGTAAGAGCAAATCCTTTCCTGATATCCCTAACATTTCTGTAACTATGGATAGACCAACGACAGAATACTCCCACTCCGTCCAATAAGACAAGGACAAAGGGAAAGTAGCGGACGGGTTTAACACATTAAGTTCCCATCATACCTAATGAATACCTGCAGTGAGGTTCTGTCGAGGACCTAACATAAAACCCGAACTAATGGCGAAGATGCAGGTCTTCTCTAGACTGAATAGCTCGATGTTGAACACCTAGGTACAACACTGCTAAAATTTCTCCAATGCATTGCGTATTCAATATAACAACGCTTTTAGGGCGCTGTTGCGTCTGCCACGATATTGCAGTGCTTCTGCAGTGTTCGCTCGAGCCAGAGTAGATAGCATCTCAGCTCTAATTGGAAAAAGAATTCTTCTCTTCTCACAAGGTTGCGGGACAGTGGCAACAGCCTCCTGAAAGCTATTGCTGATGGGCCTGACGAAAGCTTCATAATGAGACATCTTATAAAAACCACCCTGTCGGTAGTAGAATAACTAACATAGCAAATAAGTTAAATTGTTTACTAACAATCTAGAATTGTTTATATTTTTTTTTTTTTTTGTAATTGGATTAGTTGTCTGTAAAATAAATAAATAATAATAATAATTTTAGGCTCCTCTCTCAGGAGCCCTGACCATCGGTAGCTTGGACCAATACAATTCTTTATATTTTTAAATGTTTTTATTAAAATAATGTCGATAAATGAAATAAAGGAATATTTTAATGTCTGTTACGGTTAATGGCCTTATAGCGGAGAGCCTCGACCAACATCTCAGGAGGCTTTCATTGTGCGGCTGGATCAAGGGCTTGATTCAGAAAGCAGTACTCCTGGAAACGGCACGTATATTGAGGAGGTTCCTCTCTCTAGAGTCGTGACCGTGGCAGCTTGGACCCTGCTACTGACACCGATGGGCCACAATTAAATAAATGTTTTTTTTTATATTTAAAAATGTTAATAGTATGTAAACAAATATAATAAAGGAAATAATAATTTCTGTCTTGTAGCCATTAAAAGTTTGATAAGTGACTGTTCTTTGCACGACATTGATACCTTGGAAGCATCGGCCTTTAATGATCCACTGCTGCGACACAGACCTCCTCTCTGAGAGAGGGACTGGGCCAGTGCGGGTTGGTGATATCCCATGTCTTCTTGGTTCTATAAGGACAAAGATTTGACGGTTTCCTCACGATGTCTTCCTGGACCCCGTGAGGTCTAATATTATTTTCGGATCGTTGCAGGTTTTAGACAGTTGAATCATTCCTATTTCTATGGGTCTCGTGGAGATTCAGTCAGTATTGGCATTTTTAGTTGTACTCTGCAGATTTAGGCTTGCAAAAGTTGTAGTTTTTATTTAGTTCTACTGTAGCAAAAGGCTAGTAATACCTTCAAAGCCGCCACATCTATTTTGCTCGTAGAGTACGCACAGTGAGTATGTATAAATTATAAAAACAAAAGGGCGCCATTTACTTGAATATTTGCATTTTTTAACAAAGTTGAAGTGTTACTGTGTCAATTAGATTTAGTTCGTACTTATGTAAATGAATGAATCACCTACTATTTACTTTGTTGCTTAAATGGATTTTTCCGTTACGTTGACGCTTTATCTCTTATGTGGTAAGTTGCAGTTGTGGCGAATTGTAAAATACATACGTCCGTACTTCCATTTTATACCGGTAGTATGTTTTCCGACCTCCATGCAGGCGAAGTCACGAGCAAAATCTAGTACTATACTATAATATTACTCTGGAATTACCCGGTACCCCGAGCCCCATTTCTTATTTTTTTGGTGGGAAATTATCAAATAACTTCTGCCGCTCGGTGGAGCGGGCGGGCGTGTCAGAGTCATACTAACTAAAATCCATCCATGTTCCTTCAGTTGCCTGTGTGTTGCCAGGGGCCACGGTAACTCTTTGGCCTTTTTCACGACCCTGGCAGGAATGGGCCCTAGCGGACCCCGTCACTTGTGCTGACATCTCTTTGAGGCGCACGTGGAACACAACGCGCTGTCGACCCGGGCCTGGTCCTTATTCGACGGCGAGCTGCTCATTGCTCACCGTCCGGAAGCCCGCGTCTACGGTGGCCGGGAATCGGCCTGGGATTCCCGACGCCCAGGGCGCGACTAGGGGCGTGAGGACGCGTAATTTGCCTGTCCCTCACGCGTTCCGCTTCCTCCTTCGCAAGCATTACTGATACGCAGAAGAAAATGACAGCTTCCCATGCCCTCTCGCTCCGTACCATGGCCTGGACCAGGGCCGGACACGATAGATCACAGCCGCCGATCGCCTCCACGAGGATACGGCGGTGCTCCACCCAAGCTGGGCAGACCTCCACCGTATGCTCCACCGTGACCCCGAGCCCCAAGATACAGACTAACTGTCTAGTTTGGGGTTCATTAGTAAATATTAGGTTTAGGTAATTTTTTAAGCTACTCATCTGGTCTCAACTTGGTGTTAACCTGTAAACCTCCTTACTGGTAATACCTGCACAATAAACTAATTTCTATTCTATTTCTACTATACTATACTAAGGTTCGCAGTGACAGTGTTACCACTGATTAGAAATTGACTGCATCTATTTGGAAAAAGTTTGTGCTCTGTTCATTTATTTTGTGTTTTTAAGAGTCGATTTGCAGAATAATTACTTGATAAAATAGTACCTTTTCATTTTGGAAAAACTCTATAGGTCTTGGAACTTTATTGACAATAATATTATCTGTTTGTTTTCTGTAATAGGTACCTAAATTACATTAAATAATCAATCCAAAGGTTGTCTTTAAAATATCGCTTTTAGCAATAAGGCCGTCCATTGTGTCACCCTTTGAAAAGTTTCTACATTTGTATAAATGAGGTTCATTGTAAAATTTTTGTGGAAATTAACCGTGACGTATATAGATGTAAAACACATGAATATGAACATGTAAAATGATTAAAAAAAATTAAAAGAGGTAGAGTTTCTTGCCCATTCTTCTACATACGAAAACAACCTTTTGGAAGGGGCGACTAGAATCAATTCTATTATTTTGTCAATTTTGGCGTTCAAAAGTGCCATCCAAGGGCTTTCTTAAATGATTTGACTTTGACTTTGATGTTTTTCAACTAAAACTTTGTTCTTGGGAAAAAATCATCCAACTGCGGAACCCTTCATTGTGCGTGGTCCACGCACTTGGCCGGTATTTTAAACTTTTTTCTTCCAGGAAGATGAAAGGGTGATTTAAAAAAAAAACTGTCTTTTTCTAAACTTCTTTTTTCTTTGTCAAAAAACATTAAGTATTACAAAAAAAAAACTTTAAAATTAACCCATGCCTTTGACTTTGATATGTGGCTATGTACTACTTAGTTTTGCCTAATATAAGTAGTCTGTTTAAACTTGTATATAAACTTGAGTAAATAACAATTGTACATTACGTACAAAATTCTATAAAAACCCACTTCAAAGTTTTTCCTGTAAACTTTTCTCACTAAAAATAATTACAATGACTAGATTTTTTCGCAACGCGAGGTTTAACAAATCGATTCAAAGATGAAAAGAATTGGTTACAGAATCAAAGCAAGTTGTGTAACAACTAATTTGGTAAGTCAACTGTTATAAAATCTTACATAATGGAATAAAAACTAGAATCTCATAAAGGGGTTATTTTTCAGTAAATAGCGAGAAAAGAAAAAAAAAGTGTTTTATTCGTAATCACAAGAGTGTGAAAATAATTATCTAACACATTTTAAGTAAATATTTATTTAATGTTTTAAAGATTTTATTTAGCCTTTATACTTCATTTTATCTCTTTATTAATTTCTTCAAACTTACAGCTATTAAGTAGGTCACTATACTTCGTTCGTTTAGGTAGTTAAATAAAGATAAACAAAAAAAAAACAAATGACGAGATAGCTGTCAAGTAACAGACTAAACGTAATACCTACCTGTCACTTCAGTTGTCATGCTACGTCACAGCTGTACTATTAAATGTAGCAACGTTCAGCAACGTTATAATTCGTTGACGTTTAGAGAGCCTGTCTTTGTGGGCTTTTTTTCAATATATTGTGTTATTATTATAAATCTAACTAAAGTTATACTTTAGTATTTTTAAACAAGAAAGTGTCATCTATAAAAACCCTTTTTACGATTTGTTTAGCTTTATTTAGTTCCCGAAACCAGTGGTCGGCAAACTCATTAGTCAATAGAGTCAAACATCAACACTATAACGACTAAGATTTCTTTTGAGAGCCTCCTCCTTTATGTATGTCCAAACTGTCTCAATACACTTTTATTAATCCCTAAACTCAACACTTAGTAAAAAGTTAACCTAGGAAAACTTTGAAAGGTACAGTAAATGATTAATTTTCGATGTCCTGTTAATTTTCGAAAATAAATCTTTGAAATATAGTTTGCATTTTGTATAAAACTTGATACCTCGCATAATGACGCTCGCACACATCAACATTTGCACAGAGCCGCACTCTATAGGCAAAAGCGAGCCGCGATTTACCGACCACTGTCCTAAACCAATGGAATTTAGGTATAGGTTTTTTTTTAAATTTCAGTATGTATTTTTAGCACCATAACAGGTTGCGTTCTGTAGTTTCTGCCTACCCACCCTTATGGGAAAACGGACTGAGTATATTACGTTCGTGTATATGGTTCAAAAACTGTTTTAATGATAAGGATTGTGCAAACTGGCGCGATATCGCGCTGGTCTGCACAAGCCTTAAGACATTCTCTGCTCATTAACCTGTTGGTTCTCTTGATATAATTTATTCTTAGAGTCATTTTTCATGGCATCACCAGCAAAATGAGGTTAATCCGACCGCTGAACAGCTCTCCAGAACCGCTGTTTTGCCATTGTTCTTCTACTTTCGAGTCAGCGAAAACAATTTATTACAATATTAATTTCTGAAATAGACCTTAAGGTGCTCCCTCACCGGGAGCATTCGATTTTGAGCATTATGTTACAGTACTGCCTCCCTGACTGACGAGCATTCGCTCGTAATGTAACATTTCAGATCAAATATTACAGACATTGCGCACTGTAGTGCTAGGTTCTCCTCGCTCACTGATGTAATGCTCGAATTGTATCATTACAGTGCACAGTAATGCTTGGCTCTCCTCCCTCACTGATGAAATGCTCGACTCTGAATTACATGCCAATGCTCCCTGTGAGGGAGCACATATTACAGGCCAATGCTCCCTGTGAGGGAGCACCTTTAGGCATGTACTCGTATTACCGAACCTCATGACAAACTCAAGCATTGCCTACCTTGAAATTAATTTTAATCAATCAAATTGGTACTTGTTTTAAAAAATGGCCTTAGATTCTTCAGTTTTGCTTCCCCCCTTCAAAATGGTATCGAACTGTCGAAATAAGTGACATAACGAACTTAAACTTGAGGACGTATTTTATTTCCGACCAGTTCGCGGTACTTAAATAAATGTTATTATACAACTAACCGTGTACTGTCAGCCTCTTAAAGATGTACGTAAATGGCGACGCACTCTCGTCCCAGCGCTTTGAAAAACACAATGTTTGATTTTCAACTCTCGACGCTAAGCAGAGCGTTGAAAATCAAGTGCATGAAAAAAAATCGCCGCGATTTTATTACGTCCGTACGAACGGTCGCTTAGATTGTACAATCTAATTGTTCCATAATATTGAATCAATGTGTAGCCACAAAACATTATTACTAGCTTCAGCCCGCGACTTCCGTGAAATTTTAACCCCCCACCTACCGCATTGCAGCCTATCGCCTGCGCCCGCGCGCGCTTTTGCTTCGTTATTTTTGCTCTGCCCCTAGGGGTCTTAGCGTGATCTTAAATAGCCTATAACCTTCCTTAAGAATTTGGCTATCAAATGCAAAAATAATTTTCCAAATCTGATTGACAGTTCCAGAGATTACACCCATTATTATTATAATAATATTATTATATTACTAGCTTTTTGGAGACCGGGATTTATCCCATGGGAACGTACTATCCGGATAAAAACTATCCTATGTCCTAACTCATGTCATGGTCTACAAATGGTGTGCCAAATTTCATCCAAATCCGTACAGCTGTTTTAGCGTGAAAGCGTAACGAACAAACAAACAAATACACAAACTCACTTTCGCATAAATAATAATAATATAGTATAAAGTGGGCACTTAATCGTATCTATACATTATTATGGAACACAAATTATAGACAATCAAAGAAATTCTTGTCGATCTCTACAACTTTTTGAGGCTGCCTGTACCTAGTCGGTAGTGCTAAGGTTATTATGTCAAAATTTTACATAATCTAATTGGTATTTTCACAAATTATTTCGGATGCTTCACAGTTGAATGGAGCTTGTCTGACGAAGCGTTACATTTGAGAATTTTGCTTCCTTAAGTAATTTGAAATTCGGAACTCGGAAATTGCTTCTAAAGGTACAGAATCACAAGTTTTTAAAATCAGAGCGGTGTTGCTACGGAGTTTGTTGCGCTACTTCTTCCCAGAACTGAATAACGAAGGATGGGCGTTTTAGGGTGATTCTGTTGTTACTTTTGGCGTTAAAACTCTCAGCCTTATAAATACTGCAATAATCCCCATCGGGTTCGTCCTCCGTGTACCTTAGGATAGTATTACAACTGTTACCTAGAGGCCAAATTGACACGTCTCATGTGCAGGTAAATTCTACAGCTTACACGGGATTGGTTGAAACGAGAAAAAAGGAATAATATTTTAAAAACTTAATGCACATCGAAATATCTTGCCAAGTAGCTTTATTTCTACCGAACAAATAGTACTTGAAGGTAGGTCAAGTTTGCACCTACCTCTGTCAATTATCAATATGATGATCGTCGAACATCATTACGCACATTTCTTGCATCTTCTGCGATCCTGGTACCAGCGTGACGCAACTATCAGTTATTTTAATCGTTCAAATAAGTTTATAGTCGGCCAGTAACTTATGTTTGTTATCAATACATAGAATAAATTAATTAATGTACAGTAAATTAGCATTCGACAATGGATCATTAGTTAAAATTAACTCGTCATTCATATCCATTTTCGAAATCACTTGAAATTAGTCATCGAGTCCTTAAATTATTAAACTATTGGCAGGGTGGTCTCAATTTAGGACCACCTCTATTGTTACTAATTTTGTTTTGATTACATTCACATTGTATTAATATAATAATTGTGAGAGTCAATGACAAAGCTGTTTACGTACTTCCCAGTAAAGAACAAACCAACTTCTGTCCGTCTGCATAATTTGCAGTGTCCATTATGGATTTACACATCATAGGTAATTAAAATGCAAGAAACAATAAATGCAGAAACGGTAAAGACCAAAATCTGGCAACATAAAAACCAACATTTTATTGATCATATTATATTTTATTCTAACAAAAAATAAATAATTCATTGGGGAAGGCAGAAATCACGGACTTCACTTGCATCTATCGATCAATAATACATCTTGTCATACTCGTGCGCCGGTTGCGAGTACTACTCTCTTACAATATACTTCGGGTAGGCGCTGGCAAGTCTTCTTATCTCTTAAAAATACATAGTTGAACTCCTTTAAAGTCTTCGCATATTTCATAATCAGTGTATCGTTTCTTTGTTATTCCCCTTCCTCATCTTTATTTTCATTATACGTACCTGTTTTTACTTAATAGTACGCCAGTAAGGATCACTCCTGGCCATGTAACGTTGCTTGGTAGATTTTAAAAGGCGCTGTGACCGCAGTTGCCCCTTGAAGCAAGGCTTGTCCTGTACCGTTTATAATTTAAGCATTAATAATGCTTATTTACTGAGACACAGGTGCTTTAGCAGAACAGATTATTTATATGTTTTTTTTTTTTTTCAAGTCAAGTAAGCTGACACTGGGAAGTGGTGATCATTGCCGCCAATACCAGAGGTATCGCAGATGCGATGCCATTCCAAAAACAGAGCAAACATTTCTAATATACCTGTAATTGGACCCTAGAATAGAACCTATTGTGGCTTTTTCATGAAGAGCAATTATTATTACAGTGTAACGAAAGTACCTTATAACCCTTAAATAATTCACAGCAGACATCAAAATCACCATTGTCTTGTTTCATACTTATGTTAGTAAATTTTTGGTATAACCCAAAATAGAAAGTTGGGGTTACGGAATTATTTTTACTTTACACTAGAAAACTGCCGCCTCTTGCACCATCTAGCACCGAATAGCAACACTAATTAACATAGCGCCATCTCTTAACAAATGTAAAAGTTATTTCGATAATGGAATTACTACAAGGGTAGGTCACTGTCTCATAGCAGACATATAATGAACTTTTATTTTTTAGTACATTGGTTACAGCCAGCATTTATATAAATATATGGCTGTTGATTATCAGTAAAAGACAAACAACATTCTTAACAATTTGAGTGACCTCGTCCCTTATGAGTTTCATAAATAAATCACAGATGACACTGTCTTCAAGAATATATTATTTAATAAGAAAAATATAATATTCCTGTCGAACAAAAATAAAAATCCAACAGTTTATTATCAATTTTATTTCCTACCTGCACCTATATAAGCTATGAAGCTCTCAATACTGTCACTCTCGTTTGACTGAGCCCTCTGAGGAAACATTTCTCTGCTCTCATCATTTATCATCACCTCGTGCAAAGCCAAAGTTCTCAACAATTTATCAGATTCAGTACCTTCATCATCCTCTATTATTCTATCATTAATCATATTTGTTAGATTAATTTCATCCATCATTTTATCATCTAGATTACTCACATTTATCGAATCGTAATCATTGGTTCTTCTTGTGTGAAACCCCGCTTCTATAAGTTTCTTTTTTGCTAGTTGTATAAATGTTGGCGACCTCAGTGTCTCACGGAGCCAAGATTTAATTTTATTCTTCTTGTCTTCTACTCGTGATTTGAATCTGTAACGGTTGAGAAGTCAGGTTGGATTTTTACTATCCCTACTATAGTTTGACCGAGACCGCTGCAGCGCGCCTTGGGAATGCGCGGTGAGGCAGGGGGGCAGCGCTGACGAACGAGCGATGGAACGCTGTGAGCGATGACGAATGAGTGGCGCTACCCCCTGTCTCGTCGCGCATATTCATAAGACGCGGTAGGTGCAGCGGGATCGGTGTTACTATAATTAGACATTGACTGCGCATTTATTTTGTTCCAGTGAGGACGGTTTTCAAAGTTCGAAGTGTAAGTCTACCTACTGATGACTATCTCAAATATCAGAGGCATTGCAGGTGCGTTGCCATTCCGGAGACAAATATGAAATGAGGGAAGTGCCTGTTTACACCGGTGCCTAAATGATTCTTGGCGACAGAATTAAAAAGAAAGAAAACATGAGACAAAGAAAAAAATTACTAAAAGAAACGAGTGAGGGGAAAATATGCGTCACATCCACGTAAACCGGCCATCTTTCAATACAATGCTGTAACTCTATTGCGAGACTGAGCCACAGCGCTGGTTTTCAGCGTTGTAATTCGATATTGTGGTAGTGACCTTCATAAGCTGCTCTACCTAGTACTTCCTCATACTTACTTCTTCAACTCCTTTTCCCGTAGCCTTGCCTTCTGTATCTTCGGCATCAGTTCGGACACGGTGTTCGCTTCGTTATTCGTGATGGTGTCTTCCACCCAGTCCGTGACCTCGGCCACTCGACTGTAGACTCCTGGGGAGCGAGGGTCACCGCATTGCTTGCCGCCGAAGGATACTATTCCGAGAAGGACACCATCCCGAACTGCTGGGCCACCAGAATCATGCTAAGGAGTTGAAAAGAATGTTACAATATTTCTAATTGGAGGTTAAAAAGTTACATTACCAGGCCTTTAGTGTGGAACCTATACATCGAGTTAAGCAAAAGTACGGTTTTATAGAGCATCGTTTCTTGCGTGACAGTAACTTTCCTAAACTCGAAGTGTCATATTAACATACATAACAGTACTTTTATTATGTTATTCTTCTGTTCGAATATTTTGTATGTACTGCTGTTGGTGTACCAAAAAATTAATAAACAGTAATTCAGAATAATATGCACAAGAAACTTTTAAGATTAGAAAACAGCCCTCTTAAAATGAATAGTAAATGAGAGAGGGAGGGACGCAGAACAATATTCTATAATTCTGTCTATCTACTAATCTTATGTAAGCGATGTGCCCTAAATGTCCTTTTGTTTTTCTATTTATTTATATAGTAAGTTAAATTATTTATTCAGTACTTGGTGTAATTAGTGAGGTCTATAATAATTTACTAGTGTATCGTATTGTATTACTTACTTGTTACGAATAAATAAATAAATATTCCACTTACATTACATGCATCTTTCCCACCGGTAGCGTATCCGGCACACAGCATCCGTGGTGTGATGTAGAACCGGTACGAGTTCTGGCAGTCATCCAGCTGCATGACCGGCACCGGGACGAACCGCAACCGGTCCGGGATGTGGCCGTAACCGGATTCCTGTTTACAGATAAAATGTTGAGTCATAAGAATAATACTACATAGACATCACTTGAATATAGGCGATGAACCAAGGTATTTAGCAAACACATTTAATTAGACTTACGGTAGATGGGCGAACAACATCAAAATCTACCTGGTATTCCCTACAGATCGCACCTCACTCAGTTTAGTTCTTAGTTCTATGTCTCGTATCATACGCCCCACTCAAGTAAATAATTTAATATCTTTTGCCCCACATGAAAGGTCGCATTGTGTGTAAAGGAAAATTATTAACGAAGAAAATATTCGAAGAATTACTGTACATTGTATCGGGTAATCAAAGTTGTGTGTCGTTATAAGTGTATCGTGTCATACTTGGCTATTATGTAATTTTACTATATTATGCTAGATGGCGTCACTGAGAAATGGAATAACAGTTTTCCTATGATATTCCTTCTGATAGCCTTTCTAAAGAACTTTAAATCTCTCTGGGAAAGAGAAAACGTAGATTTTTATAGCAGTCCAGGGAAACACTAATTTAATAGGTATTAAAACCATTTCTTGAGAAATAATAACAATGGTGATAATCTCATCGAAATCAAGAGTTTTCAAACCCCTCCTTTTGGATACAGCGATGGCTGCTGAGCCTCTAAATTTTATTATATTTAGAAGATACTATCTAGTTTTAGATAAACGGCAAAAGACCTAGAGGCCGTAACCCAAAACGGTTTCTGAGCAACTGAAGCCACCTATCAGCGCTGCCTACCACCAGGCCACCGATCGTAACAGAAAGAGAAAAACCGACGGAGTCCCGACGAGAAGAGAGATCTAGTTTTTGCCGACGGCAAAGTCTTTGTCACTCACATCGGTACTCCCCCATCCTGAGACGATAAGGATATCGTTCTCTTTCATCAGGTAATCCTTCGAGGGTAGGTTGAGAACGGCGATATTTCTGCCTATCGGCATGGGTCGGTCTAAGCGCAGCAACGAGTAATCGTAGTCCGCGTTACCAGGCACGTACTTGCTGGGGAAGAATACCTGCAAATGTAGAAAGGGTTCTAAATATCTGCTGCCTAGTCACACGAGTTTTTTGGAATCAAAATCCTACATGGGCACTTATGAAACATCAGAAGCTAAGTGCACGGTTCCAATTGGTCGTTTCCTTTGGAGGAGAGCCGGCAAGGAACTCCGGTTTCCTTTTACAATATTTTCAAAAAACAGTGTTAATAGGTATGGAAAAAAAAAACAAATTGCACCAAGACATGTCAAGGTCGGGGAAATCCGCTGAATGCGGGCAGTGCAGGTGATGATCTTTCGAGCAGTTTCTTTTGCCCTTTTCTACTTTAATTAAATTGGCCACCAGGCCTTCCATTGGATTTGAGTATTGAATGCATTTGATGCAGCTATGGAGCGTAAAACTTTTTTACAAAAAACTATGTTTCAAAGACCCACCCTATTAACCCGAGCTTGGTAACCTCCTCGGTTGTGGAAGGAGCTTCCCGCTCTGATGATGAACGGCTGCAGCTTCTTCTTGTCTCCGTCGTAAGCTCTGCAAGTTAAAGGAGAATGAACTGAGCAAATGTAAATTGTGCGAAAGATACAGTAATCACTACATTGACATGATAGAAACTAGAAAAAGAATCGAAAATTGTTTATTGTAAGCAGTAAGCAGGTTTACAGGTTAATACGAAGTTAAGACGACATGAGTAGCTTAAAATATTACCTACAGCTATGTTTCAAAATATTATTTGCCAGAGAGCCCCAAACTAGACAGTTAGTCTGTATCTTGGGGCTCGGGGTACTACTGGTACGAATTCCAGAGTGGAGACTTGAAAGGTGATTTCAGGTGTTGTATCGTATATCTGGTGTGTTTGTGTACGTGTGAAGTGAGTGCGGTGTGTGTGTGTGAGTGTATGTTGTTCCCGTTGTGTATCGTTTGATTCAGTGTCAGGTAAAGGTATCTAGATTAATTGTTCCGAGTCATCATAACCAGAGTTTTGAAACGTTTCCTTTATATTTTTTTACAACTGAATGATGGTATTAGTTTTGATTTCACAGAGTTTAAAGACATTATTGAACGTATTAATGAGAAAGTTGGAGAACGTCTAGCTAGTAATAATGTGATAGATTGGAAGAAGGATCAATTTTTTTAAAGATTATTTTGATACAGTTAGCATATATTTGGAAAATTAATGATTTTCATTACCTAAATCAAAATGAATCTATAATATTGAAGTTAGTCAGTTAATTATGATACTTTGTATATTAGCAATGAGAACTTTAATTTATTGTTAACAATTACTTCTGATACGACGACATACATAAAATTTAATGGCAAAGCCAAATGTAATATTGGTGCTCTTTCGTTTTTTTTTTCTTCGTAAATACAGCCACTCATATACTCAATTAAATTTATCAAAATATAAAGCAGTATTGTAATAAGTTATATCTTATAGTTATTAATCCTGAAAAATTCGATATGGCTGCCCCTTGATGTCGACATATAAAAGAATCTTACTCATATTAAACATGCGTTTGGATGTATTGAAATTACATCTTGCTGGGTTTCGTATGTAGTTTCACAGGCCCACTGCACCCAATAGGATTGCACATCGGCTAAAAAGCTGTAATTTCATGCAAAATTTGATCCCCTTATGATGAATTTTCAAAAATCTTTCCTTAGTACTCACTATCTTTATTTGGAATTAATCACTTTCATTTTTTCTTTGAAATATTTAAATATTTTTAAAATATTTTTACTGTTCCTTAAAAAATCATAAACGGTCGGTTATCTTTCAAAGTGAAGGCACGTGAACATATTCGTAAGAAGTTGGCGGAATCATTGCAGCACTGATTTGCTTTCTCCTCTCCTATCGTTATTTCTCCTGACAAAGTTTATTCTGTTTAAATGTATGTATATGTATATATCAGTTTCTTTTTTCGAGTTAACTCTCCCTTATGTTGCGTCTGTCATGTTTTGTCTCTGTATCACCCTAAGGTTGAGTGGTAGAAAATGCCTCAGGCATTAAGTCTGCCTTTGTACAGTCTTTTATTACTTGTGCATAAAGTTTAAATTAATAAATACGGACCGCGGTCCGCCATTTGGTGACTCCTGTTCTAGTAAAATCATCCACTCACGATTCTAAGCAATGTCCTGCAGTGAGCACCCACTGCTCATCAATGATGGATCCTCCACACCAATGTTTAGCGTTCCTGGAGATGGCCACGTTGTATGGATACATGCTGATGGTGGTCTCCATACCACCCACGATGCGACGCACAGCAAAAGACCGGAAAGCCCATGCTATGTTGCGATCGTCATGGTTACCAGGGAATACTAGGAGGTTATAAAACGTAAAGAGTTAATACTAATTGTCTCTACTGTGAGATTCCTTATTTGTGCCTTCGATCAAGAACTGTTGACGAGATTTTGACGTGGGAAGTTTTGACGATATAGTATCCTAGTATATCTAAGAGACTATAAAATATAAAGGGTCGGGTCTTGATGTCTTCAGCTACTACTATTACTGGACTAGACAGATCAGCAGATAGAAAAACTTATATAACAATTTTTAATATATATATATTTTTTTTTTTTACTCCTCTATTGGGATTTTATTTTGTGTCCGTAAGTGTGTCCGTAGCAAAGAACAGCGGGCCCTATCAGAATACCAGCGCTGCGGTATTTGTTTTTTCAAATATCGTAGCATTAGAGCCTTTTTGGCCTCGCACAGGTCTTCTTTTTTGTTCACATATTTTTTTTAATTTTATTTAAATATTTTTATGAAATTGTTATTGTTTTTATAATTTTCTTGTCCCAAATAAAAATATTTTCTTTTCTTTTTCTTTTTTAACGTCGTCCCAATAATCACTATTATTATTGATTATTGGGACGATTATTGGGATTGTGGGACGATATTCAATGACAGATAGAATTATAGTGGTGTCTACCATCAATAGCGCATCTGTCTTTTACTGAAAATAGGTTATTTGGTTCGGCCGTAAAGGAGTAATGAAATTGCATCATATTCTACAAAGGGTAGCAGGGCCATCGACGCGAAAACTGTTACCCCATGATTTAGTACATGATTCTTAACGCCCTACGTTGAAATTATTCGTCGGTTATTGAAAAAAAAAATCTTTTGTTCCATACATTTTGACCGCGTAGGTATTGCACTTTTCTATGTAACAGCAGATTTTTTTTTCGATGAAAAATTTCAACGCAGGGCGGTTTAGAATCATGTACTGAATCCATGTTAACAGTTTTCGCGTCGATGTCCCTGTCACCCTGTATATTACTGTCTTAGTACTTCGACTAATGTTGCTAAAAGGAGAATCTTGCTTGGGGAGGCCTACAGTGAACGTCTTTTGGCAGAATGATGATAATGGACTTATATTAGATAAAGGGTAAAAGAAGAACTAACTAAAGCGTTTGAAAGGTTTGTTAATTATCATTAACAGTATTACTCACATGTTTGTGTGGAGTTCGACCCGGTCCCCCGCCGCTTGACGAGCTCGTTAAAAACGGATCCGTCCGTTTTCGGAACTGGTCGGACAACCCCGAAACAAACATGTGAGTAAGATCGGAAACAATAATTAACAAGAATTGATTTCGCGAAAGCATTAGATCAAAACGCAGACAACTAAACTACACTGATCTAACAACGAATCTATCTAAAAACAATTAGACGTACTAAATTAAATTCTTATAGGCTTTCTTTATTATTTTAATTTATACGCTCATTATAGATTAAGTATAGTATAAACAAACCTGGAAATTCACCTCTCTCCTCGCGGGCCACCTTAAACCTCGTAGACGTCTCATCATTCCTAAACTTATATTTCTCTTCTAAAAGAGATTTTATATCTTCTTCATTTTCATCGTTTTTCTGTCTTAAAACACTTTTTGTTAATACATAGGGCGGTGGTTTTTCGTAAATTTTAATGCCATCTTCATTTTCACTTAGAGTAAATAACTTGTCGTCTTCTGTCGATAAATCCGTAGCTTCTATTCTAAGCACATTGTTCACAAATATTGAAATAACAACAATTTTAATTATGTCTGCGTTAATGTGTATAATCATCTTGGCTTCATCTTAAATTTTTAATCCAACTACTGATTTCCATTTGTAATGAATTTTTGTGTACTTCGATAACATGTTTTATGTCTGCATTTTATGACTGCGTCGTCGTAAAGACAGATGGGATTTCTAAGGAAATTATTGATTTTTCTCTTTGTGTTTCAGAATTTAGGTGAATTCAGTCTTTTTGGAACTGAGTGGAGAGTCTTATTAGTATTTCTCTTTCTTACGGTATTTGAAGATCATCTAAGTGTTTTCCCGTCCATTTGTGTTTGGAACTACTTGTAGAAATGAATCTTGAGCAAAAAATAATCTTGAAGTTAAATGGAAAGTCATAAAATAAACAATAAAACGTGAATGTTCAGTCAAGCAAATAACAAAAAGTATAAAGTTAACATAAAAGTGAGCTGGCTGCGTTTCTTCTTTAAATGCTTTATTGATGTTATAAAACCTTGTGTTTGGTTAGTTACGGACTTTTTATTTAAATCCTTTAATTCTGAGTATCATGCGTGGTATTCTGTGACCGATTATGTGTACCTAATGTATACTTTGGATAGATATACAGTGAGGCCAGAATCTTGACGTATTTAAAAATACTGCCTAAAAGTTTCGCCCTTCAATTGCTTATAATTATGAAAAACACCTGATTTACGGCTTAATAATATGGTACTATTCACAGGCCTTTTTAAAATAGCATTATCAGAAAATAAACACAAAAGAATCTCCAAGAAAACTTAAGTACTTTTGGTGGACACTGGGCAAGTGGCAGCCAGCCTCGCTAGCAACCTTGCTTACTGAATAACTAATCTAATAGAAGGATTGCAACGAAGGAATTGAATTTAGTACGGCTATATTTACTGGTTCTACTCGTATATCTCTATTTTCATCGTAGAAAGTTATAAAGAATTCAATAATTACAGGAAGGTTGTTTGAACTACGTTAAAGTTGGTCTACATGCCTCAAATCAATAGTAATGGTTTATTTATTTTGGGTCGTTACTATTTTTGGACCAGGCGTGTATTATGTTAAAAGAGGTATTGATTTGTTTTACGTGATACAAGGTACCGTGTGGTATGACCAGTTTTGAACTTCGTAAAAGTCTTCAAATGAGATATTAGGGAAAGCTTGCGGGTATCATTAGCCTATAGTTAAAAGTGGACAGAGCTGTTATGTATGTAATTATTTGGTTTGGAACTAGGTTCATTACTTTGTCTTACTGAATTTTAAAACAACGCCCACCATTCATCGCTTCATAGTTGAGCTGGAATGACAAGCTGTCCGTTTTGTTATTATAACTTGTTAATATATAGGTAATAGTGATGGTAAGTTTAATGAAGAAAAAAACAAAAACAAAATGAAATTATCACAGTATCAAGAATCTAGGAGATTTTTTAACTATACACTACTATACTGGGTGTATGGAAACCGATGTTTGAAAAGCAGTTTTTCTCTTGGGTTGATACGATTTATATTATAACAGTTCACGTAGCCCTAATAAGACGGCGGCATAGGAACACTTCAATATCAAAGTGGTTTGCATTGCACAATACAGTTCACAAGTACTCTGGCCACATCAAGTTACGAGAGGTCTTAAAAGTTTACAGTCGGCACGTGTTTGATCAGCTGTTACATTATGTTTTCCTAGTAACCACTACTAGGTATATAACACTGAAAAATATCGCGGTTTCAATGCAAAAAAAAACAACGAGCAAAAATATGTTAATACCCCAGATCCTAAGCAAAAAGTTTATATTAAGTAACGAAAGAATACCAAAAAGAACCATAGCGTTTAGTTATAATATCACTGTCACTTTTGTTTACTTACATATTTTTTATAATTTTTAGAGAAATACGAATGTGTTTAGTTTTTAATATAAATTTATTAGAATATCAATTCTATGACAAGTCCTATTGCTCTAGTGGTGGCCTTATCTTTTCTTATTAACGAAATTCACATTCTGTATAATTGTAAGTACAAATATTTTGAAAATAGTCAATTGATGCTTGTACATTTGAGGCCCTTGTGGATTAGGTGGCACCTACCCCGGCAAAAACGAATGTGGGGGAACAATAAATTTTATTATACTTTATTACATTCTATTCTACTGTTTAAACCTACTCCCGCCATATTAAGTCAGTTTAAGTCAGTTGGAGTCAGTTTAAGAACTTCCAGGTTAGTCAAGGCAACTCATGTCCACCGGTGGGATCACCTGGACATGAGTTGCCTTGGCTAACCTGGAAGTTCTTAAACTGACTCCGGACATAGGTTAGGCGAAACAAGGAAAACCATCTCAGTGGAAATGTGGTGTTGTTCCTCAAACGATGGGACACGTACTATTTTCTTCCGCGTGCCTTGTTTCCTAACTGATGGATTTTAAGGTTGGCAGCTCATAGCTAAATTCTGGGCTGACTCAATTGAAATTGCCATCGACACGCTATAAAGAAGAATCTTAATGAAAATATTCACTTAGCATCTTTAAAATACTCTTCTGTTTCCTCCATCTGTTTTGTGTAGGCAAAGATAGGTATTAATTTGTTTTAAGGTATGATTCTGAACCCCGTTGCGGTGCGCAGCAACAACGCTGCGGCAGTGCTGCGATTCCGAGCACCTGCTGTTGCTTGGTGTCTCGCTGTTGTGGCATCAATTGTTTGTGTTATCGCAGTGTGAACGCCGCACTACTGGTCGGCCATGGTGACACTGGCGCACAGCAGTGTCGGCGCAGCAGTACTGCCATGACATTGCCGTGCTCGGAATGTAATCTCATATAAAGATATAGAAAATCCCATACATTTTCTATATCTTTATATGAGATTACATCCCATTGCCAGTTGTTATGCGGTAGTACTGCCGCCTGCAAAGGGGTTCAGAATCATATTTTTACAGTTGGTTTCCTAACTGCTCGGCATCAGCCATATAATTCATCCTTCTTCCTCGTTATTCATTTATAACCATCTTTTGTTACAGCTAAAATACTCAGAAACAAATTCTTCACTTCCAACCTGGTCTGCCTATTGAGCGTATGCCTAGTTCTCCGCAAGATTCACCTCTTTCCCCTGCTTGTGTCGAAAAAATGGAATTTACTATTTTTTATTTTAGAGGTAAGTTCATTATCCAGTTATCTGCTGTCAGCCAAATAGGTGAATGACCTACAAATCACCGCGGGTAAGACATGGATGAGACAAACGCAAACCAGGGAAGCTCGACACGAACAGAAGTAGGCCTGAACGCAGTAGTGGATGGAACTGGCTGTCGCTGGTGACGACTAGTGTGAATCGTTTTGAACGGATCAACCTCGCTTACTGCATTCACGTTTTTCAAATAATAACAAATTAACGAATAAGTCAGAACTGTGAAGACGACACGAGTTGTGTGGATCGTATTAAAAGAAGCGTCGGGGCACTGAGGAGGTAACCAGTCATTGAATTCAACAAGTACTAACAATCTACGATTTTGACAGCTCCAAGCGCACAGTTATAAAAATCGAGATATAGCTGGAAGTTCATTCCAAAACACATAGGCCTCCTCTTTTTGATGCGAAACATCTATAGCGGCGGTCAGACCGACGCCAACAGTGCCAATGCCAAACCAATGCCAACGCCAATATTGGCTTCGGTTAACTGTCCTTGTATGCATATTACTTGTACATAATAATTTCGATGTGCCACATCTGCCAGGCGTCCAGCGACGGCTCATTTTTCAGCATATGCACATAAGCAAATCTCTTATTTTCAGATACCAATATCAATAATATTGTTAGAAGGATTCCTGTTTTACTTATGGAGGCCCATTCAAGATTATTTACTCTATAACGCTGATAGCATTCTAGTAAATTTGTCTGAAGAGAGAGGTCTGGAGTGGCTCGTCTGCCATATGTGTTGTGGTCAAAGCAATTGCTCCACCATTTTTGCTGCCCTGGTACTTAAGTTTTTGAGCTTCCTCGTTTTGTTTACTGTTTGTTTTTATATGAAATAGTGATATTTTTATAGGTTTATTTTTAATCAAAGAAGTCAATTAATAAAATAAAAAAATAACAACTTTGCTTATTTATTTTATTATTATTTTCGTCATATCAACTTTGCCAAAGCCTAGCCTAACCAACAGACTGCCAAGTCATAGGTCTCGAGTTCGAACCCAAGACACGCACCCCTGACTTTTCAGATTCATGTGCGGATTGTGTAATTATCATTTGCTTCAAAATCGGTGAAGGAAAACTTCATGAGGAAACCGATGCCTGAGAGATATTTTTTGACGCCTTGTGAAGCCAAGTCAGAGGCCCATGGGCGGCTTTAAAAATCTGACACCGTTAGTCACTAACCACACGAAAATAAGAAGAATAAAGCCCGGCTATAGAAAACCACGTTACCTTCGTACCTAAACATTATGTAGCGTACGTAATGTTGTATACAAACTTTTATCAATCTGCCTAGACTTTTCCCAACTACGGGATCGGCTTCCAGCTTGACGGGATGAAGCTGAATATGAGTCTATATATACGTACATGGAGCGACAGCCTTTCTAACCTCAACAACCCAGTAACTGACTAATACGATATCCCTTGGTAAGACTGGTTGTCAGACTTTCGGGCTTCTGTCGACCCGTAACGACTATCAAAGATCCACGAATCACGACTGACAAACGGAGGAGTCTCGGTATGTAAAGATGGTCACCCATCCATAAACCAACCCCGGCAAACGTATCTTAACCTGATGGGTCGACCCGCGCAGCTTTTCTTACTTAGCCAGGAGCGAGTAAATATAAAACTTTCATGTTGTATTCAAACTAATAACTGTTTGCTGTTTGTAAAGGAACCTGATTGCACAATTTTGATATTGTGTATTTTTAAACTCAACTCGTTAGTGCTATGGAATCCATAATTTAAAACAGTCGAAAAGCTAAATAATTTCCGTCTTGAAGGGGAGATTCATTCCGTATCCAACGGACTGACTAATTTCACGCTATTCGTCTAAGAGAAATGAAATAGGGAGAGGACTGAATGTGCTCAGTGAGCCATTGTTTATTTTGTACGATGAGTTTGTTTAGTAAAATGAGTTAATAATATTTTGAAAAGTGCCGCGACTGAAATAAGCAAAGCAAACGGTTAATAAAAGGGAAAATGCGATGTTACGATGATTATGTCAATAAGTAGATAATATTCGATGTGTCTGCTAGGCTAACCCAACTAAGTTTAAATATTGTTACGAGCTGGGTATGGGATAAATTAATTATTACCAATCAGACAATTAGATAACTTTATTAAACACAAAACACTTAAAACGTAATCACAAATACACTACTGATCACTATTCGCTTAGATATCGCACTTCTAGTTCACTTCGATTCGCTTCGTTGTATCGCCTAAATCAGACTGACTCCATCGTGTTTTTTTTTTTTTAACATGGCATCTCGCAGTTTTGACCACTAAGGTCTTGGCTGCTTAACCGGAATTTCCTGTGGGTGCCTTAAGCTGCTACACTCAAAGCCTCCAGCCAGGGGCAAAAAACTAAACTAAATTAAAACTAGGCGAACGCTCGCTAAGGGCACCCCCTGTGGGGTACGGACCTCGGCTTAGGGCGTCGCTGAGGGGAGGACAGCAAGAAGGGACAGGCTGGATCAAAATTGGTTTAAATCATGATTATTATGTGGGGTAGTTTAAAGCTACGTGCTCAGCGGCAACAACTTGCTGGCACCTCGTTTTCGAGCAAGGGTCGGGACCCCATCGTGTGTCGGCGCTCTGCTTTTATACCGCCAATATTCACGAACATTCCGGCTATGTGTAGAACGGTTCCAGAAAAACATCAACAAATAAACATTACCAGGAAATACAAAAGTAGTAGGTATAAAAAATAATAACCTACTTGTACCGAATAAAGGAATAGGTACTTTATGCCCTCGGCGTACGGTCGAAATTACAATGACAAGTCCTAATATTTTTTTTATAAGTAGTTACCTACTTAACTTCAAACTAATAATAATGGAATGCTTCTCGAAGTTTTTAGCGCAAACACACTGTAATCCGTGCTTTCTCGAAAGATCTCGTACGTACGACGTAACAATATGTACACATTGGTACTGCTTATTTTTTTTTAAGTGAAAACTTTACGCACGTTGGGCATTTTTGAGATGGAATCAAACCATTGATTTCGCGACACTGTTACGACACCTCATTTTTGTAAACACGATTGTGCTCTTTATTAATATTACGTTACGGATCAATGTTATATGCAAGTATTTTTACTTTAATGGTTTTGGAAGTATTGGCAGAAAGGTAGCGATAGTACCTACATCCCCATTTCGCCAGTTACGTTCATTAATAATGTTATGATTAAATGTCAATAATAGGATGCTATGTAGGTACCAAGCCACCATAAAAGGCTGGTAGTGATCCGGAAATTGGCTCAGTAACGCGACACTGGGTGGGCCCTTGTCAATTAGTATTATGATCGACATTTACTGTGTAAACAAAACCCGTTTAGCTGTTATGGTCTATGCTCCTCGATGCAGAAATTGTTGATAAAAAACCGAATCGTTTAATCTGTGCCAGCCTTTCGGATAAGTTGTAGTTAACTTAAATAGCATATAATTTCATACAAGTTCTGTTTTGTCTGTCCGTCTGTCACAGCCAATTTGCTCCGAATCTAATGGACCGATTAAGTTTAAATTTGGTGCACATATGTATTTCTGTGACCCAAACACGAACGTGTAACGCAAATAAATGAATTTTGAATAAAGGGGTCATTTTCTTAAATTTTCTTGTTTGCCCCCCGCAAACAAGAAAAATAAAGTTTTGCTAATAGTACCGTGTGACATATCAAATAAAAGAGTTTGTTGCGAGGATCGTAAACATATTTTTTGTATAATTTTAAAATAAACACTTTTAAAGATATTTAAGAAATTCTATGAAAATTGACCATTGGCCCCCTTATCTCCGAAACTACTAAACCTAAAATGTTGAAAAAATACATAATATGGCTCTTTATTCATAGATTACAGGAAAACCTATAAGAAGTCTATGGTGTTAAAATAGCATGGTAAATCTCTCAATATTGTGCGTACAAACTGACATTTGCAGTTGGAATTTATGGGAGAACATGTATTTCAACTATAACATTAAGTTTGTATTTGGGATAAATTCATCCCAACTACGGAACCCTTCATTGTGCGTAGTCCTACGCGCACTTAGCCGGTTTTATTTTATTTACTTGGCCACCAAGTACCGTAAAAGTAATAATACTATAGATTCGAAAAGACGAAAAAATATAAACAAAATCCACAATCCACGTGAATTGGGTTATATTTAGTCCATTTAATAAAAAAAGGGGACTTTATAACCCGTAATCGCAAAGAAACAACACTGGGATAAAACAAATAACAATTTAACTCAGACTCAGGCACAACCCGACAGTTAATAAATATTTAATTATTTATTTAAAACCTGCTTTATCTTTAGTACTTCATTCAGAGAGTAGCGGTGGTTCTCGGTGGCTCAGAGGATTACAGGCTGACTTTTAAAGCAACAGGTTGCAGGTTCCAATGCTGTTATGTACTCCTCACCTATGTACCGCTATGAGTTTTATAATATGAAAGAAATTACACCTTTAAGAACCCGATGTACACACACGTTTTTTTTTTTGTCGTGAAAAACTATGTAAAGCATAGAATCTGGAAAAGATCGCAGAAAGCGATAAGGACGTCCCATCCATAGTATTTTTCTTGATTAATTTTTGTTATGTATTTTTGTCGCTTGTTGCTGGGGTTGGTTCGTGGATGGGTAACCATTTCTAGATACCGAAACTCCTTGGTGCCTCGGAAAGCACGTTAAGCCGATGATCCCGGCTATCATTCGTGGATTTTTAACAGTCGTTACGTGTCGTCAGAAGCCCGAAAGTCTGACAACCAGTCTTACCAAGGGGTATCGTATTACCCAGGCTAGGCAGATTAATTGATTTCAATTTTTGTGGTGTACAATAAAGTATATTTAATAAAACCGTGTCATATACAAGCTCACGCGATTATTCTGCGGTGCGGCAAGCGCGCCGTATCTTGAGAGAATCGTGCCGTGTACAACGGACCATAAGCCTGATTAACCAAAGCTAGATATAATTTCTTCATGAAATAAAATTTTCGTCTAAGACCCTTTGTACACAGTACGGTTTCCTTACGGTACGGTGTATAAACCGCGCCGTAGAAAAAACGTGTCTGACAACAAACTTCCATATTGATCTATACAACATTGTCGACCGTGCCTACACACGGCGTATTAATCGTAGTTTTTCACGGCAAGAAAAACGTGTATACAAAGGGCCTAAAGGATTTTGTATGGAAAGACTGTCAAAAGTTCAAAACTTTTTCGCAGGTTAACACTAACGCTAGATACACACGCAGCGACTGTAGTCAAAATCTCCCGTCCACAGAAAGATTTTGACATCGCTAGCAACAAATTGGTTGTCATAATCTGTGTGTTTGATTGAACGCAAATGTGTGTTTATTTGCATTAACATAGGTAAGTAAAAAGTTTCGTCAAATTCACACCAAAGAGAAAAAGGGGTAGAAAATAATGTTTGTGATGAAATCGAAAATTATCTTTACAATAACACGTACGCTTAGCATGACCAAACTAGAAATGGGTTTTGTCGACGGAAGAATAGACTAAATTACAGATAAACAATCACAATCTGTCACTTTGTCTATTCTTCCGTCGACAAAACCCGTACTAAACCCGTTTCTTTGGTTATTATGCTACGCGTGGTGGAAAGATTTTGTTAGCCAGCTTAGACTTATTTTACGTATTCTTAAAAAATAAGAATAATTTTCTTAAGAATATAAATTTTATTCACTTTAAATAACAATTTCTTCTGTATCATATTCGAAGGTGCAATTATTTCACATGTTACTAACGCTCTAGTCAGAAAAGTATTCCATCCAACGGTTCTAACTATGCATACGTAAGCCAAATAAAAATACATTACTCAGACCGGACCCTGGCAGTGCTAAAAGCTTACCCGTGCAACAGACATGACAATAAAAAAAAAGTTAATCGATGTCGTCAATCAAACGAGTTTCTAAAACAACCCATCAAACCTATATGGGTCAGTTACTGAAAAAATCTTTTAAATTCACTCAACATAACCCTTATCACGTTGGGTTACAGTTCAATTTCAGGAATGGGATTGTAAACGGTGTTTGTCACGGCAGCATCCAATGTAATACGGCGAAGATGAGTCGTCTCTATCTAGGAGATAATTGTGTAAGTGTGAGCGACAATTTATATTGGACGGATAATAGGAGCTTTTGCTGCGAGCGTCGGGTTGCTGGTGAAAAAATATTCCTTGTTTTTTGGGAAAAATAATGATATTATACAGTAGCAGCCAGGAGTCTGGATTTGTGCTTGGTCAATGGCAAAGACTCGGCACTATTACATGGGACTAAAACAACAGCCTCGAGAAATGTGGGTGAATATCTCTGCCTAACCCTTTGGGTGATAAAGGCGGGATATTATGTTTATTTCCGACTAATCTATACTTAATAATAATAGCCCTATTTTTGAAGAAGGTTATAGGCTATTTAACATCAAGCTTTGACCTTTAGGAGCGAGCAAAAAGAAAAAAGTAAAAAAGAACGCAAAAACGAAGTAATTCTAACGAAGGAAGCTAGTTTCCTATAGCGATCACCAGTGATTTCGTCTGCCAAGTGTGATCATTATAGAACAGTATATTGTTATACGAGGGGCTAAAATAACCCATTCTATCGAGGTAGTTTTACTCCCCAGCTTTAGCGAGGGAGTAAATAGAAACCGAGTTATAATGGGTTTTTAGCTCCGCGCGCCGTGGTTTACACTCTAGTTTTCACTACGATTGCGAGAAAATAAAATAATTCAATACAATATTAAATAGTTTATTATATTTTAAAAAAATCATACATTTTGTTAAATGTGAATATTTAAGGACATGTTTTTTCCCGGCAACTTGATTTCAGTTCTCTGTAAAGATAACCTAACATAATATAACCTAGATTAACACATAGGATACTTTTTATCCCGGTTTGCGGTAGTACATTTCTATGGGATAATTTCCAACTTCCACGCGAGCGAAGCCGTGGGAAAAAGCTAGTTCTACATAAGAATAAAGACTTTCTTTTTTGGAGGCTCGTTGGATACAGACAAAAATTTTAAAAATATACTTTGTGCCCTAGAGGAAGATATGTTATTTTATCCCCGCTCTGGTACGCTACAATGACGGATTTGTTGAGTTAGAGGAGTGAAAACATCATTTTGTGACCATCCCATAATACTTATTGTAGCACTTATTGGATCCTATGTTTAGCTATGATTTTTTGCAAACGATGGGCTCGTGGTCAAATAATAGCAGCTACACGAGTCGATCGAAGGTTAAGCTACGCTTGCCGCGGTCGGTTCGTGGATCGGTGACCAGTCATACCAAGGGGTACCGTGTTAATGATATCCCTTGGTAAGACTGATTAAGCCCAGTAACTGGGTTGTGGAAGACAGATAGGCAGTCGCTCCATGTAAAAGGTTAGACTGGACTCAGACCCCAACATAGTTGAGAAAAGGCCAGGCAGATAAAAAGACTAGGCTAGTTTTTTTAAATATATTCTACGGACTTTCTGACAGCGATAAATCTTTATACATTTGGTGCTATTTGATGCCATTAAATAGTACGTAGTTTGTTTTAACTTGTTACTCAAAACAAATAGATAGCCTACTTAAGTCCTTGAGTAAAATGTTAGTAATGAATGAATACTTGACGTTGCTAGTCAGTACGGAGTGGCAACCCCGTATAAACTGTTGCTGGGCGGCAAGTGACTCGCTCCCGCCCACCGCGAGAACGCTAGGGAAATATATAGAGCTGTTATGTGTACGCAAGATATACATGCTAGCTTATTATACTTAATTTTAACTAACTTTATCACTAAACATTCTTAATTTTACGACGGATTAAAACATCAATATTTATTTAATCTACTTCATTTATGACACAACACGACTTTAATTAGCAGTTTGCGTTTTTTCGGTATCCAATAATAGAATCTGTTTTAGAAATAACCGACATTGCGAAATTATTGCCTATAGAAACAATATGCTTCCTGCAAATCGATTTCTTGCAGCCCTTGCAGAAGTTCCTGGTCATTCGAGGTTTTTTTGCAGCTGCATATTTTGCGAGATCTGGAAACGTCTCGACTAGAGTTGTTATAAAGTTAGGCTGACATTTTACGACGATTATACGATATACCCGATCCAAAAATCGCAAGTACGCATCGTAATTTTTACAAATTGGCAGTGGACCCAGGGTTGAGAACACATTACCTTTTTCTTAAAATATTCATTCCCATGTTACAACCAGTTAAAGTTATACGTGAAAGTATGTCGGACTCCTACCTTCAGACACCTATAAAAATACGTGTATTAAACATACTTGGTACTAACAGCTCTATACGCACCTAGACCACCCTTAACTAACCAACAGGCGACAGTGTGCCCCCGACCGTGCGATCGCTAACACGCGTACCAGGACGCCAGCAAGCGCGGGAGATGCACAGGTACGACAACATTATTTATTCCTAACACACAAACAAACATTATCACCTGAAATGTTTACTTAGCACTTTAATTTCTTAATACTACACGAGTATAAATTAATACGGTTAAATGTTTGGAACAAAGAATCGTGATCTTGATGTACGTCTCGTTGAGAATTGAGATGAATTTGTGCTTATGTCTGCGTCTTTGCGATCCTAGTTATAATTTTTCGTTTTTGGTGCTAGCTACCTATTGAATTTATTGAGAAAAGAAAGTAATTAAAAACAGTTTTTGGGCTTGAAAAATCTTGGAAACAAAAGCGTTCGAGATAAAAACAAAAGTTCGATAGATATCATAAATTCTGAGAATGCATCTTGCAAACAAATCTAGGTCGATTCAACAATTTCACAGAAGCGATTTATTACGATATTTCATTGAAATGGAAATTTATTTATCTACTCAAATATAACCTTTAACCTTTTCAGTAAAATGTGGTTAACTGATGATACAATCGTTGTGAATCACGTTGTTCATACATTATACATCTTTATAATCTACGTACGATCTCACACAGTTATTTCATTGTCAATTTACCTCCAGAATTTAATTAAATCGTTACAGTACATTGTCATTTTGCGAGAGGTATGTGCGATGGTGGATTGTAATTGAGTCTGTCGACAATATAAACAAATTGATGTTCATACCTATTGGTTGAAACGCTCTGAAGCAATCATGAGGAACAATTGACTGAAAGTGATAGAAAAACCAGTTTATTTTTCCTCTGATTTTGCATCTCAGTGATCGAATATTTACGTTGCAATAAGATTTCTTTTTGGACGCTATTAGACGTAAAATAACCGTGAAAGTACTGTAAAATCTTAACACCAAAAATTTGTATTTTACTAATAGTAATTATATTACCAAATGAAAAACTGAAAAAACAATAAACAGTGAGAGATGATAATATGGTTATAAAAAAAGTGGACTCCGAGGTCTTAGAGAAATGTGTCAGGAAAACAAGGAATTGGTCCAAATTAACTTTAACAAATAATACCAACTTAAATTGACCTTACTTTTAACCTTGAGTAGGTCAGTAAACTATGTTGCTGTAGCTTATTCGATATTTTTGTATTTATCTGTGAAGGCTTGTAATTAACCTATATACTATTGTTACTATATATCATCTGCCTAGCCTAGCCTTTTACCAACTATAGTAGGGTCGGCTTCCAGTCTAACCGAATGCAGCTGAATACCAGTGTTTTACATGGACCGACTGCTTATCTCACCTCTACAACTGGGTAACACGATACCCCGTTGGTAAGACTGGTTCTCATCGGGCTTCTGACAACCTGTAACAACTGTCAAAGATCTACAAATGACAGCCGGGACCAACGGCTTAACGTACTTTCCGAGGCATGGACGGGTCTTATTTATGTAAAGATGGTCACCCATCCACGGACCAACCGCGGCAATCGTAGCTTAACCTGATCGATCGACTCTGTGGCTGGTATTACTTAGCTACAGGCCTCTCATTATTATAAGCTATATAATGTTATTAGAGCCTTCATAAAATAAAATGAATATTAATAAATGACAACATGTAGATGTTGCGTCAAGTCAATAAAGGAAAAGAATGATGACGAAAACCAATAAAAATATTATATTGTTAGCTTTATCTGACACCGTGAATTAAACATGGATTCAAAATTCAAACTAGGCTTAAGATCAGCACTTTTCGAACGTCAAAATTATATAAGACAGTCCCCCAACACGCCCGCCCTTTACCACTTCCTAGTGCTTTTAGCTGGGAAGAAGAAGTGGCGCAACAAACTCCCCAGTAGCACAGCTGTCTGATTACTATTCAATGGAAAATGCATTTTCCACTAAATAAGCAAATAATTGTGACCGGAGCAAAAAAATATTTAAATAGTCATTTGTTAAATCGAAAATGTGGATTTAAATGCGTAAAAGATCTTGACGTGTGTTGAACCCACGTCAACATGAATGTACGCCAAGAGTGTGTTTTGTTTTGAAAATCCTTTGGGTCCTTTTAACCGAGTGCAAAGAAGAGTTATGTTTTACCTTCAGTGAAAGAGAGAAGGGTCTCGACAAGAGTTAAATTAAAAAAACCGGCCAAGTGCGACTCGGACTCACAAACGAAGTGTTCCGTACCATCGTACAATATTTAGCATTAGCAAAAAACGGCAAAAAAAAACGTTTCTTGTATGGGGAACCCCTTTAATTTTTTACTTTATATTATTTTTATATATTTTTTGTTATAGCGGCAATATAAATACACAATCTGTGAACATTTCAACTGTCTATCTATTACGGTTCATGAGATGCAGCTCGCTTACAGACGGATGGACAGCAGCGGAGTCTTAGTAATGGGTTCCGTTAGGCACCCTTCGGGTACGGAACCTAAAAATACAGTCACTGCCTTTATTTACTGGCATTAAGGGCGGTTTTCGTACGTTGCGTGGTTTACACTAGTCTTAATCAATATCGAGGAAGTCATTATACGCGTAATAATTCCCTTTTTATGACGAAATCGTAATTCTAGTTAACTATTCGTAAAACTTTGATTGAATTACCGATGTTTTGATGTCATTTACGAACTTTACGGCTGATGGTTACTTTATTGAATTACAAAAGTTTGCTCAAGCCTGGACATCAAATCGAATTTTGTGTGATCAAGACAAGCATTATTTGTATGCTGCTTTCTAAGGTATGCTGGAAATTTTTTAAACTTGGTAGCTATTAGGAGAAATATTGAGTCACAGAAGAATATGAATTGAGTACTTGTCAAACTTTACTTTAATTAAGGTGATTGCTTCAATGTAATTCGAAATGTATTTGCTTAAAGGTTAGACATTTTAAATTTCACGGGCGTTCACCTTAACTAATCAATAAAAAAAGGAAATCATAAGTCATTTATTCAAATTAGGCTGAGAAACAACACCTTTTGAACGTCATAACTACATAAGACTGTCCCCCAAAACGCTTTTTTTTAACTATGGCATCTCGCAGTTGACCACTAAGGTCATGGCTGCTTAACCGGGCTTTCGTGTGGCTGCCTAAAGCTATTAGACTTAAAGCCTCCAGCTAGGGGCAAATAAACTATTCTAAATTAAAATTAAGCGAACGCTTGCTAAGGGCACCCCCTGTGGGGTATCGGCTTAGGGCGTCGCTGAGGTCGAGGAGGACAGCAAGAAGGAACAGGCTGGAACGAAGTTTGATTCTCATCATGATTACTAGGCGGGGTATTTAAAGCTACGTGCTCAGCTGCAACAACTGCTGGAACCTCGTTTTCGAGCAAGGATCGGGGGAGTCCCCCAAAACGCTCGCCCTTCCCCACTTCCTATTGCTTTAGCTGGGAAGTAGTAGTGGCGCAACAAACTTTAATGAACAACAAAAAAACTAATGTTAAAGTAGATATTGACAAGTTATTTTATTTTTCAAAATATTTTATTTCATATAAACCTACAAGGGCACTAATGAAGCGTCAGAAGCTAGGTGCACGGTTCCAATTGGTCGCGTCCTATGGAGAAGCACCGGCAAGAAACTCCACGGTAGGTACTCTTACCCGTGATACTCTTAAAACTGAAAAACTCATATCTTTACTAGTAGGTAGGTGAAACCGCGGACAATAGTAATTACCTGCATAATAACAAACATAGGTACATAAATAGCTCACCCTCTGCACGTGCCATTATAATATTACCTCTCTTAGAAATTGCTCTGCATACGTATTTGATATTTTCAGTAAAATCCTACCTATTGTGCTCTCGAAGGTACTGTAGAGTGCAGTGCATATGATACGGGGATGTTCTAGTTACTCTAATATGAATATCGACATACATTGATAAACTTTCCGGTTTAGTCCCATTTCTTCCCCTTCCCATCTCTTCCCCTATGCGTTTATACCTACAAAAATTTCCCATCTTCCCCCTGCCAAAAATCTTTCATCAAATTTAAGTTTCTGTTGTTAAAAGTGTACTCTTCATAATCAAAAATTGACAGCTTCTCATACATAACCTATTTATTTGGCTTTATTTTTGTTTTTATTTTAACAAATAATTGTCAACTGTATTGCCATTTATTAATATCTTTCAACGATAATTTTGGGTGGTATAAATGTTAAAAAAATCCTATTCTATTTTTTAATTAATCTACAATTTTTTCTTTCAAAAATATGTAACGGTGCTCGAGGTAAAGCTTTTGGCCACAGTTGTATGGACGAAAAAGACACCTCCTTTACGTAGATTTTTTTTTCTTGTTAAAGCTTATTTAAATAATACTGAACAGTCGTAGATGATTTACTATATGGTAACATTAAAAAAATACCGAGTAAAAAAAAACTAAGATGATTCCTGTGATATGTTAATTTTTGTGAACGTACGCAGATTATATATTTTTTAATTCTTGTTAAAACTAAAACCAAGAATATTTTATTTGTTAATTTTTAATGTATATTAATTTCACTGCTTGAGTTTTTTTTTCGTCCGTGACTGAACTGTTGAGTGATTTATGGCAGGGGGAAGAAATGGGAAGGGGAAGAAATGGGACTAAACCAACTTTCCACATAACGCGAAATATAAGAGTGGATTTTTATCGTGTTTCAAGTTTTTCAACGCCATTTCCGTGCAAACGATAATACCCGAGCTTTTGCCGGTGATGAATGGGATAAAGAATGGGCGGTTCGCGCGCTAATTTTTTTATACATTCCGTGAAGTCTTTACGCCGTTTATGTTTTTTTAGAGATTACTTTGGAAATTAATTTCTATCGAAGAAACTACAAGTAATCGTGTTTCTAAGGTATACGATAAGATTAAATCCTTAAATATCTAACATATTAATTGCGTAACTAAAGATGAATAAATAACGATGCAGCAAGGGATCAAACGAACGCAATTATTACGCAATTTCCTCGGCGCGCTCTTAATATCTTGCGTTACAATGAAAGATACCAAGTAACCTATTTACTTTTATTTATGTATTTTGGGCTAAGTGTTAAAAAACAACAGAAAAAAAGAAAACTTATTTATTCTGCACAAACTAAACGCACATTAAAAAAAAAATCTCTGTCACTCAGTCGACCGTTACATATTTATAAAGACAGTATAGTATAGATTTCCATTTCAAAACGACACCTCAGAATAATGAGTTGACAAAAAAAAAACTCGCAATATTTCTCGGTGCCTCAAAAAGAATACACATCAACAAGAATTAATTTAACTCGCTACACCCATTTTTTATAATTTTGTATCAATGTGAAGCCACAAAATATTGTTCCAAATTGGGTACTTAATTGTATCTATTGAGACAGTGTTATGGGACACTGTAACAACCTACTAATTTCATAGCGCTATAAATCTGTTTCGTTTTCTTGTGCTTGTAGATAAAAGACAAAAATAATCATTCTTAACCGACTTGCAAAAAGGAAGAGGTTCTGTGTTCGGTTGTACGTCCGGTGTGTCCGTCGATATTTTCGTCAATAATGGAACGATAAAAAAAAATTTGGTTGCAGAAGCTTGCGCGGTGGTCCTTTATAAATTGTATTAAAATTATATACGTATTTTTAATAATACGTATTTTTCGCACTCAGTCTATGTGGATGATGTTATAATAACTTCCTGTCATAGTTATTTACATAGCAGGTAGTGATATTCGAATTTGTATGGGTTAGATACCATAAATAAAAAGTGAAAAATAAAAACTATTAAAAAAAAACAACCGACTTCCGAAAAAACACTACTAAGTAAAAATACCGGCCAAGAGGGAGTTGGACTCGCGCACAAAGGGTTCCGTAACATTATCTATAAAAACGGCAAAAAAAATCGCGTTTGTTGTATGGGAGCCCCCTTAAACATTCATTTTATTCTGTTTTTTAGTATTTGTTGTTATAGCGGCAACAGAAATACATCATCTGTGAAAATTTCAACAGTCTAACGATCACGGTTCATGAGATACAGCCTGGTGACAGACGGACAGACAGACGGACGGACAGCGGAGTCTTAGTAATAGGGTCCCGTTTTACCCTTTGGGTATGGAACCCTAAAAATTACTTTAATTTCGGAAGTCGGTAGCAAAAAACGATAATTCTTAATCAAAGACACCGAGTGTAAAAAGTTTTTACCGAACTCGGCATGAAACAGAACTGCCTCTTACCCTTTGTACTTAACCGGGCTTAACTTAACTAGGTAAGGTCGTTAATTTGTTGCTTAGATTCCGGTTACTAACAGGCTTGTTCCCTCCCTAGGGGGTCATATTATAACTACGGGATTACTTGGGTTGCCCATGGTATCCTTATGCGCGCTAATAGGATACTAACTGGGATAGTAAAGCTTTTTAGTAAGAGTTTGTTTTGTCCAATTGGATATTAAATTGTGTTAAGTCAAGTTTAGCAATAGAAAAATTAGTTGATGTTAATTTAGTCAGCATCATTATTTATTTACTTTAACAAAATTTATTTTTATGCACAAGAAAAAAAATACTCTACAAAGGCGGACTTGATGCCTGAGACATTTTTATCATTATCTGTCTTCCTGTTCCCAACTTTATCTTTTAGTACACATTTACAAATTAGCCAAAAGCCTCGTATTCAAGATTCAAAACTAAGTACCTTCAACCGAGCTCTGCTCTGGTGAAAATAGAAAATGCTCATTTAATAGTATAGGAAAGTTCATACTAATCCATGTATGTATAGTACCTACTTATTCCATGCTGCCATGTCATTATTCTATTCATTAGATGTGCTGAGTGGAGTGAGTTCGTGTGCGTCTGTGTGTGTGTATGAGTGTGTGAGAGTGTGTGTGCATTTGAATAATAGGAAATGAGGTATGTAATAGTATACGATAAAAGTCTAGTAGTAGCATGATGTTACATAAGTATGTCGTCCTTATTATAGATAAATTCACATCTTTTCCCTCGGGTATTACAATCAGAAAGTTCAGAACCCAACGATACTTACGATCCCACTGGTTTTGCAAAGGTTCCGGTAAATCGCAGAAGGTTTGGTTACTAAGGTAAGGAATTTGCTTACTACCTAATATTTTCAAATAGGTGTACTATTTAAAAATATTAGCTAGTAAGCAAATTAGCGGGATTAAGATGTGCCTACCGTAATACGTAAAGTCGGGAAACTTAATTGTTCCTCAAATTAACTACCAACTTCAATTGTCTGTAGGTATATGGCAATAACACGACAAATTATAGTTGTGTGTCAATTTGATAAATATTAATTTCCCCGACCGTAAATTGTTGTGTCGTCAATTGTGGAGGTTGAATCAATTAATTCACCTAGGTTCCTTATATCAACCTTTTAGGGTTTAACTTCGTTCACATTCATACACACGCATCGGTTGCGAGTACTACGCACCTGGCTGTTTGAAGGACTTCACCAGTAAGGTCGGAGTTTGTCCTTCTACATCGTTTCAATATCCGCGTTATAAATTCCTTTCATGAACCTCACATGACCATTTGAGGCTATAGACCTATTTCGGACATAGGAACATTAAGGGCAATAATAGAATTGTCAAAAAAGCAACGTATATTTAAAATGTAGGATATAATTTTTAGCGTAAGAAAAGCTTCCTCAAAAGTTCCGGAGGTAAGGAAGCTACGCGATCGTGGCAAAGTGCGCGCTACGACGCTACGCCGTAACTCGTAGCGAGACGTTCGTTTAAATATATTAGCACAGAAATGCTATCTTAATTAAATTACTTACCTATTTGAAATTGTCTGAGTATTCAGATACGTTCTGTACACTAAAGGCATAGACAAGTAACTGATGTTACGTCGGGTGCAGACACGCGGACTACTTCTATTTAATTTTTAAAAGTATTTTACACATCTATTTTATATTATTTAATATTTATTTCTGTATCTATCTATCCGTGACATCACTGTGACCCTATCAGAATACCAGCGCTGCGACATTTTTTTTTTTTAAATGTCGCAGCCCATGCTGAGAGGAGCCTTTTGGCCTCGTACAGGACTTAGTTATTTAAAAAAAAATGTTTTAAGGAGTGTGTTTTAGTTTAATTCGTGATGTTCTATGCGAGTCCCAATAAATACTTTTTCTTTCTTTCTTTTTCTGTATAGAATATTTTAATTCCTAGGAAATGTTACTAATTCTAACAAAGGCCATTTGTAGTTCTGTGTTTGAAGTGTGCTGTCAATCCCTAGCATTAGTTGGGATGACAGCTCACTTCAATCTCACTTCACCTACATTTTCATGGTGAGATTTTTACAGAATAGACCGGCTGTACTACCTTCAATTTTGGCAAACTTTTAGGTACGTTTTTTGCATACTTGTGTCAAAAAGTGATTCCTCCATAATATAAATAAAAATGAAAATACATATCAAAGGCGGAGGTTGCACTAAAATCCGCGAAAGCTTTCAAACAATAAAAACTTATACTGAAAAATCAGATACCACCGTCCCAGGGTTAAAGAAAATGTACACTGCAACTTTACTTACATCTCCGACAAGATGCTATTATATTTTTTGCAGGCGCAATATAACCCACTTACAAACAAGTTTCTCTTTTAAACCATATTTTCCTGGTACAATAAGGGCTATTACTACGCTAAAAGCCTTGAGAGCCTTTCTCAAAGAAACATAATATCGTGACAGCTTGAATTCAATCTCAGATAAAGCGAATGTAATTTCAAACACGTGCGATGTGAATATTTTTGGGACATTTTCGTGGTGCGGAAAAGCTTTACTGTTTTATTTATTGTATGGTATTGGTAATGGTAATAAAAATCATTCCATGTCTTAAGGGCACGTTTTCCTTGCCATTACGCACCCCCCGGTCTACACCTTTATATGCAATAGCCTCTATAGCCCCATGAAACATGAGGCTCCAGGGGCTAGTGCAAATCTTAGGGTTCATTCGATTTATCGTCTGTATAAACCACGCTGGGGTCGGTGCATTTCATTCATTCATTGGTTATGGTGATAATAATCTTCAGAGTTTTGCTTCACAGTTTTCAAATTGGAAGTAGGTAACTGCCAGGTAAATTCATAAATTGAACAAAATAAAATACCGGCGAGGTGCGAGTCACATACGAAGATTTCTTTATCGTAAACGCCGAAAACAATACGTTTCTTGTATGACGCCCCCTTTTAATTATTAACTTTGTTATATTTTTTTTATTTTTTTTGTTATAACGGCAATAGAAATACACAATCTGTGAAAATTTCAACTGTCTATCTATTACGGTTCATGAGATACAGCCCGCTGACGGACAGACGGACGGACAGACAGCGGAGTCTTGTAATAGGGTTCCGTTTGGCACTTTTCTGGTAAGGAACTCGAAAAAGGAAAGAAGAAGAAGAATTTTGTATGAAATTATCTACCAGATAGGTTAACGTTAATTAAATATAAAAATATTGAATAGGAAAATTCGGTTACGTAAACCTTTTAGCTAGTTTCAACACCTCTGGATAAATTCCGGTTAACTTATTTGGCAGACAAACCAATTCTGTTAAGTTTTTCAAGGTAGGAATAGGAAAGTCTCTTTAGCACCCTGACACAAGCCCTAAAACTTGTAAATTATGGATCTCTCTTACGTGACCACTTACTAAATCCAATTAGCGTTTAACATAATTGTATTTCTGTCAATTGTTTTAATTGACGGAGACATAACGAATGCCTCTAATTGTGTTTAGCTGTACGTGACATTGGCGAAATTGTGGTGAAACGACCACAAACCCAGTACTAATCAGGAATCGAAGTTGAAGTAGGCATTTATTGCGGTTTCGTGCAATCGGCCCTTACTTTTTTTATGAAAAAACTAAAATATATTTTAAGGATACACATTCTCCATGTCTCCTTAGTATGTGATTCATATTTTTCTATACAAATAGCATAAAGAATAATTCAAAAACACATAGGTAAACTTACAAAATAGGTGTCCAATCATCATCTGCCTAACCTTTTCTTAACGATAGTGGGGTCAGCTTCCAGTCTTACCGGATCCATCGGAAAACCAGTATTTTACCTCTAAGATCTCCACCACCCAGTTACTGGCTAATACGATAACCCTTGGTAAGACTGGTTGTCAGACTTTCGGCTTTCTGACGACCCGTAACGACTGTCAAAGATCCACGAATGACAGCACCAACAGCTTAACGTGCTTTCCCAGGCACAAAATTCGTGTCCAAAAAGTGTGCGAAATTAATCTAGGTATGTATATATTTGTTTGAGAATAGGTTTAACTTATATAGCGCTCCGAACATTATGCTACCCCTTTAAGAGCCCATACTTCCTCAGCTAACATTTATTTTTCACGTCGCTCACGCCATACTGCTCGCGGATTGAGTGAGAGCGAGACTGAGATCCAGCTGGCGGCTCCAAGGCGCTAATAGTTCAAGTAATTTATTTTTACTGCGAAAATGTGTGTGTTTGTGTTGTGTGTATGTGTGTTGTACCGTGGGGTGTGTGTTGATCTTAATATCGTAAGAAATACAGTTTTCACTGATTTTTTATGTATTATTATATTTTATTATATATTTTATTTAGTTTTTTTTTTTACTTCTCTATTGGGATTTTATTTTGTGTCCGTAAGTGTGTCCGTGGTATCACAGCGGGCCCTATCAGAATACCAGCGCTACGGTAATTGTTTTTTTTTTTTTTTTTTCACATATCGTAACATTATGCTGAGGCCTTTTTGGCCTTTTTTATTTTTATATAATTTTTTTTCTGAAATTGTTATTGTTTGTATAATTTTCTTAGTTTTAATGTTTTATTTCCTGTGCGTGTCCGAAATAAAAATATTTTCTTTCTTTCTTGCTAAAATAATGGTAATTAAAAAAATATAGTTTCTGTTTTATATTTAGTTCAGTTATTATACATAGTTTCATGATATAATTTGAAGTATTTTTTTGAGTAATAGCGGTTTATGTTCAGTTTGGAGGTAACTTCGTAATTTTTTTCTATAGATGTTTTTTTTTTTTTCTGGAATCGTATTTTCGTCAAACATAGTACTTAAAATTAATCCTCAACTTTAACATAAATTTATTTCAAAATGAATGCTGCAATATTTGCGATACAACGGAGGATCATGCTAAGCAATTTGAGATAATAATGACTTAAGAGCACTCTCCTTCGGGACACGAATTGAAGTGTATCATCAAACACAGTCTACTTCAGAATGAGTTTTAGGAATGAACTCATACTTGAACCTCAATGGTGAGACGTTCGTTGACATTTACATTATTTTATATTAGTACTTACGTACCTTAATACTATTCAAATTACAGTTACTTACGCATAGATAAATCCGAAAAGGTATACACTTAGGTATATATATACTCACTCAGGTATATATATATATAAACTTGGAAAGGTCACATTACTTACTCAAATACACAAACTAATAATATGAGTGTTATTTTTCCTACTATAGGCAAAGGCCTACCACGCTCACTGCCTTCATAATTTCAAACTTTTTAAGTCCAGGTTTCCTCACGATATTTCACTTTCTTGTCCAAGATTAACTTAATTTAGCAGTTTGCTGTTGATCATAGGTTAGGTATGTCCCTCCAATTGCACGTCATCGACCTCTTTCTTCAGCTGCTTCATAAATTACAGATCACCCTATAAAGATCATCGCTAAAATTTTGCTTATAAAAATCATATTAAATCTAACTCCATTAGTGTCCGACCGAAAGTTAGTTTTCGGTTTCGGTCGAGTTTCGGAAAAAAAACTAGTTTCGGTTTAGTTTCGGTTTCAGCGGCAAACCTGCCGAAACTACGATCGAAACCGAAACTGTATTCGGGAGGTATCGCGGTATGATCAGTCATGTTCGGAGCGTTAAATTCCATCCAAGCTAGTAAGCGATGAAGACATTTTGCCGCGTCCACGTGCCTAACCATGTCGTGACTGTATTTGCAGTCCATTTTGTTTGTTGTGATTTTTCGGGTGATTTTAGTGATTTATTAAAAAAAAAAAAAAAACTGATTATAATAACGTATTCTTTATTTTTCCCTCAAAACATGATCCTTGTAAGGAAGTTTCGGTTTCGGTTTCGGCCGAAACTGAGACTGTTGCCGAAATTCGGTTTCTAAAAATTAGTTTTGGTCGGAAAATAAACTCCATAATTTCTTGATTATTCATGGCACTTGTTTCATTATCCGGTGCAAAAAAAAAGCTAATAATGTGCACTTATGAAATGTCAAAAGCTAGGTGCATGGCTCCTAGGTCGTTTCTTATGAAGAAGAGTCCGCAATATAATATTTCTTTGAAAAACAATTGGCTTTTACAATGTTTTCAAATAACACTTAATAGGTACCTATGTGGTGCATTTAACCCAGACATTACACAGACAGCAATTGTTTATCTGTTGTGTCAACTTCAGGGACAGTTAGGCTAAATTTCCACCAGAGATGTGTTTGTTAAGAACCAATAGAATCGCTTCATTTACTAGCCTCGCTCAGAGCAGCTCCGGTAGAAACGACTTAGCGGTGCGAGGTTTTTGTACGTACAAAACAAGCGAAAGATGGGTAGGAGGGATGTGTGCGAGAGATGTGTGCAAGGGATGTGTGCGAGGGATGTGTGTTAGGGATGGACGCGAGTGAGAAATCGTATCCGCTACACATCCTCTCAGCGCATATCTGCGCACCATTTCACAGCGTCGCTACGCATCCTCGCACCGCTCAGCGGCCTAGCACATCTCTGGTGGAAACACTCACGTCATTTCATAGCTTCGTTACGCATTCTCGTACCGCTCAGCTACCTCGTACATCTCTGGTGGAAACGCAGCATTAACGTGCTAAACAGCCTTGAACCGACCTTCGGACCACCCCATTCACTTTCACTATTCTCATCTCAATGCTGCAGAAAAGAAATAAACACCCACTCGATGAGAATTTCGCTTAACTTCTACAACGTAGGACCGATAGTCATCTATTGAAACTGCTATCAAGATCTAAGAATTGGCTTCAATCCCCGAATCTTTAACTTTGATTGAATCGATGCCGAATGGTGCGGTGGGCACAGTGGCAAGACAATTTGATTTCTGCATTCGGGTCGTGGGTTTTAGTATTGTTTCAAACAAATATTTGTATCTTTGTATGGCCGAGTGTGGTCTACGGGGGCCGTATTTTGAAGTGTTAAGCCATCATATAAGAATTAGGATTGCTATTCAACGTGGCAATGCTGCCAGTCTTCTGGGTACGTTTCCGGATTATGGGCCTGCCGGGGTTACGGGTTTGTCCGAAAGGGTTACCGTGGCCCCTGGCAACATATAGGCAACTGAAGGAACATGGGTGGGCTTTAATCAGTAAGAGTCTGACACGCCCTCCCGCTCCACCCAGAGCGGGAGAAGTTATTTGATAATTTCGCAACCAAAAAAATAAGTGTCCTTTTGTTTCTGTATTTATTTATACAGTTAATTAGTCATTTAATTTTGTGTTAGAATATATATAAGATTTATATGTAAAGTTTTTGATTGGTTATTTACTAAAAAAAAAAAACAATAAATTATACTAGTCAGCGAAAATTAATTAAATTAAATAAATTCGTCATCTCTCTCGCACTGGAACAATGATGGCTCTAACACATCATAGTACGGCTTTGGGGTCACGGTATTGGTGTCGCATGTTTGATTTGTGTCCGTAAAAGCATCTGTATCGTGGCAGGAGTAATCTATGTGTCTGACAACGTTCCTCAAAATATTATGTATGTGTACCAACAAACCATAATCCCACGCAGACTAAATAAAGATTATATTTTTTTTTATTTACTAACCAAAATCCAAACATCACATCACCAAAATATCCTTCGTTTAAAACAATTAGCTAATTATTCAAAACGTTTTCTCAAAGGGATGGAACTCAAAAAGCTCCACAAAGCATTCTCAGCGTTTTACAAAAACCTTCAGTGTACTCTTGTGGTTTCATGCGCGCCTGGTAGCGGTCCGTGGTATTTTGGTGGCTGAAAAGACCGCTTAGCAAATGCGATGCCGCTTTATCAAGATATATTGTTTTTGTGAACGTACTGCCTGGAATTAGGGACTGATGTTTGCTGTTATGTAAACTGGCTGAAATTTTGATGTAATGTGAAGTGCACATTACATCAAAATTTCAGCCAGTTTACAACTTGTTTCCATTTTAATAGACTTCCAAAAGGGAGGAAGTTCTGTGTTCGACATAATGTTTTTTTTTTTTGCATAAGTCTCGATGGGAATGGGAATGTCCGGATAAAAACTATCCTTCGTCCTAATCCAGGTCATGGTCTACCCATGTACCATTCAAATCTGTTCAGCCGTTTTAGAGTGAAAGCGTAACAAATAAACAAACAAGTCACCTTCGCATTTATAGGTTCATATTAGTTAGGATTCGTAAATAAAACGGATTAAAATATTGAAAAAAAAAATACTACATATTTCATACTTCATATTCTATATTCCGGCCGTGTGATACACGATCACTCGTTCTTTACTGCATCCAATTAAATCGTAAAGACAAGTACTATGACAAATAAGACTTTTATTCGTTTTATAATATTGAATACCAGGCTTTTGGCTTTTGGTGAATGTATATTTTATGTGGTATTATTTTTTGTAGTGTGCGTTTATTTTGTGCAGAATAAACATTTTTTTCTTTCTTTATATTTTTTTTAAGTCTAAATTATGATTTAATTATTGTTTCACTTAAGTTATATTAGGGTTTTATGGGTATATTTGTATATGGGGATTTAAGAGATGTGTTTAGTTACCCTCTTTGCCTATTCCATATTCAAAGACAATCGAATTAAGGAGTAAACTCCAGTCGTGCATCGGAGCTGACACAGACACACTTTTTTTTTTAAATTTATGTTCATCGATATTTTCGTCAATTGTGGACCGATTCTGAAAATTCTTGTTTTCATTTGGTACAGGAATTTTGCGCAGTAGTGCCATATAAATTTCATTAACTTTGCCTCAGTAGTTTTTGAGTTAGCTTCAATCATATGTATTTTTCCCACCTATTATAAGTGTATGATGTTATAACTGTTATTGACATAGCAGGTAGTGAGTGGTATTCAAATGTGTGTGGGGTAGGTATTACAACTTAAAAGTGAAAGTAGCCTAAATTACTCCTAGCATCAGCTATCTGTCAGTAAAAGTCTCGTCAAAATCAGTCCAGTCGTTTCGGAGATAAGCTGGAACAAACAGACAGACAGACATTTTGCTTTTGTCATGAGTACTGTATATGCAATATAATTAATTTCCTATGCATTTAGTAAAAAGCTGTCATTTTGACATTACAAACAGACAATACAATTTTATTTATTTGTATGTATTATAAGTAGGTAATAACAGCGTAAAAAAGAAGATATTTAGGCATAATTTTCGATTTGAAAATGAATATAACGTGGAAGGCAAGTTACGAAAGTTATTTTTGAAAAATTGAAAGGAATTAAGCGAATCGAACGACAAAGTTTAATGAGTTGGGCTCTTGGCTTGAATCTGTGTCTCTACGGAAAAATAAAATAGCTTTGATCCCACGAAGATTACTTGACAATTTCACGCTTTACAGCCCCAAAGTGCTGATTATTCCTGATATGGTGACAATACTGACTCCTCCCTGGTGACTATCGCAATCAGTTTCATAATTATCACAGTTCAACTGATAAGTTAATAGCTTCATTATTTAAAAAAATACAGAGCAAATCGTTGCAATGAGCTTCATTTTAACTATCAAAATTAACATTGGGCAGTTAGTAAAGTTAGGTTGGCTTTCAAAACATTACTATTTACTTCAAAAAAAGTACAGCGATGGGCGTGACACCGTCCTTTTTTGTTCTTGTAGAGAAAAATAACGAAATTTGTGCGTGATTGAATAGACGACCCTTCTCGTTTTAGGTACACACATATTGATATAAATTATTCAGCCAATGCCAAAACCCTTTGACATAAAAAGATTTTCTTTTACCAGCCTCTAGATTCAAGTACTAGGCTTCCAGAGAGCTGGCGGTGAGCAATGAGCAATCGGCGGCGGTGATCTCTCGCGTCCGGCCCTGGTTCAGGCCATGGTACGGAGCGAGAGGAAATGGGAGGCCGTCACCTCCTTCTGCGAAGCTGTAATGCTCGCGAAGGAGGAGGCGGAACGCGTCAGGGAAAGGCAAATTTGGCACCCTCACGCCCCTAACCGCCGCAGGAGGAGACGCCCAGGGCGTCGGGAATCGCGGGGCGATTTCCGGCCACCGTAGGCGCGGGCTTGCGGGCGGTGAGCAATGGGTGGCTCACCGTCCGATAAGGACCAGGCCCGGGTCGACGGCGCGTTGTGTTCCACGCGCGCCTCAAAGAGATGTCAGCAGATTTGAAGGGGTCCACTAGGGCCGATGCCTGCCGGGGTTGCGAAGAAAACCGAAAGGGAGATCGTGGCCCCCGGCAACAGGGCAACCGAAGGAGCACGGGTGGGTTTTAGTCAGTAAGAGTCTGACACGCCCTCCCGCTCCGCCCAGAGCGGGAGAAGTTATTTGATGATATCCCACCCTCAAAAAAAAAAAAAAAGGCTTCCAGTGAGCTATAGGAGTTAAGTGGCTGTATTTTAAGGCCGGAAAACGCTTTGACACTTTCTTGAGAAATTGGAAATTGAGAGATGACCTTTTTATCGTCGTCGTCGTTATATTCTCTTAGAATTGTTTTGCAATGTTAAAATCTAGATATTATTTTAGGTTTTCTTATTGTGTTTTTCATGTTTGGTATTTCCTTAGTTCTTAAGGATCGGCTATAGGCAAATCGTGTTATGGATTTTGATAAGTTTAGTATTAGTCACAAAAAAAAACATCTGGCTTGCTGAAGTTTCACTAGTCAGTGGAAAAAATCGGATTACAGATAAATCTTGTAGATTATTTGTAAAAAAATGTAATATAACAAAAAACGAGCAAAAAGCACTGCCGTATTTTGATAACTTTAAGAAGTTACCTAAACGTCAATAAAGACATTAAAGAACAGAGAAGCTTAACATTCCTTTTGTATTGCGTAAAAATATCGGAAATTTACGGAATTTTTACTTTAACAAAAATATTACATTGACCTGACGGTGAAAACTCGGAAATTTTTTATATTGATTATTAATTATATTAATATTAAGTGATATTCAATTTTTTTTACAATAATCTACAAGGTTTATCCTCAATCCAATGGCAATGATAGCCTAGTGGTGTGAACGCCAGACTGCCAAGTCAAAGGTCTCGAGTTCGAACCCAAGGCACGAGGACATGGCGATGCTCCGCCCAAGCCGGGCAGACCTCCACCGTATGCTCCACCGTGTCCTCGAAAACTGGCATACCTCAGAGATATTTCTCGACGGCATGTGAAGCCAAGTCAGAGGGCCATTGGCGGCTTTATACCTCTGACACCAGTTTAGTCACTAACCACACGAAAAGAAGAAGATCCTCAATCCGATTTTGTCACTGACTGGTGAAACTCTTCAGCTAGCCAGACATATTTTTTCCTGGCTACTACTAAACTTATCAAAACCCATAGCACGATTTGCCTTTTATTAGCCGATCCTTAAGAACTAAGGAAATACCAAAAATGAAAAACACAATAAGAAAACCTAAAATAATATCTAGATTTTAACATTGCAAAACAATTCTAAGAGAATATAACGACGACGACGATAAAAAGGTCATCTCTCAATTTCCAATTTCTCAAGAAAGTGTCGAAGCGTTTTCCGGCCTTAAAATACAGCCACTTAACTTCTATAGCTCTCTGGAAGCCTAGTACTTGAATCTAGAGGCTGGTGAAAGAAAATCTTTTTATGTCAAAGGGTTTTGGCATTGGCTGAATAATTTATATCAATATGTGTGTACCTAAAACGAGAAGGGTCGTCTATTCAATCACGCACAAATTTCGTTATTTTTCTCTACAAGAACAAAAAAGGACGGTGTCACGCCCATCGCTGTACTTTTTTTGAAGTAAATAGTAATGTTTTGAAAGCCAACCTAACTTTACTAACTGCCCATTGTTAATAATTGGGTTTGGCATTGGCTTAATAATTTATATCAATATGGGTATGTACCTAAAACGAGAAGGGTGTTGTTGTCTATTCAATCACGCACAAATTTCGTTATTTTTCTCCACAAGACCAAAAAACTTCGGTTACTTTAAGTTTTCTATGTAAACTTATCCAAAACCCATAACACGATTTGCTTATAGCCGGCCCTTAAAAGTCGAATTTGTATATGTCCAACTTTTTACATTTTCTACGAGTAAGATATGAATATTTTTCCATATTCTTTTGTGAATTTCCCACCTACATTTGTCAAAATATATGCTGACCCAAAGAAAATATCCAAAGGTCGAAGGCTCGGTAAATAATGGCTGCATGGGACCAATTTTTTTGGGATTATTTTGTTACAGTTGATAAAGAATTATAAATTACTGGAAGAGCTATGTATTCTCACACTATATTATGCAAATGTAAAAACCACAAAGTTAAAGTTGGTAGTACAAGGTCAGGTGCGTAGTACTCGCAACCGGCGTGCGTGTATGACCAGATGTATTCAGAACGTAAACGAACCAAAAGGAGTATGTAGGTAAAGTGCCTGCTAAACGATCGCCAACCGCGTCCCAACAGAGGTGACCTTGGTGGTTTACAACCGTGTAGTTGGTGGTTTACGACCAAAATTCAAACAGCTGGCCTGTCGCCAACCAAGGTCACCTCTGTCGAGGACGCGGTTGGCAGCCGTGTAGCTGACCCTTTAGGGTCCGTACACGAAAAAAACCCTCTTTTGTCAATTACTTATCTAATCATGAGAAAGCTTGAAATAATTGAAAGATTAAGTCTGTCTGGTGGCGCTAAACGATTCGTGTCAGTCACAGCCCCTGTTAATAGTTGCATCACTTTTGCTTTCTCGAAAATATGATATATTTCGACTTTGATTTATTTAATGAAGATATTGTATAAATATAAAATAAAAATTACATTTATCTCAAGGATAGCTGAAGGCTAATTAAAAAAAAAAATCTTGATATGGTTTGCTGAATAATAGAAAAAATACATACTGTCTGTTTTAAACTACTGACGGTACTGACTGTTTTTAAGCGACTTCAAAAAAGGAGGAGGTTATAAATGTTCGAAGCATATGTATTTTTTTTTTATGTATGTCCGCCCATTTCTCCGTCAATTGTGGACCGATTTAAAACGAGCGCTAATCCTGCCGACAAACTGTCACGCAGTTTGACAGGTTTATACAATTTTAACAAGTGTTTGGTCCAAAATAAATGTTTTTTTTTTTTCTTTTTTTTAATTTCTTTTTTGTTTGAAAGGGTATGCTCTCAAAGTGGTTCCATATCAATTTTATTAACTTTGCTTGGATAGTTTTTGAGTTAGTTTCAATAATACGTATTTTTCTCACTTAGTATGTGGATGATATGATAAGTAAGTTCCTGTGACTGTTATTTACATAGCAGGTAGTGGTATTCGAATTCGTGTCAGGTAGGTACCACAACTAAAAAGTGAAAAATAAAAACTTTTTTTTTTTCCAAAAAAAAAAAAAAAAACGACTTTCAAAGAAACACTACAAAGTGAAAAATTACTTTCATTTCGGAAGTCTTTGGTTTCGAATTTTCGTTTTTTGCCACCGACTTCCGAAATTAAAGTAATTTTTCACTTTATAGTATTTTTTTCGAAGTCGGTTGTTTTTTTTTTTTGGAAACGGTTTTTTTTAAATTATGTTTTTTCAACATTTGTTTTTTATACGGAAGTTGATAAAAGTGGTGCAGCCATATACAAGTAGACCATATAAATGATGTTGATGATAATTTTTCATTTTCTAAATCAAAATTAGTTTCGTCTAACAAAATGATCAAACGTCAGTCTCGCATCAATTTTCGGAAAACTTGTTGCGAATATTAGTGATTTTCCATGAAAATATAATTTATTTGAAAAATCCCTTTCAGCCACATGCAAAACAAAGAAAACGAATTTTCAAATCACAAATAGTTTTATTTAAATTATTTTTCCCTTTCTCACAACAAATGAACAAAATTGATCAAAATTAGTCGATTTCGTACACGGCCCCGTAAGGAGCGTAGCAGGTGACGTTCTATAGTTTCTGCCTACCCCCATGGGAAGAAGGCATTAGTATTGTATGTATAAACTTGGTAGTTATTAGCTCAAATACATAGTAAATATTCTGGAGGTGAAATAAAATTGACAAAAAATGTGAAAAGTTTAATATCCTTTGGTGTCGTTCAAACTATTTTATCAGGATAACCTCGTAAAGTTTGTATATGGATATTGAACCTCGATGAAATCTAAGCTGAAATCTTCAGGAAGATTCCGTACAATCGCCAACAATAAATAACACCCTTTCAACTCTGTGCTTTCAAGCTGCACGAAATTACACCTCTTCCAAGTTTATAGTTTCCTAGTAGCTAATAACTAGTTGGGTCTGTGAATTTACCCCTGGTGCGAAATAGATATCGATTTCTGTGTGAAAGAAACCCTTGTGAAAACGATTGTTTTGTATTTTCTCATAATTTTTACCCAAGTATATGGGAAATATCAATCTGTGTATGACACTGCAGAATAAAAGCTTCTTCTCAATCAGAGAAGGAACGAACATTAATCACCACGCTTCACATGTCTCAATGCGTTTCCAAACTTAGTAAATACATACATAAACTCGGTGTGAGTTCTTCCCTTGGGGGTAGGCAGAAACTACAGAGCGCCGCCTGCTACGATCCTTACATACTCCCCTTACCTCGTTTACGTTCATACATCTGGTCATACACGCCCGCCGGTTGCAAGTACTACGCACCTGGCCTTTCTGAAGAACATCAACAATAAGGTCAGTATATGTCCTTCTAGGGCGTCCCCGACCGACCTTTCTCTTCACATCAGCCTTGTAAATACATTTTTTTAGTCGCCTTTTATTCATCTTCTCAAAATGCCCAAACCATCTCAGCATACCATTTTCAAGTTTTGTCACTACATCTTCTTTTAAATCACACCGCTGTCTTATCACATCATTCCTCAGCCTATCATTCATAGTAAAACGACTCATGCTTCTCAAAGAACGCATTGCCACAGCATAAATACACTTCCACTAAGTAAATAGGTTTCCTACAATCGGTCGGTAATCTGTGGTATCCTAAAAAATCTCGAAAAGGAGTCACCTTGATACAGCCATATTTAAGAGGGTTTATCTTAAAAGTTGGAAACGTCGTAAATAGCTAACATACAATAGAGGATATATTTAGTAACCTGTTCCGCTTAGCTATTTCTAAAGAGCCATAAAAAACTCCTGTAAGAAATCGACACGTGTTTCACCTCTCACCGAGGCATCCTCAGGATGACCATTAACTTGTCGCGAATCCGAACACGGCGTGTTGCCACAACGAGCGCTGAACGCACGCTCTGCGTTCTAGTTCGCTAGTTAGCCACATTTCTTATTATCATACAGTAATATTGCCAAATTAATCAAAACAGCGAAATATTTGACATCTATTTGCGACGTTCCCACTTTCAGAATAAACGCTCTTAACTATTTATATCAGTATAAAAACATAAGTTCGATTCGACTCGTCAAAAAAGATCAAAACTTATTGGTCCCATTACCTATATTGCTAGTACCGAACCCGACCATAAATTTAAGCCAGCCCCGCAAAAGACTAGACTGAATTAGATTGAACGTGTGAAGCTACCTAATTATTCAGAGAGCTGTCCGATGGAATGCTTCGTCAATCACTGCACACGATCAATCTATTGTCAGTTCATTCGAAGCTTCAGGAATGAAGCGAAATTGGAACGGAATTTACGTCCACTTCAATGAATGATGCAATTAAGTGATTGTGTTTTGAACGACTGTAAATAACACGATGTTAGGAAGGTAACGTAGTTAAATTATAATTCTCTTTGACCCTAGGGTACTGTTTAGCCACGTTACTTTGTATGTAACACGAACGCTTTTCATGTTAGTGTTTTTGCCTCAATGTTTTAATTTTTCGGAAAATAAGTAGGTACTTACTAGGTTTTCTTGGATCTTATTCCTTTCGTGTGGTTAGTGAATAACCTGGTGTCAGAGTTTTAAAGCCGCCCATGGGCCACTTACTTGGGTTCACATGCCGTCGAGAAATATGTCTCAGGCATGCCGGTTTCCTCACGTCATTTTCCTTCACTGTTTTTTGAAGCAAGTGGATATTGGATTGTCTCGGTCTTGCCATCGTTGGCTTGACTGCTGGGCATGGTGTCCCAGTCTTGGAGTTCAATTTCCATGTCCTGCAAAAGTTTCATTAGGATTTTCCATTTGCATATTCGCAGTAGCAGCTCAGAATTTGGATTTATGCCCGGTTGATAGCAAAATCACTTCACCTTATGCCTTTGTCTTCCTCCTCGATCCCATATAGGCGTGCTGTTATGTTATTAAAAGATGAAGTTATTTTCTGATTACACCAACAGGTTCAATCCTGCTGTTTGTCCATAATTTATGCAGCAACTTGTCGCTCCTGAACACGCGCGCGTTAATTTTCCTTACAACGGGTTTTTGGCAGGACGCCACGACAGCGCTTAGCAGGAGCCAGTTGATTTATTCATGGCAGTAATTCAATTTCAGAAGCATATCCCGAGGTGATTTTTTATCTTGAATTTATACTATCAGTAACTGGTTGCCTGAATGCCAAATGCATTATATTTTATATGGAAACTGTATAATTGAAAAACATGTTACCATTTATCATGTCACCACCTGCTACCTGCCTAGCCTTTTCCCAAAATAAGTTGGGGTCGGCTTCCAGTCTAACCGGATGCAGCTGAATACCAGTAATTGATATGGAGTGACTGCCTCTCTGACCTCCACAACCCAGTTACTGAACACGATACCCCTTTGTAAGACTGGGTATCACACTTTTTGGCGTAACGACTGTCAAAGATCTACGAATCACAGCCGGAACCAACGGCTTAACGTGCTTTCCGAAGCACGGAGGTGTCTCTGTATTTAATGGATAGTCACCCATCAACGCACCGACCGCGGCAAGCGTAGCTTAACCTTCGATCGACCCGCGGGGTTGTTATATTTATATATTTGTTATATTTATTTAGATATCTTGGTTAGATTTCTAACTCAGATATCTTGGTCAGATCATGTGAACAAATAAATTAGTGTCTGAGATATTTTTTTTGAGGAAAGAACCACACTGATTGATGATCGATATAAACTATATTGTGTCAATATGTATCCAAGATATCTACATAATACATCATCCAAATCTGTTCAGCCGTTTTTACTTATTGAGTAACAAATAGTCAAACTATTTCACTAATTTCTATTTATGAAAATTAGTTGGCATTAAATTAATTAATTGGCTATTAGTTTAAAAATTTAGCGTTTTTTTTTTTTTATTAAGCTTGTCTTACTTGATTCCTAATTCTCTATGGCAGATTACAAGCCTCTAAATCATTACAGACTTGAACAAATATTTGAAAAATAAACACCTGATAGGTTTACCGACGACTTAGCCCAACAGCAAAAATGCGCGGTCGTTTTTTTTAAGCTATTCGGATTTTGATTTGTTACAAGTTGAAAGAGTATTAATATTATTACGAAGTGTCATGTAGTTTCGTAAAAGCGCGCGAAAAAACGCATAGATGGATGATACGTTGTACTGTACTGAAATAGCAATTCATCCCGACGTGTGGAACAAAGGGTAATTGTGTTGCCTCACTGAAAGCCTCTCGAACGACAAGGGATAAAATATGGCGTATGCGATTATTAAATACAGTATGGGAGGCCATTTCGCTTCCGGGTTTTTAAAGGCTGACTAATATTGCTTTGATTACATTTAGTAATTACCAATATGCTATAATGTTGTCCAATAGGTTAATCATATATTTCTGTAATCGGTTGGTACAACTACCTTCACAGAAGAAGGTATTCATAGGTATCAATTTTGCCATTTTTTTTTTTATTTTATCTGTTTTTATTTCTTACTAGTCAATTATTATTGTCATAAACTTTAAATATGATACTAAGAACCGCTTCAAAATCCGTTCCGTTTCATAGTTTTAGAAGAACAACACAGTCACACGTTTTTGCCTTGAAGGTACACCTACCTACTTTCTTTCTATAAAAATATGATAGTTTTATTATTTTAAGTAGTTAATATGACACAGATATTGGATAATCATTGAAGGGTCGTGCAGACCGGCGCGATATCGCGGGCGCGACAAGGGTTGCGCTACCTGTAGCGCCCGCGATATCGCGCCAGTTTGCACGACCCTTCACATCACAACTCACACTCATGTATGTCACAACAGTTTATTTAATTTTGTGAGCTTTTTATATAATCCTATCTTTTATTACATTACCTTTAATTTATTCTGATACCTAATTTATTAAAATGGACACACACTTCCCTGTTTATTATTCTAGCGTATGGCACTCGTGGGTTGCGGCAAAAAATCTGCGTCAGGCGGCACACTTTGTGTTGTCATTTGACATTATGCTGAACTAAGGCCCTTTTGGCATTGTAATCATTGTTTTTTATAGTTATAAGGTGTATTTTTCTGCTGTAATGCCAATAAACGTATTATTTTTGCTATCTTTCATAAGAGTATCTAGCGTTATAAACGACATATGGTGCAGGTTTGGCTGGAAGTAATCTTTATTTATTTACTTGCGCCCATAAACTACTTACTAGACCCCAGATAACAGCAATTGAAAATGTACAAGTTATCTAAAATAACTATGCATTAAAAAAAAAACTCACGGCTCGTTCGTGCCCAGCGTCGCCCGGGTGAATTTCTGACATTTCCGGTAGATTTTCCAAAATTTTCTTTCATGCAAATCTTGTCTAGACAATTACGAATACAAAAAAAAAACTGCCAAATCGGTCGACCCATTCTCTAGTGATAATTTTTCATATTTCCGGCAGTAGATAGCATTTTGTTTTACACACTCAAAATAAACTAAACGTGAATTCATGCAAGCCTAGTACTTTTTGTTGGTTACTCTCAGAAAATAAGCAAAAGATAAAGTATAGATGTGAAACCCGAAGTGCGGCTACACCTAGTTTTAGCCAACTACAACTAGGTGCGGCCGGTAGCAGTTGGTTAAATTTAGTTTTAGCAAATAAAAATGGCTGAAAGGTAGGTTAGGTTAGAACTGTGACCACATAACACACTGCACGATCCGAGCGAGCGTAGCCAGCGGTGCAGCGGCAGCGGCCAGCGAGTGCCGGGGTCCATTTAGGCAAGTATAACCAACTGCTACCGGCCGCCCCTAGTGTAGCCGGCTAAAACTTCGTGTTCCTACACGAAGTTTTAGCACTTCGGGTTTTAACATAGATATTAGACACCAAAACCATGCTAGACAAGCAGCCATGCATTATAAACAAGCCCGTCAGTTTAAACTCCTAACATGCTTTGTACCAGGCAATCATAAACAGTGAGGGACCACTAATAATTCAACGTGACAAAACTACACGAGCTTTCAGTAGAATTTCTATCCAGAATCAGATAAGAGTAATGTTGTAATGTGATTTTAAGTGGGCTTCGAATAATGGGTAATTTCAAACTAAAACATTGCTCAATCACCCATTGGTCACAGAAATGGTTTCCAGGTCACTATGGTTTTATTGCTCGTTGGCTAATACAGCTCTTTGTTAAAGATTCCATACGAAGAAGTACTTATTTAACACCATATCTATTTTTGCCGTCAAGCAGCTTTGCCGTGTTCAAGTTTTAAAACTACGGGTGCCGGTGTAATTACAGGTATTTCTCTTGGGTTTTCCAATCTACCCAGATACGCCTTCATGCTGTTACTTACTGCCGTAAGGCAGCTGGTCACCAAATGTATGAAGATCCACAATTGTGGCAGAAGCAATTTTCAAAAGTTAGAAAACTTGCCAGACTTTCGGGCTACCCATTACGACGATACAAAATGGCTATTTAAACCGCTTTCCGAGACATGGAAAAACCATAATGTATGCAAAAGTAGCCCACCCGTGGACTTACCGCGGTATTCGCAGCTTAACCTCGCACAAATTAAACTGACGGTCTATAAAAACAGCTCAACTTAAATAGGATAATGCACCATTTTAAAAATTTATTTATAAAATTTTCCGTCTTTCTTTTTCGTTTTGTCATAGTGCCAGTTACACACGCCGAAAAGTTTGAAAAGTTTTTAATTCTCATATTTTACGTGCTCTGGCACAGAATTTCTGAACAGCACTATATTTTAAACTGAGTTTGGTTTATAACCTTTAATAATCCTGTAAACAAAGGTTTTTGTACAATGACGGGGGGAGTTTTCTACCCCAATCATGATTCTTGTCCCGCCTGTAATTTTAAAGAAAGTAGGAAACTCTTTTTTGCGATCAGAAATGTATGGTCATATTTAAGGGTGTAGTACAGATCATAGAACTGAACAACTTTTTCGATGGGCACAGATTAGTACAGATGGGACACTCGAGCAAAATCATTTAAATAAAAAGCGACTCTTGTTACGAAACATTAAAGTACAATTCAGGTCGCACAGCGCTAATTACCTACTTTACGTCCATTGAATTCGACAAGTCGAGCCCGCCGCGTACCTACTTGTAGCTTCATACTTAAAATTAGGAGTTTTTTTTTTTGTTCTTAGTAATGGATTAGAATCTAGCCTAAGAGGCTAATAAGCTATTTTACTCTAACTTAATATTTTACGAGATAGATAATGTGATACTAAGAATAGTGTCAATTTCGTAGCACGTTCTTAAGGTCTGATAATAATTGACGAAAACACTTTGTTCATGTTTAGCACAGCATTGTAACTTACTATTATTTATTCACTATTTACACTCTACATTAACTCAAATGATTTAGTTCTCTTTATCCTACGCACTATGTCCGTGTTGTCTAGCAACTGGATTGCCTCGGAATTCATGTCGGTAAAAATGCGGAGTAACCCATCTGTATTCATCTGTGCCATGGGTCCAACATCATAATCGCAAACAAATAATCAGATGCCCCATACATTTGGATCAAGTAGATATTGAGTTAAGTATGGGACAATTGATAATTTTCGCGATTATGATGAGAAAAGTGTTCAGTTTGAACCCATTTCTGATACACGCTGTATAAATTCTGCGAGCTGTCATTATTACATTGGGTGGCAAATAATTTGCTTGTCGTGTTGTTATGTATTTCATAAAAATCTTTTGTTGTTGTTGTCCATTTTGACTGTCAAAAAGTGCACGTCTGTCGTCTGCGAACAACACGTAATGGCGGTTAAAAACTTGAATATATTATAATACGGCAGTTAAATATCGTGATGTAATGCTTCACAAAAAGAAACGAACAAATTTCCCCACTTTCCAACTTAAAAAAGGTATAAACTTTAGGATTTATGCGTGCAAAAACACAATCTTGAAACTTATAAAAAGACCGAAAAGTTACAAGTACCTACTTATTTGAACACCCACCGAAAGAACAGATAATAAAGATATCCGCGATAAACAGTCATATCCTAAATTACATATCTTTTTAGGGTTCCGTACCCGAATGCTGCCAAACGGAACCCTATTACTAAGTCCCCGCTGTCCGTCCGTATGTCTGTCAGCGGGCTGTATCTCATGAACCGTAAAGGCACGTACAGACCAGCGCGATATCGCGGGCGCGGCACGGGTCGCGCTGCCTGTCGCGCCCGCGATATTGCGCTTGTCTGCTCGTTGAAATTTTCACAGATTTTGTATTTCTATTGCTGTTATAAAAAATAAAACAAATTAAAATTTTAATGGGGTCCCCTCCCCATACAATGAACGTCTGATTAAAAAAAAAATGTTACCTTCTCTCAAAGTTTACTAGTACTCGTATCGGTTATCGTCGCCTTAACGTATAGAATTCCACGCGGATGAAGTCGTGGGTCATCTTCATCATCATTTGTATCATCTGTTTACAATCTCTCGGGAGATGGGTTGGTACCATCTGACCGCCAACTACACCGCGCGCGCTCACATTGAACAAATCAAATAGCGCGCGCTTCCCCGGTTTCCTAATACCCACTTTCGTCCTTTTCACGAAATTACTCCCACAGATTGAAGGATCCCACGGATTGCAGTTTGCAGGAAAGCGGGAGGAAAGATGTTACGCATCTATAATCATGTTATGAGTTCTAATGAGCTTGCAGAGCAATTAGCAATGTGCAAAGATTAATCGTTGAAAAGGAAATTCGATTTAAAAATCTCTACATCTTGATAGCAGTGACTAGTTACCTTCATCATCCATTTAGGAAGATCGATAAAATAAATTTCCCTTCAATTTGCACTGAATAATTAATGGTTATTAACTGTTATCATTTAATTAAGTACCTAGTATTAATTTTACATTTCGCAATAACGATTTAAGTATCTAATGCGAATCTCTGAGCTTTTATGGCACCCCAGTCCCTTATCAATTTATGTGATTGGTTACTGGTATTTTGGGCAACGAATAAAATGTACCTATTAGCTAACATGAGATCTACAACGAATGTAAAATTAATGTATTTAGAATCTAGGATTGACTTCAATGTTTATATCTATAATTTATACATATTATACACTAGCTGTTCGCGCCCGGCGTCGCCCGGGTGTATTTTCGACTTTTCCGGTGGATTGTCCAAAAATTTTTCATGCAAAACTTGTCTAGATAATTATGAATACAACAAAAATAAATCGGCCAAATCGGTCGAGCCATTCTCTAGTGATAATCTTTCATAATTCCTTAAACCCAACCGAAATAGATTTTTATTATTTATAGATAGCATTTTGTTTTATGCACTCAAAATAAACTAAACGTGAACTCATGCAAGCCTAATACTTTTTGTTAGGTTATAAACTATCTTATACAAATCCTATTATTATTAGTGGGATACAATGATTGGATACAATACTATCTTGAATTCATGCAAGCCCAGTACTTTTTTTTGGGTTACTTAAATGCACAGCGTGTCGTGAACAGAATAAATACCTCTATGTCGATTTTTTTCTTTTTTTGCAACACCCGATTTCAATGAAACAAGCCTATATTCTATTCCAAATTAATCTCTGTCTACCTGTGAAAACTACATGAAAATCCGTTCAGTATTTCCGCAGATATGCGCGAACAAACAAACAAACAGACACCGGATTCTACTGATATGTATATAAATATAGATTAAAGGTTCGTGGATGGGTGACCATCCATTTACATATTGAGACCCCTCCACAGTGGCTCGAAAAGCACGTATACAGCCGTTGGCCCCCGCTGTCATTTATCTTGGTCAGTCATTATGGGTTTAATTAAAATAGGTTTTTATTTTTATTAATGTATTTATCTCTTGTACAGATTCTTTTCTATTTTGTGAATGTGAGAACGCTGTAGGCTCACCCTTTTAGCCTCATACAGTAAGTAGGGAGTGAGACTTTTATCATCAACCGGATTCCACAAAACTTTAAAGGAAAACATCGTGACGAAACGTTCAAAGAAATTAATGTTCTATAACCACATTTTCATAGACTTGTGATATCGACCAACCCGCAATGAGCCCGCGTCGTGGATTGTAGCCCGCTCGGTTCACAGAGAGGAGGCCTGTGTCCCTGCAGTGCGAACATTTTTAGCTGATTATGCTATATTTCCAAACCTGCGAGCAATCACACATATCACTCTTATCTAAATGAAAAATGTAACCTCGTTTTAACCGACTTAAAAAAAGGAGGAAGTACTCAGTTCGTCGGTTTTTTTTAATGTATGTTCCCCGATTGCTGGAAGACGGCAGGATCGATTTGAAAAAATCTTTTTTTGTTTGAAAGGGCAAGTTGGTCCCATTGTCATTTGGTCACGATCTGATGATGGGATCTTGGAGAAATCGAGGGAATTCTTCAAATATTATAGCGATTTGGGTATTTTTAATGAGCAGTTGACATTAGGCTATTGTAACTTAGATAAATTACAAACCATGGGTTGGTTTGTAATTTATCTAAGTAAAAAGTGTATCCAATCAAAAAACTAAAATACTGATCCAAAGACACCGATTTCCGAAATTAAAGTTATTTTTCACTTTGTAGTTTGGAAGTCGGTTGTTTTTTTGTAAAAAAGATTTTTTAAAATTCTAAATCCCATTTGATAACCATCAAAGAGCATTAATCTGTCTTCTCTTCAAATAATGAATGACAAGCCTTCCCGCTGTCTCAGACGAGCTATTACACAAGTTTTCACATCACAGCCTCAGACGCTGGCAACACTGGCGTGCCACAAAATCACATGTCAGAGATGAGACAGAAGTTACAGACGTTTTCCGGTTTGGGAAATAGGTTTTCTTCATTTCCCGCTCTATGTCCTTATACTTTTTATACCTGACTTCTATGATTTTACAGCGCTTATAGGAATCTAGTAGATCTCGTAGATCAGAAATTTGTCAAATATTAGGTCTTTAACTATGAAATTGCCGTTTTTCATGAAATAAGTTGACGCCTTTTTTTCTCTATATATTTTTATTTTTATTAATCAAATTACCCACGCAATCACACTGCAGACCCCCGTACCCTGTTTCGGGAGGTTCCTGCACAGGATAAGGCGGAAGGAAACGCCCGGGTGTCACCATTGTGTGGATCGCCCGGAGGACACGGTGGAGCATACGGTGGAGGTCTGCCCAGCTTGGGCGGAGCATTGCCGTGTCCTCGTGGAGGCGATCGGCGGCGGTGATCTCTCGCGTCCGGCCCTGGTTCAGGCCATGATACGAAGCGAGAGGAAATGGGAGGCCGTCACCTCCTTCTGCGAAGCGATAATGCTCGCGAAGGAGGAGGCGGAACGCGTGAGGGAGAGGCAAATTTCGCGCCCTCACGCCCCTAACCGCCGCAGGAGGAGACGCCCAGGGCGTCGGGAATCGCGGGGCGATTTCCGGCCACCGTAGGCGCGGGCTTGAGGGCGGTGAGCAATGGGTGGCTCACCGTCCGATAAGGACCAGGCCCGGGTCGACGGCGCGTTGTGTTCAACGCGCGCCTCAAAGAGATGTCAGCAGAATTGAAGGGGTCCACTAGGGCCGATGCCTGCCGGGGTTGCGAAGAAAACCTAAAGGGAGATCGTGGCCCCCGGCGACAGGGCAACCGAAGGAACACGGGTGGGTTTTAGTCAGTAAGAGTCTGACACGCCCTCCCGCTCCGCCCAGAGCGGGAGAAGTTATTTGATGATTTCCCACACTCAAAAAAAAAAAAAAGACTCCCCGTACCCCTTCAATGCATTTTTGCCACCGTTTTGGTAGCTTATTGATGCCGTTTTTGAAAAGTCTGCTGGACGGAAGGCAACAAATTCTTCAAAGGCATTTTGAACTGCCTCTCGGTGATTGAATTTTTTCCCCGCCACAAGTTATCTGTAGGGGCAAGGTCTGGTGAGTACGGTGGATGACGGAGAACTTCCAACACCAGCTCTTGTAGCTTGGAGACCGTTTGCTGTGCAGTATGAGGTCGCGCGTTGTCGTGCAGGAGCAGCGGAGCCGAACGTTTGACCAAAGCTGGTTGGAGATGTGCGAGCTTCTCCATCCCTATGTTCAGTTCTTCACATTACACATCTGCAGTAATGCTCATCCCGTTTGGTAAGAAGCTGTGATGAATGACACCGGCGCTAGACCACCAAACAGTGACCATCACTTTTTAGAGGTCAGTTTTCGTTTGGGGCATTGTTTAGGTGCTGAACTAGGATCTAACCAACTTACTGAGCGCTTGCGATTGTCGAACAGAATCCATTTTTCGTCGCAAGTAACAATGCGATTCAATATGCCTTCGTCTGTGTGCCTGTTGAGCAGTGCAAGACTCAACTCGACGCGTGCTTCGCGCTGGCTATCATTCAATTCGTGGGGCACCCATTTGTCTAGCTTTTTTACCTTGCCAATTCCACGCAAATGGACCAATATTGTTTTGATGCTATGATCGAAAGCTGCTGCTAATTCAGAATCATCAGATAGATCAGTAGAATGAGAATCATCAGTTTCCACAATCGCCTTTAATTCGTCATTGTCGAATAAAGTTTTCGGTCGACCACGGGGTTCATTTCTTAGGTCGAAATTTCCAGAACTGAAGCGGGCAAACCAATAACGGCAGAACGGCAATTCCATAGGTAAACTCCAGAATAATTCCATTAATAGAATAATAACGATAATTAATTGGGGTCAATTAATGAGGTCATTAATTGAGACGCTAGCCGAAATTGGGTAATTCTGCCTCAAGTTTATCTCAATAAACGCACGTAAGACGGAAAAGATACCAATGTTTATTTTCGTTTTTATGTCTCAGAAATTAAATAAAATCTTGAAGTTTTCTAACTCACAATTAAACAAGCTAACTAATATTATACTTAAATGCGAAAGAGTTCGTTTGATTATTTATTTTGTTTGTTTGTTACGCATTCACGCTAAAACGGCTGAACGGATTTTGGATAAATTTTGGCACATGTGTAGACCTGGGTTAGGACATACGACAATTTTTATCCCGATATGGGATCGAGATTTATGCCAGTAAAACCGCGGGGTGCAGCTAGTTCTAATAAGTATAAAGGCTCGTGCAGGGAGTTTGTTGCGCCACTTCTTCTTCCCAGCTATAAGCACTAGGAAGTGGTGAAGGGTGGGCGTTTTGGGGGACTGTCTTATGTAATTTTGACGTTCGAAACGTGCTGATTCTCAGCCTAGTTTGAATAAATGACTTTTGAATTTTGAATTTTTGCAAACCAGCGCGATATCGCGAGCGCGACAAGGGTTGCGCTGCTTGTAGCGCCCGCGATATCGCACCAGTTTGCAGCTTTAATTGAAAAAAAAACCGGCCAAGTGCGTGTCGGACCACGCACAATGAAGGCTTCCGTGGGCTGGGATGAATTTATCTGAAAAACAAACTTTGTAGTTGAAAAACATGTTCTCCCATACATCGATATACTGCACGGTTAATTCTCCAACTGCAAATGTGTTTGTAATCGCAAAAAAATATTTTTTGTGTAATAAAACTACAAATTTACAATTTTCGGAATTTTGCCTTCGTAAGTGCTGTGAGACCTTGCTTCCTGCCAAATTTCATGATTCTAATTCTCTAGGTTTTGATGTATTTGCGAGTTTCAAAATATGACGCATAAATGATCGTATTTTATTAGAAGCTTGATTTTATTTTTAGAGCTCCAAGATACCATAGACCTACGTATTTGAAATTAATTTCAACTTGATACCTCCACGAGTTCCTGAGAAAAAGGGTGGGTTTCGTTTTTTTCCTTTTGAGGTACGGAACCCTAAAAACATATAAGAAGTCTATTTGTTTGTTTTTAAAAGAAAATCTTAATTAGCCAGTAGAAATGGCGGCCACTTTTCTCAAATTCTCCTCCGAAAATGGTAGCTCAAACTGAGAAATTCTCAGACTACATCAAAAGTGGACCCACTGCCACAACATGTCCGTCGTGTAGTGATGTTGATAAATACCTCGCGTCGTATTGTTCCGAGACGAGTTGGGCGCAACTATGACGCCGCATCCGTTGGGCACTGACAGAATGTGAGTTGGGTAGCTACATGTACTTAGTTACATGTTAGGGTGACTTTACGAAAGCCGCGGAACTGATAATCACTCTTGAAAGAATTGTAGGTTTGATCTAATTCGAAAAACCAATATGCATATTTATTAACTAGCTGTTCGTGCCTGGCGTCTGTCGCCCGAGTGTATTTCAGACCTTTTCCGATGGATTTTCTTCTTCAAAATTTTCTTTCATTTAACCCTTGTCAGCCAAATCGATCGAGCCATTCTCTAGTGATAATCCATATTTGCAGCAATAGATTTTTTCATGTACTCAAAATAAACTTAATATAAATTCATGCAAGCCTGGTACGTTTTATTAGTTATATACTACAACTATTACAAAGCCTAGTGTGATAATGCTAATGATTGTAATACCATCTTGAATTCATGCTAGCCTAGTACTTAGGTTACTTTCAGAAATTGTACACAACGTGTCGTGAACCGAATACCGTCTTGTATGATGATAACTTTTTTTTGCAACATCCGATTTAAATGAAACAAGGCCTTATATTCTGCTCCAAATTAATCTCAGTCTACCTTTGAAAACTACATGAAAATCCGTCCAGCAAGTAGTTCCGGATATGTGCGCGAACAAGCAAACAGACAGACACCGGATTCTACTGTTTTATTATATGTAAGTGTATAGAAAAAAAGCGTCTACGAGTCTTATATTCAAGTAAGTCTGGAACTTTGCCATATAGTTGAAGCTAATCTAGTCTCATCAGTAAATCAATTCCGTTCAGTTTATTTCTTCTTTTCGTTTAGTTTTAAAATGTCTTGTTAGCAGTTGTAAATAATTGGCCAAAATATCAATATGAGCGTTAATTTTAGTTATTCTGTCATTCATTCTACCCATACTAATATTTAAATGCGAAAGTAACCCTGTCTGTCTGTCTATCTGTTACCTTATCACGCCTAAACCGCTAAACCGATCGGACATAGGCTACTTTACAACCTGGATTTTTTGTAAAAATACAAAATATCCGCAGACGAAGTCGCGGGAAAAAGCTAGTTCATACATAATTGCACTTTCTACGTGGCGACGCTATTTCCTGCAGAGAGCAACTTAATTAACCATTCATTAAGTATCAAACGGCCTCTGTTTACCGAACCCAATAAATTTCAGGAACATCAGTGCGGTTTCCAATTCGTTGTTCGTGTCCGTTCCACGCTACCAACCATAACTTCTGCTCTCCTAGTATAAATTGGTGCAATTAATGCTTCTATTGCCTTTCTTTTTCTATTTTTTTTAAAGTGAAAACTTCTTTAGGCGCGTTGAGCATTTTTGAGATGGGACTAAACCGTCGATTACGCGACACTGTAACGCAATTTACCGACACCGTTGAGTAAAAGACATCAACGCGTTGATTACCGCGGTGCGGAATTTTTTTCCAAGTTTTCACTACTGTCAGCACTCCCAAAGCGCCACTGTTTTTTTAAACAGGAGCTAAGGAAGGATTTTTGAAAATTCATCCCCTAAAAGGATTAAATAGGGGTTGTAAGTTTGTATGGAAGTTCGTCATTTTTGCCGATGGGAACACACATCGGGCACACGCGATGTGTGTTCCCATCGGCTTGTGTTTTAATAATTGTCATGTCTTTTGTGAGTTCATCAAACTTTTTCAATAATTAATGGGTGCGCTCTTAACCTCGATCTACGATAGAACGAGCGTACCTAAAGATATCGCTATTGTTTGTAATACCTACAAACTTATGTATTCTTATTAAGATCTAATTAGGTTTGTAAAGAGTAATGCAGCTTAGCCTTTTCTAAAAAAAGTTGACTAGCAGGATTGCAAGATTCGATCTCCAGTCTAACCAGCAATATTGGCTACTATCCTCTATCTATATTTTACATGGAGCGACTGCAGTATGTTCCTAAAAGACATTGGGCAAAACCGATATTCTAAAGTTAGAGACAAAATCTAACTTTTGGGGATTCTGATCTCCCGCAACAACTGTTATCGATAAATTCATATTATAACAATGAAACGTCTGATTTAGACAACCTCTTTATAACCTGTCAGGCCCTGTGATTCACGTGGCCTTTATCAACATCTACATTCCTATTACATCCACCATCCTAAAAACAAAATTGATTAAAGTCGGACATTTCCGTTGATGTTCGACCTCTACTTATTCCCCGCGGACTAGATAAGTGCTAAGTTTACAACACGCGACAGTAACGGAAACTATACAACTTTGTTATAGCAGTCGCTGACACTTTATGTTATCTTGGTAGAGATATCCCCCCGGATAAGACAAGAAAAGGTTTTAAATTTTAACGGTGTTTGGAAAAGAATGATGGCTTTTTTTCAAGCTTTAAAACAAGGCACGTCGAAATTTGATACTTTATCAAAATTCCACGTGCGTGATTAAAAAATGCAAGAGATTTTGTTTCTGCAAATGACAGCCAACCCTTTTCTCCGACTGGGCAACAGCAAAGCAAAGACAAGGTTATGTTTTTCACGCGTATCTATGTATCTTTCTATGCGGGAGATTCTTTATAACCTGGAATCGGTTTAGTTTTTTATAAAATAAAAATGGCGCATTTTAAACGTCATATGTAATGACTTGAACGCTCTCCAGTTCTGGGGCCATAGCGTTTGATGGTGCACTTCTCCCGGTTTGCTCCGACTTTCGGTATGTCGGTTCACTCGTGCAAAGAACAAAATTAACATTTGATGGATGAGATGGCGGCAGGCCGGCAGGTCACGGGAACAATCTGCGAGTCCCGCATTCCCCTTTAACTTAAGGGAAAGGTTTATAAAACAATGGTTACACCTGCTGTCTTGTACGAATCAGAATGTTGGGCTACAAAAGGAATGAATGAAAAGTAATTGCATGCAGCTGAGATGGATGGAGAATGCTAAGAAGGATGTGTGGTTGCTACACGAATAGATAGAATAAGAAATCCTTACATATTATAAAACAAAGTTCCCCGCCGTGTCTGTCTGTCTGTCTGAACGCGATAAACTCAAAAACCACCGAACGGATTTTCAAACGGTTATCACCAATGGACGGGGTGATTCTTACGAAATGTTTTGGTGTACAATTCATTAGGGTTTTGTGTAAATTGGTCGAAATGGGATGATTATTTAAAAAATTATTTTATTTCACATAAACCTACATGGGCACTTATGAAACGTCAGAAACTAGGTGCACGGTTCCAATTGTTCGTTACGTTTCCTATGGAGAAAAGCCGGCAAGAAACTCCACGGTTACTCTTATTAAAATAATTGGCTTTTACAATACTTTCAAATAAGTGTGACTAGGTATGGAAGCACAGTGTAGGTCTTTCATTAAGTACCAGGTACTTAACAAAATAGAAAATAGTCAACAGATCTACAGTCCACTAAGCCTACAGCGTTCTCACATTCACAAAATAGAAAAGATGTTAGAGAATTGGTCTTTTGGGAATTTTATGTCTGGCTAGAAATAAACTCTATGGTTTAACTTTATGGTTAGTTCGTGTGTTTTTTGAATAAGAGAAAAATAGAATGTTACTGTGAAAAAAAAAAAAACAGCAGCTCTCATGGTTTTTGATTTTTATGAAGTCTAGAAATACGTATGGGGAAAGTCTGAAAATTAGGAATGTTAAAGTTATTGTGAAACAAGTTTTATACCAGTTTATTTTATATAAGTTTACAATGTGAAAGAAGAATAAAGACAACGTTTAAAGGAGCAATATGAAGTTTTTATTGGAATAGCATGATTGTAAGTAGAAAACAGAGCACCCTTTTACACACATTCACAAGAAAAGAATCTATACAAAACAAAAAAAGAGCCGGCGGGTCAAAATTAAATATGTTCTGGCTCCCTGGCTTACTCCTGCTATTCAGGATGCGATAAGGCAAGGCAAGTAGGGACAGAGCCAAAAGGAGGTTAAAACGCTGTCCATCCGAGCGCAACTTGAATGCGTTTAAGGTACTGCGTTATCGCTGCAGTCGTATGTGTAGAGATGCAAAAAGACGCTACTTCCATAATTCTCTTGACAACCGCAACTCTGCAGAAGTCTGGAAATTTCTTAAAACTGTCGGTATTGGTAAGTGTCCAGTTGCTTCCAGTAATGACACTGACGTGTGTGCTCTTAACAAACATTTCTCACATCCCCCTATTACGTTGGTTCCGCACGTCAAATCAGCTACTTTAAATGAACTTTCACGTTTATCTGTGCCGCAGTGTCCTTCTTTCGAGCTAAGTCCCGTAAGTGAAAGTGAGGTCAAAAAATCTATTTGCGCTATCTCCTCCTCTGCAGTTGGTAATGATAATCTTTGCTTAAGAATGATTTCCCCTATCCTCCCCGCAATACTTCCCATCTTGACTCACATTTTTAATTTCTCATTGTTCTCTTGTACTGTTCCTGAGGCCTGGAAACAAGCCCATATCATTCATTCCCTTACCCAAAATTCCTAACCCGGTCTCACCGACCGATTTTCGATCCATTTCTATCCTCCCATATCTCTTTAAAGTTCTTGAGCACATTGTTCATCAGCAACTTTCTGCTTTTCTATCTTCTAATGACCTTCTTAGTCCTTTCCAATCAGGTTTTCGACCTAGCCATAGCACAGTAACGGCTCTTTTGAAGGTTACTGATGACATCCGCTGGGCTATGGACCACAAATCTCTCACCTTACTTGTACTTCTAGACTTTAGCAGTGCCTTTAACTCTATCGATTTCGATATCCTTCTAGGGATCCTTAAATCTTTCGATTTCTCTTTTTCTACTATTGGTTGGTTCGACTCCTATCTTAAAGGCCGCTCGCATCGGGTTCGTCTCGAAGATTCTTCTTCTGACTGGTGCTCTCTTACCGCGGGTGTACCTCAAGGTGGCATTCTCTCTCCTCTTCTATTTTCTATTTTCATTAACTCTGTCACCAGAGTCATCTCTTCCCACTTCCATCTCTATGCCGACGATCTGCAGTTTTACAATAATTTCTTAAGGCAAGATGCGGAAGCCACCGTGTCTGCCATGAACAGAAACCTGGATTCTATTAGCGAGTGGTCGCGGTCCTTTGGACTGCAAATCAACCCTAAGAAATCCGAGGCCATAATTATCGGCGGCAGGTATATGCGGACTAGGCTCGATGTTGCGTCGCTGTCTCTACTCTGTCTGAATGGTGTTCAGATTGAATACGCAAATATGGTTAAAAACCTAGGGATGATCATGGACTCTCACTTATCGTGGACTGCCCATGTTGCTCAAGTCAGTCACAAAGTGCACTACACGTTCCATTCGTTGAAGTGCCTCCAGAGCTTCTTGCCCTTGAAGACCAAAATCTCCCTTGCTCAAACTCTCATACAGCCCATCATAGACTACGCTGATGCCTGTTATTTGGATGCCACCGAGGAGCTTTTAAATAAACTTGAGCGTTTGCAAAATTTCTGTAAGTATTCGTTTTGTTTTTAACCTTAAAAAGTATGGTCACGTTTCTAATTTTCGCAAGATACTCAAGTGGCTCCCTATTCGACTTCGCAGGAACTCTCGGATATTGTCTGCTATTCAACTTCCTTCACAACCCTAAAACCCCTTTCTAACTGCGGGAACGCTTTTCCTACACCCGTCCTTTTGATGCACCTTGCAGGTCGCATCTTAAAAACCTCCTTAAATCCCCCCCCCCCCCCCCCCCCCCACTCAACCGACTTTTATTCCTACTCCTTCACCGTGCACGCGGTTCGGTTGTGGAATTCAATTCTGCCTGACATTAGGGACTGTCGTACTGTTGAAGCATTTAAATGAAGAGTGAAAGAACACTATCTTTCCACTTCGTCATAGTTGCCTAGTTATCTTAAATCACATTATAATTATACAGGGTGATTGGAAGATGGGTGCAAAGCTTTAAGGCGAAGATAGTACAGACAATTTAGAACCATTTAAGCCATGGTTGTTTTAGACGAAGTCTTACCAAATATTTTTAACCAAATTTTTAAGTTTTTTTTCGGAAATTCTCAAAATTTAATGTAAACTGCATAATTATGGCCAAATTGAATGATAAATGAATTCATTTTTTATTTATTTAATTAAAGTAATGTGTAAGCAATCAAGCAAAACATGTTTTAGGCTTCTGTGTCATTAGAATTTTTTTTTACAGACATTTAAAGCTCAGAAAAAATAAAAAAATTGTACAATACGTCTTTTAAACCTTATTAAAAAAAAAACGGAGGGTGCTTTTTTTGTTCAAACCTTTTTGAAGACATGCTTGATAATCGTTCTTTCTTTTGAGGTATCATTTATGCGGATATCTTACAAATTATTGAAATTAGGGCCTACAAACCAATTTGAGGGAGAAATTTTTTATTTTAGGCACACTAATTAAAACAACATTTGAATTAAAATTATTTATTTTTCATGTTCAAAATGACGGCCGTGGTTCCTAATACAAGCACGGCCCCGTCTTCTAACTTCTGTAGTCGTTATTTTCAACATCATCTCCTGCTTCATTGTCTCAAACGCTGAATTTATTCTTTGTATCAATTCTTCTCTAGTGTTTATTTCTATGTTGTTATACACCAGTTCCTTGGCCCGGACCCACACGAAAAAGTCCAACGGGGTCAGATCTGGGGAGCGAGCGGGCCAAGGGATGGGTCCATCCCTGCCGATCCAGCTATCAGGAAAGCAATTGTTGAGGTGTTCCCTTACATTTAAAGTCCAATGCGCTGGACAGCCGTCTTGCTGAAAGATGACTGTTCGGTCTCTTTCGAAGATCGGGACACCTGATTCCTCTACCAGCAGTGGTAAATCAATTTGCAGAAATTGCAAATAATTTTCGCCATTCAATGGATCAGGCAAAAAGAGGGGCCCAATCAATGTTCTGCCAATTATTCCAGCCCATACATTCACAGAGAATTTCATCTGAAATGACACCTGCTTCTTAAAATGTGGATTGTTGTCTGCGTCGGCCCATTCATGGATGTTGTGAAAGTTTGTAATACCTTCCCTTGAAAATTTACTTTCATCCGTCCACAAGATTGATTTCAGAAACCACGCATCTTCGATGTCTCTGTTGAGGAGGAAACGGCAGAACTGAATTCTTGTTTGAGGATCTTACTCTACTAGACCTTGCACACTCCTGCCATGGAACGGATACTTATCATTTTGGTGCATTGTATGCCACCACACCTTCCATTGAGAAATGTTTAAATTTCGGGCTACTGCTCTAGTACTGGTAGTAGGATCCGCTTGAAATGCTGCTAAAATGTCTTCGTCGACGGCAGTTTCGTGTCTGCCCGGGTTGACTCCAGGTTCCACGCAGTGAAACCCATCTTGGGCAAGACGACGAAACGTGTTGTAAAACACTCGGACATTCGGTATCCTGCGATTCGGATAGCGCTCTTGATACATCCGTCGCGCCAAAGATCCATTGCCGTCTGCTCTACCGTACATAAATACGATATCCGCATATTCTTGATTGGAAAAAGTAGCCATAGTCACTTAACAATTAAGAAAAACGGCGTAGGAGCGCACTTAATGTCAACTCAACACAATTAAGTCAAAAATCAACACGTGCAGGAGCGCGAGGCTACGACTGGACACGGTGAAACAAAAAAGTTCAAAACTAACGCAAACAACACGTGCAGGAACGCAAAGGGCTACAACTGAACACGGTAAATTGTGAATCAACACGACAACGTCCACTCACAAGGGCAGTAGTTTGACTAATAAGTAAAAGATGTAACGGCTTCATCACAGACCGACTGACCCTGACTAAAGAAAAACGACTTTGTTGCCTCAGTAACTAAGACCATTTTGCTGTAAAAACCAACTCTTATCGCTTTTTGCTATTCATTGGGCGTTCTACCTGGAAATGCCGTCGCACCGCGCTCGGTGGCCATTGTTTAGAGAATCCCCTCAATGGGTTCCCCTCAATTGGTTCCTGCATGTGCCAAAAATTCTTAGAATTGAACAATGTTATCATTTCGAGCACATAAAGTATTCTTTTAAGCAAAAATTTTGTGTTTTGTTAGACTGCCTAAAATTTAAAATTTCTCCCTCGAATTGGTTTGTAGGTCCTAATTTCAATAATTTGTAAGATATCCGCATAAATGATACCTCAAAAGAAAGAGCGATTATCAAGCATGTCTTCAAAAAGGTTTGAACAAAAAAAGCACCCTCCGTTTTTTTTTTTAAATAAGGTTTAAAAGACGTATTGTACAATTTTTTTATTTTTTCTGAGCTTTAAATATCTGTAAAAAAAATGTCTAATGACACAGAAGCCTAAAACATGTTTTGCTTGGTTGCTTACACATTACTTTAATTAAATAAATAAAAAATGAATTCATTTATCATTCAATTTGGCCATAATTATGCAGTTTACATTAAATTTTGAGAATTTCCGAAAAAAAACTTAAAAATTTGGTTAAAAAAATTTGGTAAGCCTTCGTCTAAGACAACTATGGCTTAAATGGTTCTAAATTATCTATACTATCTTCACCTTAAAGCTTTGCACCCATCTTCCAATCACCCTGTATATATTGTAGTGATATTTATTTTAGAAGTATGTATATATATTCTTGTATTGTAAGTAGTTTGTATAAATAGTAAATTGTAATTTTTTTTTTCTTTGATTTATGTTTTTGTTTTATCTTCTACTGTTACACACGTTGTCTACATCTCATTTTTTATAATTTCCTGTCGCAGGTATGCTGGAAGAGATTTCTTTAGAAATAAGCATTGTCTTTGTACGTATTTTTCTGTTCCTTTCTTCTTGTCTGTTTATATGTGTGTGCATAAATGGTTAAATAAATAAATAAAAATAAAATAAATAAATTAATACAAATTACAACCTATTTTAATTAAACGCAATTACATGATTCCTATTACCACTGTAATAAATCTGAATAATAATCATGTGCACAAAAGCCACTAATAAAGAGTTAAAATTACGTCGTAGGTATATAATGTCAAATAATAGGATGAATATGTCAAGGACGAATGTAAAAAAAAAAAAAAAAAATAACATTGTAATTTGGGAGCAGTTAATAGACTCTTACATAATTATGCCGTTAATGAGGTACCCGGGAAGCCACATGTGTAGAAGGAATTATTGCCAAACTTTCTTGTCTTCAACGTAGTCTTTAATTTTAATTATAATATACTTCCTTCATAAGGACACGTTTGATGTGGGTTTTGAACTTCCCATCGCTAAGTTCTGTAACAGACTTTGGCAACTTGCTATAAAAGCGGATACTGTTTATAAGAAATGACTTGCTTGTTTTAGTTAATCTATATTTGGGTATCACAATTTCATTTTTTTTTTTTTTTTCTGTTGGGCATCTCGTAGCTGACCTCTGAGGTCATGACTACTTAACCGGTCAATCCTGTGGTTGCCTTAAGCTGCTACACTCAAAGCCTCCAGCCAGGGGCAATCACAATTTCATGTCTACTACGTGTATTTATATTATGGAAATCGCTCGCGCACGCTTTTAACAAGTCCTAAGTTTTTGCGAACATACAAAATACTTTCTAAGATATAAAAAGAAGGCAGAGTCAGTATATCAATTTCTTTAAATTTGTCTCTAAGGGACTCGCGAGGATCCTTTTTATAGATCGCGCGGATTGCCCTCTTTTGTAAAATGAAAATATTTTCGAAGATATTGTCGAAGATGGCGGAAAAAAGTATGCCGACTGGGAGCTTTACTGGCGTGCGCCGCGTAAACCGTTAGAGATACATCAAATATATGTTCTACAGGATTGAAGATCTTAAAAACTTCTACAAAAAAAAAATTGCAATGTCATATGTCTATCTTCTGAGGATGACCCACAGTAACCATTATCATCTTTCAGAATTTGGTAAAAAATCCATTGTTATTTTCGAAGCTATATTGACTGGTATCATATTAATCCTTATCCAATAAAATATGTTATTTAAATTGAACATTTAATTTAGATTAAAATATGCCACGACATCATATTATTTAAATGAATGGTTTAAAAGATATCAGCGATTCAAAATTACGCGTAACAAAAATTGTGGTTGGAGCGCAGCGGTAGGAGTCAATAACCTTTTCCTGGACTATTAGGTATGTAATCCCGGTACTGCCCAGTAGTACGTTTCCTTAGAAAATTTTCCGCATCCACGCGGGCGAAGCCGCGGGCAAAAGCTAGTGAGTATATAAGAGGAAGTCCGGTGACTGAAAAGTTGCGTGGAAGTAAGTTGTTATGGTACGAGAATGTGATGCGGAGGAATGAGGGAAATGTCGTCAGGAAAGTTTTGAGTATGAATGTCGAAAGCTATAAGAGTAGGGAAAGACCAAAGAAACGGTGGATGGACTGTGTGAAAAAAGGGGGTAACTACCGAGATAACGACGAATGGAAGAAAAAGATGTGTTACGTCGAACACAAATAAATTGGGATGAGGGCAGGAGAAGGGAATTATTCCACTTTGCCCCACCAAGCTACCCCACTGGTGGGGGCGAAGTGAAATTATTCGGAGAATGATGATGATGTAATGGCTTAACATATATTTTTTTTTGTATCATGACCATGCAGTAACAAAATAAAGGGATTGAGAAAACGGTTACAAAAATATAACAAACTAAAGGTTGAAAAAGTAAAATCCCGATAAAAATGCATCTAAAAAGTTCAAAACAAGCTCACTTTCCAAGCAGTTCGAATATTTAAATTTATTTTATAAATAAATAAAAAAATATATATATGTTAAAAAAAAATCAGACATGATTCTAATCCATAGTTTTCACTTATACATTTAAATTATAAACTATTTAAAAAATCTAATCAGATAAAAAAAAACAAAAATAAAATTATGATTAATTAAATAAAATAAGTATAATGTAAATTGACCCAGAATTCTCAGAAAAATACATCTTCTAATTCGTACACGTCACTCACGCACGGTAATAAACAAAAGGTTGCAAAAGGTTGGTAGTAAACAATTAAAACAACCTTCATGATTAAAATTGAAAACACGACAAAAAGAAGTATCCTCCACTGAGTTGTTAAAAAAAAAACAGCTAGCTTAATAATAAATAGATAAACGTTCCGTAGATTGGGAAAGTAACCGGGCGCCAGTCGGTCAAACTCAAAATAAACGGGCGTATTCCACACGTTCAAATCAGACGTTCATCCCCTGAGAGTACCACCTTCGACCCGTGAAGGGACTGGACGTACATATGAGAAGTTACATAACCTAACGTTACGCAATTCCTACTGAAAGCATCTGTCCACAACAAGTTAGGAAGGGAAGAAAATCCACTCGTAATGAAACAGCAATGAAAATAATAATAGCTAGAGGCTATTGTGCGGTGCAGCTATCACAAGTAGTAAAGCTCATAAATGGATAAAGTGGAAAGAGAATAAGCTTCATGCAATTCTGCTTATACGTACGTAAACTGATTCTGGATTCTATTTCCAGGTCGAGCGAAGTCTTGTGGATTTTTTCCCATAGACTTGTCACCTGTTACACTTTCGTTGGCCCAACATGACAAGCAAAATATGGGTCCTATACTAAACCTTTATTCGCATTTAAATGTGCAATTTGTTTTTGGAACGAAGTAGGATTTGACTCGTAGAAATTGTCACGTAAGGAAAAAGTGTTATGCCCCCCACAGTGCAACTTTCTGTCACTCTGTGTGTATGTGGTAGCTTTATGAGACCTTCTTAAAACGTATACTAGATGGCTCTGTATTAAAAACAGTGGGTGGGTAAAACAGTCTATGCGAGGTAAAAGAAACTTCAAATCTTCGAATAAAAAAGTCAGGTTCAAGGTCTCAAGTTTGAAGTGTCAAAAGTTTTTTGGAACGAAGTTCTTACGGTATGAGTTGGCTGGTAGAAATCGTCACGTAATGCAACTTTCTTTCTCTGTCTCTTTCCATTATATAACAGTGTGTATGTGTAAGCGAGAATCGCGTAAGATAAATACTTTAACGGTTGTTCCGTTAAAGTTTTTTTTTTTTTTGTTTTTGTTATTCTTTCTTTTCATTCTTTTATATATTACTAGCTGACCCGGCGAACTTCGTTCTGCCTAACAGTTAATGAATGTGCATGTTTAGGATTTTAAAATTAATACAAAATTCCTACCTACCTTACCTACCTACTCTACCTACCTACCTACCAACCCTGCCTACCTATCTACCGAGATATTATCAAAATTCATGCAAGCCTAATCTAAATTTAAAAAAATGTTTGTGGTGGACCACCCTTATCACTTAGGGGTATGAAAAATAGATTACGACCGATTCTCAAATCTACCGAATATACATATAACATTTCATAAAAATCGATCAAGCCGTTTCGGAGGAGTATGGCAACTAATATTGTGACACGAGAATATTATATTATAGATTACTTATCTTACTTTTAAAAGAAAATTAAGTAAATCTGTTCAGAGATGAAGATGTATTGCGAATTTCCTCTCACGAGCCTTCTGTCGAATATATCTGTCTAGTTATAATTCACAGCTCAAAGTTTTATTAGCCGAAACGGTATTTTATTGCACGCCACATAAAACATAATACGTACGTGACGGACTAGGGTATCATCATAATGCGTGGAGTCTATTTTTACTATAGGGTTTCTCTAGGACAGATGCTGGTCACTTCATACATGGATGTGCTCCTTTCCTCATACAAAACAATAACAAAAAATATGTCTGTGGCAAATAATTCTCTCACAATTTTTGGCAATTAAGCTTAAGCTACGGTTTCCTAGAAAAGCGGTGGCCACCACATAGCGTTCGCAATTTACCGCCGAATGACGTCACTGAAACGTTATATAAGAAAGTAAGTAGGTCTGTTTTTTTGAGACCGTAAAGTCAAACCCTCGGCCGTCACTGTGGGCGTTATGTGGTGGCCGTCTTAAGAAACACTAGCTAGTGTTTCTTAAGACCGGACGGTAAGCTTAAGCTAAGGTTTCCTAGAAAAGCGGCGGCCGCCACATAGCGTTCGCAATTTACCGCCGAATGTCGTCACTGAAACGTTATTTAAGAAAGTAAGTAGGTCTGTTTTTTTTATACGGTAAAGTCAAACCCCCGGCCGTCACTGTGGGCTTTATGTGGTGGCTGTCTTAAGAAACACTAGCTTTAGGTAAAATATCAATGTCAGAATATATGGCACATAACCATAAGACAAATAAAATATGCACGTACTTTATTAAAATAATAAAATAAAAATAAATTAATTGCGATACCCAAATTTAGGTTAACTAAAACAAGCAAGTCATTTCTTATAAACAGTATCCGCTTTTATACCAAGTTGCCAAAGTCTGTTACAGAACTTAGCGATGGGAAGTTCAAAACCCACATCAAACGTGTCTTATCAAGAAAGTATATTATAAAATTAAAGACTACGTTGAAGACAAGAAAGTTTTGCAATAATTCCTTCTGCACATGTGGCTTCCCTGGTACCTCATAAACGGCATAATTATGTAAGAGTCTATTAACTGCTCCTAATTTACACATTCATCCTTGACATATTCATCGTATTATTTGACATTATATACCTACGAGTTAATTTCAACTCTTTATTAATGGCTTTTGTGCACATGATAATTATTCAGATTTATTACAGTTGTAATAGCATTCATGTAATTGCATTTAATTACAATAGGTTTTTATTTTTATTAATTTATTTATCTTTTGTATAGATTGTTTTCTATTTCGTGAATATAAGAACGCTGTAGGCTTAGTGGACTGTACATTTGTTGGCCATTTTCTATTTTCTTAAGTACCCGGTACTTATTGAAATACCTACATTGTCCTCCCATACTTAGTCACACTGTTATTTGAAAGAATTGTAAAAGCCAATTATTTTTAAAAGTTAAAAGAGTAACCGTGGAGTTTCTTGCCGGCTCTTCTCCTTAGGAAACGACCTATTGGGACCATGCACCTAGTTTCTGACGTTTCATAAGTGCCCATGTAGGTTTATGTGAAATAATTTTTATTTTTTATTTTTTCATTGAAATTGAAAAACATGCTTAAGGCATATTTTGACCGATATAGTATTTTTCGTAAATAAATATTGTTATGGCGAAATGGCCAGAGAACTTGACATAGTATTAAATGTATACGTATACAGGGTGGCAGGGACTTCGATGCGCAATCTGTTACCATCGATTCAGTACATGATTCTGAACTCCCTTTTTTTTGTTGGCTGGGAAGTTATTAAATAACTTCGGCGTGTCAGACTCTTACCGACTGAAACCCACGCGTGTTCCTTCAGTTGCCTGTATGTTGCCAGGGGCCACGGTAACCCTTACGGACAAACCCGCAACCCCGGAGGGCATCGGCCCTAGCGGACCCCTTCAGTTGTGCTAACACTTCTTTGAGGCGCGCGTGGAACACAACGCGCCGTCGACCCGGGCCCTGGTCCTTATCGGACGGCGAGCTACCCATTGCTCACCGTCCGCAAGCTCGCGCCTACGGTGGCAGCCTGCGATTCCCGACGCCTAGGGCGTCTCCTGCGGCGGTTAGGGGCGTGACGGCGCGAAATTTGCCTCTCCCTCACATGTTTCCACTTCTTCGCGAACATTATTGCTTCGCAGAAGGAGGTGATGGCCTCCCATGCCTTCTCGATCCGTACCATGGCTAGGACCAGGGCCGGACGCAAAAGATCACCACTGCCGATCGTCTCCAAGCGAAAACGGCGATGCTGATTGCCGTCGATTGATGCTAATTGCTGACGGACGGTCTGTCTGATTGCCCAGAGGACATGGTGGAGCACACGGTGGACCGTATGCTCCACCGTGTCCTCCGGGCGATCCACACAATGGTGACACCCGGGCGTTTCCTCCCGCCTTATCCGGAACAGGAACTTCCCGAAACAACCGTATCCGGTGAGGACCTGTGTCAAGCGTATGGCGCCGACGCGCCTCTCTAGCCACTCCTCAAAGAGGGGACTTAACCGCAATTTTGGCGTGCCCATTCGTTTAAGTTTATACTAGGTTATCAAAAAAAAACTGCTGTTTCACAGAATAGTGCAATACCTACGCTGACAAAATGTATATGTATACGTACAATTTCTACGCTGTGTCTCAATCATTTGCTGAATTCCTGGTAACAGTGTGCACGTCGATGGCCCTGCCATCCTGTATTATAGTATAATTTCATCTAATTTGAATGCCATTAGTGACTGTAGTAGATTTAACTAATTAAGATAGTACGTGTACAGTTAGTTAAGTGCTTAATTACTGGATAATACCTACTTGCGTTCATTTGAACGGTAAGTATGTTTTAATCTCGCCACGCCATTTTGCATGAAATTGCATTTTAACTAGGTATCTACCTACTGCAGGCTCTTTAAGAAATCCAACTATTTATCACCCTATCATAATTATTTCGATGGATCTTATTTATCTATTTAAATGTGAATAATAATAGCTCTTTTATTTGGATTTCGTACCCGAGGGTGTGAAACGGAACCCTATTACTAAGCCTTGTCTCTTCCTCAGTCCCTCCGTCCATCAGTCCGTCTGTCTGTCAGCGGACTGTATCTCATGAACCGTAATAAGTAGACAGTTGAAATTTTCACAGATTGTGTATTTCTATTGCCGTTTAAACATTGTTTTTTAAATTTTGTTTTTGCAATTATTTTTATTTGAAAATGTTTTATGTTTATTTGAAAGTTTTTTATTATTATTCGGAATAGTTTATTTTTATTTGAAATTGTTTTATTATTATTACATTATTTGATGTTTTTAAACTTTCTTAGGCGCGTTGAGCGATTGGTGTTTAATGTTTCGAATATGCTAATTGATAGTGTTGTGCTTTCCTGTAATTTAGATACATGCGAGATCTAAATTATGACAAAGACTTTGGGTTAATGCTGTAATAATTCATTTTTAATTGGGCGATTTTTGCTAAATACTGTACGGTGCTACGATACTTGTGTGGGAATCCGACTCGCACTTGGCCAGTATTTATTCTTTAATACAAATTCATATTAAAAAATCTGCCGAAACGATAGTCATTTATCAGCATCGGGAACAGGGTCTACCATTTTTGGCGCTTCCAGAAAAAAGTGAAGAACTTCCTAAAATGTGCACTGTGGTAACTAATTAGAGTCCGGCCGAATTTTTTGGTTTTCGACAATTTATGTTCGAAATATCCATTTTCGACAATTTTCGGTTCTCGGCCGAAACAAAAATCACGCCGAATATTATTTTCGTTTTCAGCCGAAAAAGAACATCAATTTTCAGTCTGACTCTACTAGTTAATCAATCAAGGACGTGCAGTTTTAATTATACTTGAGACGTTTATTGATCTTATAGCTCGTTAGGTGGGGTTTTCTTCATATTCTGAACCGACTATAATTATACAATAGCAAATCGATGAACCGATTATATTAATCGTTCATTTCGTTGTGAAATAGAGTATTCATAAAAACTTGATAGAAAGTGGCTTGCCGGTCTTTTCAGTAAAAATCTCACCGTGAAAACTTAAGTGAATTGAGCAGGAAGTGAGCTGTATTTGCATCTAATGCTAGGGATTGACATTATTGACAGTTGACTTCAAGCGTCCACGCGTAGACAAGGTGCGGGAGACGCGTGGGACGACGACGCGGTACAAGGCAATCAGCGACGACCAACGCAGACAGCGCTTCACTTCTTGTCAAAATCTTAATAGAAAACTGTCATTGTTTTCTATGTTAGCCCCGAATATTTTTGCCTTTTACATTATACCTATATATTCCACTACTAGTTTAATGGAATAAGAACCAAGAACACACCTCAAACATTGCTCCTTCGAGCCGCATTTACTTAAGTTAACCTCACCTAAGTTTTCACAGGTGTGATTTTACAGAATAAGTCGGCAGGTAGGATAGCTAAACACAGGTGATATTCATATATCAACCATCACGTCTCAAAAACAATCTTCATGCGACTCGCACGCGATATGTTCCATGGAGTCACATCCAACGCGCGCTATATGCAAATGTCATCCACAATTAATACCGACCGTCGCGCAATGTATTACGTGATCGCGCATACTCATCGTCTTAGCTCGGTTTTTACTTACATATTCGTCGGTATGGGAATTTAATGGATTGTATTGCGCGGTATTCATCCTGGATTTATTGGAATAATTTGAAATTGAGATACATATACTTTCCTCTTTTTAATTCGCGATTGTTACCATTTTGGAAAAAGAGATAGAGCTAGTGGTAACTTGTCAAAATCATCGTCATCGTCATCAGCCTATATCAGTTCTGGGTTGCTCTCATCCAGCTGCTACCAGGCTACCAGCCAGCCAACGTAGATCATAGCTCCACCTTGTTCTCTAAGGCGTCGTACCCTACGTTTGCTGTCACGTCTATAGATCCCTACAGTCAATATAGGTGGTCCATTATCGCTTCAACCTGCTTATTCTGTTGACTATGACAAGGCATAATTATGAGGATATTGCTTCATAGAATTTAAAAAAATGTAATGAAAAAGTATTTATTCACAGTTTTTTTTTTACAAGATATAAATTACTCTGCCAAACTGCACAGCAGTTTGTTGGCAGACGTAGCTCCGTAGTACATGTAAACATAGTAATAACACTTATATGTACGCTAAACTATTCATGAAGAAACAAACACACAAGTTTTTAGGGTTCCGTAGTAAACAAGGAACCCTTATAGTTTCGCCATGTCCGTCTGTCTGTCCGCGGCCTAGATCAGAGACTTTTAGTACTAGAAAGCTGTAATTTAGTACGGGTATACATATTAATCACGTCGACAAAGTGGTAAAATAAAACCTACACGTAAAGTGGGGATGATTTTTTTTCCTCATCTATCCCATAGTGTGGGGTGTCGTTGGAAAGGTCGTTCAAAAATATTGTGAGTTTGTCCTTACTATTTTTGGGTTTAGGGATCCATTTTCGAAATATTAAACATAAAGTGCTAATTTTTGTTACAGTCAAGTGTCCGCCCCCCTGCCAGCTAAATGGTTGGTTTTGGATGTGTGAAAAAATTCACAGCAGTAGTAAATATAACAAAATTAAAAGAAAAACTATCACAGCTAAGTAGGCTTTACAAATTAAAGAGTAATAATCGACCAATTTACATTTGCGATTGCAAAAACTACAAAGTTAAGTTTGTTCTTGGGATAAATTCATCCCAACTACGGAACCCTTCATTGTGTGTGGTCCGACACACACTTGGCCGGTTTTTAAATATTCACTACAGTGAGGCTTTGACCAACACATAAAAGTGGTTTTTGTTATAGAACTATTTATATCGACTAGAAGGTTATTAAAAATAGTGGGACCTAAAAATTTTTACATCTTCGATCATAATAGTTATTACAAGTGGGCACTACACATCTTTTCATATTATTGTTTTGGTTGGTCGTGGTTTCAGCCCATCAATGCTAGAAAACAATCTGTTTGTCTCACATTGTTAATTGGGTTTCCTCTCAGAACATTTCCAATCAAGAGAAAGATTAATGGTTAAAGATAAAACCACACAAAACAGTTTAGTCCTTAACTGTGTTCAAATAAATATGTTTTTCATTTAAAAAAGGACAGGAACTCTCTTTGGGATTTCGTTATGAAATTGTGAGCCAGCTGACTATTTCTCGTCTCGCGTAAATTGTAAAACGTGCGTCTAAAAGGGCGAAGGACAGGACATTCCGGGAGTGGCTAGTAATTGCTAGGCAACGAAATGTTTCAAGATGCGAAGATTGTAAATCCTAAAAATAACAAAGGAAATTGAAAAAAATAATAATAATAAAGAAGTCAGATAATTATATTAATATCTAGAAGGTACGCAAATAATATTAACTTTAAGTATTTAACTTAACCTAACTAAAAGTATTAGTAAAAATATGGCGTCGAAAAATTCCTCCGCGTCACTGTCGACTGATAATAAAGAAGTGAGGTGCTTATTGTTGACTACTCGTAAGGGTGTATCCTAGATATTCCTATGAAATAAAAAGCTTTTATTTTTCCCTTTTTAGTTGTGGCACGGATACTTACCCCACACAAATTCGAAGACCATTAAGGCTATGTAAATAACAGTGACAGGAAGTTATTATAACAACATCCACATAGACCAGGTGCGAAAAATACGTATTATTGAAGTTTACTCAAAAACTACTGAAGCAAAGTTAATAAAATTTATATAGAACCACCGCGCAAGCTTCCTCTGTCAAATGTAAAAAGATTTTTTTAAATACATTAAAAAAAAACATACAGACGAACATAGACCCCTTTAGGAAGTCGGTTAAAAACGGGACCGACATACTGTTCAACATCCGGAGCGGACTCGATGTCTAAACGGTTACCCATCCAAGGCTTGACCATGGCAAGCGCAGCTTACCGGTTCCATTTGTCTGTAATTTAACCTCGAGCCCCTCTAATATAATGAATGGTAGTAACTACAGTCCAGGTGTCGTCGTCGAGAGAATGTAACGAATGTGTTTTGCGAATTTGATCCTTATTACAACTAGAAATTGTCCAACTGACAGGTGTCAGGAACGCATTCTCTCGACGGCCAGACGGTAAGTACACCTCTTCTTCATACTTGTCACCTGGTAGACCAGAACAGCTCATGCCACTGGCGTAGTTTAAAAATTAAGCAGTCACCTAGATTATTAGCGCGGTTTACTAAGTATGCTTTTAATGCACCCTTGAAATTGAACACACAATACCACCTTCAGTTTTCCATTTTTCATTTGTCAGCCGTATTCAAAAATACAGAATGTATCGAGTACCTACATTCTCATCCCGCGCACAATGCGAAGCGCCTGACAAAGGCCAAGGGCAGAGAGAGGCGGCGCGGCGGCAGGGACGGGGGCGAGGTTTTTCATTCATTCAGATAACAATACCAGTTATAATTAGAGCAGCCGGGTTTGATATTAATATAATAGTGGATATCAATTCATAATTAACCGCTTTGGGATCAAAATACTTACATTCATATCGGAGTCTGCAGGTAACGTAAACAGAATTCACACTTTGAATGTAAATACTGAAGATCAAAGCGAGCTATTTTAAAAACAGATAAGGTAAGCCTGGAATATGATAGTTTTCCTATACTAGGCGGCCTGCCAGGCATAGACCCCGTGAGAAAAAAAATGCCGTCGTGTGACATATGCATTATGTACAGGAAATATGCATAAAAAGGATAGTTTACGACAGGAAAGAAATATGGCGACTGTTGTCGTGTCGACCCGTCGCTAACACCAACAGTCGGTCTGACCCACCGCTATAGATGTTTCACATCAAAAATCAGGGTCGTATTTTATATCCAATTTCAACAGAGTATCTAAAGCTTTTGAAAGGAATCGTTCAGCGAAAGTCTGCTATCAAACATATATCTGTTGGCAATCAACGATGCCGGTTTCGGTTTGAAGGGTAGAAGTACCGGTGTAATTACATACACTCGATCCATTTCAAAGTTACATTGTACCTACAATAGAAGGATTTAGCGTCTTTTAACGTACGCAACCGCAACATTCTAGTGGAAGCAACCGCTTCGAACAAAAGGTAAATTGAACCAGTTTTAGATAATAGTACGGATAATAATTAATTAAGATTTACGAACCTACCTGTCCCTAGCATGTACCGTGGGTGGTTCGATTTTTGCAAAATAAGGTTAGGTTCGTTTCTAAACCAGGCCATTTCAGTAAATAGTAGAAAGTATTAGTTAACTCTGAAATTGAGCACATTCTATAACCACTTGTATATCCTTGTTTTGTAATAATGTGTTATGGTTAGATATCGATATTATTTATGCACGGTGATGCGTGCGGATTATTTTTTATGATTTTTAATAATATTTATTCTTATATCTCGTTCTGTATTTGTCTTTCATTCTAAGCACTGTTTATTTTATTTTATTTTACTACCTGCCTATGAAATAAAAAAATCACTGTACCTGGCTTGATTTCCGTACGTCTTTTCTTCTTTTTTTTTTTTTCGGGTGACCACTGAAAATCAGCGCTGTGCTGTGGGTTCCCCATAGCACTGCATTATGCTGAGTGGAAGCCTTCTTGTCACAGTCATGTCGTGCAGCTGCCGACTAATTTCTGTTTTACGCTCGTGATTTATTATGTACTTTTTGTTGTTTTCGTTTACTCTTGTCTTTTATGTATGCACGTGTATCTGTGACAAATGAGCCTATTTTTCTTTCTTTAATTTAATATCTCCATGTTATCCCTGAAATCGTTGCTGTTAACAATCTACCTTACTCAAAATAACCACTGTATCACATAGTGCTCTATACATACATAATAATCCTATACTATTAATCCTATCCTATAAAGTCAAAGTCAAATAATTTATTTCAATTAGGCACATATATGGCACTTTTGAACGTCAAAATGTTCAAAAAATAGAATTGATTCTAGTCGCCCCTTCCAAAAGGTAGTCTTCGAATGGAGAAGAATGGGCAAGAAACTAAACTATACTATTAAATAAGCAATATTTGTATATAAACATATATACAGTATGTTAAATAACAGAGGGCGTTCCCTTAAACGCGTTAGTCTATATCATTAATACATTGAAATAAAAATATCAGCTTAGAAAAATAAGTATAAAAAAACCGAATGAAAAAAAAAAATGCAAATAAATTTGAAACGTCCTGTTTAAAATCAAAATAGTAGCGCGGTAAAGTACTTAGAGTTTATTATAAAAACAATATAAAAACATTTTGTTTTTGAATGGTAATATTTATTTTAGCATGTATGGATGCTATACCGTTGCGGGTAAACGGGAACGCCTTTCGTTAATTAACATACTGTATATTTATTTGTAATCACGTTCTCGAAAACGGCTCTAACAATTTCGATGAAAGTTGCAAAATAGGGGTTTACGGGGGCGAAAATTGATATAGCTAGGTCTCATATCGGGGAAAATTCGTTTTCTCTATATTTTCACCCGAACAGAGCTCGGTCGCCCAAAGTTTAGATCAAGATGGCTACCATAGAATAATGACATGGCAGCATGGAATTTGTATAAACTTTCCTATACTATTAAATGAGCATTCTCTATTTTCACAAGAGCAGAGCTCGGTCACCCAGAATATAAAATATTTACATAATAATCCATGAATAATATAGAATATTTATTCCTGTATCAGGCACCATCGGAAATTAACGTAGCTTTTAACAATACGTGTGGTATCGAACACAGAGTGTAAATAACTCTAATCATAGATAATTATTAATGCGATCCATCACGAACCGCGATACCTATGTTCAATTTTATTATTAAATACTTGTGACGCACGTACGTAATAACGGGGACCGGTGGCACATGAGTAGATAGTAAATGGAGACCTAACTTCATACGATGCTACGATAATACAAGCCTATGACTGTTGCCTGTTTTTGAGAGCAGTGATAGCCTACTGTTCTGACCGTTAGAATGCCAAGTCAAAGGTCTCGAGTTCGAACCCAAGGCAACGCACCTCTGACTTTTCGGATTCATGTGCCTATTGTAATTATCGCTTGAAAACATTGTGAGGAAACCGGCATGCCTGAGAGATATTTCTCGATGGCATGTAAAGCCAAGTCAGAGGCTTTAAAACTCTGACACCAGGTTAGTCAGATTAGATAGTAGTCAGATTAGATGGTCACACCGCAAGGCAAAAAGAGTATTCTTATGCAAAGACGGCATAACCATGACCTTTGATCACAAAGCTTGCGATTTATATTCTCCTTAATTGACATCATGTCAGTGATATCCAAGATAAACATAGAAAGTACTTGCCAGGATTTGCCGCTGCAATACTCATATACATAGCGTGTCTGTACGGTCGGAGCTCAAGCTTTCTCATAGCTGTAATAAGATTTACCTCGACACCAAAAAGTGACGTTTAAACTGTTATTTAAACTTTCATCGAGTCGCGTTAGGTTAGAGTTAACTCTTAGCTTAAACTAGAAATCAGCATATTTTAAACTTCGCTAGTTTCAAAAGACTCCCCGATTTATGCTCGGACCGTTCACCACTAGTAGTTTTTAACCTAGCATCCAAAAGGGTTGTTCTCTGTAGGGATGCAAGAAGTGCCCAAGAGTATCGATATTAAAAAAATATATGAATATCGATTTCGATTTATCGAAAAAAAAATATCTATAATAAAAATATATCGACCTGAAAATATAATAAAAAAAAACAAAAAAAAATATTTCATGAACTTCTATTGTGTTTGTTTTTACTATGTTAGTATATTTATTTAGCCAACTCACTTGTTGATATTTCCTTTTTTTCCTAACAAAGCAAGCAAAATCACGCCACAGATCATAAAAAAACACTTTTTTTACGGCTTTGATTCCTAGCGGTTTAAGTCAGAGGTGACAAGGACGTTGCTATTGGAAATATTTCGAATTTGACCCATTTTCGATACTTGATATTTTATATCGATATAGCGAAATAATAAATATCGCCTAAAAATATCGAAATATCAAACAAAAAAATATCGATATATCGATATTTTTTCTGCAATCCTAGTTCTCTGTCGTATATTTACTCAAATATTTGTATTTATGAGTTCTATCGATGTATATTTGATTCATGATAGATGCTTTTCCGAATGGAGCTGTTCGGATTACGTATACATTACGTAGGTACTTATATTTCCGTAATTAGAACCTGAACAATAGTGCAAAAATGTAGCGTGTATAGTTTGTATATAAATGCTTCAAATTATTAAGAATATATTGTTTTCACGTTAGCGTCATTGTAAACTTGGCCACTACAACTAATAGCCCTTTTTTTTGGGTGGGAAATTATCAAATAACAACTTCTCCTGCTCTGGGTGGAGCGAGAGGGTGTGTCAGACTCTTACTGACTAAAACCCACGATCTCTCCCGGTTTTCTTGGCAATCCCGGCAGGCACAACTAATAGCACTGACTATTGGTCGCACATTTAAAAAAAAAATTGTATCGTTTAGGAAACAGAAATTGTGACTGCGGTGGAGTTCGTTTATGAGTAGACCGGCTATGTGAATTTTGGCATAGCTTGATGTGAAAAGTTTAAAAATCTCTTGATTCAGTGGCGGATTTATCAGCAGACTGAACTAAGGTGGCCCATTTTAGGGGCACCTTTAGAGTCGTATTTTTTTTTTGCGACCGATTTCTGATGTCTTCCAGAAATAATTCTACAAGAAATCTGTCGATGTCTTTTCCCTATTTCGTTTCATTCGACAACAAAAAAAAAAAGAAAATTTTTTTTTTTTTAAACTTGTGCAATTTCAACCAAATTGTTGAAGTGTAAAAATAATCTAGGAACTGACAGTTGTAGAGGTAGGTAAAGACGGCAAAAATTAAACAGCATAAACAGATAGTTCTATCCACGAAAACTCGCCCCACTCTATTTCCTAATCGCTAGTGTGCAACATACCGCTAGTGTTTAAGTTTTGTCGTGTTTACGAATTGCCCACATATAAGTAATTAGTGTGTACCGAAAATGCTAAAACACTAGCGGAATGCTGCACTCTTGCACTGTAAGAGCGGTTTCGCACTACGTTCGATCCGAATCCGAGAAATGTCGGTCCGAAGTAGCCATTGTACACACGACTACACATCAAGCTATACATTTCCAGTATAAGCTGACCTCGCATTGTAGGTACGGAAATCTTATACGATGCGAGATCAGCATAAACTGGAATGTATAGCTTGATGTGTAGCCGTGTGTACTATTTGTATGAAGGGTTGCTTGCGCACTAGATCCGAACTCAGTCCGTCCGAATTTAGAACATTACCAATTCGGATTGAACTCGGATCTTGAATTCGGATTCGGGTCGGATTCAGATCGGACGTAGTGCGAAACCGCTCAAAGCGTTAGGAAGTAGTCTTCGCTATCTGTACTGCTTGGGAAATATGTAAATTAGACTGCTTTAGACTCTCTCAAGGTTGGAGTTTACAAGAAACCTGTAGTCGCACCCGTATCGGAGAAAAAAAAAATTGCAAGTTCTTGCGCTTTGTCAGTCAGTCACGGTTAGGCTTTTCGAAATTTGAAAAGTCCAGACAATAAGCCAGGCATTTACAAAAGTCCGGATTTACTTTTTGTTTCTTTTTTTATTTTCTAAAAGGAATCGTTACCGAAAAATCGGGCAAATGACAAGGCCGAACGGATGGTACCCATAGTGAGACAGACGGTTTTACAAAATCAACTATTATTGACCAAGATGTGCCTAATGTCAATAGTCTACTGGCATTTAACTGTACCAACCACTGTACCAGTGTCGGAGAGAGGATATTCATTTTATTGTTTTGATTATGTATTTATTTAATATTTTATTTGATTTATTTTGCTTTCATTTAATTAGATTTATTTTGTTTCGATTTAACATAATTTATTTTCATTTGATTTTATTTTAATGGATGTTTGATTTTATTGTATTTTATTTTACTTTAATTGATTTTATTTGTTAAAAAAAAATCCTTTCTTTGGACACCGTTCGTGAAACACAAAATAAAAAGTGAAAATAATCTTTTGACAATAATATGTGTGCGTCACGGCTGCGCCAAAAATAATGTGTGTAATATATGTGTTCGTTTATGTTTGGCTATGGGTGTTATTTACCTGAAATAGATGAATTTAATAAATATTATTAAAAGTTAAAAACTATTTTTTCCCAATTTAGACAAATCCAGGGTTTCCAAGCTCGATTGCCTTTCCAAGTTGTGATTTAGAAACTAAAGCGACCTCACAAGTCAGTAAATAATACAAGGAGGTCGTTATTACTTCGGAAGCTCTCAAACTTGACCGTCGGACTTATTAAAGGGTTCTTCAAAGTTATGAGGGCTTGATCACTTTGCAGTTGCTTCGGCCTCATAGGCTATACATACGACTTTAGAATGGCCAGCGTGAGGTAGGAATTTAAACCCCGTTTCATTCCAAGCTAAAAAATATAATGTGTGTTGATCCTATAATGAGGGTTTTCTGAAAGCACTTCAATTAAACCATTTACAGGCACTTTTGAACTGTCAAAGTGTCTGTCAGTTAGTCACAAAGTTGTGAAGCTAATTGCCCATTCCAAAACGTAGATCTTTATGGAAAAGAACGGGCAAGAAACTCCAAGGACACTCTTTTAAATAAAGATATTACAAAATCCTGGGCACATCAATCTTGTTGCTTCTATTTGTGAGAACAATGCACAAAAAATAATCAAAAGCAATTGAAAATATAAGATTAAAAATAAGATAGATAAGAAGACGTCAGCTCCGGGCACCTGACAAAAGTGACAAAGCGCCTATATTGTCTTTGGTCGTGACTGAATGATGAACGAATGAATGAAACGAATGATGAACGTCATCATACCCATACTTTTATTAATATTTGTTTATATATTTATATTTATTTATTTAGTATTATACATTAATAATATTGTAAAGAGGTTTTTTTTTTTGTTATTTGTTTGTAAGTTTGTATATAGGGAGTAATCTCCAGAACTATCAGTCGGATTTGAAAAAATATTTTTACATTGAATAACCTAATTCTTGAGGAAGGTTATAGGCTCGCAGACGAAGTCGCGTGTCGAAATGGAAAAACTCTTGTCAAAGTGGCGCCAACTACTGGCGTGAAATTTCATGAAAACCCGCATTACACCGGCTTTTAAATCCTTAAAATCGGAAAACAGCAACGCTACATTGGCGGCAGACATAGGCATGGTGGTAGTACTTCCTCGAAAAAGCTGCAAAGCTCTGACGTTGCAGATTGCAATTCGGCAATGATTAATAGCGTACAGTATGACGCTAACTTCGATTCGACATCAATAAATTGCAAGTTGACAGCCAATCCGATTGTTATGAATTAAAAATACCTTTAAAAAATTCAGTGCCCAAGTTAATCGTATAGATATAGGATTGACGCTAAAGTGACAAGTAAGTCTGCGGCATGAAGAAAAGGCTCGAGGTATAAGGTTTAAGAATAGTCACCTATCTATGGATTGTCTGCGGCAAATGTAGCGTAAGGCCTGTTACAGCCTCTCTAGATAAGTCGTGGAGGATTTTCATAAGTTTATGGAGTTTCTTGTCCGTTCTTGTCCATAGGAATTTACTACGTTTTGGAATGGGCAAAATCTTTCTAGTTGACCGATTCGTTAATAGTAAAAAAAAAAATGTCGGAAAATGGTTTAATTGAAATAATTCTTTGAGTTTGAATATGACAAATGTTTCATTTGTGAATTAATCTGGTACATAGATGCCTCTCCGGATACAATAAAAGAGACCCTTTTAACCTCTTAGAAAGATCGATTTGCGTTGGTAAAATTTCACCATTTCTGTCCTTTTCCTGTACGAAATCCCACTCGACTTCCTTGAAATCAAAATATAAACTGCTATCTCTCGCAGTAAGCAGCGCTAATTCCGAACATTTCCGAGCAATTCCGAGTATTTCCGAGGCGTAATCAAGTTAAGCGTATTAGTGTCGTTTGTATCCCTGTGTTGCACTAACTTGCTGTCTTTAGGACGCGTTTGTATTGGGGGAGTAGCGAGTCCTTTATGAATATAAGGTGTATAGAATACAATAGACGTGAATATATTTAGTAACCTGTTCCACTTAGCTATTTCTAAAGAGCCATAAAAAGCCCTGAAAGGAATCGACACGTGTTTGACCTCTCAACAAGGCATCTTCAGGATGACGATTGACTTGTCGCGAACTCGAACACGTTGTGTTGCCACACCGAGCTCTGAACGCTGCGCGAGAACCCACTTACTCAGGATGTCTTATGACTCTTTAGAAATAACTAAGCGGAACAGGGTACTATCCACGTTTATTGTATTAAATCATGGATTTCCGCAAGGTCACACCTGAATCAATTAACTAGCTGTATAGAAGGTGCACATGATATTCTTTCGCCAATTGAGGGTTCGCTACATAGTAAAATTTGTTCTTATCTATGAGTGCTTTGGGCCAGAGAAGTAACAGAATGGTATCCCGGAGAAGTAAAGAGGAAAAGAAGAAGATCATTTCAAAGATGGGACGATTTGAGAACTGCTGTGGGAGGGACATGGAGGATAAAAACTCACGATCGTGAGTTTTGGAAAAGCCCGGGGGCTTTTGCTAAAGATCAAAGCAGTCTGGATAATTCTGATGTCTAAACCGTAAAACTAGTTTTTAAGATTGGTAATAAAGGCTATATTAAATTTGAAATTGAAATGAGTACTTTTTAAAAGGTTTTCAGCCGTTTCAATTACATCTTTTAGAGACTAACCGAAATGATAATGATGAAGCCGATAGTATAGTCGCGAATTACGATGTATCCGATCGGGATACTAATAGGGTATGCAAATATGAACTGTAATCTCCATATACATAAATCATATATTAATCTGCCATCGTAAACAAGGATTAAACCCAAGTTTACACTAAACACATGAGACAATTCAACTTTGTGTTTAGGATGGCAAAGCATTTGTAGTGCCTCAGTTAATACAGATGACCATAAGCGTCTGTGATCACTTACCATCAACTTGCCACTTACCATCATCGTAACACTTACCATCAAATTACCACTACCATCATATTACCGCTTACCATCACCTTATCACTTACCATCAAATTACCACCACCATCAAATTACCACCACCATCATATTACCACTTATCATCAAATGTTTTTATTTCTTTACAAATATGTTGTTTTTCAGTGAAATACCAGGTGTGCCGCTTGTTTGTTTGTTTTCATGCATAAAAACGCACAGCTTCTTCCCATGGGGTAGGCAGAAACTACAGGATGCCACCTGCTACGATCCTTACATACTCCTTTGGCCTCGCTTACGTTCATACATCTGAGGGGAATTCCCGTAATTTTTAAGAACGTTCACAATCTGTCAAAAATATAATCAATTTACCAACATTATTTACAAGTCTGACAGATTGCGATTTGAATGTGAACGTTTTATAGGTACGAGGATTGGCCTTCTGGTCATGCTGCCGGTTGCGAGTACTACGCACCTGACCTTTCTGAAGAACATCACCAATAGGGTCATTATATGTCCTCCGAGGGCGTCCCCTCCCGGCGTTTCCACTCTGCCTTGTAAATACATTTTATTCGTCGCCTTCTTATTTTTGTTTGTCTTCATAACAAAAAAATAACTTAACCACTGAACGCACCTTAAAGATAATAGGATAATGTTCTTGCCTCCCACAAGCAGCTAAATAATGCATTCAAAGACCTCGTTTATTCATAAATGAGTGGAATTTTGGTACAAATCCTTTTTCGGTTACAGATACGAAAACTTCGCAAATGGAAACGGAATTAAGGACTAAGCAAACAGGATAGACAGAGGTGTTATCCAGTCTATGAATACAAAACGTATGCTCAATGGGATTTCTTATCAGAAAAACCGGCCAAAAGCGTGTCGGACCACGCACAATGAAGGGTTCCGTAGTTGAGATGAACTTATTCCAAGGACAAACTTAACATTGTAGTTAAAAAACTTGTTCCCTCATATATTTCAACTGCAAATGTAAGTTTGTACGCATAATATTGGGAGATTCACCAAGTTATTTAAAGACCATTTCTTCTGACCTTACAGGTTTTCTGTTATCTATAAGTATAGAACTATTTACTGTATTATTTTTTTATTTTTCAAAATTTTAGTCTCTGTCGTTTCAGAGATAAGGCGGGGGAATGGTCAATTTCTATCTATTTTCTTAAATATTTCTAAAATTGGTTATTTTAAAATAATCATTAAAATATATTTCAGATCCTCACAACAAGCTCTTTCATTTGATATGCTACACGTTACAGTTTGGAAAACTTAAAAAAAAAGTTTTCCAAACTGTAACGTGTGGCATATCAAATTCAAACTTAATTCCTAAAGTGGTCCAGTATATTCGGAGCAAATTGGCAGTGACAAACGGACAGACAGACACCCAAACAGCCAGCCAGCCACAAGAGTGATCCTATATGGGTTCCGCTTTTTCCTTTTGAGGTACCCTAAAAACCGGTCAAGTGGCACAAAGAAGGGTTTCATAAATGGGATGAATTTATCCCAAAAACAAACTTAACTTTCTTGTTGAGAAACATGTTCTCCCATACATCAATGTACGTCACAGTCCATTCTCCTACTGCAAATGTAAGTAAGTAAACGAAAAAAAAAAAACTTTTTGAATTGAAACTTCTTTAGACGCATTGGGCATTTTTGAGGTGGGACTAAACCATTGATTTCGGGACACCATGACGACACCTCATTTTTGTAAACGCGATTGTGCTCTTTATTTAGATAAGGTAACGGACCAATGTTCTATACAAGTATTTTTCTTCCACCAAGGCGATCTTCTTCAAGTTTTCACTTCAGTCGGCACTCCCGGAGTGCCACCACTTTTTTATGTGATAAAACTACAAATTACTTGATAATTAACTTGATACCTCCACGCGTTCCTGAAAAAATGGGTCTTGACCGACTAACAGACAGACAAACGACAACAAAGTGTGCCTATAAGGGTGCCGTTTTTCCTTTTGAAGTACTGAACCTTAAAAATTACAAACTCTCAACCCCTATTTAACCCCCTTTAGGGCTGAGGTTTCAAAAATCCCTCCTTTCCTTAGTGCTCATTTTTACTACATTTTATGGAAGTCTTGTGGAAAATTTCAAGCTTATAGATAGACCCAGCGGGTTTGGCTGTACATTGACTGCCAGTGAATGAATGAATTCAAGATTTAATTAGCAATTTCTCTGTCAGATTTTGAAAATATTTAACAGTTAAATAAACCTTCAGAAATCGAACGAATTATTATTAACACATTGTTCAAACACTGTGGTACCAGGGTCCCATAACATACAAACAAGTAAACATAGACCTTTGCTCAGTTCAAATTACATTCGAATACACATACAGTATTGATTGATTGTGCCTCACCTGTGACTCGTTTGATAAATTACACTCTCTGAAAAGTATTTGTACTAACTGATATTACATTATGATATGGAAGGTATCCAAATAAGTTTCCTTCCGATATCATATATTCGGGTCAAGATTAGATAGGTAGGTACGTATGTTTTCGACTGTGTATGTGGTTTATGGGCAATTTTAGTTCGAATTCGCTATAATACCTAAAATGAAACTAATGGCCGAGGTTAGGAAACACTAACATTTAAGTGTCAATTTAGGCGGTGCCAGGTTTAGTGCAAACGAGAAATTGATTTGCCTATAAATTATTTAGAACTTTGGTATATTCGGCCACAATGCAAGTACACGATGATCAACATACCAGGAACATATAAACGTGACAAGATATGTTCAGTTAATTATTAGCCGCACACAAAGCCCTTCAGCAATTCGCGACGTTTTTAATTTTAGCCTACTTGCCTCTTGGCATTAAATTCCCAGCCAGTTCTCGGAAAACAGTGATTACCCAGAGTATGTCTTTCATGAAATATTGTGTGCCTTAATTAAGTGCCTATGTAGAATCCAATGGTGTAGCCGCAAACTGGTTAGCGAGTAGTTGTTAGTTTGTTCCCTACCCGTTGCACGGTGGACGAGAAATCTACTCCTACTCTACTGTTCTACTACTCTACTCTTCTTCTACTTTCTTATTTACGCTAGAAAACATTGAAAACCTATATTTTTTTTAATTTATTTATAACCGCACAAAACAGTTTAGTCATTTAACTTTTAATTAAGATTTCAAAGCACTGGCGTTTCCAAGAATTGAAACCCGTAAACAGAAACAAAAGAGTCGTAACAAAAATACCTTTCGCATTTTGTTTGTCACAAATTCGTGGACAAAGTAGAATGAAACAAATTGCTCTGAGAGAATTATAAGAAAAACTCTCGCTCGACATAATTTTCATTTAGCAAAACATTGAACAGTTCCGTTGGGACACAATGAAATATTGTTTTGTAAAGTTATTTAATTAGAACGTTGAAATAAAATAATAATTAATGTCTCGAGGTTGCAGGTTCACGAACCTACGGTATCAAACATGGGAATTACTAATGTGATATTTCTAAAATAATCTATAACCACACATATCTATATGTCGCAGTAAGATGATTAGAGCCGTGATAAAGTTATATCCCTAGGGATATAACTATATACCGTAATATATTTATATGAAAGCGGATCCTAACTGTCGTACTAAGAATATAACTATGATACGAGCAGGGTCTAGTAATATAACTATTAGGGCACTCCAACCAAATAGGTTAGGTAAGAACTTTGACCATAAGCACGCGAGCCGAGCGAGCGAAGCGAGCGGTTCCGCGGTAGCAGCCGGCGATCGCTTCGTTGAAATTGATCGCAGTAACAAAATTAGGGCACTCCGACATACTATGAACCACTCGCGCTTTAACCATCATAATATATTGCGACATATCATATTATAAATTAAAGACACTTTTTGTGTCTGTGTGTGACCGCGTTGTTTTCCTAAAGTACACAATTAATTTTGATGCGGTTTTCAACATTGCAATTATTCCGGAATGTTTTTGTATATAAATACTTTAATATTATTACATATAGTACAGATTCTATGCTATATCCAAGTTAAAAACAGGAGAAAACAGATTACAAGGAGATTCCTGTGCTACAGAAAAAACATTGTCATGTATTTATCACTAATGAGGGTTACCCGTTTTGCTGTCCGTACTTAAGAAAAATATTCTGGGGAAACCTGTATTTTTATGCTCTGAAATCGTCAAAATGCGTGGTGATCGTTCCTTCGTTCCTTCGCTGAACCAGTACAAGCTTCAACCTTACAATAGGATTAACTATCCAATCCCGCACGATGGATTTCCATTCAAAACAAAATTGGTCCTTTCTCACAACAGAATAGTACAGAAGGCGCACTCCGCATTTTAGGTATGAAGCTACAAGTACGCGGCGGGCTCGTCTTGTCGGACCAATTTAGTGAGCGTAACGTAGTCAGAGGATATAAGAGTTACGCGATAGAAAGAGAGGCAACTTCGAGACGTATAACTGTAGGTTATTAGCGCTGTGCGACCTGAATTGCAATTTATTGTGTCGTAGCAAGAGTCGCTTTTTGTTTAATTGATTTTGCGGAGTGAGCCATCTGTGTTAATCTGTGACCATATTTTAAGCTTTTCGCCCAACTATAGGAACTAGAAACAAAGAGGCTTATATCTAACAGCAGAAACAGTAGGTTGATTGATTGACAGATGAAGCAGGAAAGTGCGTTCCGTTTTTAGAAATTCTGTACTTTTGTTGGGAGCTACACATCCGGATGCAAAGTATACATCACTGTCAGTTGCTTTTGTTTATTGTGCTGCATTTCATATTTAAAATGAAACCAAAATCATAGGTAATAATAGTACCAGAATATCGTAGAATGATGGTCTCTGCAGTGATGAATGATAGTCTGATGCAGTTTATATGTTAGGGAGCGGAGAAAAAATATTTCTGGAAACATTTTTCTACGTCCGCGTGAAATCTCTTGCTTTAACATAAAATGTATCATAAATCACTCAGAGATACTGTAGCTTCCCATTAGTGAAAGAATCAGATTAGTAGTTCCGAAGGTTACCCCCCACATACAAACCTCTATATAATATTACTAACAGCGTCCCGCTGTATCACCCGCATAAGTCTCGATCCCGTAGGAATATCGGAATAAAAAAGTATTCTATGTTTTACACAGGTCATGGTCTACCCATGTGCCAAATTTCATCTAAATCCGTTCAGTCTTTTTTTCTTCTTTAGTTCTTTATTTTTTTATTATATATAATAAAAAAATAAAGAAAAAAAAAACAAATTGTATGTTTGTTTTTACGTTTTCACGCTAAAACGACTATATAGTTTACATAGATTGACGAAGACTATGTATAGTTACAGATAGCTACTAATACCTAATACTTTACATAAGTCTGGATTGGCATAATCTATTTAGATACCTATGCCATCGACACTTAGAAACAGAACAAATTAATTTAACAATTTTGTATAAATTCGTTTTGACTTTGGGTCTTGAAAGGTAATACGAGCATTCCAACAGATTTATAATAAGATATGGAGCTATAACTTCACGATCTGTTGGGCAAAATTCCAATTTGAAACTTTGAAGAGGAAAAACAATACTTACCGGTCTGGTCGGAAGACCGGTAGGAATTGTCTTTGAAATCTTGCTTTCAGTTCGCTTGAACAGACACGAACTAAACAGCAGTGATAGCCTAGTGGTGTGACTGCCGAATCATAGGTATGGAGTTTGAACTCAAGACACGCATCTCTGACTTTGCGGACTCAAGTGCGTATTGTATAATTATCACTTGCTTCAAAAACGGTGAAGGAAAACATTGGGAGGTAACCGGCATGCCTGAGAGATATTTCTCGACGGCATATGAAGCTAAGTCGGAGGCTCATGTGCTACATAAAAATTCTAGTCACTAACCACACAAGAAAGAAGAAAGAAGCGTGAAGTGAGCTGTCAATCCCTAGCATAATGCAGCTCACTTCACGTAAGTTCACGATGATATTTTTACAAAATAAAACTAGACCAAAGGTAATCCAGTTATTCGTATACAAAAATAATGTGTTTGTTTGTGTATTTTCGTGTATTGAAACACACTGCTAGGACTTTTATGAGCTTCACCTTTATATTTGAGCAATAAAAAGTTTTTATAGGAGATTCGCGCATAACATACACAGTTTGATAAACTTCTTATAAGTCTGTTATAAAGGGTAAATGGCCTCTCTATGTTGCGTATTTCAACCTAATGGTTTTCTTTCTTAAGTTTGTTAAGGTGCTTTTGAAATAATAAATGTACATTATGTAGAGAAACACGAATGAAGAGCAAAATAATATGATAAAAACTCTTGATGCCTGTCCGGAGATCCAAACGTGTATGTTTAAGGTTAAGCTAGTCGGTCATTCTTCCATACAAACGTAGTTGACAGTGTACGTTCAAAACTAAAAATTATATTAATTTGTCTTGTCATTATTTAGCCCTGTATGGAAGCAGAATTGGAAAAAAAAAATGGTTTGGAAGTTACGAGCGTCAAAACTTCCATATTTCAACACTAATTTTAACTCATTTTTGGGCGTAAACAAATAACGTATGTAGTATGAAAATGGCAAAATAGAAACCGTACAGGGATAGATAATTTATTTGGAAACTTAAATATTTATATATTTTGCGTAGATACATCCAGTAGTTTTTCCATAATATCTATACGCCCCAATTCATGAAACGCGCTCGTTATTGTTATAAATCATCGTCCATTTTACTAAATAAATAATTAAATATATAAATAAAGACTCGATATATAAATACTAAATAAATAAAACTAACTAAATAAATAATTGTACTAAATAGCATGCATATTATATTAGCCACGCCACCAATGGGTTCGACGATATTTTCAACACAATGTATTTTTGTTATGAAATAAATGACATGACTTATGACGACTAGCGGAACCTTAGGGGTCTCCGGATCCAGAGTTTGTCTACACTAATATTATAAAAAGAGAAAAGATTAGATTTTTTGTATATTTGTTTGTAATGGATGCAACGACGTAACCAATTTTAAACATTCTTTCACCTACAGAAAGCTACATTATCAGCGAGTAATATGTCACATCTGTGTGGTTCTTTCCTCAAAAGACCATTTCAGACACTAGTCTACATGGTCCTCATATGGCCTGACCAAGATTATGTCTGGACTTTAAAAGAGACTGCGACCCCTGAGTTGGTTTCGGCCTTTCTTCTCAGAGTAGTCAGATAGGAAACGCCGAACTCATCAAGCTAATTTTTTTTTTAAATGACGTGTAAGAGTGATTCCGTTATCCTATTTAAAGGATAAACAATTTCATTTCATTTCATTTCATGGGCTATATTTTAGCGACTTCCACGCCGACGCGACGCGACACAAAGACGCCGCTCGTCGCGCGACGAGCGGTGTCTTTGTGTCGCGTCGCGTGTCGCGCCTGTTTGAAAGTGCCTTAACGTCTACTTTCTTGTTTTTACCCTCTCTAGCCTTCGGATAAGTTATCCTGCAATTCGCAAATTATATAATACTAGCTTCTGCTCGCGACTTCTTTCGCGTGGAAGTCGCTAAAATATCCGGAGACCCCTAAGGTTCCGCTAGTCGTCATAAGTCATGTCATTTATTTCATAACAAAAATACATTGTGTTGAAAATATCGTCGAACCCATTGGTGGCGTGGCTAATATAATATGCATGCTATTTAGTACAATTATTTATTTAGTTAGTTTTATTTATTTAGTATTTATATATCGAGTCTTTATTTATATATTTAATTATTTATTTAGTAAAATAGACGATGATTTATAACAATAACGAGCGCGTTTCATGAATTGGGGCGTATAGATATTATGGAAAAACTACTGGATGTATCTACGCAAAATATATAAATATTTAAGTTTCCAAATAAATTATCTATCCCTGTACGGTTTGTATTTTACCATTTTCATACTACATACGTTATTTGTTTACGCCCAAAGATGAGTTAAAATTATTGTTGAAATATGGAAGTTTTGACGCTCGTAACTTCCAAACCATTTTTTTTTTCCAATTCTGCTTCCATACAGGGCTAAATAATGACAAGACAAATTAATATAATTTTTAGTTTTGAACGTACACTGTCAACTACGTTTGTATGGAAGAATGACCGACTAGCTTAACCTTAAACATAGACGTTTGGATCTCCGGACAGGCATCGAGAGTTTTTGTCATATGATTTTGCTCTTCACTCGTGTTTCTCTACATAATGTACATTTATTATTTCAAAAGCACCTTAACAAACTTAAGAAAGAAAACCATTAGGTTGAAATTCGCAACATAGAGAGGCCATTTACCCTTTATAACAGACTTCTAAGAACTTTATCAAATTGCGTATGTTATGCGCGAATCTCCTATAAAAACTTTTTATTGCTCAAAGATAAAGGTGAAGCTCATAAAAGTCCTAGCAGTGTGTTTCAATACACGAAAATATACAAACAAACACATTATTTTTTGTATACAAATAACTGGATTACCTTTGGTCTAGTTTTATTTTGAGCCCTGCCGGTTTATTTTGTAAAAATATCATCGTGAACTTGCGTGAAGTGAGCTGAATTATGCTAGGGATTCTCAAACTCAAACTCAAACTCAAAGCATTTATTTCAATTAAACCATTTACAGGCACTTTTGAATTGTCAAAGAGTCGGTCAGTTAGTCAGAAAGTTGAAGCTAATTGCCCATTCCAAAACGTAGATCTCTATGGAGAAGAACGGGCAAGAAACTCCAAGGACACTCTTTTAAATATAGATATTACAAAATCCTAGGTACATCATTCTTGTTGCTTCTATATGTGAGAACAATGTACAAAAAAATAATCAAAAGCAATTGAAAATATAATATTAAAAATAAGCCCTGGCAGATAAGAGATAACCAGTTTCAACTGACGGCGCCCGTTCACGAACATGACGCGTGGATCAGCACCATCCAGCTCAACCATTTTCTTAGGGAACCGAATGATCCAACACACTCGCCACCATCAGCGAGACATTTAAGTGAGCATGACATATTCTCAACTGCCATGCTATTTCAAGTCAACATACATCTTAATAAGTTAATAAACGGCTCCATGGTCTCACATTTACAAAAATTGACAGCTCACTTCACGCTTCTTTCTTTTTTTTTGTGACTAGAATTTTTATGCAGCCCATGAGCCTCCGACTTAGCTTCATATGCCGTCGAGAAATATCTCTCAGGCATGCCGGTTACCTCCCAATATTTTCCTTCACCGTTTTTGAAGCAAGTGATAATTATACAATACGCACTTGAGTCCGAAAAGTCAGAGATGCGTGTCTTGAGTTCCAACTCCATACCTATGATTCGGCAGTCACACCACTAGGCTATCACTGCTGTTTAGTTCGTGTCTGTTCAAGCGAACTGAAAGCAAGATTTCAAAGACAATTCCTACCGGTCTTCCGACCAGACCGGTAAGTATTGTTTTTCCTCTTCAAAGTTTCAAATTGGAATTTTGCCCAACAGATCGTGAAGTTATAGCTCCATATCTTATTATAAATCTGTTGGAATGCTCGTATTTATCGTTTTACCTTTCAAGACCCAAAGTCAAAACGAATTTATACAAAATTGTTAAATTAATTTGTTCTGTTTCTAAGTGTCGATGGCATAGGTATCTAAATAGATTATGCCAATCCAGACTTATGTAAAGTATTAGGTATTAGTAGCTATATGTAACTATACATAGTCTTCGTCAATCTTTGTAAACTATATAATAAAAAAATAAAGAAAAAAAAAATTGTTTTATTGTTTTTACGCTTTCACGCTTAAACGACTGAACGGATTTAGATGAAATTTGGCACGTGGGTAGACCATGACCTACGTAGGACATATGATACTTTTTATTCCGATATTCCCACGGGATCGAGACGTATGCGGTTGATACGGCGGGGCGTTGTTAGTAATATTATATAGAGGTTTGTATGTGGGGGGTAACCTTCGGAACTACTAATCTGATTCTTTCACTAATGGGAAGCTACAGTATTTCTGAGTGATTTATGATACATTTTATGTTAAAGTAAGAGATTTCACGCGGACGTAGAAAAATGTTTCCAGAAATATTTTTTCTCGGCTCCCTAACATATAAACTGCATCAGACTATCATTCATCACTGCAGAGACCATCATTCTACGATATTCTGGTACTATTATTACCTATGATTTTGGTTTCATTTTAAATATGAAATGCAGCACAATAAACAAAAGCAAATGACAGTGACGTATACTTTGCATCCGGATGTGTAGCTCCCAACAAAAGTACAGAATTTCTAAAAACGAGACGCAATTTCCTGCTTCGTCTGTCAATCAATCAACCTACTGTTTCTGCTGTTAGATATAAGCCTCTTTGTTTCTAGTTCCTATAGTTGGGCGAAAAGCTTAAAATATGGTCACAGATTAACACAGATGGCTCACTCCGCAAAATCAATTAAACAAAAAGCGACTCTTGCTACGACACAATAAATTGCAATTCAGGTCGCACAGCGCTAATAACCTACAGTATTGAATGGAAATCCATCGTGCGGGATTGGATAGTTAATCCTTTTGTAAGGTTGAAGCTTGTACTGGTTCAGCGAAGGAACGAAGGAACGATCACCACGCATTTTGACGATTTCAGAGCATAAAAATACAGGTTTCCCCAGAATATTTTTCTTAAGTACGGACAGCAAAGCGGGTAACCCTCATTAGTGATAAATACATGACAATGTTTTTTCTGTTTGAAAGAGCCTTTATGGGGATAAAAACATGTGGGTTCAGTAGATTTATTTATTAAAAAAACAATGTTGTAAATACAATTCAATTTTTCAACACGCTATTTGTGAAAATACAAAATATGGATAGTTATTACATCATTACAGGTTGACTAATAATTACACTATTAATGAGTTGCGTATGCGCCTCAAAATGAAAAAACGGAACCCAAAAAATTTTCCTTTATTCTTGTGGCATAACTTTTCCATAAGCATTTTGGACACCATAAAATATCTCCACATTTAAAAATGGAGAATTGCCAATTTAGTTAACTGCGTTTTGCAATTATCTTAATGATAAATTGTGTTGGAGATAAAATGTGTTTGTCTGTACGGAGAAAATAAAAGAAAGCTTATTTAAAAAAAAAAAAGTGGTGGCACTCCGGGAGTGCCGACAGAAGTGAAAACTTGAAGAAGATCGCCTTGGTGGAAGAAAAATACTGGTTTAGAACATTGCTCTGTTCAGTTTTGTCGTCCACTGTGTCCCACTAATTGATTTTGGTGGGGCAAATTACACTCGCCCAATATCTTAGTTCAGTTTTTCCCACTAGGGCTGGCACTGTTGGATTTAATAAAATATTATGACGATAATAAAAACCAGTTTTAATAATTAAAACTTAAAATTATTAGGATGATTCAGAAGCAGCTAAATTAAAATCAATGTAAAATACAACGAATGTAAAATTTCTAAATTTATTGTAATTTTATGATGGACATAGTAAAGAATATTCTATCTTCTATCTATCTTTCTAAAATACCACAGAGCAATGACGTCCACTGCTGGACATAAGTCATAGGCTAATATTTTCGCGGAGCCCCCACAGAGGCTTTGCGGAGCCTTAGGGCCCCGCGGAGCACACTTTGAGTATGGCTGATATAGCACGTTCCTAAAATAAAATAGTTCTACAATCATTTACAATAAACGGTGATGTTATGAACCAATTATTACCAAATGATTGCTATGCTGACGGAACTTTGTTTGATCGTGAATTCTATTGATAAGGATTCTATTCTATTCCATTTCTGTTAAACGTTTTGTGTTGTATTCGATTCTTGGATCAAACATTGTATAGACAGTTGTTAGTAAGTACCTAAAACAGCGGTAGTTAATAAACAACTCTCGTAAAAAGTACCAAATCTTTTGTTATTCAGACCTCTTTCAAAAACATATTTATCGACCCTTCTATATCTGTCTCTTTCTCTCTTTACGCCCCAAACTCCAAATTCAGCTTAAATTAAATAGAAACCTCTACTAACACTTTATTAGATAGGGAGGCGAGTATCAATTGGATTTTCCTTTCCAACGCAAAATGATTTCCGTCTGCGTGCGAACGGATATGGAATGTTGAATATTTCCACCCATATCTTGCTCATAGAGACTATATTTTGCAAACACCTCGAATTCATGACTGCCTGGTACCTACGTGGTCTGATGTACAAGTTGCTTGGAACACCGTTAAGTTCGATCCAATCGAGAATATTGGTTGGAAAATTGGAAAGCTTGTACAGATATGGACTAAAGTGATTTTATTCAGGATTGGAAAATATACATAATTTTAAGATAACTGCTTATAATTTAGCATTTATTTAACTTTTCGTAGTGAAATCAGGTTGGAAATACGATTTAAATTGACTCACATACACACATATTTCGTAAAGAAAACTATTCAGTTTGAGGGACCTCAGCTTATCGAAACTTATAAGAAATTCTGCGTCAGTGATTTTTTTATTAAATATGTCCAAATTGTATTTAGCTAACCAACAATTAAAAACTTACTTACATCACTTACCTGCATGTATTTATTCAATAGATCGAACGACAATTTTGTTTATTACAGAATATTTTTAAGTTTGTTAAGTTTCCTATATTTATGTGAACTGTGTATTATGTTCTTTTGAGAAATACATTCTTTAAACCGAAAACTGGAAGGTACAGTTTCATCGGGTTTTTTTATTTTTTTTTCGGTCCCTTAGAGATACTTGTATCGAAAGATTTTTTAAACATGAAACTTTTCTACATTCTATGTAGGATAAACTCAAACTCATAGCATTTGTTTCAATTAAACCATTTACGGGCATATTGAAATTGTCAAAGAGTCGGTCAGTCAGAAAGATGAAGCTACTTGCCCATTCCAAAGCATAATAGGAAGGTGCCTATGGAGAAGAACGGGCAATAAACTCCATTATTACAAAATATTTATTACATCATTCATTTTGAAATAATACAAGTGAGAATAATATAGAAAAACGTGCACGTTAAAAGCGTCCGTAATAAAAAGATAAAAACAATTCAAAAATTAAAATAAATTAAATACCTACCCCTACCATTTCAAGGAATACGGGCGCGATACTACGGCACGTGCTATAAAAGGGCTTCACAATAAGACCCGAGTTACAAGTAGACACACAAAATTAAACAATGTAGGCAGACCACTGTTTTCCTTTCATTATTACCTCAAAGATACCCTTTAAACCGTTTGAGCCAACAAAAAGAAACAACTCACATACTGAGACAGAGTTTTTAAGAATAATAAAATTAAATGTACTGTTAAACGTTGCGTAACTCGTAAAACTCAGAGACTGTTTCATTTTCAGTGAGAAGGGACGCCTTCGCAGAGAAAATAAACATGAATATTGTTTTAATGCAATAATAATGTGTGATCAAGTCATTGATTGAAATCATATAATTTCTAGAGGAGCCCATAAGCTTGCCAACCTATTCTGTAAAAAAAAAGTAAACAATTTTCAAATCATACTATATATAGTTTCAGGCCTTAGTTTTTTAAGGCAGCCACAGGAAAGTCCAGTTAGGCAGCCAATAATAACCTCCTAGGTTGACCTGCAAGATGCCATTAAATAAAATATATTGTACTACATATAAACATGATCGGTATGAACAGTATGATATGAAAATTGTTTATCTTTTTTTAGCATTGAAAATGATTTTTCGATCGCTGTAGATTTCAAGAAAAGTGCGGCCGGGCGCTAGCGTTCTCAATTATTAAGATAGATACGAAAATAGAATCTTATAGAATTTTATATTTTTAATTTAATTAAAAATACGCCAATATTTTTCGTTGTTGAGAATTTACAGATTCTCAAAAACGAAAAATTAATGATCCTAGGGAATTTAAAGGGCTTTAAAATAATAATATTTTGATTACGATAGGATTATAATTAAGGGTAGAAGTGTATCCCTTTCGGAGACACCTATTTTTACCTCCTTTTATTTTTAGGTGCCCTAATGAAATAAAGTCATTTACAATCTACCGGGAGATCGTGGGACCATGAGTTCCATGTTTATTTTATTTTATTGACCTGTACTATGCCACTTAATGTATTTATTCACTGGCAGGCAACGGGTCTATGGGTCTAGAAGCATTAAATTTTATACAAGAGTTCCTTTAAATAACGAACGAGAACTAACGACGGATTTTTGAAAATGTATCCCCTAAATGGGTTATTTAAGGGATGTGTGTTCAATTTACAATTCATAGTTTAGTTTTTTTTTGTTGCACCAGGACCTTTGGTTACCTACCTACGCCACTGCCTCCGTTATGAATACCTAATTTTTGTTCTGTGCCGTAGCCGCGCCTCGAGTTGACGCAGTTTTATATTTATGGCGAGAATAAACGACTTTAAAAAAATTGGTTATTTAAGGGATTTGAGTTCAGTTCTCAATTCTTTATTGCATTCCATAATTTCGGTAAAACAGTTAGTAGGCTTAAAATTAATCAAACAAATAAGGGCACTGTCGTGCACTCCATACTATGAGAGAGGAGGAAGAGCACTTATTTGTGTTCATATTATTAGTGTTTCCGGTAATTGGATTTTTATTTAATTACTACTTTTTCTTCTTCCAATATTTAATTAAAGGGGGCTGTCTTAAGATATCTTAAGGGGGCCGTGCAAATCGACTGATTTTGATCAATTTTGTTCATTCGTTTTGAAAAAGGTAAACAAAATTTAAACAAAATTATTTGTGATTTGAAATTTAAAAATTCGAATTCTTTGTCTTGTACATAGCGGAAAGGATTTTTTCAAATTAATTAAGGATTGGAAATCACTAAAATGTGGCAAATCACTAAAATTCGCAGCAAGTTTTCCAAAACTTCACGTGAGACTGACGTTTGATCGTTTCGTTAGAAGAAACTACTTTTGATTTTGAAAACATTGATATATATCAACATTATATGGCCTACTTGTACATAGGGAACCACTTTTTTCAACTTACAAAACTACATACAAAATATAGTAGATTTTTTTTAAATAACCATTTTTTTTAAACCCTGTAATGTATTTTTTCCTATTATTTAGCAAACCATATCAAGAAATCTAAAAATCACACATTAGCATTCAGCTATCCTTGCTTTTAAGTAAATCAAAGGTGAAATGAACCATATTTTAACTATTAACAGGGGCTGCGACTGACACGAATGGTTTAGCACTACGAAAACTGTACTTTTATACTTACACAGACTTAATGTTTCAATTATTTCAAGCTTTCTTACAATTAGATAATATTGACGAAAAAGGGTTTTTTTTTCGTGCACGGAATCTTAATAAACTCAAACTCAATGGAATAGTTCGTCATTTTTGACGATGGGAAATCAAATCGAGCACGGCTTTTGCTAACAAACTATTAACAAGATTGTAGCTTCTGACGGTTCAGTATGCGCCGGATGTACTTACATGCTACATCGTCACTAGTGGAAACTAGTTTATTGGACCTTCGTTCCTGACTTCGGATGTTAGCGTAGTAGAGATAGCAGATTTATCTATATAGACTTCAATACACTGTATGGATGTGTTCTGGAGTAGTAGTAAGAAAGCTTTGCTTCGCACACGAGTTATTAGTTCTTGATTTATATTTTATTTTATTTTTTTGAAGTGAAATACGGGTTTAAACTTATTGATTCGCGTCACGCACATGCACACGCCGTCGTGCTGTATAGGCAAGCCTATAGAAGCGCATCTAGGCAGCAATGACGAATGAGCGGACGCCGTGAGCGTTCAGGTTGAAGCACGTAGAGAAAAGACACTTAGTTCCCGCTAGCTTTATTACATATAAATAGTGTTTACAAGTAAGACTGTTCACGATTCCTTCTCTAACGTTAGTCACCGCGTAGCAGTACCTAATCGCACTCGCTGATTTATTGTAATGCATGTACATTATATATCTTTATAGTAATAAAATGACGCACGTCTGGTGCAAGCCACCACGTCAGCAAAACATGTACAGTATTAAACATAAAAATATAACTTAAACAGGTAGGTTAAATAGGTTTAGAAAGAAAAGAAAACAAAGAAAATACGTTTATTTGAGAAAGATCAAAACACGACAATAACAACTTGGGTTACATTTGCGTCAAATCCACGCAAAACGGCCATCGCTCAGCATAATGGTATGACCCTATGCGAGACGGAGCCCCAGCGCTGGTTCACAAAATAGATTTATATTCTAATGCCAGTTTGTGCAATAGGTGCCACCTGAACGAGAGTTGAAAATCGAATAGTGCAATTATACTTAGGAGTTATTTTAGGTTTCTCTTAGTGTTAGTGAAAACGGGTATAAGAGACTCCGTGAAAAGATCAAATTCAAAAATCATTATGTTACCCATAAACCTATACATGGGCACTTATGAAACGTCAGAAGTTAGGTGCACGGTTCCAATTGGTCGTTTCCTATGAAGAAGAGCTGGTAAGAAACTCCACGATTACTGTTTTAAAAATAACCAGTTAACCGAGCTCTGTACGGGTGAAAATAGAGAAAACAAATTTTCGTTGAAATGAGACCTAGCTAGATGGATTATTCGCTCCCGTAAACCAACTGCAACTTTCATCGAAATCGTTAGAGCCGTTTTCGAGAATGTGATTACAAATATGTATATAGGTACACAAATATTGCTTATTTAATTGTATATGATTGGCTTTTATAATGATTTCAAATTAGAGTGTTAATAGGTATGGGAGGACAGTGGCGGCCTGTCAACAAGTACTAGATCTTTTGGTATCGTCAAACCCGTCTTCTATCAGACAAGCAAGATCCTTGAATCTAAAACGACCTTGTCAAGTTACACTGTAACGTCAAATTAACGGCCATACTTCGTTCTCTCTTATTTTCTTTTGTGATTAATGTCGAAGTGGCTTTTAAGACAGTTTAACGAGGTCTCAGCGAGCCAGAGAGTGATTGCGTGGATTCTCTTTCATGACCATTGTAATTATAGTGGCTTTGCGTTGGCTGACTTGTGTGTTCATAATATTTTATGTGTGTGCTTTCTTGCGTAGTATGGTTAGTCGATAATGAAACATGAGCTATAATTAAAATTTAAATAAAAGTTATAAATAAACGTATGCGGCCGGGGGACCCCTAACGGGGACGAAGTTCTTACTCACGTATGATTTAAAACAATAACAAATTTCCGCAGCCGCCATCTTGGATTTACATTTTGATCTCACTATCGGCTTTAGCAACCTAGAAAACTATGAAAACGACACACATGACGAAAAAGTTGAAAATTTTCGCAGCCGCCATCTTGGATTTACATTTCGACCCCACTATCGGCTTTAACACCCTCGAAAACTATGAAAACAATACCCATGACGAAAAATTTGAAAATTTTCGCAGCCGCCACCTTGGATTTTCATTTTGACCTCACTATTGGCTTTTGTACCCTTAAAAGCCATGAAAACGATACCCATAACGAAAAATTTGAAAATTTTCGCAGCCACCATCTTAGATTTTCATTTTGACCAAATTAAAACCTTCTCTATCTCGCTCTCCGAGTACACTGCAGAAGAAACCTGCAGTGTACTCGGGCCAATGTGTATAATTTTATCCCACGACACTATAATCACTTTACTCTTTTCTTTAGTTTTTTAGGGTTCCGTATCTCAAAAGGAAAAAATGGAACCCTTATCTTAAGTTGAAATTTAAGTTGAAATTTGGTACACATATGTATTTCTGTGACCCAAACACAAACGTGTAACGTAAATAAATTAATTTTGAATATAGACCTCTATGTATATTCAAAATTCATTTATTTTGAATATCGCTATTGGGGCTAACAAGAAAAAAAAAATTTGCTAACAGTACCGTGTGACATATCAAATGAAGTTGTTGCAAGGATCTTAAAGATATTTTTTATATAATTTCAAAATAAATAAGTTTAAAGATATTTAACAAATTCGATGAAAATTGAACATTACCCCCTTATCTCCGAAATTACTGGACCAAAAATTTAAAAAAAAATGCATAGTATGGCTCTTTACTCATAGTCTTAAAATAATATAGTAAATCTCTCAATATTGTGCATACAAACTTACATTTGCAGTTGGAATGTATCGGAGAACATGTATTTCAACTACAATTTTAAGTTTGTATTTGGGATAAATTCATCCCATCTACGGAATCTTTCTTTGTGCGTAGTCCGACACGCACTTGGCCAGTTTTTCTTTTCTTTTTTTTCTGCCGGCGTTCTCTCTCTCTTTCTTTCTCTATAAATTAGGAGAAGACAGTCGCAAGTATTAACACTTTTCAGCGTGACGATTTCTGAAAGTTAAAGCCGCGTTAAAGAACTTCGTTCCAAAAACTAAAACCCAATTACAAAAAAAAAACAACTAAAAAGATATAAACAAGACATCACCGACAGAAAAATTAAAAATCCGGAGCCACACGTAATCTGTTCGATTTATGCCCTAACACGTGTGTTTTTTTTTAGTTAATCACTTTATGTCATCTAGACGACGCTATATTCTACGGACGATCAAGACGCTTCCAACGATGCCTTATTTGTCAAATTATGATTAGTGGTTTAGAAATTATGACGCACTTTTCACCACAAAACCGGGCGGCTACTCATCAAACTTGTGATAAACAAACCAATTTATTACCACTTTGACCGTCGCTGGAATCGAACCCAAGCCCCCACGCTCAACAGAAAATAATTTTAATGGTGGCACTTCACATCGCTATTCAGTATTTGCGGATTTTGCTGTGTTTTAGTTAGCTATGTAGTGTAGAAGTCCGAATAACTCGAACAACCGTCCACACATCGTCATGAGCAGCGAATGTGCCGAACATTCAAGAATATTTTTGCTATATTGTTGCTAATCTGAACGCAAAGATGGACGTATTGACGGCAGCAGCGACTTATTTTTCACACATAACATCACGCCTGTAATCCCCGAAAGGTTAGGCAGCGGTGTACCTATATTACATCCACATTTCGCCAGTTATGTTCAAGTCCCATGTAATAGGGGGCGAGCCTATTGCCATCAACCGGGCACAAATCTAGATTCCGGGCTGCTACTGAGAAATTCCAGATAGAAAAACCCAATAACACTTTGCCCGACCCGAGAATCAAACCCAGGACCTCATACTCAGCGGTAGCGCTTTGCGACCACTAGACCAACGAAGCAGTCAGTCGACTTATTATTTCCTCTCTGTTAATTACCAATACAAGTTATGCCTACATAAAACATCGCACTCTACTGAGCAAGCCATGTGTGGAAAACAAACTTATTCGGATATTCGCAATCCTTTGATATGTATTCGTCTTGATAGGGCGCGGGCGCGGGCGCGACAGGCAGCGCGACCCGTTTCGCACCCGCGATATCGCGCTGGTCCGTTCAAGCCCTTTATTCGTGAAAAATAGGCGAATAAAGTAACTTCACATCGCCGTATTTGGGCAATACACAAATACGTGAACAGGAATAGGAGATGTGAAGTGCCACCATAATAATGTTTAACCCAAACGTGCCTAGTGTAGCACTTTGTTAGTGTTAGTGTCCACTATCTTTATGGATGAATCTAAGGTCGATTTAAAGACAGTGACATAACATTACTTTATGAGACACTAAAATGTTTCATTTGTGTAATGTTGCATTGTATTTTATTGATATAGACATTTTTATTGCATTGAGACGGTATGAGATCAGCATCTTGGAATATAAAGATGACCTAAAGCGAATAACTAGAATCTTCCTAACCCAAGATCATAGATTATTTGTTTTTATGAGACTCTTAAAAAAGGAAAGTTTATCTTTTATACGATAGGGAACAACCATTCCTTTTCCCTTAAGTGTCCCAGAAGGGATAAAAAGCAATCAGATTTATAATTTGATTCCTAACAAGCTTATGTATGTCATAGGATGATTTGATAATTCGAATTTTCGCGAAAACCCTAGGGATACCCTAGGGATATTGCGAAAATACGGATAATTAGACTATGGTGAAACATTCCAGCGAGCGACTTGGAAGTAGCGCTTGCCGGCTGCTGCTGCGGCACCTGCGACTAGATACGACGATGCTGAATACATTTCTGCGGCAGTTTGAATGATTCGTCATTTTGAACTGGGTGAAATAGGTTAGGTTAGGTTAGAACTGTGACCAACCGCGCGCCCGCCGAGCAAGCGAAGCGAGCGGTGCCGAGGCAGCAGCCGGCGAGCGCTACTTCCAAGTTGCTCGCAGAAATGTTTTCACCATTATCTAACTATCCATATTTTCGCAATATTGGTTAATAGGGTTTTTGAATTATAAAATTATCCTTCGACATGTACAACGTACTGGGATTACCAACTTTCCTATTGTATTACTTAGGAAACTTGTGAAAACCTTGTTCATTTCAAGATTACCAACTGTACGAACATAAAGATGATGACATACATACATACCATCACGCCCGTATTCCCCGAAGGGTTAGGCAGAGGCGTACCTATAGTAAACCCACATTTCGCCAGTTATGTTTAAGTCCCATGTAATAGGGGGTGTAAAGATGATGAATTACCAATAAAACTGGCCAAGTGCGAGTCGGACGCGCACACGAAGAGTTTCCGTACCACCGTACAATATTTAGCAAAAAACGCCGAAAAACACGCGTTTCTTGTATGATCCCCATAATTTTTTTACTTCATGTTAGTCCCACCTCATGACTTTATAAGACTTAATAAACAGGACCAATATGCTCGAAATCCTTTCGAATCCAGTGAAGTACCAGGAAAAAATTCCTGCAAGGAGCTAATTCCGTCGCTTCAAGTGGTCCTATCGATCGTGCACTAAACGTTCCTATTATTTATTCAAGGCAAGTGACCCGTGAATAGTCGTGGGTTTACTTCTCCACAACCGGGGCCTTCCTTACGTTGTCCTTTAAAAGGGTAACGTAAAGTTAATGGAGCGAAAGGAGAATAAAATTACGATTATTTTCATTGCTTAATCGTGTAAACTTCCGTTGTTAACTAAACATTGGGATTCAAAAAATTGAGAGATACCTTTTTAAACTTTTTTGCCGTTGGTGGTTTTGTTTGCAATAAATTCTAAGGTAAAGATGTAAAAGATAATTTATGTAAACTAAATTAATTAGATAATAATTTATTAATGTGAAAGTCGTGCTACCTATTCAATAATTGTACCGTCTCGGCTTTAATGCAATTTGCCACCAACGTAGCTTGGTACCTGGCGAGATAATTCAATACACAGGGTACGGCCTGACCTCGGAAAATTAAAACTAGGTACGGGTAGGAACCGTTGATAATTCTAGTAGGTATAATAATGATTCATGACGTAATGGTAGCTAGTATATATTAAAATAATGAAAAAAAAATACGAGAACAGACCGAAGTCATTTCGTGAAACTTTTGTGAAAGAGCACGTCTGGAAATGTAATTCCACCATAACTACACTCTTTTGCAAAAACGTTCTAAGGTCGATTTGAGTTAATTAAATGAAATTTATTTCTTTGACGTAGTCTATGTATACTTATAATCGTGTAAATTAATGCGCGTGAAGTGAATTGGGGCAATTAAAAGAAAAAAACGATGGATTCTTTAAAACCGATGTACATGCCCAAACAATAAGAAGTGGTCGGCAATAAAGACAAGATTTTTTAAAACTTTTTTTAATTAAATAAAGTTACAAATGTTAAAACCTAATAACGAGTGTGACCTCCTCTTGCCAAAATCACAGCTTGAATCCTTCTGGGCATGCTTTCCACGATGTTTTTAATAACGTTTTGAGGAATACGTTCCCACTCTTCTGCAATGACTCTTTTTAGCTCCCTGATGTTTTGTGGAGCAGGTTGCACTGATCTTACCCGTCTCTTTAGAACATCCCAGACATGCTCAATTGGATGGAGGTCAGGACTTCGAGCTGGCCAATCTAAACGACGGATCCCAACTTCTTGCATGTACGCTTCCACGTCGCCAGAACGGTGCGGGCGAGCATTGTCGTCCATAAAAATGGAATCTTCCCCAAGTGCAGTCAATGTGGGTTGTGCATATGGAATTAGGACTTCCATTATGTACCGGTGTGCATTTAATGTTCCATTTTCTATGAAAACTAACTCCGTACGCTCCGTCGAATTCATTGCTGCCCAAAACATAACGGAGCCTCCGCCATAAGGAGTGATTTCTTCGAAACACACTTCCGCATAGCGTTCCCGTGGTCTTCGCAGCACTCGCCGGCGTCGGTCCTCTCCACACAAAGAGATTCTAGCTTCATCAGAAAACAATACTTTATTCCAGTCCTCCAGAGTCCATGAAGCACAGTTCCGAGCAAACTGAAGTCGAGCAACACGGTGCTCACGGAGTAATTTAGGGCCCCGAGCTGGGCGGTAACTCCTGATATTGGCAGCCAAAAGCCTCCTCCTGACCGTCCACAAGCTAACTTCTACTCCTCTTACTTCTTCAAGGCTCTTCTTCAGGTCCACACTTGACGCCTTACGATTCCGCAACGCCTGACTCACCAAAAAGCGGTCATCTCTTGGTTCTGTGCATCGTTTTCTTCCCGAACCGGGTCTTCTTTTGACCGAACCGGTCTCTTGATACCGTTGCCAAGTCCTCTGGACAGTTGAACGACTCACATTTAGCCGTTGAGACACGTAAATTTGCGAACAACCTTCTTCAAGTAGGGCTATAATTTTACCGGCCCTTATCGCTTTATCACTCATATCAAAAAGTGGTATTTAATGTAAAAAGAAAGATTAAATTGTTTAATTTGCAGAAAATATCCAAAAAGTTTTAAAATATCGTAATCAGTTAAAAATCGTTTCAGCAATTCGCGCCATTAGTAAAGCAATTTTAGAATAATCCACAATAATCATTATTTTTCTTTTATTAATTTCAAATTTTAAATTTGGAACGTAAAGAATCATGCAAGGATGCTTCAAATAACATGCCAATACATCGTCAAATTAATAAAACCTATTTCTTGTTCTTCTTCATTGAAGTAGAGAAAAAAATCTAAAGTGCCCGTTTTTTTTGCAAAAGAGTTTATTTATATATCCAGCCAGTGTTGGTCTATTCACAGGCATATTTATTTTTAAATTATTGATTATTATCATTCAAAAATTCAATTCAAAATATTTTTATTTCACATAAATCTACATGGGCACTTATGAAACGTCAGAAACTAGGTACACGGTTCCAATTGGTCTTTTCCCATGGAGAAGAGCCGGCAAGAAACTCCACGGTTACTCTTTTAAAAATAATTGGCTTTTACAATTCTTTCAAATAACAGTATGACTAGGTATGGCAGGACAGTGTAGGTCTCCCATTAAGTACCAGATACTTAAAAAAATAGAAAATGGTCAACAAATCTACAGTCCACTAAACCTACAGCGTTCTCACATTCACAAAATAGAAAAGAATCTGTACAAAAGATAAATAAATTAATAAAAATAAAAACCTATTTTAATTAAACGCAATTACATAATTGCTATTACAACTGTAATAAATCGGAATAATTATCATGGACACAAAAGCCACCAATTAAAGACACAGTTTATATAAATACAGATGCACATAGAGAGAAAATATATAATCATAAAGAGGAGGTAAAAAGTTAACAACCCTTTCATAAATCCAGCCGTCCGTTCTTTTATGACAGTCCAGCTTTGTGTGGACAATAACGCACCTGTTTTTCTATTGATATTGCGATACGATGAGAGCCACTTACTGTCAACTAGGCCAGCTGCTTCACGCTTGTTCGCTAAAAAAAAACTTCAAATTATATTGAAGCCTGTCTCGTATAATGCCTAGGTATTTGCACATAAGTTATTTTCCAGCGGAGACCAACAATCACGCTATAGACAGACTAAGCCCACGAACGCATGGACGTAAAAATATCGCGGCAAGATTTTTCCGCACACTGGAATCTCAACGCTCGGCTTAACATCGAGAGTTGAAAATCTGATAAAATCCCGCCGCGATATTTTTACGTCCGTTCGAACACAGAATCAGAGTGGGGCCACACGAGTATTATCGGTGCGTTCCGTCGTCGCACCGCTATGATTTCAACACACGGGCAATGCGGCCGCAACTCAACGCCGCTTACTACGATGACCTCGCAGCGTTTTGGTGTTGAATGTATCAGTCTTCGATAGTACAAACAATAATGTGCTGCGATGCTTCCTCTCCTTTCTCACACCGCAATCTCTCTGGTCCCCTAGTCCATTGAGCGTGCGTTGCTCACCGCACGTTGTGGCAACGTATCGTGAAACTTCGCTCTAATACACAACATGGCTACTCGGATATTATATCTAGTCCTGCAGTACGTAATCGTTGGTGTAGGCACACATTCTAGTTAACCATAGTCGTTGTCCGCCTGCAGTGAACGTTTGATGCAGCTGTGATGCTCCCAGGCAGGTTAACTCCTTTGTGCATGTGGCCCATTTATGCTACGGTAATTATTTTTAATTAGATACCCGCCCCAACTTCATACGGGTGCAATAGCGATATTTCAAACATCTATTTTTTCGTTTTATATCTAGGTTAAATATTAATGTACTAGCCGTTCATGGCCGGCGTCGCCCGGGTGTATTTCTGACTTCTCGGGTGGATTTTCCAAAATTTTCTTTCATGCAAACCTTGTCTAGTTTTATGCGCCAAACACTCAAATGCTATTCGTGGGATAATACTAATGATTGTAATACTATCTTGAATTCATGCGAGCCTGGTATTTTTTGTTAGGTTACTCTCAGAAATTATGCACAACGTGTCGTGAACAGAACACCGTCTTGTATGACGATAATTTTTTTTGCAACATTCGATTTTAATGAAACAAAGGCTAATTCCAAATTAATCTCTGTCTACCTGTGAAAACTACATGAAAATCCGTTCAGTATTTCCGGAGATATGCGCGAACAAACAAGCAGACAGACAGTGAGACACCGGATTCTACTGTTTTACTATATGTATAGAAGATTATACACAAACCTTCCAGAGGAAAGAGGATTTAGATTTCTCCGCTATCGACCGCAAAACCGCATCTAAATCCATTGTGTAGTTTACACAGACGGTCATGACAGGCGGTCACACAAACAGACTTGACAAGCGAATTTGTAGTTTACTATGTTTACGTAGATATACGAGTTAAGTAGATATAAAAGTTAGTATGGAAAGCATAACAATATTATTAACTTCCATGAGAAATTTTAACAATGATTAACTTTAGTTTAACTTTCGGACATTAAGGGGCTTTGCCTTAGGACAGTGCCCCGTTGAGTTCCGAAAGTCGTCGTCGATCCATAATACCTTTCGATGAGTTTAAAAACCTTATGATTCAGAACAAGCGTCCGAAACTAAACACTCTAGTTTTGGTGACAACAGAATGTGATAGCAACCTAGTGTATGCTAATGCTAATTAGAGCTAAATGTCTTCAATTTGCCGGCCGACGGCAGTGATAGACGTTATGATGATTAATTTGCTAATGCTAAAATACTGAATGATTAATGTGCTCACTTATCAAAGTAACTGTTATCATTGACATTCAATATGCGTTTTTAAAGGCACCTCGCCTTTTTAACTTGTAGAAATCCCCATGGATTCCGAGGGTTACATGGAGGAGCTTCGATATTATGTTCGGTGGGTACCCCTAACCTAGATTAGTCTTCGTGTTGTAAATTGTAACAGTAACGTGAATTCGCTGCACCGTTGATCGCGTGCGTGCATGCATGCATGATCACGCGACCTGCACCAATCACATGGCTAGAACCTCATTAAAATGTATCAGATGTGCCTATTTAATGGCTAGATTATTAACATAAACAATACATGTATACTATTATTTCTGGTAGACTAATCGGCACAACGCACAGCGTAAACAAATACTGAGAATTCTAAAATGTTTATTTCGCCGCCCCCGCGAAATAAACGCGCAAGTGTAAAAAGTCAATTTTACAGGAAAAATAAAAAACCTAAATTGATCCATAACTTTATGACTACACCGAATAGAAATTTGTTTTTAATTCGTTTAAAACATTTTATTTTTATTTTGTAGATAGTCTGATTAATATTAAGTGTCTATGTTCTATGTTATGGGGTTCCGTTTCCGCACTTAGTCCGTCAAGTGGACCATTGTGCGTGTAAAATATTAAGTGTTACCGTTTTTGAGTTATTGATAAAAAAGATTTTACATAAATATTTAAGTTTTTTTTTTTAAATCTTTAATGTAACATTGACTTATTTTTTCTTATCAACTATTGTTTTTTTTTGTATTGCAATGTAATTTAACTTGCGTTTTTCGAAGTACCGTGATACCGTTAATGGGCTATTACGCGTTTATTCTGGTGCAGTCAAAAAGTTTCTGATAATGTAATAGGTGATTAAGTTTTTGTTCTGGATAATATATCATCAACGTCGGAATTATAACATTATGTTACGGTATTAAAAAACCGGTCAAGTGCGTGTGTCGGACCACGCACAATGAAAGGTTCCGTAGTTGGGATGAATTTATCCCAAAAATAAACTTAACATTGTAGTTGAAAAACATGTTCTTCCATACATTTAAATTGCAAATGTAAGTTTGCACGCACAATATTCAGAGATTTACCATGTTATTTTAAGACCACAGACTTCTGATAGGTTTTCCTGTAATCTATGGATAAAGAACCAGTCTCTGTATTTTTTTCAAAATTTTAGGCTCAGTAATTTCGGAGATCATCAATTTTCTTAAATATCTTTAAATTTATTTATTTTAAAATTATGAAAAAAAAAATTTGTGATCCTCGTAAAAAGTCCTTTCATTTGATATGTTACACGGTATGCAAAACTTTTTTTAATTTTCTTGTTTGTCTGCCAAAAGTGACCCCCATATTCATAATTCATTTATTTACATTACACGACCGTAGGTATTTGGGTCACAGAAATAATATATATGTGTACCAAATTTCAACTTAATTGGTCCATTAGATTCGGGGCTTTGCTGTGATAGACGGACAGATAGACAGACACATAGACAGACAGACACACGGGTGATCCTAAAAGATTAGAGTGATTTCTAAAATCGTCTTCAAGACTCAAATCTCAATTTAGCTGTGGTAATTATTTACCCGTAATAAACCCAATCAAATCTCAACGAGAGGTTTAATTGAATACGCTCTGAGTGACAGGATAATTAATTGAAAAAATAGTCTAGTCCGGTATTTAGGTACCATATTATAATTTGCGAAGATTCATTTAATAACAACACCATTTATCATTGTGACAGACAAACAAACATCTTTAGTTAATTAACAGGACCTTGTTTGGCACAGTTTATGCGTACAGAAACCCTAATAAAACGTTCCCAATTTGCCATTAAAAAAAAACAATAAGAACCAACAGCTACCAGGCCAACATAAAACGTAAGCGTACAGATTCAGCCAATGTTCCCAAGAGTAAACATAAATCTTCGTAAATCGGGATTACCTAACAGTTAGCCAGAATTTATTACCCGGGATCAATTTAACCCTTTCTAAATAAATAGGGTTAAGGTGACAGTTATGAACTCTGTTGGGACTTGATCGGATCTTGTTTTTTTTCTCGGTCGTTGAACTATGCGAGACTTGAGGAATAACAGCCTGGTTGGTCGCTAAAGGTCAGAAGCAAGAAAATCTAGGAACTAGTCCTGATGTGAGATTGATAGGTGGCACATGTCTTCGAATTTTTGGTTATGTTTTTCACGATATAGAAAGTCGGTATTGCCAAGATTAATATGGCAGTCACTCCGTCTAGCATCAACCCAACCGCATCAATTCAGCCGCATCTAGTAAGAATAAAAACAATGTAACTACATTATTTCCATTCACCTCCCTTGCCCGCGTTTCGTGCAAATGCGTTCAGTTCCTAAGCCGTTTTAAAGTACAAGCTAACATTAGCGTTGCGTGCTTTGCAATATTTATTGAGTTTACTGCCGAGCGCGCTGTTAACTTAACCATTGGCCACCACTTACTCACGGTAACTATTAAACACTAGAATTTGGGTTAGTTTAAATGGGGTGGGAATACTGACGAATTATGATAAATTTGCTGCCCTATGAAATTATTGGCTGTAATTGTTTTGTTACGCAAATTGATTCTGTGACTACTTCCAAGAATGGATTTAGTCGTTCGTTTAAATTCTACTTTAATGTCTTCACTATTTACTACTGCAACCTAGGTGAGATATTGGTCAGATAGTGCAATCTTATCGAACTTACCGACTCATTGACCATTCAAAAGTGCCTGAATAAAATAAATACTTTGAGCTTGAATTTGAAATTTCAAGTGAGAAATTAATGTCACAAATCAGCAAGATAAACAGTACATGATACATCCACAAAAACATAGGAGGAAATATCCGAATAAAATTGACACAGCCAGTAATTGACCAATTAACAGTTACCACAACGAATTAACCTCCCACAGTAATTCAATTAATCACTAAATTTTAAATTACAACTAAAGGGTTAATAAACCACTAAATAAATCTTTTCAGAATTTCACTGCAATATTAGTAACTAGCATTAAAATAGCCTACATGGCGATACTTAAATAATACGTCCGGCACGTCCAGGGGCTGCAGTCTCAACATAGATAGCGATCCCTTTACGACCGAATTCGGTCTGCAGCCCCTTGGCAGACAGACCCGGTACCACATTCCTGTCTGGCAAATATTTTGACGTTTTGAGCGATTCCATATTTAGTACGACAGAAAACGAAGAAAGAGAACTGCAATTTTGTCTGTTGAAGTTTTTGCTGAGATTCGGGTAATTATTTACTTTATTTTAAATTTTTATTTGTATTTCCGTGCGTTTAAGTACGAGAAGCGTTTCCTAACACAAGCGTATGAAACGTAAATAAAGCGGTCGAGACAAAAACTGTTATTAAAGCTGAAGAAAATCAGCAATCTATCAATCGATCGACAGTCTTCCTGATCCAATTTGTTTAAGCGAAGTCAATTAACTGCTTGTCAGCGCTTCATTGGCTTTTTTATTTATGGCTGGTGAGGAATCTAGTCTTCTACAGACTCTGTAGTCCTGGTAATGGAAGATAACTACGTAGTGATTCTATAACTAATTCAAGCAACAAAACATAATTTTTAAACCCTCTAATATTATTTAATTTAGTTCTCAAATTAATAGTTGTATCTCTCCAATTATGCTAAATAAGTATAATTCTTGTGCGTAGGATAGACAGTTCAATAGTTCAATGGGCTTGAACTCATGACCTCACACTCGCCTTAACCATTGGCTATTATTATTACCCCTTAATAATGCATGCATAAACAACAAAATGAAACCTGATGACCTTCACAGCCAAAACCCTCGGACAATCCTCCATTACAAGATTAACACACAATATTTTAATTATACTAAATTGCCTCCTAAATGCGATGTGCGTCCGTTGGGACGCATTATACGTATACGTAGTACATAATGATGGACATCGCGTAATTTGACCAATGTACGCACAAATTGGATTAAATATAATTGGACTGTTACGGGTTGTTTTTGGTTGTATGAAATTCACTTTTGTGTAATAAAATGTTTGGTTGAAATGTTTATTTTAAAAGGCTCAGACAATAGTCACATTGGCGGCCTCACAATTTAAGGTTGATAACTTAATAACCGCTGGGAAGACCTGTGGGGTAATTGCACATTTACAGTCGCAATGGCTTTCATTTTGACACTTCAATAACATTCATTGCGTGAATTACGTTGTTGAGCAGACAAATTTTTCGAGCAATGGATTAGCAATATCCTTCAAAATCATTCAGATTTTAATTGAAAATGTGTTACGCAATTAAGGTACTGAATGAGACTCGCACAGACCAGGGAAGCATGCCACAAAAAGAGGGAGGCCTATAATACTGAGCAGTGGGTTGAATAATGGTGATGATTATGAACTTGATAATATATCTACAACCATTTTAGCACAGAATCCTCTTTTCTTACATAATAGGAACCTTGTTCACGGCATGATGGCGATTTCACACAATAGAATCTCGATTTCGTGGTTGAATTTTATCCCATAATATACATTCCTATTAATCTACTATAGTTTAAGGGCGTTGAAGGGTTGGGGAACAATTAATTCCACAGATATTGCACATACAAATTATATTTCCTACTTCTCCAGAATGGTTTCCATTTCTATTTTTCACACTTTAAACGCTTAAGAGCTACGCTCTTGTGGGTGCATCCAGCTCTCTCTATTGAGGGCCAGCTCCTTGACCCGCTTATGAGAAACTGAAGGTCGAGCCATATAAGGGCGCTATAAAGGTACCTTTATAAACATAACATAACATCACGCCTGTAATCCCCGAAGGGTTAGGCAGAGGTGCACCTATAGTACACCCACATTTCGCCAGTTATGTTTAAGTCCCATGTAATAGGAGGCGAGCCTATTGCCATCAACCGGGCACAAATCCAGACTCCGGGCTGCTACTGAGAAATTTCAGATAGAAAAACCCAATAACACTTTGCCCGACCTGGGAATCGAACCCAGGACCTCATACTCAGCAGTAGCGCTTGCGACCACTAGACCAACGAGGCCTTTATAAGTACGCCTGTAATCCCCAAAGCGTTAGGCAGAGTTATATTAGTATACCAACTCAAACTCAAAGCATTTATTTCAAATAAACCAATTACAGGCACACTTTTGAATTGTCAAGGGGTCGGTCAGTCAGAATAATGAAGCTAGTTGCCCATTCCAAAGCGTAGTAGGTACCTATGGAGAAGATCGCGCAAGAAACTCTAACTAAGGAGGCGAGGAGCTAAGGTACTATCTTCATCAATTAATCGACGTTCACAAGAAACTAGAAATGCGAAAACAGTAACTCAGTCATTATGATTAAAGGCAAAAATTTCCTGCGGAAAAATTATGTCCTTACCTCAGCCCAGGTACAAAACCTACATAACTAAAATACCTTAATCCCTGTAAAATTAAATACTTTACTTCACAGCCTCGGGCACAAGTAATTCGCTCAAAAAAAGTCCAACCTTACTTTTTAGTTAGTCGGCGATCTACCCCAAAACTTTAGGTACAGCTGCGCTTAATGCCAAGTGATAAAATATAATTAATTTGCAGCAGCTTTAACTATGGAACATGAATTTGTTTCTATGTTCAGTAACATTGAAATTAAGAATTGGTCTTTATTAATTTATTATTTTACATGGGACATAACTGACGAAATGTGGTTCTATGTACCCGAGATATTACGGAACTTCGATTCCGACTCCGACTTCGGTTCCGATAATTTTGAATCGGAGCTACACCGAACATCGAAACGCAGCCATGCACGTGACTAGAGCACGTACAAACAAGTTTATCTTTTCGCCTGGATAATTTTCATACACGTTCGCGCTCGAAGTATGTGACGCGTCTCAGTTTATAATTTTTTTTATATACACAAAACAATTTATAAACTGAGACGCGTCACGTTAATTTGTTAAATTATGTAAGTTGCGGTGTATTAAGTATTTTAATTGTTATGATAAGTTAAATTTCAATATGAAGCCAACAAAAGTGTTCTATGAAACATCTTTCTTCTACCTCCGCCTCCGACCCCGGCTCCGGTTCCGACTCCGACTCCGGTTCCGACTGAGATCAATCAGATATAAAACTTCCGACTTTGACTCCGGGTCCGGTAAAACAAACTCCGGAACATCTTTACTATGTAGGTACACTTGTTCAGGTGTACTGAATACCACGTTTCGCTAGTTATAAGAGATTTATGAGAGCAGGTTGCTCTTCGAGGTATACATACATTATAAAGGAATTCATTACCCTCGATGAGTGGGTTGAAGACATTGTTATCAACCTGCGAGGCCTATGCGGCGGAGCATGGCTTAATTTACAACTCGAAAAAGAGTGAACTGCTTGTATATAAGGCACCTAAGCAGCAGCCGCGCAGTGTTCCGCCCATAAGTCTCAACGGCGTAGCTCTGAAAACTGTTGACAGTTTTAGGTACCTTGGCCACATTGTCACGAGCGACCTAAGAGATGACGTAGATATAGAGAGGGAGCGCAGGGCGTTGTCTGTGAGGAGCAATATGCTTGCCCGCAGGTTCGCTCGTTGTACTACAGACGTCAAAGTAACCCTTTTTAAGGCGTTCTGTCAATCCTTTTACACGAGTGGCCTGTGGGTATCATACACGAGCCGAGCATACAACGCCCTGCGTGTTCAATTTAATAATGCTTTTAGGATGCTGTTGGGGCTGCCATGGCGTTGTAGCGCTTCAGGTATGTTCGCGGAGGCTCGCACAGATGGTTTCCATGCCATCATGCGAAAAAAAGCGGCCTCCTTACTACAGCGCCTGCATGGTAGTGACAACAGCATTCTAAAAATGATCGCTGCCAGACCGGACTGTCCCTTTCAGGGACACTGGGTGGGGACAGTCCTAGGTCTGCGTAAATAAATAATTTGTAAAATAATAATAATAATAACAATACTAACCTACTTATTTAAGCACCATTGTTACTAACACCACTATACTAACAAAATTATGGACCTTAGTCTGAAATAAAGTTTTATTTAATTTAATTTAATTTAATTACTTTTTCTGTAAGAGAAATCTCACTGGGAAATGGAACCAACAAAGGAGGACCCTTCATGTCGTCACCCACTTACAGTCACCAACGAACAAAAATAATTGTACCTACTTGACATCTCTGAAAACTTTTTAAGGCTTCATTAGCACCCTTTCAAGGGGTGAAAGTACCAACTCCATTTTTATCCCCCGAAAGGATGCTAATTAATTCAAAGTCAGTCGATATACTTCTGAAATAAATTCGTACTCCCATTTCCCGTACACAAAAGTTGTTGCAATTTTTATATGGTCATTCCACTCTCAGTCTTATCGTCTGTGGCTGTCACGGCCACAAGATCGATCATCTACGATAGCTGGATTACTACTAGAAGCGAATCGTTCAAAGACAAGTGTCATCATTTCGTGAATGTACTTGCATCCGGTCAAAACAAACTGGTGTTTTGTCTGTTCAGATTGATTGCTTTCGATTGAGCCGTCCGGGAGACCCGCACGGGCCGCCCGCACACAGAAGATCCGTACGGGTAACGCCCGCAGTGTTCTGAAACGATGGAGATAGTACGATAGAGTTGCTAGCGTTGTGGGGGCTCTACCTGGAGCGGGTCGCATACGGACCGTAGATTTTAAAAGAGTAACGGTGGAGTTTCTTGCCCATTCTTCTCCATACGAAAACCTTACCTTTTGGAAGGGGCGACTAGAATCAATTCTATTATTTTGTAAATTTTGACGTTCAAAAGTGCCATACATGGGCCTATTTGAAATAAATGATTTAACTTTGATTTTGACCAATCCGCGTCGCTGTGAAACAATGTTCTAGCGCCTCAAGTGTGTCTCCGTTCCGGGAGCCCGTACGGCGGCCCGCACGGGTCTCCCGGACAGCTGTGAAACCAGCCATAGCCACCGACAGCCGCTACCGTGCTGTAGATGACCCGCACTCGTGTTTAATATTTCGTGTTCCTAATAGTTTCTTGTGTAATACAAGTTACAACTCACGCTTGCCAACGACACGCACCCTTACTACCCTCGTTGAGTGTGCCTTGACCGCTCATCCAACATTAAATTGCCACTTGACAAGACATGAAGGTTAATGTGATATATCATCATTTCTGTGTTACTTGAAGTGGGGTAGGCTGAGAAGTGTACTGACATTTCACCAGTATTGTTAAAGGATATATAGACGGATATGTAGACGTAGTGACACTAATTTGGGAAAATATCTACTTTAACTTATTTACAATGTAAATGGAAAAACTGTAAAACTCGAATTGGGAACGCAACTAGGGAGCCCAAACTCAGGTAGTCGCGCTCGCGACCACAAGATCAGCATGCATATAGTGAAGGAAATGTTTATATAATTATATTTCTATAATTAGGTCTAAACAAACATTTTCAATCATATTTCCAAAACTACTTGAGATCGGCGTTTCTAATCCGACAACTTAGAAGAAACACCGAAACAAACTCAGAGTCTCTTTTAAAGTCCAGACATAATCTTCGTCAGACGAAAATCGTTCATTGTACAATGTGTGAAATCATCTTGCTTTCTCTATGTGTATGTAGGATTTGTGTTGTCTCAATCCGTTCTTTGGCGTACCACAAATTACAGACAGTCAAGAAAAGTGGGTCACTTCCTTGTTGTATCGTGTCGTGTGTCAGTTCGCTAGTAAAACGGTCTGCAGTTTTTGTTTTGTCATAAAAGAATTCACACCTGGGGCCATATTTTTCAATTCGTACAATTAGCCTTAATCAAAAGAAAAGTACGTTTTATTATTGTAATAAATTTGCATATTTTGCCAGAGAGTACCTGTCACAATCTGAAAATTCATTTGATATAGTTTCCTATGGTTATTTCGGCGTAACGCCATAATGATGTTCAAGTCCTTGCACAGTTATTTTACATCTGATTTTGCATCATAGTGATCTTTATTCTCATTGCACACTCGCCTCTTGCTGAGGTGTCGAGTACTGCTGCGGCAGGTAGCCGCCACCGGTCACACGTTTGCGATGAATCCATACAAAACGTATGGAAAAGCATGTGAACTGCTTGTCGCTGGGCTACCGTTTGCTGAGGTCGGTCGCTCGTTTACGCCATTGTCATTATTACTTAAATTATTACTTTATATTTTGCATTCAAAATTACATTCTGAGACTTTTGTTCCGGTCCTAAAAAAACGAAAATTCAATAAAATCCCAACTATATTTTTTTACATATATTTGAAATATTTACCAAGACCTCATAAAAAAGAAGAGCTTTATTTACGCAAGTTCACGTCGCGTGCCACAGAAGGCGCGAACAGAAGTGCCGTAAACCATTTAAAATAGAAATTCTTGGCATAAAGGTACTGACCATAGGCTCATGCATAATGTAAACGACGAAAAGAATTTAGAAGAACCTGAACTGCTACTGAATCTGATAGTGATATCCGGAAAATGCTTTGGATTACAAGTAAATAACAGATACCATGCAAAGTAAAAATAGTTAAAACAGTGCATTATTTTCAAATACCTATAGGTGGACGGCGCCGTTTATTCACGTTATTAGATTGTATTTTGTGATATACTGTAATAGATTTAGGTCATCATAGAAGCACAAAAAACTTAAACTGTAGACTTAACTTAACTTAACTTAATAATTTAGTGGTAAAATAATGAAAAAAAATATAATTGGAAACACAAACCAAACCTTTTGAAAGATATCTACAAAAAAAGTAAAAAAAAAGAATATCATAAAAATAAAAAAAATCTAATAAGTTTATCACAACCAAGGAGTATGCAGCAAATACTTTGGCTATAACGATATTTTTGAGCATTATGTAGCATACCTTGTTCATCAATTAGTGTCCTTTTTGGTGGGCGAACCGACCGAGTAACGAAAAGAAGAAGTGTCCACTAGTACTCAATAATAACTTAACTTAACTTCAATAAAAGCAACAAATTGCATAACAAACCTTGCACCATAAAGCATGGTACCAGGGCAGAATAACACGCCATAGCTTATCTAGCAAACAGCTGACGTACCAAAAGTGCCACAAATGGCATGTAACAACGAAAACTTGCGGCGTCCGAAGTGCCTGCATTACTTATGAGACTTTATCGACTGTCGATATTGATGTCCCGTGGGAAATAGAGGCTAGATAATGTAATTCGTTGACTTTGGTAATATGATGTTTTATTGAAAAGTTTTGTTTAGTGAAAGCGAATTTTATTATTTTTTGAGACCCACGATTTTCATGAAATTGCAAAAACAATGTAGTTTTATAAATAAAAAAAACAGTGGCACTCCGGGAGTGCGGACAGAAATGAAAACTTGAAAAAAAAATCGGCACCGCGGTAATCAATGCGCTGATGTCTTTTACTCCACGCACCGCGGTAATCAACGCGTTGATATCTTTTTAATGGTCAAAAGCTGGTGTCATCACAGTGTCACGAAATCAATGGTTTAGTCCCACCTCAAAAATGACCAAGCGCCTAAAGAAGTTTACACTTCAAAAATTGAATAAAATGAAGGTAGGTTTTTTTTCCTACTAAAAGTTTAAAATCAGTCACTTAATAGATGATCTACTAGCCCATAACTATCATCCAGAAATAAATAACCAACCCTATCGACTTCACCTATTTATACATTTGACCTCATCACTAGTATTGCACGCCCGTTGCCTGCAACAAACTTAAATTTAGCTCTGACCTACAGCCTATTTCAGACTGTATTTCGGTCTAGACATAATAGCTTCGAAATAAACCTTTTTCAAAGTTTTTCAGCTCAAGTTAGGCCTTAGTTTTGGATGAAAATTATGAGAACGTGGTCTGAAATATTTAGGTCGTTTGGAATGAAAAAAGTTTCTAAGATTTCGAAAGTTTTTGTAACGTAACTAAGTTTTTGTGTTTTTTATGTTCAGAAAGTTATAAAAATATAAGCTATAGCTAGGTTACTTTTCCTCTCCTCTCATATCTTGGCTTGCTATTAGCCAGCCATCTAGGTGGTAAGTTGATTACGTAGCTTACTGTCCAGACATTGCCACTCGCAATGACTATTTTAGTGCACCCCATACCTACTTATATATGACAACGGCAGTCGTTACATCAGTTTACAACTATTGAATTTAATATTACGAAATTCTTAGCATTTTATCCATGTTTCTGTTCATATTCAAGAATAAATTTCTCGCGTGGTCGAACACGAAGCAACTTTGTAAAAGCGTGCACCTCCCTCATTTACCAGGAATGTAGGAAAGGAAAGCGGTCTGGAAATATAAAATTTAAGCGATTTCAACGATCACTCCGGGGTAAAGAGATCGTCTGATCATAAACACTGACTGAGATGGCTGTTGAAATGCTTTTTTTTTTACATTTTAAATGAACTCGGCGGGGAGATAAGACGCTTGGCATAACAATATAAAATTTGTTTACAGAAACGAGAGGTTGTAGGTGATTTGAAGAGATTGATTAGAAATAAAAAAATATTTATCTATGCCTGAACACATTTCTTAGCTGTGGCTTTTATCTCTTACACACTGTGGATTCGCATCGTAACGCAAAAACATGAGAAGCGGCCATGCGTAACGCAATTCATGAATGAACTCATTAGGCTAACCAACTTATCTCAAAATCTTTAAAAGAATATTTCTACGCTCAGCCGCTCAGCGCTCTTACGACATTCAATACAGAGTGCAATTTTGTGCAAAAAGTCATTATTTCACCACTGAATTCAATAAAAATCTTAGGCAAAGTAAGAAAATTATCTCTCTAAAATCTTAGAAAGACTTAGAGAAAGCCATCGTAATGTTTATATTGTCTAATACCTATATATATTTTTATAGATCCAGCAAAACAAGATTACATTCTTGTCGATTTTCAAAAGACGTCAGAAACGGTCGTATCGAACACCGTCCCGAGTCCCGACCGACCCGAGTCGTGTCCCGATCAATTCGTTCCGACGCTCAGGAAAAGTTTCATTTATAAGATTAGTTAAGACTCAGGATTGGCAATAAACTTTCAAGGTTAACTCCCGGATGCTTTTTCTTTCATGAATTAGGGGGCGATTTCATTGGGGAAGAACGAGGCGGTATAAGACAAGACAAATAGGGAAGTTAGAAATAAGAAAATTTGTAAGAGAAATGTCCTTCCACTACAGATTGTTATCCGATACCAATTTGTAATAAGTTTTATATCAAATTGACGGTACTATCAAACGTAAACCTGCATAAATCCGTCATACATTCATATATGACCTACCGTATCAGATTCTGCTTATTATAATTGCAAAGCATTGCGTTGTATTGCTAAATGCAAATAGATTTGTTACAGCTGTTGTGGCAATCATGTCATTAGGTTTAAATAGGTCCTTATTTTTACTACTTTGTTAATCTTTTATATATAATCTTTTCTTTTAGATTTTATGAATGTGAGAACGTTGTAGGCTCTAGACTTGTGGACCATTTTCTATTTAACTAAGTACCTGATACTTGTTGATAGGCCTACACTGTCTTCTCATACCTATTAACACTGTGATTTGAAAACATTGTAGAAACCATTTATTTTTAAAAGAGTAACGTTTAAAAGAGTTTCATGTCGGCTCTTGTCCATAGGAAGCGACCAATTGGAACGGTGCACCTAGCTTCTGACGTTTCATTTGTGCCCATGTAGGTTTATGTGAAATAAAATATTTTGAAATTGAAATTCTTCATACGTTGTCTTGATAGGTCGACAATCGTTGGTCACCCGTCACCTATTGTTTAATTTAGATATGATTGTCAATCTTATTATTTTACAACACCTCAGTCCCCACTACGCGTGGTCTATGAGGGTGAGTGATATCGCCGTAAAAGGTATCTATGAGTACCTAGTATAAAGCTACCTTTTACAAGGTATGTATTTCATTGACTTGAATGTGCCCTGGCATGTCATGCGCACTCTAATGTCCCGCTGATGGTGGCGCGTGTGTTGGATCATTTAGCTCCCTTCAAAATGGTTGGGCTGAATGGTGCTAATCCATGTGTCAGGTTCGTGAACGGGCGCCGTCAGTAGGGACTGGTCAACTCTTAGCTGCCACGGCTTATTTTAATTTAATTTAATTGTTTTATTTTAATCTTTTTATTACGGACACTTTTAACGTTCTGTATCATTTTCACATGTATAATTTCAACATGATTGATGTAACCAATATTTTGTAACATATTATTTTGATTTAATAGAGTGTTCGTGGAGTTTCTTGCCCGTTCTTCTCCATAGGTACCTACTACGCTTTGGAATTGGAAATTAGCTTTATCTTTCTGACTGACCGACCTCTCGACAGTTATAAGTGCCTGAAATTGGTTTACACATTGTTTAAACATTCAAATCCTATTAGTGGGATAATACTAATGATTGTAATATTATTTTGAATTTATGCGAGCCTAGTACTTTTTGTTTGGTTACTCTCAGAAATGGTGCATATCGTATCGTGAACAGACTGTCTTGTATGACGATAACTTATTTTTATAACATCCGATTTTAATGAAACAAAGCCTATATTCTAATCCAAATTGATCTCTGTTTAACTGTGGAAACTACATGAAAATCCGTTCAGTATTTCCGGAGATGTGCGCGAACAAACAAACAGACGGACACCGGATTCTACTATTTTATTATATTATAGAATGCTTTAAGTTTGATTTTGGAAGAACACTTGCATTGACAGTAGCATATTTTGTGATACGCACTAACGATACAAAAAATTCCTAGTTTTTCGCCGGGCGTTCAAAAAACTCTCTCATTCTGAAATTAGCACACTGGAAGCTCGAACTCACTTAACCATCGTTGTTAGCCTGTGATAAACTAGACACAAAATGGCCGCCGCGCTATGGCCGGAGTGTGGCCACTTATGGCTAATGGCTCTTTACACAATGGACAGGATCGTTCGACGTATCAAATAGTTTACTTTATAATTTCTTAATCTTGTTAAGGCCATGATAACCGACTTTTAATGATTTTATACTGAAGATCACGTCTAAAGGCCGTAGTGTTAATGATTTGGAAAAAATATATGTTAAATTAGAGCATTTTCTAAGTAACTTAATATACGAATATTTTAGAGTATACCTTAGTACACCCACATTTCGCCAATTATGTTTAAGTCCCACGTAACAGGGGGGGAGCCCATTGCCATTGCATTGAATTCATTAGATTTGAAAAAAAAAACGATTTCCATCATCTTCTTTTAGTGTGGTTAGTGACTACACCCATCATATAACTGAAGATTAAAAAGATTTTTAAAAAAATAGAAGTATTTTTCCACCTAAATCTTATGATAAGGAAGACTTACTATCACTTATTTCTCATATTATCTTAACCAGAGCATTCTCAAAAAAAAACTTTCACGAAACTGAAATTCGCTGATTCACGAAGTAAATGATCGTCCGTTTTCTAAAGAAAGGCTAATGACCGTGAGACCAATTTCCTTGAGATGATTTGCGCATTCTTAATTAGAACTTTAGCAATTCTCGCTTTCCCAAGACTCTTAGGCAATAACTTAGATGAATATTATGAATATAATATTTAAGAGACCATACTAACTTAGGTTAAATTCATTATTGCTTTTTATCTGGCTCGCACCATACTGCTGGCGGACTGAGTGAGAGCGAGATGGAGTGGGGAGCTGGCGGCTCCAATAGTTTAGGTAATTGCTTTTTACGGCAAAAATAAAGAGGTCAAATTGTTTGTTTGTAAGTTAGTGTGTAGGAGGTAAGCTCCGGGACTACCAGTCGAATTTGAAAAAATCTTTTTGCTTTGGATAGCCCACTTCTTGAGCTTCAAAGTTATAGGCGGACGAAGTCGCAGACAGAAACTATGAAAAAAATAAAAACATAGTCGTTGCTTTATAGTTAGTTCAGGTATTATGAAAAGTTTCATAATCTAGTTTGAAGTATTTTTCAATACCACCGGTTTATTATTCGGTTTGGAAGTAACTTTGGATTTATTTTCTATCCAGAAAATTTTATGAAATTGTACTTAACATTAATCTCTTTGACATTAACTTTAACAAATTTATTTCAAAATTAATGCTGCAGTATTTTCTATATAACGGAGGATCATGCTAAGAAATTTGAGGTAGTATAAGGCCCTTAAGGCAAATCTTATTTTTTACTGACTGCGAAGATGGGTTTTGTCTTTGGTTAGAAGTGTTATCAAGGGTAGAAAAGAGCGATTGTATTGCTAAGATTTCCATAATAATATCATCTTAGCTTATTGTTTCCACTGCCGAACATAGGACTCCTTTGACAAACTTATTTAGATTTGCTTATTCTGTGAACAGACAATATTTTCTGATGTCCTCCTTATTTACACAAATGCAACAAAAGGTCCCAAAAAACATTTTGCAGCAGTAACTTAATTTTCTACTAGTCTTTCCCTTTGAACTTGGTCTCATAAATAATATTTTCTCTGACAAAACGACTTCCTGCTACCAGGCTAACATAAAAGCCAGGAGTTGTTAGCATACAAATGAGTGTAATCTGTGTTTCTTTGCAGGAACCGCATAGAGAGAACTGCTTCCAAACGATGGCGGGGTTCCGTACGAAGAGTTGCGTCTGCTGCTGTTTGTAAGTTACCCTATTATTCCTTTTATTTAAGTGTTTAAACTGAAGTAACTACATGCCAAAACACAAGACATGCGTATGGCGGGGTTCGAATCCAAGGTCGTGCTGCGTTGGACCGACGAATGTAGCGCATTGATCTGCTAAACCATCGCTGCGTGAACAACCGGCGGCGAAATTCTGAACTGCTATCTGAACGAACATTTAGTGGAAGACGTTGTACTTACACCGCCACCTTATTTAGTAAACCAGCACGCTTGCTAAGCGTGCTGGTTTGAACGGAACAAAAGAAACGGGTTTTGTCGACGGAAGAATAGACAAGACAGACAAACAATCACAATCTATCATTTTGTCTATTCTTCCGTCGACAAAACCCTTAGAAAACCTGTTTCTATGGTTGTCACACTACGTGGCAGTTGGTACAGTTGTCGTTCTAGTTAGGTAAATTACTATGATTCGTTCACCAAATTCCAGTCGAGTCCGAATCTTTACACGGGACAGAATTCTGCCTCTGATACTAATGTCACACAAACAACGGTTCAACAGAAGCAACCTGATTGCGAGCATACGCTGGCTATTGCAGACCTGTCCGTCGAATTTAAAAAAGTATAGCGACTTCCGCGCTGACATAAATACTTAAACAGTTTTCAAGCATTAACTTGGGATCCTAGCAGTAACCATAAAGATGAGTTTAATGCCCTATTTCTTCAGACCAAATAAAAAAGAAAGACATAGCGCTGTCAACAGTGACGTGTAGCTGGATTTGTAAACATGTGTGCACTTAGTGAGGTGTAGTTTGATTGTAAATGTGTGCGTGTGAGCGTGTATGAACAGAGCGGAGGTGTAGTTTTGCCTTGTTTCTCTGTATTTATTCTTCATTTGTCTTAGTTTTTTATTTGGTCTGAGTTCACATTTTTTTTTCCTGTAGGCCATCTCATAGCTGACCTCTGAGTTCATGACTATTTAACCGGTCAATCCTGTGGTTGCCTTAAGCTGCTACACTCAAAGCCTTCAGCTAGGGGCATACAAAAACTAAGCTAAAAAGCTAGGTGAACGCTCGCTAAGGGCACCTCCTGTGGGGTACGAGCCTCGGCTTAGGGCGTAACCGGAGGGAGGACATCAAAGATGGGACGGGCTGGGTCTGAGTTCACAACCAACAAGTACGTCTAAATTGAAGGTTCTTCATACGGAATACTCCACGGCTTAGTCCGCTATTTCGATAGCTGTTTTCACTTCAAATACGACCGCCCTACATGCCGCTGTTACAATTTGTCAATGTTAAACAAGATGACGTTGACTATCTTAATAATTATTTTAGCTAGACATTCGTGCTGGAGTGTACTTACTCTACGTATTGCTAACATAATTAGTTTAAAATACTTAACTCTTTATAAACATCTTTGAAGTTTTAAGCCGGCTCGTCCACAGGACTGTATTTATTTATTTATTTATATATACTTTATTGTACACCACAAAAATACATAACAAAAAATAAATCAAACACAAAAAAAAATGATGATGTGGATATATTTAGTAACCTTTTCCGCTTAGCTATTTCTAAAGAGTTTTGAAAAGACCCTGGAAGAAATCGACACGTGTTTCACCTCTCAACGAGGCATCCTCAGGATGACGATTAACTTGTCGTGAACTCGAACACGGCGTGTTGCCACACCAAGCACCGTCTGCGCTCAGTGCTTGGTGTGGCAACACGCCGTGTTCGAGTATTATTATGGATTTCCGCAAGGTCACGCCTGAATCAATTAACTATCTAAATCAAACTCTACAAAATATACAATGGGCGGCCTTTACTGTACTATTTCTATTATTTTGCATAATCAGTCTATAACGTTTCCACTGCTGTGACACAGGCCTCCTCTTTCTGTGCGATGGAGTGGGCTGTAATCCGCCACGCGGGCCCAGTGCGGGTTGGTTGATGTCACACGTCTTCGAATTTTTGGTTCTAGAATATATCGGTTACCTCACGATGTTTTCCTTCACCGTTCTGAGAACAGTACATGCATTTCTATTCTTACTACTTTAATTTACCTTTTAAAGAGCCAGAAAATATCTTGAATTAAAAAAAAAATCCTTGTTATTAAAGACTCACTAGACAGCACGGCGTGTCACGGCATTATAAAAGATTTTTTGTTGGCAGAAATGATTTTGAATCTTATTTTCATACATTACCACTCACATTTTGTTGATATCGTCACAAGGAGACTTGAGCATACCGCGGTAATCTGCGGTATGCCAAGAAAGGCTTCGGCATACAAATGGTTATGCTTTGCTGTGCCATCCTGCGTCGAATTCCGAATTGGTTCGCCGCGTAGTATGCTACGACATTGTAGCTGGCGTAGCGCGTAGCTTTAAAGATTTCGAATTTGCTACGCGCGCCGTAGCAATATTTCAGTCTTTTAAGGTGGAACTAGTTGATATTTTTTCCATACAAATTTCAGGGGGGTTTTACTCCACTGTTTGACATGGTACATCCAAAGTTAAACATGATATCGTTTTGTTTCATTATTAATTTTGTCTGTGCGGAAACAGAAGAGTAAAATATTAAGCCGTTAAAAAATTAGGAGCCCACAAAGATTCCTTTTTCTTGCTAATTTTAACGCAACTTTGGGGGTAAATAAGCAATAAAAGAAGTGTAAAATCTCCAAAACAAAGTCGGCACCGACAAAGCTCAATTGTCGAAGAGTTCAATAAACTTTATTTGTAATTGATTTATGCAGTGGTTTTTTCATAAAACCCTATTTTCAAAAGGACTTTTCGTAATTTTTTACGCACTCGTTTTACTAAAATAGTTCGGAACGGTGTTTGTGTGCGTGCAAACTAGACGTTGTGCCCGTAGACCAGTGTCTAACTGCTCATCACTGATACTATCTCTGTCGGACACGATGCCAGGTGACACAGCGTGCTTTTCGGCCATGCCCACTAGTGAGTTCGAGCCCGCGACTAGTGTCACCTTAATGCCGAACTTTGTAATAATCTCTAGATTTGACACACACACTTTGAAACACTTATTTTTTGACCTCGTATAGAACTTTCTGTTTTTATTTTCATTTTACTTTGTTTTTTTTTTTTGTTTATCTACGAATGTGTTTAGTTTAATTTGTGATCTCCTGTGCTCTTTTCTTTCTTTTTGGGCATATCTTTAAAAAGGAATAACATATTTAAAAAATATACGCGTGCCTTGAAAACCTCCTTCTTTTTTTTTCGACGGCTAAAAAGCTGATAAACACCATGGATTAATAAGTTTCCTAGAATGAAAACTACGCAAAGTAACAATGTAAGAGTGAACTTACATTGTTACTTTATTAGCAACATTAACATTGTTCATTTTAGTTTTAATTACCGCTACAAGCTTCGAATTTATAGCAAAGTTTAATGGTTTAATAAGAATGTTAAGAAAGAAAAAGTATTCATTGAGACGCGCACAGGAAATCACAAATTAAACTAAAACACACTCATTATAACATAAATAAAAAAACCGGCTAAGTGCGAGTCTCGCACTTACCATTATCTATAAAAACGAGCAAAAAAATCACGTTTTTTTTATGGGAGATGTTTATTTTATTCTGTTTTTCAGTATTTGTTGTTATAGCGGCAATAAAAATACATCATCTGTGAAAATTTCAACTGTCTAACTATCACAGTTCATGATATACAGCTCGCTGACAGACAGACAGACGGAGACTGCGGAGTCTTAGTAATAGAGTTCCGTGTTACCCTTTGGGTACGGAACCCTAAAAAAACAATAAAAATGCAAAGAAAAATTAAAATTAAAGCAGAAATTCCAAAATATAGAAAGAAAGAAAAAACGTTTATTTGCGGAAAACATGACGCAAAAATAGTTTAAAACACAAAAATGAGAAAAGGTTGTGGGAAACATGCGTCACATCGACGCAAATTTATGCTGAGATGGGGGCCTTTTTGGCCTCGCACAGGTCTTCTTTTTTGTTTACATTTTTTTTAAATTTAAATGTTTTTCTGAAATTGTTATTGTTTGTATAATTTTCTTAGTTTTAATGTTGTATTGCCTGTGCGTGTCCCAAATAAAAATATTTTCTTTCTTTCTTTCTTTCAAATCGGCAATCGCTCAGCATTATGCTGCGACCCTATGCAAGTCAGAGCCCTAGCGCTGGTTTTCAGCGACAGCCGGCGCACACTGGTCCCGAATGATAAAAAAGTGGACATTAAGAAATTTTTGACAGAAGGTCAACGGATTCGGCTGATTTTTTTTTTGTAGACAGCTGATGCAATTACAAATCACTTTTATAGATTAAGTTTTTGCCAAATAAGCCGTATTTTCAGAGAAAAAAAATATTGAAATATTTTTTGTATGAAAGAAATCCTAATTTTGTCTTTATCTTCCAAGATTCAAACGTATTCAAAATAAAACTTAGCGCAGCTTGTAGAGGTGCTAATTGCTCACCACTTTGTCATAGACACTCTTCTGCGATTTTGTGCTCCTTTTGAGTTACAGGCACTTTAAATATTTTTTGTATGAAAAAATCCTAATTTTCTCTTTATCTTCCAAGATTCAAACGTATTCAAAATAAAACTTAAAGCAGCTTGTAGAGATGCTAATTGCTCACTACTTTGTCATAGACACTCTTCTGCGATTTTGTGCTCCTTTTGAGTTACAGGCACTTTAAATATTTTTTGTATAAAAAAAATCTAATTTTGTCTTTATCTTCCAAGATTCAAACGTATTCAAAATAAAACTTAGCGCAGCTTGTAGAGTAACTCTTACAAATATATGAAATTATCAGTATCAAATAAACAAACAAGGAAATCTCAAAACGTGTTCAGACATGTTTATGTACAGGTAAGTTATTGTGTGACTCGTATGTAAAATTTTTTTTGTATAGAGTCATTGCTTAATTACCCTATAAGTGACGATTTCGGCTCTATTTGGTCATCTAGTCGAACGCGTCGAAAACGCTGAATGATGAATAGGTATATAAATTGCAATTAAAAATTCCCTTTGTAGTTTTGCGGTATTTATGTAGGAGCACATCTTAGTATGTTTTATTTTCTCGTGACTCATCCAAATTGCAAGAATATTTGGCTCATTATCTAACTACCCCATTAAGTAATGAGGTAGTTAGGTAATGAGCCATTATCTAACTACCCCATTAAGTAACGGGATAGTTGGGTAATGAGTCATATATCAATAGTATAAGGGCAAGCGGAACCCGTTTTTGTTCATTACGCGTCTTGTGCTCGTAAAAACAACACAATTTTTTATCAACTATCACCACATTGTAACTTTTATTTATTTGCCTGTAACATTTTTGTATCAAAATGACTACATTTGTGACTAATTTAGACATTTTTTCTTTTTTGAGTAATAGTGGGTGCCTTAAAAATAGTGATTTACTGTGTCAAACCATTATAAATCGTATTTCAAGTGAAATTCCAAACGAAGAGCTCAGTATTATCAAAAAGTTTTGCCAAAATTATACGTCAAACCTAGCTAGAAGATAGGACAATTCAGGTAGAAACGAAAGATTTGGTGTTAAAAACAAGGAGTGGTTGGAGTCTAAAATTTTGTGGCCAACTTTAACTTCTGTGAATTTTCCTATGTTGTTTGATCCAGAATATACCATAGAGGACATTTCAGTAGACGTAGAAGAGCATAATTTATCGTACGAAGAGGAAGCGGGTGCATCTACATCAGAAGCTACCACAAATACTCCCAGAACTAGAAATAAACGACCATTTGAAGATTTAACAAATAAGCAGAAGAAAAGACGTTCTTTGTCTCTTTTGGAGCATTCCGAAGAAGAGCTGTTCTATGCTCTTATTGCTAAACTTAATGAAAACGGGCGCACTGTTTGTTCTAAAGTTATTAAGTGCCTCTCAAATAAGCCAGAAAAGGTGCAAGAAGTAAGTGACTTTTTATATAAAGCTTCTGATAAATCGATTTCCGAGGAAGACACCTTAGCTCTTGCCACAGCATTGAGTTTATCAAAATGGCAATATCTAACTTTGAGGTCCATTTTAAGTACAAATGGCACAGCGGCTTTTCCATCTTACCAGAAGTTACTGTTGAAGAAGAAAGAATGCTATCCAGCAAAAGAAGATATTGTGATATCGGAGTCAGGAGCTAAAATTAAGTTACAGGCAGTTCTAGATTTAACTGCCGAGAAGATTTTGAAAGTGACTGGTTCAAATATTAATGGTGGTGTTTTGAAGCTAGTTAGTAAATGGGGCTGTGACGGAGCTTCTTCACAAAGTTGTTACAAACAAAAACCAACTGGTGACATATTTTCAGAATCTTCTGTATTTATGGTTAGTTTTGTGCCACTTCGCCTTATGAGTGACAACGATGTGATAGTATGGGAAAATCCGCGCCCTTCTTCAACAAACTATTGCAGACCAATTATGTTCGAATTCAAACAAGAAACAAAAGAATATATTCAGCAAGTAGAAGCAACATTACAAGAAGAAATTCAGAACCTTCTACCAACAAAGTTATTTGATGGCGAATTTGAAGTATTTCATGAATTGCATATGACGATGATCGACGGCAAAGTATGCACGGCACTTTCACAGACACAGTCTGCAGCCAATTGCAACATTTGCTTAACAAATCCGAAAGATATGAACAACTTGAACCTCGTTTTTAACAAACCAGAAAACCATGATATGTACAAATATGGTTTATCTTCACTTCACATGTGGTTGCGATGCATGGAATGTATTTTGCACATATCTTACAACTTAGATTTCAAAAAATGGGCGGCTCGGGGTGAGGACAAACTGCTCCGAAAATCAAGAAAAGAGTTAACGCAGCATGAGTTTTTTGTTGTAACTGGCTTAATGATTGATATCGTCAAACAAGGCTTTGGGACAACAAACGATGGCAATACAGCTCGACGGTTTTTCAATGATTACGAAAGGTCAGCTGAGATAACAGGAGTTAATGCTAATTTGATTAAGAGATTTGCTGTAATTTTGCTGGCAATATCTTCTGGGAGAAATGTAGATATTGAAAAATTTAGAATTTATTGCAGAGAAACAGCAGAACTTTATGTCAGCGAGTACTCGTGGTATTACATGCCTTCGAGTGTACATAAACTTTTAGTGCATGGTGCAGATATTTGCCAGCATTTTTCTTTTATTCCAATTGGTATGATGGCCGAAGAAGCCTCAGAAGCAAGAAACAAAGATTTTCGTTCAATCAGAGAAAAGCATACTAGAAAGATAGGCAGAATGCAAACAAATGAAGATATTTTACACCAGTTACTTATCAGCTCCGATCCGTACATTACGAACATAAGACCGAAGTTCACCAAAATTCAAAAGCAGCAGAGGTTTGAAGAAGCCGAAAATCTTCTAAAGGATGACGTTTCACCCAATGAACTCGATTTAGAAGATGCTGATGAGGAAGAAGTATACGTCGACATTTAGAATAATCCCCCACAAGATCCGCTAGCATAATTCACATTGTAACATACGCACGTTCATGTTAGTTTATTTAAGTTTGTAAGTTTGTAATCTAGTTTATTTAAGTTATTAAGTTTATAGGTACTGAGAAAAAATGCGCTTAAAATTAATTTATGTTCTAGTTTATTTAAATTTGTAAAATAATAGTTTACTTTAGTTATTAAGTTTACAGGTACTGAAAAAAAATGCGCTTTGTTTTATTTTTTGTGTTTGTTTTATTTATTTATTTATTCATATTATGTTGACGACAGCCCTAGCAAAGTATTACATTTGTAAACAAAGACTACCCACTGTTGGGGTAGTCAAATAAAAAGTTGTATTTTACATTTCATATGACTTATTAGGAAAAAATATTTAAAGTGCATGTAACTCAAAAGGAGCACAAAATCGCAGTTGAGTGTCTATGACAAAGTAGTGAGAAATTAGCCCCTCTACAAGCTGCGCTAAGTTTTATTTTGAATACGTTTGAATCTTGGAAGATAAAGAGAAAATTAGGATTTTTTCATACAAAAAATATTTAAAGTGCCTGTAACTCAAAAGGAGCACAAAATCGCAGAAGAGTGTCTATGACAAAGTAGTGAGCAATTAGCATTTCTACAAGCTGCTTTAAGTTTTATTTTGAATACGTTTGAATCTTGGAAGATAAAGACAAAATTAGGATTTCTTTCATACAAAAAATATTTGAATATTTTTTTTCTCTGAAAATACGGCTTTTTTGGCAAAAACTCAATGTACAAAAGTGATTTGTAATTGTATCAGCTGTCTACAAAAAAAAAAAATAAGCTGAATCGGTTGACCTTTTGTCAAAAATTTCTTAATGTCCCCTTTTTTATCATTTGGGACCAGTGTGCGGCGCCGACGTAATGACTGACCTCGACTGGTGCAGCAAAAAAATATTTAGACGGTGTACCAGTACAGTGTACTTAAAGAAAATTAATTTATTAAAATTAAAATATGATTTAATATATTAAATAAATATAAAAACATAAAAAAGAAATGGACATACTTTATCCTATGTTAGGAGAGGAGAATATAGGAGGCCAAAATGCTCAAAAGGTTAGAATAGAATATAATTATTCTAGAACTTGAGTATACATCAAATTATATGTGATAGGTTTTAAAATAACAGGTTGCTGCATGTTTTGCCATTTATGGCGTACAAAACAACATATTTTTGGTTTAAATAAACCATTAAAAAATGGAGTCTTCGTCTAACAATAACAACAACAATTTGTTAACAATATGTAACACACATTCTTCTTCATCCACCAATTTTCCGACATATCTGAGCTGATACGTGATTATTTTATTATTTGCTAAGAAAAAAAATATTGGCAATCCATATTTGATGGCGCAACATCTCAGCTATTTATTATACGCCGCGCGTCGTCGTCATCTGGCGAATCGGTAATCGGAAGTAGCATTTTAGCCATCTTTACATAAAGCGGGCCGTGACTTGAAAACCATTGGAAAGCACGTAAGGATACGAATTAAATCTAAATACATTATAATTTATTAAGTACACATTTATCATTTGTGAAACCGGCTTATGCGGCACCGTCAACGGGACGTCAACAAGAAACCAGATTATTCGAACGTGACGTGGTGTGCTGTGGTCAATAAGCGGCCATAATAAATGTAAGTAGCGCTGACGCTCACGTTGACGTCCCGTTGACAGTGACGGGTGGAGAAACGGCCTAATACTAAATTATTATTCTAAATCCACATTTTACTCGAAGGAAGGCTCGAAGGACCAAAGTTTAAAATTTGGCCCTTAGAGCCAGATTTCAACCAGAGCGACTTATTTAAGGTAATGATATGTTTTATTTCTGTTCTCTTGAGGTGGTGAATCTCTCACATTTATCGGTGAAAGCAACTATTCAAATGCCAATTTAAAAGTATTGTAATTTCCAACTCGAAGTCTATCCATTTTTGTTTTACACAAACGAAAATGGATAGGCTTCGAATCACCGGTTTCTAAATTCCCAGACTGTCTGTTAACGTCTACTATGAAACCACATGGCAACTTATAAGATTGTGAAAATTTATAATGGGTTTGGGTTACGTGTGATAGCTTAGTGAAACGACGTAGTGAGAAATTATATCGACTGTAATTAACGCGGCAAAGCAGTGACAGAGTTTTACACAACTGTCATTTGACAATGACATATTACGTTCCTGCATGTTGCCAATGTAAACATTTAGCAATGTTGCATTCATTACTTAACAGATTGCTTGCCTTCCTCGTTGTTCTAGCTATTGATCATAGTCATCAGAGCATGAGGTCCTAGGTTCAATTCCCAGGTCGGATAAAGTTTTAGTAGCAACCCGGAGTCTGGATTTGTGCCCGATTGATGCCAATGGGCTCGCCCCCTCTTACACGGGACTTAAACATAACTGGAGAGATTGAGATACACCTCTGCAGTACCCTTCGGGAATACGGGCGTGATGTTATGATTGGTGTTGCTATATTGGTGTTCGCAACGAAATTGAGCAAAATGAAACACTAGCAAATTGTAAACTCATTGTAGCATGTTTATTTCTAGCGAACCGAATTCAGTCCGTTTCCGTACCGTGCGTTGTTGTGTGTGACATTCTGGAACATGCTGCCACCCAGCCGTAGGTAATGTGGTTAAAAAACATATATGTACTGAATTAAATCAGAATGTCAGTTCTCGTACATAAACAAGCGTTCAAAAGTCGTAACTCAACAACGCAAAAGTCAAAAATGTAGGTAAGTTAGAGGTTTTTTGATAGATTAAGACAGAAATTGTAATGTGAGCGGTTCTTAAAATAATCCTAATTGCTGTTTGGAAATCGATGTGTTTAGTCTGTTTCTGAGTTTTTCCTTTTTAACACTGTTGGTAAGCAGCATCGTAGTAAAAAGCCGTGTTATAAGCCAGTCAGCAAAGATGGTACCGGGACTACATAGAGAATGCCAGACGTACCTACTTAGGTATCGTAACTCATCAAGATTGATTTGCGACAAAACTTCTGATGTTGAAGAGTAAATAAACTGTTCACCTACTAGGATGTAGCCAGTGTTAATACATGTCACTATTCATGTCACTCAAGTAGAACTTAGTTCAAAAGTCTCATGTGCATAATTTTCCCTTCAAACTGGAGCACAGTTAAGCAGTATTAAGCGCCTACCCTTTCGGGGTATAAACCCGCGGCTTTTTAGACGGTTTTTTACTGTCTAATATTACACATTTCACGTTTCATTGTATCCTCCTACGGTATACAAATAAGCATACCTATCATCCATATAACAATCGAATCTTATAATCGAATTTCCACCCACTTCTCGTAATCCGATTGAGTTGATATTTCGCTCACCCATGTAGGTTTTGATGACATCACAATATCATGGTGGTATCTATAGGTATTATTATTACCGATCTTATGAAGCACATTGAAGGTGGTCCATTAAATAAAAAACTCTACCTAAATCAATATGCTACCACAAAACAATAATCTACACAAAAAGAGAGAACTGAGTCTGACCGAGGTCAGTGATGTTCAGGAAATAATATGTTAACAAACACAGCAAAAACGGACAAAAGCCTGCAATCTGCATCCGCAACGACTGTTCCGAATTTCTAAATGTTTCCGGATGATAATATAAACAGTACTTTTTGCATTTCCTGCTTTCCTAGTCCATCCGTTACTGAATTTCAATTTGATTTTGCAATTCAAAGTAGAAGATCATTTGAATTATTTTGGGTTTTTGTTGATAGAAAATGCTTAATACTTGCATTTTGCCCCTGTGATTGTCGATTTTCTGAAAATAATAGTACATTACTTCAGAGGGAAGAAAGTGACAGTTCCATACCGAGATTATGGCATTTGCGCCATGAGCTTGCGAGGGGCGCAAACCATTTGAGGTATGGAACTGTACTTTATCCTGAGGGATGTATAGTGCTTTTTATTACACCTACGAGGAAAATTATGGACATAAATGCATAGAAATGTTTATATTTAGTTAAAAGTACAATTATTAAAAGTGCAGCTATTATAAGATGTTACATTTTGTCCGGGTATCTTGATATTTTGAGACATGTTTACATCTTGAGTTAGTTGAAGGCTTGAAGAAGCCACTTCTTCCGTGATTCCGCGCGTTTTATATACAAAAATAATTTCGTTTTTAATTTTCTGTATGCACCAAGGAGGTTGGTAACTGGTAAAAAAAAACTGTATGTGGCCAGTAACAATTTACTTGAAATTTAATTAGTAGACAGTTAAAGTCTCTTGGCAGTATGACTGCTGACAAATAAAATAAAAAAGAAAAACCGGGTATGTAATGGAATTTCATACAAATCCTTCCGACCCAAGGGTGGGACCCTTGGGTCGGAAGGATTTTCATACAAACTTCCATACCTTGGGATGAAAGGATTTGAAGGGCGGGATAAAGGCGTTTCTTCCCTCTAATTGGTATAATTAGTATGTATTTTCAGAGCAGGTGTGATAAAAATATAATGAATGGGGCAAAATTATTACTCCCTTTGATATTTGCACATCTATTTGTATCATAAATATCTTGCTGTCAGGTAAAGAAGGTTATAAATAAATAATTTAGGACCAGAATATGAAATGATTTTTGGAAAATGCTTAAGAGTAAAAACATACATAAGTTTCTTTGTTTTCCAGATAACCTGTCCTGTTTCACCCACGGCTGCAGCACCGGCTGGGTATCGGGAGTACTAGGGAGCGAGGCATTAACAGGAGGTGCCTGGTTAGCCGCGCTACCATGCCTAGTCGCATTGCCAGCTGCGCCTTTCTTTGCTGTGCTGGCTGATGCGAGAGGACGTAAAGCCGGAGCGTTTTGTATCTGCATTAGTTTTATTGTGAGTACATTAGTTTTATTGTGAGAACTTTAATAATATCCATTGATATCAGGTTCTCCAACTAGACGAGCCGCAGTCTTGGCCAAACGAAACAGAAAATTAACACTGTTTACTTTTAATGAAACCGCGTAAGACGACTGCTGGAGAAAACCAACAAATAGTGGTTCACCTTAGCTCTTTAACGAAGTAACTGGAAGACGTTTTCCTATCAGTGGTATGAAGCAGTTGGACGGTAAAACAGCATTAGGAATTTATTCGATTTCATAGAAACTGCTAAGCACGTTGCGTAATTATTTTCATTTCACGTAATCAGGATGTAAAAATAAAAATGTAACCTTTGAAACTAAAAATATCCATGCTGTTCCAGATAAGCTGGTCGCTAGCAGCATGGTGTGGTCCCCGAGGAGTATGGGCGGCCAGGGTAGCAGCGGGGGCAGGAGGTGCAGGCGCACTAGCGTTGGCACCATTGTACTGTGCAGAAATAGCCCCAAGGACCAGAGGACTAGCAGCAATGCCAGCGTTGGCTTGCAGGTAATCGACATGCCATGCTAATAAATAGAATCTTATTCATAATCCTTTTTGAGCTTTGTCATGGTTGGGTAAAAAGTACATTCACCCAGCTCAAGACAATATCCTACTAGTGAACTGATTTCTACCAGGATCAAATGAAGCGAAGGAGCAATTTCTTTTTAACTCCAAAACTAAAACAATCTTCAATCACGTTCCAGTTGCGGCATTCTGTTCGCGTACGCAGCTGGCGGTGTTCTGTCAGCACATGCGCTGTCTCTATCAATGGCGGTGCCACCTGCTGTGCTCCTGGTATCACTCATCTGGCTACCAGAAACACCATCGTTCCTCATCAGCGTTGGAAGAATACAGGTTTGTCAAAAGAGCATTTCAAAGGGTTCTTCTATCTACAAACTTAAGATAATAGATTTCACAATGAAATCGTCTAAATCAGCAATGGCAATATTACTTTATCAAATTGCCGTTATCTTATTTTTTTTTTTTTTGGAACAACAAACAATTACATAATAAAATATAAAGACATAAAACTTAAAATTAACAATTATGTAATCAGCAGCGTTATTCACAGAATACAAGTAAAATATTAATAACACGCTTCAAAGAGAAGTTAAAAGTACCAAACATATAAATGAAAATAAAACAGTTATTATTTATATTAACTTTTGAATAATTAAAAGTAAGTGCACTGATTATGACACATGTTGACCTACAATAATCTAACAGTTAAAGGACAAGATGTCTAATTGTTTGATTGCCTCGTGAGTCGAGTTTCGGAATTTTACACGTGTTGCACAGAATAAATCGATGGATGTCAAGAAAGTGTTTATTATAATTGTCAACAAGACGTCGCAACGGAGCTCGAACACCAGCATTTGTTCGACACGCTCTCACTGCAAATAATGGTTGCTTACGCACTGCACGCAAATGTATTCTTCTGGGAACCAGATAACAAATTCTGTTGCAAATATCAGAACAGTTGTACGTGTTTCTGCAGAGGTCGTACAAGAGCACAGTCTCCAGAAACAACCGCCGGCCAGTAAGGCTTAGAAGATTATATTTTCCCAGTAAATCGACATAAGACGCAGAAGAGTGAAAGCACCTGTAAGTCATAGTTCTTAAAAATTTCTTTTGTACCATTTCTAGGCAGTTAGAATATTTAACGTATAGGGGATTCCACACCGCAACTGCATACTCTATTTGAGATCTAATTAAGGTCTTGTATAGATAAAGGTAGGTCTGAGGGCGCACAAATTCGGTGGATGACCGCATAACAAATTCGTACATGCGCCAAGCCTTGTTAACAATTGTATTAATGTGTACATCAAGATGAAGCTTGTCATCAAAAATGACACCCAGATCGCGAACCATGGTAACTCTATTTAAAGTGACATCATTTATAGAGTACTGGTATCTGTAGATGTTTTTGTTTTTGGTGATGCTCAAGTAACAACATTTAGGCACGCTAAGTTTTAGTTTATTACACGCACAGTATTCAGACAGTCTATTTAAGTCACTTTGCAAAGCAAGACAATCGCTAGTGTCTTCAATAGGCCTAAATATTTTTAAGTCATCTGCGTATAAAATAAATTTTGAATTTTGGAAACATTTGCCTATGTCGTTAATGAACAGAATAAATAGAAGTGGTCCTAAAATCGATCCTTGTGGAACACCTGATGTCACTGGTATAGAAAATGATTGATAACCATTAATCACAACGCGCTGCGTCCTATTGGAAACATACGACGAAAACCACCTCAACAGGTTCCCTCGTATGCCATTAAATGCAATTTTGCGCAATAACAGCTCGTGGTCGACCTTATCGAACGCTTTCTGGAAATCAGTATAGACTGAATCTACTTGAATACCAGCATCCATATCATTAAAAAGGTATTCTGAATACGCTACAAGATTTGTTACCGTAGATCTCCTTTTAACAAATCCGTGTTGTTGTGGAACAATAACATTATGAAGCAACGGATAAAGTACACTATGTACAGTAAGCGTTCAAAAGTGGATAGGCACGTTAAGAGTCGTTTTGCTGTGAACACGCGGTATAGTCAGTATATCTGTATGTGTAAATAACACGGCACAAACACCACAGAGAACGCTTTACACACTGTCATCACGTACTCGCGAAACAAAAATATATCTCCGTCGCTTTTGTTAGACACGGTAACACTCACGCATCATGCGCGTGACATTGGCCAGTTTATGTCATTGCTAAAATTCAAATTAATCTCATGTGTGCAGATAGCAGAAGGCGTTAAAGAGTTGGTCTGAGATTCGAGCTGGCTTAGGTTCTGATCTCGTAAAGAACATCGCGGTTTTTTTCTTTTCAAAATTTATTATTTTTGTTTTCAAAAATAATATTTTTTTAATATTGCTGCCTTTTTTATTAATTTTGATATTGCAATAAAGGGTTTAGAATAAAAGATATGTGATATCAAAATTAAACAATATTTATTAGATATAGATCTCAAGAAACTTAGAAGCAATTTGTATTATTTTGACATATTTAAATTATGAAATGTTTTAAATTTTAAATGGATTTTTTAGCCATAAATATTAAGCTTTGATCATGGTTGAAGTAATTAAACAATAAATAAGAATATTAGACTACTCAAAATGTAAAAAAAAACTACTTACAAAATAGGTGATTTTAAGGTTAAATATGGGCAGTTTGTTTATTAATTATTTTACATTTTATTTGGCTTTAATAAATATTGGTTGGTATTAAGGTTATAGCTTAAGTATTCATTTTCTTTACGAAAAGAAGATTGAAACTAAACCACAGATTTTAATTCTAAAATAATAATATTACTAAAATAATCTTAAACATTTTCGGTCAATTTGCAAGAAATACGACAAACACCATATTTCAATATGGTTTTTGTCGTATTTCTTACATACTTAAAAAAATCGTTACCACAAATTCATGCAATAACGAATGTGTTGTTTATTAAGTTGGTACGGTAAATATTTTAAGGTTAAAATATAGCAGTGTCCCTCTTGAAGTCTTAATATTATCGTGCGAAACTTAAACGTTCTTGTTTATGCCTTTCTGTCAAAAATGGTTTCCTAGCTGGTCTTCAGTGATGCAAGCCTTCAGAGTGCACGGAGAACGGTTCATAATACCGTGTTTAATAATTCAGCAAAATATCTCGTTGATATGCAACCATTTATTTCATATTTATTCACCATTTGACGTCGCTGCTTCTCGATAACAAGCCTCTTCCTAATATCTCTTAACCTTCACAATATTTCTCTAGAACAAAGAATAACATCGTATTTATTACACATACTAATTATTTATCATTCACTAATCGAATTAAACCTCATAATAAATTTAAAAACTTTAAAGGCATCTTCTGTCTCAACAATACCTCTGTTCTATCAACAATACCTTTGATTAAGATTTATGTTTAGTCAAATATGAAATATATAAATGATAACACTCACACTTAGTCTGGTGTCATACGATATTTGTGTAAATTACATTCACTTTTACGCAGCGCAATAATATTTGATCTCCGTTCAATATTTATATTTGACTGCATTTTGAAAATAATAACCACAACACCACTTTTACTTGTCACCAACAATAACCACGAACCAACAAAGTTCTATTAAATTAATACTCGTAACGAACTGTATCTGTCTACCCTACAGAAATCGAAATAATTTACTTAGTTTTCTGAGGTCTACCTGCTAAACTTTAATATTTATGTGAACAAGACGAATGAACCAAAAAAGAAATGATTATTGAACTAGGTCTTTATTTAAAAAATAACAAAAACTACGAATAGTAATTATTAAAAAAAATGACGAGCTAACCGCACGTGAGATTCGAACCCTCTCGGCTCGCCATAATCGCATATACCAAAGCAGGTTATCCGCTGAGCTAGCATGCTATATACAGTATTGCTCGAAATTATGAACTCGTATGAGTTGCAGACAAAGTAAGTATGTGTGTGTGTAACAACTTATAGAAGAAGGTCGTAAGTCAAACCGCAGCGTCAGTCTATTGGTTTGTGAGATTGCCTATGGACTTTTGGTCGATACTGTACAAGCTTTTCAAAGAGTTTCGATAAGGCCGACAATATTGATATTGGGCGATAGTTCTCGACGTCATCTGTAGGGCCAGACTTGTGTACCGGTGTTATGTTAGCTCGCTTCCAAGCATCAGGAAAGATTCCTTGTGACAGAGATCGATTAAAAATAATTTGTAGAGGAACACATATGTTTTTAGCAGTATTTCTGAGAAATATTGCAGGAATTGCATCGGGACCAGGCCCTTTTGAGGTATCTAAAGTTTCCAGGTGCCTCAATACCTGCTGAACTGATAATTGAATATTGTCCACAGCAGTACAGTCCTCAGAACAATCTGCGCTTGAGCAAAAATCATTTGACAAAGTGGAAGGTTCATAGACAGATTTAAAATACACAGAGAAGAGATTGCAGATTTCATTAGGGTTGTTTGAGGATTGATTCTTAAAACGCATACTAGAAGGAATTCCTTTGGATGATTTACGGTTTGAGATGAATTTCCAAAAATAATTAACATTTTGATTAATACTGTCCTCAACAGTATTGATGTACTGGTCATAACAATGTTTGCACTCAACGTGAAATCGGGATCTGAAAAGCGAAAACTGTTCATAATCTGACAAATTTTTAAATTTTTTCCACTTTATCCAAGCTCTACACTTGTTCCTAAAAATATGTTTGAGAGCCGGTGAGAACCAAACTGGAAACCTCGATGACTTTACTGATGTTAAAGGAATATGTGTTTTGATAACATTAAAAATGATATCGTAAAAGACCTCCAGTGATTCTTCTACAGAGCAGTTAAGTAGAGAAGACTCCCAATTTATTTCCGATAGATCTTGGTTAATATCGTCGTAATTCGCTTTATAATAGTTAAATCTTTTAATTGTATTACGTCTCATATTACTGTTTCGTGTCTGGAAGGGAATCAATACATAAAACGGGGGATGATATTGATCAGGAGGCAATAAAAGGTCATTAGTTTCGCACACTGTGCAGTCACCATTACTGATAAAGAGATCGAGTATATTATTACTTATGTTTTTATGTGTGTTGTACTGGATAGCATTATGTGTGTACAGAAAATTACTCACAACTCCACCCACAGGGGTGTTATTTCCGCAGACCTGACCAAAGGTGGAGTGATTACTGATGTTGGTATCCCAATTAAGAGAAGGTAAATTGAAATCACCAATCAAGTAGAAGCGTTCAACGTCAGTATCGTCAAGGTAGGCATCCAACATTTGAAAGTAGGCATCATAGACAGAATCCGGAGTTTTTGGTGGCACATAAGCTGCACTTATCATATGCAATTTACCCCTATTTATGCTAGGTATCTGAATAATAACATATTCAATGTCGGCATATAAAGCTGCAACAGGGTTGATTCTAACCGCACATAGTGATTTTAGAATCGCTACCAGGGTTCCACCTCCTTCCTTCTTACCAGTGGCTTCACGGTCGCGGTCGCACCTATGTACAGTGTAGCGATCATCAATGAATTCAGCGTCAGATATCTCAGGCGTAAGCCAGGTTTCCGTTAGGACAATAACATCGTAGCAATTAGCCAGAATATTTATGTATAACGTATGCAGTTTGGTGCGAACTCCCCTACAGTTCTGATAGTAAACTGTAAGAGACTGATCATCCATTACTGAAGAAAGTACTACAAATAAGTATGATAATATTATAATACATTAATAAAGCCTTCATGACAACGAGAGAAATGTGCAACACGACAGCGATGTAATATAGGCAATATAGTGGCACATGAAACAAAAGCTTGAGCATATAGACATAAACCAATAATAACTTAAAGAAGAGTTGCAGTTTGATAAGCATCGAGTGAAAAAAGTAAGCGCACGCAAAGCAATCAATGAGATAGATAAAATACAATGATAAAATAATAAATATCGGGAATTGGCAAAACAAATATAAGAGAATCGATAGGTACGGTTTGTAGTTCTGAATGTTGACAGTGTCAATGAGTAGAAACAGAAGACCCAGCTGCTGGCGAGGCGGGTTTAATTTTACAAACGTCTTGCGTAGATTTGATGGCGAATGCTCGCGCTCCTTCCTTTTCTCTAGCAAGAATGGTGCCGTTCTTGACCCACACGAACTTGAAGTTATGCATGGTGGCTGCATTACGACATTCCCGAAATAACTGTTTATTTTTCAGGGTCAAATGTTCATGAACGTAAATGGGTAATTTTGAGTTTGAGAAGCCTAGCAAATCCGCGTTCAGGCTCTTAAATAATCTACAGGCGCTGAGCATGTTGTCTCTGAGTATTCGGGAAGTAAACTTCACAATAATGTTTTTGGGTCTATCGTTTTGTTCATGAGCATGGGGGACGCGATGTACGGCCACTATGTCTTTCTGCGTTATTTTAAAATTTATTTTAGAACCAATGTTTTCTATTAGGGTGACCAGATTTTCACCTCGCCTTTCAGGTATGTTACAAATCTCAATATTGCAACTCCGAGCGCTTTGTTCCATGTAGTCTACTTTAGCAACTAGCCCAGCCATAGTAATTTGCAAGTCCGCCATATTTTTACTGTGTCTTTTCAAATCAGTGACTTGCTCCTGGATGTCAGTTTGCTCGTCCATGGTATGTTGAACCGACTTACGTATTTCGACGAGTTCTTGTGACAGAGCATTATGTTTCTCGTCTTGTTCTTTAATAGTTTTTTTGATAGACAGCTGTTCTGAGCGGAGAAAACTTACATCGCTTTTTATTGTAGTAGTGACTTGCGTTAGAGCGGCTAATTCTGATGTTATATTGGCTACGCTATCAGATATTATAGATAATCTGGCATCCATGTCGAGTCTCCACTCGCTCAAAGTATTTTTCAAATCAAGTGATAATGTACTAATCCCCTCAGAAAATTCTGACTCAGGTTGTTTGCGTTTACGGTACTGCTCGTGACTCGTTCCAGGCGTTCTATTCAAATCAGTGTCCGAAGAACATCTGATTTTAGTATCAGGTGAGCGTAACATGTTAATTTAAAATATATTATAATGTACTTGTCACCACTTAGCTTATTATATTTGATCGAAATATGCGACGAATGCAAATTCCGGTGCATATACGTGCTTCATAAACGAGTAAACAGATGTCAAAACAAGTTTGTTCCAAACACGTTAACGAAGTGTCACCGGCCGGCGTAGCGCGCTGTTATGGCTCTTACGCGGCTCGCGTAACTGTGTTATTCCCGTGCACCAGCAGCGATGTTCGAAGAACCACTCAATGATTTGCACTTTAGTCAATGTTATAAGATTGTTTATTTAACACTTTTTAGAGCTGTTTATTTCTAGAAACTGCAGATATGGGTTAGTACAATGCACTTATGAGTAGCAAAATAAGTTTTGGAACACTTAATTAATTTTAATGATTTATCAAAGTAAGAGAACTGTAAACTTCAAACTATACTTTGAGGCGCGTTTACGAAGTTGTTTATCATTGAATGGTATGACGAATCGATACTGCCCCTTGAGATCCTGCTCTGAATTAATAGACACTAAGCTTGCACCAACAACCACTTAACGCTAAATGTATTTAAATATAATTCTGTCTCTGTCATCTTCAAAAGCTTTACAGTAACAAAACGGTATTTTAAATTCGTTTAAAACGTTTTTGTTTAGTGATTTGTGGTGCAACAATAAGGTAGAAATAAAAACATAACATCACGCCTTGTTTCCCCGAAGGGTAGGGCAGAGGTGTACAGGTACATCCACATTTTGCCAGTTATGTTTAAGTCCCATGTAATAGGGGGCGAGCCTATTGACATAAAATAAAGGAGAAAATAAAATTGAGTAATAATTGTTATTAATAGTAAATATGGCATGGCACCCTGGCCGGTTCTTCAAAAAACTTGGAAGACACAAGCATTCATGAAAATATGTGATAAAATATATCCTAACTATCATACATTGTTACTCCAGGATGCAGCCAAAATCATGTGCTGGTTCGACGGCTCCGATTTCCGCGAAGACTTAACTGACGTGATAGAGCAGCAAGAAGTCAAGATCAGGACTTCAGACTGCTACGGGAGACGCGAGCCCGTCCATCGCCAGGATTCGGACACCTTCCAGCCGATGCTGAAGAGGATTAGTGGGCTGGACTCCAACTCAGAGAAAAAGAGGGAGCAGTCGGCTTGTCGGGAGCTGTGTAAGTTGCAGATGACTTTGTGACACTTACAAAACTTAATTAAATCAGAAAATATTTTTACTTGGGAAATCAAGAAAGCGAATTTAGCGATGTGATGCCATTTATTTACCATGTAAAAATTACATAAAGTTATATATGGCGTAGTCTTGGAACTTACTGTCGTGTCAGGTTCTAAGCACTTTGTTCCAATTACTTTTTCTGGTGTGACTAGCAAACATTAAAAAAAGAAAAATTCTCAGCATCAACGGTAGGCATCTCCAACACAAGATGGTTCCCAAATGGTTCCGAATTTTTCAACTTTGTTATATTGTTTTAACTACACTAATCTTCATTCCCCAGTCCATCACCGTCGCTCTCGTCGCGCGTTATTCTCCTGCCTTGTAGTGCTGAGTGCGGCTGCGGGCAGCGGCGCCGGCGCAGTCAACAGCTTTGCGGCCGCCGTGCTGCGACACTCCACGCATAGTGTGCCGCATCTCAACCTGACGGCTTATAACTATACTATGTATAACGGGTAAGTGTTAGCTGGTAACAGAACAAAGCATCAAGCAACTTGGTCCTTTCTAAAGTTTTTCTTTTTGGTGACTCAGCATAATACATTAAAAAGTTTCCAGCGGTTAACTGTGATAGCTTTGAATATAAAATTGATTCAGAGTTTTTAAGAATGTTATTGACTTTATGGCCACCCAAATGTAATAAGCTATATTTTTAGGCAAAGAAAAATCTTATCAAAGCTGGTTGATGTATTAATTACATCTTCTTTGAAGGCATCCATTAGGTATTAATATATACGATGAAATTGGACATTGATCTTTTCATTAGTCTTCGATCAGGAAAGAATCTGCTAGCACCTAATTAAACTTCAAACTTTTAAAACATTTTTAGAACTGCTCCTCGCCCACTGTTCGAGCCATCTGAAGCTGGTTCAATACTATGCGGTACTGCGTTGGTTCTGGGAGCCGCAGTCGCTACTGTTTCGGTAGACAAACTTGGTAGAAAGGTAAGAAAGACACTTCGATCCCACCCTCGAAGACCTTAATTTTGGTAAAAAATAATTGTCTTTTATTCCTTTCAGATGCTGCTACTCTGGTCCTGTTCAGGTATAACTTGTTGCCTCGCAATTCTAGGGGCGTACTGTGACCCAAATCTACGTCTGCATTCCTTGTATTCTTATCGCTTGTGGCCTTACAAACGTACGCACAACCTTAAAGAGAAGGGTCTGCAACTAACTGAGAACTTCACAGGAGTCAATATAAATCCAGAATGGAAGAATTATACCAACGATATTATCAGATATAGAGATAATTTGGGTAATGACAGTATTCCTGGAGAATGGAAAGTCGAGAATGTGACGAATGGTGAAGATGTGGATACGGCAGAGGAGAAACTTTGGGCACCTGTGGCTTTAATGTCAGTGGTGCTGTTTTTGTACAATATAGGATTGGGATCCGTGCCTTATGTACTTATATCTGAATTGTTTACCATCAATGTGAGTATAACTTTTTCACGAGTCAAGGCGATCTTGATCACTTCAGTATTTGAATGTCTTGCTTGAAAAAGGTTATAACACCTTTGTGAATTTTTGTCTCCACAGGTAAGAAGCCTCGCATCCAGTCTCCTAATATCCTGGATGTGGCTTAGCAGCTTCTTTATCCTCCGGTACTACGGCACCATCGCCATCTCTGTAGGCCTTCACGGCACCTACTACATATGCGCCTCCATCACATTCCTGGGCTCCTTGTACATATTCTTCATCATACCTGAGACAAAAGGCAAGGCCCAGCAACAAATCGACGAAGACCTTGATGGACCCCTTTTAGTGGTCAACCGAAAGAGGAAGGATCAACGATGACAGAGGTTACCTAAGGTTTTCACTGTGTTCTCACTGTTATAAGCTGCTGTCAGTTCATGGTGCCCTGGTAGGGTAGGACTTTGCCAAAAGAATGTCGCTCAAGATTGATAGTAGCGATTGATAAACATATCGAGGTAAGAGTGTTTCTGATGATGTTTAAGTTTTATAAGTCAATGGAGGCATTATTTTTAAGCAACTATGCACAATACGAGGTAGCGAAAAGATGAATTAACAAGGTCAATATTTTATGGAAGATTATAGAACAGGAATTTCAGTAATATAATTATCGTCGTTCGGCATCCAATACCGCGAATGTGATATTTTTGCCGAAAATAATGTTTAAATGCAATATTTTTTTAAGCACGTATTTGAACGTGTAGAATGAATAAAACAAAAATCTGATTTTCGTCAAAAATTTCACATTCGCGGTATTGGATGCCGTGCGACGATATACTATTTTTAAGGCTAAATAAAAATTGAAGATCAATAAGCATAGCCATTCAAGTGGAATATATTGTATACTTTAGTCCCTGTTAACTTCATACTGACACAAAATTAACCATGAAATTAATATCACCTTTTTGTTACACTCTATATAGTTAGGCCCCAAAAATTTAAATTAATAGGTGACAAGGCCATTAAATTATATGTGATAGATAGTTATTATTGTATTATTGGAATTGATGTAATATAATGCACCAATGATATTGAAAAGACAGTCAGGGAAATTAATGCCATTTCATAGAGCCAGAGGGTGTCTAGATCAGGTTAAGCTACGCTTGCCGCGGTTGATCCGTTGATGGGTGACTAACTTTACATATCAAGACGTCTCCGTGCCTCGAAAAGCAAATTTAGCCGTTGGTCCCGGCTGTCATTCGTGTATCTTTGACAGTCGTTACGGGTCGTCAGAAGCCCGAAAGTCTGACAACCTGTCTAACCAAGGCGTATCGCATTCACCCAGTAACTGGGTTGTGGAGGTCAGAGAGGCAGTCGCTGCATGTAAAACATTGGTATTCAGCCGCATCCGGTTAGACTGGAAGCCAAGTCCAACATAGTTGTAAAAAGGCTAGGCAGATAATGATAGCCATTTCATACAACTTTTAAAGAATATCAGTTATGATTTAAATAGACGTCAAATTTAACTTAGTGGTCAATTTTTAACACTTAATTTCCCTGACTACTATGCGATCACAATAAGAAAAGGACTGGCCTTGATTAGGGGTTTACTGAACTCATACTGTTGACAACTATCGATACAAATCCTCTAATGTCAGTTGGTTTGACAGCTGTCAAAATGCCCCGTTCTTATTGTTATCAATAAAGCATAGTGCATAAGTACCTTATCGTACTGCCAACTAGGTAGGTACCTATTATGTGTTCTAATGCAATGTTAAGTGTAATAAACAGTGTAAATTCGTTTCTGAATAAGAAATAACTTTTTTATAGAAGCAAAGGTGTGTTATATACCAAAATAGATGTTGCTCACACAATGTCAATATTTTTAATAGGTGTGATAATATTTTTCGATTAGTCTGTTTGTGATAAATACATCATTATCAGGCTAGTGATTTGGTGGATATTTATATTTTGCATAAGTATTTCTTGAAATGTAATTGACAGAAAATATTTTAAAAAAAGACTTTTCTGCATATTATTTATGTTTTTGGCAGGAAATAAGTATATTTTTACACTGATATTTACAAAATAATATGTATTATGAAAAAGACCTAGCGTCCTAACCAAAAAGATCTTTGGCGCGAATACGCGATCGTCGCGTTCATGAGTCACTCATTTGTTCGGAAAACCCAAAAGCCCTCTGTCGACGCGACGACGCGTTCGGGTTCGCCGAACAAAATGAATCCGACGATCGCAAACTCGCGCAACGATCACGGTAGTTAGGACGCGGCCTTATTCTGCCTCTAAATTGCTAGCCCGATAACGATGTAAACTATAATTATAATAAAAATACCAAATATTTTATTGGACATAGTTTCAGTGGATTTTAAAGTAATATTCTATAAATGTTTGTCAGCGAATAATTCGTTATTTTAGTTGGGCAAGTTATCTATCATTGTACCTAATAAAAATCATAACAATTACATTATACCTACTAATATATATATATTTTTTTTTTATATATTAATCACTACTACTATAATATATAAGACTTAAAAAATTACGTTCATAAATCTAAAAAAAAAACAAATTCTCTTCACTAACTGTGCGACTTAATAACTACTTTTTGTTTACATGAAATAATTATTAAGTCTCACATTTATTACTATAAATAATTATAATTATTACTCTAAGCAATTATTATACTAAAGTTCAGTATGCCCAACTATGTTAAAAACTGTTCAATCCGCACAAAGCATGTACAAACGTACATAAAATAGTATTAATAGCTCAAGATAATAAAAAATATAGACGGAGCATGATTTTTAGCCAAATTTTATCGAAAAATAAAAATATTTGTGGAATTGAATGTTGATATTATTATGTACTACGTTTTGTATGGATGATTAAATAAATGGCTTTAAATGTGCAATGTGTTACTTAATTAATATTTTACCTTGAAGAAATATAATTTAATTATTTTATATCAGCAAAAGGAAATACAGGAAATTATATCCAACTAAAATGGTCCTAAGAGTCATTAAAATACAGATAGTTGTTATAAACATTTTAATTTCCAATAATAACTTTACATAAATGCGTATAAATTACCTACTTCTAACCTTGAGATTCTCTGTTGCAGAATCTCAGAATCTCTCTCATTTACATTTACTTAAAGTTCTTATTTACTCGCTTATATTGCAATCTCTAACATATATTGATGTTTACTTTTTTCTGAGCCTTGTTATCATACAAAATACTTAGTATAAATTAATTAATTATTCTACTTATCTTAGAATATAATCTCTGTTTTTTGTGCGTAAACTTATTTTCCTGCCCGTGCACTTCACTTCAAACTTTTTAAAACAACTTTTCCCTTACTTCCAAGCATACAAACATATCACCAAATAATTTATGAGCTTCTGGTACCCTATTCACACAGCCATTGACAATCTGGCTAGAAAAAAATCGTTACTTTCAAAATAATTTGTCTTTTATAAATATATTTCTAGTGTTTAAATTATCATGTAGAAGAACCAAAAAGGAACAGAATAGCCGACTACTGGGGACTCCAATAAATGATACAATCCTAGTCCCAAGTTGCGAGTCAGAGTAAAAAATGGTTAAAAAATAAATCTTTGAAACATTGAATGTCGGATGCATATTAATAAAAAAGACGTGTCTCAGTCTACAGCACAGTCGCCACTTGCCTCTTAGCACTAACGAAAATCACCAATGTACAGACACCCTACTTAAATTTACAAAAGAATACAATTAAAATATGATCACTAATACATTTCCTAAAAAAATATACCAATCATCATTTGGCATCCCTTAATCACAGCCTAATAAAACCCTGCATTATATCATCAAATAGTTTCTGGGTTAGAGGAACATATTCTCCGGTCTTCTGATCCAAGAAGTATAAGGGATCACTAATGATCTCTACATCAAATCCTTGTTCCATTAGCTCTTTCTTTTTGAGCTTGAAAGTGGCAGTGAGTGGTGATGCTGGCAGGATCCTGACGAAAAGTGGTCGAGAGAACACTGGCAGTGATGAACGGAGACCCTTTGCTAGTGAGGTGAGGTCGAGGGTCTTCTCTGGGTCGGCGATCGCCGCCATTCCTGCTTTGCCTTCGACGTTTGGAATCTGTGAAAATATGGAGTGTGATTTTTTGGATCAACAAAACAAAAATCTGAATACTCCCAACTCTAAAATCATCTATTGGTTGGCTATTGATAAGTAGCATAATCAATTACTATTGAAATAAAGATTAATGAGGCAATGGAAAAATGTTTTATTTTATTTTTTTGTGTTATTAGCCAGCTCTTGACCTCGATCTCGCCTAATGGAAAGCGATGAATGAAGTCTATGATGGAACAGGCAAGCCCAGAAGATGCCTGTTCATTCTTCCTTTGAAGGCAGACGGGTTATACGTGGAAGGGAACACAGACGCTGGCAGAGAGTTCCACACTTTGGCCGTGCGTATAATAAATATGGAGGAAAAGCGCTGAGTACGCCTAGTCGGTATATCGACCAAGTGCGGATGGCCCATGCCATCCCATCGCAAAAGCAAAGTTCGATACTAAAGGAGATTGTTCTGCATCCATACATCGTTCGCCCCAGAACCAACAGCGAAGTAAACTTACTTTACGTGTTCTAAATTACAAGTATATGCCCATAAAGGCAAAGTTTAATGACGGACAACTTGTAGAAAGCATTTATTTAAAAACAAAGATTTTGAGGTTATATTTAGTAAAAAACAATCCCTTCAATGAATGCTAGTAAATGCCTTTCACTAATGTTATTTCTATTGCCTATATGTGGCTAGTTAAAAGATTCAGTAAAACATTTAAGTACTAATTATGTACCTATCTTGTTCAGTGTAAAATAAAGTAAAAGTAGCATTTTACTTATTTGGTAAATCTTCTAGTTTTTATATTAAAATAGGTAGTTAGGTAATTAAGTATCTACTTATTTAAATAACTTACTAAAAAAATTAGGACAAAGTCGTTTGCATTGAGCTGACTTCCTATTTTTTTTAGATATAATTTATGTCATGTCATTCATGTCATATATGCTTAGGTAGGAATTCATATTACCTTTATAGATCGCATAGCATTTCGTAAACATGGTGCCAGAGTGTAAGATTGAATTCAAATAAAAACAACACACAGTTTCTCGTTACTTAGATTTTATTATTGATCATCATCTTCTACATTAGTAATTAAAATATTATCTATAAATTGTGCAGGGGGGGCGACGTTATTTTGATGTCTTGCGAAACTCAAGTACCAAATAATGGTCATAATATGGGCGCAGCAACCTATGGTCCTGCGCCCAACGATGCAATTGCAGCAATACTGCACTATTGCTTGTCTATCTTCTTATTGATTGTCCTATTTGTGTCGAGTTTAATAAAATATAAACAAAATAAGTTTTATTACTTATATGACGGCTGCGAATTTTGCCTCATATTAGCCATATATTTTACAAATGGAACTACTTTATGTGAAGTACGGTCACACTGTGAAAATACGCATCTTCTATCTGTGTCTGATGCTCTTGAATAATTTGGCAAGGTTATTCTTTCAGCTTGTTGTGGAATCGGGACAACCTCTGGTTCAGGTAATATAGCATTGGCAGCTTCTGTACTCGCTCTCTGATAGCATCTATGGCAAAGTGAATCTGATGGTTCCACCTAAAAGAAAAATAATTTTACAGGTTATTGTAAACAAAAAAAAACATAAAAAAAATATAAAATCTTGTCATTTCATATTTATCATTTTAATTTCATCCATGAACTCAAGGTGACAAGGTAGATTTTAAAATGTAGTTTAAGTTATGTATTTTTTTAATTTTGTTAATTCATGACGAAGTATGGCAGAGACCTTTGCCCAGCAGTGAGACAGGTTTAAAAAAAATACTTTTCATGTTTATGTACAAATAATTACAGTTACTAACTCTTTTACAATAATTAAATAGTCATTGTTGTAACCTATAAGTTTATAACTCACCTCTCGTGGTTGAATCCAATTCTGCACCACATCTAAAATATGATGAGTATTCTCTTCTCCTAAAGAGTATCTTCGAGTTTGTGCTAATGATACACCACATGTTAAACAAACATGTTGATGACCAATGGTTGTGGTTTCCTGTGACCCTTGTGGGGTTATTATTTGACTGCTACCAACAATCAATGTGTGGCAAGCATCACAGATATAGTCATTTGCAGTCACCTGTAATGCAGAATGCATATTAACTTAGGTCATATATGGCATTATTTTAGGTACCAGTTTAAAATAAAAGAAAAACTGACCACCTGTGGTGTAACTTGTTGTTGTATTTGCAGAAGAATGGCAGCATCACTAAGAATATGTCTTCTCTGTCTTATCAAATTAATGCCACAATTAACACATCGCAACTGATTACTTCCTGTTTGAGTGGTTCTTGACGAAGATGGTGCAGAATAATGCCTGGCAGCATATTTCTGATATTCATATGATGTTGAGTATCACTTCTCAGTGCAATCACTTGATGTGAGCGTGTTCGAGGTCCTAATGTTTTATTGCACAGTGCACAGTTTCTACCAATATTGCTAACAGATGTGGTTCTTATAATGTCTTCGGCTATGGCCCAGCATGTTGTGCTTACAAGATCATGAGCTTGAACCTGAGAAAATATTGACACCAAATTGATTTTTGTATAACACTAACCAAAAGTATTGTTCAACATACTATGTTATTCCATTGAAAAAATACAAGCTGAAAAAAATTATTTAAGAAGTATAGGCGTTATCGGCAATGAGGACCCAAATTAGTTTCGAATGTGTGCTTGCCTTACATTACATTTATAGTATGTAATCATTACGTATGTTTAATTGGTACGTGAACAGTGTAGAACGTGGGTTTGCCAAAGAGTGGAATAGGTAAGTTTTTTACTTACCAAAAGAGGTGCAGTCAATTGTTGTATACAGTGAAGAATCTGGTCATCTTCCAACACCATGGAACCACCAGCAGAGCCACAATTAATGCAATATCCACTTTCCATTTCGTATGCAAATTCCGTTACCAATGCCAGGTGTCGTTTAAGCAGATCACAAAGTCCGTTTATCACAGCCAGGTAACACGTTATTAAAAGCAATCAGAGTCCGTAAAAAATAGCAAGTTCAAATTGAAATCACTACACAATGGTGTGATGTGAGTGAAATGCAATATCTTGACAGTTGAGTTGATTGACATGACATGACAAGGATTAGGGGTGCCCATACATTAAATCCGTATCGATATATTTTAAACTAAATCGATACCGTTCAGTACCCAGCGTGCTATTCTATTTGAAATATTACAATGCATCTCACTTAGGTCGTGTGTGCCGCATTCAGTTCTTATTCTTGATTCGTGGAAATACGATTAAAAAAGGCTTCATAATAAATGTATGGTTGTTTGTGCACTGCTTCGTTTTCGTATTTTTATGTTGGTGAGATTCTCACATCGAATCAGTTGTTACGGATCGAAGTAGCCATCATGATTAATATATGGCGTTTTGTGCACTTACTCGTATTCGATTAGTATTCGTGTTTTCACGAATACGAATGGAATATGAGTGAGCGCGAAATGCTGTATATATTATGAACGCGATCTCTGCCAACGAAATGTTTTTGGTGAATACTCGAATCTCGGATCGGTGCACGTGGACTCTCGTATCCGTGTTTTCTAAAACGGATCATGAAAAATTCCCCAAAATGAATCACGAATAAGAATCGACTACGAGTGAGTGCACAGCGCATATTCGCGAATTTCTGATCCGTTTTTATGCTGTTCGTAAAAAAAACTCGAATATACATCGAATACGACGTAGTGCACAAACGCCCTTATGTGTAGTAAATGGATTAGGTTATGAAAATCGGTTTTGTTGTTGAATTCTTTTCGCATCTCAGGTGTATGCTACCAAAAAAAAAACGTCGCACAAGGCACTACACAAGCGAAATGCCCTACAGCGAAAAAGGTTGAAAAGGAAAGTACATACGGATGCGTGTGACATACGTGAGCAGGTGGTCAACTTAAGTAATCCCACCATCGATGTATGTGAAATGAAAGATTGGACATCACTAATTGTCATGTCAAATCTCAAATCTAAGTGTCAAAGATGGCAGCGTTTTTGATGTCGTTAATCGTTAAGGAGGAACCTTCGACCATGCCCGCGAAATTCAAATTTTCTTATGTTTTTTTCATTTTGTAGGTCAGTCTCAGATCTCATGTTGATGATTGATTGATTGGCGGTCATAAAAGATGGCCTCCCTCCAGTTCTTCCACATCTCACGGTTACCTAAATAACATATCAAATTATTTGCTGCTAAGAATGTCAATTTCGTGAATTTATGACATTATACACCATCACTGAGAATTGTATTTACGATTTTAATTATTAACATTCTTTAAATACATATTTATTATTTTTACGACCGCAAATCAATCAATCATTAACATGAGATCTGAGACTGACCTAAAAAATACAAAAAACGTAAGAAAATTTGAATTTCGCGGGCAGGGTCGGCGCTTTCACCTTAAAGCTCTTTTAATTGTTCAATATAGAACGCAGAATGTCCGTTACATACAGATATTCGCAATTAGTATAATAAAATATACTTATAATTATTATGTAGGTCAGATGTTTGTTGGTCCTGGGGCCATTTACGACGATGTCCTTTCATCCTCTATTTAACCCCATTAGAGGATGAATTTCCAAAAATCCTCACTTAGTTAAGGACTAACTAAGTAAGGATTTCGTTATATAAGGAAATCTTGTGCAAAATTTCATGCTTCTAGACCCAGCGGTTTAAGCTTATCTGTTAGTGAATGAATGAATTTAAGAAATTTATTAAGTAGATTTAATATTATGAAGATATATTTTTCAGGTTAATAATTACTTTAACTCCATAGACGACAGCATCCTTCAGTCCAATCAACGAGCTGATAACTCCTTCAACTTCTGCTGTCGACACATTTTCACCACGCCACCTACAAACACATTCATGAATTAATTCAAAATTCAAAATATTTTCATTTCACATAAACCTACATGGGCACTTATGAAACGTCAGAAGCTAGGTGCACGGTTCCAATTGGTCGTTTCCTATGGAGAAAAGCCGGCATGAAACTCCACGGTTACTCTTTTAAAAATAATTGGCTTTTACAATTCTTTCAAATAACAGTGTGACTAGGTATGGGAGGATTGTGCTAAATATGATTATAGCTGAGAAGGAAGTAATGGTCACGGAGTTATCGGCTGATAGAAACGTAATACGTACAAATGTTTAGATGAAAAGGACTTAGCGCCAAATAAATTGGGATTCACCAAATCACCATCCCCTTATCCCTCCCTACAAGGGGATTGTGATTTGGTGAGAGTATTATCGCTACCAGGCTGACATAACATCCAGAAGTTTACCTAAACGTGTCTCCAGTGCGATCCTTGAAGTAGAAGTACCCGTAGTGGTCCATGACAAGAACATCTCCAGTATTGAAGTAACAATCTCCTTCAGCTCTTACATTGCGTACCATCTTCTTCTCCGAAGCAGTCTTGTCGGCGTACCCCGCGAATGTTAGGATGGCTTTCTTTGCATCTATTTTACCTAGGAGAAGACCTGTAAAGAGAGATATGGTCAGTTTTCTATAGTTTTCTAGCGTATTATGAAGGGTTTTGAATATTAAGGGCTTACCTGGTTCATGAGGACCGCAAGTAATACATCTGCCATTAGCGTCCCTCAGGATTTCTCCAGTAATCTCATCACACCTGAAAAATTTAAAAAGAAATATGTGGTTTCAGATTTTTCCACACTGATTCTTCTATGAATCACCCTGTACTTATAGACGTAAGATTTATTAAATGTGTTTTACCTGACTAAGCTAAGCGGGTAAATGGTTGAAAATATTCTGCTCAAGAAACCGATGGCTCCCACTTTCGAGTCCAGGTTTACTGAAAAATGCAAGAGATGCACGTGAAAAAGTGAAAATAAAGTTATCAATCCTGTTAACAAATAATCATCAAAAAATTTACATGAAAATCAATGTAAAGTAAACGAAACTCACCAAGATTGCTATTCCCCTCAGTAGCTCCATAGAACTCCATGACCCTTTTGATTCCAAATCGCTCGACGAACTCTGGCCAGATCTGTGGCCTTAGTCCATTGCCGAAGATCACGTTGACTTTGTGAGCGCGGTCGTTGGGACCAGGAGGCACAGCCAGGAGGTAACGACAAATCTCGCCTATGTATTGAGTTGCCTGAGAAGAGAAGATATAGTTATCATAAGGTGGTTCAAACATGCTAATATTCTCGGAAAAGAAGCCTTATAATTATAAATGTAATTATTTTTATCTAGCCCAACACAGGGAAAAGATTTCCGTCTTTATCAATATCTTTAAATATACAGTAGTAAAAAAAAGCTATGAAGACTTACAGTGCATCCATACTTCGCCGCATCGCTCCAGTAATTTGAAGCAGAGAATTTTTTCCTCAACACGACAGTACACCCAGTGACGATGCCAAGGCCTGCTCCTAGTACTCCACCTGCCGTGTGATGAAGAGGTAGAGGATCGTACACCACGTCGGAAGGTCTGAGCTGCGCTGAACTCTGCACTCCTAGTGGAATTAGCAGGTACCTGGTGAAGAAAATAAAAATAGAACTTATTTTGTATGCTTACACAAGATCTTAGGGTATATTCATGTAGAATGCTGGTAATCGGCGCCGATATGCCAGCGCTTCTCGGCGCCGACAAGCGCTGATTGTCCACGCTGGTCGCGCCAACAAGTTCCTATCTCATTAGTCGATGACGGTTCGCACTGATTTGCCAAAAAGAATAGAAACTGTCTGCTGAACATGCGGTGTGTCCGAAAAGAAATCTTCAAAAATTTCCTGCCTTATAAGCCGTCTCATGCCTCGATAATGATGATTTTAAATTTTAATGGGCCGCCCTGGCTGGCCCCTAGCCTAATTAATATTTTCAAAAGCTTTCTCACCTAATATTAGTAATAATAGCCGCCTTTGGGAAGCCTGTTGTTCCACTGGTATAAATATACAGTAGCGTGTCCCTTGGCATTGCTTGTCCGCAGTCAACCACAGGATCTATTGACATTTCGCTCACTTCAGCTGTTAGAGGAACCGTATCCTGGAGAATTGGGGTCGACTCTCTGTCCGGGGAATTGTACTGGAAGAGCGGAATGTCCGGGATTTCTGGCTGGATCTCTTTTATGGCTAGAATTAAAAAAAAGGTACTTAAGTGTTCGTCTGGAGATGTTACCGCAAGGATCATCATCATAATTTATTTGGAGCCCCTATCATCACCACACAGTTGCAGATTAATTTTAACAATTTATTATTCACTGTCATTTATTCTGATAAAGTTCGTCCAGTTCTTCAGGCGTTTATACAATAACAATATTATGTGTATTATCCGCGTTTTTTCTGCATTTAAACTATAACTAACGTCTTAACTTAAATCTTTTTTTTTGTGAGTGACATTGTTTTAATTTAAAGAAAATTGTGATTGTAATAATTTTCAATTATTATAAATCATGATTGTATTTTTTTTTTAATTTTAATTTTTAATGAATTTAAAGAATGTAAATTATTTTATTTTATATAATTTTATTTTAAAATTTTAATGAATTTAAAGATGCAGTTAACTTATTAATTTATTTTACAATTTGATTTTATGTTCTTATTTCTATGTAGTTATAAAATAAAAAATAAAAATAATAAAATAATATAAAATAAAATTAATGATATGTAATTATCTTATATATAATTATATCTTATATGCAATTATATTACATATATATATATACTGTTGGTAATAAATGTGTATTGCTCTCTTAAACGCAATCCAATGTACTGCTAAGCGTTCTTTGTAAACATATAAGTGACATCTGCTGTCATCTGTCATTGCTCCACTGCTTATAAAAAACCTACAGTGATCGTGTGTATCTCCATTTTGCTTAAGGCGAAAGCGCCAGGGTAGCAGGGTAATAACTGTTTCATGAAATCATCATTCTTTGGACTTACGTGGTCTTGGAGAGTTGTGTTGATGACTTTAATGATTATAATTCTGTAAATACATATTTGTTACGGCCGCGAATCATATTTTGATCGATGTACAACTTAATACTGACCAGCAAATTGCAAAAAACGTAAGAAAATTTGAATTTCGCGGGCTACCTTAGCGCTTCCCCCTTAAGATTATATCACTTCAAATCTTACAAGTTCATTTCTTTTATGCCCTCAATCTATCATATACTTACTACTTGCGAAGTACCCTACACTTTATTCACGACAAATGCAGTGAATTTTTATGTCCATTATTGTTTTCAGTTTCTAAATAATAGATAAAACATGATGAGTGAAGTAAATGAGAAGGGAAAATATTTAAATTTAAATAAAAATACGTCTTCTGCAACTAAAATAAAATCACTAACCATCACTCATTTCGTCTCCGAACACAACAGCTTTGCATCCTGCTACCCTGATACAATGGATCAGTTGACCTCCCTTCAGATTAGTATTTATCAACGCAGTGGTGACCCTGATCTTGGCTAGACCTAGCCACAGGAATACGTATTCAGGCTGGGTCTCCATGAACAGCGCTATCACCTCGCCAGGCTTGTAACCTTGACGTTTGAAGTACCAGGATATTTGGTTGCTGAATTCGTCACCCTGGAAATAAATGGAGAGAGTAAGCTTAGTCGTCGTTTGGATGCAACTGAATTTTAAATTTATGCTTTAAAAGAAATTGATTTCACAGTAATGTCATCGTGTGTGCCCATGAACAAAATAATAATGACTGGTTTATTAAAAAATGCAATGGATTCAATGGCCTTACAGGCGTCTATTGAATCGTGCCTAGACCAAAACAAAAATGTTTCATTTAAATATTGGTCCTACGAACCGAATTCAGAAAGGGAAAATAATCATTTATTTATTAAAGCAGCTGAACTGAATAACAAAATACAGTACACGTGTACAAAACACTAGGTTATCATAAGAGAGAGGTGTGTTACCTCGCGGAAACTCAACGCCCTGTCTTCCATAACGAAAACGTTTTTGTCAGGATTCATCCGGACTACCTCGGCCCACCTCGTGACCACTGTCTTCCCTTGACGCTCCCACATCGTTATTCTAAATATTGTGTATAGCAGCACTCGAAGACCTCTGGAAATAAACAAAATAATTTATTAGAGTATCTATGACTTTTTAGGGTCGCAGTATCGGCGCGTAGGTTACCTACTAAAAATATCTCCGCTCGAGTTCAAAAGTCATTTTATATTATGCTTTACTAATCATATGATGAATGTTGTGTCTATACATCTCCAAATTACACAATTATCTTTTGCTATGAGACACCATTTTTTGTCGCTATTGAATCTCCTGACGGAAATAGGTTAATAAGGTACGAGTGACGAGACGGACAGTTTATTGCTCGTCTATTCTTCAAATTTATTGCACACTAACTATTGCATTGCAGAATACCGTAACCGTAGCACATAGCGTCACATTATAAGTAATTCATCATCATCATTATTGGCAAATTGTTCCACCCACTGCTAAGTACAGGCCTCCTCCCTTTTGTGCCGTGGTTCCCTGGTATGTGCGACTCTCATCTAGGTCTTACGTGTAGCCAATTCTTGTTGAAACAGTTCTCCGTAGCAGAACTGCCTATTCAAAATCCAGTTTTCTTAGCCTTGTTAATGTTCTAATTAGTACATAACATGGCATTGTCACAATTGCCGATGCAATGGTTTTGTGTGACGGGACGAACACAGTGATTGTATGTATCGTTTGGCTAATGTAAGTGTAAACTTCCAATGCCAAACAAAAAAAAATATTAAAATTTAACAACCTTACTGGTAGCTATATTTTTGAACCGTTTGGGGTTGAAACGGTCCGTGGGATCCGAGCGCTCATGAAGTATTTCATGACATCGCCAAGCGGTTAGTCGAATCTTCACTTGACCAGAGGGTTGACCAATTTTTAAGTCAAAGAATTAGTATTGCCATACAACGTGGCAATGCTGCCAGCCTTTTGGGCACCTTTCCCACTGACAACGATGCGAATGAATTTTTTGATGCCCAATGATTTGTTACTATATTTTTTTTCCTCTGTATACTTGTACATTATTTATATCTATTTTTAGTGCTAAATGTATTTTGTAAAATTGGGATGTTTTAAAATAAAAATAAAATGATTATAAATTGAACTCGGTGATTTCACTTCGCAAATTAAACATCCCCAAAACCATTTTTCGCGGAACTGGTGGCTAAGTAATAAACAGCTGCACGGGTCGATCTACCAAGGTTAAGCTACTTTCCAGTCGGTCCGTGGATGGGTGACCATTGTTACTCAGTAGATTGCAGTCGCTCCATGTAAAATAATGGTGTTCAACTGCATCCGGTTAGACTGGAAGCTGACCCTAATTTAGTTGGTAAAAAGCTAGTCAGATAATGAAAGCTAAATTCGCCTTTTTCCACTTGTAACGTACATGTATAATATATAAACGCAAAATAGATAGTATTTACCTCATATTAGCTCTATCAATCAGTTCAGTGATAAGCTGGAGTATTATTGATTAATATCCAAAAATATAATGGTAGATCTAATGTAGGTAGGGAAAATTACACTTCGTATACAGTCAATTTCGGAGATTTTAAATTGCAGCGTGACGGGATACGACTGACCATTTATTTGCTTGGAACTCTGCTCACCCCACAATAAAGTAACGTTACGTACATCCATACATTCCCACATGCAATTCACCAGGCAATCATAGAATTACATAATACTTCGATGACAAGCGCACTCGCATGTTCGAGCTGGCCAATCATTCAATCATTGAAAGCAACTACAGTGGACTGACACCTCTTACTAGTACCAACATCTTGCTGCTCTCCTGGTCTAATGGTGGGCATCCGGCTTACCGTAATAAAGAGTTATTACATGTCATCAAATCTTTGACATTTTGATAGAAACATTTGACGAAACATTTGAAGATTTAATCAAAATATGGGTCAACAATGAGTTCATTGTTATTGTTGACTCTTATTTTAGTTATTTACCCATATTATGGGTTCGTGACTGCAAGAGTGTCTGCGAATTTGTAACGGAATGTGGCAGGCGATGATGAATTGCAGATAAAAATTACCATAATAAATAAATAAATAATATTTTATGCAAAACCAAAAAAAAACTCAAAATATTCATAATACTCTTCATACTTCTCAATAGTTAACGTTCCCAAAAAAAGACAGATTTGAAAAATGGCCAGTTGGTTGGCATTGCTGATTCTTTGTCCAAATACCTACTATAATTAATGATTATTGTATATTATCGGCAAATCAAAATCATTGATTTGCTTAAATTGCTCATAAAAGTGACATAATAAATTTAGTGCAATACACATTCCGCCATTTAGCACTCCCGTACGTTTGAAAAAGATACCCAGTCTATACGAACAGTGGTTCTCAAAGTTGACTGGACTGCGACCTACCTAACAAAAACTTCCAAATTCGGGACTCACCTCTTGGCTATCATGGTGGAAAAAGGGGCATACTTAACTATTTGAACGAAGAACTGTTATAATAAGAAAAAAACATTCAGTTACTAACAATAGAAAATTTAATATAAGGAGTGCTATTTCAATGAGAAGGATGTGTATTTGTTTCCGATTTTTTTGTCATTATAACTTTAGCATCAACTTCAATTAGTTACTTTTAATCGCAATTAACGGCATAATTATATAAGTCTATTAACTGCTCCCAAATTACCATGTTTATTTTAATTTTTAATTTTTACATTCGTCCTTAACATATTCATCCTATTATTTGACATTATATACCTACGATTTAATTTTAACTCTTTATTAGTGGCTTCTGTGGACATCATAATTATTCAGATTTATTACAGTTGTGCAATCATGTAATTGCGTTTAATTAAAATATGTTTTTTATTTTTATTAATTTATTATCTTTTGTACAGATTCTTTTCTATTTTGTGAATGTGAAAGCGCTGTAGGCTTAGTGGACTGTGGATTTGTTGACCATTTACTATTGTGCTAAGTATCTGGTACTTATTGAAAGACCTACACTGTCCTACCATACCTAGTAACACTGATATTTGAAAGTATTGTAAAAGCCAATTATTTTTAAAAGAGTAACCGTGGAGTTTCTTGCCTGCTCTTCTCCATAGGAAACGACCAATTGGAACCGTGCACCTAGCTTCTGACGTTTCGTAAGTGCCCATGTAGGTTTATGTGAAATAAAATATTTGAATTTGAATGAGTTTTATACGTTCAATTTATTTAGTTTTAATATTAATCATAGCTGCCTCTTTCATATAAATATTTATTTTATGTGTTTTCCTTTTCTAAAATGCTTGATTACCTCTTAAACTAATAAAAATAACTAATCTTTAAATTCGTAATGCCATGTTAGTAAAAATAAATTCTACTAGAAAATGCTAGAAAGATTTGCTTGGAATGTTAACCGAACGCGGCCCCCTTGTAAACAGATTATGTACTAGGACATCAGGAGAGGCCAAGGTCCAACAGGCAATTGCTGCAGACACCTTGTGGCCGCACAATGGAGAGCTATCAACTGCATCCGGTGCTTCACATTACTCTGCACGGGTTATGTGCTCAAATTCTCCTGTACATTCAGTTTGCAATTTTTATTAAAACTATTTATTTAAGTAAAAGACGTTGCGGTGACCCCAAATAAATTGGGATGAGGGCAGGAGAATGATGATGGCAAGAGGAGCAAAACTAAGCTTCATCTTACATTATCAGGAATCATTGACATCTTGTTACTAAATCCAACTTAATTTTATGATAATAAGAACATGACCCTGCTAGAGTTTCGCACTAAGGCCATTTGCCTCAACATTTTCCTGTATCCAACAAATTCAAATTCAAATTCAAAGCATTTATTTCAATTAAACCATTTACAGGCACTTTTGAATTGTCAAAGAGACGGTCAGTTAGTCAGAAAGTTGAAGCTAATTGCCCATTCCAAAACGTAGATCTCTATGGAGAAGAACGGGCAAGAAACTCCAAGGACACTCTTTTAAATATAGATATTACAAAATCCTGAGTACATCATTCTTGTTGCTTCTATATGTGAGAACAATGTACAAAAAATAATCAAAAGCAATTGAAAATATAGCAACGAAAGCAAAACTAATAAATTGGTACGCATTGTTAACTCCTCGCCAATATTATTTTCTATCTGTTTTAGACTTTTAATAAAGGCATAATTTTGTCATTCACTATCTGTATACAACAGGTAAATGTTGTTAGGTATCGTACTGAGAGTATATTTATTTACGTGGTAATTTTAGGAAAAAAATAATTAAATGGGGAATTTTACCAGTTTATTACATGGGGCGCGGGCGGCCGTCGCGTCTTTTAACGGGTGTCTAGAAGTCATAACTTATGACCCCTGTTGAAAAAATTCTTATGGATTTGGGGTAAATTTGGTACTAAAAATGTGAATTTAAAAAAAGAACATACTTTAGGTAATGTTATTGCAGTACCTACGTGCCCGTTTCGGATCGGACTGGGTTTTTTAACAAATTGTATATGTATGTATGCAGACGAAATCGATGTTATTAATCAACATGAAATGCAAGGCCACGCGGCCATGAAATGCAAAAAGTCGGAATTGCATTTCGCTGCACCTGTCTAAAGTTGATTGTTTGATAAATATATATTAAAGTACAACGTTTTTGTGAGAGGGAATAAAACCAATTAAGTAACTTGAATATTATCATTTAGTCTGGTCAAAAGGTCAAGGATCAAGGTATCCCAGAATATCACTAAAGTTGCAAAAATACAACCTTCCAACTTATGTAGAGTGTGTTATATTTAGCGTTACGTACCCAAACGATGTCAACGACCATTCATCATTTCACCTTAGGTTACCAAAAATATTATTGTCAGTTGTTACACGTTACGGTAGCATTGTGGTTACGGAAAATATAGTCTATACTACGGACTAGATTTTCCGTAACTGCAATGTTTTCATAGGAAATGATGTTATCCTTCAGTTTCATTGAGTAAAACAACAATCCCATATTTACTATAAACAATGCCATAATATGCATAAACATGATAAACAGACTTTGATCAATGCATGTTTATGTCTCCTTCTATAGGAAGAAATACTGCAACAAAACCCAGGCATTGTTTGTTAGTAAATGTGAAAGAATGGTGGACTTCGAACCGTTTACACATACTAGGGGACAATGAATGAACAGAGCATCGAAGACATGCGACACCGGACTGACCCTTGCACCGTTGATAACGTGTAATAACAAACATGCGCGAAAGCAATTGGGGTGCCACTCTGTAACGTGGTCCTTTTGTACGCAGATTTATGGTCATCAACAATTTAACTGCTTATGTTACCCTAATAGATTTATTACAAAAGAATTAATTTTCGGGCAACCAAAAATCTTGTAGTTATAGAGAAAGTGCTTTCTTAGATATTATTTGTGAAAAATACGATAATAAATCTTGATTTCTTACAGTTTGATGAGTACATCTAAGAAAAGAAAAGTGTACTTAGTGCGTACAAAAGTAAACTCGAATTTTTCTTTACTAAAAAAAACCGGGCTGACCGACAGCTTAGCATAATGAACGCAATTCAAGGATACAGTTGTCTGTCAGCATTACCGAAAACCTGATAATTTGATAAATCTATATGTACGTTACAAGTTACAATAAAAACAAAAAAAAATACATTTGATAGCTACCTCTAAGCCATAACCCATTTATGGTCGTAATTAACAGTTATCAAGGTGTCATGTACCGAGCTAACTGGTTTTCAGACAATTCGATTGTACTGATTGTGGTTCGATATGTATAATAAAAAATAAAAGTTGTACGTTGGCACAGCATTCATAAAGGGCCCGACACGCACATACCGAGGAGGACCATAAAACGAAGAACAAACACAGTTGACGCTACAACCATGTCAGAAACATTCCCACAACTTACTGTAGTTTTAATTTATTATCTACTAGCTGTTCGTGCCCGACGTCGCCCGGGTGTATTTCCGACTTTTCCGGTGGATTTTCTTTTATGAAAACCGGTCTAGAAAATTACGGTAACAACAAAAAAAAATCTGCCTAGTCGGTTGAGCCATTCTCTAGTGATGATCTTTTATACATGCGGCAATAGATTTTTATTTGTCCACTGGCTTGACCTGGAGATTGATAGCATTTTTTACTTGAGGTACCCCGACTCGGGTAGGTTAGGTGAGGTAAGCTGTTCGTGCCCGTCGCCCGGTTGTATTTCAAGTGTTTTCCGGTGGATTTTCCAAAATTTTCTTTCATGCAAATCTTGTCTATAGCATTATTTTTATGTACTCTTAATAAACTAAACGTGAATTCATGCAAGCCTAGTACTTTTTGTTAGTTATAAACGTCATACATCCAAATCCTAATATTGGAATAATACCAATAATACTATATCTTGAATTTATGCAAGCCTAGTACTTTTTGTTGGGTTACTCTCAGAAATTATGCACAACGTGTCGTGAACAGAATACCGTCTTGTATGACGATTTTTTTTGCAACATCCGATTTTAATGAAATAAAGCCTATATTCCAAATTAATCTCTGTCTATCTACCTCTGAAAACTACATGAAAATCCGTTCAGTATTTCCCGAGATGTGCGCGAACAAACAAACAGACAGACAGACACCGGACTTTACTGTTTTATTATATGGATAAATGTATCTGTAGTCTTTCCACTCGTACACCGTCAGCAATTTTGTGTGGACGCTTATGTCCAGCAATTTGACAAATCAAATCATTTATTACTTTACATACATAGATGACAGTTTGGGACATAGGTACCTATTTAGTTTTGACTTATCTCAAGTCCTGTCAAACGTACCGTATTACACTATGCTACCACTCTATCACCTAATAATAAACAGGAAATAAAAATTGTGGGTAACAACTAACAAAGAACCAATAGAAAATTCTTTCCAAATCCTTGTTGCAAGTCTTTTCATTTTGGTTCCTAGGACTACATATTGTGTTGTTCCCTATTAATGGAATTGAAATTAGAAACCCTATTCTGTGGTCTGAGAAACAGCTCCTGTGTTAACCACAGTCAAATATAACATAAGTGTCACAATATACAGGAAGCATTTCATACAGTACCACATATGGAAATCAATTGAATTATCATTGAGAACGAACTGTTTGTGTCTGCCTCTCTGGGATAAATATATTTGATTTTATTTGAATTGTAAGGCGCCCTAAATACTTCTTTTTATTTGGCATTTACAGACTTCACGTATGCCAGAAAAACATTAGCATTTTAACGAACCAGGTGAAATATTTTATCATTTTTTAGATAATAAAAGGACCAAAAATGGAGAATTATTTCTTAGGTACTCACAGAAAATCCCTGTAATGTGTTTTCTTCCATATATAAATCCATTGATATCTATCGCCCGTCATGAAAAACGTGCCAAGCAGGGCCACAGCTCCCATTGTTGTTGGGGACCCTCGTGTCAGCCAACCTAATACCGCACATGTCGCCGCTATCGATGTCAGAATAATCCCCTTGCACTTCTCCGCCTCTTCGAAACGTACTCCTGTCTTTTCGGTCATCCTGGTAGTTTCATTTGTCGTGGTGCATAGCTGGTTGGCTGTAACAAAAAGAAAGATTTATTCTTCAAAATTAGACAAACAATTTCAATAATTTTTCCATTCTTTTTTCGCTCTGACTTGCCATGCATAAAGTTTCGTCATCAGCTGATTTCCATACTTTTCATAACCATCAGTTTATAACGATCTATTCCAGGTTATGAACTTTCCAATTGCACGTGCTTTACAATTTTTTTTTTACAAAATTCCAAAATCTGATTCAAGATCAAAACTCAATTTTAAGAGCCGGTTTATAGTGTCCTAAAACCATCGCATCATTGTCTCGTAGGAATGACTTGGTGACAATACCGACTTATTTCTAATTAACAATATGACAATGTTCCTACTTCTGGGACTCAGTCCTCCCCACTGTGAGGAGTGGGCGATAATCCACCACGGGGTCCCATTGCGGATTGCTGAACAATTACTTACTATCATAAAATTCTCTTGTGACCGCCAAACCTTAATAACATCTAACAACTACAGCAGTCATTGACCCACCTACATATTCTAGCATTTTTATTTCAAAAACTGAAATAAAACCAGTCAATTTTCTGAATCAATGCTCCTCTCATACAGTCGACCATAGACTACGCTGATGCCTGTTATTTGGATGCCACCGAAGAGCTTTTAGGTAGGGGGGGTTGAGCCCTCCTTCCATTTTTAACCTGTACATCAAAAAGCGCCTTGATAAGCCCGATCAAGGCGCTCAGCGAGCAACATATAGGTTGTCACATAGATGGCGTCTGTTTTAATAAAGTTAGCTACGCTGATGATATGGTGCTGCTGAGCGCCTCGGTCTGCGGACTCAGAAAGCTGATGAGTATCTGTTGAGGGTTATGCAGCTAATCACGGTCTGTTGTATAATGTAAAAAAGAGTCAGTGTATGGTTTTCCAGAGTGGGCCTAGAAAAGTAATAGAAATGCCAACAATTAAACTGAATGGCTCATCTTTAGAAAGGATAGCAGAGTTTAAATACTTAGGCCACCTAGTGACACCTACCCTAAAAAATGATGCGGACATTGAACGGGAGCGGAGGGCGCTGTCGGTCAGAGCGAACATGGTAATCCGTAGGTTTGCTAGGTGTTCAAATGAAGTGAAACTCTTTTTAGAGCATACTGCACCCCAATGTACACATGCAGTCTGTGGACTGACTACGCGTAAAAATCGTAGTGCCCTTCATGTTTAGTCTAACAGCGCGTTCAGGATGATGTTGGGGCTCCCCCGCTATTGCAGCACATCGACAATGTTTGCGGAAGCCCGCGTTGATTGTTTCTACGCAACAATGCGCAAGCGAAGCACTGCACTAGTAGATACAGCGAGTGCGGAGGAGCGCCAACAGCATGCGGGCCGCGCTCGCGGGAAGGCTTGACTGTGCCATCATGACTCACTGTTGTGAGCGGCACGTGGCGCGCTTGGGAGTATAAAATTTATATTTCCGAGCGTGTTGTGTCGCTTCCTTCTTTTTAAATTGAAATGACATTTTGTACTTAACTGTAATTTATGACGAAAAATTTAATAATGTAATCTTATTTGTTTTTTATTCTTAATTTGAGTTTTAATTTTGATTGTATTTTTAATTTTGATTTAAATGTGCATGCCTATTCTAATATGAGTCTATGTTACTGGACGAAAATAAATATTACTAGTAGTTCTGCGAACAGTAGACCTCGCGAGCACAAACTTTTTTACAACAATTAATATATGACTAAAGTTATTTTAAACGGGGTATTTACCATGCCTTTTTGTTTTTTTTTTTTTTAACAAAATATTACGTTTTAAACAAAAAACATGGTAAATGTCCCGTTTTTAAAGAACTTTAGTAGTGAAAATAATCATGTCAGTTTAAAATCCTATAATAAATGTACCTATCCAACTTAAAAAAACCCGACTGCAGCTGTAGGTTACTAAAAAGCATGTGGTGGCAAGACGATAATATAACACTAACCCAAAACTAACCAACTAATCTGTTAAACACGAGACTTTACTTTTGACCTAACAAAACTCAATCACACAAAATCTTCAACGGGACCTAATCATTTGGCGAGCGACAACGACATCGCGATCTAGCGGTGTACAGTAGCGACATCTGGTGACCTTATTCTAAAACGTTTTTTATTTTTTTCATTAAACGTGTAATTATTTTCAGTTATTTTCAGAATTCTCTAAAAAGACCAATATTCTGGCCTAAAGCCTTTTGCAGCGCGGGAACCTGGAGAATATCGGTATCGGCTTCCTTCGGCACTGATTAGATTGGCCCTTGGCTCCTTTTCTCTCGATGTTTGTGGGTCCAACCGCGAAATATGCATAAGGATGGTGAGCACTGCAGCTCAAAAATCCTCGCTCACAGGAGTGGTACGGTGTTTGTTGTGACTGCGCCGCGATCGGCCTTTCTTGCCCTCAACCAGTGAGTACACCCGAATAGTTAACTTTTTTGAACAGGCAAAAACACAAGGACAACAGACTGTCAAATCGTGTTGACATTCATTCTTAGATCGGACCCCAAAGTAATCCGCTCGTAATTTCGGCCGAATCTTCGGATTTCATGTTTAGTGAGTAGACCTGCGGGAAGAAACCATGAAAGATAGATTGTAGTTTTTTTTTTTTTGCGTTCTAAAATATTTTATGCTACCAACGCACTTCTATGATTTGACGGTGATGACCTATTATTCATTTTTCCTATCAAAAAACATGACATCGTTCAATACGTCAAATTCAAATATAAAAACCGGCCAAGCGCTTGGGCTACGCACAATTAAGGGTTCCTTAGTTGGGATCAACTTATCCCAAGAACAAACTTTCACATTGTAGTTGAAAAACATGTTCTCCCATGCATTCCAACAGCAAATGTAAGTTGGCCGATTATTACTCATTAACTTGTAAAGCATACTTAGTTATGATAGTTTTCCTTTTAAATTCGTTATATATTATATATTATTGCCAGGATTTTTTTCTCATATACAAAAACAACTATTCAACTGGCAGGGGGACAACACTTAACTCTTAACAAAAATTTGCACTTTAAAGCTTGCATATTGCATATTGCTTGCATATTTTGCAAACGGATTCCTGAGTCGAAAAATAGTTTTTACACACCCACACGACACGCCATAACATAGGAAATCATCCCCACTTTACGTGTAGGAAGAGAAGGTACCCTAAAAACAAATATTTATGATGATTTTATTTTACTACTTTGCCGGCCGGTGTGTTTAATGTATAGGTACTGTGAAGGATTTATTTATTAAAATATACTCAAAAACAAGGCTTGTATTTGACACAACTGTTATTACGTATCTAAGAGACAAAGACTGTGTCAGTTAGTACTGGATGGCCAGTACTCACACTCCTCTTCACGGCATCGTCGTGGTCTCACATGTTCCCATGTCTTCATAATTTAAGTTTAAACCATACATGAGGTTATCCTTAGCCATCTTCTTCAAATCTCTTTCGTTTATGTGGCCAAGTTTGCGATGCCATTCCATAATGTCACTGACATTTTGTGGTGTGTAATTTGTAGTCTCTTTTCGTCCAGATTCAAAGTAGTAAAGCCCATCTCTCTTTCGAGCAGTAAGTGTTATTTCGCCGGTTTTTTCTACAACGTAGGCCTTTTCTTTTTCAAAAACAACCTTTTACCTCTATCTGTTATCTTTGCGACGGACAAAAGGTTTACTGATATATCGGGAACATATAGGGTATCATTGAAATTGTAGCCGTGTTTATCGGTGCTGACTCTTCCTTTACCTTGAATTCTATTAGTGTATTTGTCTGACGCCAACTTCAGAGGGCCTTTTTCAAGGGTCATGGTAGAAAACATCTATTCGTCACGGTAGAAAACATCGATTCGCTGTCTAGACACCAGATATTTTCAACGGCATCTGTATTTACGGTGCTCAGACAAACGTTATAATTGTATTTTCTTCCGTTGTCTTTTTCATTTGTGTTTTTCTTCTTGCCCCAACGTCTCGATAGTGTGGCCAATCTTTTTACAGCTCCTGCAGTACAACCTTTGCTTGTTTCTCTTGATATGATATGCTTCCGAGCTTTCAGGCTATTCATTTCCGCTCCTTGCTTGGTATTCTTCCAGAATCTTTACTTTCAAATCTTCAGGATTGGGCAGGGTGTCTCGAGATTCTCTCAAATTTCTCAAAAGTTCTCGGCAAACTGTAGAGAAGCATTATGCTAAGCAGTTATGGAGGCACCTTTATATCTGCGAGTTTATCCACGATGTCCATGAAGTTATTTATGTGGTCACGAATGTCTTCTCCTATGGTCATTCGCTTTAGAACCAACTGTTTTAATATGGTAGATTTCCTTGCAGGCCCAGTGTTTTGATAAGTAGCTTTCAATTTGTCGTCTACAGCTTTAGATGTCGCACAGACTTTAATTTGTTTAATCAGACGGTGACAATAAAAGATCCTACTTTTATTGTCACCGTCTGGATTAAACAATTCAGCCCTTGCCTTCAAGTCCTCTTTGTTAAACGCCGATCTTGCCGCCGCATCCGTAGCTGGTGGTACCGTTTTCTCAGCGCTTACGATATACCAAAATTCATTTTTAATCAGGACCGCTTGTGCTTGCAAACACCACGTATCGTAGCTTGACTTGTTCAAAGGTTCTATGTTGCGATATAAGTCGTAGTTGATGCCATTTTTCATGCTTGCAAACAACCACGCTCTGCTACCAATTTGTGAGGGATTTATTTATTAAAATATGCTCAGGAACAAAGCTTTTGTTTGACACAAGTGTTATTACGTATCTAAGAGACAAACTACTTGCGGTGTCAGTTGGTACTGGATGACCTGTACTCACAGGTACCCATGGCAAATTATAGCTTTCTAGTACTAAGATTCTCCGAGTTAAGCCGCGGATAGACAGACGGACATGACGAAACTATATCGTTTCCTTGTTCACTACAGAACCCTAAAAACCAGAAAAATTATGAGTAAATATTTGCAGGCCAGCTAGAAAAAATAACTAATAGGTTTTAATAAATAGGTAGCAATTAACTGCATTTTGGGAAGCTATTCTGCTCATCATGCCGAAAATCCTCATCAGGTCTTCACCATATTTTTTAAACCAACATAGAGTCTACCTTTCAATTAAAAACAGAACCATCGAAATCGAATCTCATAAGGCGGAGATATCCAGTAGCCCCCCTTTTTGCCCAATTAGATAAAAACTGCCAACGTGTGTTAAAATATCTATTTACACTAGGTACTAAATTAAAAGACTAATTAACTATTTTTATAAATAAAAATAATATTAAAACGACACTTAGGCGTCGAAGTATTCGTCCGCATCGCTATCATCCTCCCAAGGCAAAAACGTCATCCCGTCTGGTCTCTTCCCATCGTCGCGTACCAAGCCGTTTGCTTCTAATACCGTTGGTACGCCGGCTGTGACAAGGGCTCGACGAATAATGTCGTTGATGCTGACGTGCCATGCTATGTGACCTGCGCTCCTGTCTATGTTACTCGAATTAAATTATTTAAATTTGAATTTTAAATAAACTTGAGCGTTTGCAAAATATCTGTATTCGTTTTTTATTTAACCTTAAAAAGTATGATCACGTTTCTAATTTTCGCAAGATACTCAAGTGACTCTCGGATATTGTGTCTGCTATTTACATCCTTCACAACCCTAAAACCCCATCCTATCTGCGGGAACGCTTTTCCTACGCCCATCCTTTTGATGCACCTTGCAGGTCGCATCTTAGAAACCTCCTTATATCCCCTCCCCGCTCAACCGACTTCTATTCCTACTCCTTCACTGTGCACGCGGTTCGGTTGTGGAATACACTTCCGCCTGACATTAGGGACTGTCAAACTGTTGAAGCATTTAAACGAAGAGTGAAAGAACACTAACTTTCCACTTCGTCATGGTTGCATAGTTAGTTTAAATCACATTATAATTATATATATTGCAGTGATATTAATTTTAGAAGTATGTAAGTATATTCGCATATTGTATGATTATATTGAAATTAGTGAATTGTTTTTTTTTCTGCTTTGATTTATGTTTTTGTTTCCTCTTCTAACACACGTTGTCTACATCTCATTTTATACACTTTCCTACCGCAGGTATGCTGGAAGAGATTTCTTTAGAAATAAGCATTGCCTTTGTACGTATTTTTCTGTTCCTTTCTTCTTGTCTGTTTATATGTGTGTGCATCATATGTGGGTAAAAAATAAAAACAATATCTATCGTGATCTTCAAGATATTCCAATAACGAAAAACCTTACAAAGATTATTTGTTGGATTCCTACGGAAAGATATAAGTGAGAAAGCAATGACCGCTATGACACGGACGTCATTCGCGAAGGTTAATTAAGCCCACCCCTCCTTAATTTTCTTCTGCTAATTAACATTCTTTTTGTCACAAAATTTGCAATTATATCCTAGTACACTATCTTATCACTCTTATACGAGTGTTATAAATGTTATTATTTTTGACAATCTTATCAGTTCAATATTATGCAACAGTCTCTCTTTCCCTTTGTGATAACGATTCGCGAATCGACTTTGGTTTGTTGATGATGGAATCAATTTTATTTTACGGTAAGCGCCATCATTTATCCCGCGACGCAGTTGCATGTATATGCCATCACTTATTTATAATTCAATTCCAAATTTTATAACTGATCTTCTTTACAGAAAATTCTGCGTAGTACAAAAAAAATGACTCGTTTCATTTATTTATTTTTATTTAACCATTTATGCACACATATATAAACTGACAAGAAGAAAGGAACAGAAAAATAGGTGCAAAGGCAATGCTTATTTCTAAAGAAATCTCTTCCAGCATACCTGCGACAGGAAAGTATATAAAATGAGATGTAGACAACGTGTGTAACCGTAGAAGAGAAAACAAAAACATAAATCAAAGAAAAAAAAAACAATTCACTATTTCAATATAAAACATGCAATATGAGAATATACTTACATACATATTTCTAAAATAAATATCACTACAATATATATAATTATAATGTGATTTAAAATAACTATGCAACGATGACGAAGTGGAAAGATAGTGTGCTTTCACTCTTCGTTTAAATGCTTCAACAATTTGACAGTCCCTAATGTCAGGCGGAAGTGAATTCCACAACCGAACCGCGTGCACAGTGAAGGAGTAGGAATATAAGTCAGTTGAGTGGGGAGGGGATTTAAGGAGGTTTCTAAGATGCGACCTGCAAGGTGCATCAAAAGGACGGGCGTAGGAAATGCGTTCCCGCAGATAGGATGGGGTTTTAGGGTTGTGAAGGATGTTGAATAGCAGACACAATATCCGAGAGTTCCTGCAAAGTCGAATAGGGAACCACTTGAGTATCTTGCGAAAGTTAGAAACGTGATCATACTTTTTTGAGGTTAAAAACAAAACGAATACAGATATTTTGCAAACGATCAAGTTCATTTAAAAGCTTCATAGTTATTATTCAATAGGTGAATTGCTAAAAAAACTTCTTGTCGGTCCTATCATTACAGGAATGCATTGTAGACTAAACAGGAATATATTAAAATCTGTGAATATATTCAATTTTGTTCTGTTATTTTGATGTTATGCCAAATGTATTATACCTAGTTTTAATTTCCTAGTTCTATTTTAATTAGCTGTGTTGTGTAAATTGAAGATTGATTTACTTTAAATAATTTCATGTCTAATAAATATTTTCAAATTTAGTTACAGATACCTAATTGGTTATTTAAATAAGCCTTACTATTAATATTTGCATGCCAAAATATGGCGAAATGTGTCATCGCATTAATACTTACATAATAATACCTTTGTAACCGCATTTAAGCGTCCGTTCTGACTTTTTTCTTTTTGCTTAGCTTCTAAGGGTCGTAGCGTGATGTTAAATAACCTAAAACATTCATCGAGAATTGGGCTATTATATGCAAAAAGATTTTTTTCAAATCCGACTTAGTTCTAGAGATTAGCGCGTTCAAACAAGCCAACAAAAAAAAACTTTTTAGGTTTATTTTTAGTAATATACAGAATGTCCCTGGAAGTAAGGATAAAATCAAATAGGAGCGTGGGCAAAGTCATTTAGAAAGAAAGAAAGAAAGAAAAAACGTTTATTTGCGGTAAAAATGACGCAAAAAAAAAAAGTTTTAAATACATAAATGAGAAAAGGTTGGGGAAGCATGCGTCACATCCACGCAAATCGGCTATCGCTCAGCATTATGCTACGACCCTATGCAAGACAGAGCCCCAGCGCTGGTTTTCAGCGACAGCCGGCGCCGACGTAATGACGTCGACCGGTGCAGCAAACAAATATTTAGACGGTGTACCAGTACAGCGTACTTAAAGAAAAATAGTTTATTAAAATTAAAATGTGATTCAATATATTAAATAGATGTAAAAAAGAAATAGACATACATTATTTTAAGTTACGAGAATATCATCCTCAAAAAGTTTTACGTTTTATATATTGGCAACATTTCGTCGCATCTTATTTGGCGTGCACCCAACATGTACTAAATTGTGATGTAAGAAATTACAAATTTCCAAACTTGTATAGATCCACTCCCTCTCATAGAAAAGAGGCCTATTTCCTAGCAGTGGAAACATTATAGGCAGATTATACTTAATCTTTCAGCATCGTAAAAATACCTTACTAGCATTTTATGGGTTATTGATTGGATTAAATACTTAAAATAATATCGTTTTTTATAATCCCACCTTTAATATCAAACTTGACTTTTTATCAGTGCGTCTTCTGTTAATCCAAGATACCACATAATTACTGTTAAAGTGAAACTCGTTACTAGGTAGACCATAGAACTTCTGTCGGTGGAGTCGTGGTCCACCTTAGTGAAAAAAAGTTAATTTAAAAAATCAAAAACCCGCCTGTGTTAAAAGCGGACTTTAAAAAAGATGGAAACTTTTTTTAGAAAATACATTTTGGCGCCAAATACCCACCATTTTTTTTTTATTTGAGTATACGCAGTGCCACTCGCGCAATAAACCCCAACCTTTTTGATCGGTCGGAACTTGATCGGTTTGGAAGTTTTTTTTTTTTTACATTTCTTTCGCCGCAATAAAACCACCATTTTTTTTTTTAATTTTATTAAATCCAGTGACACTCTCACAATAAAGACTACTCTAACAAATTCGGTTTAGCCGTTTTTTAGTTACGAGGGAACATAGAGACGGACACACATACATACATACAGGTCTGTACAGGTCAAATACATAACCCTCCTTTTTTGGCTTTGCCGCAGTCAGGTAAAAAGAACTCTGTAGGCCTAGCATGAACACATAAGTTGCCGAGTTAACATAACGTAAACAAAAACGATATTAAAAGTAAAAATACTCGTTTCGCATATGATTTTTATTCAGTTTGAAGCCTTTTTTTATGGGCACAAATGGGTGATACCTACTAATTGTGTTTGCCGCATAAATATAAACCAAAATGCTATGGGGTTATTGTATAAGTATGTTTCCTTCGCGCGTTCGTGTTATTTTCTAGACTGAAAAAAGGGACTGAACTGGATCGAGTGAGCATGCTAAAATAAATGTTGTTGAATTTTTTTGCAAGTCTGCACTTGGAAAAAAACGAAAAAACACTTGTAAAAAAAAATTACCAAAAATACAACCGACTTCCAAACTACAAAGTGAAAAATAATTTTACATAATTTCGGAATACAGTGTCTTTGTATTTAAAATTATTCAGTATTTAAATTTTTTGCCACCGACTTCCGAAATTAAAGTTATTTTTCACTTTGTAGTTTGGAAGTCGGTTGTATTTTTTGTAATTTTTATTTTCACTTTTAAGTGTTTTGGTTTGTTATTCATCAGTTAGTCTTTACCAAATGGTGATTTTCGAAAGCAAATGCACGAGTTGCTATAAAAAATACCCAAATCGCTATAGGTGTGCCTATAATATTTGAAGAGTTCCCTCCATTTCTCCAAGATCCTATCATCAGATCGTGACCAAATAACAATGGGACCAACTTGGAGGACAACTTTTCAAACAAAAAAAGAATTTTTCAAATCGGTTCAGCCGTCTTCGAGTAATCGGGGAACATACAAAAAGAAAAAACCCCCGACGAACTGAGAACCTCCTCCCTTTTTTTAAAGTTGGTTAAAAAACAAATGTATTCTGTGTCGAGGCCTTGCGCCATCACCATGTGGAGACATATCGATACATGTGTCCCACTGCGGAAAACGAGGCGTGACAATCATGACATTTGAGGACACATGTTCCATGCGCGTCAATTAGCGCTGCAGTGTAATTTCATTGAAGGTCACTCCACCATCAGTAACAGATAATTTTCTATTCATATATACATAGACAGAGCTTTATTGTTTATAATGGTTTACTATCTATTCGTTTAGGGTAAAATCATGGTGAAAGACATCTGCAGAATGCACTCGGAAAAGTGAACAAGGATCGCAATGCAGTAAGGACGGACAAACTTCTAATAGATAAAAAAGTAGGTACCTATCTGGAGCATGAAGATGGGGGAGATCTTTGCAAAGCCAAGCCTTAGGCCGCGCGCACTTTGGACGCGTTTTCGTACGAATTTGATTCGTGCGAACACATACGAACACGCACGAAGGATACTAACCTTCCAAGTACTAAGTAAGTGCGCAGACTGAGTGCGAGTTAGTCGTATGTATACGTACGTTTAGTTCCGACGTCCGAAGACCATCCGAACTTGTTTGGATTTTTCATTCAATGCGATATCTCCGGAAAAATATTCAGTGTGCGCACTCAATTCGTGTTCTCCTTTGTTTACGTACGATACTGTGTCCAGAGGGTGCGCGGCCTTAGGAACGACATAGTTTAAAATTAAATGTTCCTAGCAAGAAATAATGTTGGACCATTCTGTGTATCGGGCACAGGGTAGATTAATGTGAAATGCGTGTCCTTTCATGCGGTTACATCCTATATAGGGTATGCCCTATGTGATCGGATCAGGAATGAAGAGATCCGTAGGAGCACCAAGGTAACCGACAGGCATGCCGGTTTCCTCACGATGTTTTTTTCACTGTTTTTGAAGCAAGTGATAATTATACAATACGCAGATTAATCCGAAAAGTCAGAGGTGTGTGCCTTGTGTTTGAACTCGAGACCTATGACTTGGCAATCCATCGGTCACACCACTGGCTATCACTACTTCACTGCCTAAGCTGTGTGATTATGGCAAAGGGGGGGCCAAATTCAGCAGTGGATGTTTACAATCTGATGTCAGCGATCTTCTATGCTTATGTAAGACAGGTTTACACTTTTATATGAAGTAAATTAATTACAGATATGACCAAAATGTATGAACGTAAACGCAGCAAATGGAAATGAAATGAAATTGTTTATTTTGTAAATAGGATATCGGAATTACTTTTACACGTCATATTAAAAAATATTAAAAATAAGCGAGATGAGTTCGACGTTTCTTATCTGACTACTCTGCGAAGAAAGGCCGAAACGAACTCAGAGGTCGCAGTCTTTTTAAAGTCCAGACATAATCTTGTTCAGGCGCGAGTTTATAAGGTTCGTAGTAGGTTCTGTAGTGTCTGCCTACCCCCATGAGAAGAAGGTGTGAATATTGTACATATTAGGAACCTGATGCCCCTGCCACGCTCCCCGCGCTGCTCATCGCTCTGCTCCTCACGCTGCGCGCTGCCGCGATGTTGCACTCTCTGCCCTGCACTGCACTACTCGCGCAATTAATCGCAACGCTTCGCACTACATCTAAAAACCGACAAAAGAGGGAGCAGTCGGCATAATGAGGAGCAAGACGTGTAGCATGACGAGTAACGTTGCCACACTACGTCTCTGCCTCTCTCCTCGCTACTTCTCATGCCACTCGACGAGTGTGTGGCAGGGACATAAAAGATTAAGAATGCACAGTGCTGTCTGTATAACAGAAAAAAAATCTTGCGCGAACGACAGACTCCCACGGTGCACTTATGTTATGTAATCCGTCAAACACATTAGGTATTGAATTAAGTAGGTAATAAATAGTCGTAGAAAGAAAGCAGATAGCAGAATTCCCCGATTGTCTGTTGGTTTATGTGAGCCCTTAGTGTAAAAAACCGGCCAAGTGCATGTCGGACTGCGCACAATGAAGGATTCCGTAGTTGAGATGAATTTATTTATCCCAAAAACAAACTTAACATTGTAATTGAAAATCATGTTTTCTCATACATTCCAACTGCAAATATAAGTTTGTACGCACAATGTTGAGAGATTTACCATGTTATTTTAAGACCATAGACTTCTTATAGGTTTTCTTGTAATCTATGAGTAAAGAGCCATACTATGTATTTTTTTCAAAATTTTAAGTCCAGTAGTTTCGGAGATAAGGTGGGGAATGGTCAATTTTCATCGAATTTCTTAAATATCTTTGAAAGTATTTATTTTTAAATTATACAAAAAAGTATTTTTAAGATCCTCGCAACAAGTCTTTTCATTTTATATGTCACAGTGCTATTAGCAAAACTTTTTTTGAAATTGTTTGCCCCCCAAAAGTGACCCCTATATTCAAAATTCATTTATTTACGTTACACGTTCGTGTTAGGGTCACAGAAATACATATGTGCACCAAATTTCAACTTAATCGGTTCAGTAGAATCGGAGCAAATTGACTGTGACAAATGGACAGACAGACAGACACACGAGTGATCCTATAAGGGTTCCATTTTTTCCTTTAGAGGTACGGAACCCTAAAAATTAAGGCTTTTGACGAACGTATTCGTCTACACACGTGAAAGTACAAACTATACTATTGTTAACTCTCGAAAACGAGTATTTCTATAAATTAATCATTCTTATATTCAACTATAATTAAAATGCAGTTCAAATAAACTCAACTTCAATATCTGCAGGAGTTGCAACAACGCTATTCCTAACAAAATAAAACCAGACATCAATAAACATTACAAAATAACTAAATATTATCATAAAACTCACCCGAACAAATAATACTGATAACGAACTAACACTTGTATAGTAAACACTAGCAGATAGTGACTGACGTGTGATTCGCGTTGTGTCTAGTACAGGACTGGCCGTGAACTGTTGGAACGTAGTGTATCAGCGAATAGCGTTGTAGCGAAGTAACTGGTATATATCGTTATTGAAGTAACTGGTATATATCGTTATTGGAGTAACTGGTTTTATCGTTCTCAAATTCTTTATTGCGTATCATAATGTATATAGTTGGTAGGGAAATAATTATATTAGTCGCAATTATGAACCCAGTCGGGCACAGCATAAATCAAGTAGGAGAGAGGAGGAAGAGCACTGGTCGTTTATTGTAATAAATTATATTATTAGAGTAGTTAGTAAGTTGTACTATTTTATTAATACAGAATTCAATTTAAAATGTATATACGTTTATTATTTAGTAACATTATAATAACCATTTTTTTTTCTGATTATTAATTATTGTTTTATTACTTTTATTATTTTTATTTATTACGTAATTAATATTTATTATCCCTAAAGTAAGTTATTTATTGAATGCTTCATATTTCTGCTAAGTGCGGTGCTCGGGTGGAAACTGACGGCATATCCGTATTTTTGTAGATGAAAAGCAACATTTTAAATGTTGCGTTTTTAGGTCCAGTCAACCCCGCTATTATACCTTGTCGACTGACTAACACTTTACTAGGACATAAGCAATTATTGTATAGCTCGTGATGACTTGAAATCAGTAGCAATGCAGAACTTTTGAAGTTATTTAGCGCAAAATATTACACCTAAAAATATATTTTATAAAAATGTCGGGTATAACAAATAATTATATCCGTTACAGATAACTTTCAACACTATCCTATTTATTACTTTACACAATTTTCCTTATGTTTGAGACAAATCGGTTACATAATTATAACCTTCAAGCATATATTCGTTGAAGTCGTCAAACTGATTGTTTACTAGTTTTGCTGATTCAAAAGTTATTTTAACTCATATTAAATTATTCACTGACCGACGTGAATCTAACACAAGAATAATAAGCTTAGTTTCTGGAGTTACTTAACAAATTGAAATAAAAATAAATCTGTACCTACTTTCTATAAAATCATAAACAAATTCAACAAGAAAACTTTGAAAAGTGCAGCTCAATAATATCGATAAAAATAGCAGTTACTAAAAATAACGTTATAGTAGCATCCCATCCCAACACTATAACCGCTGGACAGGGGACACCGCGGTAAAAATAATCATAATCTAGAATTCTCGTGTCGCTTACTTCTTTTCTAACGACATTCATGTTTAAATATCTATAGAGTTGTTGAATAAAAGGTAGTAAACGCTAGGGTATTGTTTTTGTTTGTTACGTAAGTGAAATCTCATTCATATTCAGCGTGTACAATAAGTCCATCAGGATACAATATGATCATAAATTGCTAATCAACCTTTAGACGTAACAACCTGAATATTAATTACTCTTTAATTAATTTTTGAGCGTCGCCAAAAAGGAGGATATTCTCAATTTAGGGTGTATGTTTTTGTTTGTATGTTACTAGCGCCACTCCTTTAAAAAAATCTTACCTCGTGATGGAGAAGGAATTATAAAATTTTAAATATATATTAAATTCGATCTAAAGAAAAGTGGCCACATTCCCCGAGATCGTATTTGTTGCGTCGTGTCTCAATATGAAACTTTATAAAAGGTATTAGAAAATTCTAGACACACTTACCGAGTGTCCTTATTAATCGTATTCATAATTCCTTCTAAGACGAGATAATATTTTTTTTAAAGAGTGGCGCTAGTGTACCGTTGTACGCCCTCTTAAGACGAGTCTTTTCTTCTTGATTTTTTTGCGAAAATTAAACAATCAAGTGGTCCCAGCATCTGATGGAAAACTTTGGAGATCGAGAATGGGACTTCTCAATGGATGACAGTAAATCTAGAGAGGTGTTCTAGTTTCGCAAGAGATTAAATATATCTTTAGAATACCTACACCTAATGAGATAGTCAAAGTCACTTCAGTAAACTGTGAGAGAGATTGAATTAAACTAGGATTGATACACGTTTTAAAAACTTCTACGCTGTTCGATGAGTTATTGCAGCATTTACTGCACTTCAGTTAAGTTTCGACAGAGTTTTTAATATTCTCCTGATTATCTACTGCTAATAAATTCCCTAAACACAGGCTTGGCCTTCATTACAGAGGACCTAATTTCGAAATATTCGTGATGATATTAACATGTCACGCACGGACGAATAAACTATTTACATTTTATAATGAACCACAGTAACTACGTTGGCTTAGTTTGGCTCTTGGGTTCTGGAATCTATTCCTTGTTGGATTTCCCAGTAGGAAGTGTTATTATTTGTCCAAAGAGTTGATACCTAAATAAACACTTTCTTGCCAATTCTATTTTCTTGTAAATTTTGACATTCAAAAGTTAAAACTCAAGAGTTTCTACATGAACGAAATGCTTTTACTTTGAGTTTGTTTCGTAACTATAACGAAGCTGGCAAACGGGCAAACCTCTACCCAGCTCTCCAGGAAATACTGTCATCGTGATATTGCTTAGATACATGCGGGCTTCCATACTCGTAATCTTGCAACATCTCTACCAATCGTATTCGGTCAACTATTGATAGTTCGTCTCGCCTGATCAGTGGAGACCTTGACCTCATTGCATCGAGTCAACGGCCGGTAACTAGCTACTAACGTTCGTTACCCGGTAACTAGCTACTAACGTTCGTTACCGAACAGTTATAGATAAAGTGTACCGACTGTTTGTAAATATGGATTTGATAAAGTTGTAGTGTGGGATAATTTTATATTGTAGGAAGATATAGAAAATAATTATGTAGGTAACTACTTATTCATAAACTAGGGTCAGCTTTCAACGCCGGGGCTTAACTCCGCTGCCGCGAGAAATCGCGCCACAGCGGACGGAGCTCCGGCGGGATCTCATGGCGTCATGGAGAGTGCGATTGTCGCAACCCAGCGCTGGGCACGCCACAATTGCGGCGATAAGACCCCTCTTTGAGGAGTGGCTAGAGAGGCGCCACGGCGTCCTCACCTTCCGCCTGACGCAGGTCCTCACCGGACACGGCTGTTTCGGGAGGTTCCTGCACAGGATAAGGCGGGAGGAAACGCCCGGGTGTCACCATTGTGTGGATCGCCCGGAGGACACGGTGGAGCATACGGTGGAGGTCTGCCCAGCTTGGGCGGAGCATCGCCGTGTCCTCGTGGAGGCGATCGGCGGCGGTGATCTCTCGCGTCCGGCCCTGGTTCAGGCCATGGTACGGAGCGAGAGGAAATGGGAGGCCGTCACCTCCTTCTGCGAAGCGGTAATGCTCGCAAAGGAGGAGGCGGAACGCGTGAGGGAGAGGCAAATTTCGCGCCCTCACGCCCCTAACCGCCGCAGGAGGAGACGCCCAGGGCGTCGGGAATCGCGGGGCGATTTCCGGCCACCGTAGGCGCGGGCTTGCGGGCGGTGAGCAATGGGTGGCTCACCGTCCGATAAGGACCAGGCCCGGGTCGACGGCGCGTTGTGTTCCACGCGCGCCTCAAAGAGATGTCAGCAGAATTGAAGGGGTCCACTAGGGCCGATGCCTGCCGGGGTTGCGAAGAAAACCGAAAGGGAGATCGTGGCCCCCGGCGACAGGGCAACCGAAGGAACACGGGTGGGTTTTAGTCAGTAAGAGTCTGACACGCCCTCCCGCTCCGCCCAGAGCGGGAGAAGTTATTTGATGATTTCCCACCCTCAAAAAAAAAAAAAAGGGTCAGCTTTCAATCATTTCCAGACTGAGCTGTTATGAATGGTACTGATAATGATAAATGATAAATGATAAATGATTTTATTTCTGTAAATAGGTTTGTACAAACACTTTTACACGTCAATCATATTTTAAAAACTAGATGAGGTCGGCGTTTCCTAACTGACTACTCTGAGAAGAAAGGCCGAAACAAACTCAGAGGTCACAGTCTCTTTTAAAGTCCAGACATAATCTTGGTCAGATCATGTGAAGACCATGTAGATTGGTGTCTGGAGTGGTCTTTTGAGGAAAGCATCACACAGATTGAGAGGGCCTGTCCAGTCAGTGCACGCATTTGTCAGTTATCGTGCAGCTCAACTCAGAATTAAAGAGCTCAACGATTCGACGAACAATACCAAAGAAAGGACATTTGGGTAGGCCGCATAAATTACTCAAAACTGTCAGACTATAATTAGAACTAAGTGAGAAAAAATTAAAAACAAAAGGAAAAAGGAATGACCCACATAGTCTTCACATTCACAATAGTTTAAATAATATAATACTTTAAAAGTATATAAAATTCATTAATGTCAATGTGTATATAAAAACCAGGAAATAATCTTGGTCAGAGCATTTTATTTGAGGACCATGTAGATTTGTGTCTGAAATGGTCTTTTGAGGAAAGAACCATACAGATGTGAGTGGACCTGTCCATTCCACGCACGCATTTGTCAGTAATCGTGTAGCTCTACTCAGAACTTAAAAGGAGCTCAATGATTCGACGAACAATACCAAAGAAAGGACATTTGGGTAGGCCGCATAAAGTACTCACAACTGCCAGATGATCATTAAAAGTAACTGAGAAAAATAAATATATATATATGACCCACATAGTCCTCACATTCACAATAATAAAAAATAATAAAAAAATATTATATAATAATATCTAATGCAATATCTACTCGTTCAGGGCTGACACAATTTAGATTACCATCGACACGCAGAGAAGAATTATAGCTGCAGATCAGACTATACTTCACACTGCACTAGTTGTAATATATGATATTAATAAATCCCTTCTCAATATCATCCGTTGGGTGAATAACAATAATCTCGCAATTAATTTAAATAAAACTAAGGTGATGCACTTTCATCAACGGTAACTACATCCAAATATTGATGTAACTTATAATAACCATAAAATAGAAGAAGCTAATAATGCTAAGTTTTTAGGTATTACCACCGACAGTAAGTTTACTTGGAAACCCATGATAGAAGATCTTTGTAAACGCCTGAATAAATCTGCTTATGCACTCTTTCAGTTATCAAAAAAGGTAAATAAAGATACGTTACTAGTAGCATACCATAGTTTCTGAGTTGCGATACGACATCATTTTTTGGGGGCAGTCGACTGACCGTGAGCTTATATTTAGGATGCAAAAAAGATGTGTCGGAGCAATGTGTAATATGAAAAAAACGGATAGCTGTAGACCCTATTTTAAGTCTTTAAAATACTGACCCTTCCAGCTTTATACATTTTGGAAACTGTGTTGTTTGTAAAAGAAACACGCAATTCTTTGAAAGAATGTCTTCCACTAGAAAAACTCCATTGCGTGCCGAATACGTAAATAAACTATGTCATCTAAAATGTAAGACCGCATTCATGCAAAAATGTTTCCACTGATATTGATGCCAACCCCTTTCCAATCCAGAACCTTGAAAACATTCTCCAATGCAGTGATGAACAATTTCGGAGAAATTACGTTTCCCTGTCTCACTGCAGAAGGATAGGTTTCGAGGTCCAGTCCTGGAGTCGGACTGATATGATATAATGTATATAAAAAGTAATGTTTTCATACAAACCTCACCTCACCTCGATGTACCGATAGTCAGTCTGGCACCGTTGAAGAGACAGTAGTGTAATACAGCCCAAAGTCTCGATCGAATCGAAGGCTTTCTCGTAGTCAACAATGCTATGCAGAGAGGCTGGTTATACTCTTCGGTCTCTTATAACTGATATTATGCTGCCAATTACACGTAATGTACCTATTTAAATTAGAGTCACCTAAGCGCGGAAACTATAACCCAAATTGTACACATCTGTAGTACAGAATTTCGTCGATTTAATTTTTTCGCATAAGTAAGAAACTTAGCTTTGTTGAACCCCTAAGAGCTAAGCCAAGCTATGAAAATAAAACGATCCATTGGTTGATATCTTACACATCCATCGCAACGCAGCTTAGCACATCTCTGGTAAAAAAGACAGCCTTATACTAAGCGTAATATGCGTTTCCCAGCGCCAGAGCGATCTTTTATAAGGTCACAACCACACCACAGGCAAGAAGAAAAAAAATTAAAAAATTGTTGCTTGCTACAGTTTGTACGATTATGTACCTACTCCAGAGGTAAACCCCCGAAACCTGGAAACCCACAAATCTCCAACTCACTCTGAGCAAGCGTGTTCAATGCTCGTTCTTTCTAAGTGCTTCTGTTTCATTTTGACAGTTCAACAACATTCATTGTGTTATTTACGTTGGTGACCAAACAAATTTTTCGAACATGTGAAGCAATGGATTAGCAATACCCTTCAAAATTATTCAAATTATGATTGATCGTGTGTTACACAATTAGGGTGCTGGTCATATCCACTGACGCGTGCCGCTCGTGTGTAATATGAGCACTTACCCGACTGTTTGTATTAAATTAAGTGGACAAAAGTAGTCCGTGAGCTCGTGCGAAAATAACAAACCAGTGATAGTTTTCAATAACAGCATTAAATTACGAAAATATGAGAGCGATAATATCCTCTGTAATGAATGGGTTTTCACTTAAATCCAGTAAGCGGTGTCAGTCTACAATAACTACGAGTAGATAGTTATTAAATTCAGCTGTATTTGGTAATCTAAAACTGAAAGGTAACATGCACTAGCATGGTCCGAAAAATCCTAACTTTAGGCTACGGTGGAACCTGCTGGGGTGTTGCGATTTTGACCGAAAGTGTTACCGTGTATTTTTCCTTAATGAAAATAGGCAAGAACTAAAAACAGTTTAGTATTTTATTAACAAAACAGTCATATTTTAAAACTAAGAGACAAAATCATTTTTTCTTGATAAACAATTCTTGTATAGCATAAACTGGCAACCCTTTCGTCTCCGGCAAGAAGTAAAAGAAGAAGACAGCAGTAGAGAAGCAGACAAAAGAGAAGAAATAGAAGACTGGGGGCAGGCCTACAGAAGTTACTAGGAGGTTGAAGACGAACAGAATGAGAAAGTTGAGTATCCACGCCCATTCCACTGCTAATATTGACATGATGCTTTTTACCTGAAAAGAAAATAGATACTAGGTTAACATGATTGAATGAAGGCTATGTTCAAGGACTGAAGCTAAAACATACTAAGCAAGAGGCTGGTCTATATTGGCAAAAAAATCGAGATTTCAAATTCAAACCGATAATAGGTAGTGATAATGACTAACCTCGGGTAAAAATACTTCAGCCAAAACCACGACCGGCACTGTTCCTGCCCCAAACGTATAGAAAGTCGTGAACACGTATATGAACATTGGTATCGTCCACTTTGGGCCCCACTCCGTCAGGATCTGAGTTCCTAGTACTATGCAGCAGAAACCAGCAGCGACGGATGAGTAAATAAGAAGCGGCTGAAAAAGAAAATAAAGGGGATGAATAATTTCTCACTCGTATTACAACCACATTCTTTCAGAACTCTGAAGAAGATAGACTGAGATGGAGGATATATCTATCTCACCAGCGTTACATCCGCATCAGTATCACAGTGTCAAAAAAGAATGGTGCTAATCATCTGGTATAGTTCCATCCCTTTCTGACACCGTGTAGGAGATTTTCTGGTTCGGAGTGAATGAGTTCTGTCTTCCCCATCAAATTCTCCTCACAGAAATGAACTAAGGGAACCAGGAGCTAAGAAACATGAAGATCAAGACAAGAATCACAGTTCTCTTCTGACCCCATCCCCTAAGACTGCCAACAACATCTGTTCGGTTGGAGATAACAAAGGCTCTGCTAACGCCAGCACTTCGGGGACCAGGAGATCAAAAAGTCAAAGGAACATAGAAGATAGCTCTTACCCGTCTCCCAACCACATCAGTCAAATAAGCGGAAATAGACCCGGAGATAATCATGACGACTCCCATCAGGACGCTGCAAAGGTTCGGCGAGATGACGTCAGCAGGTAACGCCTCTGCGAATAAGGGTTCTGCGTACACCATCACTACGGGCAGACCTTGGAATACGAAGGCTACCTTCAGGATCATGATGACAAAGAATTCACGTTGAGTTGATGGCGAGTTTTCTGTAAAAGCAAGATCCCTTTAAACAAGCTTTATCACAAAATAGTGATTAGCTATTGTAATAGACATGTGTAAAATCCACTTTATAAGGCTATCCCTTTTAATGTAGATTTTCGAAAGATGTTGTTGATAGTGGAAATCAAATCTACTTACTGAAAAATTGCCAGCATGACATTTTCTTATTCTCCAACGTCGTCGGTGAATATTTTTCTTCTGTCAATGATTGAACGTCTGCAAGAGCAAAATAATTAATTCAGATTTATCATTTCCGCATTTTCTTTAATAAAGAAGCTGTCTGTAATCTAAAGATAATGAAAGTGCTTTTGTATTTGCTAGACGCCACTCGACGTCTTAAGAAGCCGTGCACAAAATCGACAGATTTTGATCAATTTTGTTATCAGTTGTGATAAAGGGAAAAAGAATTGCACGACGGCATAACCGTTATTTAAGCACATTACTATACAATAAACTCCACAACACATTAAACATACATTGTTTGAACAAATTCTACTTCAAACAAAAAACTAAGGAATATCTGCTAACTCTTAATTATAACAACACAGAAGAATTACTTAAACCATAATATAACTTAAATAAATCAGGCACCCACTCATTGACACCTACACTCACTCATACAATATCTACACTCACACTTACACACCTACACCCACTCATACGACACACACCCATAATGAATTTAAACTCCTTTTACCGTCTTTCCCCGTTTCTTATCCCCAAAATCGATTGTATTAGTCTAGTTTATTTTTATATATAATTTATATATTTTTTAAATTATTTGTTTTACATAAGTGCACACTACTAAATTGTAAGTTACTATTACAACATCCATAATGGACGAATGGATGACCCCTGTAACACAGGTTTTCCTAGCATGGGGGTCATTGTTCAATATTTTGTATCAGACTATTACCACGTGTAACTAAGTGTCAACCTGTATCTGTGTAGTTTTTACGACAAATAAATATTATTATTATTATATTATTATTATTATAATTTAAACAAAACTATTTGTGATTTGAAAAGTCGAGTTCTTTGTTTTGCATGTGGCTAAAAGGGATTTTTCAAATAAGTTAAGTTTTCCGAAAAATTACGCGAGACTGACCATTGATCACTTTTTTACAAGAAATTACTTTTATTTTGAACATTTAAAACATCATCAACATCGTTATATGGTCTTCTTGCATGTGGCTGAACCACTTTTTTTTTTCAACTTCGATACAAAATATAGCAGAAAAATTATGTTGAAAAAAACAATTTTTTTTTCAAGTCTGTCAGTAATGTATTTTTTCGTATTATTTAGCAAACCATATCAACAAATTAAAAAATTACACATTAGTCTTCAGCTATCTTTGAAATAAAATCAAAATTTTATTTTATGATTACACAATATCTACATTAAGTAAATCGGCGAAAAAAACCATATTTTCAAGAGCACAAAAGTGATGCAACTTTAACAGGCGCTGTGACTGACACGAATAGTTTAGCACACAGAACAGACTTTATCTGTTCTGTGGTTTAGCACCACGAAAACTGTACTGTTATACTTACACAGACTTATGCCCGTTTTCACCTTTACTAAGTGACACTTAAATGAATCCCTAAATAAAAGTTCACTATTGGATTTTCAACGCTAGGCTTAGCGCTGAGAGTTGAAAATCCAACAATGTACTTTTATTTAGGGATTCATTTAAATGACACTTATTCTTAGTGAAGGTGAAAACGGGCATTAATGTTTCAATTATTTCAACCTTTCTAACAATCAGATAAGTTATTGACGAAAAAGGGATTTTTTCGTGCACGGAGCCTTAAATGAAAAAGGATTTACCTTCTGAATACGAGTTGAAAATCCGTCGTAACTTATGCAACTCTTGCGCTACTTCTTTTGATGTGGCCTTTTTACTTCTGTAAAATGCTATCGATTTTGCAGCGTCCTTAAATTACGGAAATAGTAATCATTAAATGATGACGGATTGGTACCAGGGTTACAACAAACTCCGGGAGTAAAAAAGATTGGGTCACTTTATCAGCGCCAACTTACCTCCTTTTGGCCTTTCGCCATGAGAGTCAGAGGCGACTCCTTGAGCACAGGAAGAAGTAGAACACCAACCACAGATAACGATAGACATGCGTATACCATCTGGTGGTACAAAAAATATCCGCCCAGGAAATAGGAGACGAGAATTCCGAAGCCGTAGAACTGCATCGGTCCTGAAGTCATTGTTCCTGAAAAGAAATCAAAAGATATTTATTTAGTAGCACACATTATGTGAGACACAGTCGTTACGGGTAGTTAGAAGCCCAAAAAGTCTTACTAATGGGCATCGTGTTACCTAGTAACTAGGTTGTGGGGTCAAATAGGCAATCGCTCCATGTAAAATACTGGTATTCAGCTTCATCCGATTAAACTGGATGCCGACCCCAACATAGTTGGGAAAAGGCTAGGCAGATAATAACACATTATGCTAGCCAATCTTAAGGCCTCATGAGCACGCTTTGTTCTTGGTTCAGTGGGAGGCAATAACGGAAAGATCCAGCTAATATACGTTGGTTTTATTGGAGATTGTACTCGTAAATATCAAAGTTACGAGCATTTTCTTTGTAATGTACGCTGCGTTCTTGAATTAATCCCAGCCCGGTTTTAATGTAAATCTTAACTCTAATGGAGTCCTGGCATATTTCACTGATGTAAATAGTGGTTTCTAGAAATACAGCAAACCCGAGCCCTCCTATCAACATTGCGGTAAGAATCACTTCCACTTGGCTCGTCAACGCTATTATTGACCAGGCGATCTGAAATAGTTATAAAATTTTCTTATGAGGAAATTCAGTGCATATTTTAATCACTTTATCTGACACAGAAGTCAAATCCATGACCTCACGCTCAAATGTCGCGCTTGCGATTGCTATTCCAACAAAGCCGACTACATCACTTCTTAACACGATATGCTACTCTGGTACTCACCACGAAAATCAAAGAAGTTAATATGACGGACTTCTTCCTCCCCAATCGGTCTAACACCACTCCAGCAATAGGATTAGCTATCTATCAGTGATCCTATAGCTGGTAAACTCCCAAAGAGCGATACTTCTGTTGCCCCCATAGGCCGGTGCAGCGTGGCGTTCTCAGATTTGAAGAGGATGATGGTGGAAGATGGCCATGCCATCATTATGCCCATGTTTGTGCAGGAACAGCATACTGACAATATGGAGACAGTTATTTGTTAGTTCAGTTATTCTTATCTCAATATGTTGGGAAAGCAGGTTTTCTTCTTTTCGTGTCGCCGGTACATCTATACAGGGTGGAAGGGAACATCGACGGGAAAACTGAAACCATGGATTCAGTACATGATTCTGAACGTTCTGAAATTTTTCGTCGGTTATTTGAAAAAGAATCTGCTGTTTCATACATTTTGAACGCGTAGGTATTGCACTTTTCTATGAAACGCAGGAAGGTTCAGAATCTTCAGAATCATGTACTGAATCCATGGTTTCAGTTTTCGCATCGATGTCCCTGCCACCCTGTATTAAACTGTTGTTCGTGTTAGAGTTAAAAAGTAATATTGCAAAACAAAAGTAAATAAACAGTAGGATACTTACGTAGAATAGTGCCAATAACTTGGAAGAAGATACCCATATTTTTTTATTTCTCGATTCCTTCTAAACGGTCACACTGTAAAAATTCAACTACCATTGCAAAACCATTAGACCATTGCAAAACTTCGAAACATTATTATTTGTTAACCAGAAAAGTAAGTTAAATTTGTTCACATCCACAGTTCACTAATTCACATTCGTGTTCTATGAGAATATAGATATACATATACATCTATACATATAATAAAACAGTAGACTTCGGCGTGACTGTACATTGAAAACAATAATAAAAATAGTAGGGGGGTACCTGACTAAAAACGGGTAATACAAAAACTTTTAACAAAAAAAAATCAACCGACTTTCAAGAAAAAACACTACAAAGCGAAAAGCAAAATTTTATTTCGGAAGTCGGTGACTTCCGAAATTACTTGTTTTTGAATTTTCGTTTTTTGCCACCAACTTCCGAAATGCTGCAATCAAGGTTCAAGACTGTATTCTGTTCACGACACGTTGTGCACAATTTCTGAGCAGTAACAGCAGTAACCTGACAAAAAGTACTAGGCTTGCATGAATTTACAATAGTATTCAATCATTAATATTACGCTACTAATAAGATTTGGCAGACAGTTTATAACACGGATTAACACATAGGATACTTTTAACCCGGTAGTATGTACGTTTCCGTGGAATAATTTCCGAACTGTACGAGAGCGAAGCCGCGGAAAGAAGCTCGTTTTCTTTAAAAGTCAATCCGCTTTCCAAACCTTCACTTAGACCATTAATACATAAATGTTCTCCTTACTTCCAGGTTCATAGTAAAGTGCATGTGTACCTACTATTCTGGCGTACTAATAAGTTCATGATTTACGCCCAACACAAGACTAGTTTAATAATATTAACATACCTATCACTTATTTACAGTCATTTAACAATAGTTAGCACTTGCAAATACATGTTTTTCAGTCACTAAACACAATACTGATGAATAAAGGCCTCGAAAGCGACTCCGCATAATTTGATACTGTTTAAGGTCTATTCATAATAGACACATTTACCGTACAAATGATGTATGTACTGTAGTCACTGCGTCAACTTACTGCGAGAAAGTCGAGGTGTCAGATTGTCACGATTCGTTCGTCCTGACTTAAACTTTCTTTTACAAAAGACAGACCTCACATTGTAAATGTTATTTATTTCTGGCGTTAGGTAATTTTTTCATATAGGTATAGGCAGAGAATGGTTCGCTTTATGTCGAGTCCCTTTACGTCGAGCCTGAGTCTATTGCTCTTGCAAAATATTGCTAGTTTACGCTTTCTATTACCGTTACGTCGAGTTTGGTTCATAGGTACAGTACCTACAAGATATATAAATTAAAAGCCAGTATTAAAATGTTCTTTTAATATTTATTTTAATACATCATGATTAAGTCATTCAAATAGGTTCTCTCTCAACAGAATAGTACCTGGGCAAACGAGCTCTGCTCTGGTGAAAATAGAAAATTCTCATTTAATAGTATAGGATGATAGTACATTCTAATTCCATGCTGCCATGTCATTATTCTAAGGTAGCCATCGTGTTCTAAGACTTTGGACGATCGAGCTGTACTCGGGTAAAAATACGATGAGAAAACGATTTTTTTTGTGATATGAGACCTAACTAGATCGATTTTTCGGGCCAAGCATTTTTATTTCTTTGCTTCTGATTATTGTCATTTGCCTGCACTATCTTAAATCTAGCTTCTTTAGCCTCATCTCTTAATGTGTTGTTGGGAATAAATAGCGGAGGTCTTTTACTAAGCCTATTTAGCCTGTTATGCCATCCGTCTACTGAATTCGTTGTCCAGTGACATTCGTTGTAACAACAAAACAAATCAATATTTTTGTTACAATACACATAAAACATGTGAACCTGACTATACTTCAAAATATGATATTATTAAACTCGACGTAAAGGTAGTAGAAGCGGGGTCAAGAATCTCGACGTTAAGGGAATAGAAATAGGACAGAAATCGTAGACTCGACGTGGGGTAATAGAAGCGAGGCAAGGCTCGACGTAAAGGGACTCGACATAAAGGGAACCATTTTAGGCAGGAAGGCTCCGATTGTTCGAATGCTTTGAATAAAAGTCACTATCCATTCCTTTTATTCAAGTGGGGCGTAGCTCATGTAAGGTTTTATGCAATAAGCAACGTTATGTTGTGCACTGTTAAGAAAACAGCTCTGCATTCGAACACTCTGACAATTTGCAGTTAAATATGATTCGAAATATATTTTTGTTTGATGAAGAATGGAGAAGAAAACTAGCTGTCGAATAGTATACGTGTCTTTATAAAATACTGTGTTGAACTCAAGATACGAAACACGATATACGAAAATTGCTTATTATTGCAGTGTCCCCCTCACCTTCACTACACATTAACGCTACCATTTTAGATAACGTCCCTCAAACGTTACGGTACCTACATATTATTAACCTATAAACATTTAAAAAAAACAAAAACCCGACTGCAAAAACACATAAGTGAAAAGACAAAAACAAGTAATTTCAGGTTATTAGTTTGTCCCCCGCCTGCAATACCAAAATTTTATAGATTATAACATAATGCTTGTTTTTGTCTTTTCAGTTATGTGTTTTTGCAGTCGGATATTTGTTTTTTTTTAAATAATTTGCTTTATTTCAAGCTTTTTAGTTTTATTAAAATATTTATATTTGATTGACCCATTACTAGCTTTTATTTAATACCAATAATGTAGTATTTTTTTTAAAACCACCCCCATTCTTATTTATTTGCAGATGCAATATATAAATATTATAATTATATATAGCCTGTCACTTCCACAGTTAAGACGAATCTAACGACACCTCATAAGTTAAAATCCATCAAGTCGTTTAGGCTACAGAGCGTGTCAAGGAAGTAGGCATGCATACATACATACTCTCGAAAAACATTACCCTCTTTCTGGGGCAGTCGGGTAAAAACGACACACCAATGTTTCTTACCAGAATACCCGCGAAACTTTGCGGATTTATATACAGGATGGCCGGATTTAAGTAGTAGTAGTATTATTTTATGTAAAATACTGGTATTCAGCTGCATCTGGTTAGACTGGGAAGCCAACCCCAACATAGTTGGGAAAAAGCTAGGCAGATTGATAAGTTTAAACATAATGAGAATTACGTATTAGATAGTATCACAAACATAATAAATAAAAAACACTTACCAAACACCGAGTTCTTACAGACGAGACTGCAGCCGCGGCCACCTCTCGATTGCTGGCGTCAACGCGTCCGTTGCTGCCATCGATGTATCCGCGGTTCTACCAAATTTATACCGAACCCTATTCCCTATACTTTTAAAAAGACAAAAATTCTTCAAACTCGATATTTTCGGCATTAGAATCGTTCCCAGACTTCGTAGGGATGATGGCAAAAAAACAATGCTTTGGACGTCAGGTATATTACGAGTATAAAAAATATTGAACATGTATTTTTTCATTTTTACATAATCTAAAGATCGGCAATACATTAAGTTAAAATGTACCATGACGTCACGAGTACATAGATTTTATACTTACGTGTGACGTAGCGAACCCCACTCCCCAACTTTAATGCGTTTTATTAAATAAAACTCAATAATAACATACATTAACAAATATGGTCTTTATTTAAAATATTACAATACTGTTTTGTATTAAAAACAAATATGACAGGCATTATATTATTATAATATTCTTCTATTCATAGGGAATGCGATCCTGCACATCAGCACAATGCACAAATGCGATGCTATTATAGCCAAGGAATACATAATTATTGTTCAACGATTGTTCTATTATTGGGTTTTTCTATCTGAAATTTCTCAGTAGCAGCTCGGAGTCTGGATTTGTGCCCGGTTGATGGCAATAGGCTCGCCCCCTATTACATGGGACTTAAACATAACTGGCGAAATGTGGGTGTGCCTGCTACAGGGACACCTCTGCCCAACCCTTCGGGGAAACAAGGCGTGATGTTATGTGTTATGTTGATTGTTCTAAATGCATAAGACAGCTAAACTGCCCTGTTCAATACATATAAATGTATAAAATAACTTAAAACTTGACTTCCTCTCGTAGACGTAGATTATTTAGTGATGATGAGTTGGTGATAGGATATTGTTTCTTCCTGGTATCGATATCGACACAAACTATTTCGTTGTCCCCGGCGAATAAAATGGTAATCGTAAAAACCAAATTTTACAGGAATAAAATAAAAAGAGTTTTTTGTGAAAATCTTATTTTTGTTATGAATGTAAAAAAGTACTTTTTTTTTACAATACAATACAACTTAACATCTTGTAACGTCTGAAATAACGGAAGGAAATGAATGAAAACAATTGACAGAATGTAATCGGACCTCTTAATATCGAATATGCAATAACATTAAAACTTTCTTCGCCATTTTATTCGCCGGGGACAGCGATTTGACTTCTAACAATAATAATTGTATAATTGTGGAATCGCACGCACTGGAAGTCATGGCTTTTGCCCAGCAGGGGAATAATACAGGCTAACAGGAACAGTACCAAAATCGGAACGAATGTCGCCATCTTGTCTTTTTTTTTACAAGTTTTAATGCTAACAGCGTCTTCATGTCACTGTCATTCCTGTAGCACTGTAAAATACTACGAATATGAACAAGTTTTACTAAAGCTTCAGTTTCCTAGAAGAGCGGTGGCCGCCACTAACGGCCGCAGTGACGGCTATCATGAAAATGATAGCAGTTGCAAAGATTTAAATCGTTAGATTCGCCCTACCGTGTCAAAAAATAGTCGCATTTATAATTCGTTTTAACACCTCTGACACACCATGACGCTGAGACTACACTTGATTGTCATGGAAACGCTCATTCTTATCAGTAGGGACACTTTTTCTTGTGACTAAGTTCAGTGTGGGCAAATCTAGCGATTTAAATCTTTCGGCAGCGGGATTTGACTTAATGTCAAATACTGGTGAAAATTACAGATTTTCATGGCGGCCGTTATAATATAACGGAACCGTTTTGCTAGGAAACCAAAGCTTTACGGATCAACTCCTTAATATCGATTCACATTCAACACGTCATCGATCCAATGGAAACCAGTTTTAGATCAAGCCCAAATCCTACACAAAATGTCTGCGAACCACTAACCCTAGGTATCCTTTTTTGTAAATTTCCCATAGGGCTACCCAATTTGTATTTAAACTAATTATTAATAACTATTGTTCAAATTTGGTATTCTAGGGCGCGTCGACCTTGATGCTAAGTATCTGCCAGAATATGATCCAGATGGGCAGGATTACTGCAGTTGTTAAGTTGAACAGCCAGTTGCCATACAGCTGGAAAATGAAAAATAACGTTCAAAGGAATGTGAACCTTGGAAAGTAACACACAGTACAGTAAATGGCACATGGAATTTTAGGAATCGTTCTGTTCTGTAGTGCATCCTCTGTCACTCAGAGTTGTGTCCTCCTGTGACCACTTTTTTACATTTACGTGAGGGATGTTGTCATAATATTTAAGTTATTTGTTTCAAGCATTTCACTGCTATTGTTTATAAAAACCCTTTCGTGCTTATTTATTTATTTAGGTTTTTAAGTATACAAATTATGTATTAGGTATGTTGAAACTGTACTCCCCGTCACTTGTCCTTAAGGGTTCATTAGAAAACCAGCGTCAGACAGCATCTGTCTGGCATTAATGCTGAAATGAACCTTTTTGGCGCAGCTGTAAGGCACATTACTATTGTTGTTAAAACATTATTTTTTATTTTCATTTTGTTATTTGTTTTTTTTTTATTTCTCGAACTGTGTCCAAATTGTTTTTTTTTTTTCTTTCTTTCTTTCTTTTTAACAGGCTGCTTATTGGCCTGCGCACACTGGCGGACGGCAGGAGAGAGCATCGAGGAGGATTAAAGAATCCTCCTCGATGCTCTCTCCTGCCTGTATTCGCCAGCGAAGAAAAATCATTTGCGATACCGCGTGCTTCCGTCAGCTTACCAGAGCATCCGCCGGTATGCCGCGGCATCCGCCGAGTAGCCACCGCTCGCCGAGATTTGATTATTCCACTAGCGAATATGCAATCAAAAAGTTGCTTTTGAAAGAGTGTGGCAGACTGGCAGATTCCAGCGCATACCGGCGCCTGCCGCCGCGGTATTGCCTAGCGTGCTCTTGATGCTCTAGAGAAAACTGGGTTGATGCTCCAAAGTCGATCGCCGAGCATAGAAATATATTCCTTATTTCGATTGGATAAGTATTAAATTCAATTAATACATTTAAAATCTTCTGCCGTCCCTTCCGCCAGTCTTCGCAGGCCTTTATGATGGCATCAGACCCTCGACCCATCGCCTCTGGGATCAGACTCTACCAGGCTGACATGATTCAGTAGGAGTTCAATACATACCATAGAATCAACAATTTGCATTGTATAAAGAACATAGTGGCCTGCAGGGCGGCATCAGAAACACTACTCAGTATGCCTTAGAAGCGTCGAGGAATAGAACTTACCAGGATGGGATGGGACATTGGGAGTTCTATACATACCATAGAATCAACGATGGAGAACATAGTTGCCTGCATAGCTGCGTCAGATCCTCGACTCAGCATGCCGAGGAAGTCTTCCTCGGGGAACAGAAACTTGCTGTAGGCGACCATGCTGAGCGATACAGCCACCAGGGGGTGCACGAGGAGGCAAACTGTGCGCTTTATCAGCAGGTAGAATGTACTGGAACAGATTACAAGGACAGTTTTATTATTCAGAAGAGGCGAAATGAAATCCAATATTTTTATTTATTGACATTTCAGACCAAATAAAAAACCAAGACATAGCGCTGCGAACAATAGAGTGAAGCATGCCAAAACTACACCTCCGCTCTGTGCATACACGCTCACACGCACACATTTACAATCAAACTACACCTCACTAAGTGCACACATGTTTACGAAACCGGCCTCACGTCATTGTTAACAGCGATATCTTGATTTTTTATTTGGTCCGAGATTGAAATGAAAAAAAACCGGTCAAGAGCGAATCGGACTCGCGCACCGAGGGTTCCGTACCTACCCATTATATCGCCATAATAAAATTGGTATCATTTTCATTGGTAAAAAGATATGGGCAAATTTAATTTTCGCGAAAATTTGTAGGTACCAAATAGTAATTTTCAACTTTTATTTTTCGGAATTTTCCCTTTACTTGTGCTGTAAGACCTTGCTTTTAATCAAAATTGACAATTCTAGGTCAACCGGAAGTACCCTATAGGTTTTGGGTCGAAAACGTATATGGTAGTTCCAAGTACTTACAAGTTTTCGCGAAAATCAAAATTTGCCCAGATCTATCATGTTGACTCAGGACCTTGATTTTTATACACCTAATAGGGACTATAGACCTCAGTATCTGGTATAAATTTCAACTTGTTAGGTCCACCCGTTCCTGATAAAATCGGTGGTGACACACAGACAGACGGACAAGAGAAAGTGATCTTATAAGGGTTCTTATTTTTACCTTTTGAGGTACGAAACCCTAAAAATGAATGGTAACTATTTTCTATTGAAAAAAAACGAAAGCCTCTGCGGCCAAGTTGTGAGAGGATCAATTAAAAATGCATCTACTTTATGCAGCTACTTCAATTTTCATATTTTTTTAGAAAACTTAAAAAAAGTCTTTGTTTTTATGGGAAGTAACAAAGAAAGTAATTTATTTAAAAGGTCTAATAGTAAAAAGGTCTAAATATTATTATTGATAATTCACAAAGAGTCTCTCACCTTCCCTTCCCTGCACCTTTCACCACCACGGTGCACATTAGCGCCAAAGGCGTATACACAACCGCTATAACGAATCCCAAGGAAAAGTTATGCATGCCGACACTCAGGCATACTGTGGACAGTTCTATGAGGAGTAGTATGTTGACTAGAGACAGCTCCTCATAAGTTATGCGACCCTTGCGTAGGAACCGCGGCATGAACGGCGTTACTATAGTTAGGAATACTGATATGGCGATCAAGCCGTAATACACTGATAATTCTGACGGCTGGTTGTAGTAGTTACCTGAAAATAAAATAACGTAAAATTAATTAATCATCAATCTTCTGTATTTTATTTAGGATATGTAAGCAAAGGTTTTTAATACGCTTATTTTGACAGTTATCATTATTTATGTCCCATGAAATAGAGCGCGAGTCTATCTAGCATATTAAATAGGCAAGTATCAAGACTGGACTGCTGGATAAAAATCATACATGGATTATATAGTTTTTTTTTTTTTTAAATCTTTATAATATTTACTAATTTAATTTGAATTGCATGTGTTTTAATAATAATTTTTGTACATCGTAATTTTCTAATATTTATATATACATTTGTTTCATATTGAATAATATTTGAACATAATGTGAATTGTATAATGTTCTCTTCTTACCGATATAACTCAAAAGAAAAGGCGAATTCATTACAGCATATCCAATCAAATGTACCAGGAGATAATTAGCGCCAATATTCACGACGCTCATACTCAAGTCGTCCACTTTCTTCTTCCCTTTAGTTTTAACGATCTTTTTCACCTCCTCGACTTTCTGGTCGCCTGGTTCCTCCGTGTCGGAATCTTTCTCTTTCTCTGGTTTCTGTTTGGTTGTCTTTTTGCTTGCTTCCTTGTCTGTTATCTCGTCGCCATCTTGTTGGATGGTGGTCACCCAGAGGGATAATGCTCGGATGAGCATGGCCACGCATAGTAAGCATAATGATGGCATGTATTGACCTGGAAATTTTATGGATTACATTAACATAACACCACGTCTGTTTTCCCCCAAGGGTTGGGTTAGATTAGACCAGTTTTCCACAGACCCCGAAATGGGGGCGCGTAGTGTTTCACGCGCGCCGCCCAAAGACGTAACGGGGACAGTTCACCTCACCCCCCTACGGGTCGGAGCCCGCAGAGCGCAGGCCGTCAACAGTCAGGGGCAGCGGAAGTCACACTCACACCCGCAGCCCCCCAACGCAAGCGTGCGAGGGAAACCCGGTTGTTTTAATCAGTAAGAGTCTGACAACCCTCTCTGCCCACCCCAGGGCGGAGGACATCCATGAGGATTTCCACCAAGAAAACAAAAAAGACCAGTTTAGGCCAGAGATGTACCCTATTAGTGCACCCACATTTATATTTCTTTTTGAAGTGAAAACTTCTTTAAGCGCGTTGGGCATTTTTGCGATGGGAAAAAACAATTGAACTCGCGACACTGATACCGTTACCGACACCTCATTAAAAGTATTTCCTGCACGATAAAATTGTTCAAGTTTTCACTTCTGTCGGCACTCCTGGAGTGCCACTGTTTTTTGAAATGAAAACTTCTTTAAGCCCGTTGGGCATTTTTGAGATGGGACTAAACCATTGATTTCGCGACACTGTTACGACACTAGCTTTTGACCATTAGAAGATATCCACGCGCGATACATTATTTCCTGCACAATAAAATTGTTCAAGTTTTCAGTTCTGTCGGAACTCTCGGAGTGCCACTGTTTTTTTCGTATTATGTCGCACTGCAGGGTTAAGGCATCCCTTATAAATGATTTCTTTAATTTGAATAATCTCCCAATCATTTTCTACTAAATGGGTTTGGCAATAGAAAGATATCGAACTTATAACCTGTCACTCGCCAGTTCGCACCTTTACAATTGGGAGTGTTCGCTTTAAAACAACCGTTATATGACTTTTTCGTCACCTATGTGGCTTGAGAGCCGAGAACTGTTCTAAGCTTACTTTTCACCAACCAAGTCAAGAATCTAACTAAGGGCCGATATGTCGAACGAAAATTATCGCAAAATTTATGTCAATAAACTTAGGCAACAGTAATATTCGACTCACCAATAGAAATAAACCGATTCGTAGCCGCCAGCAGATAAAAGAAGTAACTCTGATGGAACCTCTCCAACAAGTTATTCAACGAGCGCAGTATACTCTCCAAAGCTACTCCCAGTCTGTAGAAGTTAGCGGTAGAGAGCGCTTGTGCCCGGGGCGCCGCGCCGCCTTGGTCGTTAGCATCGCGGCCTTCCAGGGTCACGGCTTCGATGCCGAAGCGGTGGAATAAGCCGTGGTTGCCGTCTGGGACCTATGTGGGGTAGAAAATAGAATGAGAAAATGGGTTAGAAGGAAAGAAATCTACCAGTCTAAACTGTAAAAATCTCACTGTAAAAACATACGTGAAGTGAACTGGCATTCTACCCGATGCTGGAAATTAACACTGTTGACACACTTCACCTATGTATTCACGGTGAGAGAATAGATTAGAATATCATTTACTTCTGAGTACATGGAACATTAAGATCTAAATATTAAGAACGTTCATTTTAAAAGTTCGCAACGTAGCAAATAGCTGTCAAATATTTACCGGTTTTGATTAATTTTGCAATATTACTGTATGAAAATATGATTGATCGCTAACTAGTGAACTAGAATATTAATAATGACATGCAATTATAACACTGAGTGATGTTGTGAACTTGTAACCGTTTACGTATTTGGAAAGTTTCCAAATTATTTTTTTACATCAACATCATCGTCTGCCTAGCCTTTTCCCAACTATGTTGGGGTCGGCTTCCAGTCTAACGATATGCAGCTGAATACCAGTATTTTTCATAGTGCGACTGCCTATCTGACCTCCACAACCCAGTAACTGGGTAATAGGATACCTCTTGGTAAGACTGTTGTCAGACTTTCGGGCTTCTGACGGCCCGTACCGACTGTCAAAGATCCACGAATGACAGCCAGAACCAACGGCTTAAAGTGCTTTCCGAGGCACGGAGGTGTCTCGGTATGAAAAGATGGTCACCCGTCCATGGAACAACCCGGCAAACGTAGCTTAACCTGATAAATCAACCCGTGCGGCTGTTATTACTTAGCCACGAGCTCCTCTCCTCTCCTTATCTGCTCTAAAATGATAGTAAAAAAATATATTTTTATTAATATCACTGTCAGTTACCCCATCAATCTGCGAGAGTACCATGTCGAACATAGTCCGGAACGAGTTCGTCCAGTCATCCATCTTGTTGCGCCCGCGCATCCACGAGTAACTAAAAAAATATATTTTATGCTTAATATGTAATTATTCAAAACATTTTAGAGTCCAAAAGGAAAAAAAAAAGAATTAATAATAGAATGTCCGCCTTTGTACCTTTATTGTGCACGAATTTTGATAAATAAAGAATAAATCACTGGTTTACTTTATTTATAGTTCATTGAAACGATTACACCAATTACAATAATTATCATACGAGATTGACACAGGTATAGTAAACAAAAATATTTCAACATATAATGGAGGACAACCTAGCAATACTTACTCTCGCAAAACATCAGACATACATGCATAATGCTGGTCTATTCGTCAGTAAACAGATCACATTCAGGATTGGTGGTCAGGAGGGAGTTAAGCATCCTTAGTACACACAGCTCTGGCGACAGTTTTAGATAACGGCGGCGCAAATAGATTGCGTAATAAATATCCCCACAAGGTGCACCGATGACCTTGTGAATCTGTTGGATGCGAGAAGCGCAGAACCGGTCGATGTAGCGACGCTTGGGGCCCTATGTCCAGCAGTGGACGTCTGTCGCCTAAAATGATGATGAAGAAGATACGTTTATAGTATTTTTTTTTTTTCTAATTAATTCCAAGAATTACCTGTTTCTATAAGAGTGGTGTATCCCAGACTTCAGACATAGTTTGTGTACTAGATTCACCAGATCTAGATTAGGTAGCTGGCCGTTAAGACCTTCAATTTTCACTTCGATGTACTCTGAAATTTTTAGATATCGTGTTTAGCTTTGTTATGGTAGAATAATATAATTTCCACGTAAGTTGTTTGTCTTCAGCGTCCTTTCTATCTATATGTATAAAAATCAATTGCCGTGCGTTAGTTAGTCTCACAAAAACTCTAAAATGGCTCGATCGTGTTTTTTTGTTTGTTTGTTTGGCTGCCTCAATACGGGGGAGGTTTTAGGAAAAAAAAAACATTTAGGAAAAACCCAAAAGGAACAGCAGAAACATCTAAATAAATCGATTTTTTTTCTCACGTGGTACAAAGTTCACCGGGTCACCAGTTCAAGCTTTGTAACAAAAGAAGCGAAATTATCACTCCGAATGCGTTCAAAATTGCTCTGTTATACCACTTCAGAGTTAGCTTCAGAACGTATTATGATAAGCTCCGATTCGGAATTCAGTAATTTCATACATTTGTCAATCAGTTAAATCTTAATAATAATTAGTTCTTGTGATATAAAATCATGATTTCTGCTTGTATTATAATAATAAACTGGGTTTTACTGGTTGGAGATAGATCAATAGATAGAATATGGGTAAGCCAAATCAATCTGCCTAGCCTTTTCCCAACTATGTTGGGGTCGGCTTTCAGTCTAACCGTATGCAGTTGAATACCAGTATTTTACATGGAGTGACTGCCTATCTGACCTCCTCAACCCAATTACTGGGTAACACAATACCCCTTGGTAAGACTAGTTGTGTGATAGAAAATTGGATTTAGTAAATTTAGGAAAAATTATAACACTTACTTATTTTTGGTGTGCTAAACTCCAAATTGATTGCAGCTTGGATAGACCCCGACCGCCCTTTAAGCTTCCCTGGATTCAAACACTTTTTATGTTCCCCTTCGAATCCAAACCCTGGGAAGTAGCTTCCGAAATCCAAGCTAGGACTACCAGGCTTCCAGAAACTCCCGAGACTAGTGTGGAATGTCTCTGCATCACTCTGCAAACCGTGGTAAGCTTCTAACCATGCTTGCATTCCTAATTGTTCATGTTCGGTGACAAGGAATATTATGTCTTTCGCCCAGTATTTTTGTGCTGAAAATTAAGTTTCTGACCACATTTATCCAAAAAATAAGTAGGAAGTGAGGAATCAAGAAATGTTAAGTAGTAACTCAATTTTTAGTTAATTAAAATACAACCTCAATGAGATGATAGATCTATGCTACCAATTACCAGGACATCATAAAAAAATAGGTACTCACGTCTTGCAAACTTAGCAAAGGCTAGCATCAGTGCAATGCCTGCTGTAGTTCCTTTCTGATGAGTAGACAGAGCCCTGTACGGCGCCGTCACTACCAGGGCTTCTAATGATGATGTGCGAGGAGCTCGCAATATGCCATACACATTGGTGCCTTTGAACACCTAGGAACAATATTATTTGTGTTATAATAAGTAACAATGCTTGTGTTAGCAAGGAAATAAAAGACCATACTGTCCATACATGAAGGGTATTGCTCTTCATATATAGTGATTACTGTTTTATTACAGTAGTATTCAGTTTTCCTCTTGTAGAAAATTCTGACCTAATGGAGGTGAACGCACGGGATCCGGAACGATATTTGCGGTGCCGACTGTGTCAACTATGAACGAGGACAAGGAGCACGGAAGGAGTTGTTCAACTGGCGCGAATAGTAACTTCTTAATCATCGTGCGCAGTCGCATGCCGCAGAGCTTAGGGCAACTTGTGCTTGATTTTTTGACCCCATATTTTTAGTTGTTTCTTGAAAAAAACATTCTCAAGTTAACCCTATTTTGTTGAAGTGCGTATGTTCATACATACGCACTTCAACAAAATAGGGTTAACTTGAGAATGTTTTTTTCAAGAGTTTCTAATTTTATTAAGAAGTATTGTAAACCACAAAAAAAATATGTGCCAGGTTCCAGGGTGTTTATAGGGTTCCGTACCTTAAAATGAAAAACGGAACCCTTTTGGTATCACTCATGTGTCTGTCTATCTGTCTATCACAGCCAATTTGCTCCGATTCTAATGGACCGATTTAAGTTGAAATTTAGTACACATATGTTTTTCTGTGACGCAAACACAGACGTGTAACACAAATAAATGAATTTTGATTATGGGGGTCACTTTTGGGGGCAAGTAAGAAAATTATAAAAAAATGTTTTGCAAACTATACCGTGTGACATATCAAATGAAAGGACTTGTTGTGAGGATCTCAAATATATTTTATTTGTAATTTTAAAGCAATTAAATTTAAAGATATTTAAGAAAATAGATAAAAATTAACCATTATTTCCGAAACAATTCAAAATTTTAGGCTCAGTTAATTTTGAATAAAATACAGAGAATGGTTCTTTACCCATAGATTACAGGAAAACCTATAAGAAGTCTATGGTCTTAAAATAACATGGTAAATCTCTCAATATTGTGTGTACAAACTTACATTTGCAGTTGGAATGTATGGGAGAACATGTTTTTCAACTACAGTGTTAAGTTTGTATTTGGGATAAATTCACCCCAACTAAGGGACCCTTCATTGTGCGTGGTCCGACACGCACTTGGCCGGTTTTTTGGAACTTATTCCTTACTGTAATAATACTTTAATTTTAAATATACTTTACATCGTCTGTCTAACTAGCTATACACCTACACTTGGAATTATCTATGGAAATCGTAGTGGATAGCATATAAGATATTAATCTGGTATATTTAAGGTAAAATTATATATTCCTAAATGCTGTTTGTTTTTCTTAACTCTTTTCAGTTTAGTGGTTAGTGACACTAGGCACCTCTTTCAGTTTTTTTTTTTAGTTTAGATCTGCGCAATCTAGTGATGGTCCTAGTAAAAAAAAAACCTGAAAGAGGTAATTAGTGACACTAACTGGAAAAAGTTAAGAAATAAACTAAGATTACTGGTTTTTGGTTTTTTTCATGTTGCATTGGGAATAAGACATGGCCTTATTTTAGTGTGTGATCAGAACAAATGCTCTTTATAAATAACGCGCATTTGTTCTTCAATAAAACATGAACATAACATTCAGTCCATAATTTGGATCGTAACTCACTTGCCCTTGCCCCATTGGGTAGTTGAGCGTAAAGTTGTGTGTGTACACTTCAAGATGTAGCTGCGACATCTTGCCCACAAGCCATGGCACCGGCATGTCATCTAAATCCTCGTATTTGTCCTGAAAATTGTAATAAGTTTTGTGATAACTATTAAGTATAATTAAAACACTGGCAAAATCAAATAATGTATAAAATAGTGGGATCACAATAGTAATAATGTGCCACATTGTTTCTTTCCCTAAGATTAAAATCATTTTTACTTTATGGAAATCCTCAATGATACTCTGTCTGTGAAAGCTGGAGGGTTATTTTAGACCACCAACTACAACTGCACAGTAACCATGCTCAACACACGCACAGGCCCCACCAGTTACCAATCTATTAAAAATCTATTAAACCTCACCCAACCAGTTACCAATTACCAATCTATTAAATCTCACTGCGGCATTCATACAGCACTTGCATACAGCATGCCTTTAGGGAACCATCTGTTTCCCCATAATTATGTCAAAGAGTCTACAGTATTATTGATAAATAATATTAACACTCTTACTAAGTCCAAACCAATTCTCTGTTCTTCATAATTATGAAGCTATGCTTGCATGTTCTGCAGTAAAAATTTGTCAAGATTCTTATATGACAGACATCTCACATTCTTGGGTTTTTTTTTACAGATTGCAGTCACCACACAACTTCTATTAATAACCACATATTTTTCACATCTACAAGAGCTTATCAATACAATAAAATAAATGATTTACCTCCATTTCTAGTATGAATTCATTATAGAACTGTTTTGCTGAGTTTTCCCCATTGAATTCATTAGTTACCAAGCCGGGAAGTAAGGCGTTCTCGGAGAAATATGTCTCGTTGTTAAACTCCTTGTTCCCTAGCATCACGAACCATACTAGTGCACCGACATAGCATAGGAAGCAGAGCGGACCATGCACCTTCTTCAGGATCTTCACCCATTTCACAGACCCAACATCAGGGTCTGATAACAGACCCATTTTGATGCTATCTACGGTAAGTTATAGTTTGTAGATTACTTCAATGTTTAGCAATTTTACAATGGTTTATTCATTATTTATTTTCAAGAAACAAAATTTTATTAGTAAAACCACCGTACCGCTTGTTTATCAGTAAATGTCACTTCAATTTGACAGTTTGACATTGACGTAATGTTCTTCACTTGTTTTTCTCGGATAGGTATAGGGAACTAAATTATAGTATTTAGGAACAAAAAAAAAACAACATCATAAAAATATCACCGTTATTTTTCTATTGTTTTAATTAATAATTTTTTCGCCGATAGAAATATCCTTGTTCAAACATATCTTGTACTACTTCAAAAGGCACTCTTCTTGTCTCCCTCATGATCAAAAACGCTACCACAGCAGTTATCAAGCATATTATAGCAAATAGCAGGAACACACCATCCAACCCGAGAGTGTCTACAGCTGATTTAAACAGAAATAATAATGCAAAATTAGCCAAAAACATGCTGCACATAACGACGCCTGTACCGAAACTGTTCATCTGCAAGAAATTGAAAAAAGTAGTACAGAAACACACAATAGTACAGTAAGTAGTAATAATTGTAATAAAGAAACACAAAAAAAAAAAACAAGATTTTTGAAAAAATAGTTTACCTGGGGAGGAAGACACTCAGCAATCTGTATAAACGGTATATTTACTGCGCCAAGGTGGTAAACGATGCAATATAGCACCATGACTAGAGGTATACTCCACTCAGGTGCCCAGGCCCATCGCAGCATAGTGGCCAAACAAGCCATACAGCTAGCAGCCAAAAGACATGAGACCATCATTAGAACCTGTGGATGACGAAGTATAGTCAAGTATTTATCTACACCAATGTAATGAGGGTGGGCTGTTTGGATACGTCCATTAATTAAATGTTACTACAAAGATAGGATCATGATCATATCAGCCGAAAGGCATCCACAGACTAAGTCTACCCAGAGCATCACCAGACGTGTAAAAATACTGCAGGTAAAATGTAATAACTACCCAAAATATGAATATAATTGTGGCACTTAACGTCGCTATTCGTGTACCCTAACTTTATTAATTAACTCACCCGTCTAGGAATTAAATCAACTATAACAACAGACAATCCACTAATAATTGTCACGACCACTGCCAGGAGTACAGAACAGAGATGTGGTGAAAGATTCGGAGCCGCCTGCATGAAGAACTGCCCAGCGTACGCCTGTACTGCGGTCATGCCCATAAAGACTGCCAAGCTTATGTTCACTATCAGTATTATTAAGGCTCGTTGTGCCGATTTTAACGTACCTGAAAAAAAGAAAATGATTATTTATTAGACCAATCTGGTGATCGAGCTTGTGAATTGTAAATACACTTTGTATTGCGGTACCACACCACACTGCTAAATAGTCGCATTTCATGCTTACGCCCAAGTGCTACGCCAGTGTGCCTTGGCAAATGGACCTTGGAAGCTTGGCCCCAGGCCCTTAGTGCTGAGAGCTCACTAAATACTAGCAGATAATAATTAGCTATATAACAAAAACTAATCTGTTTGTAAGTTATAAAATTAAATAATATAAGAACGGAATAGCCCAATTTATTATTAGCTCACTCGTAGTGTACTGTGTGCACGTAAATAATGCGAGGAGAGTGTTATCTTATTTCATTTGCCAGTCGCATAAAGCTTAGCAAAATGGCATGTTGCGAAAATCGTTGACAGCGCTCGCTTGGATGATCTAACTGAATCTTTTGTAACAAATGCTCCTTTTCTACTAGGCTACCATAAAACGTTAGAGCTACAACGTAGGCACGTTCAGCGGGAATAGGCACAAAAGGCAGTGTTGTGCAACAGCGACTCCTCGTAACCGTGTCGTATGTGGAAAGCAAAAAGTTTCAATGTACTAGGAAAATATATAAAGCAAGAGATTGTTGGTTGCTTGAACATCGCGCTAATTTCTTATCGAAATGTTAGACAGGCGAGTGACGCCGACGACGACGCGACAGCGGCGCAATCCATGCGCAAAATCCGGCATTTTGTCGACGTCAACGACGAATCAATCGACTGTGATAACCAGGAGAACATAAAGTGCAAAAGTACTCCATTATTGCAATAGCGGGCTCACTCTACCGCGCAAACCAATCACCTGAGAAGGGGGTTATTATTTAATACTGTTATTATTATCTGTGATAATACAGCACAGAACATATATATAAATATATACTCAATACTACAGAGAGGAAATGAACTCTAAACACATAGGTATTATAATCTGTCTTCATTTATTCAACTACTTACATATTAAGTAGTCAACGACTCTCATCATGATATCTTTTTATATTGGTTCTTGTCCGAATGATAATTACCTACATAAGTTTATTTGCTGAGAATTAAAAAATAATCTTGTCACTTATGTTTGTAATTTTTATAATTATGACTGAGACTAGGTTCATTTTATTTTATCTTAAAACTTACGCAACGTGCTCCAAACACTATTTTGCTCTGTAATGCATACGTTTGCAGTTTCTTTTTCTCGATTTAACTTTTCTTTTTCATTTCCTGATTGAGAGGTTTCTAAATCTGAAATGTAAAGTATTTCTAGTCAACAATTTACTAATAAAATTCAATTTACTACTAAAAAATAATGGGTCCTCAACATTTTGGTTTTCTATGCATCTAGACATCGAACAGTGGTGAGTGGACATACGGCTACCAGGGTTCGCCGATCTCGTGCCAAGAGAAAATTATTTAACCGCGCAAGGCCACGCCCATCGAATGTATCACCATAATTATATTTGTCTCGTTCTGCAACACTATTAGCGATGAGCGGAAGAAAGAGATAAACATTTGGGTATGCGCACGAGGGGGTCCTATTATCAACACGATTATAATATCGGCTTACCAGTTTTATCGAAATTAGCATTATTCGTTAGCTGACTTTTCATGTAAACTATTTCGTCTAATATTTCTTGAGTTACAGTATATTTGCCTCGGTAAAATTTCAGCGACTTTATTGCTTCCTGTAAAAATATTTCATTCTTGTTAATTCTTCATCTTTATCTTCTTGCATGAATATTACCTACTATTTTACTTTGTTAATTTATTTCTATGCTCTTATTACTTACTCTTGTATGTTGCAAATAACAATATTTGATTTTCTTTTTATGTTTCTTCTTTACGTTACTTAATTATTAAAATAACTGTATTTTTCAACACTTTACTCACGTTCTCCTTTCCTAACCTCAGCAGATAAATGGGTGTTTCTTTCATACACAACAGTAATAGTACAAAACCGACAGCCACAGTCAGATTCAAATAATTGATAACGTCATAACTGCAGAACCATCCTTCTGTATACGAAACAAGTGTCCCAACATTATACATGAACATCATGATGCTCATGAGTGTTCCTCTGATAGAATTGTGACTTATTTCACCAACATAAACAACTCCTGTTACGAAATGCAGTCCTGTGCCTAATCCTATTATGTACCGGCCGATTATGAGTTGCGTCACAGATTTTGCGGTAGTAATGATTGACCAGGCTAGCTGAAAATTAAAGGGATTTCCTCATTACAGTTATTATAATTTAAATCTCTCTCTGTTGAAAATATGTCACCCAACATACCTACTAAGTAAGTTGGGAATTACATTGGAAATCAACATTTTCAAATTCAGTTATGCAGACTCGAGTTACGTAGTAATTAAAAACGAATTGTTTTTAGCGCTCAAATAAACGCCCAGTAGCTGATCATGCTGGATATAGGCAAACCACTCCCTCCAAAGTAGGACCTTGCAGGAACGGAATACTTAATACAGGTAGGTAGATACAGCAAATAGCAAACTATTTATTTGAGAAATCGCTGAGATATGACATTTAATGAGTTGATTTGGCTTGTGAACATACATAATTCATCATAATTAATTACTTACCACATAACACAGTCCACTTATTGTTTCTGTACGTTTTCGGCCAATTTTGTCGTTAATATATCCCGCAATGCCAATGGATGAAAGAGAACCCAGCATAATAATTGATGATAACAGATTGCCGTCATTTTTCGTTATTCTGAAGCCCAATGGCGAATCCTTGCTTTCCAGTATGGGTAGTGAATAGGAAGTCCATGTATTGCCCACAGCTACCATGAAAGTTGGCATTGAAACTGAAGCAAAATATTTATGTTTAAAGTAGTTTTGAAGTGAAAGCTTCTTTGGGCGCGTTGGGCATTTTTGAGACGGGACTAAACCATTAATTTCGTGACACTGTGACACCTTATTTTTGTAAACTCGATTGTGCTCTTTATTTATATTACGTTACGGATCAATGTTCTATGCAAGTATTTTTACTTTAAAGGTATCGGAAGTATTTTTTTTGTAAACGCGCGATTGTGCTCTTTATTTAGATAAGGTTACTGACCAATATTCTATAGAAGTATTTTTCTTCCACCAAGGTGATCTTGTTCAAGATTTCACTTCTGTCGGCACTTCCGGAGCGCCACTACTTTCTTTTTTTAATATCTAGTACCTAAGGCTGAACAACTACGGCACCAGATGCCTACTCCCTTGTAAAGTGGCACTTAAACACGGCACTTAAAGCAAAATATTCTTAACTAAAACCTGGTGTAGATAACTACTATACGCCTCTGTCCAAGCTTTCAGGGTTACAAGGCGTGATGTTATGTTATGTAAAACCTGCATTTGTAAAACTAAATCTTCGTAAGGAATAGCAACAGCGATATCTTTTAAAAAGCGGTTAGTGCAGTTTTGTTTGCATTTACATGTTTATCTATAACTATTGATTAAGTAAAATGAATGAATAGTTCGTTGGCCCCACATGTTTTTAGCTTCCTTGAATACCTAATGTCATTGAAAATACCCATGTGTAAATAAAAATATAAGAGACTAGATGTCCCTGACGTTGTCCTGTCAAAATTTCAATTTCGATTATTCGGCCGTTTGTTTGGGTTCGTCCAAAATTATTTTTTTCTTAAACCACCCCTTTACTGAGGCGAACAAAACAAAAAAAAAATATTATGACAATTGGTTGAGCCATTTACGAGTTTCTGCGAGACTAATTGATAAATCGCAATTGATTTTTTATATAAATATAGATGGTTTGATTGACTACAGTTTAATCATTTAATCAGTTACCTATGTTGAATTATAATTAAACTCACTTAAAACGGTCACTAATATCTGAACCAAAAACCCGTTCATCGTGCTGTTTTTAATGAAATAGATCACTCAATTGATTTAACCCATAGAAGTTATTTTTTCAAACACAAATTACAAATGCACTTCTTTAAGTGCTTGTAACTTCACTTCAAATAATGTTAGTTAAAATAGTTGTTCATTTTATTTATATTGAAATTATCTAAGAATAGATAAAACTAAATCTTTATTCAAATAAGTAATTATCAAGTAAATTACGTGCATTCTCAGTTTTTCGTTTACTTTAAATACTGCGTGGTAGGTATTATCAAATAACTTCTATTTACCGCCGGCTGCGAATAATACAGTGAACTACACCTCTCTCTGTGCATAACCGCTCACCCGCACATATTTACAACCAATTTACACCTCACCGCACAGTACCGCCTTTCCGCAGGTACTTGGTTGTAATTTTTTTTTATTTACCTAAAAACTGTTCTTCACACCTTGAGACTTATCATCTGCATCGCGGTAAGCGGGCCCAGTTATTGCCACATTAAAATTATAAATTAGATGCTTAATTTGGTTATTAAGCATGCTTTATATGTGGTAGGTGGCAGCACAGTTGTACGTATTATCACAAATTATACGAAAACTAGATAAATATTGTAATGTTGCATGTTTTTACTTACGGTTTGGTTGTTAAAATGTTGGTCTTTTATCATACGTTCTCTCTAGATAAATGCATGACCATTGCCGGTGTGTTAAATATTCCTGAGGCTCTGTATTTAATTGTTATTGATATTTTCTGTAGATTTTCTTGTTGTGACACTTACCTATGTCAAATGTTAAACTGTCAGTTTCTTTTTATTTTTCTGTTTGGCTTAGTCTATGATGTTACTTTTTGGTTTATATAGTTTTAATTATTTTTATTGATATCGCTAAAACATTGTATTAATTATAATTTATTTTTTTTATATTATGATTGTAACAAATAATTAACTATTGTTCTAAATTTTATTTTTGAAAATGGAAAAGAATATTGATTTTGGAAACGAGCTGAAGGCTATAAAAGCAGAGGCCGTCAGAAGGAACAGTCGATTCTATCTCCGACTTTACTATAATAAAAGGGTCTGTCTCTCTTACAGTCCATCTTGGCCTGCCCTGGCCATCCCGGGGCTCACCCACTCCCTGCCGGAGCCAACTCTTCCTTCCCTCGGAGTCATCGGCCCGCCGAGGCCACCACCAGCCGTCAATCACTCCCTGCCGGAGCCTCCATCTCCCGAAAACCACCTCCCGCTGCAGGCCACCTCTGAGGCCTAACCTCCTAAGCGTGCAGTGCCGATCAGTAGTGTTAAACTGTGTTTTATACTCCCCTTGTATTTTTAATTATATTATAATATTCAATTATATTATTATATTTTCCCTTACATTTTTCCCTTCTGGGAAAATGTAACGTTACAATATGTATGAGACTTGGAGTGTAGCACTATTAAAAGACGAGCAAAGGACAGGGGAAGCGTAGATATACCACTGGTAAAGAAGCAGCTTTAGTGGAAAACTTAATGAGTTATGAACGTTTTATAATTTATAGGTTATTTTGTGTTTGTTGACTTTAGTTCGTTTTTTGTAAAAGACTGGAGACGTACGATAGAAATAACCTGATCAGAGTTGAAAACCAACTCAGGCATGATCTTTCTGACTAAAAAACCTCAGAGATAACACTTCTAGCACTGACCTAATATGATAATATAAACACACACATACTTTACTATAATTTACATAATATCGCATCACAAGTGCCTGTATGTGAAAACAGACTTAGTTCTCTTGGGAGCATCACCTATAAACCACTTTCTTCCATAAAAGGCTTAAAGGATAGCACAACGTCTCGAATACGTAGTATTATATTATCTGTGTCCCGACAAAATATCAGATTCCAATTTTTTTCGAAGAGCTTTCTCCTACAGTTTTCTTCTTATAACATCTTTGGCAACTACATGGGTCTCCGTATTTTTGCAGTAAACAGCTGCGCAACTGGGCTCAATAATTAATTATGCGTAAAAGAAGTCGCTTGTTTACATAAAAACTTTAAAGTAAGTAATTACTGTGGTAGATAATAATGATAATGAGTCTGTTAAAAATTAATTTATATGATCGCGGACAAAAAAAAATAGATAGAGTACTTACCTAATTATTATCTGCCTTTCATAAACTACTTTAAGTACCTATTTACCTACTAACTTCTCATAATACCTATACTTACGTCGTCGACTCGTCGTACATACTTACGTAAAGAAGATGACTGTAACGTGAGAATGAAACAAACAATATAATTTTTATAGCAATTCGACATTCAAACGGGATAAGTAAATAGATCAAGAGGTATCTAAAAATTCAATTTAAGTACCTACCTACAGCGAGCTTACTTTTCAATTAAGTACCTACATAATAAAAGTAGGTATGTAAAGACATAGTCGTTGATAAGAACCGTTAACATACCTACATACGCATGTATTACGCAAACATTGTTTTATCTATCTCACACTGTGTGATTTCAAAATAAGTACCTATTAATAGAGTTCCATTGGCGTTTCGTTATCGCTTTTATTAAATTCTACATACAGTCTGCCTCAGTCTAGGCTCTAAAGTAGTAGGTATGTTTCTTTTAAGTCCGTAATAATCAGGGTTATTAAAAAACAGCTTAGGATAACTTATCAAATACATGGGTAGTGAATATAAAATACAGTGAGTTTGCGTAATTTTTATAAGTATGCCAAAATCGAGTTTTTTTATCTCACTCATACGATAATACGGTAGGTACAGACAGTAGTATTTAATTTTAAAGTCTAGTTACAAACCACAATAATTATTGAATTACAAAACGGTGATACGCTACGTACGGTATAACATAATAGGACCCCATGCAAACTAATAGCAAGCGTCACCATTCAGAACTCCCCTCGCTATTTTATGAATTCGTAATGAAGCTCCGTCAATTCATGTTTGCCTGGTACCGCGAAGCGCCTTTTGGTGGAATAGTGACACAACTCCGCGGCGCTCTACGTCTGTTATAATAATAATATCCTTCCCACAACATATTTCAACACAAATACACTGAGGGCGCCAATATTTTCTTTAATGTAATAAATCATAATTTGAAGTACCTATACAAATAAAACTATAGGTACGAGATTTAATTAGTAAATAAAAAACCTTGTCATTTATAGAATGCGATACTTCCCGCACTCGGGCAAATAATGATAGATAACCGAATCCACCAATAAAACAAGGTAAATAAAACATAATTATTACACTAGTTTAACAAATAGTCCTATTATGTGCATTACATAATTACCTAGATAATTTTCATATCCTACAAAAACTTAAAAAATGTGTTTGAAAAAACGAGCTGCGGTCGCTGCGGATCGTCGTCGTCACACAATGGAGTTATCGTCGCACAACTGTTACGTCAACTTTGACTATTTGTACCAAGACAGCATAAAATTAAAGAATAGTAGTTGTTTTGAATACAATATTTTTATTACGTCTACTAATAATAATTTTGTCATTAAAAAGACAAAGCGTAGCAGTATTTTCAGAAAGGGGTAAAAAATGCAACCATTTATGTAGGATACTACTTATTCTGACTTATACAAGAAGTTTGTATGATGTTCCTAAGCGGGGTCCCCGCATTTGGGTCCCTTACTCCCAATATTCCATTTTCCACTAGAAGTACTGCCTACACAGTGAGGCTTTCTAAAGGTATTTAAAACTTGGGCCCGATTACCGATGATCATGACATGACAGTAGAAAATTGCTATATAATAAATGATGTACTATTTCTTCCTTAGCGTTCGTTCGTTTTGCGGTCAAAGCAAAATAGCAATGTACCAAGTCCGTTCCGAAAGCGACGTTAAAATCTCCCCGGTCGTATTAGCAACATCATGTTCCTCGATTGAGTACTAGGGTAATATAACGCAAAGGCGGTCGCGCTAACCTATTATGTAGGTACATAAACATGCAACGACGGCAAACCGCGAACAGCACGCCCACTTAATTAGTTACATACCTACCGATCGTATTTGTATTGTAAACAATAGAACATGCTTATTTACGTTTATATACTTCATGAAATAAAAAAATATTGGGTAAGGTTTATCAGCATGAAAACCGATTACCTACCTTAAAACAGCTAACACAAAAATGTATTGTGTAAGCCCACATTATTAGCTGGCAATTATTGGGCTAAGTAAGGTCAGTCAGTAGCACCAATAATTGACTCTTTTAGTATTATGAAAGCCTAGTATCATGACGTTTTGTTTATTTATTTAAATTGTTTAAATAATATAATATTAAATATTATATTTACATGATTTATAGTCCAACGACACGACGGCACGAATTAACCGTTTGTTTTTAATAAGTATTGGAAATGGTATGTTATGCAAAGCATTTAACTTTATTTTGTATGTAGGTAAATAAGTGCATGTGAAAATTATTTGATTTTACGTGCGTATCGCTACTGATTGAGTTAAACATAGAAAACCGTCGCTGAAACTAATGAGACTGCTATTATATCAAATAAAATTATATACATAATGAAAAATATTTAATTAATGAAAACCTATAAGTAGGTGTAACTTGTAGGTGTATCTCAAAGTGTACCTAGTTGAAATAACTCAAAGCGTGCCGTGTTACAATTTCGTAAAAAAAACTCAATAGCTAGTAATTTCTGACCTTTTCGTCTACGGCAAAGCGAAGGAGGATGGTTACGATTTGAACTGGCTAAGTATACTATGTAGATATGTATGTTCATCTGTGCCCTCATAACTCCTAAACTACTCTACAAACGACAAACACAAACAAACGATAAACGAGGTCTTGTCGGAAGCGGTATCCATACTATCCATACTTCCATACTAATATTATAAATTCGAAAGTAACTCTGTCTGTCTGTATGTTACCTTTTCACGGCTAAACCACTGAACGGATTTCGATAAAATTTGGCAAGGAGATATATGGCATCCTGGAGAAGGACATAATGTACTTTTTGTCTCATAAATAATCCGAAAAGGAGCTGATATAGGGGATCAAGGTTTGTATGGGAAATCCAGCATTTCTAAAGTTAGGGATATGAAAATTCTAATTTATGCTTTTGGTAAGAAATAACGAATTACGAATATCAGCGTTTTTTGTAAAATCATCGCCCAAAATGGGTAAAATAAGGAATGATTTTGAAATTCACATGTAATATTGATTTTTTTGTCTTCTTTTCAAGAGATTTAAAGGGATTGGAAATATATTCATAGTCCGTGGGTACCTATCCTGAATTAACATTACGTCTTCATTTCATTAAAACCGGCCCACTCGATCAAAAGATATTAAAATTAAAAAAAAAGTCATAAACTAACCTTTCTAACATGTAGGTATTATGTGTTCAATGACGGCACTAGAGTAGGTATTATAAATGAATGGTGATAATAATAGTAAAATGAATAATTAGTACCTATTTTAAGTAAGGCATTTAGAATCATATGGCCCTGTTTTATTTATTAAAATAACCGGACAAGTGTGAGTAGGACTTGCGCCCTAAGGGTTCCGTCTCAAAGCTGTGTGCTTGCTCGGTTGCCCGAATTTCCAAATCTGGATTGAAGGACAAACATAATTTTTTAATTAAAAAATAACTTTTAATAGAGTAATTAAATACAGACTAAATATTAGATCAAGACACGGCCTATGAATTTTTGATCCCAGATTGAAGAATAAACTTAACTTTGCAGTTCATATATAACTATAAATGACCAATTTTCGGATTTTCCTCTTTACTTGACCTTACTTTTCGCCAAATTTCATGCTGCTGGGTCAACGGGAAGTAAGTACAAAATTGACTGGTTTATTTGCGAGTGTCAAAATATGCGGCATAAATGGCCGTATTTAGGGTTCCGTACCAAAATGGTAAAAAGGAACCCTTATGGTGCGACTCAGTCTGTCCGTCTGTCTGTCACTGCTGGATATTTCAAGAACTACTAATTTTATCAACTTGAAATTTGGAATGGTTTTAGATAACGTTTACGATTTTGCAAATAAGAATGTTTTTTTTTGCAACAGGTTCTTAAAAATTCGAAGTGGAGCTGCTAGGGCATGTGGGGTACCATTCTCCGAAGTCTGCATACAGAAAAATCTGAAATTATTCTATGTGATATAGAAGTTTATGTAAAGATTACATGAAAAATAAAACGATGTCACTAATAGCACACTTTTTCAGAAATCTTCAACAAAAATTACATTAGTTCCACTATCGGCCAAGAGATGGCGCTGATCTAAAACTGCAATATTCTACACCGCAGTGTTAAAATTCTCTGACGAGTATAGAATGCCCTGATAAGCCGAAAGGCGCTATCTCTGAGACACGCCGTTTTCGTTTTTTTTATACCCTTCAATAGCTTAAACAATTTCGCATTGAATAGTATACATAAACCAAATAACGCTATCTAACTTAAAACATTTAAGATTTCCGTACAATGCGAAGTCAGTTTAAACTGGAAATATATAGCTTCATGCTGTATCCGTGTGTACCATCATTTTACATTTGTGTACTTATTTAGTCACATGTAAAATTAAATATGTACTAACCTTACATGACAGTGTGAGAACAAACATAACATGCATTTTTGTATTTCTATTTAAAATTTAATAAACTGCATCAAGATAATGATTACATTAGGTTTTATTTAAAAAGTATCTAGTAAAATTATCACACATAAATATGACTGTTGTATGTTATTAAAAAAATACAAACAATAAATAAGTGTACGAAACACGAAATACAAAAACAGATACAAAATTTATTGTATCTGTTTTTAATTATTAATTAATCAATAATTTACATTTGTGTAGTTTTGTACCACAGATTTTGTACTCAACTTACAACTAAATATTACTAAACAATTTTCCATGAATGCAACAAACAACAAACTTGGATAGAAATGATGAAACAAAAATCAGCTGTGCATTCTACTAGGAGTTCATATAACGAAGAAGATATTAGCGTGGTAAAAACAACGCTAAGGTATTCGTTTTTTATCTTACATCGTTATGTTATCCTTGTGTCAAAATGTCGTAACAACCTGTCGGACATTGAGGGCCGGTCAGAAAATATTGTAGTATGCACGGTAGTCAGCGAGGAGTGTTGTTAACCTTAACCTAAAGATTAAGTAGTTGTGTGTCCAACCAGGACCGCACGGATGGTGAAGAGAGTCGTGTGAATATTGTTGGAGCTGCGAAATGCGGGCAACTTGGTGATATCCAACCTGACGTGATGCCCCAAAGAATATTTTCTGCTACCACTGGCGCCCCTGGGTCGGGCTGTGAATACGGAAGACAATTTTGGGATCAATGCTCTCAGAGTAAGTATCTAATAAATAACAGAAAAGCTTAGTGAGGAGCCAAGGAATGGAACATTAGTATATCAATGGATTGGAAAGAAACTTAAAGTGTAAAGAAGTGTTTTTCAAGTCCTGGAATTATGTCAATCTCGGTGTATGGAATTTACTCAACCAGACAACTTTCTCAAATGACATGAGACACCTTCCTTTGGACAACAAGCTTTGAATATCAGCTAATGAGATAACTATCGACTTACGTTAGTCAGTTATGCTCCAGTCATAGTAACAAAAGATGATGTTTGGTATTTCAATTCATAATCTTATGAGGATAAAATCGCAGAAACTAGTGGTATTGAAGAAATTAAGGTTAATTATGAATAATTAAATTATTGCAAAGCATAACTAAATGTGATTCAAACAGAAGTGGCGGGTGAGTGGTTGGGTTTCCAAAAAGTGGGATGATAGGATTCCATAGGCTAAAAAAGTTAAATGCGGAAACATAGTACCAGGCTGGCATTTAGACTAGGCGCGCAGAAGTAAAAAGGATGCCTAATAATTAGGTCGTCCTCGTCACTTACCATACAAACACTGTGATGCTTTACCACTGGCTTTAAACACAAGCTGGATTCGTGGATGAATTGTTTTGTGGCCGTCATTGCATTTTTACATAAATTTGCTGGAATTAACTTCTGTGTCGACACACGCATGCTGTTATATTTTGTTCGTTCTTTTGCTTTTTCTGGTAACGTCTTCCCGTTTAACTGGAACACGGAAATTCATAAAAATGAATTTGAAATTAAACTTTAAAAACCTTTAAGCAGATTGACACACTACGTCAATTTGCCGTGTTTAGCCATTTTATACGACTGATAAAGAATAAAAGGGTATACAGGATGGATTTTTGAGATAGGGCAGTGTAAGGGCAGTTATCTTAACCGTTTGTTGCTACAAGAAAACGATCTTAGCTACAACGGTTAAGATACTGCTCTTACAGCCCCAACTCAAAAATCTACCTGTATATGGGTGTATACGATGTAATTTTAAGATCTGTCAAAAAAAATAATATTGGCTCGTAGATTGTTAAAATCTTGCATAATGAAAATAAAAGAAAAGCATCAATAGAAACAAATCGAATAGAATACAAATGTTGGTCAAACTCAAAGCATTCATTTCAAATAAACTAATTACAGGTACTTTGGAATTGTCAAGGGGTCGGTCAGTCAGAAAGATGAAGCTAGTTGCCCATTCCAACGCGTAGTAGGTACCTATGGAGAAGAACGGGCAAGAAACTACAAGCACACTCTTTTAAATCAAAATATTGTTACAAAATATTGGTTAGGTACATCATTCATGTTGAAATATTATACATGTGAGAACAATGTACAAAGACGTGCACGTTAAAAGCGTCCGTAATAAAAATATACAAAAAAAATCAAAAATTAAAATAAACAGTGGCAGCTAAGAGATGACCAGTCTCTACTGACGGCGCCCGGTTCACGAACATGACGTATAGATCAGCACCATTTAGCTCAACCATTTTGAAGGGAACTTAATGATCAAACACAGTCAGTTCTTTAATTGATTACTTACCACTATCCTCGGCCAGTATGTAGTAATAAACTTGGCACTCAGCACCTTGCCCTTGACATTAGAAATTCCAATTGGTTTTAAGACGTCAGAATAATCTACGGTTATCGCCATTCTCAATAGAGAGATGTCAAAATTTGGTTTACCATAAATGTAGTATGGATGAATTTCTATTTTCTTGATGGGGACCACCGTACCACCTTTTTTGCAGTCCACGGATCCTAGTCTTGCTCTGAATAATTTTAAGGAATCTCTTACGCTGTAAATTCGAAGATAATTAATACCAACGAAATTAGGAAACATTGAGAGGAAACTACCATCAATATCACCGGCCAGCCGGATAAAATGAAATGATGAAATTAATGTTAAAACTGTATACACAAGAATAAGATGTAAAATATATTAAATACTTACTGAAAGAACTCTCCAGCTACGCTCAGAATCCATCTTTTATCTATCAAGGCGCCAGAAACGTAATGCGCTCCTTTTTTCTGTACCGATACAGAAAAGGGGTAGTCAATGAGTGTACTCTGAGAATCATCCTCATCCTCCCCTTTGCTGCTATTATACTGGTACCCGCAGGTTACTTCCTCGATGGAGGCCGCCTCGGTATCTGCATTTTAAATTGTAGCGTGTTAGGTTAGCAATGGGTGGCTCACCGTCCGATAAGGACCAGGCCCGGGTCGGCGGCGCGTTGTGTTCCACGCGCGCCTCAAAGAGATGTCAGCAGATTCGAAGGGGTCCACTAGGGCCGATGCCTGCCGGGGTTGCGAAGAAAACCGAAAGGGAGATCGTGGCCCCCGGCAACAGGGCAGCCGAAGGAACACGGGTGGGTTTTAGTCAGTAAGAGTCTGACACGCCCTCCCGCTCCGCCCAGAGCGGGAGAAGTTATTTGATGATTTCCCACCCTCAAAAAAAAAAAAAAAAAAAAAAAAAAAAAAAAAAGGTTAGGTTAGTCGTTTTACTTCAATTAAAGAATTTTGAGATAAGAGTTTACATTGAATATAATTTTAGTTGTTATTATTATCTACTTAATAAACATTTTAATTGTTTGCATTAATACTAATAATAATTGCTCCACCGCCGTATCTCTACGTTGACGTCGTGGTGGGGCTTGCGCGCTCCAAATTCTAGGCCTGTGTCGGTAGAGTTTACTTTGTCGGAACAGGTCAGGGATGAGGAGCCAGACCAAGAGAGATACAAAAATCCGCAGGGCAGTATGTGGCGAGCTGTTGGGCAGTAGCGACCCCACGGACCCTATTTCCCGGGAGAAGTCTTGTTCCTCACCTTTGGCTTGCCTTTATTGGCCGGCTGGAGTGAACACTGACGAGTAACGGAGCTTCCTCCTCATTCTTGCCTTAATTGGCCGGCTTGAGTGGAGATTCGCAAGAGCAAACGTGCTCGGAGGAAGGAAGTATTCCAGTAAGATGCTGGTAGGGCTCTTGACCGTACTTCTGGGGTTGTCCTGATAGCCGTGGAATACTCTCCACTCCTCATATGCACCTTAGGAAGTGGTCAAGCAGGGGCCATAGCCCTCGTACGCCTTCCAAAGGTTCGGGATCCCAGGGTCCCGAGATATGTCAAAGACATTAAAATAATAATAATAATCAAAAACGTCCAACGGGTTTCTGCGATTTGACTTCGGCCCCTCGTACGCCTTCCAAAGGTCCGGGACTCCAGAGTCCCGAGAAATGTCAAAAGACGTAAAAATAATAATAATGTAAGTATCTTGACAGAACTATTGCTGCCAATAAGCCTGATATAGTGGTGGTGGATCGAGGAGAGCGGCGCACAATGATTATTGACATAACGGTCCCGCATGACGAGAACCTCGTGAAAGCTGAGAAAGATAAACAAATCAAGTATCTTGACTTGGCTCGCGAGGTTGTCGACATGTGGGATGTAGATTCAGCAATCATTGTGCCGATAGTCGTGACAGCCAATGGCTTAATCGCCAAGAGCCTCGACCAACACCTAAGGAGGCTCTCGTTGGGCAGCTGGATCAAGGGCTTGATCCAGAGAGCGGTACTCCTAGACACGGCTCGCATTGTCAGAAGGTTCCTCTCCCTGGAGCCCTGACCGCCGGTAGCTTGGACCCTGTTCCCGATACCGGTGGGCTACTATTTTTTATATTTTTAAATGTTTTTATATTTTATATGTTTTAATATTTAAAAATATAAATTATATGTATTTAAATGAAATAAAGGATGTAAGTATCTTGACTTAGCACAAAAGGTTGTCGGCATGTGAGACGTGGACTCTGCAGTCATTGTATCGGGACAATGCTATTAGGCCATTAACCGTAACGATTATCGATAATCGTTACGGTTAATGGCCTAATAGCGGAGAGCCTCGACCAACACCTCAGGAGGCTCTCATTGCGCCGCTGGGTCAAGGGCTTGATTCAGAAAGCAGTACTCCTGGACACGGCACGCATAGTGAGGAGGTTCCTCTCTCTATAGCCCTGACCACCGGCAGCTTGGACCCTGTTCCTGATAACGATGGGCCACTATTTTTTTTATATTTTTAATGATTATTATAAAAATGTAAACGATATGTACATACAATAAATAAAGGAAATAATAATGTTAAAGGGCATGTCACCGTCCGGGTGAGTCCATCAGACATATTAATTCTGGTTGTTCTCGTCTGGCTAACGGCGCGCGGCGGCGAGTACTTGCACTGGCATAACCAAGTGGCCAGGATTATTTGTTTTGAAATATAAATCTGTGGACTCTGAGGTACCGCACTACAAGTAAGTATGTGCCCGACCCAGTTCTCGAAAATGACCATGTCACGTTGTACTGGGATCGGTCTATCATTGCTGACAGGACTATTGTCGCCAATAAGCCTGATATAGTGGTGATAGATCGATTAGCGCACCGCGCTATGATTGTCAATGTTACGATTCCACATGACGAGAATCTTTTGAAAGCTGAGAAAGAGAAACAATTCTTCAAATATCTCGACTTAGCACATGAGGTTGTTGACATGTGGAATGTGGGATCTTCTATCATTGTACCGATTGTCGTAACGGCCGTTAGCCTGATGGTCGAAAGCCACGACCAACATCTCTCGAGGCTCTCGTTAGGCGGTCGGATCACGGGCCTGATTCAGAAAACAGTACTTCTCGATACGGCTCGCATTGTGAGGAAGTTCCTGTCTCTGCAGCCCTAACCACCGGTAGCTTGGACCCTACTCCCGACACCAGCGTACCTCTATTTTTTTTATTTTTTTAAATGATTTTTCGTTCTTTTTATTTTAAGAAATATTTTTAAAAAAATTAAGAAACAAAATGAATAAACGACATAATAATAGAAACAAACAAATTGAAATAAACCTTGTTACATTTCTAAAATCAACGATAAAATTTTAGAACTATTTTAGAACAATCCTAATGGGATTTTATATTTACCAGTCTCAGAAGAAATCGTTTGTTCTTCTACTTTTTCAGCATTTTCTTTGAGTAATTTGTATTTTCTTCTAATAACTGAATTAATATCAGCTTGTTCTAAAGAAGATTCGATATCATTTATCTCCTGAGTCACTTCATTATCAGAATCACAGTCATTGTGATCACAGCTACGACTGTCACTTTCTTGGCTAATACGCGAATAACATTGAACTACAAAAATAACTAAGATTACTTTGAATGAATTGGTGAATTTATTCATGGCAGCAATCACTCTGACAAGAACAGAGTTGACTAAACGAACTAATCTTAAACTCGAAGGTTCACTGAATGAAATCACCTAACCAAACAGTCGAAAGCGACGAATTCTAGATTCATCTTCAACATGCAGGTGTTAAATACAATGGTGAAAATGAAAGAAAAATAGAGTAGAAAACATAAGATAACAAGCTTAATCGTCTATTCAACTACAAAATAAAAGATGTCTATGAAAGAAACAATTAAATTGCATTCACAGTCGAAGTCTTTAGTTGGTACCTACAACTATAATTTAAAAATAAATTTATTTGAATAATCTATTTAGTATAATAAACTTACGCAAGTAAATCTTTCAATACGTATATTTCGATCATCAAAAAGGTCAGCTGTTCGTAGTATCACACCAGGCGCACATGCAATCAAAGATATCAGTATAGAAAAATCAAAAGAAACGAGAGGCTATAATGTAGCGGCCGCGTAGCACATAGAAGTAGCTAGCCAGCCACGCCTTTATTGAAAGAGGCAACTAGCTACTTCCAATAAAGCGGTTTATGATGGTTTAACGCTTGAAGATTCGGAACGAGAAAACAAACTTAGGTACACGGTTCACAAACTAATTCAAAAAAATTCTGACTCGTTATGCCTATTTAAAATATTGTTCGTGCAGATACGAGTAAAGAAGGCTTAGTTATAGGCTTTTAAAATTTAAGACGCAGATATATGACAGTGACCGTGAGTGGTTAGCTTGCGTGTTCTGTACTGAGCTCACGCAACGCGTCGTACGTCCAGCCAGTAATAGGACTCACCCATCAAGGAACGCTGTCCCGAATTAAACGCATTATTAATTTATTATACATAAAACAAAAGGTATTTTAATAAAACTCGTATACTAAAAGATCAACAATTAAATTATCTTTAAAATGGTTAAAGTTTCAAAAAAATACACTTGATAGATTTTATACGATTCTCAGTTTTTTATCAGCGTTTAACTTTACAAATTAATTTCATTATGTAATATAAACATAATCCAAAATATGCCTATATTAAAATATTAATAAAATGCTTTAATTTAACATATATTTTTTCCAAATCATTAACACTACTCGTTTAGACGTCATTTTCAGTAGAATCATTAAAAGTTGGTTATCGTCGCCTTAAGAGGTTACAGCCGCTACTGACAGCTGTGTTATGCGATGCATCGTCTTCATTCATTGTTATCATCGGTAACAGTAGTACCCACGATGATATTGTTAGTATCGGAAATTATAAATACCTACGCTCCATTGCAGTAACAACGATTGAATAATGGATTAACCGTCTTACGTTAAGGGCGAGTCGGTTCCGTTCATATATCTACATACTACAGGTTTGTTTTCAGTCCAGACTTGAAATATGGTGGGAATTAGGGGAAAACTCATTCCGGGGATAGGATTTGATTTGGGAAGAGAATTCATTTTTCTTAGGTCACGATCAATCACAATTTGTTTCGATTCGAAACAGCTTCGTAGGTTGGAAAAGAAATCTGTTCAACAACGTAAATAACGCAATTAATGTTGTTGAACTGGCAAAATGAAACAAATTAGTCATAATCGTTTACAAATCTAATGCCCGTTTTCACCTTCACTAAGTGACACTTAAATGAATCCCTAAATAAAAGTGCATTGTTGGATTTTCAACTCTCCGCGCTGAGTCTAGCGTCTAAAATCCAACAGTGCACTTTTATCTAGGGATTCAACGGGCATAAGTTACGCATTAGGGTACAGAATTCATCCAATAATGTGACAATCGACCTAGCTTGGGGATATCGGAAGAGGTCCCACAGTAACTAAATTGGCGAGTTAATAGTCATTACAGTTAAAGTTAATATGTATTCCGATTTACTTAATTAGATTGAAATATAATCTTAAAGTCGTCCGAATAAGACAAGGCTGATGATCGCAAACTGAATTCAATTGGGGTATACATTGATGACCTCATTGTTTCACTGAAAGTCGAGCATCAGGATGTCGCGACGCGACTTGGGACTTGGGAGAGCATCCATCATATCCAGTCATTTAGACTGTGAGAGACAACTTATTAGAACGATCATTTTTTGAGCATGATATTTAAAATTTGCCGCTCCACATTCTTGCCTGAGGCTGCAGTCTCGAGATAGATAGTGATCGCTTGACGACCGAATTCCGTCGCAAAGAGTCCTAATGGAGTCCAAAACCTGAAGAATCTTAATAAGTATACATAATCAATAATCATTTGATGTGACTCTTACGTTGTAAATATGTCTTTCTTCGGTATTTGGAAGCATTGAACTATAATTTCTCACTCTCCGACACTTTACAGTAGGTACCCTAAAAAGTGAGTACAAAAATATTACAGTTCCCTTCTATAACTCAAAGAATGGTTAGACATTTTATAATGAATAATCATAGGCAGGTATTGTACTGTTGAATTCGATCATTGCAGTAAAATTTCCAACTAGGTACTAAGTTCCAAGTGAGGTTTGAAGTATTCGTAGTTTTGTTTTGCAAAGTTCCGCTATTGTGCGATGAACAATACACTGTTACATAATCACAATTATTGTTTTGAAAAACTTACTCTAAACTAGTGATTAGAATGTTTGGAAACGTTACTCTGTAGTTTCTCATTAGCTTACGTGAACTTTCAACGTGTTTCAAACACTAAAATGAATAGATAAATAACGTGAAATTTTTGGATCATTTTTAGTACATAAAAGACATGCAGTGCCTTCAGTTTTTAACTTTTTTTGTAGTTTTAGTTTTTAATTTTAACCTATTCGTAGAAAGCGGTAAGAAGGAAATTTCTGTTCAAATACATTGCTTATCATGTGAAAATAATATTTTTATCCATTAATTCAATATACTTATTAATATGTTTTTAGTTTGACCAGGAAAGCCTATTTCCTGAAGCAGACTAAAAAATGAGAGAGCCTAATCCTGCTAAACAATTAATTTCCATAAATGTATAACCAGTGTGTATAATCAAAGTATTCATAATTAATATTTAAATTCCTTTATTTGCATAGAGCATTATTATGAATTCGATGACAGTAAAAATATCAGCTACTCCCCGTCAAAGCGCGAGTATTGCGTATTTAAAAAAAAAAAATATCTATTGTTGTATTCCTAATAATAATTGCAGCATAAATATAATTCTAATTAGATTTTTGGAAGACGAGAATCATTTTATTATTTGACTATGATCAAATTATTCTCTTTTCTACACAGCAATATTATATTTAAAATCAAAATCAAAAGTCATTTATTCAAACTAGGCTGAGAATCAGCACTTTTCGAACGTTAAAATTATATAAGACAGTCCCCCAAAACGCCTGCCCTTCACTACTAGATACCTAGTGTTCCAGCTGGGAAGAGGAATTGGCGCAACCAACTCCCCAGCACCACAGCTGTCTGTACAGTTAGAAAAACTTGATTCTATTATACTATTATGCAAAATAATTCACATAACAAAACACAAAATATTAAATTAAATTATTTACCATATGACAGCGAGCACACGCCAATATACAATTAAAAAACATATCTATACTCAATCAGAAATAAAAAATAAATAGGTAAACAGAACTTAAGCCCGAATAATAATAAACGCCTCCAAGCAAAGCTATTTTAACTCGAAATCACAAATGATAAACTAGGACCCCATCGAAGTAAAATAAATAAACTTTAACAAAACCAAGCAAGACGAGCGTAGCTGCTTTTAAATTAGTTGTTTAACTAAAAAGACTACTTTTACATCAAGTATTGTATTTTTGAAGTGGAAACTTCTTTAGGCGCATTGGGCATTTTTGAGATGGGACTAAACCATTGATTTTGCGACACCGTGATGACACCAGCTTTTGACCATTAAAAAGATATCAACGCGTTGATTACCGCGGTACCGATTTTTTTTCGAGTTTTCACTTCTGCCGGCACTCCCGGAGTGCCACTGTTTTTATGGTACTGTTTTTAGTACATTGAAAATGTAAGTTCACTAGTACTAAGAGATAAGAAGACTGTTAGAGTAAGACTGATTTTTCCGTTGTTTCAGGTACGACCACAAGAAGGACAGAGTTAGAATGTGAATTTCCACCTAAGATGGAAGAAGATCTCACACACGTTCGGAGAAAAAGACTAACTACTGAGTCTGGATTAGTCTGTCTTGAAGACTATCCTTATACTGTGTCCGTGAGGTAAGAAAAAAGAAAAACTAAATGCAGCTCTCACTTAATAATTATATCAAACGTATACTGTTGGAGTTCACACATAAAATTATTTTATTTTATTATATGTAGATTATTTTATTATGTGTGAACTAAAAATCTGCAATTTTATTTATTCTGAAAGTGGGCAACGTCGCAAATAGATGTCAAATATTTCGCCGTTTTGATTAATTTGGCAATGTTACTGTATGGAAATAAGAAATGTAGCTAACTAGCGACCTAGAATATTAAAGAATTGCAATTATAACACTGAATTTGATGTTGTAACCGTTTAGGTGTAAAAAAGGCATTTGGAAAGATTCCAAATACTTTTTATACATCTAAAACTCACTCACTAACTCTATTCGGCGTTACGATATTAAATGTTGCATTTCATAATCAATATTTTAGTTCCCTAGTTAGCCACATTTCTTAATTCCATATTGCCAAATTACAACGTTGCTAACTTTTAGGATAAACCCTCTTAGTCTATGATTTAATTTTTCCAGATTACACGGAAAACATTGGTGTGGTGGAGCGATAGTTGGAAAACAATGGATTTTGACAGCAGCGCAATGCTTCGATTAGTAAGTTTTTATTCTTTAGAAATCGAAAGGTTTAACAATATTATTCTTAGGATAACATAAACGGCGAAGAGGTTGTTTGAGGGTTTAAAAGCACGAAAAGATGCTTGACTGGCTGACTGACGACGATCTAGCGAAGGGTGATAGGTAGGTTCAGCTTCAGATTCAATAACTCAGAACCGCAAGGCTTTTATGTCCCATTTGTCCCAGAGAGATTTAAAATCAATATGGCGGATCACAGAATATATTAGTATTTCTGGAAAAGAATGAAAACATAAATAAGTTAAAAACACGAAGGTTAGTTTTTAAGCAGCTGGTGCTGTACATAGTAAGGTATCAAATCTAAGATTGAACTAATATAACTGCCATTCTGCCACTAAACCAAAAAAAACCCTCTTGAAAATCGTAGGTACATTTTCGTTTTCCAACAGCGTAACAAAGGAGGAAGTTTCAATTCGAATGGGGTCAGTATTCAGAGACTTCGGAGGAAGAATACTGGCAGTCTTGGATATCAGGAGACATCCTGACTATAGGATGGACCAGTACTACCCTGAACATAACTTGGCTATGGTCAAGGTACGTAATATTATGATATTTTGTTTGATTTGCTTGATGTAGGTTGGATATTCTAAACGTCTGCGCCACCGCCACTGCCGCCTGCGCCGTGTTCGTTTAAATTTGACGTAGATAAACGAAAAGGATCCAATGTCCAATTGTGGGAATTTTTGACAAATAAGGAAAAAAACGCCTAAGCTTGACCTAAATACCTAAAACCTTAGTTCGTCGCTACTGTTACCTCAATTATGTTATCCTGGTATTACAGGTGAATTTGCCGATAACTCCAAACAGCAGAATGCAGGCTGTATCGCTCGCACTCGCTAATGCTGACCTGCCACCGATGTTTGGGGAGACTGTCGTCACTGGATACGGTTCGGTGGTAATAAAAAACTATAATAATTATTCTGTTAATTGTTAGTAATTTGCCTATGCGATTTCTTACGTAACGAACGAGAGAGCACCGAAAAGCAAGGAGTAAAATTGATTTTCAGAAGATCATAATTATCACAGTTGGTACTGGTAGGTACTAGGTACTGTAGGCAAAGTAAAATTTTTCACCATTTCTCTATTGTTTTGTGGAGCATCAATCTGGTATCTATTTCCGCGGGTACCAGGTAAGTATGATTGAAAAGCGTTATTCCGTTAGCTATTTGGCACTTCACCAAGGCCACCTTGTTGCGAAACCCATCACTATCTGCGAAAAAATCTATTACAATCTATCTATCTTTGTTACTCTAACTACGATTCCTAGATAGGCCGATACCTTTATTCATAAAGTGAAGGAGAAAGATATACTGTATAGTAATAGTACCGTACTTTTATAAAACACGAGGTTCATCATTTTCATTTCAATTTCAACAGAGAGTTCAAGGGACTTTACAGTGATTCATCCATTGCACGTGCCAAAAGGATCAAGTGTTACGTTACTTCTAATCGAATAGTACTAGGACATTAGAAACTAGTAAGAAGTTAGAATTAATAAAGTTAAACGGTTTGACAGGTGACTGGACAAATCCGCGAAGGTGAGAATCAAGAGTTGCGGCGGATGATTGTACGAGAGGTACCGAAAGCGGAATGTCGCCGTATCTACGGGAATGACTACCACTTGCAACACGATAATCTCTGTCTGCAGAGTATCATAAAAGGCGTTGCGCTGTGTGCTGTTAGTACTTAGTTTATTTCTACTCACCAGCTACTGATACCTATATTCTTATTTTCTGTAAAATGCTTGAGACACTGCTTATAGATTACAGCCTGTCTGGGCAGTATCTGTCTTACTCTCTCCCTCTTATGATACAATACAATACTTTTCCTGTCTTTATTTCGTAAGATTCTCCTTAATCCGCGGCGCTTCTGACTGAATCTCTGCACCTACTCACTTCCGATATAATATCACGAATTCCGCGATACCTTGACCGAGGAAAGTAACAGTAATTTCAATGTTTTGGTACCAGGGTGACACAGGTGACCCAGCGGTACTTTTTAGTGGACTCAATCGCGCCGGCACGCTTTACGGCATAGCGCTGTTTTCCGGCACTGAAGAATGCGCCTACAAGTCCAAGCCAGGAGTATTTGCTAAGGTAGTTCTATCATTATAATTTCTTAATTAACTTCTATAGATTCTATATTTCTTATAGTTTTTATTTAGCGAATGCTCAGTCAGTCATTAGTCATTAGTCATTACTAAAGGCGGTGATAATACCTCAAATCAGCCTTCCGCTACCGTTCTATTTAGCCCTCAGTTGCCAAAGTAGTTCACGATATTGATCAGCTTGAAAAGGGACAACTGAAAATTATGTTATCATTTGGTATACTTACTTAATCACCACTCTTGATATGCGTAAAAGAGTTGTTATCATAACAAGAAAATCGTTGGAGAACTACCTAGTTTGGTGTCAACTATTGGGTAGGTAGGTAATGACTATTTCAGGGATCAAGGTAGTACCTAGAAGAGTCAGGTACATGTTGGTACTAGGAGCCCATAACAAGTAAGCGGTAAACTAATTGGATCTATGTTTTTTCAGGTAGCCTACAGTCGACTATGGATAGACAAGGTGCTTGCAGAGATACCTGAAGCTGAACATGCGCCGGAGAGCGCCGACAGTACAGAAAATATAATCCCAATCGATAATGACATCCAGGACTAAACTTGTTAAACTTAGTAAAGAATTCGCTTAAAATGTATTTTTATTTCGTATCTCGTTCATAACATTCAGTCCATGTTTTTATTTTTCAATGTGTCATTTCAACGTACAATATAATAGGATGATGATAATAGGTATAAATGGCTAATATACAAACTTTTCTCTAATACCTATGCTTACAAGAGGTTCTATTCTTGGTATCTGAGGTATCTAATAATACACGTATTATAATGTAGGATGGAACGAAAAGTATGCGTATTGGGTACAGAGCCTACAGAATTTTAATAGTTATGAATCGGAAAACAGCCACATGTAACTCGTCTGTTGCAAAAATATTTTTCGTCAATGGGAGCAACAGGAATAAGCATAAGCATTGCAATAAATATTTGGTAGACAAAACGTCTATTTCCTACTTTACTACTTCTAATCGAGTGAGACACTATATGTACTATATGTATAAATGAAAGACTTTGAAAGAAAAGAAAACACCTAGGTACGTAACTTATAATTTACACAGCACTTTTAATTACGAAAGCCTGAAGCACAGCCTCAAGTGACTGACTAATTAAGAATCTTACTAGATAGAGTGCGTTTCATCAAATAGTTCCTATGCCGTAATGTTGGCTGCACTGTTGTAGGACGAACACGAGTACGCTACGGCGCTACTAATTGGTCCGTTGTTAAAGTTTAACAGTGGAGCCAACATTACGGCAAAGGAACTATTTGATGAAACGCACTCTAACTATGATTCTAAGGAAATACCATGATGGGTTTGTTTTCTGCTGTCTGTTAGAAACGATAAGGTTTTATTTTATGTAATTTATCTGCCCGCTTATGACTCTTACAGTTTTGCAAAAATAAACAGAGGAAATGTTTACTTTTACAAAACTTTCTCACTGTTTGCGTTGGAAATCAACATACGCTACAATTAACAAACGTTAATGGGTTTTTGCTATTTGAATAATGAAAGTATGAATTTACGCATTCATCGTTAACGTTTCGTTTTATCTGTGCACTTTGCAACGTAGAATGTAACGTTAAAACGTCACAATCATATGTCAATCTGTCAATTATGCAAAAGTCAAACAATAAATAGAGGTTATGTTTGGTCAATGGTAATAATTTTGATTTTACGTAACTTTAAGCGGTTTTCCGACATAACTATTATGGTAGACTGTAGTAGAAATAAATTATACTATAAAGTTTTCTCACAAATGTGTTCGAGTAAGGGTTTGTTGTGACATTCAGTCTATTTTGGGACTGCAACTATTTAGGCCGAATTGTGTCCAAAGGTTAAGGTTTTGGATGTGATTTAACAGTTTGAGCGGTTAACGCTGACCCTCCCTCGGCTCGTGACGCTTTGACATGGATGAACTGAAGCACAGAGCTGGTGAAAAACTCGAAGCATTGCATGTAAGTAACTCTTGCTAATTTATGATGTCCTGGTAGTTTCGCGCGAAAGTGCGTCGGTTATTCACGTCATTTTTTTAGCAAACAATTTAGAAATCGAAAGTTTTACACAAAAGTTTTGTTTTCAACTGCCCATCCGTTTGTTTGTTATGACAATGAAATGTCATTGCCCTACTTTACCTGCTAACGACCATGGACTTATATAATTCGTTTATTTCAGTCATTTGAAACACCAGTCCACATCTATTTTCGTTTTATACCATCATTTTATGCTTTAAATAAATACAATACAAAATTCTGTCAAGTTTAATTCACAGGAAATTCCTTTAACTTCCTGTGCTAAATACCTAATTTTTTATTGATAAAAAAATACAACAGTGCTTAGTATTCATTATTATATCTAACTACAGATTGTTGGAAACAAATTTAACCAATTCCTATTTCATTTTAGTTCAAATATTGCAAAAAAAAAAAATGGTTTTTCTACCAGTATATTAGTTATTGTCATGAACCTTAGGTAGAGTATAGTTTGTGGTCTATTTTCAAAGTATACTTATTATATTTTACCCCAAAAATTTGTACAAATTTATTAAAATTTATGTAAAATTTATTTACTGGGTACAACATTACAATACCTTGTTGCTTAAATATAATAAACAATCTAATACTAAATTAAATAACTAACTGTTCAAATAAATATAAAGACAAAAGGACTTATGCGTTGAAGTATTTGTCCGCGTAGCTGTAATTCGTAAATGTGCCCAGAAGAGTGTAGTCGCAGCAATGCCACGTTAAATGCCAATGCTAAATCTTAATAAGTTATATGTTTTAACACATTGTTTCAACAAAACCAATAGCAACATTAATTAGATGAAAGCTAGACTGGATGAGAATGCCTCTGCAAAACATAATAAATGAAATACAATATTTATTTACTTACATTTTTCTTAAACAATAAGCATTTATTTCACATGTATTTGATCAGATAGCTGCCAGAACTGCCGCAGACCAAGGAAAAACCAGAGTTAATGATGCCGTCCAAACTACAGTGGATGCCGTTCAAAGGGTATTTACTTTATTTTATTATGCTTCTTCCTAGAGCACTTCCATTTTATAATATGACTAATCAGAAAGTCACATTAATCATAAAATCTAGGTCCCACAGGATGAAAGTTATTAAGATAATAGGAAAGTTTTAAAATGTACTCTAGGTGAATCTATAACTATTCTGGCCTTAATAGGCCTCTCCAAATCCAGTTGTTTAGCCTTTATGTTTGGACTTTAAAAAAGGTTATGTCCTCTGAGTATGGTCGGCATTTCTTTTCAGGGATCAGTCAGCAAGGAAATCTAGTTTTAAAATATTGACAAAGATTGTTGTGTAAAAAATGTACTTACAGAAATAAACATAATTTGACAAGCCAGTGGCAACAAATTCCACATAAAAAGAAGCAGCTGTTCTAGAGAAACAATAAAGAATATTTATTGAGTCTTTCCTAATCAACTACAGATCAGAAGATTTATTTTTTGTTTTTTAAATTATGCTACACTGTCCCACTGCTAAGCTAAGGCCTCCCCAAATCCTTCCCGGCATTCTTTGTCTAGAGCCACCTCGATCCAATTCTTGCAGTATGCGTTTAGATCGTATCGCCCCTCTTCCTGGGCCGACCTCGGCGGCGCCGCCCGTCCTCAGGCACCCACCGTGTGTAGACTGTTGCCCAGTGGTCACTTGCCATGCGGCTGACGTGACATATCATAATGTTCATACCTTTTAAAGAATCTGCTTCAGCATTCTCCCAGTGCATACTACTGACCTTAAGGTCTACTTCATAAATTCCTCTTTGTCTGCTTTAGATTCGCGATGCATTCCACAACGTCTGGCACAACGAGCTGATCGTGGAGGGTCGCGAGCGCGCGGCTGCATGGACGAGGGAGGCCGTGCGACGCATCAAAGAGGGGGCGCCTCCCCTGTCGCCCGTGTTATTGTATGAGGAACTGGTGGCCTTGTGGCATGATAGAGGTTTGTTGTTATACTTAAAATGTTCTTAACAGAATCCTAGCATTGTAACCATCAATTTATTATGCCATCATTATTTATTAAAGGGGAATCCGTCAAGATAGTCCGCGAAATTATTTATTTATATAAGTTTTTTGCAAATTGCATCGCTGTTTTAGGCTATGATCAAATCTATGGGTATATCTTAATATTGATGCGTATATATTGATATTTAGAAATCGCTTAATCTATTTAAAATTTGTAGTATACAGTTCAATAATGCGGAGATCATGATAGACGGGTGATCGTCGTAAGTGATTTATCCGACAGTGCAATATAAAAAACTAAAGCATTTATTTCAATTAATCCATTTGAATGCTTTTGAATTGTCAAAGGAGTTGGATAGTCAGAAAGATGGAGCTAGTTGCGCATTCCAAAGCGTAATAGGTTCCTTTTTAATTCATATTGTTAGAAAATATTGGTTACATCTTTAAAATTTGCTGAAATCGCAAAATTCACAATAAAGAAGCATTATTTCGGTATGCTCATTCCTTTTTGAGAGATGGCTTTAATCTGCTCAGGCCCCCCTCAAGCCCCTTCAGTGCCCGAGTGCGAAACCAGTATTGCCGCCTCCACTGCAACCCTATTTTCTCTAACTAAGCTTTTCACAGAATTTCAAGGTATGTTTAAGGAATGTTACGAAAACCCCACTTTGTCAGTGTGACTACAGGATCTCGAACCTAGCTCTTCTACAGCGAAGTGTGAGGCAGGATTTAATTGTATTTTCGCGATGCAGCTTTGTGTCAACTGTTTCAGGCTGGCGCGATTCAGGCTGCGTCAAGTCGAGGCGCACCCTCATCCGAAGGGCAGTCGGGTGTTGGCGCCCGGCTGCCCTTCGGATGAGGGCGCTAAGGGACAGTGGATTTGGACATGCGAGCTACAAAATAATTGAAAAAAGTGATACAACTTGCTCCAAAACGTGCGGCGGCTTAATAGACACAATTTTTATACAAAATCAGAAAAAAATAAGGATCCGAATTAAACTGACACAAGAACAGAACTGTTTTTTCATTCATAAAAGTTATATATTAATTTTAAATAATACAAACCGCAATATTTATTCCTCACATAAGAGTTATCTGACTATTGGAAAATCTGCCCTAAGAGAACTGCATAAAATATCTCTGTATCTTGCAGTATGGCGTCGCAGCATGTTAATCTTCGCGTGTGGAGTAGTAGCGGGTGGAAGCGCCGGTATGCTGATTGGTCTGAAGGTAGCGCGACGCATGCCCAGCGGGCCACACGCGCGTGCGTTGCACTCGCAGGCTGACCAGTCTGTTATCCTGGTAGAGGATTCTCTGGCACCCGGTAAGGCTTAGTCCATTTGCTCCACAAAACACTAAATGCATTTAGCACTAAACATATTTGAAACGTCATTAAGTCTCTGTCATCTTCAACCGATTGATAGAAACAGCGATGTTGCAAAAGGGCTTCAATGTAAGTGACACATATAATGATACCGCATTTGTTCAAATCAATCAAGCTGTTTGTGCCAAAATTTATGGAAAAAAAATGCTATATCTTTTTACTGATAGTTTTTTTAATGGGCGCCTTAGTATAAGTTGCTCATAATAGACTATTCAGTGACAATAGATCTTGTTAATGGTTGATATTTCTACTCTATCTCCTTTATGTCTTGTATTCTATTTCCACATAGAACTCATGGGAACTTATTTAGAAATTCCCTTACAAATATTATTTCATTCTGTTTCAATTTTGTTCGTCAGGTGCGGGTTCGGGCGAGGTGTTAGTCCGTGTGCAAGCGTTCAGTATCTGCACGGTGGACCGCGGCGCGCTCCGTGGTCGAGCACATCTGTTGCGGTCACTGGTGTACCGCGGTCACGTCACCGTGGGTAGAGGGTTCGCGGGTAAGTTCCTGGTTGCTTATGGGCACCTGGTATTTTAATTTAAATGCAGATGTGGGTGGAGCTACAAAACAATATTTCTGCTACAAAATGGAAGTGGCTTCTTTTTGAAGGTCTCTGAATTTGACGGTTTTATCCCGCTGTAAATATGTTTTTCTTTGGGCAGTTTTATACTATAAGTTGGTAAACACATTAAAAGATTGTTTCGTACACACGGCTGCTCATCAAGCTATACATTTCCAGTATAACCAGACCTCGCATTGTATGGAAATCCTATACAATGCGAGATCAGCATAAACTGGAAATGTATAGCTTACTGTGTTGCCGTGTGTACCTACGTGAGATAGTATGCACGTCACTGATTTGCCGTTCTGCTGCTGTCAATCATTTGAAGATGGCAGACAGAATGATGTTTTAAATAATAATGTTTATCGTTAATCTTAAATTTATTTAATAATTTTTGGTGCAAGCGGGCCTAAACCTCTAAAAGTAACGATAATTTCCTAAAACCCATTGAAAATAGATCAGCTAATCAAATCGTAATAATTATTTTGTTTCAGGCGTAGTCCTAGATGTCGGTCAAGGTGTGACAGACCTAGAAATGGGTGATGAAGTATGGGGATGCGTCTCAGAATGGAGTGGCGGCGCGGCCACCGAACTGCTAACTATACGCAGGTGAGTAATTCTTGAGGAGATATGCGAGCCTGGTAACGTCTAAGTGGATATCATTTCCATAAAGGCTTTCTATTGGTTCATAAGGGAAATCAACATTGTTCCAGTACGAGATAGTGATGGAGTTATGCAGGACAAATAGCGCCATCCTTTTTTTGCGACTGAACAATATCAATTTTCGTGCGACTTCGTGATGAAATATGCATGCCTGGTAGTTTTAAATGCAGTCCATGTCTAGGCAGATCTTCTATTTCTCCATATAGGAAGTGTCAAAGTCATATTTTTTCCAGTGCGAGAAAGAGATGGAGGTTTTCAGAGCGAGACGAATAGTGCCATACCGTTTTTGCAAAGGAACAATGATGACTTCTTAACTTCCATAATAGACGGCCCCAGCAAGGGAGCTATGCATTCTTTCAAGACTCTTGGTGATAACGTTTTCTATTTTTGTTTTCCTAGTACACGGGTGAGCAAACGTCCCCGCAGTCTGGCAGCTGACACGGCGGCGTCATTGCCGTGGGCGGGGGGCGAAGCCCTAATAGCGCTTCGGAACCTATGTTACACACCTGAGAACTGCAAAGGAAAACGGTAAGCGCTTACAGGTCGTGCCAGTAAAGTTGAGACTTGACCGCGCCTCCCGCCGCTCTTTCCCCCGCCCCGATGACGCCCCAGCGGGGACCTCATACCGCTAAAGAGACCCATAAATCGTCTACTGCGCAAGTCAAACCACGTGGTGCGTCAAGTCTCATCTTTAATGGCACGACTTGTACAATGTTCTTAGCCCGACTATCAACCAGAACGTGATGGTAGCGCTACACTTGTGTCAAAAACCTTTCAAATCCCGTACATTTCATTTTAGTTCTCAATTTTGCCACGTTCAATATGATTCGTAACACTGTATTTAATTTTCAGTCTTTCTTTGTTTCATGTTCATTCAGTCTTCTACAAACTTGACCTATGGTTACCAGGATAACATTATTCATAACAAATGGTATTGCAGGGTGGCAGTATGCGGCGCGGCCAGCGGTGAGGGTTGTGCGTTAGTTCAGCTACTGAGCACGTGGGGTGTGCACGTCACTGTTGTTGCGCCCAGGCACGCCGCACTCACCTTGAAGGACTTGGGTAATGCCACTTCATCTTTTGTTGTGTGTTTTCCTAGTACTTTGTTAGAAATATGACATTGCACTTAAGAAAAGAAAAGAAGTGTCTGTCCCCGGGCTCACTTTATTTAGGCACTTTAGGCTTACACTACAAAACATTAGAACAGAGCTTATAAATATAATTGTCTGTGTTGATTTCGAACGATTGACACAATGAGAACGATGTTTTAAATTCGTGGTCCAAGCTTTATATTTTGTATTATTATGTCAGTTCTTTAGCTTTTGGAATCTTCATTTGAAGCGAAACACTTGCGCATTACTTACGTGTTATATGCTGTGTTACCAGGCGCGCAGGACTTCGTAGATATCGAAGGTAATCGCGAGTCGGGCGCGTGGACGAGCCTGGAGACGCGCGCGCGGCGCACGGGCCCGTGGGACGCCGTGCTGGCCTGCGCCGCCGCCGAGGTGCCGCCGCCCGCGCTCGCCAACAAACCTGCTCTGCTCAAGTATGTGGCCCTAGTCCCACGTCTTATTATCTTGTGTAAAACTTATGGTTTTACGTTTCTTGTGTGTTAGCTTTGCTATTAAAGTTATTTTTATACTACTACTTTATTTTTGGTTGTACTAAAAAGCCTAATTTTCAACCAGGGCCACAGCGCCTCGCAGAGCTTTCCTGGACCTCCGACCAGGTGTGATGATCACCGACCGATTACCGACGCCCTTCGCCATCATATTCGCCACTACATTCTACACTTATAGGGTCTTTAGGGTAAGTTCACCCTTTTAAGTTCTGGTAAAGATAATTCAAACACTTATCCACTCCGTTAACTTAACCAGCCAACGACTCAACTGACGAATTTTTATATTACTGATAAATTATCTAATTTGGTACGTAAATTACGCGTTTGGACGTGGACTCGAGGGTCCCGTTATACATATCTACTTAACTTACCAATGTAAAAACTGCATAATTTTCTTTTTACAGTGGCTGTTAGGCTGTGGTTCTAATACTGACTGGCTAGAAGATAGGTTCAGGCTGAGAGACGGACTGGACACGCTCACCAAATTAGTAGAGCGCGGAGCGATGGCTCCTATACTTGATAAGGTAAGAATTACCCCATAGCTATTCATCGTTTGCCCTAATATTATAGAGAGAGCGAACTTTGCGTATATGTCGAGGTTAATATATTATAAGAAAGAACTATGTAATGTATAATAAAAAGGCCTCCCGCTGCTATAGTGACGTTCCTTGGGTGAAGCCTCTGTCCAGCAGCGGGCTATTTTCTGCTGAGTCAAGGTTATGATAAGGCTTCTTTTGATAAAACTTTGGCATTTCCATTGCAGGTATACCTCCCACAAGAGTTCGAAAGCGCACTCGCGCATGCGTGCAGCGATGACGCGATCGGTACCACAGTCATACGATTCCCTTAGTACTAACTCACATCTCAATATTTCATGATACCCTGGTAGGCAAGAGCCATCTTTGGTACACCTAGCACATACAAACATCTACGTTACGCTATCCTGACGTATTTCTCGCTAGTCACAGCGCTGTTACAATGCACAAAGTCGATGGCAGATGACGGTGTTCGTAAATATGTGTGCTATATGTTCTTGCTAGGAGTACAGTTAGCCGCACGTCCATAGCATGCCCTTATTTCGTAGAAGTAAGCCCGCGGTATTCGCAGTGCATTTGCCGTTTAAGTATGCATCCGGACTAAATAAAATATCCCATACTATCTTCGTATAGCCTAGCGCTCAAATATTAAAGTTGTTGTGCCGAGGGCAAAATTGTAACAGTATAATGTATCTACTCTGTGATTGTAACTGGCAAAATACATGTCTGGCCTCCATAAACTATAACTAGGACCGCAAAAAAATTAAAATTATAGAGGAACCTTTACGTATTGTTCCTATGGAATGTTGTTCCTAATTTGAAAATAAATGTAATTGTATTTTTTTTAGATTGTTGAATCGATTTACAAGATAATGATCATCATAAAATTAAATAAGTCAATTCATTACTGCTAATAATGGAAAACGATTGGAATTGATACAATATTTACTATTTATAAGATTCTTTTTAATTTTTATTCGATATTTTGAAAAGGAATTAATTTTTAAAATTCATTTCAAGCACAAAAGTAGTCATATCATTGTGAAAATGTATTTATTTTTAGTATTTTTATTGTTGTTTTTACGTGTCAACACAAGAATTAGCACAAATGTTGCCATGTAAAAGTTTTGAAAAGAAAATTTATGTTGTTTATTTTTAGAGAACTATATCATTTGTTTTTTGTTTAAGTATTATTTTTAATTTAACCTTTAAAAACATTGTCGGGGTAGAAATAAATATGTATTGTTGTAAAACTACGTCTCGAACTAATACCCACCAGAAGTCAAAACATTACAAGACTGTAAAATGTAAACAGATCTGTAAATAATGTAAATAAAGTTACTAAATCAAATAGGTGCTCAAAACAATGTATATAGAAATATTTTGTATTCAATTTATTGAAATGGCAACAGTAAGGTTAAGTGAGATTAAATTCCAACACTGTGAAAAGAGGGGATACAATTTATATGAAAAATCTTATTTCATTGGTTATAAACATGAAACTTGGCAATACTTGCCTCAGTAAATAATACATATTGTTATTTTTAGTTTTTTTTAAACAACTCCTCACCGAGGAGTTATGGGGTGTCAAAGTAAGTAAGGAAAATATTTTAACGCGCTGTTGGATTAACTCAAAACTCTGTACAAAATTTAAAGCAAAAACGTTGACATGTGACAAGCAGTTCACATGATTTTTCATACGTTTTCTATGAATTCGTCGCACGCGTGTGGCCGTTGTCTGCTACCCGCTACAGCAGCACTCAACAGCGCAGAAGAGGCGCGTGCGCCTTACTGTTGCCATTTTAAAGTCCCGGTCACACTGAATGCAGCACACTGCAGCAACGCGTAACATGTGGCATATCATACTATTAAGCATTGCAACCGTTACTATAGCACAACGTATGACAGTTGCATTTGATGTAATTGTAAACCAACCAAACTGAGCTTTTTATGTGTAGTCTTATTTTGATAGTGCAAATACATTTTATAATATTGTGAATTTAATTATTGCGCTATCAAAATATTACTTTAAATATAATCGTAATAAACTCGTTAACTTAATATTTATACGTGCCATTTATATTGCTAGCCAAGGAATGTCTACATCGATAAATCTAATATCGATAAATCGAATATCGATAAATCGAATATCGATAAAACTGTATAAAAAAATGATGCTTTTACAAATTGCGTTGGCCATAATATGGTACTCCGGAAAAAATCGTGTTGCGCAAGTATTTCTCATAGTTGCACGATACGTTTTTTTTCCGGATTCTATATTCTTTTTGTGTACCGAAGACAAACTAAATACGGTAGGACTTTAACATCCATCAATTTAAGGGCCCTCCCCTGGAGGGAGGAGGGAGGGGCGCGAGGTGTAAAACCCTTATGAAGGAAAAGTTGCGAAAACCACCCTTTTTGAGATATGATTATTTTAATATTCTAACCTAACTATCGAATTTTCTTTATTGCAATCGATATCGAGGTCGAAAGATGTGGGGGTGTGACGAATAAAATGAAGAGGTAAGTAACATGCACCGGCCCCCTTGAAGCTTAAAAAAATTACCACCTAACCTAACCATGTTGGATCCGCCCTAGGATTAAAAAGAATAGTATATTTAAAAAAAAAAAAACAGTGACAGCACAAAATGGCATCATTTTATGTTTCGTTTCAAATATTGGCAACAGACGGTAAATTATTGTGTTTGTGAGTCAATTTAATAGCACTTATTTTAATCTGTGAAATATAGTGTAACTATGCATATCTAAATCACTAAATATACGTATTTATATCAGCATTAATATGAAGTAAAACATTTTAGTGCGTTAACCGTACGTAAAACGAAACGTTCAATGGCGAGACAAAAGTGACAAAATATTGCTAAATTTCTAAGTTTTTTTTTCTCGTTTAACATAAATCTCCGCAACATAAAACCTTCTAATTATATGATTTTTCTGTGAAAAAAATATGGACTCCCAACTCGATGGATGTTAAAGTAAAACTTAGCTTTAAATACTAACATATCATAATTATGTACATGCCATTGTGGTAACTCGAATATTCGCAGAGTTCACGACAATAGAATTTTAGCATCAATGCGTTTACTTCATCGATGTAGACCCCGTTGGCCTCAGAATTGTACCTAACTATAACAGACAATTGTTACAAATATATTGTAACTTGTATTTGATTTGTAACGACCTCAATAACTCGTCCAAAGGTAGATAGGAAGGAAACTAACTTAAATTGTAATGTAGATAGATAAAAGTTATTTTAAAATATAAATGTTGTTAAATATATTTTTCTTTTATTTCTTGTTCCTTGCCTCCTTTTCCCTTCGTTTACGGGTAGGAATCTGAAAATATACACTATTCGAATTGATAACCTTTTCGAAAGCGGTAAAAAATATGGATAACCGAGTGGTTACGTATAACTTGATTACTTGGTTATCTTTATTAAATAAACTTGTATACTACGATACCACAGATAATATACTACGATACCTACCGTTGTAGTATCTAAGTCATACATATTGATTGCACCTAGATTCTCCGAAGGGGGGTGATATTTTTGCCGCTATCTTAAAAGTGCACGCAGCATCGCATCTCGTTGGGTCTTGGTGTGAATTAACCCTTACAAGTAAGTATCTAGGTACATCCAATTTTATCTAAAAATACAATGAAACAACTCGTATGTAGAACCACATTTATTATTTAGCGTACTTACACAACAGAGTACTAAACAGAAATACATTAGTAATATAAGATTAAGTACATATTATTGAACAGTGCAACGTTTATATACATTCACCGACCACGCCCCCGCTACCTGCAGCAATATTCATGTTTTTATTTAATTTTTCGTACAAAAAAATTGCTGTTCCACGCTTCAATATTGTTGTAGAGAGAATGTTTAGGACATTTTAGATAAACGTTACAAAATTAAAGATAGGTAGTTAATTAATAATATTGTCTATGCCCTTTGCGGTCTAATATAAGTAATTTAATGTGGCTATAATGGTAAAAAGTCAAACAAATGTATAGTATAAAGCCTTATCACACTGGCGATTTGTGAGCGTGTTTCCAGCGAGGCTATTTTTAATCGCGTTCGCTGTCTATGCGTAGCGAGCACTCCACGTATGCGCAACGTGTTCGCCGCGTTTGCGTAACGAGAATAATTAACGTGAGTGTACAAGAGAGAGTGAGATAAGCGAGTGTACAATATTCTGAAAAGAACACGTCGCGTAGTTGCTGGTAGCTCGCTTCGCAGCGTATATGGAATCTATACCTTCACACAACGGTCATGACGTCAGAAACCGCGTTGCCTTCGGGTATATTTTCAAATCCAGTAAACAAAAATCATTGCAATAAAGCGTACCTTTACCTAACATTTGTGACGTCACTGGCGCGTGTTGATATCGGGTATACATTCAGATTTAGTATACGCCCCTGCAAGTATTTTAAAACATACCCGACCGCAACGAAGCAATTGTTCGATACTCTTTTGGCCCGTTACTATTTCAATCGTTCTATCCTTTTCGCCCGCGGCTTCACGCAATATTTTGTTTTTTGCATCATTTTGTGACCACGTGCGAGTCAGTACTGTTTGAATTGTGATTTCAAGTGGTAATAAGTGCACAGTAAATTGCGAAAATTATAATAAAGCGATAACTATATGGTTTGTGATCCTTTTAGCGTAAAAGTAGATGCGAATAATGATAGATAAAGCTAGTTTAGAGGGTTTTATAACCGAACATTGTGGAGTTATCGAGAATCTGGATTTTGAATCGGAGGAAAAGTACTCCATACGATTTAGACTGAAGACTGATCAAAATGAAGAACAAGAACGATATGTTAAGTTTATCGACGAGTTTGTTAAAAAAATATCAAATTTTACGAACACTAACTGGATAGTTCGAAAGTCATATCCTTCGTTGAAGCGCTTCTTGTATCGAAAAACCTATACATGTCAACATTCATCGTTCAATAAAAAATCTGAGAAGTCGTCTCGTGGACAAAACTGTAAGGCTAAAATAGACTTTGTTATCAAAAAAGTTAATAAGGACACTATTCGAAACGACAAACTGTTGTCGGAAGGGTATAATGTGTTAGTGACTATAGTTTTTGAACACTCTCATCGTGTTTACGTTGCCGAAGCCTTGAATTTATTAAAATGCAGCCAACAAACCGAAGAAACTTTTAAGAAATATTTTGATAGTGGAATGACACCTTGCGCAGCAATAAATTACAACGAATTGAACATACTGGACTCGTTTCAAGATAAGGATCTAAATGGAATAGAGATGTTATCGAACTCTCAAATAAATCCCTCCGAAAATCATGTGTACATGTACAATAAATGGCGTACTGAAAAGTATGGTGACCGTAATGAATGCAATCTCCCCGAAATCATACAAGGGAAAATTGAGAGTTTAAATAACAAAGGCTACTCGATACTATTGAAAGAAAATCCCAGCATTATCGGGATAATTACTCCTATTATGAAACGAGTCTTTCTGTCTACTGCATATGAGAATATGATTTTTGTAGACACAACATCATCGTGTGACCAGACCAGTTCTGCGATTACTCTAGTTTTTACATCTCACAAAATCGGTGGTCTTCCATTGGCATGTGCTATACATACTGAGCAAAATGAGTCCAATTACACGTTGGTTTTTGCCGCTATTAAAGAAGCTGTAGAAAAGAACGAGGTGGGTAAAAAATTTGAGCCTGATATTGTTATGACGGACGATTCTACTGCCGAACGAAATGCTTTGAGAACAATTTTTCCAAATGCTCGATTACTATTATGCGCATTTTATATTTGCCAAGCCTTTTGGCGTTGGCTTTGTGTTGCAGATCACAAGGTTGACATAATGAAAAGACAGTCAATCATGACACGATTTCGAAATATTCTTTTTGTAACTGATCCAGAAGAAACAGTAAAATTGTATAAGGATTTGACAGGTGACGAGTATGTTAAGACGATGCCAGCTCTGTTAAATCATCTGAGTAACTTATGGAAACGCCGGCTTGAATGGTGTGTCTCTGATAGGTTGGATTTAAGTACGCGAGGAAACAACACCAACAACATAACAGAAGCATCTATACGCATTTTTAAAGACGTGATACTTCAGCGCTGTAAAGCATTTAATGCTTGCGCATTAGTAGATTTCATTACGTCCATTTTTGAAAATTATTTTCTGCGGCGCATCGTTTCCTACGCTAACACGCGAAAAACCAAGGATTCCATATATGCAATGTTCATGAAGACTGCTCGAAATATTAAAAATATATCTAAAGTCAACGATAATGAGTACAGTGTGGAATCAGAGACAAGCCTAAATACTTTTTACACTGTGAGAGCCGATTTAGCCGTTTGTGACTGTGACGCTGGAAAATGTGGAAGATTCTGCAAGCACCTGTGTAGCATTGAACAAAACTTTGGAGTCATATTTCCCAATTCTCCTCGGCTGTCTATTCAAGATAGAATGTCACTAGCAAGAATTGCGACGGGGAATGTGATAAATGAAAATTTCTACATGAGTATGGTAGATTTGGATCAAACACCGAACAATGATTTGGACTCGATAGAACCGCAGCGCTCTTCCTCTAATACACAAGAGGCGATACAGAATGTAGACAATTCTTCGTCTTACAAGCAACAGGTTGCTGTAGAATTTCCGCACCAATATAAAAATGCACTTGCAGAGTTTAAGACTGAAGTACAACGCTTCACAAAGTTATTTGAAACAAACCCCACTGTCCACAATCTAAGAGCACTAGGGAAATTTACAAATATGATTAAAAAAATCAATACATCAGAGCAAGGACAAAACTTCATTTTACGTCAGATAATAACAAGGCGTATACCAAGGAAAATTAATGTTCAAAGCACAGCGCTGAGTAGACGTAAAGACAGAGGAATAGGAAAAACCAAGTCTAGGATTCAAGCTGGGCGACCGTCTAACACAGAACGCAAAACTAAACGAAAGCATAACTTAGGCCAGAATGTTAAAATGAATGTCCATAATGCGCGCTAAATTTTTTTTTTTTAATTTTATGATTATTTTTATAGTAACTAATAAACGTTGTTTATCCACTTTTGTTCTCGTATGATTTACCTTAATTCCTCACCTATAAAATAAACGTCCCTTTATCTGATATCTATCCCAAACGAATGTTGCGGTATATTTTGAAATCCTTAACACGGCGTTACATATTTTTATGGTATACCCGAACTCAACACTATAGAGCGTTGTGTGAAGGTATAGATTCCATATACGCCGCTTCGCACCCGCGGAGAGCACGCTCATAAATCGCCTCGCTGAAAACACGCTGGCAAATATTCATGGTGATAACGCTCTTAGTTTTAATTGAAACAATGAATCGAGAAATCAGTTCTGTTAGATGTCTAATAACATTCACTGATAAATAATATAATAATAACACATAATCACAATATATTAATTATCATTATTTATTCATTAATATAAAAATAACACAATCATAATACAAGCCATCTTTTATAATGAGAGCAGTTTTAATTTAACTAATCAATAATCATGTATCATTTATGAAAATCGAATATTATCTTCGAACATTCCACTTTTAGAAGGACCTCACTGTTATGTTAATTCCACCAATCTTATAAAGGTGCAGTTCCGTAGTCGACCGCAGGCGGTAACTGCAGGCGACGTATCGCTTCACGACTAGATTTTATGTATTCTTATGTATTTCTATGAAGGCGACGTGTCGTTAGCTTCGGTAGATATTTCATAGAGACCAGTCGTGTCGCGGCGACACGTCCATCGCCTGCAGTTGCCGCCTGCGGTCGGCTACGGAATGCTACCTTAAAGTTATACAATTCTAAACTCTGATTTTTAATTTGCTAAACTAAAATGACAGCTGCTTTCAACCTTTTTTTTTAAATAACTGGTTAAATAATTAATATTACAGAGTCAACACGATGATAGTGAAGTTCCTCCTGCAGATAATGATTCAGTGGTCCTTGGTGAGAGTCACTCGGTCACTAGATTATTTACTATACTCCATTTGAATAGAAGTCAAAATCGGTTGAACATACTGTAAAAAAAGGTTTATTTAAATGTCTAATCTTATTTCAAATGGAGTAAAGGTTATTTTTATGTCGACACCAAATGTAATTTTAGTCTAGCAAATAAAAAATCTGAGTATCATTTTTTGTAACATTTCACTTCATAAAGTTCTAAAAATTTTGTTATAATCAGTTTTAAGAACTAAATATAGTAAAAATCTTACTATTTTGATTTATGACAATTCTCTCATAGTTATTCTCACTTTAAACAATTAAAACCACTGTTTTTGTACGCCATTCTCATTAACATTTGGCTTCATAAGCCTTGAGATACGTTGGTGCCTACCAGGGTATCATAAAAAACAGAATATTGCTTCACCACCCACACCATTCCTTATTGCGCTACTAAATATCATTTAACCTTAAGAAACTTTTCTGTTGCTATTATTCGTGACAAAAATATGATTTAACTTTTTTTGTCTTTAATCTTTCCCTCCGCATAATGCGCGTAGCACGAGGAGCTCGTGCCTAAGATCGATCTATCAGTTTAAGCTACGCTTGCCGGGGTTGGTCCGTGGATGGGTAACCATTTTAATATACCGAGACTCCTCCGTGCCTCGAAAAGCACGTTAAGCCGTTGTTACGGACAGGACGTTGCTACGGGTTCACAGTCATTACGGATCGTCAGAAGCCCGAAAGTTGTCAACCAGTCTTACCAAGGAGTATCGTATTACTAAGTTACTGGGTTGTGGTGGTCAGATAGGCAGTCTCTCCATGTAAAATACTGGTAGTCAGCTGCATCCGCTTAGGCTGGAAGCCGACCCCAACATTCTTGGGAAAAGTCAGGCAGATTGACTCCTAGCACGAACATCAAGCAATAGGATAGTCATATTTATGTTGATGCCATCAGCAGAAATAGTAAAAGAGTCATTTTAGCGCCATTGGTACTAAACAAATAAGTGCCTTTCAACTATATCGACGGTGGAAATTTCCACCATCGATATGTACTGGATACTGTTGGCAGTCGTGGATTCGTGTTCGATTTACAGTTCGCAATAACTCCCGCTCTGAAGTTAGGCTGTGCATGCGCGCTACTGTTTTATACGTAAGATTGACTACTGCGCAGTCATTTGAAGCTTTCTTCAGAGCGGCAAAGTTATTTGACGCGAACTGTAGATTATTTTTATACGAGAAATCTATACTGAGTCTCGAGTCGTCTCGATCTAACGCTTTGTGACCATGTCACCACAGTTTACAAAAAAAAAACTTATTTCATAATTGTCACGATTAATAACAACGGTACATCCACCATAATAAGAGATTCACCTACAACAATAATAATTATTATTAATAGTCAGTAAAAGCGACGGGAATGTAACTCGTTATACATTATATTACTATCATAGTTTGGAGCCAAAGTCAGATTTAGTCGAACAATTATTATTTTAAGTCAAAATTGTTTAATAACAGGCGACATAGCTAATTATGTCTTTGAACACATTTTTATTTAATGTTATTATTATTTAAGCCTAGAGGGATAAATATCTGACGAAAATATTTAAATACAGAATGGCATAGTTTATTTTATTTAAAAAAACCGAATGCTAATTTATATCAATAATTGCATTTGTCTATATCGAGTTATCTCGGAAACTCCTAAACATTTTTAATAATAGCCGAAGCAAAAAAAAAAAGATTTCTTTAACGTTATCTGGTACATAATTTCATATAAATGATGATAACAAAACATCATGCTTGTATTCCTCGAAGGGTAGGCAGAGGTGTACCTACAGTAAACCCACATTTCGCCAGTTATGTTTGAGTCCCATGTAATAGGGGACGAGCCTATTGCCATCAACCGGACACAAATCCAGACTACGTGCTACTGAGAAATTCCAGATTGAGAAACCCAATAACACTTTATTCCATTTATTTATTTATCTGGTCCATAGAGGCTTTCTGATCGATGTGAAACAGGGCCTAAAAAGTTTAATGGAGTATTATTATTAACGATGTCGTCTGCATATCATTTCCGTATAACAACTACATACTAATATATCGAGCGAAATTATACCTACAGGCCACTAATAAAGATTTTTCGTCCTTCACCGCAGAGAACTGGAAAAAAATTAAATTATTTACCATGAAATCAGGTCCAATGTGCAAAACTTAATTAAAACATCTGGTAAAATATGCTACTGATAAGAATTGCAGGTTCCATTTTCTTCAAAATTAATCTGAGCAATTTTTGTCATGTAACTCATCATAAACAAGGAGAATGAAAAAAAAAATTGGTACTCAAAATGCCAAATCGCTGTCTCCGACGAATAAAATGGTAATGTGCTACTGCGATAGTTTTAATGTTATTGCATATTCGATATTAAGAGGTCGGATTACATTCTGTCAATTTTTTTCATTTATTTCCTACGGTTATTTCAGACGTTACAAGATTTTAAGGTGCTCAGGTGGATCACTTGCTTCAAAAACTGTGAAGGAAAACATCGTGAGGCGTCCGACATGCCTGAGAGATATATCTCGACGGCATGTGAAGCTATATCAGAGGCCCATGGGCGGTATACAAACTCTGACACCAGGTTAGTCACAAATCAGACGAAAAAGAAGCTAAACATAATATGCTAGCATGGAGTATGGAAGTTCACCCATCATCATTCACCTACAGAAGTCCACTGTTGGACATCGGCATCTCCAAAGCACACCATTTATGTTGATTTTACTACTCTCTCCCAACAAAGATTGTTGCTCTGCCAAGTCTGAGGGCATGGGACGTACGTTCTTACGCTTAACCGTAGGGCTATTGGAATTTAAAAATATTAGAATAATGTACCTTGTTCAGTACAGGAACAACTCAGGGAAGTACTTGGTGTAGGGCGGCACTGCCTGCTGGTAGGACTTGTGTCCGGCCGGCGAGCACGACCCGGACACCGGCAGGAGAGGCTCCGAGCTGATCGAGTTGAAGATCTCTTCGAGTTTGTCTTTGATCTCGTACTGGAAATGGGAGAAAATATTTTATTACGATCGGATTTTAGCCAGTTTTTTATTGAAGTGAAAACTTCTTTAGGCGCGTTGGGCATTTTGCGATGAGACTAAACCATTGATTTTGCGACACCGTGATGACACTACCTTTTGACCATTAAAAATACATCAACGCGTTGATTACGGTGCAGTGCCGATTTTTTGTTCAAGTTTTCACTTCAGTCGGCACTTCCGGAGTGCCATTTTTTATTTTCATTTATTCCATATTTTGATTTCTAAATTAATCTTGGTGATCACCACTTTAAGCTCTATTTATATGTGCAAGTTTTTTGCCTGTGGCATACAATAAAATTGAAGCAAAAAATAACTTGGCAACATTGATTATTGCTTCAACTTATCTAAATTACACTACCGCTACACCGAGCGCTGGGTGCTGGACTCTGCGTCCAGCGCTCGGTGTGGCAACACGCCGTGTTCAGATCCGCAACAAGTCAATCGTCATCCTGAAGATGCCTCGTTGAAAGGTGAAATATGTTGATTTCTTTCAGGGTTTTTTATGGCTCTTTAGGAAAAGTTAAGCGGAACAGGTTACATATAGTAAATATATCAACATCTATTGTATTTTACAATGGATTTCCACAAGGTCACGCCTGAATCAATTAACTACTACAACACCGTGTAAATCACGTTTTATAATATAACTATCATGAGGAATTCTAAATGGTTTCAACTCGCCAACCGGTATTTAAAGTGTAGTTCGTTATTTGTATGAGAAAAGGGTTTTACCAATCAGATGAAGCCAAATTAAATTAAAAACTCATGTTTTCAAAATTAATTAGTCGAGAATTAATTTTTGAACATTATACAAAAATTTGGAACGCATTGTTGAGGGGTCTAAACTATAGTACTAAGAGGTGTTTTCCAGTAATGTAATATTGTTGTGTTAATTAAAGAATTTCTAAGATTTTTAATTTTACTTGTTGAGCAGAAATGTTCTCGTACCTTAGGCTGCGTGATGTGCAGCAGCTCGTCGAAGGGCGCGGTCCGGAAGGCGTTGTTGAGCGTGGCGCGTCGCCTCTCCGCGTCGCGCCGCTCGGCCGCGCTGGGCCCGCCCGCCGCGCGACGGAGCGCTTCTAAGCTCACGCCCTCACTCGTGCCGCCCGACTGGAACGAAAGATTTCATCAAAATTAAATACTTATTTGATCGCCTTCATTGGTGTACTGCCGAAAATAAGTAATACATAAATACATCTGCTCAAGAACCAAGTCAGAATCAGTCAACAGAATCAAGTCAGATTCACCGTGTATTTTCAGTGGGACCAACGGGAATGTAATAAATAATATTAAATTTATTCCTGTTCGTCCCACTGATTTTGTTAGTGGGACTAACGGAAATAATTTAGTAATTTTATTTTGAATTCCCATTGGTCCCTCTCTATTATTTGAATATCTTTGTTCTATGGTAAAAAAAAAAAAACTTATTTACAATACAATATAATTATGTTTATTTATCAAAAAGTAATAGGCTTGCATGAACTAACGATAGTATTTCAATCATTAGTAATATCCTATGAATAGGATTTGAAAGAAATTTGGCACACAGTATAAAACCTGAATTTAACACATAGCATACTTCATATCCAGGTAATAATACATACTAATGATTGAAATACTACCGTTAATTCATGCAAGCCTAGTACTTTTTGTTAAGTTACTGCTCATAAATTTTGCACAACGTCTCGTGAACAGAATACCGCCTTGTATGACGATAACTTTTTTTTTTGCTGGATCCGATTTTAATGAAACAAAGCCCAAATTAATCTCTGTCAACTTGTGAAGATTACATGAAAATCTGTTCAGTAGTTCCGGAGATGCAGACAGACACCGGATTGTACTGTGTTACATGTATTTTAAGTAGATAGATTAGTTAGGATAAATAAGTGGTTTTTACCATTGAACAACTAGACTCAAATTATTATGTGGGACCAACGGAGGTTAAAATATAATTACTAAATTATTCCTGTTCGTCCCACTAACAAAACCAGTGAGACGAACGGGAATACACGAGATTCACACTAGAATTACGTATCATGTCGTAATGCTTCAGAAAGAAAACAATCAGAAACTCATTGGATTCATATAATGTGAAATCGTGCACACTTTTCTGATTTCATCACTTCAGAGTTGTGTGCACACCTTGATTTAGCTGTATTCACTACTACCAGATTTTTTATAACGATTATTTAAGTGATTGGTACATCGTACGATTTACGAGAGCCCACGACCAAAACCATATCGCATCGTTTTACGGCCGAACCGTTTAGATGATTCTGAACCCGAATCGGTGTGCAGTACCGGTCAGAAACGTAGCAAATTATGCTATTTAAAAAAAAAATAGGCAGACGGTTTTATCACAATACGTCTGATATTAAAAAAAAGTACATAGGTTTCGTCATATTATGACGGAGAAGTTTGTTTTCAGACATTTTGCGCGTCTCATGATTGTGTTCAACTACATTCTTTGTTATGCAACAATTCGTCTTTTTTTTTACATATATCTCTGAAATTCTGGTCAGATCAGACATGACACGGAAAGTTTCTGAAGTTAGGTTATTTGGATTCAAATAAGATAATTCTTAAAAAACGATGAGGCAAAGATTTTAGTCATGAGCGAAGGAGTCTATTCAGTAGCACCCGTTTAAGATTAATTATGAAAATGAACCCGCACTGGGCCCGCGTGGTGGGTTACGGCCCACTCCCTCTCACAGAGAGGACGCCTGTGTCCCAGCAGTGGGAACATTAAAGGCTGATTATGCTAATGCTATGATAATGAAAGGATCTATTTTTAACATTGAACGTTTACAGGCTACCATGATGATGAGACCAATAATAATGTTTGAACAAATCACATTACTATTACACAGCAGTTACCGGCCGTGGTTTCCCGTGCGGTCGTCTCATATCGTGTTCACTGCTTCGGGTGTCTTCATGTCCCCAGTCCCAGAACTCATTGTCACTGCGCTGTAGGAGGGCAGGGGAGGGATCAAGTGGAATTATACAGGATACATAGCAGGATGAGGATATAACGGGGATTATTTTTTTGTAAACTAGCTTTTGCCGGATGTCGAGAAATATCCCACGAGAACGTACCACCCGGGCAGTACCGGGATTACATACCGAATAGTCCAGGAAAAGGTTATTGATTCAGTGACTCCTACCGCCGCACTCCATAATTATTTTGTTACGCGTAATTTTGAATCTGTGATATTTTTTAAGTCATTCAATGATATGATGTCAAGGCATATTTTAATCTAAATTAAATTACCAATTTAAATAATATATTTTATTGGATAAGGATTAATATGATACAGGCTAATATAGCTTCGGAAATAACAATGGAATTTTTATCAAACTCTAAAAGATAATAATGGTTACTGTGGATCATCCTTGGAAGCTAGACATATGCCATCGCGGACTTTTTTGTTGAACTTTTTAAGATCTTCAATCTAGTAGAACATAAATTTCATGTATCTCTAACGGTTTACGCGGCGCACACCAATAAAGTTCACAGTTGGCATGATTTATTCCGATATCTTCAACAATAATCGTCAAATTTCAGCCAATTTACACATAACCATAATGGATTATACACCAAAATCTTCCGCAAGAATCACTCCGTCCATTCGTGAAAACCGTTTAAAAATCAATTCGGTATTTTTTGAGTTTATCGCGTTCAGACAGACAGACAGACGCGGCGGGGGACTTTGTTTTATAATAAGTAAGGATTATTTTCACCGTAATTAGGTATTACTTCCAATAGACTTCTTGGTAATGTATTAAATTAATTTCTTACCCGATCTGTTCGATCAGTGTCTTGGCGCTTGGGTGTTTTGAAACAATGGTTGCGTTAAAAAAAATCTTTACCAACTGTTACATCTGTAATCTATAAAAATGGTCTAGAGATTATAAATTAAATACAATAGATTAGACCGTTCTGGTAATCGTTTAGCTGGTTCTGGTTTTGTATACAGCAGATAATTAGATATAAAATGTATGTTCCGTTTTTGAATTAATCCGGTATATATTGCTTATCTGCAGGCCTTGAACATATTGGCCTTGAATTGTTTTTTAATATAATTGGTTTTTTACCGTTTTGATTAATTATCAATAAATAAATTAATACGTAAAGGCAAACTCCGTAAAAAAATAATTAAAAATCTCGTCGTTATGTCATCTCAGGGACAATCAAAGTCAAAATTTTTACAAAATTTAGGGAAATTCGAGGCAATTTCGACAGATAGAGACAAAGATGAGTTTGCGACCGTTCTCAAAAATATGGGATTTGCTCCTCTAACACTAAAATAACACACAAAATGAAACATATTTACATAAGTGCCAAAGTTCTGCATGGTGGGGCGGTGGTTGTGATTGTACTTCTCAATGAACATGCGATACTCCTCGTCCAGGTCATCGTACTGAGTTTGCTGGTCCACGAGAATTACTTTTATTATTATACCACTATTGAACTATACGTACAATGCGGCTTGTGTATCCTGGCATAGCTAGCGGTTACCCACTGAAGTAAAAGAAGCTGAAAAATCATTTTCATGTTTGAGTCATCATTACCCCGCGTTTAATCGTTCGTTACATCTGTACAGGGTGGCAGGGACATCGACGCGTAAGGTTGCAAAATTAATTCAAAGAGATGTCAGCAGAATTGAAGGGGTCCACTAGGGCCGATGACTGCCGGGGTTGCGAAGAAAACCGAAAAGGAGATCGTGGCCCCCGGCAACAGGGCAACCGAAGGAACACGGGTGGGTTTTAGTCAGTAAGAGTCTGACACGCCCTCCCGCTCCGCCCAGAGCGGGAGAAGTTATTTGATGATTTCCCACCCTCAAAAAAAAAAAAAAAGGTTGCAAAATTACGTAATTTTACTGACAACGCTGGTAAGATACGGTTATTTAACGGTCATTTAAAGTAAAGTTACCGGTTACTGATGAAGTTTTAAATTTTAATTTGTGCTGTCCTCTGCTCTGCCTCATCACAAAGATGATATTATTATAATCCATGACATGGTGTGAGTTGGCTGAAATGAACCTTTTTGGCGCAGCCGTGAGGCACACACTGTTCTTTTTAAACATTATTATTTATTTTATCTTTGTTATTTGTGTTTTGTGTTTCACGAACTGTGTTCAAATAAATTTTTTTCTTTCTTCTTTCTTTCTTTCTTTCTTTATATTTTGAATTCTTGACATGAGAATTAAGTTCCAATACTGCTTATATCTCTGGCTTTCATTCAAATCCATTTATCCGTTAATAGTGAAGTAGTGACATACACATGATACACACAAACATACTCACTTCCGTATTTGTAGTGTTTGAGTGGGTATCACTGTATCACTGTATTTTACCGAAAATTACGTAAAACAACATTTTGGTCCGTATTATACCAGGGTAATTTTACCGTTTTACATGATCCTGATTTCCGATTCAGTACATGATCCTGTGTTGATATTTTTAGACGGTTATTAAAAAATAAAAATGCTTTTACGTGATTCTTTAAAGCCTTATAAAATGAAGTGCAAAAGACACTTTTGAACTACCCAATTAAATACTTTTTATTGCAATTAGTTTTTGGTGTAGATTTTTTTAAAACTTTATCCAGACAAAAATTTTAGAGATTTAAAAAAAATGTAATTGATTATGCATATTTGTCACTCGGGAATTCTACTGTCACGTTTAAATGACTAATTATATCTTTATTTCTAATGAAAAACTGACGTCCGAAAAATGGTCTCTTTAATATACTTTTTATTTATTTATTTACGAAAATCTTACCTACAACTACCATTACAGATCTGCGATCCAATGCGATAGAGGGGCCTTACACTGTGCGTAGCAGGGTTGGAAAACATCATTATTTTTGAAAAAAATCGATTAAATTAAGATGTTTTCTTAAATTCTAATTAATACGATTTATTTTATTTTATTGATTAAATCATTTAAAATTAAAATTTAAAAATCCTTCATGGTTCAAATGATTTTTTCAATGAAAATCAATCATTTGAACCAAACCATCAATCCAAGTGCTTGTTTTTTTTTTTCGTTTTGATTTAGTCGTGCCAACCCTGGTGCGTAGGTATTGCACTTTTAAATGAAACGGCAGATTTTTTTTGATAACGGATATTATTGGGGCGTAACTCCCAACAGTGAGAATGTTCTGTGGATGTTGGATGTAGGAATGTTATGTTGATTGAGTAGACAACCGATTGTTATAAAGGTTTAATCGCTACTAAAAATATTATGTTATAATGTAATAATGTACAATTAATGCGGAATAAACAAACTGCAACGTATCACTGAAAGTAGGACAAGTTAGTGGCATGTACAGCGTAGCTCGTACATATTGCCCACTCACAAAGATAACTTAAATGTACATCGGAATATGTTTAAAAATAAAGTTCAAATGTAAAAGTTAAATGCAAACAATAAGTTATTATGGTAATTCACAACGCGCAATAGGCGACGTTGCTTTATTTAGTGCGCGTGCACTCGATAAGTGCGCTGCGCTGCTGTCGTCTGTGACGTCAAATAAGGAGTTGTCCACGAGGCTCGCTGTCGACCTTCTTCGGGGCATCGGGTTAGGAATAGATGGAGCTTCTGGCTTCCGTCGACTTGCCCAATGCTTGCGTAGGCGGTTGTAAGCGTACACTACGCCCACGAATGCTGCTGCGGCCGCTAATATGTAGATGACGACGTATTGGTGGACATCGTGGTATGTTGCATGATCTGACAGGATGTCTTCTGATGTTGCAGCTTTCAGTTGCTCTATTTGTTTGCCAAGCTCTTGTAGTAATGCTCTCTGCTCCGTTGCGGTCTCATTCTCGTGAAGATGTTTTAAGACCGGTACAGGTAGGTTTATGATGTTGTTGATTGAAGGAATTTCTGCAGGACCTGTATCGACTTGGGCTTGGATTTTGTTCATTTGTTGCTTTTGAGGATAAACAGCAAAAGTTTCACTACTAATTATGCAATCGTCATTGAGTGTTATGACACCGGCCTTGTGTAGTAGCTGCGTTGAAACTTGATGCCCACAAATAATACGTATTTTGCATTGTTGACAGCAAAAATATAAGTAATTATTTACATTGTTTAATTCCAACCATATGTCTCGGCAGGTTTCGTGTTTGGTTTCGCAGTGAAGAGATTCCTTGTTCTTCATGCAGAGGCTCTCGTCAGACTTCATGCGGTATATGGGTTTCTGTAGCGAACACAATCGAGTTGTCGCGTCATTTTGCACGCATTGATGTATTTCTGATTCCGTCATTGGTATGTACGAATCCTTTTGAATGTTTATTGCTAAAATTTCAGCAATAGGTATTAGGGTGACCATATCCACGTCATTGTTTTTAGGTATTGGTATTGTTCGGTAGATCTCGAAGTTGTCTCTGCTGATTAAGGGTACTTTTACCTCGATTATAAGGTATTGTTCAGTCATTTTCGCCTTTACTTGTAGAAGATGATACAGGCGAAACAACTCTGTTTGAATGTTGGGGATGGGTAGGACTAAATCCTTGGATAATTGTCCCGAGATTATGTTCAATTCATCCCGAAGCTGTTCCGGTGCGATAAGATGTAAATTCATCTTGCCGTTGTAGATATTTGTTACAGTATCAATAAGGGTCTCCTGGACGTTTCTGAGATGCTCAATCAGGCTACTTGCTGAAATAGCGGACATCACGAATTCGATGGACAGCTCTTGAGAATCCAGTTCCTTCTGGAGATCGTTCGTAAGCTTCTCAAGGTTCAGCAGATGTTGGTTAAATAGTTTGTACTGTTTTTCAACTGCGTCTTCGGACCTCTTCAGTAAATTATATTCTGCTTCGATCACGGATGTCTGATTTCTTAGCAACAGTGCCAGGTGTTTCTCGTTTGCCTTGACCAGGTCAATGTCAGCTTGATATTGTTTTGCGAATTCGTCATCTAATACTCCGAACAGGGAGCGCGCGATGGAACCGACACCGTTGATAAAGCCACGTTTGCTTCTTGTATTCACTCGGCCTTGCGGATTCAGCAACATATGGTTGTAGTGTCCTATTTCGTCGATCGAGTGTTGTAGTTGTGTTAAAATTACGTTGCATTGTGTTTTCTGTCTTATTTTTTCGCAGATGTTTTCTAGATGATTGGTGAATTTACTGGATACTGCTATGCCGTGCCAGTAGGGCTTGACGTCATAGTACACAATAATCTTCCACTCGCCGCGTATTAGTTGCATATTGGTCACTTTGTCAAAGTATAGACCTTGTTGAAGCTCTGCAATGTTTTTTGTGTTAGTGGCCGCGACAGGATTTAGCAAATACAGCAGTGCCATGACCAGTCCAATGAAGTTTATTTTTCTGTTTGTTGTTTTGCCTCGTCGTGAACTTTGCGACTCGTTGTTCGTCTGTAGGTATGACTCATTATCGTTTGTTTGTGGAGTAGTTTGCTGTTCGGCAGTTTCGTCACCTTTGATAGGTAAGACGGATAGTTTTGTAATAGGTCTTTTCATATGCACGTTTCTTGTTTTTAGGCTAACGACCCGAACATATCCATCGTTCCCGGGGTGAAGCTCTGTTATTCTCCCCATGAGCCATCTTCCGGCTGCTATATGGTCATCATGAATAACCACCAGATCGCCTATCTTCAGATTTTTCTGTGGTTCCTGCCACTTTGATCTGGCTAATAGCTGGCACAAGTATTCATTCCTCCATCTCTTCCAGATTTCTACGAAGATCTTTCTTGTTAGTTCCCATCTCGTTCTTGCATCTTCCCTTGTTTCGATGACTGTCAGGCCCGGCCTACCTGATAAAAAGTGTGCTGGCGTCAGACAGTCTAGATCGTCGGTGTTTTCACTGAGTGGGCACAGAGGTCTGGAATTCAAACAGGCCTCCAGTTTTGTTAGGATTGTGGTATACTCCTCAAATGTTAGTTTTTGTTCTCCCACTACTCTTTTCAAGTGGTGTTTTAGGCTTCTGACTGCTCGTTCCCACAATCCTCCCGCTGATGGCCAAGCGGGGGCATTAAAATGCCACTCAATCCTCATCTCCGCGATTTCTCTTTGTAGTTGGTCGCTTTTGTATACATGTTCAATTTCCTCGTATTGCTCTACGAGTTGGCGGTTTGCGCTGACAAAGTTTGTTCCGTTGTCACTGTATAAGTGGCGAGAGGCGCCTCTTCTTGCTGCCATCCTGTTTAGGGCTGCCAAAAATGCAGAACTGGTGAGATCTGATACCAGTTCAATATGCACAGCTTTGGTCACCATGCATATAAAGACTGCTATGTAGCCCTTCGTTGTTTTCGCTCCTCTGCCTTTGTTCATTTTGACGTCCACAAATCCAGTGTAATCCACCCCTGTATGGTAAAAGGGTGGCGCTTGATTTGCTCTTGCGCTTGGTAGATTACCCATCAGCTGGTGTTCTGCTTTTGGGTTGTTTTTGCGGCACGCCACACATTTTCTAATTTGCACTTTTGTTGTTCGATTTCCGCCGACGATCCAATATTTCTCACGTAAGTGTGATACGGTCAGTCTTGGGCCGCCGTGAAACGTCATTCGATGAGCTTGGTCGATGAGAAGATGTGTTTATCGACTGTCGTGTGGAATGATCATCGGATGCTTCATGTTTTCGGTTAGTGAGGCGTTTTTTAACCTTCCTCCAACTCGTAAGATGTCTTGTTGGTCAATGAACGGAGTGAGCGCTTTTATTTTACTGTTTGGCTGCACCGTGTTATGTTTTTGTAAATGACATATATCTGTGTCAAACGATTTTTGTTGTGTTTGTTTTACGAGCACCTTTGTTGCGTTATCCAATTCGTGCAACGTCAGATATCTTGGCAGCTGACCCCGTTTCGGGTTGAACAGTCTAAGTATCCATGCGACAATGCGAATAATATGTTCGATAGAGCTGTGATTTTGCAATAATTTTTCCACAATGCTCGGATTTTCTATGTTGTGTTGAGAAACATTGACGTTTTTCCGGACTGTTTTTTCTTCTTGGTCTGTGTTATACTTATATTTTTCTATGTTATTTGTTTTAAGCGACGGTAGCCATGTAGGCCCTTGCCACCACAGTTGATTTTCTTTCAGCTGACTAGCGTATTGGCCTCTACTTGCGGCGTCAGCGGGATTTTCCTTTGTTTTGACGTAGTTCCACGACGAGCGGGGTATGACGTCAGTAATACTTCGTACTCTGTTTTCCACGAATGCTTTCCAGCGGGATGGGTCTCCTTGTAACCAACCCAGGACCACCATGGAATCGGTCCAGCCGTAGACGTGTACTTGATATTGATGCAATGATTGTTTGACTTTGCGCATTAGTTGTGATAAAAGGTGCGCTCCATTCAATTCCAGTCTAGGCAATGTTGTTGTTTTACGGTGTGGTACAATCTTTGACTTCGCGGCTACAAGTATTGTTGATGAGTGGACCCGTGCGTAGATGACACAGGCATAGGCATCCAGGGAGGCGTCACTGAACCCATGTAGCTCCATTGTCTGTTTTTCGCCACACTGAAGCCATCTAGGTATTTCGCAAGAGTTTATAGCCCTTACGTCCGCTTGTATCTTGCACCACTCCGCATGTATGTTGTCGGACACTTCGTCGTCCCATTGTAAAGTTCCATCCCACAGTTTTTGAAATAATAATTTCAATTTTGTTGACACGGGAGCCAGCCAGCCGAGTGGGTCAAACAATTTAGATATTTCGGCTAGTAGGCTGCGTTTGGTCTGTTTCTTGTTCACGTTTGAAATTGTGCATTGAAAGGTGAATTTATCCTCTCTTGAGTTCCAGCACAAGCCTAACGTTTTTTGTGTATTTTCTGTTTTGAAGTTGAAGACGATCTTATCGTTGTTGTGTTGTTCGGAGATGTCTTCCAAAAGTTCTTGATTGTTTGTTGACCATTTTCGAAGGTTAAACCCTCCATTTTTTAATAATTGTTTCAGATCAGCGATCAATTTCTTTCCTTTTTCTATTGTATGTGTCCCATGAACGAGGTCATCCATGTAGAATGATTCTTCTAGCACCTTTGATGCCTCCGGGAACTGTTCACGTTCGTCTGACGCCAATCTCTTGAGTGTCATCATGGCTAGGAACGGCGCTGCCTTGGTACCGTATGTTACGGTTGTTAGTTGATATGAGCGGATAGGTTGTTCTAACGATTCCCGCCATACAATTTGTTGAAGTTGTTGGTCTGCAGGGGCCACCCAAATAGCACGGAACATCTTCTCAATGTCCGCTGTAAACGCATATTTGTATTGCCTCCATTTCATCAATAATGTTTGTAGGTCCTGTTGAAGATTGGGGCCTTTGTACATGAGGTCGTTCAAACTGCATCCTGTAGATGTTTTTGCTGACGCATTGAACACCACTCTGTACTTTGTTGTTGTTGATTCAGCGCGTTGTACGCCGTGGTGAGGTAAGTAACACTCGAGTGTTTTGTTACTCACTGTTGATTGCTTCATATGACCTAGATCAATATATTCAGCCATGAAGTCTTTATAGGCCTTTGCCAAATGTGTTTGTTTTTCCAACTTTCTTTCTAAAGTTTTGAATTGGGCGATAGCCATTGGCTTGGACGCCCCCAGTCTGCTCTCAAGTTCATTCTTCATCGGCAGTCTGACTTCATATTTCCCGCTCTCCAAGCGTTGCGTAGTGTTGGTGTAGTATTCAATGCATGTTTCATTTTCTACTGATAGGTTGGATTGATCCGTGATGTCTTCGGTCTCCCAGAACTGTTTTATATCTTCCAGATTGTTGATGACTACATTGCATTGAAATGTTTTGACATTGCCGCATAAAAGCCAACCTAGGTAGGTTTGTTGTGCGATAGGTTGAGTGACGTCATCGCCTTTTATTATTCCTCCTAGCATGATTTGCGAGTAAATGTCTGCTCCAAATAGTAAATCCACCTGACGGCTGTTATGGAAGTCTGGATCTGCTAAATGGATGTTCTGTATGTGGGGCCAAAATGGTTTTGCAAAGGTCTTGTTTGGCAGGTTTTTAATCAAGTTGTTCATAATGAAGACAGACGTTTGGAACTTGAAGTCGTTGTAGACTGAACTGCAGCTAATTGTTGTCATTCCTTTGCAGTGGTTTTCTTTCTGTCCAACCCCGAAGATGACTCCTTTGCATCTCTCGCGCTTAACACCGAGAAGTTGAGCGGCATGTTCCGTGATCAAAGATATCTGAGACCCTTGATCGATGAGGGCTCGCAACTTGAGTTGGGTCCCATCAGCTGTTTCTATGTTTACTACAGCGGTTGCTAGTAGTATCTCCGAAGTATCATCCTCCTTTGATACATGGGAAGAATTTGTTTGTTTTTCCGTTTTGTTCTTAGTACATGCCTCGTGTATCAATGTGTTATGTTGACCCGCGCACTTGCGACATCGGTAGGTTGACGTACATGTTTTTCCGTTATGGCTGAACAGGCAATTTACGCAAAGGTTCATTTTATTTATTGTGCTAAGTTTTAAGTGATTCGGCATTTCTAAAAACTTTGCACAATTGTACATTCCATGTTCATCATCGCAAAGAGGGCATCGAAATGTTGACGCATGGAACGATTTCGTAATTTTCTTGTTGCTAGTTGCTTGATTACTGCTGTATTGTTTTTTAGAGTACGAAGAATTTTGATGTTGACTCGATGATGTATTTGGTTTTTGGTTGTTTTCTTGTTTACGGCGCGATGCTTCCAACGATGTAAACTTCGCTTCTAGGAAGTCGAACAGATCTTTCAGTATTGGCAGCTTTCGGCAATTCTTCAGCGAGTCATTGTACTCTGAATGTGTGTCTGCGTCTAATTTCTGCGATAATATATGTACAAGAATCGGATCCCAAGTGTCGATCTCCACTCCTAAATTCTTTATCGCATGTAAGCATTCTATGCTGACGTCATGGATTTTCTTTATTTGGGCCACTGACTGTTGTTGCATGTTTGGCAGATTGAAAAGCATGTTGATGTGCGATGTGAAGATAAGCTTTTCATTATTATATCGGTGATTGAGGATATCCCAACACACGAGGTAGTTATCAGAACTTATTTGGAGGTGTTGAATCAAGCGTTCTGCTTCTCCTTGCACCTTACTCTTCAGAAACTGCATCTTCTGAGCCGATGAAAGGGAATTGTTGTTGTGTATTGCTTCCGTGAAAAGGTCTTTAAACGGCATCCACTGGTTGTAGTTTCCGTTGAAAACTGGTATCTCCAGCTTCGGTGTTGTTTTCTCACGATGAGCGCCGGACCACATTTTCGTATTCAAAGCCTTTTTTAGTTCATGGAACTGGTTTTCATACCTGTTGTAGCGATCATCGTACACTATAATCTTCTCTCCGTTGGTTTCACACTCTATCTCCCAGTGAAGGTTGTCAATTGCCGACCAGCGTGTTTGGAGTGTTTGCAGAGCGTCTTGAAATTCCCATCTTTCAGATAGAAACTCCACGTTTATGTTCGCGACTGCTCTCATGAAGGCTTTGAAGTTTGCCGTCTGTTTGCGCATCATGTCGTCCAGCTTGCTATTGGATCCCGTATCCCTTTTCGCAGTTTTTTGTTGTTCTTGCCGAGTAGGAGGAGGTGATGGTTCTCGGTTTTGATTATCTTGATTTGCATCCCTAGCTTGTTCTGCCGCCTCACTCTTGAAGGCTTCTTGTTCCTGCCTTGCCTGATCTGAGGTACCTTCTCCTGTTTGTTGGTTGGCACCTCCCAATGTTTTTGATTGTACCGACTGCTCCCTCGGAGAACGAGCGAGCGTCGTGAGTTGTTGATGTTGTTGAAGAATAAGCTCCTTTACTTCATTGTAGCACTGCCGCGTTTGATTATAGGAGTCATTCGTAAAGTAGGGATGACTTGCACTTTGTTCCGTAGACAGGCGGTCATGATTGAATTGGTAATCTGACCATAAGTTTTCCAACATTGCCTTACGGCGTTTGAAATAGTCGGGGTTTTTTCTGTCCCAACCATCTTTCTTGATATTTATTCCGATCTTCTTTATGTTGTCGTAGAGTTCGTTTTGATTCTGGTATAAATCTGCTGACGACATGTTGTTTATGTTGTTTTTCTTGTTGACTTCAAGATGTACTCTTCTGTTCCGAGTGTCGACTGTTGCTCCACACTCCTGGTTCTTGGTATTGTGCAACCTTTCTCCTCTACGATATGCGCCTTCTCAATTGGTTACTGGGGCGACTCGCTTGTGAGAGACCAGTCCAACCGATTCGCGACCGTAGAAGATATAAATCACACAACACTCAAGTAATTGCTCGAAGGACCAAATGTTGGGGCGTAACTCCCAACAGTGAGAATGTTCTGTGGATGTTGGATGTAGGAATGTTATGTTGATTGAGTAGACAACCGATTGTTATAAAGGTTTAATCGCTACTAAAAATATTATGTTATAATGTAATAATGTACAATTAATGCGGAATAAACAAACTGCAACGTATCACTGAAAGTAGGACAAGTTAGTGGCATGTACAGCGTAGCTCGTACAGATATAAAGTTTCTACACAGGGGATTCAGAACCATGTGCTGAATTCATGGTTACTGTCTGCGCGTCGATGTCCCTGCCGCCTTTAAGTTGTGATACTTGTTTTCAACAAGCCTTGTAAAATACTTGTGAAAATCATGTCCCGTAAAACACATAAAGCAAATAAATCAAAACCTACAGGGTACTTCCAGTTGACCTAGAATCATGAAATTTGGCAGGAAGCAAGGTCTCACCGTGACATCACTGCGGGCCCTATCAGAATACCAGCGCTGCGACATTTTTTTTAAATGTCGCAACATATGCTGAGATAGGAGCCTTTTGGCCTCGTACAGGACTTTGTTATTTTTTAAATTTTTTTTTTAATTTGTTTTTTTAATTTTTTATAATGTTTTAATGAGTGTGTTTTAGTTTAATTTGTAATGTCCTGTGCGAGTCCCAATAAATACTTTTTCTTTCTTTCTTTCTTTCTCTTTCTTTCACAGCACAAGTAAAGGAAAAATTCCGAAAATTGTTAATTTGTAGATTGATCACATTTTTTTTTGCGATCTTAAACAAACTTACATTTTCAGTTGGAGAATTGACCGTGACATATATCGATGTCTGGCAGAACATGTTTTTCAACTACAAAGTCAAGTTTGTTTTTGGTCCCAACTACCGAACCCTTTAATGTGCGTGGTCCGATACGCACTTGGTCGGTTTTTCAATATAAAGAATAAATGTTTTAGGTGCAAACAATAAACGAAACTACAGTCCGACCGTCGAGAGAATGCGTTCTTGATACCTGTCAGTTTAATACTAACGAATATGTGTTTTGCGAATTTTATCCTTATTACTACTAGAACTTGTCGAACTGACAGATGTCAGGAACGCATTCTCTCGACGGCCAGACTGTAGTAGACCCAACATGTAGAATACATGTTATATACTTTAGTGTAAATACGGGGTACAAAAGCATATAATGAACAGTGGAGGATTTCTTAAGAGGGAGTAGGATAAAGGACGTAATAATCAAACACTTAGGGCCTATTTATTTCACGATGAGCCGCGCCAATAACTACTACTTACCAAATAAATTTAAAAATATTCTATTCAGATTGTATAAGTATTAGGATCGCATAAGACGGGAGACTAGTGTGTTATAAAAATTGCTATTGCCCGTTGCTTTGGCCGCGTGGAGGTCCACTGTTATCCCATGGGAACATACTACCGAGATAAATGTATCCTATCCTCATGCTCTCAAATTTCATCGGAATCCGTTCAGCCGTTAAGCCGTGAAAAGGTAACAGACAGACAGTTATTTTCGCATTTTTATTCTTATTAAATAAATACAAACAAAATGAATGGTATAGTCCATTGAGTTTGTATATAAAGTACTAGGACCGCACAAGATAGGAGAATAGTAGTAAATAAGATACTAACCCGCTGCACGCCGGGCGAGCTGTTAGCGCTGTCCAGTTCAGTGCCGGGTGCTGTGATGTCTGCCAAACTGTCGCGACCTTGCGTGGCTCCTGTAAAATTAGAAAGAATTTAGTATTTATTATCGACAAGCCTGCGAGTATGGACGAAATATTGATTTTTATAATGGTTCATTAAAAGAAGTGAGTGAAAACTCCCTCATCAAAACAAAAGGTGTATATTTTATATTAAAAGTCACATTAAAAGTACACTTTGTAAACAAGCATATTACTAATTAGAGGATTATATCCAAGATAAGAGTGCTTGGAAACATGCTGGTCCTGCTCCATAGGACAATTTAGAATCAAGACAAAATCAAACAGGTTGCTAATTTAATTGTATAATTGATTATTTTTTGTTATATGATATTGATTTTACATTTTGTGATTACTTCCTCTCACACTGACTTACTAATAGTAACATTTTTTTCGAAAACTACCTTTTGAAAGGGGTGACCAGAATCAATTCTATTATTTTGTAAATTTTGACATTCAAAGTGTCATGCAAGGGCCTATTTGAAATAAATGATTTAATTTTGAATTTAATGTTCTCTAAAGTACCTACAATACGGTTTCGGAGGGCCATGTTCAGGTTCTAGCTATGCTCGCTAAATGATCATAAGTCCGTCTTGATTTTACAGCATATTTACAGATAAGTAATTTTCAAGAACAGCTGATGCAGTGTTTAAAATATTAGCCAGTGAGCAAGTTGGTATAGGCGGGGCTGACTTCCCAAGATGCTTTACGTATCGACACTCGTTGAGACGACTGTAGTGCACGCTGGCTCTGCGCAGTAGTAAGTGCATGTACCAGTAGTAAGTGCATGTACCAGTACTAAGTGCATGTACCAGTAGTAAGTGCATGCACCAGTAGTAAGTGCATGTAAATACCAGTAGTAAGTGCATGTACCAGTAGTAAGTGCTTGTACCAGAAGTAAGTGCATGTACCAGTAGTAAGTGCATGTAGCAGTAGTAAGTGCATGTACCAGTAGTAAGTGCTTGTACCAGTAGTAAGTGCATGTACCAGTAGTAAGTGCATGTACCAGTAGTAAGTGCATGCACCAGTAGTAAGTGCATGTAAATACCAGTAGTAAGTGCATGTACCAGTAGTAAGTGCTTGTACCAGAAGTAAGTGCATGTACCAGTAGTAAGTGCATGTAGCAGTAGTAAGTGCATGTACCAGTAGTAAGTGCTTGTACCAGTAGTAAGTGCATGTACCAGTAGTAAGTGCATGTACCAGTAGTAAGTGCTTGTACCAGTAGTAAGTGCATGTACCAGTAGTAAGTGCATGTACCAGTAGTAAGTGCTTGTACCAGTAGTAAGTGCATGTACCAGTAGTAAGTGCATGTAGCAGTAGTAAGTGCATGTACCAGTAGTAAGTGCATGTACCAGTAGTAAGTGCTTGTGTCAGTAGTAAGTGCATGTGCCAGTAGTACGTGCATGTACTATTAGTAAGTGCATGAATACGTACCAGCTTCCACCCAGCTGTGCCTGTGCGGCAGGGCGATGTTGCCGGCCGTGTACGGAGACGTAGAGGACAGGCGCGTCACGTCTACTCCGTGCGACTTGAGCAGCTCGCACAGGGCCATCTGAAATTTACGAAATACATGTTAGAATAGAATTAAACATTTGTTTTAAACTAACCCCCCTTCCTCTCCCCTCTTTTTCTTTTCCTTGTCCTTTTTTATGTGACTAAAGTTTTGTTTTTAAAGGATCTGGTCAGTCGACATGCTGCTGAAGTTTATGTTTACTCTTGGGGTTGGTTGACAAATAGCAGATTAATATAAGTCTTTTATGAATCGAAGATAATTAAATGAAATCTCGCTCCATAGAGAGTACACAACTAAAATACAACCTCAAAAGGCTGCATCAGGATATTGAAGTATAGAAAAATATATTAACTTGATTAACACAGGCGACGACGTCGCGACCAGTTGCTAATTAAATGATAATATCACCCAGTTGCACAAAGACAAAAATTATTGCCCCATTACGTAATTGATCATTAACGCTAATGATTTCATTAATTTCATCAAGGAAATATTAAAATCGACTCTAATGTGGCTTTCTACAAGTGAATGGAAGATTAGTATTTAATGACAGCTTTAAAAGTTAAAATTTGTTTCTGTAAGTGGCTGTTAGTAAGACAATTGACATTATTTCAGTTACGTTTACCGGTCATAAAAACGACACATTGAGCATCAGAAAGAGACAGTCTATGGTATGACAGAACTCCTAAAAGTTGGAGTGTCCTTGTAAAAGTTGGTCAGTACGGACTGACCCTCACTGAGAGGAGGCCTGTGTCCCAGCAGTGGGAACATTATACGCTGATTATGTTTGTTATTTATTTAAAAGAACGTGGACGTTATTTACGTTGTAAGGATGAACTTGAATCGTATAAACGTAACATCGATGTGAAAACTATTGCCATGGATTCAGTACATGATTCTGAAACCCCTGCCATTGAAATTTTTCGTCGGTTATTTTTTTTTAAATCAGCTGTACCATACATTTTGACCGCGTAGGTATTGCACTTTTCTATGAAACGGCAGTTTTTTTTTATTACCGACGAAAAAATTTCAAAGGTGTTCAGAATCATGTACTGAATCCATGGTAACAGTTTTCGCGTCGATGTCCCTGCTACCCTGTATAGTTATCAATAGTATATTACTAATTATTACGGCCACTTGTATGCATTCCCTTGGTTCTAAGGATTTTGATGTGGTTTTTTTCATCACTTAGGTTAGTAAGGTTCAATCAATCTGCCTAACCTTTTTCTAACTATATTGGGCTCGGCTTCCAGTCTAACGAGATGCAGCTGAATACCAGTATTTTACATTGAACGAGTGTCTATCTGACCGTCACAACCCAGTAACTGGATAATACGATACCTCTTGGTAAGACTGGTTGTCAGACTTTCGGGCTTCTGACGACCCGTAACGACTGTCAAATATCTACAAATGTCAGCTAGGACCAACGGCTTAACGTGCTTTCCGAGGCACGGAGGTGTCTCGGTATGTAGAAATGGTCACCAATCCACGGACCAACCCCGGCAAGCGTAGTGTTGGCGCGCATACGTGCGCCGACCACACCGGCGCTGTTAGCGGGCGAGAGGGGTAGTGAGCACGCCGCGGCCTCCTCGCCCCGCGCCTGCGCTCGCGCTGCCACCGAGCCGCCGGCCGCCGCACTGCGTCCATAACCAGCCTCGAGAGCGGGCGTTGTCGATATAAACCGTTCGCGACACTAACATTAGTGTCGCGACCGGAACTACCTTTATTGTCATACTCATTTAATTTAGTCATTATAATTCTAAAGTAACAAGAGACTTTTAATTTTCATCATCCTTAATGGGACGAGATCACAGCCCGAACACGTAGCTTAACCTGATGGATCGACCCGTGCAGCTGTTATTACTTAGCCACGAACTCACCTAGATTAATAAGGTTAGTGAGTAAGTGTATTTAACTGAACTGTAGCATATCTGTCGATATTTTGATCGCAACCATTGGATGGCGCTCGTTATTTAATATAAATGGCGTTCTTATGATTACCTGGTCCATCATGAGGTAAGGCAGCTTGTTGGGCATCTTGGAAGGTGGCAACTCGTCGTAGTCTTCCAGCAGAGGAGGTAACAGGTGAGGCGCCTCCTCGCGACGAGCCGCGATTATCTGAAACAAAATGTTAGCAGTCAGTAAATACTGTGAAGGATTGCTATGTTAGTATCTAAGTCGGTTAATTAATTTAGCGAAATTCCTATTTTCTTACTTTTTTGCAATTTGCAGGTCAGTATCAAGTTGTGTGTTGATCTAAGTATAATTCGTGGCCGTTTACAGTTACGCTACAGTTTATGTTTAAAGCAAAAGCTTTCAGTTATGACGTGGGGTACGATAAGCGTAGTCATTCTGTTAGATTATAATTCGTTGGTTTAAAGGTAAAACTCACTAATTGACATTTTTGGTAAAAATCACTTTTTTCATTTTCGTAATCTTTCATAAGAAAAAGTCATTAACTGTACTGATTACTAAATCTTTCTAACCCGATAACTCGAAAAGTTCAGTGATCAGGACAGTTAGAGTTTTTCTTATGAAAGATTGTGCCGAATTAGTGACGAAAATGAAAAAAAATGAGATTTTTAGCAAAAATGTCACTTAGTGAGTTTTACCTTTACACCAACGATATCAAAGGCAAGCACTAACGTTTAACAAAAATACTCAATTGTTTGTTGCATAACATAGAAGGTGTAACAAAACAAAAGATCAATATGGACCCTGTCGGGAACAGCAAAATTAGGAGAGAGGAAGAGGTCTGCTGAGGTGCTGTACTTCAGCATACAGTTCAGACGCATGCCATGGACTTGGCCAGGCTATATCCTTATATTTATTTATTTTTAAACGATTTAAAAAAAAGCAGGAGGTTCTCAGTTCGTCGGAATGTTTATTGTTATGTATGCTCCCCGATTACTCGAAGACGGCTTAACCGATTTGAACAATTCTTTTTTTGTTTACCTGCAGTTCATTAATATTATGGTAAAATAGATTTACGATAAAAATTACCTTATTAATATATTCCCCGAGGCGAGGCAACAGCATGACGTGCGGCAACAGCGCGGCCAGCGCCACGCTGACGGCCTGCAGCTGGCACTGCTGCGACACCGTCAGCACCGGGTTGGACAGGCTGGACTGCTGGATACTGCGGACAGAGACAACAGATTAAAGGTACCATTTCGTATCCCGCACGACTGGTTTCTGTGAATTTCTATGAAATATCTTCCGTAGCTAGCGACACATCGTTGGCAGCTACGGGCGAGTGCCAGGCGACACGTGCAGCCCGACCGCAGAACAGTAGTGCCGCTCGAGCGATAGTCTCGTTTTTCTATCTTCTATCTACCGACTGGAATACGGGCAGTTGCCGCTTGCGGCCGGGTACGGAATGGTATCTTAACATGGGTGTAACATCATCATCTGCCTAGCCTTTACCAACTATGTTGGGGTTAGCTTCAAATCTAACCAGATGCAGTTGAATACCAGTATTTTACATAGAGCGACTGCCTATCTCTCCACATACCAGTAACTGGAGCATACGATACCTCTTGGTTGCCAGACTTACGGGCTTCTATCGACCCCGCGTAGCGACTGTTTAAGATCCAAGAATTAGAGTCGGAATCAACGGCTTAACGTGCTTTCCGAGGCCTCGGTGTATAAAGATGTCGGCGCATCACATGCGCATGATTCACTGTGGGGAAAGCGCGGGGTTTCGGGGTAACGAACCTTCTACCAACGACCGCGGCGCGCCCGCCACACCACTCAGCTCACAGACAGACAGACTTTTTTTTTTAGTACTGGTATCTCGTAGTTGACCTCTGAGATCATGGCTACTTAACCGGGCTTTCCTGTGGGTGCCTTAAGCTACTACACTTAAAACCTCCAGCCAGAGGTTACTCAATTATGCTAATTAAAACTAGGTGAACGCTCGCTAAGGGCACCCCCTGTGGCGTACGAACCTCGGCTTAGGGCGTCAACTGGAGGGAGGACGTCAAGGATGGGACGGGCTGGATCAAAGTTTTGATCATGATTATTAGGCGGCGAATTTAAAGCTACGTGCTCGGCTGCAACAATTGCTGGCATCTCGTTGTCGAGCAAGGGTCGGGGGGAGTTTCATTTACTCGGGGGCGCGGACGCGATCGCAAAGGATCTCGGCGGCGCGGTCGGCATGACGGGAGGCGTCTCTTGTTTGGGCATTCCTTTGTACTATCTTCTTAAATGTAGTATATGTAAATTAAGGTATTACACCTATTTTAAAACAGTCCCGATTGAGTCCATTCAAAGATGGCCACCCATCCACGAACCGACCGCGGCAAGCATAGCTTAACCATACTGATCGACTCGTGTGGCTAATATATATGTAACATGTAATAACAATATCTATTTGACCTAGCTTAGAATTGATAATATACACAACAAAATATCAACGAAGCGTGATTTTTACGCATAGCATATCATGCTATGCTTCAGCCTATAATGTTCCCACTGCTGGGACATAGGCCTCCTCCCTTCAAGATGGAGTGGGCTGTAATCCATCACGTAGTGCGGGTTGGTAGATGTCGCATGTCTTCAAATTTCTGGTTCTAGGACATGGGGGCCGTTCAAGTATTACGTAACCCGATTTATTACAATTATTTACCCCCCCCCTCCCCTTGTCAGCAAAAGTAAGCATGCTCCCCTCCCATGCTTACATAAACATTGGTATATGCATTTTTTTAAATGTAAGTTTTCTGTTTTTTTTTTAAATACAGTATTTATTATTTGTGGGAATTCCCGAATATGCGTTTCGTTTTCAAGCATAGACAATGTGTGGCTTGCCATATGTGTAAAAAAGTAAATTATTACAGCTGACGTAATCACCATCTAGACCCCCCCACCCCGCATGTCATCAAAAATAAGCAAAGCATATTGGGCGGTTCCCTCAAGATGTTTTCTTTCAACGTTTTGAGAGTAGTGGAGATGAAATTATTTACTTCGGGTACGGAACCCTAAAAATAACTAATATATTTACAGTGCTATGAATAACTTACGCCAGTATAAGCTGCATGATGTCACATACAGTCTCCTCAGATCCCAGCTCAATACAGATGAGTGCTAACGTCGTGTAGATCGCTTCCACGTTCTCCATTGTATTGGATTCGAGTTGGAGGCCTGATGACAAGAAAACATTATAAAACAATGGCCGTGATGGTGAATACCCTGATAAATTATCAACAGAGAGAATTAAAAGGATAATAGATATAAAGTCTATTTAAATTCTTGTTTCCAATTGATGTTATTTCCACTTAAACAAACATCAACTTTATGTTCGTGCAAATAAAGTTGATTTTAGACTGACTGGTATTGTTGAAAAAGTCATAATAAAAATATGAAGTTTTAGCGCAAACTGAACCTTTTGTGTAGGCATTACAGTTGTTTTTCCTAAAACTTGTGTTTGTTTACATGTTTGGCAAATATATTGTGAACGCAGATAAGGTAGTCTTCGACCGGCTATTAGCATGACATCTGGTTTGGTCTCACATATTTGTAATTGAAGTGAAAACTTCTTTAGGCGCGTTGGGCATTTTTGACATGAGATAAAACAATTGAACTCGCGACACCGTTACCGACACCACATTTTTGTAAATGCCATTGTACTCTTTATTTATATTACGTTACGGATCAATGTTCTATGCAAGTATTTTCTTGTTCAAGTTTTCACTTCTGTCGGCACCCCCGGAGTGCCACTGTTTTTTTTTTAATTCTAAATTATAATTAACTAGCTGCTACTCGCTGTGACCTTAATAATTTTTCTAAAATAAAAGTAGGCTAAGTTATAACATCAGCTATATGCCAGTAAAAGTCCCGTCAAAATCGGTCTAGCCGTTTCAGAGATTAGTCGGAAAAAACAGACATATTTTATAAAGAGTAACTTAGACTACTTTTATTATAGAAATATAATTAAGTTTCACGAGGGTGAAGCCGCGGACAGCAGCTAGTTTACAACAAATAAATTGAAGAGAAAGAAAGAAAGAAAGAAAAATATTTTACTTGGAACACGCACAGGAAATACAAACAGTAATAACAACTACAAAGAAGCATCTAAAACTAACAAAAAAAGTCGAATTACCGAAAGGAAAAAATAAATAATAATAAGAGACCTATGCGAGACCAAAAAGGCACAAGAGCATTCAAGTTCTAATAGATTTTGAGAGAAATTAGCACTAAGGTATTAGGCATAAAGTCCGCATTTGCTCTGTATTTTTTTTTCAGTAAATAATAAATTAATGTCTCTCAACATTACATGACATGTAAAGCATCAAAGCTTAATTTTCCGATTACTTTTTGAAGGTAAATAAAAGATCATAAACTCCCTGCCCTTGTTACGTGGGGTCGGCGCACTACGATTTCTTTTTCCTCTGTCCCCTGTCAACCGTCACGCTATCATTCACTCCCTTCTCTTTCATATCATTCCTCACACAATCTATACATCTTTTCTTTGGTCTTCCTCTCCCTCTCCATCCATCAACATTTATATCCATCACTCTTTTAGTCACGCGCTTCGTATGGGCATGTGATGAGGAGAGTGCCTCATTACATGCCCATATGATGGCATGCCCATTATTGCCCATACCAAGCCAAATGTTCTCATAAAAACTTTTAACAAAAAAAAAACAACCGAATAATTTCGGAAGTCGGCGGCAAAAAACGAAAATTCAAAACCAAAGACACCAACTTCCGAAATTTAAGTTATTTTTCAGTTTGTAGAGTTTGTTTTTGAAAATCGGTTGTTTTTTTTTTGTAAAAAAAATATTTTTAACTTTTCTGCTGTGGTACCTATCCCACACAAATTCGAATACCACTACCTGCTATGTAAATAACAGTTACAGGAACTGACTTATCATATCATCCCCATACTAAGTGGGAAAAAATATTTATTACTGAAGCTAACTCAAAAACTATCCAAGCAAAGTTAATAAAATTTATATGGGACCACCTTGAGAGCATACCCTTTCAAACAAAAAAATAATCTTCAAAATCGGTCCACAATTGACGGAGAAATCGGTGGGAAAAAAAAATACGTACGCTACGAACATAGAACCTCCTCCTTTTTGGAAGTCGATAAAAAAGATAAACGTACTTACCCTCATACAGTGAGCTGAACAGAGCGTAGCCATGCTTGCTGATGAAGATGAGGTCCTGGCGCGAACACTTCTCTACTATCAGGCCGAGCTCGATATACTGCACGCTGCAATTAGAACGACACAACATAACATCACGCCTTGGGGTACGGTTAGAACGAAATTTATGTTTTAATGCTACTTGATCGATTGATGGCAAGTGTAAGGTTTAATTCCCAGGAATTAAACCTTACACGTCAGCAGGAAAATGGTTATAGATTTGTTCCATATGTAATTAGTGAGAAATAACAAAATATTGTTTGCCTGGCCTTATTCAAGGAATAGATATTTTTCCTTCATGTCTTTTGTTTGAATAAATCAGTAAAATGGTGTCGCATTTATTTACGAATCTAAAAAAAACCGGCCGTATTAAGATCGAGCAAAAAACACCGAAAAAGAACCGAATGGAACCGAACCTCTTTTAATTCGTTCTTTTTTAATTTTTATGATCTGTTGTTATGGCGGCAATAGAGATACACAATCTGTGAGAATTTCAACTGTCTACCTATTAAGGTTCGTGAGATACAGCTCGCTGACAGACGACGGACAGCGGACGCTTAGCAATAGGGGTTCCGTTTGGCACCCTTCGGGTAGCAAATGAAAGACAGAAAAAACGTTTATTTGCTGTAAACATGACGCAAAAAAGAGTTTTAAATACAAAAATGAGAAAAGGTTGGGGGAAACATGCGTCACATCCACGCAAATCGGCTATCGCTCAGCATTATGCTACGACCCTATGCAAGACAGAGCCCCAGCGCTGGTTTTCAGCGACAGCCGGCGCCGACGTAATGACGTCGACCGGTGCGGCAAACAAATATTTAGACGCTGTAACAGTACAGCGTCCTTAAACAAATATAATTTATTAAAATTAAAATGTGAAACAGTATACTAAATAGATATAAAAAAGATTTTAAAAAAGAAAACAAATACTTTAAAAAATACAAGATCACCGCAGTTTGAGGAACCCTCATGCGTAAAAACGAAATATTTAGTTTTTACTGACGGTTATCGATACCCATTATAAAATACAATAGACGATGATATACTTAGTAACCTGTTCCGCTTAACTAAGCGAACAAGAACGCCAGTAAAACGGAATAGGTTACCAAATATATCAACGTCAATTATATTTTATAATGGATTTCCGTCTGAATTAATTAACGATCTAATACCCATTGTTCAATGTTACCTTTGGACATTGACTCAGCACTCGGCCCGGCTCACGCGCAGCCCAGTTAACATTATGATTTGGTTGCATCTCACACGTACAGAACACAAAGAATTTATATGATAGTGTGTGTTAAGAAATTCTAGTATATAAGCTGTAACATATTGTTAATAAATCAGATTTGAATTTTATATTCTTGTCTCATTACCCCTCACTGTGTGCCAAGACACCTTTAGCCATCTCTGATCAGTCTCGTGAGTCTGTGGGACTGGCAGTGAGTGTACCCTTCTCGAACCTGAAAATCCTGTCGACCATCCGTCTGTAACCTTAGGTCGCATCGTGCAGACATCCTGAACTTATTTATATTTGATAGGTTAGCGCTGTAGGGCATATAGGGCTTAGAGTCGTAGGGACTGTTAGGCTCGTAGGTCTTAGCAACTTCCTTTAACTTATCATATATTTTCATGTGTCAATTTTGACTTACTGCATTACCTCTTGGGGTGGAACAAAAAGTTTGCTACTACCGATTGAAAGAGCTAAAAGAGCAATTCTTAAGGTGTCTACTTGCCGCCCTTTCCTTTTCCCCACTAACCTACTCTATAAATCCTGTGAACTACTAACAGCTTGGCAGTTATTCATAATGAGCATCGTATTAAAACAACACGCAGCCCTCCCATATAGCACTGGATTTACATAGTTTGCCCTACAAAAAGTACAAAACATGCCTTCGCAGCCAAATTTTTTGTCTTCCTAGGACCATTACTTTATAATAAACTAAATGCGAGAGCTAACATTTATTCTCTAAATTATAATAATTGTAAAAGAACTCTCAAGGAAGCTCTTCAAAGTATGTCCTATGAAGATACAGAGAAACTATTAGTCGTACTTAAATATAAAATTGTACTTATGAAGTTTAGCTAAGTAAGGATAGGTACTAAGATTTTAGCAAGTAGGATTTATTGTACTATTTACACCTTTTTACATACCTATTAGATGACTAGATTTTTATGATTAATGCGATTATTTAGAATTATTATTATACCTTGCTTCGCCTGAAACACAGGATGACCTAGTTCAGGCACATCACATAATTGAATTTTTCGTAGATTTGAGCAAATTTGCATTTAGTGTTTTACCTTTTTACCTGAATAAAGTTTTATTATTATTATTTTATTATTTATTTTTATATATTTATATATCTCGGGACCTTAGGGTCCCGGTCTTTTGGAAGGCGAACGAGGGGCCGAAGCCATCTCGCAGAGGCCCCTTAGACAATTTTATATGGAACGAGGCACCAACCGACGATTATCCCTGTATGGACTATGCAAGTGCACCCAAGGACAACCCCCGGTTGGTGCAGGACTATTGTAGAACATGAAAATAAAACATATGCTATTGGTTTGGATGGCTATAGTGGATTTGTTTCCTTGAACTATGGGATAACTATGTCCCCTGCCTGACCAATGTTATATACTATACAAGGATGAAATGGCAGGGGGTGACTTGCACACTCAATAATGGGCCCCCGAAAAACTGTCGCTAGCACATAATGACGTAGCGACTAGGGGGCAACATGTCTTGAGGTGCTTGAGGAGTGGAGAGGTATTCCACGGCTTTCAGAACAGTCCCAGAGCCCGGAAGATGGTCAAGATCCCTACGAGCACTTACTGGAATACTTCCTTCCTCCGAGCACATTTGCTCTTGCGAATCTCCACTCAAGCCGGCCAATTAAGGCAAGAATGAGGTAAGGAACAAGACTTCTCCCGGGAGATAGGGTCCGTGGGGTCGCTACAGCCCAACAGCTGGCCACATGCTGCCCTGCGGGTTTTTGTATCTCTTTTGGTCTGGCTTCTCATCCTAGACCCGTTCCGGCAAAGTAAACTCGACCGGCACAGACCTAGAGTTCGGAGCGCACAAGCCTCACCACGACGTCAACGTAGAGATTATTTATTATTTATGTATTGTCACACCCTTAACAGTATTGCGGCCTCACGTGACGTTGGTTAATGGTGGATGTACACCCAACTTATATAACTCAAAATATATAAACTCATCACTCACGTAGCTCTAAGTAACCTCGGCGCATTAGCCCGTCTGTCTAGCAGCGTGTGCAGTATCCGCTGTAGCAGGGTGCGGGCGCGCGCCTCGCCCGTCGACGCCACGCGTAGCAGCGCCTCTAGGAACGCGGCCGGGAATGCCTTTGATAGTTCTGTTGTACGGTATGTTGTGCCGACCTGTGGGCGATAGATATGACGAATTCATATTATAAAAAAGGGGGATATGAGCGTATTATACACTTTATTATTTAACTATTAAGTGTGATATTACAATGGTAAAAAATGGTTCGTAAAATAAAATAAGCATCAAAAAGTTTGATGAACAATAGTAGTGGAAAATAGTGTGGACCCCACGGATACACAGCTGGTTCAATAATGGTATATAATCAGGGTGAATTTATATACAGGGGTGTATGTATGAAAACCATTAGTTATCGGGAGATATGGTGTCAGAAATACATCTCGTTTTCTGCAAAAACAAAACGTATCCATACCAAAATGGATATTTTAACACTTCGCTCTTTCTGAACAGTGAATGGAACTAAACCGCTCGGGTCGGTGACGCTGGATCGGGTATACACGGCTCATATAGGTTTTCACTTCGATCATGTGATACCCAGACACACCCTCTTTTTTATTGTTTTAATCTACATTAATTAATTCCAGATCGCTCAGCGCGCTATGGAGCGGGCTATGCTCCAAGTTTCTTTGGAGGATAAAATCAGAAATGAAATTACCCGGAAAAGAATCGGAGTCACCGACATAGTTTGCAGAGTAAGCAAACTGAAGTGGCAGTGGGCTGACCATGTTTGATGAAGGACTGATAGCCGGTGGAGCAGACGAGTATCGACAAGCGTAGTGTGGGAGCCCCTCAACGGCGATGGAGCGATGACCTTCAGAAAGTGTCTGTGGCAGGCTGGCTGCGGAAGACAGAGGGCAGGGCATTGTGGCTGTGCCTGGGAGGGGCCTATGTCCAGGGACTGCGATGGTCTCTACATTACGATGATGGGCTGGAGTCTACCAAGTTTCTACCACGTCCTACCTTCAGCAAAGACTTCAGCAGTATGCTCTGCAGCATGGCGTCGGCCTTGGTTCCCTTGTTGGAACGCTGGCTGGAAGGCACCTTGTTGATGATGAACATCATGATGTCTATCTTCTGGAAGTCTGGCAGGTGGTCTGCGAACTCTCCCAGAGCGTTGATTAGAGCTTCCTGGTAGAGCTTTTCGTCGGTTTCTTTCTGTAAGTGGAAAATAAACATGCTTGTGATGAGAATATAAAGGTTATATGGTCTCATAGTCGCAATATTTTATGCAGATTACCTACAAAAAGTAAAAATATTAAAATAAAATACCTTCTAAACTCGATCTCTTTGAGCATAGTTTACTTTACTAACATAAAGATAAATTAATAACTAACAATATTGTACCAACTTCTGACTTCAAATATACCGTTCTAATACTCGTTCTAAGGACCGTTTACATGTCTGCAACCAGTGTTTCTCAATCTAAGTGAATAATTATATTCTGTTTTGGAGTAACAAATGTCTTAAGCCAATATAATTATATTTGTGTGATAAAATCAACAATATTGTTGTAGTTTATTTACAAAAATACTTTCCCTTTATTGGATTTCCAGATTCAATATATAAATATTATTATAGCCTATGTCACTCCCACAATTAAGACAAATCTAACAACACGTCATATGTTAATATCCATCAAGTCGTTTAGGCTAGAGAGCGTGCCAAAGAAATAAACATACATAAATGAGTTTTTTGTAGAAATTACTTCAATTTTGTCTCAGTTTAAATTAAGGAAAAATGGGCACGCGTGGTTGATTCAAGACATACACATATTCAGGGTTATTGGTAAAACACGAACAACCTCTTAGGGGGTCATTGTAGCGAGAGGAAATGGGAGGCCGTCACCTCCTTCTGCGAAGCGGTAATGCTCGCGAAGGAGGAGGCGGAACGCGTGAGGGAGAGGCAAATTTCGCGCCCTCACGCCCCTAACCGCCGCAGGAGGAGACGCCCAGGGCGTCGGGAATCGCGGGGCGATTTCCGGCCACCGTAGGCGCGGGCTTGCGGGCGGTGAGCAATGGGTGGCTCACCGTCCGACAAGGACCAGGCGCGGGTCGACGGCGCGTTGTGTTCCACGCGCGCCTCAAAGAGATGTCAGCAGATTCGAAGGGCCGATGCCTGCCGGGGTTGCGAAGAAAACCGAAAGGGAGATCGTGGCCCCCGGCGACAGGGCAACCGAAGGAACACGGGTGGGTTTTAGTCGCCCAGAGCGGGAGAAGTTATTTGATGATTTCCCACCCACAAAAAAAAGGGGTTGTACTTATCACTATGAACAACTTTTACTCTGGACCAAACCTGAAATCGCAAAACAACTGTTTCCTACATTTTGACAAGTTATGCGAACTTAAATGTAGGAAACAGCTGATTTTTTTGAAGTGAAATCTTTAGACGCGTTGGGCATTTTTAAGATGGGACTAAACCATTAATTTTGCGACACCGTGACGACACCTCATTATTGTAAACGCGATTGTGCTCTTTATTTAGATAAGGTTACGGACCAATGTTCTACACAAGTATTTTTCTTCCACCAAGGCGATCTTGTTCAAGTTTTCACATCTTGTCGGCACTCCCGGAGTGCCTCCACTTTTTTTCGAGATTTTAGTTCTACAAGGTCATTTATGTTTTGTGAGGTTAATTTTAGTGTAAAAGTATGAAAAGTTTACATAGGAAACTGCTATTTTCACTCATCATTTGGAGGAAAAGTAAAAAAAAAATGCATTACGGGCTAATACTAAAATTGTGATAGTTACTGTACTGCTCACTTCAGAATCTCGAGCGACTGACGCTCTCAAGTTGGTCAGCAGATTATTGATGATCTCCAATACTGATGGACCTGTAATTTAAAAAGATTTTTTTAAATAAATTGAAATGAATAGTCTCACTAAAATGCTCACCAGTCATATTAAGACAAGATGTAATTTATTTTTCCGTTCATGGTACATTATGATTTTAATATTAAAAAGTTTCACATATACTACTGTAGCCAGTGTAGAAATATTAAAATTAAAGTACAATTCATTACTTAATAATTATGAATTAGTTTGAAATGAAAATAGTTAATATTGAATACAAGGTCAATTATATTTTTTTCGTATTATTATTTATGAATTAAATGTCAAAATTTACAAATCATAATAATGTCAAAGATTAACAGAAAAAAAGTAAAAATAAAAAGTCTATAAACATAAAACATCACCCCTGTATTCCCCGAAGGGTTAGGCAGAGATGTACCTATAGCATACCCACATTTCGCCAGCCAAGTCAAGTCAAGTCAGTCAGGGTTTCAGGGAAGTCTATAAATATTGATATAATCAAAATATAATGTCAAATTTATATATTGTATATCAAAATTTATAATTTAAAAATTCATTAACTGAAAAGAAACAGTTGTCTCAAAGCCAGGCAAATATTTTTTCCCTGAATTTATTAGTGGGCAACACTGATGCCTGGGGGTGAATTGTCGAAGATTATTGATTGCGCAACGTACTACTTTTTGTAAAGGATATGACTAGCTCTATAAATATCTATCTAAATTATTTTGATAGAGCTAGTATTTATAGCTATTTTTGGCAAATTATGACCATGTCAAAAAGAAGTTTCTCCAATCGGTTTTACTTTCGAGTAGCTGCCCGCGGTTTCGCCGCGTGGTCCTCAATTCTTTTTTTATAATAAAATTAGCCTACTTCTTATAAAATCAGCTATCTGCTAGTGAATGCTCACTGAAATGTCTCGCTGATGGTGGCGAGTGTGTTGGATCATTCGGTTCCCTACAAAATGGTTGAGCTGGATGGTGCTGATCCACGCGTCATGTTCGTGAACGGGCGCCGTCAGTTGAAACTGGTCATCTCTTATCTGCCAGGGCTTATTTTTAAACTTATATTTTCAATTGCTTTTGATTATTTTTTGTACATTGTTCTCACATTTAGAAACAACAAGAATGATGTACCCAGGATTTTGTAATATCTATATTTAAAAGAGTGTCCTTGGAGTTTCTTGCCCGTTCTTCTCCATAGAGATCTTCGTTTTGGAATGGGCAGTTAGTTTCAACTTTCTAACTGACAGACTCTTTGACAGACAAGTGTCTGTAAATGGTTTAATTGAAATAAATGCTTTGCGTTTGAAGGCTCGTCAAAATCGGGCCAATCCTTTCAAAGATTTGTATTGTTTTTGATTTGTCCGGAATAAATAGACAGACAAAAAAAAAGTTTTTTTTTTAATAAGTACAGTATATGTTTTCATTTGCATGTTTTAAAAAGCTGTTATTTTAATATTACAAACGACTTTCAAATTATTTATTTGCATATGTATGTTACGTTTAGATTCCCAAAACTAGTTTCAGGTTTTGAATTATTTAGAAAGAAAGAAAAAATATTTATTGGTACTCGCACAGGAACAGAAACGGAAAGCGCCCTCTGTCAGCGCGACCACGCGTTCTGGTTCACCGAACAAAAAGTGAATAATGAACGCGACGATCGCGTATTCGTGCGATGATCGCTTTTAAATAGGACGCCTTAGAGTAGGTTATGTCGAGGTAAAAGTATTAGTCAGCCTTCAAGCTGCTGACTGGCTTATGGTGAGTAAGTCATAGACAAGAAGTACGTACCCACGCTGTCTCCCGCAGCTATGGCCACGATATTGCTGAGCACGGTGGCGCGCGCGGCGCGCACGCGCGTGTTGTCGCGCGCGCCGCCCGCGCCGGGAGCAAGTCATAGACAAGAAGTACGTACCCACGCTGTCTCCCGCAGCTATGGCCACGATATTGCTGAGCACGGTGGCGCGCGCGGCGCGCACGCGCGTGTTGTCGCGCGCGCCGCCCGCGCTGTCGGCGCCCGCGTCCAGGTGCTGCATCAGGGCCTCCACCACGCTGTACGAGTATTGCGCCTGAAAATATAAATATTAAAAATATAATCATCATCTTCCTGCTCTTGTCCCATAGACACGTTTTCTTTTTCCACTCTCCCCTGTCAAACGTCCCGCTAGCATTCGGTCCCTTCTGTTTCATATTATTCCTCACACAATCCATACATCTGTACATCTGTACACTGTGCTATTGTAACATTCACAAAGGACAAAGCATTATACGGCCGTAATGTTTTTATAACAATTTTTTGCCGGTGTCGGCGTCTGCGTCTCTTTACTTGTCACAACGATGCCTAGAGTACCACAGACACTAAGGGCATAGACAAGTAACTGATGTTACGTCGGATGCAGACACGCGGACTACTTCCATTTAATTTTTAAAGTATTTCACACATATATTTTATTTAATATTTATTTACATCTATTTTATTTAATATTTATTTCTGTATCTATCTATCCGTGACATCACTGCGGGCCCTATCAGAATACAGTAGTACCCAACTGATATGGCTTACGGATGTACCTGCGCAGAAGATGAATTTTCAAAGCGCGGGAAATGCTATTGACCAATCGGCACGCTCCACGCACCGCGCTTCTTTTTTCTGTACCGCTATTGGTCAGCAGCTGCCGCCATGTTAGCCGCGCGCCGCCTGGCTTGTTAGTCAGCCGCTATACTTCTGATCGAGTGCACGCGCAACAGGCAAAAGTACACGTAGTGGCAACAAAAGTGTTTTCTTTTTTATGATTTAAAATGAGTTCTTTAAAAAGGGGGCAACCACTTAAAAGTCAAGCTCGGGAAATAATTTTTAATGTGCACGAGTTTATGAAGAAAGAAGCTCAGGAGTCTAAGAACACAACATTTATAAAAGATCGATTTTTGAAAATTATTGACCGAACGGCCGAAGCTACACAAATTTCAAAACGAACAATAACGAGAATTCTTAAAGAGAAGGATCAACATACGAGTGAAAACACTGCGGGGCCTTCTTTTAGAACGCCGAAAAAGGGTAAATTGAAAAAAACTTATCGTAAGGAATTGGACGATTTTTCATACCAAACCATACGTAGGAAAATTTATGACTTTCACCGCGAAGAAAAACAGGTAGTCACTATGAGAGCGCTATTGGAGAAATTAAAAAGAGATATTGACTTCAAAGGGGGTAGAGAAACTCTGCGCCGAATCGTTAAAGAGATAGGATTTAAGTTTAGGAAAACGCAAACGAACCGTAAGTTGCTGGCGGAAAAAGACGAAGTAAGGCTATTAAGAATACGATTTTTAAGAAAAATAAAGAAGTATCGGCATGAAGGAAGACCTATTGTGTATGGCGACGAGACTTATGTTCATTCGACCCACACCAAGGAACAAGCCTGGTCTGACGGTCAAGGCAAAGGCATAAAAAAACCAATTTCGAAGGGACCAAGGTTGATTATAGTGCATGCTGGTGGTGCTAATGGATTCATACCAAATGCTTTGCTCATGTACAAATCGGTTCAGACCACGGGAGACTATCACAGTGAGATGAACAAAGAAAATTACGAGAAATGGTTGCAAGAGAAATTAATTCCTAACCTCCAACCAAATTCTGTGTTTGTAATTGACAATGCGTCATACCATAGCACATTAGAGGATAGGGCACCGAATAGTAACTCTGCAAAAAAGATTATGCAGGATTGGTTAAAAGATAAAAACATACCTTTCAATATTAAAGCGTATAAACCGGAATTGTACGATATAATTAAACGCCATAAGCATCTCTATGTAAAGTACTCGCTTGACACCATAATGGAAGCTCACGGCCACACAGTGTTAAGGCTCCCTCCATATCATCCGGACTTCAATCCAATAGAAAACATTTGGTCGCAGGTGAAAGGTCACGTAAGCAAATTCAATGTTGCTATGAATTTGACCGAAGTGCAGCGTCTTTTATGTGAAAAATTCGCATCCATCGGGCCAAACGAGTGGCAAAAAGTTGTAGATCATGCCATCAAATGCGAAGACGAATTTATGACATTGGAAGAGGCCATCGACAATAGATTGGACCAATTTGTAATAAACACTAACGAAGAAACATCATCCTCATCGGATAGTTCGAGTCGTGATAGTGATGGTAATAGTAGCGACGCTCAGAGTTATGTTGAGATAGCAGGAGTGTGGCCTTTAGATTAAGCTTTTATTATTGTTTACTAAATAAATACCTATTTTTTATTAAATAGATCTTATATTTTAAATTAACTGTATTTTTAATTAAATATATACTAGACGTAAATTGGTGGCCCGATAAAATTGGCACGAAGTGTAATTGTGCGGAGGGGCGTGACTTGCGAGTGAGACGGAACTAACAGCTGCATTGTATTATGAACCTTATACAAATTTTCTAAGATTGATTGTAAGTTTTAAGCATTATTTCGTTAATATTCGGGGCCATACTTTCTTTTCTGTGCCAACGAAGATTCACGACGCGCCTTATCAGTTGGGTACCACTGTACCAGCGTTGCGACATTTTTTTTTTAAATGTCCCGGCATGTGCTGAGATGGGAGCCTTTTGGCCTCGTACAAGACTTTCTGTCATTATTTTTTTTTTAATTTGTTTTTTAATTTTTTATAATGTTTTTTTAATGAGTGTGTTTTAGTTTAATTTGTAATGTCCTGTGCGAGTCCCAATAAATACTTTTTCTTTCTTTCTTTTCTTTGGTGTTCCATTCCCTCTCCATCCATCAACATTCATATTCATCACTATTTTAGTCAACACAGAATTATAATAAGCCTATGTAATTCTAAAGTTTTCATCTCGCAAAGAAAGAGAAAGAAAGCGCGTTTTTAACCTACTACAAAAATAGAGGAGGTTCTCACTTGTTCGGATTTTTTTTTGTATGTTCCCCGATTACTCGAAGACGGCTAGACCGATTTGGAAAATTCTTTCTTTGTTTGAAAGGGAAGAATAAATCTTACGGCAGCTAGTAATGTTATATATTAAACTAGCTTTTGCCCGCGGTTTCACCTGCATAAGTCTAGATTTCGTGGGAATATCAGGATAAAAAGTATTCTAAGTCTTAACCCAGGTCACGGTCTACCGATATGCCGAATTTCATCCGAATCCGTTCAGCCATTTTAGCGTAAAAGCCTAACAAACTCTATAACATTAGCTAGGATAATCCAACACGGATGCACCAAAAATTAAGTGTGTTGATTGTAAACAATTTTTTTTATAACGATGTATAAAATAATATATGAAAGTAAACATATTTTTAAACTCGAATTAAATCAAATCTTACCTGAATAGAAAACATGATAATCTTGAATGTGTGTACAGCGAAGTCGTTCGGGATCCACAGCTCGTGTCGGTCGAAGTGACTGTTACAATGAGAAAAATAATATTTTACAATTTATCCTACGTGTACTGCACGCTTGATCAAGTTACGTATCAGTGAATCTGCGGTTTAATCATGTTACGTATTATCGAAGAAACGCATATCTGCACAGTGTAAGGACTATTCTTGCTTGCAGCGCTCGGCCGCTTTAGTATCGCTTACCTACGAAAAATAAGGGTCGTATGCACGGGAGTTTGTTTTCAAAGTGGTTAGATAATTAGATATGCGTTAAAACGATGGTACAGAAGTTTACAAAGAAGACATATTGAACGCAAGGAAATCTTTCAATCCATAGAGAATAGTATAAAAACCATATTTTTTTACAATTTTTTTGTTTGAGTCACTGGTGGACCTTTGTTTTCTGGTATTAATATCTGTTTTAACTCAGATCTTAATATAATCCGGTCGATTTAGCGACCGACCGACTAGTACACACTTTATATAATATAGCTTTTCAGAGAAGTTTGCGCTTCGGGAATCATCGTCCACCTTCGGGAATACGAGCGTACGATGATGAGATATAATATAGAGTTGTTATAACCATAAAAGTACTTGCTTATTTTGTATTTAGCTTTAAGTACCATGTTTATAAAATTATAGAATAAAAACTTTATGCAATTCCAAAAACTTTTTAAAATGTTGTGAGACTAATGACGATCTAGGACAGGAGTAGGCAACCCGAAAGAGAGAAAACTTAATGCAAATGTGCAATGATAAGTGCACTACTGTACTTAGGTAACTTAGCAACCTACTAACTTACCTTACAACTAGGGTTGCAAAATGACGTAATTTTACTGAAAACGCTGGTAAAATACGGGTATTTTACGGTCATTTATATAAATTACGGTAAGATCACTTATGCAGTTTTTAATTTTAATTTGTGCTGTCCTCTGCTCTGCCTCTGCACATAGATGATATTATTATAATCCATGACATGGTGTGATTCATATCTTGAATTCTTGACTTGAGAATTAAGTTTTAGGGTTTTTAGTACGCATGAGTCGCACGAGCCCAGTTTTATATTTTTTTAAGTTCCAATACTGCTTATATCTTTGGAAAATTTCATTCGAATCCTAATTATCCGTTAATAGTGAAGTAGTGACATACACATGATACACACAAACATATTCACTTTCTTATTTGTAGTGTTTTAGTGGGTATCACTGTATGAGTACGTTTTTTACCGAAAATTACATATTTTACCGTAAATTTCGTAAAATAACATTGTTTACTGTATTGTACTAGGGTATTTTTACCGTTGAACATCCCTACTTACCAACTAACTTAGATGCTCTGCCTCTCTGGGGGTTACTCTTTGACGTGACGTTCGTACTAATTATCGTCGATTACCGAAACGCATACATTTGTTCATTGGTGGGTGACCATCTATTACATTTTGAGATGTCTCCGTGCCTCGGAAAGCACGTTAAGCCGTTGGTCCCGGCTGTCACTCATAGATCTTTGACAGACGTTACGGGTCGTCAGAAGCAGAAGGGTGGTGAGGGGTGGTCGTTTTGGGGGACTATCTTATGTAATTTTGACGTTCAAAAAGTGCTGATTCTCAGCCTAGTTTGAATAAATGACTTTTGATTTTTTTGAGACAGATGAGCAGTCCCTCCTTGTAAAATACTGGTATTCAGCTGGTATTTAGCGGTTAGACTGGAAGCCGATCCCAACATAGTTGAGAAAAGGCTAGGCAGATAGATAGACTCACGTGAGCACAGGTCGCAGCACGCTGCGGATGTGCCCGAAGGAGGCGCGGCCCACGAGCTCGCGCAGGCACGCCTCGGCCAGGCGCGCCGGCTCCTCCTCGCCCGCGCCTCCCTCCATGCACAGCACTGTGTCGTATTTCTCAGCTGTCTGGGGACAAAGATATACTGGGATTATTGTCAGTCCAGTTTTAGTTATAATTCGTGGGATTTTTGTAAATAATGGTCTACAGCTAGGTTTTTTTTTTTAAATTTTATCTTCAAAGTCAATTGAAAAAGAAAAAAAAGTGGTGGCACTCCGGGAGTGCCGACTGAAGTGAAAACTTGAACGAAGAAAAATATATAGAAAATTGCTCCGTAACCTTATCTAAATAAAGAGCACAATCGTATTTACAAAAAAAAATAAATTCCGAAACCTTTAAAGTAAAAGCCAATTACTTTTAAAAGAGTAACCGCGGAGTTTCTTGCCGGCTCTTCTCCATAGGAAGCAACCAATTGGAAAACTCAAACTCAAACTCTTTATTGCATTCATGTGTACATTTAGTTGTTACATTTAAATAAGTAAGTTCCAACATGAAACCCGGTTAGGGCACGGCAACATAATAGGTAATAGTAGGTAGGGTAGATTAATTTGTATTAATTTTGTATTTCATCAATTTGTAGTAATTATTATATTTCATTAAATTGTATTAATTATTATATTCTATATATTTCATTAATTTCGTGCACCTAGCTTCTGACGTTTCATAACTGCCCATGAAGGTTTATGTGATAAAAAAAATTGAATTTGACGAGGTGTAGATAAACGTACAAAAGCCTTTAGTAGACCTAAAGACGTTATTATGAGAACAGGCCTTCGCCCTGCAGTGACACCATGATAGGCTAGGTGTGATATTATTAACTGCTTTATGAAAATACATGTATCTTTCGTTATTCAAAATGTGACCGTTAATAATAATTTACCTGCATATTATAGAGTAGAGAGGGTACGATCTTGTCCATATGCTGGGCCTCCCAGATGTTTTCCACCAGGTCATCCGATACGGTCTTTCTAATTACACCCTGAAAAAAAAAATACATTATAGCTTAAGACGCAGATATATGCCAGTGACCTTGAGTGGTTAGTTGCGTGTTCTGTACTTAATTTATTGTATTAATATTATAAATTGTATTAATTTAGTATACATAAAAGAAAAGGTATTTTTATATTTTCAGACATTCACTTTACTTTGTGTAAATAATTTCATTACCACTGCTCTCAAAACGGGGAAAGAAAACATTTTGAGGAAACTGGCATGTCCTAGAACCAGAAATTCGAAGACATGTGACCATTACCAATCCGTCTGGGCCCGCGTGGTGGATTATAGCCCATTCCCTCTCACAGAGAGGAGGCCTGTGTCCCAGCAGTGGGAACATTATACCACAGATAAAATACTAGTACAGATACCCAATCCCATACAAAGAAATGATACCTCCCTAAGTCTGGCTATTGAGCTGGCTATTTTTCTTCCTCCATTTTTTTAACAGATGGCAGCATCAGCGACTCACAAATAGCCAGAGACTGTAGTTTTATAACGCCATCTAGAAGTCGACATAGATACTTATGGCATTCACACATCGCACGGTACGTTCAAGGACAAGTATAATAACAATACAACAAACATATCTCGAGTTGGCGGAATAGTTTCATTTTTGTGAGTGAGCTAGCAATTTTCACGCGGCAGTGAATGCCTCTTTATGTATTTTTTTGTATTTCAATGCTAAATCTAGATTTTCATCTCCTCGTTACCAAATCTACTATTGCTAATACCCTAAAACTGAAATCACGCGTTCTTCGTCCGAACTTATTTTATTTTGACAGAAGCCCACGTTCGCACTGATGTAATAAAATTGCGGCGATTATTTTTCGTGCACTTGATTTTTAACGCTTTGCCGAGATGCCGAGAGTTGAAAATCCAAGTGTGTTTTTTCAACGCGCTGGGACGAGAGTGCGTCCCAGCGCGTTGGATTCTCAACGCTCGGTTTAACACCGAGAGTTGAAAATCCAGTGCGCGATAAAATCCCGCCGCGATTTAATTACGTCCGTGCGAACGACGACTTAATGTTTTTAAAAATATCAAATAGAACCGGCCAAGTACGTGTTGGACCACGCATAATGAAGGGTTCCGTAGTTGGTAAGTTGGTATCCCAAGAACAAACTTAACTTCGTAGTTGAAAAACATGTTCTCCCATACAGAATGTATGGAAGAACATGTTTTTGCAACCGCAAATTTAAGTTGGTTGATTATTACTCGTTAACTTATAGAGCCTACTTAGCTGTGATAGAGAGTTTTCCTTTTAATTTCGTTAACAATACTCCTGTGATCTTTTATCACATAAACCAACCATTTAGCTGGCAGGGTGAGGGGACACTTGACTGTAATAAAAATTAGCTTTTTAAAGCTTAATGGTGCCGATTCTCTTGTACACCGAACTAAACTATCACAAAAAAATCCTTGCTTTTGGCTATGAGAATCTTAAACTATTCTGCAAAAAATCTCTAAATTTAAAAATAATTTTCACACAACCAAAATCGAATTTGACAATCGAGATTCCACGTCTAACCTAACCCGTGAATTTTTTTAGAGCCGTATGCGCGCAGGCAGGGCAGCCTCGACGTGTTTTTTTTTTTTCACTTTTTGTATGGAAAATATGAAAAATTATTACCAAAATGTTGAGTGTAATGCTTTCATAGAGGGGGTCGAAATTTTCATTATTTTTTCGATAGGACACACCATTTTCGAGATATTAGTAAAAGAACAGAAAAAAAATATTTTTGGTACCTGAAGAATTCACACCAACATCTACAATGTTGCTGACAACTTATTTTATTCTACACCTTTTTAATCGCGATTAAAAATAGTCAAATTTATAGTTAGACAATCAAAATTTTAGGTGAAAAACGTCAAATTCAGAATAGCAAAATTGCCATTTTCACTAAATTAATAACTCGGTGCCATCTTAGTACTGTCAAACTAAAATATAGTTTTGTGTCACTTTAGTATAGATACGGAACCCTTCGTCCGCGAGTCCGACTCGCACTTCCCCGGTTTTTATAGAAAGTTTTAGAAAGGTATTAGTAAAATAAAAAAAATATAATTAAGAAGGTAGGTATTTGCCAAAAACAAGTTAATAGATTTCTTTCAATTCCTTTATTTCTTTGTAAAGTAGGTACTAAATTATAAAAATATGTTGTTTGATTTTCCTACTAAACGTTTATACAGTATGTGATGACAAATTGAGTAAAACGCCATCTATTGCAAAGAGCTCATGATTGACTTTATCATTCTATGGGTTCGAATTCAAGTAAAAGGTTTCACTTATCATTTTTGTTGGAAATACGTGATTTATGAGTTTAAATGGATAAATCAGCATTAAACAAGGAAGTTTTGATTTTTACTAATCTTACTTCAGCCAAATTCAGACGTTTATCAGTTTTTAGTGATTGTTAATTTCATAATTGTTGCCTATGCTGCCATCTATGAATTTTTTTCAAGACTAATTATAATTTGTTCGAGTTGAGACCCCATGATTATACGCTGATTATGCTATAGCATTTCTTCCCAAAATAATCTTTTTGGGAAGTAAAAGAATTTTTTTTGGGAATTGGTTATTCCTTGTTGTTTAATTATTATCGATAGATACAAGTGCAAAAAAACTTCAAATCAACCTTTTTGTTTTTTTCCGAAAAGGAGCTCAATGATTTCGATTTTGACTAAGTAAACAAATGTCTAATAAATTGTAGGACGTCATATTGCCGGATGTTATGAGCGTAATCAAAGTATATTTTTACAGAATTTGTAATTTTATCGAGAAAGTTGAGACATACGCGAAATTCATAGATCTATGACTATTTTTGAACAGAATTTAATATTTAGATATTTAATACTAGCCTCGCGCCGCGGTTTCGCATAAGTCTCGATCTCGTGGGAATTTCGGAATAAAATAAAAATAACTATATTCTAACCCAGGTCATGTTCAGTCGGTCGTTCAGCTGTTTCAGCGTAAAAGCGAAACAAATATACAAAAAATAAAATCTTTTCCTTCTTTATAATATTAGTTTACAAGAACACGCTTGATATAATCTGCGATAGGTACAGTCGGTGGACCGAGATCTACTCGAAAAAATTACTAGGTAGCTTGGTTACTTATCACGGGCCTCTCGACTGTACGCAGAAAAAATACCGCTTAATCTGTACCTATAGGTAACACATACCTGTAAGCCATGTATGCCCGCGAGGCGGATTTTATCCCTGGTCAGCTTGTCCATGTGGTTGCTGTGGCACATCGCAGAGAACTTGGACACGAAGAAGTCGTAGCGGCGGTGGTAAGACGGAGTGTCCTCCTCTATGTTGGCGAAGCGAACGAACTGGGGGAAGAGTGGGATTTTCTTGATAAGTCAACTTAACTGTCACTAACGAGACACAGTAGAATTTTTATTGTTATCGACTTCTAAAAGCATATCGACAGTTGAGCGGATAAGTAGTCACAGAAAAACAAATCATAGATATAAAAGCGAAACTGGATGTTTTATATATTGACGAATATGCAAAAAAATACGGTTTTTGTTTAGTAAAAATGTTTTCACCTCCTTTTAATAAAAAATAAAAAAATAGTTAATCCGACAAAATAACTCATAAGCTTTTAGAAATAATAAACAGAATCCAAATCGAGCCAATAACATGGAAGATATGGCAAACGCCACTCAAAACATAAAAAATTGAATAACATGAAAAATATTAAAGATGAGAATATTCAAAAAAATACGAGCGGGTACATGCCGATGGGCGAGACATTGTACTATGGATGGATGGATATCATCATCAAAAGTTGTGAGGTATAGCTTCACTAGCTAAAGTATTATGGCATTTTATAATTGTGTCGTTTTAAGAACATCTTGTAATACTTGAGTGAACCGAGATTTGGGGGGTAATAACGCTATTAAGAAGTCATAAATGCAAATGATAAGAGCTATAACTAAAAGTAATATGACAGCACAATCATAGTATGTGTGCATTGTACTCGTGGCGTAATTTATTAATATTATTCACAGCTAGACTCAACATGAAATTATGGAAATGATGTCATTCTTCTATGATGAAAGCGGCGGATATCTTCAAAAGGACGAATAGATAGAGAGCTAAGTAATTATTAGAGTTCGTTTTGAGATATAGTTTGTGTAAGTCATGAACCGTGCCACCTATGTGACTCCTATGTACATTGGCAGTCAATCAATCTGCCTAACCTTTTTCCAACTATGTTGTTGTCGGCTCCCAGTCTAACCGATGCAGCTGAATACCAGTATTTTACATGGAGCGACTGTCTATCGGACTTCTACAATCCATTTACTGGGTAATACGATACCGGTAAGACTGGTTGTCAGACTTTCGGGCTTCTGACGACCTGTAACGACTGTCAAAGATCCACGAATGACAGCCGAGACCAACGGCTTAACGTGCTTTCCGAGGCACGGAGGAGTCTCGGAATGTAAAGATGGTCACGCATCAAATGGACTAATCCCAGCAAGCGTAGCTTAACCTAATGGATCGACCTGTGCGGCTGTTATTACTAAGGCTCTAGACAGACGGAATACATTTCAAATGCAAATTTGCAGTTTGTTCAACTGTATGACTGTGTGTTTATTGCAGTCCTACTAACTGCATTCAAACTGCAAATTTGCAGTTGAAATATAGTCCGTCTGTCTAGAGCCTTAGCCACAAGCTCCTCTCTTATTACATTGACATAAGGTTTAAATTGAAATCATTGAAGCATGCTTTAGCTATACAGAATCTGAATTGTCATTTATGTTTTATTGTTTTTTTATTGAGATGCAAATGAAAAGAACATATCATACCAACCTAACTCCCATAAATGCTGTGCAGAGGTATACCTACAGTACACCCACATTTCGCCAGTTATGTTTAAGTCCCATGTAATAGGGGGCGAGCCTATTGTCATCAACCGGGCACAAATCCGGACTCCGAGCTGCTACTGAGAAATTCCAGATGGAAAAAGCCAATAACACTTTGCCCGACCCGGGAATCGAACCCAAGACTCCTGCTGAGCAGTAACGCTTGCGACCACGAAAAAACTTTTAAACTGCTTTTAAATATCAAGTATTTTCATAAAGAGCGTTTCATTATTCGACGGAAAAAATATTTAAAGGTACGTAATGGGAGCGCCCATTACTTACGTAACTTAAAAAAAAAAAGATATTTTTAAACATTTTTTCCGTCGATAAAATTAAACATAGATTCCCTCATTTCGATATGTGCACATTATAAAGACTATCACTGTATGTTATAAACAGGTTATACTCACACTCTGCGTGGCCAAGATCTGCAGCTGAGGGTCGGTGGACTCGAGCAGCTTCTGCACCATCTTGAGGAAGCTCTCCACGAACAGGTTGAGGGTCTGCGAGTGACACGCGACGAGGAGCTGGTCCATCGCCTCCATGGCTATTATCACGAACCTTGACGGAAAGTAATGAAGTTAGGCGAGGTTTTACAACTGACCAATGTTAATTTAGCTAATTGATATATTGATGGACGATTACAGTTGACATTCATCTTTACGCTTACTGGAAAGATCTGTTCTTTTATCAAGCGTGATGATATTGCATTCGTTCTGCCGTGTTTTGGACAGTGAACGTATATGGTTAGTTAGGGTTATAAGATAATGAAAGGTAGGTCTTCGGGTAACTCAGAAACCATAAAGAGTAGAACAGAATACTCTTTATTATGTACACCATACAAATTACACGCCGTAAGCACCCTCCCCTCCACATATACCACCCCTCCCATCTTTCATAATCTTTTTTTTTTGGGTGGGAAATTATCAAATAACTTCTCCCGCTCTGGAGGGCGTGTCAGACTCTTACTGACTAAAACTGCCCGTGTTCCTTCAGTTGCTTATATTGCCAGGGGCCACGGTAACCCTTTCGGACAATAACCGTAGCCCTGGCAGCACCTTTTTATACCTAGTGGTGAAACTGGACACTATTTCGCCAAACGTGTATTCGATACCAGGTATTTGCCAACTTATCATGTGATTTTGTACCTAAATATCAAATGCTTCAGTGTGGACAAGGCCTTACATTTACAGCAGTCTATCTCATGTACAAATCAATACACTCTGCGTAGATTTATCTGCGAATGATCTAGCTCTATTGTCGACTAGCCACTTTAGATTGGGTATCATTTAATAGCAGTACTTATAAGAGATATAAACATGAAATTACTATTTCAAAACTTAATTTATCATCCTCATTCGTGTCAGTGAGTGCGATGTACGGTGGGCTGCATCAATTAAGCACCCCAGTTGTATTCAAATTTTATTACAACTGAGGTACCCAATTGATGCAGCCCACCGTACCTTTAAATATTATTATTAAAATTAAAAAGTTTATTTTTTATTTTTATTGTTTAAGTAGTATAATATAATTATTTATATAATTATTTAAACAAAAAAAAAATATATATAATAAATATTTTTATTTTCACAAAACAAGTAATATAATATATTACTTAAACAATAAAAATAAAAAATATATTTTTTAAATACAATTAATTGTATTCAAGTTAAAAAAAATCTTATGACTGAGCCAGAAAGGCTCAGACCCTGATATTGTGTCGATTCACCCTCCTTCCTTACTCATTTTACGACATTCGGGAATAGAAAGGCCTATGGAGCCCTGAAGGAATAAAAACGTATGAAATTAGAGGTGCTCTTTAATAAAAACTTTTCTTTTTTTTGAAATTTTTTGAGAATTATCCAGACACGCTTCGCATGCGTTGCTTACCATTCGAACTCGCACTGTCTGGACGCACCGCTTAATAACCAACGACTTATTAATAAAAGATAATTTTGTGGATGAAGGCAATTTTTCTGAACCATGAGGAACTCGGTTCTGGAGAGGCAGTTACGATGATAAAATTGATCGAGACAGCGTCAATACGGAAACGATAATTTGCTGATAAGTTAACTGATTAATCTCTTGGAAAGATGAAAAAAATGGGCCTTCGATTCTAAATGTTGGTGTAGGTAAATTACCTTCAAACATAGTCAGAAATCGCTTAGGTCACTTTACCCAGATGAGGGACACAAGCTAGGCATTTTTAAAGAAATAACTTTCGAAAAATCTGAACATATATTTTTCACATTGCCGTGCCGTCTGGTTATGTACCATTAAATATTATACTTCTATTAGTTTCTTAATATTTTATTCTTGTACTAACGTCACATATTTTGATTTATTTAGATTTTAAAACATATCTATTATTTTCATGTTTGGGGGAAAACCTTCTACCAATTATTATTTTAGATCATATTCGTATAATAAAGTTATTGTTCAAGACTCACCCATGTCGTCTCCGATAAATATCTCTCGACGCTTTCTGGAACAGGTACTCGCCGATCCTGTCGAGTTTCTCGGGACTCGACAGCGAGTAGAACGTGAGCTTCTCCATGTTGGACTTAACGAGGCCATCCTGCGGTATGGCGGGGAAGATGTTGTCTACCAGCCGCTTGTAGCGCGGCCGTAGGGCGGAGCAGCAGCCGCAGCAACCTGGAGAGAGAAAATACTGGTTTGAAGAAGAGTTTGTTTTGGTATTGTACTTCCAAAACAAAAGAGGTTTTGGTATTGTACTTCCAAAATAAAAGAGAGTGATAATTATACAATTCGCACATGAATCCGAAAAGTCAGAGGTGCGTGCCTTGGGTTCGAACTCGAGACTTGGCAGTTTGAAGGTCACACCACTAGGCTATCACTGCTTCACCAATTCCATGAGAATTACATACAGATCTTAATGCAACATAATTTTATTTAGTTTTCTGAACAGTAGATACCTCTAGCTCATTCTATATGTTAAATGTAATCCTAGCTCCTGCTAGGAATTGGTCCTTTTGTACATGAGTTGGGTGATTAATACCAAAATAACCAAATGACCAAAAAATGAGTGCCGTCAAGCATTCTGAAGAGCATTGTTTGCATTAGTTTGATGACAATTTCTCAGTTACACAAGTTAATCATGGTTCGTTCACTGACTTCAAGAACTCTTAGTAACTATTCATGTACCTATGTGAAGCGGTCAGCAACCTGTTCTCTTGTGCTATCAAACGTCATATCTAAGACTTCACCACACAATATTTTTTCTTGATATAATAACTAATATTTTATGTCTGCTATATCGTATGCTATTAAACGAGCAATATTTGTAATCACTTTCTCCAAAACGCTTCGATGAACGATTTCGATGAAAGTTGCAATATAGAGGTTTACGGGGGTGAAAAATCGATCTAGCCAGGTCTCAAATTTGGTTTTTTTTTTATTAACTAACTATTAACTTTATTTCCACAGCCTCGGGAATGTGATACAATGTTGGTATACTTGGACGATATGTTTATCTATTATATTTTCACTCGAGCAGAGCTCGGTCGACCAGGTACTTAGTTACTGATGTGCTATGCTTGGCAGGAATCTAGCACTTGTAAACTTGGATGTTTTCGATATTTGAGTAAGTTGATTGGACCAGTTTTTCTGTTAAGGCAACCTAGTTGTTTCTCTTTCAAAATATTTTTTCCTTTAGGCTCATATTTAAAAAACACTACAAATGAAAGACACGTGTATAGTGTATTAATTTAACTTTCAGATTATAATATAGTTACGAAGGGGAATTAATTAAGTCATATTAATTCGATCAAGTCTCACCATACGCATAATTATAAACATGCTGAAGTTTAACACGCAGATTCCCAGCTTAATAACAAAAGCCATTTCCATATTATTAAACGTTTAACGTACAGAATGGCTCAAAATAGAATACAGGAGACAGAGGAATTTTGCAAATATTCTTTTCAAAATCAAAATATTTTATTACACATTAACCTAAATGGGCACTTTTGAAACGTCAGAAGCTAGGTGCAGGGTTCCAATTGGTCGTTTCCTATGGAGAAGAGCCGGCAAGAAACTCCACAGAACTCTTTTAAAAATAATTGGCTTTTACAATATTTTAATTTCTTAATATCAGGCATTATCATATCATGCAATAAAATCTGATAAGCTGAACAATCTTGACACAATTATCAATTTACAGACAATAAGTGGTCCTTATGAGTCCTTATCATATCGATACTTACATGTCATGTACACCGTCCTACTGACTATAAAACACGCTCGATGAGCTATCTTTCTCATTGGCATCATTTTGGCATTAATTTATGGCACTATTTTTCTATCACAACACTATTTATCACATATCAGAATTTTTGGAGATTCCCAGTCCACTTTTGCATATCGTTGCACATCCCTTATTTTAAATCCTTCAACACTTATGATATCCTGGTATTCGTGGTAGGTTTCTGTGTGATTTTGATTTAATTTTTGGACAATTATGAACAGCTTTCAATTAATGAAGTTTGAGTTTATTTGGTCCTTTGATCATCATGGGGTTCCTAATCAAGGCAAAATCAGGATGCTTATGTCGCAAAAAGCGAAGACTTTTTTATACAATTATACGGAAGCATACTGCGTATACCAATCCATTTGCCATGTACAGTCATATATGAATATGGATTTTAATTTATTTTAACTATGTATTTTAACGATGAACATGGAAGCTGAACACATAGGTAGTCTAAGTAATCATTTGTTGTATTTTTAATGTTTTAGGTAATAATTTACCCAGCAGTTTATGTGGCCCTGGTATTTAAATAATATATTACACAAGGTAAGCTGTTTTTAAAGGCCAGGTTTTAAAATTTTATTTAAGTACACAGCAATCTTAAAAATAACTTTCCTACTAACTACTAACTAACTATCTTTATAACATAATAAGTTAGTCTAAAATATAATCTTTGTACAAGTGCATTAATATTAATACCGACTAAAATATATTTTTAGCGTCGTATCGACATTATGGAGGAAAATTTATTATAGGTAGAATTTATTTATAGCACGTTTTTAGATGCAGTAAATACGCATGCATATTTTCAGGTTTTTTTTTACCAATTTTCACAAGAAAACTACTGACTATACTTTTCAGACGGTCAATAAATACCACAGGACCTAGAGTAGCTTAAACTTAGTTTTTTCGAACCAATTACTTGCACTTGTTTTTTCAACGCGACGTCATCACAGCACTTTTTTTTTAAAGTTCTATAAAGTTTTTACTACGAATGTAATCTTATTACTGTTCATTGGACGGTACAACTGTGTCACACGATTTAACATCGAACACTGGGATCATGCTCTAGTGATAAGACTACCGTGATAACAGAACTAGGGCCGACTCCACACTGATATAAAAGATATATGATATCGGAATAAAAAATAAGTTTTCACTGAAACGTACCTATTCTATGATCAATTGATGAATAATGTTTAGTGGTTACGACTTTTAAACTTAATTGTATATTCTCATGGTACAAGGACGTCGTTTAGTATTTATACATAAATAACATTTATTTATTTATTTATTTATTTGGCTCACCAACAATTGAGTACACACAAACAATTATGGGTTACATTAAATCAAATCGGGTCAGGTGTATCAATCTCTTACAGGTAAGCACATCATGCACTACATATTGATTAAATGTATAATTTGATACACATAGAGCAATCGGGCTCCTCAGGCCAAATTAAAACTAAAAATTGAATTAAAACATTAAAATCACAGACAGAAACAAGGTTGAGGACGAAATAAAATTATAATCGAAAACCTAATTGAATTAAAACATAATAAAATTAAAAGTTAAAGAAATTCAAGATAGTTATTAAAAATTAAATATAACAAAATCAAAATTATCATTCAACAGAATAGAATCAAAATAAATTAAAAAGCATTATAATTAAAAAACCTAAAAAATAATTTACAACGTAATCGAACTAAATTCATACGGATATCATAAGAAAATTAAAATAAAATCATAATCAAAATTAAAATCAGTCAGAAACATAATTGGAATGGAATTAAACATTATATTTAAAATAAAAAAACATAAATTTTTACCTAAAAACATCCTTGAATTACAGTTATACAGGTATTATCATCAAATCAAATTGCAGACAGAATTAAAAGCGACATCAAAAAAAAAAAAAAAAAAAGGATTAAAATACAAAGGATTAAAATACAAATTGAATATAAAGACAAAACATGTAACCAAAACAAGTTCACAGAAAGATTTCACACATTACTTATAATACTTCTGAACTTATTAAGTGAGTCCGAGTGTACATCGACCAGATCACTGCAGTTGTTTAATAATTTGCACAGACGGGGTATAGGAGAGTTAGCACCTAGAACGGTTCTACGCAAAGGAGGACGTAATGGGGTTATAGGAGTTAGTGGATTTTTTGTAGGCACACGAAGTTTGAACCTGCTCAACAATTGCGGACAGTCAATTTGATATCGCAGAACCTTGAATAAAAATGTTGCATCTAATAAATCTCTTCTTTTTTGTAGGGATATCATTTTGAAGTGCAGGAGTCTCTCTTTATACGACCGTTTCTTTTTAGCTATTCCGGAAGAATAAGCCAAATGCCAAAGAAAACGTTTTTGAACCCTTTCTAATCGAAGTGTGTGGGTGGCATAATGAGGTCGCCATACAGTGCTGCAATATTCCAATGTGCTACGGACCAAACAATTATAAAGTAAGATTTTAGTCCTACAGCGACGAAAGCAGGTTACATTCCTTATTACAAACCCAAGCATTCTAGAGGCTTTTTTAACTACGTTTTCAATGTGGGGTATAAATGTTAACTGCCTATCGAATAAAACACCTAAATCCCTCATCTGCTCCACTTCCTGTACAGAAGTCCCACATATATAATATGCGGATTGTGTCACATTTATTTTTCTGGTAAATTTGACATGGTAGCACTTCTTGATATTTAAGCTCATACCATTTTCATCACACCACTTCACCAGAGTATCAATATCTCTCTGAAGCAGTTCAACATCACGATCTGATTCAATAACTCTGCAAAATTTTAAATCGTCAGCATACATGAAACACGCAGAGAATTCAAGTTCATTTGCAAGATCATTGACAAATAAGTTGAACATGACTGGACCAATATGTGATCCCTGTGGAACACCAGATGTAACCTTGTAGGAGCCTGATCGGTAACCATTGAGGGCAACAAAGAAGGTTCGACTTTCAAGATAGGATCTAAACCAATCAAGGAGGGAGCCAGTGATACCGTAAGCGTTTAATTTATACAGTAGTATATTGTGCGGAACGCGATCAAAGGCCCTACTAAAATCGGTGTATATCACGTCTACCTGTTTGCCCGAGTCAATGGCACTAACCAGGGTCTCTGTGAAAGTCACTAGGTTCGTGCATGTAGATCTGGAACTCACAAAGCCGTGTTGAGAGTTACTGAGGTAAAGTTTCAAATGAGACTGAATATAGGGACAAATCAAGGATTCGAAGACTTTAGCGAAGGTAGACAATATTGAAATTGGTCTATAGTTACCTACATAGTCACGATCGTTGCTTTTATGAATTGGTACCACCTGCGCTACCTTCCAAAAATTTGGGAAACTGCCCGTGGCAAGTGACCTATTAAATATTTGTAGCAGGGGAGCCACCAGAGACGAAGCACACATAGAAACAAAATAAGGGGGGATCCCGTCGGGTCCAGCGCCTTTTCGACGATCCAGAGCTTTCAATTTATTGAGCAAGATATCAATATCAATTTTAGGAGCTGTCAAAGGTAAACTGGAAGCTAACATGTTCTGAATGTATTCTGATGGAGGTGAATGATGAGTCACGTTTTGTTGACTGTACATTGCAGAGAAATGATTTTCGTGTAGCTAAGTTATTGATGTTGTAGGTCTCTCTCTATCTTCTCGGTGCAGACTTGGCCAGCCTACCTACGTTTTCTAAATCATCTGACCACGGGAAATTGTGGGAAGTTTTGCGAAAGGAACCCGGTTCCAAAATGTAGTAACTGACATGTTCAATCATATAAGTAGACTATTGAATAATAAGGTCAAATAAAATTAGCTGGCGAAACTTTAAGGCGGATACTGACTTGTAACATATGTCTGTAATGTATAGAGTTTTTGTAACGCGTTACAGTAGTCAGTGCAGCAGGACGAACTGCTCGATGCGAGTGGAGGATCCTCCACTCGACTGTCGGCTGTTTCATGAATTCCTTTGAAACGGAAAAACGAAAATTTTATCGTGCTCGCGTCCTGTGTATCACCGTTTTATAATTAAGCTCGCGCGAATGATATATTACAAACAAACGTTACAAGTCAGTCTCCGCCTTTACAGTTCCCTACTTGAAATTACACGAGTTTAGAATTATTATTTTTTTGTTTTATCGTCATTAGATATCGATAGGTACCCATTTCCATCACGTCTATGAAGCTTCGTCAGCTATCTTAATTTGACCCTGTGTAGACCCTTCACCTCTGGCTAGTGATGGATTAATTAGCATTCGCATTCATTGTTAGCATGCGAATGCTCATTAAGCATTTAGCAAATGAAATTTAATTGCGAAATTCTGTGAAGTGCGAAGTGAATTTATCGTTTTACTTTAATATATTTAATTATGTGATCAATCTTAATCACATTAAATATGCAAGTGATCTAGCACAAATAAAATGTTATCGGCGAGTAAACGAAACGCACGCTAAGGCGAACGCACTTTTTAATTTGCGTATTAACAAAATTCACAAGTATCGTCATATTAGCAAATAGCATAGCAATATCGATTCGCATGCTAAGACTCAAGAATTCACATGCTAATGAAATTTATGCGAAATCGCATTAATTGACATTACACCTCTGGTTATTCCTACCGTTTCACAGTAACACTCACATTACTGAACTGCCTCGAGCAGACTGGCGCGACATGGCTCTAAAACAAAACAATTTCTAAGGAAACTTCACGGTAGTACAATTACCGGTGCCGCGTCGCGCCAGTCTGCACGAGTATTTACATTGAAATGCTGGAGATTTTTTTTTTGTATTTTAAAAAGCACCTGCTAAATAAACAGCATAGCCGAGCCAGTATTCAATACAAAAGTCAGAAATCACGCATTATGCGCTTGCACAGCTTGAATCAGAAAAGTACAGTACCTAACGGGATGTTCATAAGTGCAAAGTGCAATTTACTAGTTACTACTAGTAGTTGACTGATAACTGTATCAGTTAGTGATATCTAAACCTCTATTCATCCTAGTCTATCGTAGTGGGATAAGTTGTAAACTTGGACTTCCTCTTTCCCTCTGATAAATAATAGTGGCAGATCTTTGAAGGCGTTAGTCGCGTGTAGACACGTGCGACGCGATACCGGTAATTATTCTACCGTGAAGTTTTCTTAGAAATTGTTTTGTTAGAGTCGCGTCTCCTTGTGCGTCGCGCCAGTCTGTACGAGGCTTTAAGGCTTCTACAAACAGGCGCGACACAAAGGTACGTCGCGTCGCGCGACGAGCGGTGTCTTTGTGTCGCGTCGCGTGTCCCGCCTGTTTGAAAGAGCCTTTAGTCTGCAGGGTGAAAAAGATGATGAAGAACATCATCAAATCAATATTAGCCAATATTCCATCTAGATTGATTTTATAAGGTAAGTTTATAATCCGGACCACAAGAGTAAACTACCTAAAAATTACAATGCAAGGACATTGACCAAAAATGTTCGTTATTTTTATTTACTAAAACTGTCTATTAGATTTAATCGCAAAATAACAACAAACATACTATCTAATTCGGTTAGGAGTAAAGTTTCTACAGAGGTGGAAACATTACTCATATAGGATCTATGTAGTATTCTAGATACCTACATAGGTTTGTTTTGTCTAGACTTTGGATTTAGTAGTATTAGGTCATCATATCGTGAGAGATCTACATCGTCAGTAAGACGGATTCTTGCAATTACTTAAGTTGCGTTTAAAATCTAGACATTACTAGCTTTATGCACATTGACGGTAATATTGGCACTGACCACATTGAGTTTCCAGTCATTTTACTCGCTTCTGAGTTTCAGATAATATGACTCATATTATCTGAAACTCAGAAGCGAGTAAATCTCGGAATGTTCTCATTATAGGTGCATTTCCGGCGATCGAAAAGTTTTCCTATGACGTTTAGATACCTACCTACCTAAATATTATTGAAGTTTGGATTGGCTATATAATATAGGGCGCATTAAGACGACGGAGACAAATGTAAATGGTAGGTTATGCTTAAAAATATTAGAAAAAATTCGTGCATGCGAACAATACCTTAGTTTTAACAGAATTTAAGAACTAAATCAATCATTTTTCTTGGTAGGCGCAGTTTATAAGACAAGATTAAATACGCTAAGATACCGCAAATATTGACCGAACCCTTTAAAATTTTAACTTTACAACACGCGATAACTTCGTCAGCCGTTAAAAACATAGTTATCGGTAAGAAAACTGTAATTTTGGAAGTTTTGAAAAATCTGGTCCTTCCTCACCAAAAGGATCAATTATATTTTTTGTTAAATTTTACTGATATAAACACCACAATATTCGAAAACCACTACAGCATCCGCTTAGCTTATTACCTACCCCATTAAAATTCAAGCAAACCATAATAAATTAAGGTACTTTGTACTTTAACTGGCATTAAGACCAATCACAAACACCAGGGCCACATCACCGAAAATATATTCGCTAAACAAACCTATTGATTTTAAACCTTTAATAAATATCGGCACTAATCGGCAGTGCACAGCGCTCGAGTCGCGGGCTTAGAACTGACTAGCTAAATATAAATCATTGCCCACTCACCGAAAATAGATTGTCCGCTGGAAAGGGATGAGTTAAAGGGTGACATGACATGTGACATATTTGTAGTTTGTTGATCTTTATCTATACATAGAACATCGCACGTGTGGTTCTATCCCTTTTCATTCCGTGGGGACTAAAGGTGCAAGTCCGTAGCCGACTACAAGCAGCAGCAGCAGACGTGTCGCCGCGACACGGCTGGTTTCTATGAAACCGACGTGGCACTAGCTACGGAAGGTACCTATTTCATAGAAACCAGTCGCAGGCAGCTGCCTGTAGTCGGCTACGGACTTGTACATTGTGCTTGTACCTTAAAGGATCAAGTTTGAACTTGCCAAACTTGAGTTGGATCATTCGGTTCTCTACAAAATGGTTGAGCTGGATGGTGCTGATCCACGCGTCATGTTCGTGAACGGGCGCCGTCAGTTGAAACTGGTCATCTCTTATCAGGGCTTACTTTTAATCTTATATTTTCAATTGCTTTTGATTATTTTTTGTACATTTTTCTCACATATAGAAGCAACAAGAATAATGTACTCAGGAGTTTGTAATATCTATATTTAAAAGAGTTTCTTGCCCGTTCTTCTTCATAGAGATCTACGTTTTGGAATGGGCAATTAGCTTCAACTTTCTGACTAACTGACCGACTCTTTGACAATTCAAAAGTGCCTGTAAATGGTTTAATTAGTTTGCCACTTAATTAGGGAAGAAAGGACCAATTACATTTTTGGCGGCCAAAATTACATCATTTGAATTTTAATCAAGTTTACATTTCCAGTGCATTCATGATGTGATATTCTTGCATATCTTAGATTTAGAGTTGGTTTAACGACATCCAAGGCAACATTATTCTACACATAAGTGTACCTACATCAACCTCCAATAATTTATTGGGCTTGAAACCACAAATTACTTAGCTTCTACCCACGTACCCTTTACGGGGCAGTATGAGTAATAATAATAGAACCTAAACATAGGCGAAATGTGGGTGTATCTACTATACAACTCTGCCTACCCAGAAAAATACAGGCGTGATGTTATGACGAATAGTCGAACTTCTACAGCTAGACATGAGAACTTAAAGATTCAAAAGCGCACAGTTCATGCAACAGACAAGCTGTTGATGGACAGACAATGATACACCTTTTTTTTTTTTTTGAGGGTGGGAAATCATCAAATAACTTCTCCCGCTCTGGGCGGAGCGGGAGGGCGTGTCAGACTCTTACTGACTAAAACCCACCCGTGTTCCTTCGGTTGCCCTGTTGCCGGGGGCCACGATCTCCCTTTCGGTTTTCTTCGCAACCCCGGCAGGCATCGGCCCTAGTGGACCCCTTCAAATCTGCTGACATCTCTTTGAGGCGCGCGTGGAACACAACGCGCCGTCGACACGGGCCTGGTCCTTATCGGACGGTGAGCCACCCATTGCTCACCGTCCGCAAGCCCGCGCCTACGGTGGCCGGAAATCGCCTCGCGATTCCCGACGCCCTGGGCGTCTCCTCCTGCGGCGGTTAGGGGCATGAGGGCGCGAAATTTGCCTCTCCCTCACGCGTTCCGCCTCCTCAGACAATGATACACCTGCACATAAAATACTTCAAATCATATGATCTAAAAAAAAATACCAAAAATACAACCGAGTTCCAAACCACAAAATGAAAAATAGCTTTAATTTGGAAGTCGGTGTCTTTGGATCAGTATTTAAGTTTTCTGCCACCGACTTCCGAAATTAAAGTTATTTTTCACTTTGTAGTTTGGAAGTCGGTTGTATTTTCGGTAAAAAAAAAACAAAATCGCTTTTTCGTGGGTTGGTTTGTCATTCATCAGTTCCACTTTACCAAATGGTGTGATTTCGGCAAATGCACGAGTACTATAAAAATACCCAAATCGCTATAGATGTGTCTATAATACTTGAAGAGTCCCCTCGATTTCTCCAAGATCCCAACATCAGATCGTGACCAAAATGTGGCAAATGGACCAACTTGGAAGTATACCCTTTCAAACAAAAGAAAAATATTTTTCAAATCGGTTTCGAGTAATCGGGGATCATACTTAAAAAAAAAAAAAAACCGGCGAACTGAGAACCTCTTCCTTTTTTTGAAGTCGCTTAAAAAACGATTTATGAAGTGTTACATTCTTCTCTGAAACTCTGCTAACCCTAATTAAATATTAACAAAACATCATCGGTCAGTCAAAATATGACAGTTTAAAAACATTTCATTTGGTGGTGAAGTTCAATTGGTTTTTGGGTGGCGTCTCTGAGTGTGGAAAACATTGTTTTATTGGGTTTCCACCTGTAAAAACAAATGTAAGTGGTAATAGTAAATAAATAAATCATCCTGTTTTCTCCCAAATGGTTAGGCAGAGGTGTACCCAAATTTTTCTACTATAGCTGTGTGTTATCTTATTAATAGACAACAAGTGTGATAATAATCTTATTAGTTCATCTATATAAATATTTAAGTGATATATAGACTTCCCAATTATTATCTTGTAAGAGATTATTGTAATTAAAATAATGATGTAACTTTTTATCTACAGGTTTAAAATGACTATTTCTCATAATTTAGGTATTGAATCATCTAAAATTCTAAATCATATGATCTAATTCCTAGTACAGAAAAATTTTGTATGTTCCACACTGATATTGTTTATTGCATATTTTAATTAATGAAACATCTAATCTACAATTTTAATGGCATAAAATTACAAGCAAGTTTGACATTGTAAAAACATTCTTAGTAAGGTTTATCTGCAGTAACTTGTTTCAAAATTCAAGTTCAAATACAGTTCCTTTATGAGTTACCAAGCAGATATGCAATAAAAAACAGTAATATTCAAAAAGTATTTATTCCAAAATTAAAGTTAGTTTACAGTCTAATGTTTTCTCTTATCATCTCTAGCATCCCTGCTTGACTTAGATCGTTCATAGTCATCATACTTCCGTGACATTCCACGGCCACGTTTGTCATCCATCCTGCTTCGTTCACGAGAACGGTCCATCTCCCTGTCCCTTGAACGAGACTTGTGCCTTTTGCTACTACTGCTAGAATAACTCTTGCGTTCATATGGGGACCGTGATCTCCGATCTTTCTTAGATTTATGATTACTATGGTACTTGGAAGACAAGGGAGGAGTTTTCGGTGACTTGTCTTTCTTAGAATCTCTTCTATTACTCTCTTTAGATGTCGATGCAGTTGGTGACTCAACCTTCTTCTCTTCTGCCTTGTTATCCCGTTCCTTTTGAGCTTGGATATGCTTATTAGCCTGGTAAACTTTCCGTAACATGTCAACTTTGCACTCTAATTCCTCAGGGTTGACTTTAGTTCTCTTGTACAGCTGAAGAATGCGAACAGATACTTCTCTTATATCTTCTTCTGGTACTTTGAATAACAGAAACCAGTGTGGGTTGTTTGGTAGAGGCAGACCAATCTTGCGTGCCGTTAGATAAATACAAGCACAAGCAATAGTCTCCGGTGGGAATCTCATGAAGACATCAGTCCGCAGGGCATCATTCATGTAGTTCCATGCCATTTGCATCAGTTGACGGTTCTTCTCATACTGGAGCACCTGAAGATACACCACAATAAGCTTGTGTGGGTGCTTGACGTGCACACAGAACCCTAATTCCTTCAGAATTCTTCGCTCAGCCTTGATAACTTGGTTCTTTAATTCAATGTAGTTTTGATCCACAATGAGTGGAGAAATATTCTTCTGAGCCCTCACTTGTTTGATGTGATGGAAAACATTGATCACGTCTCTAATTCTGCACGGTTTTTCTTCAACCTTAGATGCTAAATAAATGCTGCCCATAGCCATAGTTTCCATGGGATATCTTACAAATGATTTTGAGTAATAGAACCGCTGGAGGTATATTTGTCCGGTCGCCATAGCGACTTGGGGCAGCTTGAGCAATATTCCGGCGGTTTGGATCATCTCACATCCTAGAATCCGGAGGTCAGTCTCCGTTTCGATGTCAAGGCCGTCAGTCTGTGAGGGCGTTTCCTTGAATACATTTTCGGGCAAAAGGCAGTTGTATAATGTTAAAACAATCTTCCCATAGGTCTTCTGAGCCTTTGCAGGTGTTGTCGTTGCCGTTTTGGCCATATTTTGCACAGTTGTAGCTGTCATTTTGTTAATCCGGAACCTTTCACTTGTTGAACAGTTTTGTTATGACACTTCATGTAATGGTGAACCAAATCACATTTCTAATACATTATATCCCATTTGGACACAGTTTATTTGATATTCTGAGAGAAATTCTTTCCAAAACGTAGGAAAAACGCGATGAAAACACGCTATTATTGATGACAGGTAAAGGAGGAAGATGGCGCCACCCAACGTAACATATGTCAAAGTCCAGTTTAGTAAACAAAATTCTCAAAGATCTGCCGTAAAATATGCAAATAATTAAAATAGGACATACCTGCCATTGTTTTCTTAGGCCTTATACGCTATGGATATTACTACAAAATTGCTTTCTAGCTAAAATCTAGATTCTAAGACAAGTCTCTGAGTCAGTCGATCGATTTTTTTTGGGCGCGTTCCAGTTTTACCAGAGACAAAGTTTGTTTACAAGTAGTCTACTTTCGTAAGGAAGGAAATTATTATTATAAATTAGAAAACGTAATGCTAAAAAATATATTTTATCTTAACCAGTTGGTCTTGTACTATTACATTAATATGTAGATTTTAGAATAAGTTTTAAAATATTTTACTTATTTATAAAACTTTGTAGTCGATACTCTTTGGAATTTAACGCAACCCGGAAATGCTTGACAGCGTGAAGTTAGCGCAACTTTGCGCCCTTGGCGGCAATTACAAGCAGGTAATCAATAATGCAGATGGCAATAACAGAAGGCTATTCTTAAACGTGCGCCAATAACGCTTAATCAAATTTTATAAGACTTCGGCTAGGTGTAATATCAATTTGGACAAAATACTTACAGCCTGGATCTGTACATTTTTGAACGAACGAATCCAGAAAATCATGGCCCTCCCCAGCTTCAAAACAACATTTTACGAACGACATTTTTTAAACGATATAAATTCAACAGTATAGTAACAATTTAACAGGGAAATATAGAAGAAATAATGTAAAATTTATAACTTCATTATTATGAATAAGTACTAAGTCAACACGGCACATAAAGGCTTTTTTTTTAACACTTTTACGCAATATCTAACAAGGATTTCAAGACAAAAATAGTTTATGTTCTTCACTAACACAATATTAGTATAAAATTAAATGTTTTCTTATAATTATTACTCAAAAATATAATATTGCTCTATATTGTAACGATAAAATTGACTAGAATTAATAAAAATGAGGTCAACGATGTCACATTTCGGAAGCTAGGTGTTTTATTTTTTCATCTAAACTGAATGTCATTGCGATCATAATAACATGCTATGCGACGGATTTACAATGTAACGAATTCTTGTCACGTCCCTGGTAACGGGGGTCTTGCTAAGTTTGTAGTATAATGCGCGGGATCGGCGGGAACATAAATTCGAGTTTCCTAAAATATAACACTAGAGGCGCTAGTAGTAAATTAACATCTATCATCTACTTGACACTAGATGTCGCTGATCGTATATATAGCACGACTATTTGACAACAGATGGTATAGCAGCGCAGTAAAGATATACTTCAGCTACCGCCAATAAAACTAACATTATTTAAGAAAAATACATACTGCATGGCCATTATAATATACAACCATTTACCAAATAGTGTGCAAGACCTACCGCTGACAATGTTTAAAAAGTATATTTTCAAACTGCTTCTACTGAAAAGTTATTATGCGATTAAGGACTATTTAGAAGATAAGTCAATAGAATCTGTAGTTTGTGAGTTAAAATAATTGGCATTATAAGTAGGTATGTATAAATTTGCACGCCATCGTTTTGGCAGGATATGCAGAAACAAAATTATTGTAACACCATTATATACCATATTCTAGCAAATAAATATTTTTGATTTGATTTGATTTGATTTGAGTAAAATTTTGTCGCATGTTTTTTAAAAGCTTTTTTGTCATGGCAAAATAATTATGAATGCACTACTTCTGCCCAAAACTACCTCCGAGTGGAGGTCAATAATTATCCCACGGGAAAGCCGATATAAAAAGTAAACTACATATGTGTTAATCTATCTAAGTATGCGTAAAACTATAGGTACCTATGCGTGCCAAACATCCAAATCCGTTTTCAAAGATATAAATTATCATATTAGTAGGAAAGTAGGATTTGCAAGAGAACACCATATTATAAATAACCCTCCTTTTTTGGCTTCACCGCAGTCGGGTTTAAATTTTTTTTTAATCTCGCATGATTCTGAGAGATTCTGAGTTCGCGCTAATATGTTAGAAGAAGTAGGTTGTGTACTTAAATTAGAAATAGTTTCTACACTTTTGCCCTAACCCGTACTTATCTTAGATCTAAAATGATGCAGAGCGTCTAGATGCGGTCAATAATGTAATATTTTATGTTCTAATCAGGTATTAGTGGACACGAGGTGGGTGGAGCAGTGACAATACGACACCGGGTGCGTGTTGCCTTATCTACAAGGTACAGTCGAAGAGTCGAGTGCTACCGTGCAAAGAAATATACAGACGCGGTTTTGGAAGCATTCATCGCTTCTGATCGTCAAATATTTTGATGTTTGATGGTTGTGTGTTAGTTTGTTTTTATTCCCTCAATTGGCTGAGTAAGTAGAACGATGCTAGCTGACACACTCGTAAAAGTTTGGAGACACATAAAGCCCCCGCGCTCAGTAATTGGGCCTGACTTGACTACTAAGAACTGCGGTGGGTTCTGGGATTGATCAAGTTGGTCATTGGTCAAGTTTCTATTAGAAAATTCAATGTAGCGATCCTGAGTATAGGTTTGTGCCCAGTTAAAAAGCCACACTTCTTACATTAGCTAGGACTTACTAGTGCCATGCCGTAGTGTAGGTCTGCTATATTTCTGTATCCTGTCGAGCAATTAACAAGTTTTTAGGGTTCCGTAGTAAACAAGAAACCCTTATAGTTTCGCCATGTTCGTCTGTCTGTCTGTCTGTCCGCGGTCTAGCTCTGAGACTCTTATTAATAGAAAGCTGTAATTTGGCATGGGTATACATATGTATTATACACGCCGACAAAGTGGTAAAATAAAATTACGAAAAATATTTTTTTTTTGGATACCTCCCCTACACGTAAAGTGTGTGTGTTGTTTGTTTTCTTCTATACCATGGTGTGGGGTATCGTTGGAAAGGTCCTTCAAAAACATTGTCCAAAACCATTTTTGGATTCAGGGATCCGTTTACGAAATATTAAGTTTTAAAGTACTAATTTTTGTTAGTCGTGTCCCTCCCCGCTGCAAGCTAAATGGTTGGTTTTGGATGTGTGAAAAAAATCACGGTAGTAGTTTATATAACGAAATTAAAAGGAAAACTATCACAGCTAAGTAGGCTCTACAAGTTAACGAGTAATAATCGACCTACTTATATTTGCATTTGCAAAAACATATTTTCCCATACATTCCGTATGTATTTATTTAAAGAGCTTGGACAACAAGCTCTTTAAATAAATACGCTGGGGCTAGGCTTTCTTATTATTTAATACACCATTTTATAAATATAGTACAGTTCTTTTATATGACTAAATATGAGTTAATTTTTATGAATATCAATCCGTACAAGTTTATATAATAGCCTCGCTAACCGCTGTTTCTGACAAGGGGAATGCTAAAATATTATTGCATCTTCCCACCTCTCTAACATCAACACCAAAGTGTGTCAATAACTCAGCTCTGAGATCTTCGTTCCGGACACACTCCACCATGATCTGAAGAACATCATCCACTTTCCCACACTCTGTGCAGTTGGAAAAAGGAACTTTTTTCATTAAGTATAAGAACTTATTTAAGGGAATATGACCAGAACGAAGTCTGAGAGCTGTAATAATTTTTTTTTTTTCATTTCATTTCATGTAACAATGACCCTTTATTGCGTACGTGCGGACGTCGGCTTAGTCGTCATCTCGGTAATTGCCCCCTTTCTAGCAATATCATCTCTGGCACAGTCCATCCATCGTTTCTTTGATCTTCCCTTACTCTTATAACCATCGACATTCATACTCAAAATTTTCCTCAGGACGTTTTCCTCATTCCACCGCATCACATGCCCGTACTATGACAACTTACTTCCACACAACTTTTCTGTCACCGGTGCACTTTCAGATTTCCTCTTATGTACCCATTTCTTATTACCCTTTCGTGTAAGAACCAAACATCCCTCTTATCATTCTCATCTCAGCTGCATGCAATTGCTTATCATTCATCCCCTTTGTGGCCCAATATTCTGGTCCATAAGACACAGCAGGTTTAACCATTGTTTTTATAAGCGAATGCGGGTGCCGCAGATTGTTCCCGTGACCTGCCGCCATTTCATCCATCCAGTGTTGATTCTGTGCTGAACCGTCTGGATAGGGTTCATAAATAAACCTCGTGCATGCGACTGTACCCTATATTATCCGTTGTGTTTAAAAGCCATGTTATTCTCATTATAAGCTTCATGTAGCGTCTGTATACGATACGCCTTTAAAAAGTTCACATAGAATAAACTGTAAATATTATATTTGATTACTTATTCTAGGTTTAGAAATGACTGTCCAGTGCAAAAGTTGCAATGTTGTCGTCAACCTGGCTTATTTGGCGAAAAGTTTAGGTGGAGTAAATGAATTGGAGCTATGTTTTCATAATGTTTTATGTAGCGGTTGACTTTGAACTCAAAATATTAAGTATTCTTTCAGGGGGAGAAAGAAGTCATGAATATTATCAACTTTTACATAAAAAACTACTAAACTACATTTTTAAATTTTAAAATCTGAGCCTGTTTCGTGCCTTTTTAGCGACATTTCTGCAAAAGTTGTTTGATTTCAAAGTCAGCCGCTATGTTTTACTTTAAGATAAGTAAGCGGGTATTTCTTTTGCTATGAAAGATTATAAGGAAAAATATCTATGTATCTCTTACCCATGTTTGCAAATAAATAACTGATTTATGTTTTTTTTTCTTCTAAATCAATCGATCAAAAACGGGCTTCCTTTTTTGTAGTGTCCAGAGGTCCACTGCGCTAAGCACAAAGGGATTGGATGCTCGGTAGTCTAAGTCTCTCATGCTTACTAACACGGTACTATAAAAACATTAGATTTGACTTATCGACATTATTTTTCAAAGAGTAATCATATAATTTCATAGGAAACGACCAATTGGAACCGTGTGCCTGGCTTTTGACGTTTCATGATGTGATCATGTGCCACGATCTTAGGAAGAAAGAAAGAAAATTTGTTTATTCACGCCCACCCTTCACCACTTCCTAGTGTTTTAGCTGAGAAGAAGTGACACAAAAAACTCCCCAGCAGCACAGCTGTCTGTTTAAGTTGGAAAAAAATGACTCTATACAATAATATGCAAAAAAAAAAAACATCATGCAGCACAAAAATTAATTAAATCATAAATTATTGGCCATATGTCAGCTAGCACATGCCAATATACCAACAAACAAAAACATCGAGAACTTTACTCAAGCAGAAATAAAAAAAATAAAAACTAAACGTAAACAGAACTAAATATCTAAATAAAGCCTCCAGGCACAAAAGAAGTGCCTGCTTACATAAAGCTAAATAAAGCTGTAATTGGAAGTTATAAATGATAAACTAGGACCATCGAGCTAAAATAATTAACAGTTAATTACTAGTAACAATAACAAAACCATGATCAGCACGACCAGTCACCACAAGCAGCACCCGTTCACGAGCATAACGCAAAGATCAGCCATTACCCCCCTCGCCATATTTGAGGGAAGGAGGCAACCCGACCCCCGACGCTACCGCAAGCAGTGACATCTAAGGGAGCATGACGCACTTGCTGCCGGTTGCTCAGGCAAAAAATTATATAATCAACTGTCGTGGTCGCTAGCTAACCACGAATTGCAATACACCTCATAACCAAAACATTGTAATGAGTAGATTATGTCAACAATAAAATAAAATAAAAATGAATTGACTCTTAAAAAAGGAAAAAAAGACTTATCAATTCAATTAAAACAAACAATTATATAAACTCATATAACCTGTCAGTAGGTAAGCTAATTCTGGAGAAAGAACATAAACATTGTTTTGAGTTAATCAGTGCGACCAACTATTCTTATCATTTAAGTAGTCGTTGATACAATAGTATGCCTTTGAACAAAGGTTGGATTTTATTTTAGTTTTAAACGCATTAAAAGGCAAATCTAGCAAAAAAAGAGGGTAGCTTGTTATAAAAGGTTAAACCAAGGCCAACAAACCTATGTTATGAACCTTATGAGGCCGGTGAAAGGGAGCTCGTAGTTTGTCTTTATTTCTTGTGTTAACATAGCCACTGTGAGGATACCAATATCTTTGAAAAAATCTCTCAGATAAACTCTGTGCGGTCGGGGGACCCCCGTCAGGAACGAAGTTCTTTCTCACATATGATTTTAAACAAAAACTAAATTTTTGCAGCTGACATCTTGGATTTACATTTAGATCCCACAATCGGCTTTAACACTCTCGCAAACCAAGAAAACGATACCCACGACGAAAAAAATTTAAAATTTTCACAACCGCCATCTTGGATTACCATTTTGACCTCACTATAAGATTTTGCACCCTTGAAAACCATGAAAACATTACCCCTGATGCAAAATTTGAATATTTTCAAAGCCTCCATCTTGGATTTTCATTTTGACTAAATAAATTCATACTCTCTCTCCGGCATGCACTGTACTCGGACCGATGTGTACAATTTTACCCCACGACACTGTAATCACTTCACTCTTTTCTTTTGTTCGTTTTTTGTGCGGGCGTTCTCTCTCTCTTTTTTTCTCTTTGAATTAGAAGAAGACAGTCGCAAGTATTAACACTGATGATTTCTGAAAGTTCAGCGATAAGGCCACCCATTGTATATTTTGTAGTGTTTGATTTATTTTTTGTTATGATTTTTGTGGTGTACAATAAAGCATATATAAATAAAGAAATAAATAAAATACATTTAGGCAAAGTAGCCAAGTAGCAGTAACTACGCAGGGTGGCTGGCAGCAGCTTCATAACAGTAGCAGTAGCCGAGGAGCGAGCTAAATGGTGTGCAATTGAAAGAGGTCATCTGCGGTAGTGGACTGCTATTGATGGTCACTAACCTAACCTAATCTGAACTTCTATGAACAAGGGAACACGTCACAACTTCGTATCGCGTGGGCCTTTGTGGTTATATCTATATTAGGAAAGAATGGTAAAAAGCATTCAAGACCTCTCATCTATATTTGAACAAAACCTATTATTATATAAAATTCTGCGAACTATGACTAGTTCGCAGAATTTTTTAGTCAACGTCGGCACGGACGTAATAAAATCGCGGCGGGATTTTATCGCGCACTGGATTTTCAACTCTCGGTGTTAAGCCGAGCGTTGAGAATCCAACGCGCTGGGACGCAATCTCGTCCCAGCGCGTAGAATAATCACACTATTGGATTATCAACTCTCGGCGCTGAGCAGAGTGTTGAAAATCAAGTGCACGAAAAAAAAATCGCCTCGATTTTATTACGTCCGTTCGAACTTCTGCTTATTAAACACTATGATTCTGTGGGTAAAGACTGGTGGGCATTCTATTAAAATCACAAAATATGTGGAATTAGGTAGGTACTTACTTCTACTAGATCAGGAAAAAGATTGAAGCACATGATGAGGTCTTTTCCACAAGCTACTGGGTGTCCAAATATTTCAGAAAAATGAATCTTATGCCTGAACATTGAACAAGTGTACAACTTGTCACCAAAGCTTTTGTTGCGATTAAAGTATTGCAGGAAGCACTTGCACAGATTGCCGAAAGCAGTGTACCAGGACTATTTTATCAGGTACACGATTTATTAGTTGCATTATCAAATAACGTATGTAATTTCATAACAATGATTAATAATGGCTCAATAATGATTGGTGTGAAGGCATTACCGTCAGTATGAATGCGAGATTTTTATGCTTGTAAGCTCATAAAAGACTTTCGGAGAACTGACCGCAGGGCGCCAACACACAAAAAACGAAACCTGTCGACTAATGACTTCTAACGTCCACACATGACATCATTCTCTCATGTCTATAATCTGAACATTAACCAATTTGGTAGTATGACAAACACCTTCGTTCGCCCAAAAGTAACTCCAAGCCGTTTTCCTTGCAAACAGCCTCATGCATATGCGGCGAAGCCTTTTAGCTACGTAATAGGTGCTCTCTCACTCGCCAATTTGATTTAACTTATTCAGTCGACCTCGAGGTACAGCCGAGAGCGGGTGTACGCCATCTTGTATTTTGAACTGTCAAACTTCGCGCCGATTCTGTGATTGTGTTAGCACTAATTGCCAGTAAAAAAATAGATAATAGTGTAGTGAAATTAATTACATTATTGAAAAAAGTGAGTTTTTTTTTCCTTTTTATTCGTGTTGTTTATCTCGGAGCTATTGGTTGAGATCTCGGTTTGTGATAAGTGCTGTGTTTTTATGTTATTTTCTTCTGTTTGATACCGTTTGAACTGTCACTGCCTGTGCCCGGAAAGGACATTTTTCGGTAAGTTTTTGTATTAATTTAATTTAATTGGGGTGATTTATATTGCCGCTTTAAAACAAGCGATCTAAAGTGTTGATACAGTTTCGCTTCCTGTTTAACATTGTATCTTGCACAAAAAGTTTTATCTCGATTAGATCGTTTTAGAACTTGACTAATTGCGCCGGATACTTAATGATCGAGATAAAGTGTTCTAATATATCGATTAATGTCCGTAATCGACGAATAAGGATTTTGCAAGGACACTTGCGACTGGCCACTCTAATAAACACGCGAAATATTCCACATTTGGTCTGCTGCAGCTACGTAAGTTAGCGTTTAGATTTTTGTACTGAACGCGTTGTTTGTACATTGTTGTTATTTGTATCATATCGTTGCACAACGAATCAAACGGACCTTTGGAATAGACTTGAGACATTCTACAACCTTTGTCGGTCATGTACATTTATTTATCTGCAGCAATGTTAAACTTTTTATCACGTTCGTTTGTAAATTATCGTTATTTAGCGTCGAGTAACTTTTGATTCCGGATTCGACAGTCGACTGTTTGTTTTGTGGGATGGAGACAACTTATACTGCTTGGAATGTACACCAAATTACTGGCAAATTAGCCTTGATATCCAACAAAGAGGTGAACACAACATTAAGAGGATAAGATACCCGACAGAAGCATACCCTAGTGTACACCCTTTTTTTTTTTTTTTTTGAGTTTGGGAAATCTTTTGAGGGTGGGAAATCATCAAATAACTTCTCCCGCTCTGGGCGGAGCGGGAGGGCGTGTCAGACTCTTACTGACTAAAACCCACCCGTGTTCCTTCGGTTGCCCTGTCGCCGGGCGCCACGATCTCCCTTTACCCTGACTCTAAATTAAATTAATTATTAACTAAAATAGTTTTATTTTTTTATTTTTATTTTCGAACAAATTTCCACCTTGCGGAAGTCGAACCCTGCGCAGATTCCAATAGTCAATCCAGTGCACTATGTGGCCAGATATAAGTATACCAATGAAGAGGCAAAATCTTTAAAATGATACTCTGAATAACTGAGATCGAAGTCAGTTCACGAATAAATAATGCATTCAGAATATTCCAATTCGTTTTAAAATTAAAATGGACTTGATCTGAATTGGTAAAAGAGGTTGATACCCTTGGAATGGATTTAAATGAGTCTGACTTTATAATATTAGAGATTTAAAAGGACTGAACTTCGAAAGATTCATTACACGATTCCTTAACTATAAATCGGATCATTTTCCTTTCAATAGAAGCTTATAAATATTTTTTAATGGATCTGTTCCTTTGAAAATATATCTTTGCATATTGCGGGTTTTATCTTCTCCTACTGATTCATACAGCCCTAGTAGCATAGGCTTAAAATGACTATCGAAATTCGCTATCCAGATTTCCATTTATTCCTTCGATAACAAAAACTCTTTCAGAACCTCGTTAGTAGTTCGCTACTATCAAAGCGATTTTTTTTTCGCCGGCAGCACCTCCCGAGGCAGGTAATCAAATAAGATCCTCCCTAATTCCCTACGGAACCCTTTGAACGTTAATTATGGCGCATTAAAGTGTTTTTTGCCTCCAATTTAGTGTTGCGTCATAACTTATTTAAAGTTTGCGTGTTCCGAAGACATTTTTCTTGCGAACAAATAAATAAGTTGCAAAAGTGCAGGGTATTTTTGGAATATTTCTACGTAGCAAGGTTGATTTTTTATTATAATTATAAAATTATACTGCATTATTTTTGGTGTAGAACTTAAAAAAAATGTTGAAAAGCATCACATATTCCCGTCTAGTCTGGAAAAGTCTGAAACGGAAAAAAAGGATATCGAGAATGGTCGAAACTATAGAATGGTAAAAGGATTTTAGAAAAGTAGTAGTAGTTTTTTTTTTTTTTTGATTTGGCAATCTTTAGATAGCCATATTTATCCATTAGGGTCGCGTGCTTTAAAAATTACAACATCTCCCAATTCACATTTTTTTTGGTAACGGTCCCCAACTGTTTTTTTAAGGAGACAGGTTAGTTGAGTGAAGCTAAAAATAAACCAATTTAATCACACAGCTCATCTTTCACACAGTCTCGTCAATAGTCATAATATTAGCAATGGTCGCAAAAAGCGAATCATCGGTGCTGGTGGTCGGACACTGTTAATTAGTAATAGCCAGTTTTTGTTGGTAATGGCTGTGGTCATACTGTCAGCGATCCTTTCAGCTTCGATCTAAAATATTTAAGGGAAAGCTGAAAATTATGGTTATTTAGGAAGTAGGAAGCTACGTTACTGAGTGCCTCGTTGGTCTAGTGGTCGCAAGCGCTACTGCTGAGTATGAGGTCCTGGGTTCGATTTCCGGATCGGGCAAAGTGTTATTGGGTTTTCCATCTGGAATTTCTCAGTTTACCCGGAGTCTTGTGCCCGGTTGATGCCAATAGGCTCGCCCCCTATTACATGGGACTTAAACATAACTGGCGGAATGTGGGTGTACTATAGGTACACCTCTGCTTCACCCTTCGGGGATTACAGGCGTGATGTTATGTTGTTGTTTTGTTGTGTTGTTGTGTGTATTAATGTAGCTTCAGCTACATTAATTGTATAGGTAACATATCATGCGTTTCTATTACTGAGTGGAATCAAGGCAGTAATGTAATAATGACAGTTTTGGGCTAAGTCGCTATTGCGTTTATGTTAAAAATCCGTTCAAATAATAATATTTAATTGTAGCTAAAAGTCTAATTGCTGGGTTGATTCAGTTTATTAAAAAATAAATAACTACATAGCTTGTGTAAAAAAAATATTAGATCTCCGTCCATTACTAATGTAATGTAAAACGTGACCAAATGGCATCGATATCAATATTATTAATTTCCAAGAAAAATCCTTGAAAATGAAATGGTATTAAGTAATATGTTTTATACTAATAAGTAGCAAGAAAAGTATTTAAGTAGAAATCACTCTTATAAATCAAATAAATAATATCGTGCATAAAAAATCATGAACACTTTTATCTCTGTGAGACTATTTCAAATTGGCTCGACCTTTTTGCTAATCCTACTACATTCTGCGTAGACAATTTTTTTTTCTTATTACTCTGACTATTGATAGTAAAACAAACTAAGGGCTCGTTTCATACTTTCTGCAAAGACAGTATATCCACCATATCTATTGGAAATCAATGAATCGACTGCGGAACCAAGTAGGCCGCTGCAAGCGCAATATAGTAAAATGTGGGATAATAGATCCCATCGATACCCAGTGCGAATGCGGTGCTCCTGACCAAACCATGTCCCATATGCTGGAGTGTCCACAGTGTCTACACACCTGCATTTCGGAGGACCTAAAGAATACCAATGATGCCGCAATTGGCGTGGCCACCAACTGGGCCCAACTCGTTTAACATGTTTTACCATCGACTTGAAAAGAAGAAATATATCCACCAGATAAATTAAAAAAGTGTAATAGCATTGAAGAAAATATATTATGTGAGAAAACATAATATAAAATCCATCCCAGCTTTTCCGCTTTCCGCTCCCATAATAACCAATCCTTACTTCAGCAAAAACTGTGGCTGTGCGCAGGCGTAACGTGGGCTGGAAGCTGCGGCCGAGCGTGTCCTGCTGACGTCATCACCTGAGACTCACTGGGAGTCAGAGAGACCGAGATAAATATGATCAACAAATCAGTCAGTCGATCAGTTGTATGGGCTTGCAGAGTCACGAACGAAAGACATCAACGCGAGGAACGTAGATAATTTTATTTTTGAAAGTAGCGCCATGAAAAGGACAAATAAGTTTTTAATTATGTAATTAAATTGAAAACAGAAATCTGAGATTTTTTTGTTTGGTTTTTCTTTTTCTACTTTATTTTGTTCATAATTTTTGGGATGTTCTTCGGGGCGTGGAATAGTGTTTTGGTAAATGATAGAATGAGTATTATTCACGTAGATATTTACTAGTAAATATGTATGAAGTCACGGAAACTAGATATCGGAATTGATGGAATATGTGTTCAATTAATTATTGGAAGACCAGATGGCCCGGTGAATTTTGAACCACGTGAATAAAATTTGTTTTTTTTTCGTTTTTTCGGCTGTTTCTTTGGCCTTTGCCTAAAATAAATATTACAATCTGTCTAGCCATGTTCGAGTTTTTTCAAGACTTACGCACGATAATTGATTTTTATATGTATGTATAGATATCATAAGCATGTAGGTATGTAAGAGTGGTGCGGTCGACTGTGCATAATGTTCTCCTTCGTATGTTCATGGTTATAGTTACGATATTACAATAGATATTCATTTGTTTAATACATGTGCAGTAATAATAAGCGTTAGACTGTTATTAATGTCATTAGAGATTAGTTTAATGTTTGAATAACCTATAGTAATATTCACACGGTAATTATATTCTGAAAAGTGATATTATATTTATTTAATTGTGTGCCAGTGTAAATAGATGCAGCTTAGTCAACTCAACGTATCATAGGCCACTTCTGGACATAGGCCTCTTCCAGGCACAGCCATAACATCATGTCCTCCGCCTTCCGCATCAAGTCTGTCCCAGTCACTTTTTTAAGGTCGTCGGTCTATGTAGCTGAGGGGCGTCCCACACTACGCTTGCCGATACTCGTCTGCTCCACCGGCCATCGGTCCTTCGACAAACATGGCCAGCCCATTGCTAATTCAGTTTACTTACTCTGCAAGCTTTGTCGGTAACTCCAGTTCGTTCCCGGATATTTCCATTTCTGAAACTCCGAGCATACTCCGCTCCATAGCGCGCTGACCGATTTTGATTTTTTGAAGTACAAACAGCACATGAAGCCAATGCTATTCCATCTAACTATCACGTGTACACTCAAATAACTAAAAGAAATACCGGTATCCGGGTTGTCAGTCTTTCATATGTCTATTTTCTAAAATCGTTCGTGATGATAACAAAATAGGTTTATTAAATTCTAGCGGACGTTACGCAGTTCCACCCGCGTAGTTCCCGTTCCCGTGGGAGTACGGGGATAAAATATAGCCTATGTTACTCGCTGATAATGTAGCTATCCATTGCTGAAAGAATTTTTCAAATCGGTCCAGTAGTTTTTAAGTTTATTCGTTACATACAAAAATACAAATCTTTCCTCTTTATAATATTAGTATAGAATTCGGGAGCTTTGACCGAATTTCTGCTTCCGACCGAATATTACCTATTTAATTCAAGGGACTAACTTAACTTTGGCATCCGGCCGTATTTTGGTTCATTACTCAAACTTTGAATTTAATGCCAATGTCAGCGAAAACCCATCCAAAAATCGTCTGCAACTACTTAACCTCAATCGATCTGCGCAGTAGCCACTTAGCCCAGATGTACCTATGTATGTACTGAAACATACTGAGAGTGAAAGTGAATAGCCTTGATAACCCCGAGCAGTGTGTGGCTGACTTTACTCAACATTAAAAAAAAAATGCAAGGCAGCTTTTCTGTGGGTATTCCGTATTGCAAATAACTTTGGCATATACAACGATGTGTTAATAGGTTTTTTTTATAACATTCGGAAACTATGGAGAAAAAACTATTTTTAAACGTAGAAATACAAAAAAAATAAGCACTAGCGATGACATTTAATAAACTTGAATTCAAAGCAAAAAACTGACAAAAAAATAATGAAACATTTTTAGTATGTAATCCACGTTGTATGTGTGTGTGGAACTATTTCAAGATTCGGTTCGTTTAATTCGATATTTTTTGTTGTTTTTTTCTTCCGAAATAAATGTTATTTTTACGGTTTGCGTAATTTGGAAGACGAGTTAATTAACGTGTTTCACCGCGTCTAAATAAGATTCAAACAATTCATCTGGCAAATTATTTCTGACAAGGAGTGCTCTATATGCCTAATCTGAAGGGTTGTGCCTATTGATTTTATTTAATCGATATCTTAATTATAATTGGCGTTCAATATCAGATCAACTAAAACCATTAAAAATATAAAAATCTAAATTTTGATAATAACTAGCATAAGATATCAATTACAAACAAAAGACTGTTGTCAGTAAACGAATCACATTATCATAAAAGTAATTTAATTCAAATTAACATAGAACATAACAATTATGCGTGAGAGTTTTGCTAACAATAATAACAACGTTTACTGTGAGAATACCAGGGAAGCATGAATCCACAGAGTTATGACAATATTTTGTCGTTCCACACCAAAACAAATGACAATACCGACATTCTTATATTGTGTGTTGTCGCAGATTTTAAACAAAATCTGTATTATATTATCTGTGTCTGTATGACAGATGTGACAATTATCTTCTGTTCTGGCCCAAGATCTAAAGAAATTATATTATGTCACACATAAGTATCCAGGACACGCAGGGGGCTCACACTTACAATTGTTGGGGGCTCTGGTGGATATAAGCCTGTGGAAAGTCGAACTTCGGTTGACGTGTATATAGATATCCATGAAAAATTAAATGAAATACGGTTTGTTGGTAAGCGTATCACTTGAGAACGGTTGGACCGATTTGGCATTTTTTTTCTTTTCATAAAAAAAAGAAAAAACAATGAAAAAAACATTACAAAGAAAAATTTGAAAAGTTTCCGTTAAATTTTTCAATTCGGGTAAACTCTGTAAACTGATCGTCCTTTTTCCTATAAAATTTTTGTATAAACGATTGAGTTTTCGACAGGACAATGTCTGTCGGGTCAGCTAGTTCTTAACATAATTTCCTATCTTAATTTTTAAGAACCTGTCTAACCAGATTTGGCTTATTTGTCATCAAATATTCAAGAACTCTTTAAAGCCCCTAATTAATATGGGAAATAAAAATATATTTTAGATAACATTACTTAATTGAACATTTGACTATAATTATTTACACAGTGTAGGTATACATAATTAGAGTTCGGAGACCTCGTGAGTACCACGTGTAAGGTCAAAAGTGCGAGAATGATGTCATATTATGGTAAAAATTGCTCATCTGGTTAATTTATGACTTTTTATTTTATCCCCGTAATGTTTTATTATTTTGTGTAAGAATATAGCGTATGATTAGTTTTTTTTTTAATATCTTATTTTGTTCGTGCTCATAATATAATTATTTTATATTATTTCTTTTATTGAGTAGATCGTGGCTAAGTAATAACAACCGCACGGGTCGATCCATCAGGTTAAGCTAAGCTTGCCGGGGTTGGTCCGTGGAGGGGTGACCATCTTTACTTACCGAGACTCAAGAAAGCACGTTAAGCCGTTGGTCCCGGCTGTCATTCGTGGATCTTTGACAGTCGCTACGGGTCGTCAGAAGCTCGAAAGTCTGACATTCAGTCTTACCAAGGGGTATCGCATTACCCAGTTACTGGGTTGTGAAGGTCAGAAGGCAGACGCTCCATGTAAAACTCCATGTAAAACATGTCACTGATGTGGTTAAACTGGAAGCCGTCCCCAACCTACTTGGGAAAAGGGTAAGCAGAATGAATGATACTTTATTTTAATTAGATTTTCATGTGACTACATCTCACCCGACTTGGCCTTATCAATTTATAAGTTTTGAATTTATTACCCAAAAATTGAGAAGGCAAACACTTTTTGTCAAAAAGTAACTAGTTTAGTTTGTAGAGATCCATATTTAAAAATATGACTTCAAAGTATGGGGAGATCATTTTATTGTACATATGTGTCTATTTGTTACAAGCAAAAGGCTTTATTTATCTCAGTAACGAACAGGGTTTTTAATTTTTACACCAACTTCAAAAGTTATCAAAATTAATCGACTTTAATTCTACGGAGCCTTCCCCATAATACTCTTGTTACAAATTTTAATTTTAATTTTCCAATGTTCCTTCTATACATTCCCAGGCATTTAACAACCACGTCCATCAGATGTAGATATCAAAACGTGTAATAATAGCCCCTCGCACGAGCGCTGCACTCCGCGTCAATCATTTTACACATTACACTCAGTATGTGGGTGTGCTCTTTACTTTTTATCTGCAGCCTTGATCGGTTGCGCTCCTTGCGTTCATTTAGTCCTGGTATTTTTTTACATTCATATTAAAATGTAAGGTAAGAGGTCAAAATGTAACGAATACCTTTAATCCTCGTAGTGCAAAATATTTAAAATTATAGAGGAAACAAAAGAAATTGTTATTGGAATTCCCGTGATTTAATAAACAATCGTGTCTCATTAATTATTGATGATCTGTAAAGGATCCATCATTTTACTCATTACACGTCGTGTATTATGTGGGTGTTCTCCTGTGCTCTTTACTTTTATCTGCAGACCTTGATCGGTTGCACTCCTTGCATTCATGCAGTCCTGGTATTTCTTAAACTATGCAGTATGGTAATGATGATGCAGTATGGGATGACGGGATTATTACGTAGAGGCAATTTAAAATATCTGCACTCGGGTTTCGACCCTGTTAATTTTCATTTTCCTGGACCGAAAACTTTACTCGGGAATCCTAGGCTGAGTTTACCATTTTGATATTTAAGATAATGTCACAATCTATTTTGATAACTATGCTGTTTCATAATAATAGCTCTTAAAACTCGCAAAAAAGGCAACGCCTCTCAAAGCTATGTTCTAACATTTCATACACTGCAAACTGCCGTTCGATTATACTACAAACAAGATCCTCGACCACACCTAATATATTCTAAAGAGATTCAAATCAGCGTATTAAAACAACAGAAATTGGCCAACAACGCTGTATGTGGAGCGGGCTGCAAACATGTCGATGTCGACATTCGACCTTCGATGTAAAGATCTGCAGGTGGACGCTTATCTGTTAGAATTTAAATCTATTTGTCGAGGAGCTCGATTTATGAGATGTTATTAGAGTCAAGATTTCGGATTTGAAAGCTGATATTGTAGGCACATTTTCAAAAGGCCAGAATTAGAAACGCATCGACTATCTTTTTGGCGGTGCAACCTATTGAAGAGTCAAGTAGAACTAGGTTCCCTGAAGCAGCAATACAATGACACTTAATGTTTACTGTGAAATATTTGCAAACATCATGAAATGCTATATTTTTGCACTTTGCAGTAAAAAAAATATTAGCAAACTGTGTAGTAGTAATCAATCAAATCAGCTTTTCTTTTGCAGAAAAAAAGCCTTCGTTTATTATTTTCCAATGTCACCAAAATACCAGGAGGTCATGTCTCAAAAGGGTTTCATTTGTAAACATACCTCCAATGACCTTTGGCGTGTCATTTTAGAAGACGAGCACAAACCTTGTCCATGCGACACATAATTTATTTACTGAGAGAGTTGTAAAGACCATGTCTTCAAAGTTCGTGACGATACGGCCTTTACGATGGATAGGGTTGCTCTTCTCCTCATCTAGTTTATCCAACAGACATAATAGTGCTGTTATTTTATAACTGTGATGATTGATGGCAAATATTGTAACGAAAGATATGTTTCTTTCTAAAACTGTTTGTTTTATTACGTACAAATCTTGATATCCGCAAAGAAATTCAGCTTTAACATCTTATACATAGTGGATTTAATATCTATCATTGGAATGCAAAGAAAAACACCATTTTAAAGAGTTCTTTAAATGGTCTGAGCGCTAATAGCAACAGATAAGTCTGATTCTACAATAATAATTATGTATGCATGAAAACAAAAATAAACTTTAATTTATTCTAAATAATGAATTTACAACCTCTCGCAAATAATGCAGCCAAATATCAGTGTTTACAATATGCTAGTTATACGATCTGTGAGGCAACCCTATCAATAAACGTTAACATAAAGTGCGCTAACGCAATAGCTTAGTAAGTAATTTAGTCCAGTTTTTGTTTGCTCTGTCTCTAATGTGGGCATGTCGTGCAAACGTCACGTCGTCAGGTGTCAAATAAATGTTACTCACTTGTGCTTATGCAGTGCTGGTAGAATGGTATTAAAATGTAGGTGCCAACTAGCAAAGTGACTTGTTGAAATAACCTGTTTTTAGTAGTTTTCTCTACTACTAGTTTTTATTTATTTTGACTTAAAATATTCTGATGCATGAAGCGGATTTGTAATTCTAAAATGGCTTATGGCACATAATGACAGTCTTCCTGTCTTCTAAAAAAACTGCAACTGCAATCGTTTTTTAACTCCCGACGCAAAAAGAAGGGGTGTTATAAGTTTGACCGCTATGCGTGTCTGTTTGTGGCACCCTATCCCTACCCTATTTATAAGTAGGTTTTCTAGCGATGGTTCTTAGACATGTTTTATCAAAATCGGTTCAGCCGTTTGAAGATTATCATCTCTTTTCTAGTTGATGAATGGATGTGAGTATCTTCCACAGGTCTGATCGATTTGAAATTTGGTATTCTGTTACTTCAATGATATTAGAAGAATATAGAAACCTTGAAATGATGCTACAGCATCACCTGGAATTTGCAGGATACCCAATCCTTACCAACTTACAGTACAGGTATCGCGTTTCGGCTCATTGGAATGGTCTCAATGAATAGGTTATGGATCTATAGATGGTAAACAGGATCTGGTGATGGAGTAGAAAAGAGAAATGAGGAGGACTTTTTAAAATTTTAACAGTTCAAATTGTACTTGTTAGTGTACTAAGTCCTGTGATAATAAGAAAACAATAAGCATAGCTCAAAACCTGAGGTATTCACGACAGAAACATTTCCTCATTAAAACGTTTTTTTGAATAAGCGATTTTTGGGTAACGGTTCAACATAATGTTTAATAACTAGCTATTAATATCCGCTAATGTTTGGTTAATTTATCACGTCTCGTTAGTTTATTAACTCCTTAGGCTGTAATTATGTTTGATCAGAGTTCATTTCTGCGGGCATTTTGCTGATTGAGTTGTAAACTTAATAGGTATATTATGATTATCAATTTTAATTACTTTATCGTAATGGATGAGTATAAACTATGAATATTCATGTTTTTGCAGAGGAATAGATACTATATTTTAATCAAGTAATACATTTTAGGTTTAGATGAATTAAAACATTATCTGCGTGATGTTATTTAGTCTGTCTCTGTTGTCGAGTCAAAAGTTTCAGTGGTTAGTAACCTAAACTAACGAATAACGGTAGTTTAACTATGGTAAAACTAAACGTTAGTTAACTGTGTTTAAACTAACATAATTCTTGCTATAGCTTTATTCAATCTTTATAGTGAGGAGAAATTAAACTGTGATTATTTTTTAATAATCATGTCTACACAATTTTTTCCTTTATGGCCATTACGTAAGAATGATTACGGATACAAATGGGCCTTTAATCAGTATTTAATAATGAATATATGTTTTATGTTTCCCATATACCTGCTAGGATGTAATTATGGAGATTTTAAATACTGATGTTATGATAACTATTTGATTTACAGTATTCTTTCTTTACTTTTGATTTACAGCCAAAGTGCTGCGTAGAAACTTGTTATATATCGGAAATGGAATAACTGATTCATTGCTGATCGCACAAATGAATACTGTGATGTAGCTTTATTTGTCAAGTAACCAGCTTTAACACACACAAAACAAAAATATTATAATATTATTATGTAGTGTCAAAATGCCATTTACACGGTGCAAGTTTATTGCTTGTGGCAATAAAATTAAAGCAACAATTGACTGGCACCGCGTAAATATCTCGTCCAATTGTTGCACGATACGAGCAAGTTGGTTGCTGTTCAAAGCTGGGATAGGCGTAAACAGTAGTGACCGACTGAAGCTTCGTTTTCCTTTTTGGCCATTTTCGGCCAAAAAAAATGATTCGGCTATATTTTAGTTTGCGTCCATAAGCCAGCTGAAGCTTCGGCCAAGCTGAAAATTAGAAGTTCATGAATTTTCGCGCGTCATTCGGCCTATTTCTACTTCATAAAGCTCGGCAAAATCAATTAACGTTCGGATAAGTTCTGTTTAGCAAAATGTCTCCTCCTCTCCTTCTTAGTCCAAAGAAATTAGAAAGAAAAAGAAATAAAATACGTTTATCGTGTTTTATTTATTTTAAAGCCTATATTTGCTCTTTCTCTCCCTGGGTGTAAGAAACCAACAAAATTTCAGTGTGTATAGCGGAAATAATAATATATTTTAATGTTTAAATCATTTTCGTTTTCGGCCGAAAATAGCCGAAGCTTCGTTTACGTTTTCGTTTTCGGCTGAAAATTCATTTTCAATCGGACACTAGTAAACAGCACGTACAATAAAATCGCATTCAATTCTGGCATTAAAATTTTCTGTCATGCAAACATGAGCGAACGAAAACAGTTAAAAACAATCTTGAGAAGATGTTCAATAAAATTGAATGACATATTTTGGCAGCGCAAATACGAGCAATACTTGAATCAATTGTACAAGGGCGTGCAACTCTGTTTGAATAAGGCAAAACTAGCATGCAATAATTGCAAACAGAAGTCGCATGCAACTATTGAATGACAAAACTTGCATTCAATTATCGTATGCCATTTTATGGAAATTGCACGCGTGCAAACACTTGCATGCAATTGTTGAATGGCAATAATTGAACGTGCTTTATGGCATGCAATTTTTGCTCTTGAACGTTCCAGAAACTTGCACAGTGTAAAGGCTTTACTTACGTGCGCGAAAACATACAGAGCCAACCTATGGGCTCCTCAGCAAACGTTGTCATAATCACGATTGTTAATTGAACAACACTTTTCTTGATCCCAATCAGTCTGCTAAGGGTCATTACAAGAATAATTTAGCTTTTACCCGTTCATTCCGTTCACACCCGGGGGGGCGCGCGTAAAACACGTTTTCTTGATGTTGAAAGAGCGCAACGGACATTAATAAAAGTAATGTATTTCAAAAAAAGAACATTTCACACCCATGAGCTAACAACACCCATCCACCCATCCACCACCCATGAGCACAAGTAACCTATTATCAGTACGAAAATTATATATTATACACATAGTATTAAAAAAACATAAAACCCTACCCTTAGATACCAATACATTAGCTAGAAGAAGGAAACATAACATTGCTTCCAGCCCTTTTGTAAGAACAGAATTTGCAAATATTCAATACGAAAAACGCTCGTCTTTCATATACAATAAAATAAATAAACAAATACATACTAAACCATATATAGAATGCAAATCGTTGCTGATTAAGTGGATAAACAAGTTAAGCTACGATGAAGTAGAGAATATTCTACTAAATATAAGGTAAAACCATTTCCGTATAAAGGCTCCTACAAACAGGCGCGATACGCGACGCGACACAAAGACACCGCTCGTCGCGCGACGCAACGTACCTTTGTGTCGCGTCGCGTGTCGCGCCTGTTTGTAGGAGCCTTAAAACAACCACACACGCACACATACTTACATACACTTAAACACATACTCATAATCACACACGCTCCCACACATATACACACACACACTAACAGACTAAATAAAAATTAAGAAATCTAAATTAATTTACTTTTAACTTTTGTTTAACTTTTGTTTAATAACTTTTGTTTAACTTTTGTTTAATAACTTCTGTTTAATAACACGTTACACTAACAGCAAGATATAGGAGCGGCGCCTCCTGGCACAGGCATCTATATGCTTAAAAGGGGACGCCACCAACTGTATAACGTATGTACAACGTGCAATATCGAAATAAACATTTTTGTATTTTTTTGTATTGTATTCAAGCGGCATTGTGGTGCCATAAATTCAGAAACATACGAGCTTCTTAAAGCATACTAACATTACAAGTACATAACGTTTTAAGTACATAATATAATACCTTTATAGAATTTTTAACACTTAAAATATGTATATACTTGTAATTCTATTCGCGTTTGCCACACATATGTTTTGGCAGTGTTTGTTGTAATGTCCAAAACTCCAACACTGGAATAATAAGTAGGATTGCTATCAAACTGTGTATTTTCTGTACATAACATACCATATTGTTAAGTTAGAATTTATTCAAACATTTGTAAGAATTATGTGTTCGGTTTCTTTATAGATAGCGAGCCGTTTTGTTCACGAATCGAAATTAGCATTCCTGAAAGAACTGGTTACCGATGTAACGGTGTTAAAGAAGAATAGTTACAGGAAATAAGAAAATTCATAATAAAAGTAGTCAAGATTTGAAATCTTACACGACAAAAAGAATGCTTTGATCTTGGTAGACTTCATTTTCATCATATTTACTGACGAGGTAACGCACGGTAAGAATCAGATCTTAGCTGGGGCCACATACTGAATCCCAAGGCATGGACGTCTAAAAAATCCACGAGAAGTAGTCTCATGTATCTCAAGTCTACGATAAAATAACAGCTATTTCCAGCCACTGGTCTACGTGTTAACCTAACCAATCAAACAAGCACTAACCCAATTCCATAAAAGTCTCTGCAACTACTTCATTCACCATAAATACGAATCATTCGAATTTCAATCTAGTGGGCGCCCGTCGAGTGACGTCAGAGCATTAACCGTTGCTGATTGGTCCGTGCGTCTGTCACCTTGGCTCGTGCGTGCCCACGCGCAGAATAAAGTTATTTAATTCAGTTTTTTACTGTATTCTTGTATATTTATTGGCTGGATTGCTTGTAGGAAGTGGGTGAGTACGCGGAATTTCTCTTTGTCTTAAGTTTTTCCTATAAATGGTATTGAATGAGTCGCGGAACTTGCAGATCACCTGCTGTGTGATGTAGGTTATTGAGATTATTTACGTTTCTTTACCCTTTTCCGGATAGACTGCTTCAGTAGGATTCAATCAAACATCTTTTGTAAAAAGCTAAAATGAAGTTTTAACAAACTCTAGTCTACTTCTGGATCTTGATTTGCAAAATCCCGCGTTACAATCTTAGCTGAATTTTAAGTGGTTTTAGAAGCCTTTTTATCAGCAGAGCCATGAGATTTGGTAAAACAAGTTAACTGTACATGAAATCCGAAAATAGGGAATGCACTGCAATTTTGTTGTTTTTGAATCGTTGCTTTTTATTTTTGGCCTAGCAAATAAATGTTCTTCTTGTAACGCAGTAAGTAGGTGTACTCTTAATGTCACCGGACGACATTGTACGTTGAACTACATTAATAAGTCAACCAGAAGATGAAGTGCTCTGAACTTTATGAGGCATTTGCTTTTGCAAGTTTTAATTTATTTTGAGAATGTTCTGTTTAATCGTATGCTAATTAGTTGTAAGGTCGACGACACAAAGCTCAAAAGCAGAAAGCTGGTAAAGCTGGCTGATTAAAAGAAAGATAAACGTAAAGTAAAAAGTTTGTTCTGCACAAACAAAATGGACATTTCAAAACAAAATAAAAAAACTGTAATACTAAAGCCAAAATTAAAACAAAAATACTCAATATTCGAAACAAAAATTTTAAAAGAAGAACAAATATGAAACAAAAATTTTATAAAAAGATTGAGAAGAAAAAGACGATACGAATGATAATAACAAGATCATGGCAATCATTGTTGTATCATTAGTAGAGGTGTAAGATATAGATTCTAATGAATAGAGTTGACGCTCTGTTCTCGAAGTGGATATAAGCAAAGAATTAGACCTAAGGAACGATGGATAGATTTTGAGAAAGATGATTAAACAAGGACGGTAGCTAACACTGCTTAGAAGAATGTTTATAGAGATGAATTGGGATTAGAACGGGAGGGTGAGGTTAAAAACCTAGGTCTCCTTCCTCTGGTCATCAGAGATAGTAAAACACAGTAGTTGGAGACAAAGAACTCAAGTTACAGAATGGTATGCCTCGTCTACTAATGGAACAATAGTGTATGATTGGTTTACTTAGAATTTGAGAGACTGTGTTTTCGTCCTAACTAAAGTTATTTCGGTGCTATATGTAATATACATACTCGTAGAGTAGACTGATGTATTTTCTTGTGGGCGAGAATCTATTAATGAATTGTTAAAAGTTGTAAATAACTCATAATTGTTTCCAAAGCGTTGGTCAATGTATTACTTTAATACTTAAGTTGCGATCTGTTAAAACTGAAGATGTCTCATAGATCGTCTTCCTACACCTACTTTACTATCCCCAAAACAATAATACACTCTCTAAAACTCTTATCACAGTCTCATAAGGTTGCAAATCGAATGTCACAGTGGCAGTACAAATATGGTTCGGCAATAAATTATGATTGTGCTGTATTAACATGCTTTATATCGTCGAGATAAGGTTGGATGTGGTTTGTTTTAAGAGTATTTGTAAGGCTGTGTTGTTATAAATAATTATTGCAGTAGAGCGTGGGCGCGGCAAGGTGACACGGTGACGTCATTGCAACCTGCGCGTACGACTGTACTTTACTTACAAGTTGATCATACTTTAAATGTTTTACAGCTATTGTCTATTATTCTATTAATTTATTTGATTGCATCTTGAGTAGTGCTATTGGTATTGATGTCTTTGACAATATTTTGCTAAATGATAATAGTATTCTGTTCTTTTCCCATAATAGGAATATTGTTTAACCTAACGTAATGTAAGCCTGTCTATATGCGGGTCATAGTAAATGCTACTTTTAGCATCAGGTAAGCATAGCAGTGATAGCCTGGTGGTGTGACCTTCGGACTGCTAAACTACCAAAGTTCTCGAGTTCGAACCCAAGGCACGCACCTCTGACTTTTCGGATTCATGTGCGTATTGTATAATTATCACTTGCTTTAAAAACGGTAAAGGAAAACATTATGAGGAAACCGGCATGCCTGAGAGATATTTCTCAACAGCATGTGAAGCCAAGACAGAAGCTCATGGGCGGTTTTAAAACTCTGTCACCAGGTTAGTCACTAACCACACGAAAAGATGAAGAAGCATCAGTAATCTGAGAAAAAGTTGCTTTTCTAAACCTTAATACAGCGAATGAATGCTTTACGGAAGCGCTGTTTAGCGGAGAGCGCTAACTGAAGCAGCATCGAAGTAGTAATTAAACCATGCGATTTTGCTAACGCGACCGATCGCAGAGAGTCGCCAAATTACTGAGCTTCTCTATCTTTTGTCTTATCGGGAGCATCCAACTAGTTTCGGACTCAACCGGATCTCATACTCATTAACTAATCATGCTGCAACAGTAAATTCATAATAAACTCCTAAACACACATTCAATACCCTATTATCAAGTAACAGCATTGTGAAGAAGCCCACACGTACATAATTATTTTCTGTACGTGCAGACCCGTGGCGCAAAAGATCAGGCGCCACCTGCCGCATTAAACGTGAACTATGGCGCTACGTGGGATCACTGTGTGCCAGGTATTTCTGATGAGGGAGTTGACTACGATCATTATGATCATTCAAGTATTTTTGTTTAAAGCTGATGGAAAAATAACAGCTGCGTGGATAAATATGAATGGCCTTTTTTACGCTGTATGATCTTGAGGACCAGGGAAGCATGATATAAAAGGGGTGAAGGCTATTACTCAGAAGTAGAAAGTAAAAGACTTAATGACAATTATGAGGACTTACACCCTTAGTTATGGTTTAGAAGGTCTTACAATTTCATTTACCGCCTCACTAATGAACTCTTAGTAAAGTTATGCTAAACTTAAACCTCGAAAAATGTATGGTTAAACCGAAGTTAACACTAGTGTTCTTTACTCCGGGTTTAATAAGGGGTTTGGAGTTGTTGGATTCCGAGGCCATAATCCCTAGGTTCTGGGCAACATGAAAAATACTGACATTTGACAACAACTAATAAGAATGGAAGGAGACCTCAACTTTTTTGGAAAAAGGTTAGATGGACGATGATTTTGACGCTGTCTTGTCCTTGTGGCAAACCAAATCCAATATCTTGGAAAACGAAAAACATGAACCACGACTGTTACCCAGAACCGGATAAAGCTGGTCTCACACTTATTCGAACAAAGATTAACAAGTCATTACATTATGTATGACGTTGAATGAATATGTATGACAGTCAGTTCACACAAGTTAATGAAGGATTCCGAAACGGGCGACTGGCATTGTGATTATGTTGACGTGTGTTGGCGCCTTTTGTGTGGATGTGATTAGTTCCTGGAGTCGTGGGTAAGTGTCGTCGCATACCTACTAGGCACCTACGCGTCTAGAAGATGGATGATACGATTTGCAAAGTTGATGACTGTATCATGTAAAAATATTGTGTCCCATTTAGCGAGGAGTGAGGCTCAGCCTCCAAAAAAAAGTTTTTACAAAAAAAAAAAAACAAAGCAACCTGTTGTTTTTTTTTATTTAAGGTGACACCAATTCGTATATCACAACTTTTTATTTTTTTTGGTTGGGAAATTATCAAATAACTTCTCCCGCTCTGGGCGGAGCGGGAGGGCGTGTCAGACTCTTACTGACTAAATCCCACCCGTGTTCCTTCAGTTGCCTGTATGTTGATAGGGGCCACGGTATGCCTTTCGGACTTTACCACAACCCCGCAAGCATCGGCCCTAGCGGACCCCGTCAGTTGTTCTGACATTTCTTTCAGGCGGGCGTGGAACACAACCTGGGCCAGGTCCTTATCGGGCGGCGAGCTGCCCATTGCTCACCATTCCCCAAGCCCGCGCCTACGGTGATAACTACTTGCTATGTAAATAACAGTGACAGGAAGTTTTATAACATAATCAAAATACGTATTATCAAAGCTAACTCAAAACTATACTCAAGCAAAGTTAATATTTTTTTTATGGGAGCACCGCGCAAGCTTTTTCTACCAAATGAAAACAGAACTTTCAAAATCCATCCACAATTGACGAAAATATCGATGAACATACATACAAGTACAATTTTAAAAGTTAAAATTAAAAAAAAACCGTCACAAACATTTACTCATTTCTCTTTCCTACTCCATCATTAGACCCTGTTCACCATCTATCTATAACCTATTCATTGAGACCATTCCAATGAGCCCAAACACGATACCTGTGCTATAAGTTGGTAAGGGAGTTCGGTACCCTGCAAATTTCAGGTGATGCTGCAGCATCACTTCAGGGTTACTCTGTTCTAATATCATTGATGTAACAGAATACCAAATTTCAAATCGATCAGACCTGTGGAAAATACGCATAACCATTCATCAACTAGAAAAGAGCTGATAATCTTCAAACGGCAGAACCGATTTTCATAAAATATGTCTAAGACCCATCGCTAGAAAACTTGCTTTCAAATAAAAAAACTGTATTCAAATCGGTTCATCCGTTTAAGAGCTACGGTACGGTGCCAGACAGACACACAGCGGTTAAACTTATGACACCCCTCTTTTTGAGTTCGGTTAAAAATACATTCAATATTATAGCCGCCTCCTTTTTTGAAGTCCGTTAAAAAATAAGAAATGTTAACATAAATGTATTTTCTTTCTTTCTTTACTAGTAGAAGTTTTGTTCTTCTCGTGGAAGTTCTGTTTTGAAAGACGTCCTTGGTGTTGCAGGTCAGTCAGGTGGTCAGCTAACTACCTTCTGCTTGCTCAGCTCCTATGTTTATATAGGTACCTACCAGGATATCATAAATTATGAAGATTCGTTAGGTCTTGTGCAGACAAAGAACTGGGTCCATGGAATTAGTCCGGGTGGCCGGGTCTAGTCTAATAATAAGACGTAAATCTTCCATTTATTTATTTAAATACAAAAACACTTCTTTCTTAGTATTATGTCATTAGCAGAAACAATCTACCAAGCTCTCATAAGTAATGACAAGTATCAACTGTCACAATCACAACGTACACGGCTCAATGGCCTCCGATGCACGCACGCATTTAAATGTGACACGATCGCTGCAGAATCGCAATTAGATCTGACGACGGTGATAAATACCTAATAAGGACCATTCAGAGGTATTCATACATGATGTAGAACTATATTGATAGATGCCTTTAGTTAATAAAGATACAATCTATTAACTTAAGATAATTTGAATGAGGTCAGTTGCGTTTGTTCGCTTTAAGACAGAATCGCTTTACGACAGATTCGCTTTACGGCAGATTCGCTTTACGGCAGATTCGCTTTACGGCAGATTGGCTTTACGACAGAATTGTACACTCGTGTTGAAATGGAAAAATAAACAAAATAATAAATAATCCTCTAGACCGAATTTCGGCCATGACGACCAATCTCAGCGGAGACCAGCCTTCGAAACGGGAGATCTTTAGTGCACAAGTGTGTGCGCAAACACAGGTGCATTTTCTCTGCTCTCACTCTCATAGTCTGAGGGACGGCAATCCGACACGACCGGAGACAGCTCAGGCGCAGGACCAGCAACGTCTTAACGTGCTTCCGACGGGCAGCCGCACGGGGGCATCACACCGCCAAATTCCAAACTCTGGGCTGATACTAAGAAATTCCTAATGAAAAAAACCAATAACACTATGCCCGACCCGGGAATCGAACCCTAATTAGCTTAGCAGTCGCGCTTGTGACCACGAGACCAAACAGGACAGCAAAATAAGCAAAAATCAACGATAAAAATGGGCAATAATATTGCCCAGTTTTTAATTGCCCAATAAGGTTTAACTTGTGCATCTCCTGTTTAAATGAATACCCAGTCAGCAAGGTTGCAGGGTTCACCTAACATACTAAGGTACATCCTCATGAAAGGTCATTTGTAACGTTAGAAGGTAGTGAAAAACACCAAGGTTCTGAACGACATGACCTTTGACGAGCGTTCTTGCGATCTAATTAACACTCAATATTAGCTGTCATTAGCGCTCCACGCTTCCTACTCTCGATTGATTCGTTGATCTATTTAGATTAATAAGACCCTGCAAAGGCTCTTAAGATATTCGTGAATTATTAGCAAATATTTGCTACTAGCTGTTGCTCGTGACTTCGTCGGCGTGTATTTCATCATTTTTAAATACAAATATTCAGGATGAAAAATGGCCTATGTCCTCTTCCAGGTCTCAGGCTACCCATCTATCAACTTTCGTAATGATCGGTTCCGTGGTTTAAGCGTAAAAAGTAACAGATATAGAGATAGAGTTATTTTCACGTTTATATTGACAAGTATGGATTGATGGTAAAGATTAACGGCCGAACCCAATAACCAATTTTCAGTAAAAGACAGATCGCTATTGTTGGTAGACAGTGTAATTCTAAAATTCTATCTGACATTTAATGTCATCCACAATTCCGTAAGATTGCATAATCTCGGTCAGAATATCGGGACGATAAACCCATAGACAAATAGGTTTTTCTATCTCCAGTGTGCCAAAACTGGTGATAGATAGGTTATAGGGTTCGGCAGTTAACCGTCTAAATTTATTTGAACAATTGGAAAATGTGTGCTTGATTTGTAAATTAATTGTAAGAATAAGTTCCTGTTGATCCAATAACGAAGATAATCAGAACTAAGTTTTTGTAGTCAATCGTTCATACGCTTGAATGATCGCTCTATTGTCGCTTAATCAGAGCCATAAAAAACCTCTCAAGATTAATAATAATGACATTTCAGTGTTACTTCCACCACCCCCGCCATCTTGTTTCCTATTGACTCACAGTTATATCGCGTAGGTAAAGAGGTAGAGGTGACACATAACTTTTTATTCAACTCTTAAGTAAGAAATTTCATCAGGCTAACGTTCTTTGCACAACCATATTAATTCGTTGACATTAATAATTTATTTAAGAATTCTGTTGTGCGCCTCTAGTTGAATATCGAATACCATTAAATTGTAGGTTAAAATATGGCAAAAGAAATAGGTATGTACTTACTACAAATTATTGCAAACCCATCAAAAATGATAGCAGCAATAAGGAAGAGTAGTTATAAAATCAAAATAAACAATTTTATGCAGTCGATGTAACCTTGACACTAGTCCACTAGCTATATGACAGACACGTCACGATTTAATAATTAAAAATAATAATCCTGATACCACCTGACAAGGTCAGTGCGTTTGGTCTTCAAATGCAACTTTGTATGGTAACTCAATTACAAACTTATTTCAAAGGGATAGTGTTGATAATTGTTTACAGTTTACTCAAAGAATGACACATGTGACAATTGACAGCGTTCGATGTGGCCTTGCAGTGGCGTGCTTGTGCCTGCGGTCATTCTGTCGTTAAAGGCAAGTTACGTCATTACGTCAGAGGTGAGATTATATAACAATTTTCATATTATTTAGCATAAGGTATCTACTTTTTAGAGAAACCTACTTCATTTGTGGACAATCTGGTTAGACTGGATAGCGACTACAAGAAGATAAAAAGATATTACTTGCACTGATATCTGAATTAAAAAAATGGAATCATATACTTAAAATAAAATCGTAATTATGTGAAGTGGTGCTGGAATTCGTAAAATTATTTATTCGACATTTAAAAACTTCACTGTACTGCATTTGTTAAATTGTACAGCTATTTATTTCTAGGTTAACCTTCAGACCTGACTGAAAAACTTTGAACTTGAACAATTAACTAAACATTCTAATGCAATGCACTAAAATATTTGAATATGGTAAAGTTTGATGTGTGCATGTTATAGCCGCATAACACTAAAATTAATGAAACCGCAGCTGTTGAAATATTTAAATAAATAAACAGTAAAAACTGTAGGTTACACGTGTGAAGTTTCACGTAGTAATTTATTAGTAAGAATGTTAAACATAAAATCTTAACTTAAATATGTGACGATGCTTGGAGAGCCTTAAGAGTGTTCATAAAAAAAGGAGACAACGTCGCAAATAGCTGTCAAATATTTACCTGTTTTGTTTAATTTGGCAATATTACTGTAGGTATGGAAATATCGCTAACAAGTAAACTAGTAGAATATTAATAATGAATTGCAATTATAACACTGAAATTATGTTGTTACGGTTTTAGCATATGGAAAGTTTCCAAATACTTTTTTTTACATCAAATTTTAGTTCACTAGTTAGCAATATTCCTTATTTCCATACAGTAATATTGCAGTATAGTCTTTATTTCATTCAAATCGGTAGTTTCCTCTCTAAATTCTTTTTCAATTGAAAAGTTAAGTTTGTCCTTCAATCCTGGTTTGGAAATTCGGGCAGGCAAGCAGGCATAGCTTTGAGATGGAACCTTCATGGCGAAAAGCATACAAACTCTCATCCCCTGTATCACCCCTATTAGGATTATTGTTGAGACAGAAAGTACCCTATATCCTTCTCCAGGATGCCATCTATCTCTTTACCAAATTTTATCAAAATCCGTTCAGTGAAAAGGTAACATACAGACAGACAGATAGAGTTACTTTCGAAATTATAATTTTATATTAGTAAATAAATTAGTAATTAGTATATGAGTAATAGTATATATAAGTATGGATGAATTCATGATTGACTGCTTAGCTGCATGAAAGTATAGAGGAATGATAATCATTTATAAGGTTAATCAAAACAGCGAAATATTTGACAGCTATTTGCGACGTTGCCAACTTTCTGAATAAATGCTCTTATCCAGCTGTCGAGTCTTACACCTAAATAATGATAATGTTGAAGATGAAGATAATTATGAAGATCAATCGTTATGAATACCGGTGCTAAACGAAGGGTTATTCAAGTAACACGTTGGACATCTAAATAATATTTCGTTGAGATCAATTAGATCTAAGAGATTGTTTGGTAAGGAAGGATTTCGATAGAGTACTAAAAATCGTTGATTAAAGATGAAGAATTATGAAAAAATGCTAAAGCTAGAAAATAAAACTGGCTTTTTATTACTTGATAAAACCTGTTGACTCAGACAAAGCTGATAAATCTATATCTATCTCTCAATAAAATACCTACCAACAGATAATATATAGATAAGTTATCTAAACGAAACTATTCAGCCTAATTAATTTTAATTACAATATCGTGACGCGTCTGTCCTATAGCTTCTAGTTAGCGACTGATGTCAAGGTTGAGTTAACTGCATAATATTAGTTACGAACACTTAACGCCATTGTTTAGTTAACTTAGTGTATTAGAAGATACATCTGGATATAAACATTTTCTTAGATGTACCACAACTTCTGAGGGCTTAGACAAGTCAAATCAAATCAAATCAAACTATTTTTATTTCACATAGACCTACATGGGCACTTATGAAACGTCAGAAGCTAGGTGCACGGTTCCAATTGGTCGTTTCCTATGGAGAAGAGCCGGCAAGAAACTCCACGGTTAGTCTTTTAAAAATAATTGGCTTTTACAATTTTTTCAAAAAACAGTATGACTAGGTATGGGAAGACAGTGTAGGTACTTCAATAAGTACCAGGTACTTAAGAAAATAGAAAATGGTCAACAAATCTACAGTCCACTAAGCTTACAGTGTTCTCACATTCACAAAATAGAAAACAATCTATACAAAAGATATATAAATTAATAAAAATAAGAACCTCTTTTAATTAAACGCAATTACATTATTGGTATTACAACTGTAATAAATCTGAATAATTATCATGTGCAAAAAAGCCACTAATAAAGAGTTGAAATTAACTCGTAGGTATATAATGTCAAATAATTGAATGAATATGTGAAGGGCGAATGTAAAAAAAAAAAAGATAAAAATAAATATGGTAATTTGGGAGCAGTTAATAGACTCTTACATAAAGTAGCAAACTCTTTCAAAGCATGATGTATTTCTACAACGACTTTCAATCAATTCAAGTCAATTCTGTTGACATCTCTTTGAGGCGCGCGTGGAACACAACGCGCCGTCGACCCGGGCCTGGTCCTTATCGGACGGCGAGCTACCCATTGCTCACCGTCCGCAAGCCCGCGCCTACGGTGGCCGGGAATTGGCCTGCGACTCCCGATGCCCAGGGCGTATCCTCCTGCGGCGGTGAGGCGTGAGGGCGCAAAAATTGCCTCTCCCTCACACGTTCCGCCTCCTCTTTCGCGAGCATTACCGCTTCGCAACAGGAGGTGACGGCCTCCCTAGATATACCGGGAACATATCTAGTCTGTCTGAACTGAATGGTTTTCGTCTGCCTACAATTGCTTCGTATCATTTAAACCATAAAATCTATACATCAACTGACAGTGCGTCCATTGCTGAATTTTTGTTAGTTAAGACGATGATCTCCTAAATAATCTCGAATAGAAAGAGTGAATTCCGTCATAGATCTCCCATCTAAGAAAGAAAGAGTAAACCAAGTAAGTAAGGAACCTTCCATCTTTCATCTGGGACCTGCGGGTTAATTGCGTAATACACTTACTACGGAAATGCCTTTCATTTTGACAGTTCAACATCATTAATTGCGTTATTTACGTTGGTTTAAGAATTTCCTTCAGCAATTGGGATACTGGTTCGGTTTAACTGAGATTGAAGTAAGGTAAGTATCATCATGAAATAGATACAATTTTCTCAAGAGGAACTTAGTAATTCAATAGCATTCATTGTGGCAAGCAAGTAGGTACTCGATATTTGATGTATTTATTTACAGCATTGAGGTTTCAGTCCAACGTGACAGGTGGATGTACATCTATTCAAACACGACTGATTTTATTACAAACGTGACTCTAGAACTATTTGAAGTTATCAGCAATTGGCACACTTGTATTATATTCTTGTATGCCTGGTACTGTCAAGTAACATAACTGCATATAGGAGTGGCTGCTATTGCCAATATTCATGGCAATATTCGTAGTTTTCGGAGAAAATCTAAATAACCTCTTATTGAGAATCCGCAGGTAAATTATCATTATTTCCTATTTAACATAACATGACGTCACACCTTGTTTTCTCCTTAAGGGTTTAACAGAGGTGTACCTAAATACCACATTTCGCCACTTATGTTTAAGTCCCATGTAATAGGGGCCATCACATTGCCATCAACCGGGCACAAATTTGAATAAACGCAATAACACTACTTGAACTGGGATTATGTGATTGGTTATTTCCTACTTCGTTTCACACTTATCCATTTTCTGGGAACACCCATGGCATTCCCACACAGATTGATAAGTGTGTCCAAATATCCTTTTTTTGGTATTGTTCGTCGAGTTGAGCTCCTTAAGTTCTGAGTTGAGCTCCACGATTACTGACAAATGTTTGCACTGACTGGACAGGTCCACTCAAATCTGTGTGGTTCTTTCCTCAAAAGATCATTTCAGACACTAATCTACATGGTCCTCATATGGCCTGACCAAGATTATGTCTGAACTTTAAAAAAGACTGTAACCTCTGAGTTTGTTTCGGCCTTTGAAAGAAAGAAAGAAAGAAAGAAAAACATTTATTTGAACACAGTTCGTGAAACACAAAACACAAATAACAAAGATAAAATAAATAATAATATTTAAAAACAACAGTGTGTGCCTCACGGCTGCGCCAAAAAGGTTCATTTCAGCATTAATGCCAGACAGATGCTGTCTGACGCTGGTTTTCTAATGAACCTATAAGAACAAGTGACGGTGAGTACAAACAGTTTCAACATACCTAATACATAATTTGTATACTAAAAAAATAAAAATAAATAAATAAATAAGCACGTAATCAAACATAATCTCAGAGTACTCAGATAGGAAACGCCGAACTCATCTAGCTTATTTTTAATATTTTTTTTAAATATAACGTGTAAAAGTGATCCGATATCATATTTACAGAATGAACATTTTAATTTTGTGAGTAAGAGTAAAAAACTGTGTCCATCTCCGCATCAAATATGGCTCTGAGCCAATAGCAATTTAAAAGAAAAATGGCAATAAGTAAACGTCTTTAATAGCTATGGGTTCCTAGTACCAAGACCCCACGGCTTGAAACAATAAATCGTATGCTTACTTTACAAAATCCCCACATATTTTACGTCAGTTTCCTGAACGATAGAGCAGTTTACTTAAAATAGTGCATGTCGCAAGAGTCGATTTGGTGCATGCAAGCCTTGGCGAGTTGGTGACAGTGACATTCACCGTTATCGTTTAAATAAAACAAAATATCTGGCCTCATTATTGTTTGCATAGGCTTACGATATTGCTTTTGTGATTTAGTTAAATTACAAGAGTTTTCAACTGTGTTTGTTCGAAAGCCACAATGTAATAAGATGGAAGGCACGTTCTTAGTGGACGGGTCTGACGATATATTGCAGATAATTGCAGAGGTTACTGCTTGACATCAGATGGGTCATCGGCCAGGTCAACATAATGCCTTGTTTGAAATAAAGGGACAGTGCACTTGAAACTGACTCCATGCTATTTTGAGATCTTGAACTTTACAGTCTCTTTTGAGATAGTGTGTTCTATTTCTTCCTTAAAGGCGGCACGGTTGGCGCAGTGGTTAAACGATTGACTGCAGCGCTGCGTGTCGCGGGTTCGATTCCCGCACGGAACAAATATTTGTATGACCTATAAGTAGTTGTTCCGGGTCTGGCTGTTTGTGTATGTGAGTTTAAATGTTTGTAAACATACCCACAATACAGGAGAACTTTCTAATGTGGGGCCGCAGTTTTTTCTGGGGAAGCGCATAGGCTCCTCATGCAATTTGAAGAATTCTCGCAGTTATATCAACGCTCTTCGAACCGATTCCTTTGTTTTAATTATTTAACATCTTTATTAGTAATGATGATCTCGAAAATCTGTATTATTAATTATTTTATGATCTTGTTTGCCGTTCTTTTGACCCGTAGTCGCCTTTGAAGGAAAATAGAATTTTAAATCTACATTTTGTTCTTCGAACGAATTTCAAGTACAAAATAAATCTTAGTTATGTCTTCTAGACGGCAATTGTCTGTCTCAAGGTCAGCGGTAACAACCATGATTATCATAACAAAGAGAAAAACAACGTGACCGCCATGTCTCAGTAAGAAATGTTGACTATAGCTGATAAGTGGGTAATGTTAGATGTTGTTATTTCTCTAGACTAGGTTTTCGATCTTTGGCAGTAAATTGTTGTTATGCAAGAGGACGGCGTTGCTGTCCTTACTATTTCTTAGCTTATTTTTACGCATATGCCCCAGAGGGAGGTAACCTAAGCAGCTTGATGGATGACAAATGAGGTGTCGTTAGATTCGTCTTGTTATAGTGACATAGGCTTTATAATATTTATATATTGCATTTACAAATACAAAAAAGAGGGAGGGGAAGGTTAAAAAAAAATACAACAATATTGGTACCAAAGAAAAGCTAGTAATGAGTAAATACCAAATATATGGCAAAAACACATAACTGAAAACAGAAAGGCTCGTCCCCTATTATATGGGACTTAAACATAACTGGCGAAATGTGGGTATACTAGGTGCACCTCTGCCCAACCCTTCGGGGTAACAAGGCGTGATGTTATGTTATGAAAAGAGAAAAACAAGCATTTATTTATTTAAACTTTATGCACAAGTAAAAAATACTGTACAAAGGCGGACTTAATGCCTGAAGCATTTTCTACCGGTCAACCTTATAGTGATGCAGAGACAAAACATGGCAGGTGCCACATAAGGAATAGTTAACTCGAAAAAGAATACATATTAATACATAGATAGATACATACATACATATAAACCGAATAATTTTTATCAGGAGAAATAACGATAGGTGGAGGAGAAAACAAATCAGCAAATCAGCGCTGCAATGATTCTACCAACTTCTTACGAATATGTTCAAGTGCCTTCACTTTGAAAGATAACATATAAATATATAAATTTTAATCTATAGAATTTTGATATTGCAGGGGACCTGACCTGAAATATGGTGTAACTTTTGTTTGCCTGCAATACCAAAATTCTACAGATTATAATGCTTATTTTTTTCTTTTCAGGTTAGTGTTTTTCAGTTAGGTTTTTTTGTAAATTTACATTTAATAACAGAACGTCACAACTACTACGCAGGTACTCGGCTCCTAAAAGGGCGGTAATCGGCGATAAATTCCATGTATATTCTTTCTAATTAATACTGCTTTCACCTGTACTGACAACCAATCTTTTAGACAGCGATTTTCTTCCAAGCTTGTGCTAACATGAGAAGGGAAAATTTTAAAAGAGTTTTGTGGACAGGCTTAGTTAAATTTTTATATTTTATATCAGTCAAGGGATGCTCTTTAACCGTCTCTGTGATCAAGTGACTAGACCACTTGTCTCAGACCCAGAGGTTGGGGTTCGTTTCCCAGTGGAAGCAAATGTTTTGCTCGGTTTGGATGGTGGTAGGGCTTGTTCTAAGTCCGCCTGGCTAAGTACCACCATCGTATCTAAGTCTGGCGCCATAACAACAATGTTAACAGCATTTTTGTGTTAGAAAGTCAGTTCCTCTGTGGTTGAGGATTCCGAGTAAAGCTCGCTTCCACCTTCGGCCTGGCACTTATCATCAGGTGAGATGCAGGCCAAGAGCTTGGAACACTTTGTTTCTTTGTGATTAATTGTTGTCAGTGTTCGCATTTTGCTCACTGCCCTTTCAAAATACTCCAAAAGCACAACATAATTTAAAAAAACCAGTATTTTTTCCCGGATACAAGCAGTTGCAAGTTTTTCAACACATTAGAGATATTATTTAGAGCAGCGGCCGCAAGGTCGGTTGGTCTATGCCGCCTTCACTTTACCGACACGCTTATATACTATAAGCACTGACTGTTGTATTTACATGGCTATTTGTCTTTGCGAACGAACAGTTATTGGTGTACTTTGATGATGTTCTGGTAGAAAAGTTTATTTTATTTCTCTTCAATCCAAAGCATCAGCACCCTAATTGCGTAACACACGATCAATCACAATCGGTTTCATTTTGATAATTCAATAACATCCATTGCGTTATTTACGTTGTTGAGAATATATTATTTTCGAACATATGAAGCAATGGATTAGCAATATCCTTCAAAATCATTTGATTAAGAGTGTGTTACGCAATTAGGATGCAGGACGTAATAGTATAAAAACGTAGTATTTAAGTGGTGATGAAATTGACCTTCATTCAAAAAATATTGGACTGTGGGTTTGGGTGGCTAAAGTGCACTGATTACCTGGAACTATGGAAGGACTATGGCCTCTGCCTGATCAATGTTCATACGCACACGAATGAAAAGGCATGGGGTGACTTGCACACTCAATAATGGGCCCCCGAGAACGGTCGCTAGCACAAAGTGTCCTAGCGACATGGGGGCAACATATCCTGAGGTGCTGTTATGAGGAGTGGAGAGGTATTCCAGGGCTATCAGGACAATCCCGGAAGTACGGTCAAAATCCCTACCCGCATCTTACTGGAATACTTCCTTCCTCCGAACACATTTACTCTTGCGAATCTCCACTCAAGCCGGCCAATAAAGATAAGAATGAGGTGGTAGCTCCGTTCCTCGTAAGTGTTGATTCCAGCCGGCCAATAAAGGCAAGCCAGAGGTGAGGAAGAAGACTTCGCCCGGGAGATAGGGTCCGTGGGGTCGCTACTGCCCAAAAGCTCGCCACATGCTGCCCTGCGGGTTTCTGTATCTCTCTTGGTCTAGCTCCTCATCCTAGGCCCATTCCGGCAAAGTAAACTCTACCGGCACAGACCTAGAATTCGGAGCGCGCAAGCCCCACCACGACGTCAACGTAGAGATACGGCGGTGGGGCTATTATTATTGTTTTAAGTCTGTTAGTTTTTAAATCATGTAAATATGTGTGTAAATAATGTGAAACATGTTCGACACAATATGTTCCATATCTAAATCTAGACCTTTTTCTAGATTGAGTGCAAATTGGATAGAATTGCAAAATCTGCAAGTAAATTATATTGAAACACATTAACTTACTATGTTATTACATAGATATACATAGTGAAGCTATTAAAATTTTATCACTACATAACGAGTTTAACATTAAAGTAGGAAGTATCGAGAAGGACACTTTGCCCTACTTGCAAAATAGAGAATTTAAACGTAACGTATCTATCATGTATACTTAGCGGTATTTTGTCGATTTAGGATCGAAATATGGCTAATTTAATAAGTAATAGGTAGTACTAAGATTAGCATTATTGCGCAAAATAAAAAGGTTTAAGTTAAACTATAAGAAACAAAAGACAAACTATCGTTAAACCTCTTTGAATTCATCTCAGAACCAACCAGCACATTTCCGTGGAAAGCAATTTTATTGGCCTTAAAAATAAAATAAAAAAACTTTGTCAATAATTACATTTACGTTTACAAATCGTTGAAGGGATTCTAAAGGATTGTTTTTTGAAATGCAATTGTGGTATAGTAATTTTATTCTAGGTGCATCGTCTACACATATAATTATTTAACTAATGTACGTACTAACACAAACTATTGTAAAACAATTTAAAAGAGTAACGGTGAGGTTTCTTGCCCATTCTTCTCCATACGAAAATTACCTTTTGGAGGGGGCGACTAGAATCAATTATATTATTTTGTAAATTTTGACGTTCAAAAGTGCCATAAATGGGCCTGTTTGAAATAAATGATTTGACTTTGTCTTTGAATGGCATTCCCATTGCGTTTCAAAAAACAATCCTCCACCAGCCAGTGGATTTCGCAGCAAGTTCAAACAATAAGATCTATTTATACGTAGTAGGTAGGTCTTGGCACATAATTACAGTAATTTAGATCGTTTGCTGAACGTGAATTAGTAAATGTATCTATTAGTGAGCTGGTATATCGAGGTTAGGATATCAATCAACGAAGGTTGTGTGAATTAGCACTTTGAAATAACTTCGCTGTTTTTTCATACAGTCAGTTATTATCACGGTCTGATCATTAATAGTAGATACAACTATAATTTTTTTAAGGTTATGTTTATGGAAGGCCTGAATTTCACGTAATCGTTTTTTTTTATGGGCAGATGAAGACCTTCGCGAGAGTATTTCAGTTTGAAATCCAATATGATTCCCCTGTTTTTGGAGCTGTATTTTGATGTTCAACTTGCTGAACGTGCTTCAGAAAGTTAGGACTAGGTTTGAAGAATATAGATATAGGTGCGAGATTCAAAAATACAACCGCATGTAACAAAATTGTATTACTCTCGGGGCGTTTATATGATATATCTATGTTGATGATACTTTAACGAATATTTTTAAGATTTAAAATCTAAATTATTCGTATCATATTGTTGACCATAAACTAAGTAATTCAAGGAACTCTAAAAGTGATATCCAACCTCAGTTTCATGCACAAACTATCGGCTGGGGGATCTAAATACAAGTTTTTGTGTTGGCAACGCGCAAACATGTACATAATGAGTAAAAAGTCAAAATGGACGCGTGCGCAAGTAAACAGTATAATTATTGAGATAAAACCGTGTTAGTGAACCCGTGGTAGACCTTGAATTTTGTAATACAATGTTCCGAACGTATTTTTGTAGTTTTACATAATACTCGCTATTTTGTTGAGACCGTTCCTTTTCCTGTACAATAACGTTTCAGCCATAGATATTCGCAAGTTTTAATAATATATCTATGGTTTCACCAGTCACGGATTAGTACCAATTAACTTATATGGGAAAACAAATTGATTCTTTATGTTATTCTGGCAGCAAATGCTTTTTCGGAGACTGAAACGGGGCTTTAATGTACTAGGTATCAATAAAATACTAATGATTGGGTTTTCCCATACTTGAAATGTATAATCGAAATGCTAGGATATATTTGATGACACCCGTATCACATAACATTCATACATAATGTTTAAGTGGTGGTATCCCTCTTTCGCATATTTAAACATTATGTCGTTTAAACACATCATTGTCAAAGTCAAATCATTTATTTCAAATAGGCCCATGTATGGCACTTTTGAAGGTAAAAATTCACAATATGATATAATTGATTCTAGTCGCCCCTTCCAAAAGGTAGTTTTCGTATGGAGAAGAATGGGCAAGAAACTCCACCCTTACTTTTTTTAAATGTTTTACAATAGTTTGTATAAGTACGTACATTAGTTAAATAGTTATATGTGAAGACGATGCACCTAGAATAAAATGCCTATAGCACAATAGGTAAAAATAATTAAAAATGAAGCAATGAAAGATAATTTAATTATGAGATAGATACATTGTATTTGGACGACGTCGCGACGATTCGGTTCACGTACGGGAAAATCCAATCATGTAATTGATGTAATTGAGACAATGTGTTTATGCTGTGGAAGTGTATTTAAGCATTACCGACAGTGCAAAGATTATTATGGATCGTATCCCACAAACTAAACTTTTAAAGAAAGGTATGGAATTCCCACGAGAAGATGGCTATATCAATACTGCCTCATGACAGATTGTACCACAATAACCAACAGCTGTTATAAATAGTAAAATGAAAGGAGGTCCTCGCCCAGCAATTTCTGCATTGTATGATGTATGAATTGGAACATATTATTTAAGTACTGATGAACATGGCTTTTTCCAAATTATACGTTTTGCTGTACAATTTGGTGAGGCGATGCCGTGTGGCGTGATGCCAGTAGGCTTGTCTGAATGTCTGCATTTCCTGCTAGGTATGACACACAAGTTATATTCCTGGTAGCTTCTCATTCCTTACAAGTAGAGAGTTTGTGGCTTAGGTACTAGGATTATCTATAAACCAAAGGTTGCTGTGCCGCCAGCCAGGAGTTTTGAGAAATCAAGAAGACGTTACTATTTTATCAACATTTTTAAGTCGATAGCTGGATCTCCAATCTTTAATTGGAGGTCCAGCTATTTAATTTAATCAATTTAATTCCAAAATTTAATAAACTTTACATTCAACATACAAAAATATATTACTGACCTCCTGAGTCCTTATTTATTTGAACGTGGGCTCAACACCTATACCATTTTTTGCTGCTTGACAAATCTTTTCCGACACGTCCTTCTAAAAATTTGGCAACAATCAAACGGTAAAGTATTCATTAAAAATAACATAAAAGAACACGTGCAGATGTGAAATTGAATAATTTCATTAGTAACGGCTTAGCTTTTAGAATAGAAATGAAAATTACACCCATGGTGAATTCAAGAACATTTTGTGCATAATTTTGGTAAGCGCTCACGGCAATTCGTATAAAGGTTGCTTTGGCATTAAGATCAAGTTGTGTTTGCCATTTTGTCCCGTATGCCTGATAACAAATAGACCTCACCTGTGTCCTAAAATGGGGCTTAGGTTTTGTCCGGATTAGGAGAATCGTTAGAGATGCATGTTTCGGTGTTTGTGGCGATACCTCTGCTGTAAAAATCTCAAAGTGAACGGTAAACGTAGTGATTATATACTCTCTGGTGAACGGTTTGGTCAAGTAAGCCGTCAAAAGTGTCAATCCTAATGACAGCTCACTAATTCTAGCTAACTTCACGTAAGTTTTTACGGCTTTTACAGAATAGCCGACTGTTCATCGAGTAACCACATGTGTTGGGGCAGAGTCTTCATTCGATTATAGCGTTTTTATTATTTAAAAAAAAAGTTCCTGGGCGACCGAACTCAGCTCGGGTGAAAATAGAGAAAACGAAGCTTCCTATGGAACTTTCATCAAAATCGTTTATCGAGAACGTGACTATGTTGTTTTTGTTAATAAAAAAATATAATTAGTCACAGGTGATTATAATTTCTAACATGGATATATAAAATTTTAATACTAGAAAACACTTAATTTTTATTTATTATTCTTCATAAAAACGTGATTTAAAAATACTAGTTTTATTACAAACTAGTTTCCACAGATATTTGTTATAAATTAAGATTTTCTAATATACATCGCAGATTCGCGGCATATTAGTACTAGGATGGCATAAGGTATAAAACGTTCGATAATTACTATTGGTCAAGGTCGACGGCGTTATTATTGAATGCGATTGAAAATTGAATGTCACGTGTATACACGCGCGAACGATTGAATGGAATGAATAGATTCGATCAGTTGATTTATTTGTCAATAGGTAATTAGGAGGTAGTAAAAAGTTTGACGTTTATGTTAACTAGTGTGGTGAGCGTCCGGGATCCTTTACCCATTCGAAGATTGCTTATATTTTTTTCTTTGACTAATAACTACTTTGTATTAGATTTTAAAGCTTCTTGAATCAATTTATGAATATTTAATCTCCTAATTTACTTTAATGGACAGAAAGATGCTAAAGTTGAGAAATATAGAATGTGCATATTTAGTAACTTTTTTTGCTATAAGACATAAATTGATCCGTTCTTAATAAAAAATATAATCTAATCGGACAACCACTAGACCACAAAATTTTCTTGACATTTCAATAAATTATAGCAAATCGACAAACAAGCTACACTGCCTTTAATAGCCGTTCGTTAGTAACCGAACTGACTATGTAATTACATAAATAACAAAATAAATAATCCCTATAAACATTTCTAGGACTTGTGGCAAGTAATTGTTTTAAATTGACATAATATCGTAACTTCGGTTTACAACTTGGGTGGCGGTTAAAACGGGAATGCGTTTAACCCTTTTTTTGTAGGAGCATCCCTACAAATTGGTATGCCATTGATTGAAGTAGTGATGTGTGTTCGATATGGTGGGTGTTTCCATTTGGATTTCCTCGCTAATTTCCCGTTTTTTTTTTACGTTATTTGGCAAACCATCTCCCAAAACACATGCACCTCACAGGGATTTGCCGAAGCGTTGACAACATCACGTGCCTGTAATTTCACTCAGTGTTATTTGAAGAACGCACAATTTAAGTTGGTGAATCATGAAGTAATTCCTATTATTCCACAAAAGGTTATCAAGAACTCATTTAAGAAAGCGCCGAAATCTTATGCGCCTGTAATTCTACCGAGTGCTATTTACGGCACATTCATCTTGCACTGTATTTACAATCGCTCCATAATCACCTTTTTAACTTCCACAAAAGGGTATCAACAAAACCCACTATCAAAATATACGATGAGAACGAAAGTAATTTGTCTGCGATCCTCCGAAACTCGAAAGTACTCCTTAAACGTAGAATTTTTTTCCCACACACAAAAAACTGCTTCGTGATTCCTTTACGAACGGTAGCGAATGAAAATAAACGAGAAAGACACCCTTACTTTCTCGGTGACCTCCGAATGAACAAGGTGAGTTCCCGGGCAATAGGTCGTTGGACCATGTGACCATATTTGGGCCATGCGCCTGTTCGATGGCATAGGGATGGGAAAGATTCGGAGAGAGTGATACTACAGGGTGGCAGGGACATCGACGCGAGAACTGTTACCATGGATTCAGTACATTATTCTGAACCCCTCTGTGTTGAAATTTTTCAACGGTTATAAAAAAAAAAATCTGCTGTTCCATACATTTTGACCGCGTAGGTATTGCACTTTTCTATGAAACAGCGTTTTTTTAAATAACCGACGAAAAATTTCAACGCAAGGGGTTCAGAATCATGAATTAAAACCATGGTAAAAGTTTTCGCGTCGATGTCCCTGGCACCCTGTATTTTTCGACGTATTAAAATTAATCGGAAAAATACTAATCATTGCACTTGGACAGATTTAGGTACTTATTTTGTAGAAATACCACAAAAGGCCAAGTGCCGTTGGCTCAATAGTGTTGAGTAAGGCGTTTAATAGTTTATTTTTAACCTTTAATCAAAAAACTTCTCATCAAAATAGACTAATAAAAACTGCTCTTCAAACTAAGCTTACATATTCGTAATCTTAAGTTTTTTTGCACATGCCGCGTTTTGTTTTGTAAATAAACCCGCATTAACATGGCACAACACTACGGGAGGCATATCATCGGATTGACGTTGACAAGGAGCTCGACAATACCCAGAAGTTTGTCTTTATTGATGTTAATATTAATGAGGAAGTTTAAACTCAACGAGGTACTGTTTTAAAGAATCCCAGTTTGTTTATTTTTATATGCAAAATCTGGCGGTTTTTGCTTTATTTAAGGATCTAGCTATCACTCATGCATAGTTGATATAAAGATCGATTGTTCTATAAAAAAATCCATGGGGCAGTCAACTCATTTACTTATTCAAGGATTTATAAATTACAATGACTGAATTTAAAATGTAACTACCAGTACCCTAATTGCGTAATACACGATCAATCATAATTTGTTTGGATTTGAAATAGATTGGTAATCCATTGCGTATTAAACGCAAGGAATGTTGATAAACTGTCAAAATGAAACAAATTTCTCATAATCGTTTACGAAAATAAGTTACGCAATTAGGGTACAGGGTAGCATAAGATCGGAAAGCTTAAATTGACTCAAGCGGAACGAACGGAGGTACCGTTCCTTCCCACTGGGGTATTCATTTCGAAATCTAAATAAAATAAAACCTTCAAAAAACATGGTAATATGGTCAAAATAGCACGACAATCGTCTCGATCAATGGCCCAATGTTGTTGACCGAACAACCGCTGAATTTTAACTTTATTTTTTTATCTTTGTTTTGGTAATCGGGCTGAACAAAAACTTTCGCTGTAAAGAGTCCGGATTATTGCGTTATGTAGCTTATATTTTAGGAAATGGATTGAAAATGAAAACAAAAAATAGTATTGGATAAGTGCCTGAAATTGTTTAAATGGTTAACGCGAAAAAACGACTGAAACACGATTCCACGAAGTTATTTACTCACGAAATACAATAGTTGGTAAACATAATTAAATTAAAACATTCTTTTCAATCATTCAGTATTCTGACAATCGTTTAAAGTTGACAGAGTTGTTCAAAATTATGATTAGTGCTAATTGTGTCCATGAGTTTTCGTGCAACCGAACTTGATAACGATAAAATCATTTGAAAATATTTAATTGACCCTCTAAAAATACTTATTTAGTTTCTAATGATGTACGCTTTTTTTTAATAAATGAAGAATATTTATAAGAAACCAAAATGGGAATTACGTGAGGCTCACAAAACGAGGCACATAATAATATATTAGTGTGTTCATTAATATTTTTAGGAAATCCAATGTGTACTACGATTCGGTACGTCCTGTGTTAAGGGGTCGTGCACAAAATCGACTGATTTGATCAATTTTGTTCATTAGTTGTGAGTAAGAGAAATAGAATTTAAACAAAATTATTTGTGATTTGAAAAGTCTTTGTCTTTTACATAGCGGAAAGGGATTTTTCAAATAAATTAAGGATTCGTTAAATAGATAAGGAAATTCACACATATACACACACTACACTATTGTCTATTATTTCTTTCTCATTTCTTCTTTCGCAGGTCTGCTGGAAGAACTTTCTTAAGAAATAAGCAATACCTTTGTATTCAAATAATAATTAAATATAAGAGAAATGACATAATTATAATTTGAGTTTGTGTACATAAATAATAAAATAAATAAAATTCGCAATAAGTTTTCCAAAAAATTACGAAAGACTGACGTTTGATCGTTTCGTTAGAAGAAACTACTTTTGATTTTGAAAATTAAAAAATATCATCAATATGTGGTTTACTTGTATATAGGGCAACCACTTTTTCCAACTTCTATACAAAATATTGTTGTTTTTTTTTTTTTTTTAAAACCTTTTATTTTAATAACCTTTTTTTGAATTTGTATTTATTCAAATTATTTAGCAAGCCATATAAAGAAATTTAAAAATCACACATTAATCTTCAGCTATCCTTGAAATAAAATCAAAATTGTATTTAATGATTATACTATATTTTCATTAAGCAAATCAAAGGCGTAATAAACCATATTTTCGAGAGCGCAAAAATGATGCAACTATTAGCGGGTGCTGTGACTGACACGAATAGTTTAGCACCACGAAAACTGTGCTTTTATACTTATACAGACTTAATGTTTTCAAGGCTTCTCAATTATTTCAAGCCTTCTTAAAATTAGTTAAGTTATTGACGAAAAATGGTTTGTTCGTGCACGGAACCTTAAGTAAACTGGCATGCAAAAGTGGCCTTTTAAGCATTTTTACCTAGCTGTATAACCTAGGAGTCCACAAGTTTTGACGTCGACGTGCACCGACTATAAAGGTAGTGGTTAAAAACCAACTCAAATCCTACCTTTTAATCACGTTCTGTATTCACAACAGCACAATACAGTGCGAGTCTTTATAAAGTGAACATATCAAAATTAGGGAAACTACACTCTATTTTATCGACGGGAAAATTATAAAAAAAAAAATATAAAAAAATATTTGTAATTTTTATGATTTTTTTTAAATTTTGGTTTACACCTGTTGACCCTATTTACATAAATCGTCATAATTTTTAAACTAAGTGTTTTATCACAGTGGAATAAATTTTGTGATGATAACTAATAATAGGCCGTACCCATAAAGTAAAAATGTCCAAGAAAACTAACCCTACAATTTTACAATTAAGTGAAACTTAAAGAAAATCTGTTTTTTTTTTTCATCATTTTTACAATTATTTTACAATTTCTTAAAAATTCATGGTATTAACCCAACTTTTTTTTAATTCTAGCTTATTCTACATGGCATTAGCTTTCTAAAAGTAAAAATTGCACGTTTATTACTTAAATACAATTTCAGAAATCAGCGTTTAAAAAAGCAGTTAACTGAATTGAACTGGAGGATGATTAAAACAAAAGTATTTTTCTGCATAAATGATTTATTGTCTTTAAAAAATTAAAATCAAATTAGCCTTATCATAGATCTCTCTCACACTGTATTAGCACACACTGCAAACGTTCATCAACACTTGGTATCATAATGACTGCCATCGAGCCACCTTTCTCCTCACATTAAAATACCTAGGGGCTTACAAAACCTAAACTTGTTCTGCATTTGTCACCTTATATGCAGTGGTTGTACCAAAATGTACGTCCTTGCTACCTTATACGAAGGCTGTGCTGCAACAATCATGATATGAAGCTGGTATTAAGGACAGAAGGCAGATACATCTTTTGGGAGGCAGGTTTTTAAGAGAATGTACATGAGGTGTCCTCGAAGGTGGAATAGCTGACTTAGCTATTATACCTTCGCAGCAGTCATGTGTTCCTGGTACTTCCATGTAATGGAGGCGAGCAAATTGTCAATAACCAATAAATGTAGTGTCCGGGAAGTAGTAGCAACTGCGGATTCCCTTATGAAAAATCCCAATAACATTTTCCCCGACCCGAAATTGATCCCACCGAGTCCCAAGCAGTGGCGCTTGCAACCAACAAGAGTTCACTAGACCAATGAGGCAGTACTGTAATGCCCTGAATAAAGAAATTCATCTAATTTTAAGGCCATAGTCCATTTTGATGTCTTCTGAGAGGGCACGTATGAAATTAAACCCAGTATTTACATACAATGGTGGCTCAAATTATCAGTGTTCATAAGAAGGCTAATTTCTGTAATTAGAAACGTTCAAAATGTAGTCACAATCTCATCTCAGTGACAATCAATATATTTTTTTTTATCCCAAATGTAACCAAATCACATTTATTTTTGAGATTGAAATTGTTTATTCTGTAAATAGGATATCGGAATTACTTTCACACGTCATATTAAAAAAACAAAAAACAAAAACACTCCGGGAGTGCAGAAGTACAGAAGCGAAAATTTGCAAAAAAAAACGCGTTGATGTCTTTTACTCCACGCACCGCGGTAATCAACGCGTTGATGTATTTTTAATGGTTAAAAGCTGGTGTCATCACGGTGTCGCGAAATCAATGGTTTAGTCCCATCTCAAAAATGCCCAACGCGCCTAAAGAAGTTTTCACTTCAAAAATAAGCTAGATGGAATCGATATTTCCTATCTGATTAGCCCAGGGAAGAAATTGCGAAACAAAGCCAAGAGACTACGAATAGACTGTGAATTGCCCCTCTGTTCTTCCCGAGTGCACGTATCCTGAGATTTAAACTGAGTTCAAGATTTAGGTCCATATAATTATTTTATATCTAGCAACTTACGAAATTAGAATGATTACGCAATCAAAACTTCCAATATTTCACTTCATTACAAAACATAAACTTAAAATCGATCTTCCACCATTCGCTGCATGCACTTAGCACGTAATACATATAATTACTGGCTCCAGTAATAAATCGTTATTGATTCCATCAGATCAGAATACTCCTATGAGCTTTAAGACTCGCTCACGATCGATTAAATTAAAATGTCATCCTCGAATAATATATTCGCCAGTCTTATCTACAAACAGGTATTTTGTACAGTTACTTCTAAAAGTGGTAGAAGAAAATATAATATTTTGCTCGTCTTCTCACGACTTTAGCAAAAATAGCGCCATGGTAAAAATATTAAGCAGGACGGTCTGCCCACGGTGTTCTTAAGTTCGTGGCGATTTTAAGAATTTTAATATTTCACGTGGGAGTTATGAGATTCACAAAAGATTCAGGAGGGGGGGGGGGGATAGTTAAATCTTCTGAACTGACTAGCGTCCTGTACCCTCATTGCGTAACTTATATTTTCGTAAACGATTATGACAAATGTGTTTCATTTTGACAGTTCAACAACATTCATTACGTGCGTTATTTGCGTTGATGACCAGATTTTTTTTCTAACTTTTGAAGCAATGGATTAGCAATCAGTTTCAAATAGAATGTGGAAATGTGATTTATCGTGTATTACGCAATTAGATCTACAACTGGTACCTAAATTGAAACGTTATTTTAAATTCCTGACAAAAGTTATTGGCTTTAAAATAATAGTGTTACATTGTAGTTCTGCAATTTTGTTTGCGGCTGTACAATAGATGTTTTGAATTACTTTTAATAAAGTTTCACAAAAAACGTTCCATCCGTTCCGAGCTTATCAATGAGAAACGAGTTCGCCTCAGGCATTACCACTGATGCACAGTAATATTATATTCATATTTACTGTAACATCTAGCTGTACGTGTGAATACTTGACTACGCTTGCGTATAAAATATTTAGATATTTTTCCTCTCTGGAACGTACTCAACAATATCGTGATTACATCTATTTTTTTCCTAAAACTCTGTTTAGGAATCTTTTTTTTTTTTTGGGTGGGAAATCATCAAATAACTTCTCCCGCTCTGGGCGGAGCGGGAGGGCGTGTCAGACTCTTACTGACTAAAACCCACCCGTGTTCCTTCGATTGCCCTGTTGCCGGGGGCCACGATCGGCCTTAGTGGACCCCTTCAATTCTGCTGACATCTCTTTGAGGCGCGCGTGGAACACAACGCGCCGTCGACCCGGGCCTGGTCCTTATCGGACGGTGAGCTACCCATTGCTCACCGTCCGCAAGCCCGCGCCTACGGTGGCCGGAAATCGCCCCGCGATTCTCGACGCCCAGGGCGTCTCCTCCTGCGGCGGTTAGGGGCGTGAGGGCGCGAAGTTTGTGTTTAGGAATCTTGGCGTCACGAGACAGAATGGTGATTTTAAGTCCACTCAGGAATTAATATTTGGGCTATAAATACAGGGAAGTCTACTGTAAGAGTTGTTAACGGTTCCAAAAGAACAAAATCTTTATATTAAATAAAAACATTAAAAACAACTTGACCTCTTGGATACCAATCAGGCGTTAATATTAAGCTAATCTCAATTTTACTGTTTTGTGCAATCCATACAGTGTGAGGCCACTATTTTAATAAACACCATTGAAAGGAGAATTTTAAATGTAGGCGTTAAATAAACTATTGCTTAAGTAACGTGGGCCTCAAGGTGCAACCGACCTCTGCAGTTCTGTCACAAATCTTTCTTGTTATTTATGTTTTTCTGGTACCTGTTGGTGATAAAATATGCATTTCTGTTGTCATTTAATTTTAATTAATTAATAGAATGTCAAGGTAGTCCAGTGCAGTCACACATCAGGCCTGTTTTTCCTGAAGGATTGAGCCTAATTCTACCTACACCCACATTTCGCCAGTTTTGTTTAAGTCCCATGTTAGTGTCCCTTTTCCATGTGTTCCATGTGTTAGGTTTCTTGTAGGAAATTCTCAGTTGTCCTGGTCAAAATATTTGGTCCTATCATACTCAATTTTCCGATATTTTGTCCCATATGAGCAAAACTGGGTTCACATCCTTACAAAATCATTCTTGCGGGGGAGTCTGAGATAAAAAGCGAATAAAAGTGTAATTTTTTAATCCATTAAAACGTTTTCACTAAAATGTGCACTCATGATTAATTTCGCAAAGCGAATTTGCCATAAACTTCGTAATTTAACACTTTTGTGACATTTCAAAGACACTATTTATTGAGTGACAAAACAAGATGTTTCACATAACTGCGTGTGCAGTGGACCAAGCGAAAGGTTACCGTACAATAATATACGTAGTATCATTGTTTGCAGACCAGCCCATTACGTAAAGACTTATATTTGCAATACGAAATGCTGTGACACGTATTAATCTTGTAAAGTATTCGATACATTTACTTGTCTTTAATGGGGTCATCAAATGGGGATTTTAATATAAATTCTAGAGATTTTTACGCTCCATATGTTTTAACGCAAGTTTATGTAAAAAAAAAAATGTTATAAAAAAACAAGTTTTAAAATGACAGTTTTTTCCTTGTATAACTTAAGACACGTGACCTATTATTATACATTATTGATAGTGTTAAGATGGTCAAAAGGAATTAAAATAATTAATAAGTTTTAGCTCTCTCATTCAGAGCTTGGATGCTTATTTGCCTAAGTTATGTTTTACATTAGCATAATACCCCTATAAAATTAATGCACACATAATGAGTACATCTTTATTACTCAATCACGCTCACGCTTCACTAGGTAATGTAGTTCTAATATCAAAACGAAGGCCAAACTAAACATACATTAATAACAATTATTTGCCACAAAAAGCATTTTCATGCGAATAAAATGATATAATGGAAGCTTTAATAATGCTTAATTAAAGTTTTAGTATGGATTCGCACAAATAAAAACGTAATGAGGTCATTAAACCTTCGATGGATCATAATGATACTCGCTCGCTGTGTTAAGTAAAAGTATTGAGTGGTGTATGAGAGGAGCGGGTGGCGATTTAGACTATCTTTTTCATACATAGAAATTTTTTTCACTATTTGTGGCATGCTTTCACTTGCCAACTCCATTCGTGGCGAAATAGATGTCTTTGCTGGTTCCGTTGCCTCAGTAAGGACTAAACTTAGAGATTTAGTTGTATAATCCCCAAGTAACATGGAACAAGGGCAAGAAGATGATAATTTCTGGTATTATAGATGATGTCTTTGATCTTCTTCTTCTTCTTTGTCGTTTCCTCAATGCTGAGGATCACGACCACATTTGACGTGTCTCCAAGCTATTCGGTCTTCTACAGTGTGGACCGTTTGGTAAATGCTGCCTCCAACAGCCTTCTTGATCGCGTCTGATCATCTCACCGGTGCTCTGCCTTGAGTGCATTTTCGTTCTACCCGGCCTGGTAACATAAGTCTTTTCAGACCATGCTTAGGTGAACACATAATAAGTCCGAAAAAGCTGAGGTCCTGGCATATTGTAGATAGCCGCTTGTTGATGTTGAGTCCCTCCAGTATGGATTCATTCGTTCTCATGGCGGTCCATGGTACACGAAGAAGCCAACGCCAACACCAGATCTTGAAAGCATCGATCTTACTGCTTTCGTGGCTTTTAATGCACGATGTGCCTATGATAGGTTGATTTGAAATGAGAATGCAGAAAACATTTTAAAAAAAATGAAATTTTTTTCGAGCGGCCATTTATCTTTCTCTTCAGTTTTTGATACTTAATAGCAAATCTATCGAACGATTCAATAATGTGTGTTGGTTCTTCGAGTATCATATTTTTTCTACTTCGGTCCTTATGGTTCTTCCAACCGTATTCTCTGTCCCAAATATTTACATCATCAATGTGAAAAAAATGTTTTCCACTCGCTACTTGGCTTCGACTTGCGTCGCCGCAAACTAAGTTATGTTACTGGCAAGTGACCATTTGCTTTCGTAATCGGTCCAGTAGCCACAACCAGCGCGCCAATGTGGGACATATCGACACACCAAATACGTAAACATTATCATGTTCTTGGTCCAAGGAGGTGATAGTTTGGTGCTAAAATTGGGGCAAGGATGTGGAAGGCACAAAATCGTGATATGGCTCAACTTGGGAGAGGCATATGTCTAGCAGTAGAATTGTTGTCAAAGAACGTTCTACTACGAAGAAAGATAAGCATATTTTACACATAAACATGTTTAACTTGGGTTGGAGCTTATATAGTGAGAATATATCGTAATCCCACTTCTACTTTTTACTACTTTTTAATCAAATGATTTCAGTAGTAATAATTGTAATTACATTTTAAGGTACTTTTTTATCAAAAGTTCTCGCCAGTACCTTATAAGTGTTTTTTTTTTTAAATCATTTTAAGTAATTTTTGCAAATAAACTAATTATGTGGAACCATTCATATTAAAGACCTTTTATGCAAAATATAGATATTCTATTCTATTCTGGATAATTATAGCTAATCACCGTTAAATTGATCGGTAATAGAGGTGAATTCCAGATAAAGCCGATAAATTACGAACATTTCAACCATTTTTTCTGTAACTAATTGAAATCCCGAAAAATATAAATGTATGTGTATACACAGCAGAAGATTCTCAACTTAAAAACAAAGAGTATTCAAATGTAGCGGTAACACCCCACATACGAACTACGCATCAAAAATTCATGACGTCACACAAATCCTGCATCGCGCAATTAGAGTTTACCGTGCGAACGACACACAACCTTCGGGCAGTGGCCCGCCAGACACAACACTCGTCTGGTTGGAGGCTCCTCCCTTTTCTATAGAGAATGAGTGAACTTTATACCCTGTTCCTCATGTCTCTAAACTAATATCGAAACTACTGAGTACGGTCAGTCTGTTAAGTACGGTCAGCGTCACAATCGAGGCTTTGCGACGCGACGTCTTGATATGATCACCTACATAATATATGCCTAGATTAAATATTGATAGATGGATTCATGGATCATAAAAAAATCATTAGGGTTTCACAACTATTCATACAATGATGGTTACCTGATGATCGCGACGTCCATATATCATGATTTAGATTATCATCTGAACTTTGAACTAAGCCTGTGTATGACGAGATTGTATTTAATAATGATAGCCTGCCTGTGAAGTGTGGTAACAGCACAGCATCCAATGTATACTAAAATTTTGAAATCACTGATTAAACTGAGATGAGCCATCGTGTGGTCGGTAATAGGTTTTTCTTTCTATGATAAGATGCCTTAACCCTGGAACAATTACAGGATGGTACAAAAAGTGAGTTCACATACAAAACAAAACTTTAGGATAATCGTCAAGTTTCATTAAGTTATTCTGTTAACGATTAACTAAGAAGATAGGCAGTTAGATAGAATATGCTTTATTGTATACCAAAATGTAATAAAGCTTATTCATAGAAGAATAAGAGGAGCATCATGGACATTGGGACAACGCCACGTGTGATTAAGAAGTGAGGTCGAACGAAATGAAAGTATTAGAACTATGTTCGGCCATTACAAATTTCTCCACTCAAAAATACCTTGCAGTACAACTTCATCATTTGTGTTAAAATGTATCAAATCTAGTAACTTTTATTTTAAATCGAATTGTGTTTTTTATTGTTACAGGAAGTTTGGTGCAAAATGCGGTCAAAGCCACGGTTGTTGGTGATGTGAACAACGCAGCTGGTCCAATGTACGATAACACGATACGGTATGAACATTTAAAGTTATTACAATATAACCGCTACTGCAATTAGAAAGATGTCCCTAATAGAGCAACTACAATTAACTAGTATAACTTAATAGAACTGGTAACTATAAAAGGTTTAGTCTTCAAATAAATTTATATAGTTTTTGAATAAACGACACCATTATTTTAACTACATATGCGAACATTTCATTGCTATATATTTGAAATGTCATTATCATCATTTAAAATTTATTCTTCTATCAAATCTATATTCTGTTTACTGTCGTATAAACTAGAAATGGGGAAACATAAAATTAGTCTATCCATTTCATAAACCGGGTCTAAGTCGGCAAAACTTTTTACAGATAAAAGCAAAACCGATGATACCGAAACGCAAACTGCCGAGTTGACGGTAAAGCATACAGTCCCCGAGGTACCAAGTTCCGGGTACCTCATTTACCCAATGACTGATGAAATTGTCAAGTCGGATAATGCCGAAGATGGCGATAAGGTAGCCAAAGATACGAGAGTCGATACCGAAACGAAGGAAACGAAAGAAACTAAGCCGAGAACTGTATCATTTAATAGGGACGTACACGTCAAAAGATTCGGTGAGTCAACGAATATCGATATCTAACTGACTCGGTTACATCTCTTACTTTTAGAGAGGGAACTCTATCGTTTAACATACTAATTTTTTTCATTTATCTGTGTATCGGAAATCTGACAAAAGATGTTGTAAATAACAAAATAATAACCGATTCACCTTGGAACTAATACATTCAAATTAATAAGACTAATTTTAACAACGTTTCCTCTTTTTGTATTTAGTGTATCTTCCGCCGAAGCTTGTTATTTTTAATTTAAAATCCTGTATATCTATTAGTTTTATATTGTCGTTTTGCCTTGATAAGTCTTTGTGATTGGGTTTCTACAAATTGTACGATATATGTATATGCTTATGTACATTATTGTGGAATGTGTATGTTGATGTTTTGATTTATTAACATAATACGGACTTGATTATGCATTCTTCCATCATATCGGCATTAAAATACGATAGCTCATCCTGTTGATAGAAATACACTGTGAGCAAGTTTGGTTAAGTATGTATGTTTGACTACTATTGCACACGACGTATCTCTCGGTGGCTCTTCAATACGTATTACGGATAATAATTAAATGGATGAAAAAGGGTTATTAGAAAACCAATTTTATGCCATCCAACCACATTATCTAATTCGTCTTAATCTTTGACACATGAACATAAACGTTAAACTTCAAAGTGTGTCATCAATATACCGACCAACACTTGACAGAATATTTAATTGCATAACCCAGACAAAAAGACAATACAAGAAATGAGGCCATACCAACAAAAATAATAAAACAATATAATTTGATCATAATTGTCTGCAATTGAACATGGCGAATCATAATTGGTATATTTTAACGAGCGGTCACAGACCATCACTTATTTAAAAACCAAATATTTGTATAGAAACAGTTTATTCGTGAAATTGAGACAAAAGTTTAAAATGAAATAACAAAAAGATAACGTTATGCGTAATTGTTAACTATGCATTTTGTAAGAACGGGTTTATCTTTTTTGTGTATTGGAATATCAAATTGATGCAGGACAGAGTAAAGCCACAAATCGTTACTTGTTGTTACGAAAGGTTTTGCATTTTGTCTAGCTCATATTAAAGAGTCTCTTTCAAAAGGTTTTCCTCTTTATGTAGAAACTTGGTATTGTGAACAAGTTCTGAATCAGGCCAATGTGAGTAAGAAACAGACCCTTAAGAAAATTCTTTTAATTCTGAAATGTAGTAAGACTTTTCCAATACCAAGGACTAGTAAATGTAATAGGCAGAAAAAAATATGAAATTAAATATTGAATGATATTTGAATGAAGTGAAATATTTCTTCCAAGGGAAGTTACCATTCATAATTGTGCTTCTGATGAAGTGGATCATCTCATGAATAATGAAGTGTTAAAGGATCGCAATTTTTATTATCATTCAAGAGGACGTTACTGCTCTTTATGCGCATGCTCTCTTTAACACATGAAAAATTTCTGCATGACTTTTTTTAGGCTATTTGTCGAGTTTGTTACTTGTTTGTGTTAGTGACATTGTTTCTCCGAAACGACCGAGTTGACTTAAATGTGGTTCTTTAGAATAGTTTGTGTTACTTAAAAGCTGGTTTTTAGGCAGACACCATCGACCTTGACCGTTGTGTGTCGGTATGGTGGACAATTTAAAGTAAACGAATATTTGATTTGGACACAGTGGTTTTACTCATTTTTAAAATTTTGGGTAGCGTAACCATGTCAGTGATATTTTTCTTTTAGACGGCATGTTCTCTGCCAGCGTCTGTGTTTCCTTCCATTTATGACACGTCTGTCTTCAAAGCAAGAGTGAACGGGCATCTTCTGGGCACGCTCGTTCCATCATAGACCTCATCCATGGCTTTCCATCAGGCGTGATCGAGGTCAAGAGCAGGCTCATTCAGCAATAAAAAATAATAAAGTGTACGACGCGATTCGAAGATGATGCTCCGCACCCATATGTTATAATTCTTACCAACTTGCAATTTTAATACGTTATCGAAGACTTTTTAGCTGTAAAACTATTTGACCGCCGCTCAATATCCTAAGGCTGTGTAACACCAATAGCTTGATGATACGATGATAAGTTTCGTTGATTTTGCGAATGCTGGATATCGAAAAGCCTCGTTACGTAAATCCTTAGTATGTCCGTGCTAGCGATACCGCAGCGAGTCTAGGCTCGCTTGCTATCGAGACATCTGTCCTCGTGTCAATGCTACTCATTCGGTAGGAATGCTGCTCAGAATAATGATCAGTGTCACAAGGATGTTACAAAATACCTTTCTTGAGAGATTTTTCTTAGCTCATTTGAAATTTTGGGGGACGAATTCTGTTTGACGTGGAGAAACGTCATTTGCGATTGATACAAAAATAACCTGAGGCAATCTTTACGAGTAGTCTCGAAAGTGTGACCACCACCTTTGTACATTAATGTTACGCAATTGAGTAGCAGAGGTCAGATGGAGGTCGCTTCCTGTAAAATACTGCACTGAATCAGGTTAGATTGAAAGATGACCTCAAAATTGTTGGGAATTTGCTAGGAAGATGAGCTACTACGCTGTTAGTTCCTTGTTCGAGGTCACGTTTAGAAATTTATATTTCAGCGCTCCTAGAACATTGTCAATTTTCCGATATTTAATTCAATTGATCGAGTTTCTTTATTATTAAGATCGTCACAACCATCGTCATACATACAAACAGTTTTTTCACCAATCATTGTTACATCTTCATCAATAAATATGTCATGTTTATCCTTATTAAGTTCCACAAAAACTATGACATGAACATCATTGTTTTGTACCGTATCGCGTTTATAACAGAATAGTTAATCAGTAGGGACTGACAGATAGTCATCTTTACAAACAAGCTTTGTAGTTTTAATTTTTTTATGGTAATATTTGTGACATCACGAATTAGTTGATGAATTAATTCATGCAGGTATGACGACTGACTGTAGTGATAAAATAATTGTTTTTATAATAGCTCTTTGTAAAAGAATTTAAACTATATATGTAAGTATGTGTAATCATCGTTTTGTTTCCGTTTCAAGTCAAGTCCGTATAATATCCTATGCGTTTGTAATCTTGGAGCAATTGTTTAAGCAGAGATTTGCCCTAAATTCGGATAGACCTGGAACCAGTTCCATTACTACAATTTAAATCCAAAATATATGCAAATATATTAGGAAAATATGAAGTCTTACGGCTTTTCTAGCTGGTGGCAAAACTCATAATTCGCGCAACACTTTTCCAACTTCACTATCCTTATAGTGTCCTTACCTTACACACCACTTAAATACAAGGACATTCATACTTACGTCACCGAATTTCCCAGACACGTCAAGATGCTAAATACATTAATCTTTTTTAGTCTTTTTTTAGTCAATGTTTTAGTTATTCATAGTATTGGGATTATTTTTTATTCAAATTGCGAAACAATTGTTGGGACGATCCAGTTGTAATAAAGCCATAGTTATGCGGACTCTGTTCAATCTTGAAATGTTGCTATCCTAAACAGGAATAAACTAGATGAATATCACAAGATTCAGTTTTCAAATGTTGGTAAACTTCTCAAAATTATCAAAATAATAATGTCACTCGAAAAATATAGAACGGTAGAAAAATTCAACTAAGAATTCCTAATTAGAGAACTCTACAGTTTGATAACCTTAGGTTTCTTGGTGGTCAATATCGCCTTAAAGTAATGCTCATATACATATTATGTACCCTGTGGTAGTATATATTCTCAGTGCTATACTTTAAAACTTAGTCTCTGTTGAGCCAATCACAATTACTTAATAATTAATACCAATCCATTCGGATACATTAAGCAACAGAGAACAAAACACGTTCATAATTTCTTCCCCACACTTCCTTACAATAGTAAAAGTGCCCGCTCTGCCTTCGGGCTACTTTGACCGGTTATTATACAATACAATATGGCATTACCACATTCTTACATACTCGTAGATCTTGTATGTGGAGATAAGGGTTTACGAAATGTGTCGAGAGCGCCAAATTATTTTATAGGTTTGTAATCACTTGTCGATACAGCGGCAGACCCGCATATTATGTAACTACGCTTGTGTTACTGGTCCAAAACAATCGGAATATTTCGAAAAAAAATATCTTAGTAAAGTATTTACACTCACAAAGTATCATTATGTTTCATAAGGATTATAGCCGTCTCAAAACACGACAACAACATTACTTACTATTAAATCAATACTGCTTTCAGTTCAGAGGGCCTAAACAAGTGGGAATTGCTTTCAAACTGTTTTGATTTCTACAATAACTTTCAACAGGTCTCATAAATTTTAGACTTTTCGCAAATTGAATGTAAATTTTTGTTTTGTAGTTTAGTTTTTCGGTTTGATTCTTATTAATTAGCCACAAACCACATATAGGAGAAACCATTGGTAAGGGGAGGAAAAAAACTGCTAAACTGTTTCATATGAAAGATGGTTTTATAGATTTTCGTCTATCGGATAATTACTTTAAACCTATAACAACATTATTTAAGTTTCATCGGCATTTCGGTACCTCAGTACTTATCAAAGTCACGTTTAGCAATCACTCCTTTATAAACCAATTTAATCCATCTCTTTCAAGCCAAAGGCTTCAAATCATCTTCATCAAAAACAAGGCGTAATTCTGACACAACAAATCGTAAATCATTGGTCGTCAGTAATCATAACTAGAATCGTTACGTTTGATAATTGGATTGGATTCTTCTAATTTATTGTGACTAGCAATAAATCTTATGTAATGTATTTAGAATTATACTTTTTGTATGTGTTAGGAATTAACTTGTTTCTGGAGATACTCGCCTTGGCCTTGGGATACTTGATGAGAAGATAAGCACTGACATAAGCCTACGCCACTTTCAGGGCGAAGGGAAAAAAATGAATGAACCGCTCAGACCGTTTGTGAGTTAATAGTAGTAACAATAAGTTGCTAAGACATAAAGACTCTCCTCTTTATGTCTTTTTTTTTCATCTGCATAGCAACTTATTGTTACTACTATTAACTCACAAAAGCGTCCTTATGTTTCCTAACAGTTAAAAAAAAAAAAGCTGAACACAAAAAACATGTAGATCAAAAACTATCAAATAGACTCATTACCTCAAAAATCGATTATATCGTTATAAGTGGGCCCACAGTCATACCCTGAGGCACCCATTTGTGTCTTGCGTAGGGGGCGAGTCCTCTGCAATCTGGCGATACTCAAACGTTCCGAAAACGGCATGCGATGACGATATAAGACATATAAAGACAGTTTCTGAGTCGGCATTGACCTAAACGAAGGAGCCTTTTGTGGTCAACCGTTGCGAAAGCCACCGACAGAAACATTTTCAATGAATGTTAATAGTAAGATTGCGAATTTTGTTATAATTAATCATTTTATTAGTTTATTGCGAACGATTTCATTTAATATGCGTAATGGATGTGGCTAGATTGACAAATGAGTTGTTTATCGCTGTTTTGAAGTTAAGTAAGTTGATATTGGAATATGAAGAATACGTGGGTGATTGAGTGGCAACCTGTCACTGTTATGCTTATTTCAATCTTTACCATAGCGTAATGGCTTTATGTGGGCTTAAGTGATGGCTTCTTCGCACTTATGTATGCCTAGTACCGAGTATAAAGTTTTATTCAATTTTACTTTTAAATCCGCGTAATTTTCAAGGTAACATCTTACAATTTCGATTCCTTTGACCATTAAGTTTTCAGTAGATTAATTAATTATAATTACTTCCTCACTTCATTCTTCGGTATAATAATTAAATTGATATTATACGGATTACTCATGCAACCTTTCAAATCAGTGCAGTCATTTATAGCTGCGGCGTGAACTATAACCGTAAATATTTATTATTATTTCTATTTTTTAAGAGGAATGGGCAGAGCAGTCTTAGCTGTTATATATTTTCCCTCAATTTTTTAATCATTATTATTGGTTGCAGAAATTCTATATTTTTTCATGGTCATCTTAGTTTCGAAACTTCTGTACTCTATTATTAACATTTGCCTCCGATTTCCATCTTCATTAAGTCCTGTTCTCAAATATGTAGGTCAATCTGGCTAAATATTTGGGCCCGCGCCCACTCGGCCCACTTATACTAGACCCGAAGAATAATACCAGATGTTTTACTACCAATTCAGTGCCATTTGTACAGTCAAGCATAGTGACAACAAAACAAACAAAAAAAACTTTAATCTTTTAATTGTGTTGTTCCTACCAAGTTCTGTATTCCTATCTTACCAGTGTTCTGAATACCTAATGTTAATTTTTTAAAGATAATTTAATCAACCATGTTTATTTTTTTATTTTAGAAGTTAGTACCTACTTGTTAACGTAATAATTATAATCACGTATAAAGACTGATTCAATCAATACCACCGTGCCACTAGCTATAAGATTGTAATGATAATGAACAATAATCTGTGATTTTTACTATAAAGTACAAAGCGTATACTATATTAAAAAGGATAAGTACTTACTTGTTTAATTATTGATTTATCTATCCAAATATTATTTAAATTTTACACTTTCTGTGGTGCAAGCGTTAAATCGACACTTTTCTGTCTGACTATCATCGACGTTTTTACGCCTATCAAAACAGAAATATCCAGGTATTATTCTTCCGGTCGAGTCTAAGCGGGTCAAGTGGGCGCGGACCCAAATATACCGTTGTCCATGTGGGCTCATCAAGGATTTTAATCTACAAATGCCATTGCCATCAGTTTGTAGGCTGCTGTCAGGGCTTTCTCGTAACGATACTTCTTGATATTACTATAATCGGTGCAGCTCATAGGCTCCAATTCAGGCAGGCGTTTTAATTTGTATAAATTATTTCATCACCGTTGCTCTTAAAACGGTGAAGGAAAACATCGTGAAGAAATTATTATGTCCTAGAAGGAACGAAAAATTTGAAGACATGTGACATCTACCGACCCGCAATGAGTCCGCGTGGTGGATTACGGCCCACTCTCTCTCACCGAGAAGAAGCCTGTGTCCCAGCAATGGGAACATTATAGGTTGATTATTATGATTACCATAATCACACTAGTCAAACTGATTGTGTGAAATTTAATAATGGATTGTGTAAAAGATGACTGGAAAGGGGGTGACTTCAGAGATGACGATTAATACAGATATGGAAGAAGATAAGAAATATATGGAACACATGCTGCGTCGACACCAAATAAATATGGATAAGGGCAGAAGTATGACAGTAGTCAAATTCTTTTGTGATGATGAAGTATTCGGCTCTTCACAATGATACCACCACACATTGAAGAAAAGGTTGCAGCATCCTCTCACTAATAAACTTCCCATCAAACTACGATCATTGATATATGCCAAGTTAATCAATAAATGTCTATTGTAACTATTTGTACTGATTATTGGTATTTTTAAAAGCCGCCGTTCAAACTGAAATTATGTTAAAATTAATTTGGGTTTTTATGATTCCGTGGCTTTGATAGAGTTTGAAACTCTTTGCCATCTCAACGGATATATATATATATATTGTTAATAAGATTTACTGTATCTACTATCTAGTCATCCCACATAGTAAATACTTCAAATTGACCTTAAATAACCGGTTCAGAGTTATCTATCTTAAATAGACACTGTATATTGTTTCTATGCATAGCACTTTAATCTAAACGTTGCATGTTGTGTATGTTCATTTTGACATTGGTTTGACAAATTGTTTCCGTAGGATATAGGTTATTAACTTATCGTTCCTTGCAAAAAGTGTTTCAAGGCACAGTTTTTGTGATAACCATACCTATTTGTGTAAGTAAGCAGCATTGAGCTGTATTGGATTGATGGGGATTGGTGCAGGTGAAATGGTTGGGACATGAGTCTTGTCGGTGATGGGTGGAATGCATAGCATTTCATATGTGGGTCGAAGACTTTCAGTTGTAATAAGCCACTCTCCACTTGGAGGTCCATCACTGACTGTTAAGAACTAGAACAATTACCTCACACATAAAACAAAACCACTCGATTATTATCTCTGTGTTCCATTTCTATAAATAGGTTCCTACAAAAAGTGATCAAATCTCCCATAGTACACTCTTCCAAAACTGAATCTAGCTAAGATTCGCGAGCATCTTTTTTGTGTACGAACTCGCCCACGTTAAAACGGAAGCCTCCAAGGTTCACTGCCCACTAATGACTATCTGCCTTTGTGTATCAATCTCCTAAACACGGACACGTCAATTTAGCACCTCTGCTTTAAGTACTATGTGTTTAAAAAATAAGGAAACTCATAGGAAACACTGACCTTGTGAGATGAAAATGAAAATTCAAGGGCAGTGGATTTTTGGATTTTATTTTTTTACTTTCCTTCTTTGGGTTTTTTATCCTTTTTGCTTTGCGCAAAATATTATTACAGCCTTTACGAGTGGCGATATTAACCGACGTGTCTTGGATAGTCAGCTTCACTACCATTTTGCTAATTGGCAAATATTATAACCATTACATGAACTACTTTTATGTAGTTTGTGTCGAGCGATACGAGAATGAACGTTTCAACTGTCCAGAGAAGGCCCAATGCCAACAGTCAGATAATGTATCTCATCATATCAGATTCCTAGAAGGCATAACATTTTTGTTAACTTTAAATAATTATTTAAACAAATATGTTTCAAGTACTCAACACTCTAAGTACACATACATATTTCACAATCCCACACAAGAACTGGATTATCCTCTGCCGAGGTTTGTTTGTCATCATTTACACGGATATTTGTATTGGTGACTACTTTGATCAAGTATGATTGGAAGGTGACTAAGTTACTTTACGTGTGTTCATCGCTTTAATGGTCTCCTTCTTTTTGTTGATCACCAGTAGTATATTTAGCTTAGCTGAGACTGAATAGATTATCCAGTCGTCAAGGTTGGTAGTGGGTGCTGATTGCACAGAGTGCTTCGGCCGTATGATACTCGTGATTTCTCTTTTGATTCTTGGCAGCAATAGCATAAGACAGCCTGCCTCAGTCAGTATTTCAGGCAGAAAACTTTGTGAAAACGATATGTGCTTTTCTAGATGGGTTAATACACTGTTGTTTTTAAATATTATTATTTATTTTATCTTTGTTATTTGTGTTTTGTGTTTCACGATCTGTGTTCAAATAAATGTTTTTCTTTCTTTCTTTCTAATACTCATTATTTTGAGAAAAGAAGACATAATTATTATATATCTACATTTTGTTTGTTTTTAATTACCATTCTGACATTAGGTACAACGGCTTCCATTGGTGCTATTTCTAAAAAACCGGCTAAGTGCGTGTCAGACTACGCACAATTGAGGGTTCCGTAGTTGGGATAAATTTATCCCAAATACAAACTTAACATTTTAGTTGAAATACATTCCAACTGTAAATGCAATTTTGTACGCACAATATTGAGAGATTTATCATGTTATTTTAAATCCATATACTTCTTATAGGTTTTCCTGTAATCTATGAAGGATTCTTCCTCCTCCCATTCTCTGTAATTTTTTCAAAACTTTTAGGTTCAGTAGTTTCGGAGATAAGGGGATTGGGAATGGTCAATTTTCGATTTGAGATCCTTGCAACAACTTTCATGATGTCACACGATGCAGTTTGAAAACATTTGACACAAAAGTGACTCCCATATTCAAAATTCATTTATTAACGTTACACATTCGTGTTCGGGCCATTACATTCGGAGCAAATTGGATGTGACAGTCGGACAGACAGACACACTAGTGATCCTATAATAGTTCCGTTTTTTCCTTTTGCGGTACGGAGCCCTAAAAAGAACAGTCAAAATAACTCTACTGAAAGTCTCCTATTCTTATACCTACCTTATTATTTTCCAGACTACTAACAAACATGGAAAGCAAACTACGCATTAAGTAAACTTGTTCTTCGTGACGTATCTATGTGCCCAGATGTTTATAGTTAGCACAGGTGGTCACACAAGCAAGGACATTACCTTCTACCAAGTGCAATACTGACATCAATAACTGAGTTTAACGATGTACAGTCTTGAGCATAAACATGTATTTACTTGGCAAAATTCAATAGCGAGTTTCTCTTGAAATAACGATTGCAAATTTGAGATAAGACCTATTTCATAATAGATAATAGCATGGGTTCGATAAAAAGTGAAACAAAATTACTATAAAAACTTTAGGAAAAATTGCTATTGAATTTTGCCAAGTGTTTTTGCTCGTAACTTTTCGACCTGCTTGGCTCGGTCAAATCAACTCAATCTTAAATCGCCGTTAAGTGTCATGATATGATCTCACTCTCATTTTATTGTGGAAGATTGTAGCGACAGAAATCCATAAACATCTCAAAGTTAAGGTTCATTTGAAGATTTCGGTGCCGCGGATGATGACATCAAGGTGGAAACTACTGAGTGCCTCGAAGATAATGTTTAACAGCCTATTGCTATTTGAGAATTTATGATAATGCTTAAGGAATACGGCTGTTAAAAAGCCTACAAATCTCACTGCTGGTCTTTTATTTATTGGTCAGCGGAGATCAGATGACGTAATCAATCTGCTTAGTCTTTTCCCAACTATGTTGGGGTCGGCTTTCAATCTAAACGGATGCAGCTAAATACCAGTACCCTAATTGCGTAACTTATTTTCGTAAACGATTACGACAAATTTGTTGCATTTTGACAGTTCAACAACATTCTTTGCGTTATTTACGTTGTTGAGCAAATTTTTTTTCCAACTTATGAAGCAATGGATTAGCAATCTGTTTCAAATCGAAAAAAAATGTTATTGATCGTGTATTACGCAATTAGGGTACTGATAAGATAAAACAGCAGTTCTGAAAAAAAAAAACTGGTTTTTTTTTGTAATTATAATTGTAAATTTTAGCTGTAACAGTTCCTCTTTTTATAAAGAGACAAAACTAGCATTGATCAAACGACTAGTTCGATCAAGTAATTGTGTTTCGACGATTTCCGATTTGTTTAGATTTCCTCATTTTTTCTAGTGTTCAAGCTTATCACGAGATCCGATTAAGATATTTAAAAATTTACGTTCAATTTACGCGATTAAGGATTATCTTAATTCCCCAAAAATATCTCAAAAAGTCTTCTCAGAATCACCGGTGACAAAATAGAATAAATTCCATTTATTCAATATATTAATATCCTTGTCTAACTGGTATTAACAGTTATTGATACCGACGTCTTGTGTAGACAACGGATTATCATTGCCACGGTCACTGAGCGTGTTTCTTACTTATAATACATACATATTAATTATATATATCAACAAACATATAGTGGGAGATTTGGGTGTCGCCAGTGGCGCTAAAAATCAAATCATTCATCAATCTTAAAAAATATATTTTCATCACTCCTGCTCTGAAAATACATACTAATTATACCAATTAGAGGGAAGAAACGCCTTTATCCCGCCCTTCAAATCCTTTTATCCCAAGGTATGGAAGTTTGTATGAAAATCCTTCCGACCCAAGGGTGGGTCGGAAGGATTATGTATGAAATTCCATTACAAGAGTATGTATGAAATTCCATTACATACCCGGTTTTTCTTTTTTTTTTAATTTGTCAGCAGTCATACTGCCAAGAGACAATACTTCAGGTAGTCAGTGGTCCCGGAGGACACGGTGGAGCATACGGTGGAGGTCTGTCCAGCTTGGGCGGAGCATCGCCGTGTCCTCGTGGAGGCGATCGGCGGCGGTGATCTCTCGCGTCCGGCCCTGGTTCAGGCCATGGTACGGAGCGAGAGGAAATGGGAGGCTGTCACCTCCTTCTGCGAAGCGGTAATGCTCGCGAAGGAGGAGGCGGAACGCGTGAGGGAGAGGCAAATTTCGCGCCCTCATGCCCCTAACCGCCGCAGGAGGAGACGCCCAGGGCGTCGGGAATCGCGAGGCGATTTCCGGCCACCGTAGGCGCGGGCTTGCGGACGGTGAGCAATGGGTGGCTCACCGTCCGATAAGGACCAGGCCCGGGTCGACGGCGCGTTGTGTTCCACGCGCGCCTCAAAGAGATGTCAGCAGATTTGAAGGGGTCCACTAGGGCCGATGCCTGCCGGGGTTGCGAAGAAAACCGAAAGGGAGATCGTGGCCCCCGGCAACAGGGCAACCGAAGGAACACGGATGGGTTTTAGTCAGTAAGAGTCTGACACGCCCTCCCGCTCCGCCCAGAGCGGGAGAAGTTATTTGTAGATTTCCCACCCTCAAAAAAAAAAAGGTAGTCAGTGGTGTACCTGGTTCTTGTTGAAAGACCTACAGTGTCCTCCCATACCTATTGATTGGATTTTAAAAGTCTTTATTGTTAACATAATATTATTAAAGTGCATACAATAAGATCCTATTCTAATGGTGAACAATCTTAAAAGTTACAAGTTCTTAGGGTAACTTACCTTATAAAAACATTTTACACTGAGTTTCCTATTCATATTATTTAACCATCTTATGATAAGTTCATAAGAACACAGTAATTGGAACCTCACCTGACGTTTCATAAGTGCCCATATGTGAAATAGAGTATTTTGAATTTGATTTGACATTGACATTTGAAAAAAAAAAATATTAGAGCTACCAAATTGATTGCAGACATACCTACAAAAGGCATTTGCTTCTTGTAATTAAATCGAGTTATTGGTTATAAGTAGGTTTCTAACATCCTGGTTGGCCTGGAAGCCAACATAGTTGAACAAAGCTGGTGTGATCATGAAAAGATAATACACAATAAATACATGTTAAACTTGACACCCAATTCTTAGTAGAACACCGTTATAAGCCTTTAATTTATGAAGGATTATTTACAATACGATTAACATCTTTGAAGTAAAAGTATCGTATGTCTGCTTAGACCACCAGCGAATATATGGAAAAAACTAGCTTCCGTCAGAGGCTTCACCCGCGTGGTATCTTTATAAATGTTAAAGTCAAAGTCAAATAATTTATTTCAATGAGGCGCACATAAAGGCACTTTTGGACGTCAAATTAACAAAAAATATAATTGATTCTAGTCGCCCCTTCCAAAAGGTACTTTTCGTATGGAGAAGAATGGGCAAGAAACTACACCGTTACTCTTTTAAAATGTTTTACAATATTTTGTATACATTAATTATATACTAATATGTGAAGACGATGCACCTGGAATAAGATTACTATACCACAATGAGTAAAACTAATTAAAAACGAATGAATGACAGAAAATATAATAATGTGATGGATACATGGTGTTCACATATTTACAAGTATTGTAAAAATATCTATACGATATTCCTAAAAACTTTACAAGTAATACCTACTAATTTTGGGTTTATTCAATACAAACAAAAATACAAATCTTTTCTCTTTATAATATTAGTGTAGTAGTGTAGGAAATCATAGAAGCTTGGGAACAAAATCCGTTGATCGAGGTATTGACTAACGGCCGAACCCAATAACCTATTTTCAGTAAAGACAGATTGCTATTGATGGTAGATAGTATAATCCTATCTGTCATTGAATGTCGTCCCACAACTCCGTAAGATTCCTATTCTTTGACAGATTATTGAGACAGTAAATCCATAGATGGATAGGTTTTCTATCTGCAGTATGCCAAAACTGGTGATAGATAGGCGATATAACAGTATAAGCGTGTGATGCAAATGAAGATATTTAGTATGAAAAAGCCAAGCTGTAAGGCGAAACGATGGATAGATTGCTTGTAAGATGATATGGTTGAAATGAGGTTGAATACAGGAATGACGGTTGATGGAGTTGTATGGAAGAAGAAGACCATACGGCATAAGGTCAGAAGGATTATAATGATTATGTTTTCATCGCTAATGCAAAACCGTCCTCTGCCTACTGTAATCAACAATTTAATTGGACACAACCAGTTTTAGCTGACAATTATGATTTCTGAACAGATACCGGGATGATTAGAAAAAACCCCCATAGTATAAAATTCGATGTTGTTCATTTCTGCATACTACTTATTCGGAATCGTCGCAAGCGCATTAAAGTCAGTGACGTCACAGTTCTGCGTTCACGCTTATTTTTAGCACTGACTTTTGGCGCAAACAACTTTTGAATTCCATTTGGTTCTTTTAAGATACTGGTGTTGGTTTAAAAAGGGTTGTTACTTTTTAGTCAAGTTCAAGGAAGGAAAAGGAGACCTGTTATCTTTTTGAAGTCATTTAATACAATTCTGGGATTTTTCTGTAACATACACCCGCCATCCTGACGCTCACTATATCTTGAGGATGTTTAAACATACTGTCGTAAATAAGAACGGTAGGAATGGTGGTCTTGTCTCTAAAAGCAAAGTTTTCTTTGTATCTGGAAGAAAAGTTTGCTTTTAACCATGGGGTAAAAAGAGGCAAACGACTATTGTAACTCTGATTAGAGCAATAAAACTGGTAACATACCCGTTAGGCCCTTTGTACACACACTTTTTTCTTGCCATGAAAAACTATGGTTTATACGCCGTGGCACAGATAATATAATACTAGGCCGTGTGTAGGCACGGTCGTCAGTGTTTGTATGGACCAGTGGAAGCTTGGTTGATGGAGACATTTTTTCTACGGCGCAATTTATCCGCCACGCGCCGTACCGTAAAGAAACCGTGCCGTGTACAAAGGGCCTTAGCATAACCCCTTTTTGAGTTATCCCTGTATATTGCTTATTTGTTGTTGATTATTGTCAATAAGAAATTGGACATCCTACTATAATCCTACTAATCCTATCCTATCCTAATATAATATAATATAATAATTATTATAAATGTGAAAGTTTGTGAGGATAGATGGATGTTCGTTACTCTTTCACGCAAAAACTACTAAACGGATCTGGATGAAATTTATAACCTGGATACTTTTTATCCCTATATTCCCACGGAGTCGAGACTTATGCGACTGAAGCCGTGGGGCGCTGCTAGTAAGTTACCTATTATTGATGTCAGTACATCGAGTGAAGTTTTCTGCAACGACTTTCAGTGGTCAGAAAGTTTTGTTGACTAATCTCGTATCAAAACCGCGATGTGTATCGAAGAAGGCAAATCGTTAAGTGTCTGTGTCAATATCCTTAAATGATACAGCATTAGGTATCATCTCTAAATCATTAGCTATTGTTATTTTTTGCTTCGACTCAGGACGCGGGGTTACTAACATGCGTAGGCGGCGAAAAATAAGTTCTTAGCTCGCAATACTACCCGTTACATTATGACGCCACCATTTTGTGTTCTTATTGCTTTATAATATGAATATCACATAAGTAAATACAGTGATACAGTAGTACGAATATTTTTGATGGAACTTGAAAGATACACCAAAGTCTTGACGTGGTACTAAAACTATATTTCGATTTTTTTTTAAATAGTTTGGCATTATATGTTTTTAAATCGGTTCAGTAGCTTAGGGTGTATGAAGATTTATACCTTTTGTTTTTACACTCAATTGCACAGTCTGTCCGGGAGATTTTTTTTTGTCGAAAAATGGATATATCAGATTTCAAAATACGAAAATTAGGTCCCGGTTGCAGTTTGACGTTCTGACATATAATTAACCTATTTTCAAAATCTTCTAAAATAATTAAAGTAAAGGTTTTACGGTTAAAACATTAAATACATTTTGATGATTTTTTTTAGAGAAATAATATTTATAATCTTCTGATATATTTTTTTATTTTTCCACTACTCAACTTAGTGAGCAAGACGAATGGTTCTTGAAGTCCTTCACAAAAAATATGTCAGATTTACAAAAAGATTAATGTTCATCTTTTATTATCAAACAAGTACATATACTTAGGTGTTTATATTATCTATTTATTATGTAATACAAAAATAACTCTGACGGCTTAATTAATGGTCTAACTAAACTGGTTTGTGTGACTTTACTAAAACTCTTCAAAATTGTTTTTTTTTTTGCCATTCCAATGTGAGCTTTGTCCTGTGGGGTTACATTTTATTTTCTACGTGAATATTCTGCATCATAATATTTATAATATTAATTTATTGTTTTATGTATGCTTGGTTTTCCATACAAGCAGCTTTTCATTATAACTCATGGAATTTTCATCAATGTTTATGATTTCGCCATTTTGATTTGGTGATATTGTACTCCTCTTATCTCGTAAAGTTTCACTATTAACAGATTACTTAACACGGAATATTCTTACAAATACTACCTTAAATTATAATACCTAGTTTCCTATACCTACCTTGAAAGAATAACTCTACACCTCTATATAAAAGCTAACTTGCTAAAATTTCTTTAAGTTTTCAATACAGACATGTGACTAAACAAATAAATTATTTTTGCAGATAAGCCGCGTGCGACGCGGACAACCTCATCCGACCAACCTAAGTCAATCAGAAAAGAACCATTCACACATCTGTCAGAAAAAGAATTAATTGAAGAAGCTAACAAAGTAAGGGCTCAAGCCAAGGGCATCACATGCACCTCTGACCATCCTCCAGAGAAGTTCTTCTCCCTACCACACAGAAAAAAAAAGGACAACAGAATAGGCAGAAGGAACAGCGACGAAGGCACACCAGAGAAAACACCTCTCGGGCGATCTACTAGTGATGTAAGCGGCAAAAAGAGAAAAGAAAGAACATCACTGTCTACTCTATTCAGAAGAGCACAAACTACCAAGGGCCCTGATGCACCAGTCGTTGTCGCTACAAAACCAGTTACCGTTGTTAAGAGGAGTAAAAGTGACGTATCCGATTTGAAGTCTAACACAAGCCTGGATAATACGCAAAACAAACCAATTCGCAAAAGATCTGGCAGCGAAACTGAGGAGTTCTTAAAGTCATTAAGAAATAAGAAGACTCAGTTATCGCCCATTATAGAAAGTTCACCGAGAGAAGACTACTTTAAGAAAACGTCACCACTAGACGTTTATCAGAAACAAAAGTCTGCACTAAAAGAAAGTAAACCAGAGGATACGAAAACTGAAAGTAAGAAAGTTAATCCCGTTGAAAAGCCGCCTAGGTATAAAACTCCTGATAAACCAGAGCCAAAGGCACCCACAAGAGCTAAAAAGAGCAAGTCACAAGAAAAGGAAAAAGAGAAATCGCCACAAATAACTGAGACACCTAAACGAAAAACTGAAGTAAAGAAAACATTACTTGTGGATGAGATCGATTCAACAAAAAATAAAGATATACATCCAGTTGAAGTCAAAGATAGAATAAAAGATAGTATAAGAAAAATCGAAGAGAACGTTTATGGTGATAAAGAAATGATACATAGCAGTCAACAGCCTCCCGATAAGCCGCCTTTGACTCGAGGGCACACTGTCGATCATTTAGTTAGGATCCTAAGGGAAGACCAATCTGCACCGCCACCGAAATCTCATTTGATCTCTCCACCAAACGGGACTAATTCAAATCAGCCATTTTCTTATCTCAAACCAAGTGTTAGCCCCGACCCTAATTTATTCGTGAGGAATACTAGTCCTGATAGAGTACCTTCTCCTGTAAACAAGATGGATAAAGGGGTAGTGTACGCTCATGTGGTTCGAGATCACGACTCTCATGTCAACAGACTTAACAAACAGACTGTCCATAAAACTTACTCACCATCCAGAGAAAAATATGGAAATTTCTCCGATGAAGACGAAGGATTAGGTTACGAAGACAGACACAAGTTCACCAAAACTCGTATGTACGACTATGATTATAAAAACAAAGAAAATGACAATTTCAACACCTTCGAGCCAACTTACAACGTCACAGATTCACCTATCAGACCGAGGTTCCGAGAATATAAATTGACCAGTTTCGAAGAGTTTGAACCTACGTATGCAAATGAATATTCCCCAAAAGATAAGTCGCCTGATTTAAGTAATCAATATAGAGGAAGAGGTGATGGGATGGACACAAAGAAAAAAACTTTTGAACCAGAAACAACGAAGGTAGATTTAGATTTCAATGAGTTAAGTCACAGACGTCAACTTTTGGAATCACGATTAAATGCCCGAAGACTTGATCGTGAGAGAAATGTTGAAGAGCCTATATCTAGGTATTTACCTGAAGATCCTATATATGCAGCAGAAAAGCGGATGCAAGCAACAGAACGATATGTGAATGAAACAGTTCGTTACTATAGAAACACATTAGAAAGAGATGGTTTAGCGGAAAGCAACGTTACTGAAGACTACAGTAAATACGGCTCAGACAACCATAAAGTCAAATACAATACTGAGAGTAGGACATTCCAGAAAGTTCCTAAAGGAGAAGTTGATAGGCGCGAGTTCATTGATAGGTTGGAGCCTGGATTCAAAGGTAATAAGAAAGACTTCCCTCCAGAACCTGAGTACGAGCCTCCGAGCTTAGACTCTATAACAGGCAAACCACTCCTCAGCCCAGATGAATATAAAGAAAAAAAGTACAAAGCGAAAAAGCAACTCACTTCTAGTCATGATGTACTTCAAACAACTGGACAGAAATACAAAGGAAAAGATGAATATTTTGGTAAAAGAAAAGGTCATTACTCCTCTAATCCTGAAATTGCTCAAGAACGGGAAGAAGATTATGCTAATCTCCCAAAATATGCCGATTCTTATCACTCACTACGACGAGTGAAGAATAAGGACAGGTATAAAGAAGAATTTGGTATAAGGAGACATGATTCAGGTGACAGCCGGGAATACTATCGAGATGATAGATCTCCACGTCGCTACGAAATCGATAATCGATTAGTTGATTCGGGAATTGAGAATGATTTCCGTAAAGATTCGAGTGGAGAGATACACAGAACGAGACACAGGAGACATGAGAGTGACGATGACGTCAGAGATACTTCTCTATTCTTGGCTAGTGAAAGGCAACATACGGAGGATAACTATCCTACTGAGCAGATATATGCAAATGGAGACTACTTGGCAAGGTTTAAGGATTATAGGGACGATGGTTTTAGAAAGGAGTACGCGGGGCGAGATAGAAGTGCCGATGAAGGATCACATTTTGAGCCAAAAACTTATAGATACGACAAAAGTCCTAGCAGACTTGATGATAAAGTCAGTGCGAAACCGCCGAAGGCGAAGAAGTTAACTGGACTGGAAAAGGTACACTATTCCAACAATATCTTATTTAATTATAATATTTTAATAATCCCTAATTATCCAAAACCGTTTTCTTCTGTTTATTTCAGATGAAACAGTTGTTCTCTCGCGACTCTTCTAAGAAGAGCAAGAAAGAGAAGGAAGTAGTCCAGCCAAAGACGCGCACACGGGTGCTCAAGAGCCCTGAACATCTTGCCCGAGACGACTCCGAGTATAGAAGGTATGAATCATAATTGTTTTCTGTTAATTGGATCTGACTGTCATCATGAATGATAAAAATTGATAAAGATCAGGCCCAAGGGCTAAAACCCCCGCTTAGTTTATCGTTTGCATTGTACTCTCTACGGCATCGCTATATATGATTTTTTTTAAAGATCTTTTTTGCCAGACAGGTTAATAAATAAGGAACTCCTAATATTCATACTGAAATATTGGCACAATCAAATATATCAGGCCAAGTTCTGTAATTATTGGCAAACTTTTAACGCCCATGGTTTAAAAAAAACTTTTTTGTCACCAATGACACCCATGGGTTTACTAGTGTGGCACATTTTTTAAGTCAATATTCTTTTATAGCATTCTCTAGAATAATACTAAACATTGTTTATTCCAAGACATTATTAGATAAACTAAACCACAACATAAAATCAGGGCACAACTTTCATCTGATAAACTGTGAGTGACATGAAAATCCCACGTGACGCATGCCCGCTCCTTACCTGCGTCCTAGATGAGCGACTTTTGCGATGCGATGCGATGCAAAATGATAGAACGGGACGTGATGTGACAAAATTCAAAGTAAAGTCGCAATAATGTTAAATATGTCACATGTATGCACATTTTGTGACTTCACTGATACCAATGGCTCAGTAGCCATCGACATTGGTGACGCTATACCTTGTGATGTTATGCTATCAAACAGTACCAACCTCCTTTTAACTCTATTTTAAGGGGAAACAAGTAATTGAAAAAAATCGTACTAACTTTTAAATAACTCCCTTAATGAGGCTAATTAAAATTAAAGTATAAATGACACGAAACATAGTGGTAATAATTGCTTTCTCAATTGGCGTGCAATTCCGTAGAAAACAGGGTAACATTGATGAAGCCGTTCGCACATCCCATATTGTAATTGATTATTTTGTTTCCATATTAGGATCAATTTTAACAATGAAACTGAAGGCAATCAGCACATCTAAATCGCGTATTTAAGAGCAGTCAGTGTCATCATTGCGAGGGAATATTGTCACTGACATCTCTTTAACGTGGTTTAGGTGTGCTGATTGCGTTCAATTTTATTGATGAAAGGAGGTATTGTATAGTGACATTATTTTACTTTGGTCATTCGCATCGCATGGCGTAGCTTCGTCGCCCTGTTTGCTTAGGTGGGACAATAAATGAACGAAAGACTAAGTAGCAGTTTGTATTCGTATACAAGTACAAGTAACTTAGTTATTCTAAGTAAGTGAGTCACAGGAAATGCATCATTTTATAGCAGGAAAACTATTGCACGAAAATATCGCCATGATGTGTACAATAGAGGAATGAGGTTGAGATTTCCCGTGATGATAAAGCATTACAAAGATTTTTTTTTTAAACTTCATGATTGTACAAAGTATAAGTTGGAACTATAAATGAACTACTCTAAAATTATTAATGGTAGGCAATAATGAACGAAACATTATTGTGGAAACACTCTATCTAGCTGTAAGCTACAGATGACGACTACCTAGACAACATTGATTTAAGTAACATAAAGGGACGTTTTGAAAGTGAAGCTCTCAAGTCAAAGTCAAATCATTTATTTCAATTAGGCCCATGTATGGCACTTTTGAACGTTAAAATGTATAAAATAATATAATTGATTCTAGTCGCCCCTTCCAAAAGATAGTTTTCGTATGTAGAAGAACTCACGTTACTCTCACTCACTTTACTCTTTTAAAATGTTTTACAATAGTTTGTATAAGTACGTACATTAGTTAAATAATTATATGTGAGACGATGCACCTAGAATAAAATTACTCTATCACAATAGGTAAAAAGAATTAAAAATGAAGTAACGACAGATAATTTAATTATGTGATAGATACATGGTGCTCTAAACTGGTAACCTTTAAGAACTACACCGTACCATACCATGAGCGTCCTATGAATGTGTCAGGCACAGAAAGAAACATGACACGGACTACTATGCCCATTAGATCGTACCAACAGCGTATCATACCCGTGACCGTAGCATCCGCGTGTTGTACGGTTCCCGTTCCCGACGCGTCAGGAAGACCGAGTGAATATTTTCGTTGAGAAATTGCTTAATGTCCATGAGAGAATTGACAATGATGGCCGTTGTTTTAGACGAGGAAGAAAGAAAAAACAATAACATCATGATGGTACTGGGTTCACGCCGATTAAAAAAGAGTAAAGTCGAGGGAGAATATGCCATGCACGGTGCGGATCGGCACTGGCACTGCATTCTCTGCAGCAAATTGTTGATGTGTTGGACAGTGACGAAACAGACCGTTTAGTGGACATAGTGTCATGCTTTTCAATACAAAGATATTTCTTTTGCCTGATACTTTCCTAGCACGGTCATGGTATGATACGGTGTAGTGGGCATACTCCTTTGATAGTTGATCAAAGACAGAGACACCCAATTCACCCAAAAGTTCGCATTTATTTATTGAAACCTCCTTTTTTAACTCAGGTACACCGACCCAGAACCAAGTGACATTGTGGTAAAGAAGATCGACTACGATTGCAAGGGTGACGACAGGAGGTACAGGAGCTCCAGAGAAGACATGGACAGATACAGGAGCTCAGACCCTCGCGACAGCGACCTGGACAGGAAGTACGATCCTGAACGAAAGCATGAAGCTGAGAGGAAGTACGATCCTGAACGAAAGCATGAAGCTGAGAGGAAGTACGACCATGAAAGGAAGTATGAAGCTGAGAAGAAGTACGACCATGAACGGAAGTATGAAGCTGAGAAGAAGTACGACCATGAACGGAAGTATGAAGCTGAGAGGAAGTACGATCCTGAAAGGAAGTATGAAGCTGAGAGGAAGTACGAGCCAGAAATAAAGTATGAGCCTGAGAGGAAGCACCGGGAGGAGTATAATGGAAGGTAGGCATTTACCTGTAATTAGAGAATACAAAAAAAATGTTGGGAGACGGGTAGGCGACATAGAGTCGAGTGATATAGTACTCTAGCAGGATGAAGTGAGCTAAGCGAGGTCATCGCTTTCCGGGTTCTTGGTAAACAATTTTTTTATCGCGGTTTGGGATTGTTCTACTTTGCAAGCTGTCCCACCACACAAAGAGGAATGTTTACAGTTTTGACGTCCACTGTGTTCCACTAATTGATTTTGGTGGGGCAAATTGCACTCGCTCAATTTCTTAGTTCACTTTTTCCCACTAGAACTGGCACTGTTAGATTAATTAAATTGTTCTATTTTCACCTCCTTAATAGGAGGTGAAAATAGAACAGTATAGCAAAAAAAAAAAATTGAACCTACATATTCGTAGGTTGGCTCTGGAGCAGCTTAAAAACCAATGGACCAAAGTTTTACGCTTACAAAACATTTTCGTTTACTGCCCCTATTTTGATTCTTGACGAATCTTTTTATTAAACTTTAAATTTTCCCAGATACGACAAGTCGCTGAAAGAAGACAGAAGATACAAGGAGCGTAAAGAGGAAAAGAGACGGTACCACTCCTCGGACAGAGAGAGTGACAGGCAGTCGAGACCTTCTGATGGAGAGAGTGACTTGAGAAAGTCCAGGTCGAGGCCACTGGACTCGCCCGCTTTGGTAAGTACATAATATAATTTTACCATTTTTTATACTTATAACATTTAGATGGCCCACCTGATGTCAAACAGTGACCTATTTGTAATTATAACTAGAATGGAATCCTTTTAAGGTCACCTCTGTTGGGACGCGGTTGACTAACGTGTAGCAAGCCTTTAATTCTGAAGATCTGTAAGAACTTTTAACACTTTGAAGGACACTATACGCCCATAGGCGTCATAATAATAAAACTTCTATTGTGTCTCGTGTACTGTCCTTCAAAGTGTTAACGCTTAACCTTTTTCAAGTCATCTTTAGGCAACACTTGAACATTTTATCTACAAATTGTGGATAAGTATTTTTCGACTTTTGACATTTTCTACTCCGGAAATTGACATGTGTCTGTAATTTCACCTTGCCACTCTTCAACTTCCTGTAAATACCTACCTAATTATTACCTCTTCAACTTATCTTTCATGAAAAGACCAAGGATTCACGAAGAAAATATAAATTGGCCAGACTCAAGTGTTAATTGGGTCCTCGTCCAAGCATCGGCATGCAATGCGGAACAGAATGCGAGTCGTCATCACACAATACTCTTGCGCTGACCTATCGATGCTAAAGGTCGGAGGTTCAAGACGAGGCACTACCATTTGTCTCTCACTGTCTGTCTTGTTAAATATGATTTTACTCGCATTTACATCACTATTACTCTGCACATTTAAACATTTTGGTCCTCCGAGCCTTCACTTTGCAAGACCGATGATCCAGATCATTTCCATCAAAGATGCGCTGGGAGAGAATTTAAATTTTGTCATACATTTCTTAATTTTCGCTTGACCCCGTGTCGCACCTTTAATGACAATTTGTATGATGCAACCAAAAAACAAGTACTCGATTTAGGAACTAAGCTCATACCTACCATTTAATTGATATTTATTACCAACTTTCGTTTTTTTTGTCACACAGCTGTTTAATAATCGTTTGTCATGTCTCATGTTTGGACAAATCATCACAAAATATAAATTTATCAAAAATTTGTTAACTCACGATATTTAATTTAACTGCATCGTATAAGTAAGAATATGGTATACTTGGTATATTTAGTAGGAAAAGTAGCGAAACACGTAAAAAATTACGTGCCTTATCGTGGTCAACCAATGCGATCCTCATCAGATCAGCTCCAACCTATTGTCCTATGGGATTTAGGAGTGCAGCTCTAGCATGCGCTCCAGAATCAGAGTTAAAATTAAAGCTCAATCTAAGCTAAGCGGAAGACTTTATCCTCCAATCATCTCTCGAGTAAGTTCCAATAGTAAGGGCGTCATTACACAACTGTTCGCATAGACCCGGTGCTTCGACCGTCACTTGCAGTCTATTGATTGATACCTGTGCTACAGGAGGTGGATAACGCCTTTGTTCCATAACCCATGGTTATGCGAAGTATTCCTATTCTTTGAATATCAGTACCAACAGGCACCTTTTGTCTATAGCAACAATAGCTATCTTTCTTTTCTTTTCACGGCCAATAAATTTGATCTCTGATCGTAAAATCTTCATTTCTCATCATAATAGTAAGTACCAGTACCCTAATTACGTAATACACGATAAATCACAATCTGTTTCGATTTGAAACAGATTGCTAATCCATTGCTTTATAAGTTGGAAAAAAAATCTGCTCAACAACGTAAATAACGCAATGAATGTTGTTGAACTGTCAAAATGAAACAAATTAGCCATAATCGTTTAAGAAAATAAGTTACGCAATTTGGTACTGGTCGAGCGAGCTCTGCTCGGGTGAAAATAGAGAATGCTCATTTAATAATATGGGTTAGTTCATACTAATTCCATATAGACTACATACTAATTCTATGCTGCCATGTAATGACATATGAATAAGAGAATAATGATTCTAAGGTAGCCATCTTGTTCTAAGCTTTAGGCGACCGAGCTCTACTCGGGTGAAAATACGGAGAAAACAGATATGAGACCTAGCTACATTGATTTTTCGCCCCCTATACTGCAACTTTCATCGAAATCGTTAGTCATATTCGAGATCGTGATTACAAAATATATAAATATTGCTCATTTAATAGTATAGGATATAGCTTGCATCTCTAGTTCTGGATATAAATGATCGATTCAGGAAATTGTTTTAGAAAATCAAAACCATAAACCGTCGATCAGAAACCCATAAATATTAACTGTAACTTAACGACATGTCATTCCTATTACGCTACTTTTTTCTGCTGCTCGGTCATGCTCTAGAGCATGAACGTCAATTCATTTATAAATGTTTCGGAAGTTAGATGCCTCTTATTTAAAAGCTCCTTTTATGTAAGTGGTATTTTACTATGCCTTCAGATTTTTTATGTTGACAAAACTTATAATACAACAGTTGCTCTACGACAGCTCTTTGTGAGACCTTTGAGGTGACCACTTAAATGAAAGTCTCATTAATACGGACTTAGTGTCAATTAATACAATGACTGAGCAATATTGAGGTCCGTGTCTTTCTGTAAGACGTTCAAAAAGCATTCATTCAAGTCCATGGGTTAGAATGATTTAATGCCGAAACGAACAAGGCATGTAATAGTCGTAATGTTATTAAAATATAGCTAGAAGTTGTTATTTCGAATGCAATCAATGCGACAATTAAACCGGAGGAATGTTTCAACACTGTTTCTAGGCGACTGCAATATTTGTTAATACTTCAAGTTACATACTTTTGAAGTCTAACTGTCCTTATGTTTAAGGGCGGATTTCGCCATTAAAACTGAACCCGATCAGCACATTTAAATCGCATTCAACAGCTGTCAGTGTCATTCATTCATTCATTGCTATGGAATATTGACACTGACAGCTCTTGAACTCAGTTTAGATGTACCTACTGATCGCGTTTAGTTTCACTGACTGGACAGGCCCTCTCAATCTGTGTGATGCTTTCCTCAGACCACTTCAGACACCAATCTACATGATCTGACCAAGATTATGTCTGGACTTTAAAAGAGACTGCGACCTCTGTGTTTGTTTCGGCCTTTCTTCTCAGAGTAGTCAGATAGGAAACGCCGAACTCATCTAGTTTTTAAAATATGATTGACGTGTAAAAGTGTTTGTATAAACCTACTTACAGAAATAAAATCATTTATCATTTAGTTTCAACGGTGAAATTCGCCCTAAGTCTCATACAGAGCTTTAATCACCACGCGCTAAGTGCAAGTGGTGTGGTTTTCTTAAAAAAAAACATACTTAGCATGAACTTGAACATGTCTAGAATTCTAGATACTTCCTAGGGTCCGAGCCTGTTTCCTTTTGCTTAAAAAACGGAACCTTATCTTTCAGGCTATCATGAACTAAATAGTTCTCTTAAAAGCATTTGTTTTTGTCTAAACCCATGTGGCCCAACTTGATCAAATAGCCTCCATTCTGTCTCTCAGTCGCTTTTGTTTCCATTAAAGATGGTGTAGTTTTAGTTTTTTCTTCCAAACTGTGATACTTCCTGCATTGAAAACGCTGCGTTCCTTGCCTTGGGTACCAGGGCTACATGAAAGTGAAAGTAAAGTGACAGCCCGCGCTCCTGGTCGATATGAGAGGTGGCCTATATTTGAGCCGCAAACGTTCGCAGTTTTTACGTATATTACGCTATAAAACACACGCAGTATGGGCCGAATAACAAAAAATAACGCTAAATACTGTGAACTTTAAATATTTATTTGAGGGATGGGCTAACTACATATGCATGTGCTCTATCTTCTGATATTGAGTAAGCTCTATTCCTTATTGTTAATTAAGCGGCCCGGACCGCTAGATCAGCAAGTTTGGTTCATCAATTATTGTTCCTAAAGAGACCTTTGCTTGCTCTCATCCCCATCTGCTAAGCGTAGTTTGTAAGATTGCAAGGCACAAAAGGCCCAACGGTGCGTCAATCCCAGTAGAGGCTGTACATTATTTTCATTTAAATCAACGGGTTTTGTTTAAAAAACAATAATAAGAAATAACATTAATAACACAGCACCAAATTGAAAAGATTTTTCTGTGACTTGAAATATTAAATATGAATCCAAAAGATTAAGAATTAGTCTCTGAGAAGCACCTTAACGAGCGGGTTCAGTGACCCGAGTTCAATGTCGTGTATTTGACACCGACAGTGATGTCATACGTATATTCTCAAACGCTTGAATTCGACGTCGCGCTCGCAAAATGAACATGCAAAGAAGGCTCATACTTATGCCCGACGTCGCAAGCAAAATACTTCGTAATCATCAACAGCTTATTTCTAGCCTTTCTCACTTTCCTTTTAAGTTCTCCTTCATTTTTCGCCAGTATTGTCCAAAAATTCTACATTTTTACTCACATTTCACAACTGTTCACAAGGATTTCTGGAACCTGAAATACAAAAAAACCTTTCGTAATAGGTTGTACGTATACAGAATAGGTCGGCCCTCTGATAAGCGACAAGCTTAATTATGTCATTGACCATCTTGCCATCGCTCTTCCCTTTTTACGCTTTCGATCAACATTCAACAGTAATAAATAACCCATTAACTCCACACCATCGCTTACAATGCACCTTTTAGCACCACCAGAAATAGGAATCAGTGTGCTATTCTGTAAAAAGCTCACCGTAAAAACTTAGGTGAAGTGAGATGCCAATTCCTAGATTCCCTAGCTTCAGGTAGGATACTAGAAGGCCAGTTCTCGTACTTAAAAAACGTTCATATTCAAGACGCAATCTGTCAACGTTATCAAAAATGTTGATAAATCAATTTTATTTTTGACAGATTGCAAATGAGATGCGAATGCGAACGTTCTTTTAAAAATCACGGGAATTGTCCCACCGTTCATTTCAAGACAAAAGTCACTCACCTTACCTTAATTCTCATGAGATTCTTACAGAATAAACCGACTGCTTCAGGAACTTGGAAAACGGCAATCTCCTCCTACTTTTCGTTGCAGTACATAATATAATTACTTTTCACTCCTTAGACATCACAATTATTTGTTTCTACATTTTGAATACTAGTTATCTTATTGAGGTCAAAAAGGTTTGCTTGTCGTACTCGGCTGCAAACCACATCTCCAATTAGAGGGTTCGTGCTAAATCATCACAATTTACTCTCAGATCTTTCTCGAATATTACTGTTTTTCAACAGCTGCCTACTTTGCGAAAATGCCTAGAAACGCGACTGTTATTTTTTGGTTTATTTAGTGACATGCTATCAGCTGTCATCGTAAATTTAGGTCCATCTAAGTCTACAGTAATGTAGATAAGTAATTTTCTTATGTGGGTACCTGCTATGTTTTGCAGAATATAGTCAGTAGTCGTGGTTTTCGGATACGCGAAATTGACTTGTTTATCTATTGTTTCAAGCTAAGTTGTAGTTTGTTTTTATACAATAATTTTTGTCATCATCAGAATGGTGAATATGCAATATCGCTATCGATAGCTTCAATAGCGTTACCGGTTAAACTTATTTCGAGAATAAGAAAGAAGTGCATAGCAGCGGAGATTCGGCAATAATACCTAATAATGTCCAGATCATCTATACATATGCCTCCGGTGCAGATACTTATCTACATACAGCTTTTGAAGGAGTATCCAAAAAAAAACGCCTGTAAAAATGAAAGTTTACATAGAATCGCATTATTATTTATTTAACTACGCACACCTTCCACATGCTAAACAGAGCATAGTACCGAAACAGAGCAAGACATGTCACGATCATTACATTTGCTTTGTTTTTGGAGACACATATTCACAAAAATATGCGTTAAAATTAAGTTTCTCAGTACCTAAGTAGCAGTACGGTGTCTGGATTTGTGCCAGGTATTTCATGATAAAAATAAAATTACATCCTGCCAAAGGAGTATGGAGAGAAGCATCATGAAAATTAAGAAAATCCGAAAGATCCGCCACTGATATAAGAAATAAAATTAAAGCCATTGACGCTCTCATCTATTCACAAAAGCTCAAATGGCGATGGGCTGGACACGTAGCGAGACTTAGCGATAATCGCTGGACTAAAAAGACAACATCATGGGCAGGTCCACTAGCACAAAGAAAAAGAGGAAGACCAAGCACGCTGGGTAGACGACATCATAAAAGTAGCAGGTATTCAATGGCCGCGAGCGGTAGAGAATAGAGAGTACTGGTCATCTCTGGAGGGCCTTTACCTTTCATTGAGAGGGTTCTTGCTAAGAAAAAACAAACCCTGACTATATCTAATTAATTAAATCAATATATATTAATATTTTCATTTTAAATCTAATAATTATATAACTATACGTATATCATGATTGTGTTATAAATCTTATTAATATTTTTAATCATATTACTTCTTGAAATGAAAATAGAATTAATTATACTACTATGTACTACATTTAAATAATCAAGGTCTAACCATATTATATTTCTTTTTTAAATGTAGTGAAAGAAATTGTGAATAATTTTGCAAGCAAATTGTTATCGTTATTGTACTGTGAAAAAGCAAGAAATAAAAGGCTTTTTTATTTTATTTTTTTATTTTATGGCAAGACATAGACTCGTCCCCTATTACTCGGGACTTAAACATAACTGGCAACATGTATATCTAAATAGGCTACCCATGTACCCCTGGTTACCTCTTCGACTTGATGTGCTCCGAATCCGTGAATATCGAAAAACAAAACACAACCACATATTACTAATCATGTTATTACAGCAAAAACTGTTTTATGCCTTTCAATCATCATTACTGTCATTATGAAATCAATACATAGCACTTAAAGTTGTTATTTCAGTTTACACGTGTTGGCTTTAGTAAAGTCTTGCCTTCATCGTACCTAAATAAGCCAGTTAAGGCCACAGACCATATGGCAGGCGACTTAAGGCCAACAACACGCTCATTGATAAGTTACTCATATGTTCCGGATGCTGTGTCATAAAAGAGTTATAATTAGTGTCATTTGACATACTCCAGGCATTTCTACCTTTATGTCTGACCAGCAGGCCCTGTAAATTAAAAACATCTTGTTTAAAATTGGCTAAATATATTGCTTTTTTAGATTGATACAGTTGGCAAACAAAAATAATATAAAATTCACCACTTCCTTTTGTTTAACTGCGAATTTGCGATCACAGCACTTTGATAATTTATTGAAGTGAAAACTTCTTTAGACGCGTTGAGCATTTTTGAGATGGGACTAACTAAACCATTGATTTCGCGACACCATGACGACACCCCATTTTTGTAAACGCGATTGTGATCTTTTTTTATATTACGTTACAGATCAATGTTCTATGCAAGTATTTTTATTTTACTGTAAAGGTTTTGTAAACGCGATTGTGCTCTTTATTTATATTATATTACGGATCAATGTTCTATGCAAGCATTTTTAATTAAAAGGTTTCGGGAGTATTTTTTTGTAAACGCGATTGTAATCTTTATTTAGATAAGGTTACGGACCAATGTTCTATACAAGTATTTTTCTTCCACTAAGGCGATGTTGTTCAAGTTTTCACTTCTGTCGGCACCAATTTGTATACACATTTTCTTCTTCACTCGCGTCTGCACGAGCGTTACTTACGGCATTAATGCCCGCTTTCCCTAACACTAGACGACACCAAAATGAAAGCCTAATTGAAAATCTAACAAATTTTGTTTGGCATTCATTAGTTGTTGCCTTGTGTAAATTAAAACGGGCATACCATTACTGTTGTGTTCCAAAAACTTTAGTCAATGACAGTCTGCTTCGAAGGTTCGTTAGAAGTATCCTTATATATTACTTTACCTCACTGTCTTTAGGCAAATGGTCTAATTTTACAATATTTGTATATTTGTTTTTTTCGTGTGACCACTCGAAATTAGTGCTTCATGCAGAGTGGAAGCCTTCTTGTCACAGTCATGTCGTGCAGCTGCCGACTAATTTCTGTTTTACGCTCGTGATTTATTATGTACTTTTTGTTGTTTTCGTTTACTCTTGTCTTTTATGTATGCACGTGTCTCTGTGACAAATAAACCTATTTTTCTTTCTTTCTTCTTTCTAAATATGTGAGCACTGTGTACATATCATATATAATTAATTTATCTCTCATGTAATTGCTTCATTTTTAATTATTTTTAATTACTTAGTCATTTTATTCAAGGTGCATCGTCTTAACTTATAATTAATATATACAAAATATTGTAAACATTTTTAAAAGAGTAACTCTGGAGTTTCTTGCCCAGTCTTCACCATACGATACTTACTTTTGGAAGGGGCGACTAGAATCAATTATATTTTTCTGCAATTTTTGAGTTTCAAAAGTGCCTTTTACGTGCCTATTTGAAATAAATGATTTGACTTTGACTTTATCGTCACTCGTAGAAAAAATATCCTACAAGTTTAAAAAATCGAAAAATCGAGAATCGTAATCGTGTTCCATCTCTTATGATAATAATGTGGTCGTTGAACCCGGAAGGACGTTATCATAGACTAACGTTCTTTTATCGTATTTGAATTACCAAAAACACAGAGTGGATTGAACCTTAGTTTTGTAGCAGATTTGGAATTAATTGTGTGAAAAATAACTAGCTTATTGTATGAAAGAGTGCACGCTTTTTAAATCAACACTGTGATTCAAGATTCAATCATCACGTTATTTTTTGCTGACCGTAGATTGTCAGTATTCATCAACATTTTTTTTTTACTTTTTGCTTTGTAATATCATACTAGATAAATTGTATAATAGGTACGGTCAGCGACAAAAGTCGTTAGATTGTATTTCAGCAGTTCATATAATAACTAAGAATTACACATAACATAACATGGCCCCTGTATTCCCCGAAGGGTTAGGCAGAGGTGTATCTATAGTACACCCACATTTCGCCAGTTATGTTCAAGTCCCATGTAATAGGGGGCGAGCCTATTGCCATCAACCGGGCACAAATACAGACTCCGGGCTGCTACCTAGAAATTCCAGATGGAAAAACCCAATAACACCTTGCCCGACCCGGGAATCGAACCCAGGACCTCATACTACGCAGTAGCGCTTTGCGACCACTAGACCAACGAGGCAGTCTAACTAAGAATTAATATTCTTTTAATTTTACTTCTATTCCGGTATACTAAAACATTTAGCTCTGAAACTGAAACATCAGTCCTCATATACACAAGCGGCACGTTGCCAACGGCACCAACTCGACGCGTCTACGGCTGCCGCCGACAAGTGTCGACAGCAGCAGTTGCCTCTGTCGTTGGCATGGTATTGCCTCTGTCGTAATCGAATTTAGTCGCTGACTGTACCTACCAAACAATTTAAAATGCAAATACTTATGTACAAACATGGTTCCGTCCGCCTAAAGATATACAATAAATTATCATAGTAAAATGCCTAATGCATATGGGCGCTCGAAGACAAATAAAGTCCGATTGAATCTTTAAATTTTCGAGGTTAATAAAGCTGTGCTGGCCACGGCGAGTCTCTTGATTGATGATCAGTCTTTACACACCTACACACTTCCGTGGCTCGGAGGACACGTTAAACATCGGTTCCTAGTGGTCGTAACATGAACATTTGGCAGTCGTAACAAATAGTCAGTCAGGAGCCCTGAATAGTCCGACAACTGCTGATCAATTCTGTAAAAAACTCACCTTTACTTAAGTAAAGTGTGCTGTCATTCCACCAGCCCACTTCAAGCTCTCCTCTCAGCCGTCAAGTTACCATTGACTCTCTTTTCATTCATACATCCCTCACACAATCCATCCAACTTTTCTTTGGTTCCTCTCTCCCATCCATTCAACATTAACATCGGTATTGACTAGTAATTAGAGAGGTCAGAGGATAGTCTCTCCATGTCAAATATTGATATCCTACCGCGTTTTTTGTTCCACTAATTACGGACAAAAAACATTTGAGATTTTCGTCTCTCTCACTCGAGAACCCTAGAAGTTATATTTATTTATGTGTCGTGTCAATGAACTTGTACAGACATGCTAACATGTAGCGGGTATGTGAGAAATAATGAGGTGATCTCAGTCTACAAAAAAGATGTGTATGTAGTATGTACATACATCGAGTACTTACCTATTTTTATTATAAATCCAGTACTCCCCTCTTTTTCTAAGGAAGCGATTGTTGTTCTTTCTTGATTAAGTGACAGAATAAGCATGGCACCCCCACCAGTAGATAGCCGTTATCATAACGCCATCGTCTTTAGTAAAAAAATACTTAGCCATGCGAGCGCATTTGGCACTAAACATGTCTTGGCAAATAATACACATGTCTTGGGGGAACCACGATAATTTACGAACAGCCTGGATGGATGATCTCCGCTTTAATATTCCTTGTCCATAGACTTACTCAAGTCCACTCCGCTTGCACCATGCAGCCAAACTTATCCAGGTCTTTCCTACTACGATAATTATACGGTCAGGTCGTACCTCTCCACCCGTCCGTCGCATGGAGGGAGATCGATCTGCAGATACTCATACAATTCCACTTAACCTGATCCCATCTTTCCAGGCTGAACGTTACCGCGAGAGACGCAGGCTGGCCACCCCGAGCCCGACGCCCTCCCCCCCGCGGAGACAGACCGCCCCCGCACCCGCCGCCGGTGGCAACTGGTTCAAATCCCTGGATAGGCTTACCAGGAAGAAGGGGAAGAATACAAAGGTATTGCTTTGCTAAGGTCGAGATTAGAGGGACTTTTACCCAGCAATGGGATAATATGGGCTTTTAATAATAATAATAATAAGGCCTCACCAAGTGGCCAGGATTATTCACCAGCAATTGCTTTGAAATATAAACTTGTGGTCTCTGTGTTACCGTATTACAAATATGTGCCCGACCCAGTTCTAGAAAATGACCATGTCACGTTGTACTGACGTCGGTCTATCATTACTGACGGGACTGTTGTTGCCATTAAGGTTGTGGTGATAGATCCATTAGCGCGCCGCGCAATGATAGTCGATGTTACCATTCCCCATGACGAGAACCTCGTGAAAGCTGAGAAAGAGAAACAAATAAAATATCTAGACTTAGCACACGAGGTTGTCGACATGTGGAATGTGAGCTCGGCTATCATTGTGCCGATTATTATAACGGCCTATAGCCTGATGGCCAAAAGCCTCGACCAACATCTCTCGAGGCTCCTGTTAGACGGTTGGATCAAGGGCCTGATTCAGTAGGCAGTAATCCTTGATACGGCTCGCATCGTGAGGAGGTTCCTGTTTCTGGAGCCTTAACCACCGCCGGTAGCTTGGACCCTGCTCCCGACACCGGCGGACCACTATTTTTTATTTTTGAATGTGTCTTTTTATTTAAAAAATATTTGAAAATGTCACTAGATAAGAATGAAAAGTAATAAACGAAATAATAATAAATTATTAACTTATTGTTTTTTATTATCATAGCACTAATAAAGACTTCCACTGCACCAGAAGACCTCGGCCCTGTTCACCCTGTTCAACTGTGGGCCGAGGTCTTTCGTGGATCTATTAGAGGTGAAATCATTATATTCACCACGTTTTGTAAAAGGATCCCGGTTCGATTATAGGCTTTTAATAACAGTTGTAGGTGTAGAAGGGGTGGTCTGTATCTGAAAACACTTACCTCTTATTATTTCTGTTTTATTATATTATTTATTTAATTCACAATTTTAACACCTTTGCAGACTCATCCAAGGCAGTTCCATAAGTTGAATTATTATTTTATAGATCTTTGATATCGGTGCTCAGAATAATACTACCTTCAACTGGACATAGGTCGACCCACCACTGTTATTGATTGTTTTATGTCTCCCATACTAGTTTTTTTTTTTTGTATGAAACCTCTGTTCTCTTTCAGGTCGAAAAAGAAAGCATAATAACAACAGAAGACGAAGCACCACGCAAGACCTACCCAAAACCTGCGAAACCTCTAACATCACCAGCGAAAAACCTTCGCTTCTTCGGCGACACAGATCCAGACTCAGATGCGAACGTCAAGCCCTCTACCGAAACTAAAAGATACACTCACACGAAACATGGAACTCTACGAAAAACTATATCAAACTCAAGCACAGGACTTGATGAGGTAGACCACAGCGAACTGACGAACAAAAGCTACTCGCTGTCAAACTTACATCGGGAGGACAAAAGCGAATCGCCAAAAGGAAAACAATATAAGCGTAACCTTCAGAATATAACAGAAATACAAAGTAATTCGGAGAACGAGAGTCAGTTTGATAGGAAAGTGAATGCTAAGCCACCGATCAGTCCGTATGAGAGATCTAGAAGCCACAGCAGTTCGAAGACTTTGAAGGGGTCTAAAGCAGATGTGAGGAGGAGGCAGGAGGATAGAGGAAGCTCGTCCGAATTGAGAGGAAGTAAGCAGGAGCTTAGCAGGGATATGAAGTAAGTAGTATATGAATCACTGTTTCGCGTATCCCGATCATTGTAAACAGAATTTGACTTTGATTACTATCAAAATTAACGTTGAGCATGTTTGTCTAGAAGTAACGAAAAAATTATGATTAGAATTTCAAAACCCCAATTTAAATACTTGCGCTCGCTTGAACCACCAATCAGTATATACTTTAACGCTAAAAACATCACTCGTTTGAAGATGACAGACACAGAATGATGTTGTCAATGTTTAGCATTTAGTGTATTGTGGTGCAAGTGTGACTTAATCTAAAAAAATGCGAATTATTTGTGAGTATATATGAAATTTAATTTTAAAAACCAATGTCGACTACTTACGCCACATACGAACTACGCGTCAAAGACATGACGTCACACAAATCCTGCATCGCGCAGTTAGAGTTTACCGCGCGATCGACATATATACAAGATTCCAACTTCAACCGTCGGGCAGTTGCCCACCAGACACAACAACCGTCTGGTCGGAGGATTCTCCCGTTTCTATGGTGGATGAGTGAACTTTATCCCCTGTTCTTCATACTAATACTACTAATCCCATATTGTAGAACGATACTTATTTTTTCTTTTTGTAGGCACCGGCGTAGGACACCAGTTACCAACTCCGGAGAGAGCAGCACTGAAGGTGACTCTAGCCAGCAATCACAACGCAGCGTCGTGTACCTACATGCTACTACTGGTAAGTTCAACTGAGTTCAGCATAAATAAGAAAACGGTTTAATGGAGGACGAAAATCCAAAAGTTATGGCAGATATTGGGCTAATCTTTGTAAGTTCTTTTACCCACGGCTCACGGGCAGTTTTTTATTGCAGCGATTTTTTATCGTCCACTGGATTTACAACAAAGTCCTCACCGCCGAAGGTTGAAAATCCAAGTGTATTTTTTGACGCGCTGGGAACTTGGATTCACTCTGTTGGTTTCTCAATGCTCGACTCAATACCCAGAGTTGAATATCCAGTGCACATTAAAAAGCTCTTATAACTAACGCCAAGAAATAAATTCATCAACACGGTTACCTTTGTGCGTGAAATTTTAAGAATTCGAAATCTTCTAAGGATTAAACGGAGCACTCACTTTCATTTGTATTCAATTTCATTAATTAATTGTTTCCATTTCAGTTGGTGACATCCCGGACCCGGGCCGCGTAACGCGCAACCGCTCCCGTGACGATGTCTCCTCCGTCAACTCCTCCAACCTTCAAGTACGCAGCACCACGAAGAGCTTCTCAATATTCGCGCCCTGGACCCCGAAACATTACAACGATCAACATGATGTGCACTACGCACAACGACCGAGGAAAGCCAAACCAAAAGAAATTATTAAAAAGGCGTCCTCAACAAAAACGTTAACAGAAGACAAACCCGCGACACTACAAAAAAATAAGTCATACAGCCAAACAACATTGACTCGACGACCACAAAATAATCGACTAACAAGCTCTAGCACAACACTATACAAGAAATCCGATAAAAGAATTAAAGATACTAGCAACACTACGCCAAGGAAGTCAGTTGCTAGAGATGGCAAGAAAAGTCAATCGAGCGAGTTGATTAGTCGGGAAAATGATCGAGAAAGGGTTTCAAGATCCATTTCAATGCCTAAAGATAATAATAAAAAAGCAGGCTGGTTCAAATTGTCGAGCAAAAATAAGAAACCAGAAGTAAATACTAGAGTACGTTAACAATATTCTCCGACTGGAATCGACTAACTATTCAAACAGTCAATAAAATTGTAAAAGTTCAACATTATTTACAATTTTATTGACTGTTTACAGTGACTAACTTTTAATTTTGAAATCGTAAAACTTGTAAATTAATGTTTTGATCGATTGTATTAATAATGCCTTTGAATAATTTGACAATAAAATGAGTGCCATACTCGAAACTATTGTAAATGTGCATCAAGCGCTTTGGTCACTAGGCTATTCATTGGCCATTTAATGAAAGTTGACATCCGAAACTAAACAACTTGCTTTGTGTAAAAAAGCGCATCAAGTGGACTTGTGAGTTTAGTCAACTAAATCTGTAAAAAAGTAATTATGCGTGATGAAACTTGCCTGCTGGCTTGAGTTTCCAAAACACAATAAGTACGTATTAGGTAGTACTACTTAATATCATAAGTTCATCATGTATGAAAATCAGTCTCGAAATTGATTATATAGCTTGCTTTTCACCAGCGGTGCTACGGTCATAAAATATTAATAAATAACTGGTTACTTCTCAGTGCCATTGACCACTTTATATTCAATAATGTTACCATTTTCTTATTTTTTAGTCATTACGTAAAATGCTTTTATTACTAATTAGATATTGAAAATATCTGTGCATAATAATTTAAATTTAATTTTTCTTATAATTTAATTAAGTTTTCCTTTGATTTATAATTTTAATGCTTTTAAAACCTATAGTGTCGAGTATTGTTGTGATTTGAAATCAAAATTGGCTGCGAAATGTTGTTTGTAATATTTTAATAGATATTTTGATGAAAAACTTATTGTAAGCTCGATTGTAACTTGAATGATTTATAAATAAACGTCTAATTAAAATGTGTGTTGTGTAATTTACAATTAATCGTTTTTTTATATACTTACATAACTACTCTAGTTACTCACAAATCTCATCTAAAATCTTTTTTACCATTTGAACAACAGAAATAAAATATAATAGAAAGAAGGCAATATGCCTGGTAGTTGAAAATGTATTGGAACCCAGTGTCTCCAGCTGGTCCCTACCACCTCGCCACAACTACACATGCAGTTCAATAAAACCAATAGATACGATGTCACGCACACACTCACAATACATAAATCAGAACGTACTGTACAATCAATTATAAACCATACCCCATCAAATACAGCGTGTATTTACCATGCACCATACAACTTTACTCACACGAAAACATCGGTCGCTATCGTTGTGCTGTGCAAAAGCCATTTATTTTATATATAGTGATTGACTAAATCGGAAAGTTATCGATTCTCCCATTTATTATTGTATTAAAATTTTTGTGGGTTTCTGAAAATAAAATGATCAATGATCCACCTGACGGACTAAATGCGGAAACCAAACCCTATAACATAGAAATTCTAACATAACATAGAACATAGATATTTTAAGAGATGTTCTAAAAAAAACAACCACGAAAATAACCAACCAATTTTTTTAAACCACACAGAAATAGGAGTCCCGCCAAGCGGGGCTCCGTCGACAACGCTGACTAAAATAATAACAAATATTGACCGCAGATAAACCAACAGTAGGTGAATCGTCCGTTACTTTAATCAACCTTAGGTTAATTAATTGTAGTTGAATAAACCGTAGGTAGATTCTTCTTTATGGATTTCGTTCATTAGTTATTACAAAATTCTGTGAACCGGTCTTTAGGTATTTTAAACAGTAGGTCTTTTGACCGTGGTTATCTCGAAAATAGTTAGACTAACTTTTGTTATTATAATAATTATGTAACCATAACAATATATGTAAAAAACTTGATTTCATATCGGTCTTTCAACCCGGCTATAACGGTTGACAAATTGAAGAATAAACTTTATTAGTAATAAAAATCCATACGGCAATCGACATTGTTGTCGATGGCCTACGTTAGTGGATCTGTGTTTCACAAGCACATCACTAACTCGTCGCAAGATACAGCGCGCAGCGACCGTACTACGCAATGCAACCGCTAAAGTATCGTTTTGTGATTTTTACATTGCCTGACCAGTCACTTAGCGACATTTACTTAATGTATTTGCTGCAAAAACAGTACAGTCGCTGTGACATATGAAAACAAAAATAACGTAGTAAAGGCAAGAAATATTTTATGATTTGTTGTTTTTCTTGAATTTCTAGATTTTAGTAAAATACTTGTGATAAGGGGTTCCATAATTTATAAAGTTTTTAGTTTAGCTTCGGTTTTTACAAGAAACCACTGAACAACATGACATTCTTAAATGTTGTCACGATCACGGTCAAAAGCGCACTAGTTCACGGGGACAGCCAATTGCCTATGACATGAGCACTTTGATCACGACGCGACGCGCGGACACAGATATACGACTCCATGCTTTACCTGCCGACAAACTGTCACGAAGTTAGGCAGGTTTATAAAATGTTAACAAGTGTTTGGTCCAAAATAAATGATTTATTATTATTTATCAACTTGAAATTTGGAATAGTTTTAGATGACGTTTCCCAACTATTTTTCAAATAAGAAAGATTTTTTTTTTCTGAAGTGAAAACTACTTTAGTTTTTTTTTTGCAAGGTGTCGAAAACTATGCGGTCTAAAAAAAAGAAAAATGTTTGAAAATGTGCAAATTGCGCTCTTTCATATGATACCCCACATGCCCTAGTAGTCCCAATTCGAATTTTTAAGACACCCGCTCAGTCCCTGTTCCGGGACTGAGCTCGCTGGCCGCTGCCGGTTAAATGTTAAGTTGCATTTCACGCCGCTTGAACGAAACGAACGTTGCCGCGGCAGCGGCCGACGAGCGCTACTTCCAATTTGGTCGCTTTCCATAATATCATATTTGGAAATCCAATAAAGTCTATCGATTTTTTTGCGTGGTCACCCTACTTTGTTTGATTTGTTGTATGCCACCGCCACGCCATGATGCACAACAAAAACAAATCGATATCAAAGCCTCTACCGGTGGATAATCTAACTAATTTATTACGATATAATCACTAAGGATTGGCCATATCATGAAGCCCGTAGTCGTGCGTTTAACTGTTAATATCGTCAAACGTTGAGTATCCAACGATCTAGCCAGAACACAACTTGATGTGACCAGCGGTCGGTGTTCTATTTCATGAAATAGGTACAATAGTATATAAAATGGTTGTACCATTTTATGAAATGGTCGAATACTTCATGAAATGATCAATTCTACGATGCCGTGACGTGGACGTGGACGTCCACGATAAAATCGTCCATTTCGTTCCTCCTAAATTAAGGGGGGAAACCTCAAAATATGCACCAGTGTTAGAGTGCTTTCACATTGTCCGATACGATTTCGGTGTCGGATGCCGATACGATATCGAACAAGTAAAATGTATGAATTATGTACACACGGCTACACATCAAGCTAGATGTAGATGTCCAGTTTATGTTGATCTTGCATTGTAAAGGATACAGCATATATGGCTATCAGCTCTCTGCTTAGAGTATTTAACACTGGAGAAGCCTTACGAACACTTCCTCCTCTGTAAAAGTAGAAGAACAAATGTTCTAGCACGGTCATAAAAACTACTTTCAAATCGATTTTAACGCACATCGTTCATCATTTTCGAGACGCGCGGTTCTCATTCAGTGCTCCGTGAAAATGCCTGGTTGTGCTGTTAAAACTTGTAAAAAGCGTTAAAAACATCAAACTTAAATAAAGACTGAAAAGCCATATGTAAGTATTTTTTTAAATATTTTTGGTCATGTTTTGATTGAAATTCAAACTCCTAAACTCATAATACATTTTGACTTTTCATTCGATTCAACCATGATTCAACATAAAACAAGGCATGAATCGAGTATATTTCTCGCATTGCTTTTGTGACGTCACCATGTCTCGCTACATCTCGTTTTTATGTTCATAAGGTTCAAAATATTTTTTCTTGCATTACAAAAATGTACGTCAAATCAGCAAAATTGACATGCAATTGACATGCGATATGTCTTCTAGCAAAAATTACAGCGAGACTACCGTAGGGTTAGGGTCAGAAACCAAAATTGACATGTCGATAATTTTTTACGACAAATTAGTATACTTTTTTGGTTTATTTGGTTTAAAAAAATGGTTTTTGAAACGAAGTTCTTTAGCGCGGCTTACGATAGGAATATACTGGCAGAAATCGTCATGCGAAAAAGCGTTCATACTTGCGACTGTCTTCTTCTAATTCGATAGAGAGAGAGAGGAAGTGTAAATTTGGTCAAAATAAAAGTCCAAGTTGGCGGCTGGGAAATTGTTCACATTTGTCATCATGGGTGTCATTTTCAAAGTTTTCAAGGGTGCTAAAGCCGATAATGAGATCAAAATGAAAATCCAAGATGGCAGCTGCGAAAATGTTAAAATTTTTCATCATGGCTGTCGTTTTCATAGTTTTTGAGGATGCTAAAGTCGATAGTTAGGTCAAAATGTAAATCCAAGTTGGCAGCTGCGTACATTTCAAAAAAAGAAACCATCAAAATATACGCCATATTTACTCCAAATTAATTTATTTAGAAAATCAGTACCTAGGTTTTGTGTACCTACTGATTTTTTTGTTTGTTTGTCCGTTTCAAAAAACATAATTTCTTATTTATTTTGGGAATAAAACTCAAGTTTTCTTTTCTTTACGTTGTCATAGCCAATATTGCAAGAGCTTTACAAATATTTTCTTTTTTCATTAGGTATTGTCATATTGTTTTTTTGTTATTTTAGTTTTCCTTTCTCACGTTAAGTTTTGTACTTCAAACAGTCACAAAGAAGACATAGTTAGAATATAGGTCGTAGTACTAGGAATGTAAAGTGAAAACGTTTCTAACGATGCGCGATGATGAAAACGAAGAAGGCAAATCGGACGAGTTATAGAATCGTCTTTGAACATAGTTTTCACAAATCAAACGACAAGTATATCAATCAAAAAGGCTTAAGTATATTTTAATATTCTTTGATCATATTATTATTATTAATATATTACGCCCATGGGAAGCCTTGGCGATCGCTAGATTTGTTTATAATTAGACGGCATGTGCCATCTACTGTCGAGTAGTGTAATTTATTGAGTCCGTCAGTCCGCCATCTTTTGCAAAGTTCGTCTATCTCCTTAAAGATGACGCTAATGTTTATTTTACTGACTTTAATATCCAAAATATTTATCCAATCATCTGAAATAATGTTATGGATTAATTATTTGGTACATTTAGAAACTAACCAATGTCATTTTGTTTTAGTTCAGTCCAACGAGCTAGAGAAAACTAGACTTTATTTTTATGTCTATGGTTCAGTCTCCCTAAATGACAATGTTACCTTAGATTATAGTTATTGATTATTGAGAATTAGTACTAGCTTCAAGCTTCACTCAAATAATATTAAATAAATATTAAGTGTGTCGTAAGAATATAAATATTTTTAATTATTTTTGTTTGTTACAACCTTTTTTACCTCCCAAAAACACGACGTGTCCCTTTATGTTTGACGTCTTGTGAATTATTTTATTTGTACCGCGAAACGTCAACGTTATTGGAAGAAATTAGAATGTCTGTCATTTGATATTTTCTACTCAATTTCCACCGGAAAATTTGAAATACGTTACCTATTTCCTATAATTTCACGCAATATTAAGCATGGCGCGCCGATATAGAGACGCGGCTGCAAAATTGCAGCAAAATGTCCAGAAACATCTAAAAGTAATGAAAGAACTGTCGTCGTCTGAAGATGAGGATCCTTGCGAATCCAACGTCTTGGAAAGCATGTTCCAGAGCTACTGGCGCGGCGGCGGAGACACTCAAATGCTGAACAGAACCAAAAACCTCCTTGAAGAAGCTATAAGTGGCCGTTCTGTTACGTGTCTTATATGCATAGGATCGATAAAAAAATCTCATGCTATATGGACTTGTGATCATTGTTTTTCGTACTTCCATCTTTCTTGCATTCAAAAGTGGGCGAACGATAGTATAAGCTTGCGCTGTGAAGAAAGTACGGGCCCGATAGCTGTCATAAAACAACAGAAAATCGAATGGTGTTGCCCTAAGTGCCGAAACTCTTATTCTAAAGAAGAAATCCCTCGTAAATATCGCTGTTTCTGCGGTCAAACTGATGACCCTCCACACCATCCTTGGCTCATTCCTCATACCTGTGGTGAAGTCTGTGGGAAAAGATTGTCTACTGGTGAAAATTGTAAACACAAGTGCTTGCTGCTATGCCACCCTGGTCCCTGCCCTCCGTGCCCTCAAACTGTCAATGGCATATGTTTTTGTGAGAAGGAACGTAAGAGAGTGAGATGCAGCGCTGCTAAATGGTCCTGTGGCCAACTTTGTAAGAAAACTCTTATGTGTAAAACTCATTATTGTGAATATGTCTGTCACGCAGGTGATTGTTCTCCATGTAGCTACACTAGTATTCAGCAATGTCAATGTAGTTCAGAGAAAGCTAAAAGACCATGTAATGATCCATTCTGGCAGTGTAAGAAGCCTTGTAACAAGCTATTTTCCTGTGGCTATCATAAATGTGACAGAATCTGTCATTCAGGCAACTGTGGAGATTGCCCCAACTCTGGAACTTTATCATGTCCCTGTGGAGCTAACCAGCGCTTTGTCCAATGTCCAGATGTTATGGAAACCTGCCTAGGTACATGTGGGAAGAGGCATGAAGATTGTGATCATAAGTGCCCAGAGAAGTGCCACAATGGTAACTGCCCACCTTGCCAAGTTTTAATTGAAAAGAAATGCCACTGCTCTACACATACAAGGGCCCTTCCATGTAGCAAGGACTTTAAATGTGACACTAAATGTCGAGGAATTAGGTTATGTGGCAAACATGGTTGTGGAAGAAAATGCTGTAATGGAAACTGCCCCCCATGTGAGAAGACATGTGACAAAGGCCTCCATTGTGGTAGGCATAAATGCACTAATATTTGTCATCGTGGACCATGCTATCCATGTCCTCTAGAATCAAAAGTAACTTGCAGATGCAAAGAAACTTATGTAACAGTACCATGTGGACGGGAAAGACAGACAAAACCCCCTAAGTGTAACTTGCCCTGCAAAATTAAATATAAATGTGGTCACAGCGAAGAAAATAAACACTCTTGTCATTTTGGTGACTGTCCACCTTGCAAAGCAATCTGTGACAAGCAGTATCCTAAGTGTAGTCACCATTGTAAAGCGGTATGCCATGAATATGTTGCTGTGCTTTTCAAACAAGTTGAGAAACCTGCTACTCCTTGGGAGGTACAACCACCAAAGACTAAGATTATGACCTTAGATTGTCCACCATGCGAAACACCAGTACCAATGGTTTGTTTTGGAGAGCATGAGACAGACCAGCAGCCCTGCCACACAGCTTCAAGAAGGCCTTGTGGAAGAGAATGTGGACGACCACTTGCTTGTGGGAACCACAAGTGCACTTTACTCTGTCATCTTTATAGCCCTGTGGCGGAATACCCAAATGTGCCTTCAACTTGTAAGCAATGTAACAGAGAATGTTCAGTTCAACGTCCTGAAAAATGTGCCCATAAATGTTCTATTAGGGCCTGTCATCCTGGTCCGTGCCGCCCTTGTGAAATACTTGAACGCTTAGCCTGCCACTGCGGCGTAACAGAGATATACTTACGCTGTCGAGAATTGTCTGCAGCTACCGAAGAGATGTTATCATGCAAGCAACAATGTCCTAAGAACTTAGACTGTGGCCATCGCTGCCGTAACACATGTCATTCAGGAGCTTGCGGTAATCAAGTATGCACCAAGAAAACTAAAGTGATCTGTCCTTGTGGTTCTATAAAGAAGGAGGTTCCTTGCAACTCAGTTAGAAACGGAGACATTAAAATATTGTGTGACAATACCTGTGAAGCTAAGAAAGCTGCTGCTAAAATAGAACAAGAGAAAGAGAAACAGAGATTGAAAGAGCTAGAGGAAGAAAAGAATCGTAAAGAATTAGCAGAATATGAATGGAAACTAAGTGGTAAAAAGAAGAAGTACAAGGAAAAGAAGATGGTTGTTGGTAAAGATGACCGAGGATTCCTAAAGAGGTATTGGGTACCAATATCATCGTTCCTAGTTATGATGCTAGCGGCTATTTATTATATATTTTATGTAGGATTAGAATAGACAAAAGTCAATTATTATTCCAGTAGGTTAATTAGTTTTTATTGAAATACGTAAAAATGCAAGGCATTGCTAGATATTATCTGTACCAAATTTTAGGGTTAATAGACTTAAATTGTATTTATATATAAAGGGTAATATTTATTTATATGTTAGTGTTAGTTTTTTATTTAGGACTTAGGTCCTTTCCACACTGAGTGGGTTTGATTTGCACTGTTTTATAATTTACATGTATATTTATATTTTATATTTGTGTACATTATTGTACACCAGAAAAATAAATTACAAAAAAAAAAAAAAAACACTACAAAACAAACATTGGGTGGCCTTATCGCTTTCTGCAATTTCTTCCAGCACGCGTAGCATGACCACCGTAGAAACGGGTTTTGTAGACGGAAGAATAGATAAACTGTCAGATTGTGAATGTTTATGTAATTTTGTCTATTCTTCCGTCGACAAAATCGTTTCTACGGTGGTCATGCTACGCGTGCTGGACGCGTAGTCATTACTTTTGATTATTATTGTTATTTCATTTGAACTCTTGAATTTCTCATCAGGTTGTCTTGATTTCTTTGATTTGGTTAGATTTTGTGGATTATTTAAAATACTTCTGCATTTGTCGTTATCTTATTTTTTAGGTGTACTATGTACCGACATCTTTGCCCACCCCATCTCTGGGATTACAGTAACCTTTATGGTGAATTGTGTAGGCATTTTTCCAAGTTATATAAATTATTTTATGTAGTATTATTATTACTATATTGTTGACTGGGCCCAACAGCTAAACACTTTAATGCTCAATTAAATAGATCAGTTTTACATAATTTATATTATTACTATGACTTTGGTTTGTATGTAATACTCGATGTTGTACGGCTTGACTGCGCTAGTGCTTACTTTCTGTGATAAGCATTATTTAATTTTTAAAAGACAATGGAATAAATGTTGGTGAAAAGCACATGTCCTCACACTTGCTATAATAAACTTGTCCAGTCAAAGTCGAATCATTATTGCCAGTCAGCCATTAAAAGGCACTGGAATGTCAAAATTTACAAGAAATCAGAATTGATTCTGCTCCTTGCAAAAGGTAGTTTTGTATGGATAAGTATCGACAAGAAACCGCATAGCCATTTTTTTTTTGGTTAATCTCTTTAATTCATTAATTCGGGCTATTTGGTACTATAACAGCCGGTCTAAAATATAAATTATGTATTTTAAAGGGAAAGGGTTATTGTCTTTAAGTACATTGTAAATTATAATTTTCCTGGTCATTATTGGTTTTGTGTGGAAAGATCTTTTAATGGTGTTAGAAAATTCTTTTCACTAACGGTGTTTGTGAAAAAAGTCATAGTTGAAACAAAAACTATGGTAAATGTACATTGAGGGCTGATTTTTCAATAATTAGATAACTTTTACCTGAAGAATAAATGCGACGTTTTGACACATTGTTCATACAAAACTGTCAAAATTGATCGAATAAAAGATAACTGGTGATTGTAAAACCGGCCCGAAGGTCGTTAATTCCTGTCTTGTCGATATTGGTTGGTGGGGTACCAGATAGTGCCATCCACGAAGACGCGCCCCACTCTTCCTAATCACTTATATTATACAAGTGTGTTCACATACTGCTACTTTTTTAGTTTTGTCGTGTTTACTAATTACCCACTCATAGACTAGCAGAATGTTGCACTCTTGTACTGTAAGTGTTTAGGAGGAAGAGTGGGGCGCGTCTTCATGCATGGTACTATCTGCAACATGTAACTCGTTATTGGACATTGTCATTTGTCACGTTACGAGATTATAGTTTTTTTTACTGGTAAGAAATTATTTGTTTTTCCATTAGATTTTATTATTGGTATGTATACTATCATCATAATCTGGCTGTTATGTTCTCACTGCTGGGACACAGCGCTCCTCTCTTCGAGAGGAAATGGGCTGTAATCTACCAGGCGGGCCCAGTGCGGGTTGGTAGATGTCACATGTCTTCGAATTTCTGGTTCTAGGACAAGCCGGTTTGCTCACGATGTTTTTCTTCACCGTTTTGAGAGCAGTGGTGATGAAATTATTTACCCTAAGTAAAGCGCCTGTTTGGGTTCGAACCCACGACCTACAACTCGTAAGTCGGGGCTGATACCACTAGGCCGCCACTGCTCATGTATACTATGTATTCACTTTATTATTTTATAATGTTTGGCATGCCTCATGTTAGAGTTTTATAATTTCTTAAATTACGTCCAGTTGGTGTAAGGGCGCGTATACATGAGTGACACTGCAGTGACGTCGCACACGCGCCGCTTTCTCCTCAAATACTTTGGAATTCATACTTTACGCCTGTTGTCATAACGTACAGTCAGCTTCAAAAAGATGTATACATCGACAAGAATTCATAAATATTGTATCAATAGCTATATAGTAACAAATTGGATACTTAATTGTAGCTACACACATTGATAAAGTGTTATGGAACACTTGTAGTCGAGGCAGGTATACATCTTTTTGAGCTTGACTGTAGAAATTCTAAATGATCAAGCACGTCGCACAGGCATGTGCTTGGTCATTACGAATATGTACGTTATGACAAGAGGCATGTAAGAATTCCAAAGTCTGAGGAGAGAGCGGCTACTCGAACGCGATCAGCTCGAGAAATTCGTGTCATATGAACGCGCCTTAAGGAAAAGATAATGTGATTAGATAAATAATAATATTTTAGATTTAGAAAGTGACTAGAAAAATAATATTGGTGTTCCAAATGATCTATAACTAATCTATGTTCCATACGAATATGAATCTTACTTTTTTTGTTGTAATTTTCATATTCGTATAAGCGAATGTAAGCACGCGTTTCATACGAATGTGAACATTTCCATTATACGAATGTTCATAATCGTAAAACGAAATGCTTAGCAAAGTGAAGTTTGAGTATTCTTTATAGGGACAAGATTCACAGACCTAGAGTTTCATACGAATATTAACCTTATTCTTAGGCGAATAATCTTTATATTCGTACAAGCAAATGTGGACAAGCGTATCATACGAATGTGAACATTCGAAAGTTTATATTCGAATGAGACGCTTCCTTAGTAAAGCAATTTCAAAGTGCGGTCAGTAAATATTGCCCTCAGACTCCGGTGTAATACTAAGAATTTCTTAATTAGAAAACAAAGACTAATATTGCCCTACCTGTTAGTCGAGCCCAGGACCGTACTAACTCATGCTCTTTGTTCATGGCATTACAATTATTTTATCTAGGTGAAAATAATTATAATTGTAACGTCCTATTTATTGGTGTTCATTTTGAATGTGATTATTAGTTTTATAATAAATGATTAAATATGTGTCTGTATTTTTTTTTAACTTTTTATTATCGGCTAGAAAGATGCCGCAGCGTCGATATTTAATATTCATTTACACTGCAGGATCTTTCTGTTGAGTTGGCAAAAGCCAAAAACATTTCACGATATTACACATTTATTATCTATACAATATACCTATGTATGTTAACTTAATATACCTACTACATACACTAATGTTGGGTTGATGATAAATGATAATCAATTACTTACAACTTATATATTGTTACCAGTCCAGCGACACGTACAGAAAGGAGACCAAAAATAAAGTTACACTATCTTTTATAACATTTCAAATGACAGTTGTCTACCCTTACTACATAATATTGCAACATAAAAAGAACTGAACTATTAATTCAAAACAAATACTTTTAAACAAAAAATTGCAACATAATTGATAATAATAATAATAATAACAAAAAGTGTACGTGGTCCCTATAGTCCTCTCCACAACCGGCGTTATCCCGAATCACCTTCTCCATAGCCTAAAATTGCTAAACCTAAAAGAAACCCTCTATATCACCCTACAAAAAGCTGCAATTTTAAATACATGTCGAATTGTCAGAAAGTTCATGCAAATAGATGAAAACGAAATAGGACCTCATAACACATCCTCAACATAACACACCACACGCTGCATTTACTTGGCTTCGGTCCGTAAATGTTGCAAATACCAGCCAAAGAGCTGAGAAGAAAAAACACTCTACACAAACAATAATAATAAGTTTATTTACCAAAAAAAGTTACAGAAATGTACACAAGTAGATATAACTAGTGGGTAGACTTATTCTAGGCATTACAGTGTGTTGCAAAAATTTCTGCACATAATCTTATGTAACCCTGCCTCTTAAACTAGGCTAACCTGTATTTTAAGAGACAGTGTCTAGCTTATAAATTCACCAATTTTATACAACAGTGGAGTGTCGATCTACCGTTTAAACTTGACAGCAGTAATAGTGGTGCGTGTACGAGTAACATGTGGAGGGGATGTGTAGTGGTGTGATGTGTTATGTGCTTGTTGTGGGTTTGTATGTGTGAGTGAATATAGGGTGAATGTGTGTGGATGTATGTGTGAATATGTTTGTGAGTGTGCGTTTTTTTTTTTTTTTCATTTAGACGATGTAAGTGAGTAAAGACTCCGTGTATGTGTAGTCTTTCTGTATTAGCCATTCTGTTAATGTTTTTTTTAATGTGTGTGAATTTAAATCTATAATTTTTATATATTTATGAACTTTTTTGTAAATGTGCCCACTTAGGGTATAAAACTGGCGTTTAGCGAAAGAAGTTTTGTGCTGAGTACCCGGGATAATAACTGTTCGTTTGTTTGGGTCGGACTTAGGAAGACTGGAGTGTTTTCTAAGAGTCGATTTAAGCACAAAGAGTTGACGAACCGAAAGGACTTTGCAATCAGAGTAGAGTTCAGTTGTTGGGTATCTATAGGGTTTTATTGTCATGACTTTTAGAATCGCTGTCTGTGCTCTCTCAACTCTCAGAATGATAGTCTTTGCTGCACCGCCCCAAACAGCAATACAATAGCCAATGACCGATTGACATAGAGCGTAGTACACGATTTTCAAAGTGTCAGCATTAGCCGACTGTCTGAGAGACTTGAAAATGTGTATCAGGCGCATCGTTCTGGTAGTGAGGGCATCAATTTGTTTATCCCACCGTAGACCGTCGTCTATCTGCACTCCCAAATACTTTACACTGTCAGTTCTAGTGAGTGCTGGGCATGTACAGGGTCCTAAGGAGTTTGAGCATGTGTGAGCAGTTAAATTAAAGGTATTTGACGGTGCGGTGTTACGACGTATTGCAAAAGGAATGTAAGTGGTTTTTTGCAGGTTAAGTGTAAGTAGATTCGAGTTGAGCCATTCCATTGCTTGAGCCAGAACCATTTCTGCTTTTGTTTTGACTTTATCCCACGTAAGTCCCTGCACGAGGATAGCAGTGTCATCTGCATACGCATATATATTACAGTCTGGGAGACTCATTCTGCACAGATCGTTGACGTAAATAAGGAATAATGTTGGACCCAGGATACTTCCTTGAGGAACGCCATATGACACTGATTCCTCGTCGCTAAGGTACGTATCAATTTTGACACATTGAGTACGATTTCTGAGGTAATCTTTAAAAATATCCAGCAATATGCCACGTACACCGAGAAGCTCCAACTTAGAGGTAAGTACGGGAATAGAAACTGTGTAAAATGCTTTGAAAATGTCTAGGAAAATACCTAGGCATTTTATCTTTTGATCCAAACATTTAGCAACCGTCTGCGTGAAATCCAGTACAGCATCTTCTGTTGACAGCCCAGGACGGAATCCATACTGGTTGTCAGCTATGATCTGGTTTCTGTTAAGGAACCTGCGCAAACACTTATTGAGAATCTTCTCTAGAATTTTGGATAGCGCTGGCAGAACAGATATTGGCCTGTAATTATTGACACAGTTTCTACTCCCCCCCTTGTAAATAGGATGAACGATTGCCTTTTTTAGGGCATCGGGAAAAACTCCAGTCTGCAGGCAGCGGTTGTAGAGGTAGGTTAGTGGTTGTAGCAATATATGTCGGCAGCTTTTTAGAATAGAAGATGGTATTCCATCCCAACCCACTGCACAGTTATTCCGTAATTGAAGGATAATTGATTCTACCTCAGCTTCGTCGACGTCCAGAACAGCAGGAGAATTTAGTGTGGAGTGTTGAGGGGTGTTCCCGATAAAGGGGACCATACTAATAGCTGGAGATGACGGACCTAGGTTCTGTGATATTATGTTTGCTGCCAGTTTTTCCCCCACTGTACCAAAAAAGTGACACACTTCGTTAACGGAGGATTTCGGATTATCTCGTATTTCCAACAGCTCAGAAGGACTGACGTGCGTTTTACATGTGTTAGTTATTTGTTTTATTGATTTCCACAAATTTTTCGGGTTCTTACTAGCGTTTTGTAATTCGCTCTTTGATAAGTAAATTGATCTCTTAGATATTTTAGTAGTCATCACGGGGGAAGAAGAATCGCCGCCTATCACGTTGGTCGACCACGAAGTAGCCCTCGGCGTTGCTCTGCCGTACTGCGCAGCAGCAGCAGCAGTCGGTAGGTACCACTTTCTCCATCTGTAACGTGAATTTAGTCTACAAACCAATACGTCCATGTATACGATTGCACATTCCTACCTATAGCTAGTTAAATGGATTTCGTAGCTAGGTAAATGGAAAGCACATAGCTAAGTGAAAGAATATCACATGACTTGGTGAATATACAACTTATAGGTAAATAAAAATTACACCTAGCTTGATGAGCGGATAACATAGATGAAAAAATGGATATCATATAACAGGTAAATAAATAGCACATAGCTCAGTTAATAGATAACACATAGCTCAGTAAATAGATAGCAAATAGCTTGGTAAATAGATAGCACATAGCTTAGTAAATAGATAACACATAGCTTAGATTTGGAGATTATCAGTACATACCGTGTCCTCAATAATTGATGTTATTTCACCCTTTTTAGCAATCGTTTTTAACTCTTGTATTGCATCTGGTGTATTTCCTGATTTGATGAAACTTAGCAAAGTGATTCCACTGTTCAAATCTGGCAGCACAACTGATCCCACAAAGTTTCGGCCTATTTCGATATGACCTACTTTGAGCAAAATCTTTGAAAAATTAATTTTAAAACAAATGTTAGGACATTTCAATGCACATAATTTACTACATCTGAAACAGTTTGGTTTTACAAAGGGTCGTTCAACTATAGACGCGGGCGTGGAATTACTGAAGAGAATATTCGAGGCCTGGGAGGAGTCGCAAGATGCTTTTGGCATTTTCTGTGACTTGTCTAAGGCTTTTGATTGCGTATATCATGATACACTCACCAGGAAACTGTACCACTATGGTATGAGGGACAAGGCTCTTGATCTTCTGACTTCTTATCTGAACAAAAGAATTCAGAGGGTCGATGTTAATGGCAAGAAATCTGCAAGATCTGCGATCACCATGGGCGTTCCGCAGGGTTCAATTCTTGGGCCTTTCTTATTTCTAATTTATGTAAATGATTTACTTTATCACATAAGGGATAATCACAAGATAGTATTATTCGCAGATGACACTTCCCTCATTTTTTAAATCAAACGTCAGTTAGTCAACTTTGAACAAGTTAACGACGCGCTGTCTAAAGTTGTGCATTGGTTTAATGTAAATAATCTTCTCCTGAGCGAAAAAAAGACTAAACTCATTAAATGTTCAATGCCAAATGTCAGGCAGCTATCTACCAATGTTCAAGTTAATGAAACAGAGTTGGACCCTGTTGAGTCGACAGTTTTTCTTGGTATCACTATTGACAGTAAATTACAATGGGGCCCACACATAGAAAAATTGTTTAAAACTAAGCTTATGCTATTAAAAAAATTAGACAGATTACTGACGTAGATACAGCCAGAATTGTTTATTTTAGTTATTTTCATAGTCTTGTGTCATATGGGAGAAGAATTTCTATGGGGAACCTGTGCGGACATTAATACTATCTTTACACAAAAAAGGGCTGTTCGAGCCATTTACAACCTAGGTCCAAGAGATTCCCTTAGAGAAAAATTCAAAGAAATAAATATTCTGACTGTAGTCTCACAATATATTTTTGAAAAACTATTGTATGTACACAAAAATATATCAAATTTTAAGAAAATGTATGATATTCATAGTTTAAATACCAGGAATAAACACAACCTTGCTGTACATCGCACACGTCTCCACAAAGTAGGCAACTCGTTCATGGGTCAATGCTTTTACAACAAACTTCCCATTGACATTCGAAACTTACCCATTAATAGATTTAAAATCTGTATTAAAACCAAACTTTGTAAAAAAGGGTACTATAAAATTTCAGGTTATTTAGAAGATAAAAAAGCTTGGGATTGAGCTGCTCGCTCTGCTAAGCCTTGTGATAAAACCATAAAACTTGACATTTTAATTATTATGTAAAAATAATCAAAATATACCAGTTTTATATACACATTTACATTGTTGAAAATTATATTCAAAATGACATGATTACTTTGTAAAGTATTATATTATTTTAATTAATTATTTTGAATGTGAGGACTATGTGGATATCATTATTATTTTCATTTCTCAGCTAGTTTTAATGATGGTCTGGCAGTTTGAGTAGTTTATGCGGCCTACCCAAATGTCCTTTCTTTGGTATTGTTCGTCGACTTGAACTCCACGATTACTGACAAATGCTTGAACTGACTGATTCCGATATCCTATTTACAGAATAAACAATTTCATTTCATTTCTTTCAATTAGTAAGTAGGTAGCACATAGCTCAGTAAGTAGGTACCATATAGGTAAATATTTGCGTAGCACATAGCTTAGTAAGTATAAAAAATAGAAAAAGCGTGGGGTGCTTTTTTAAGATATTATCGAAATGATAATCCTCCTTATCATGTCTGTCAATAAAATATAACTATTGACACCATGTACCCCAAGATTTTTTTGAAATAAAACACTTTTTTCTTATTTACACTATTATTCATTTATATTTATTAGAAATTTTTACACTGTTCTAAATTCAAATTTATTAAATTTTTTTTTTTTTTTTTTTAGTTTGGTTTTCTATATAAAGCGTGTTTTTTAGTTTTTTAAAACTATTATTTATTTTTGACTATTTTGAAAGGGATCACACGAATTACAAAAAAATAATAAAAATTAGATAGATACGGTGTGCTGCATCAATTGGGTCCCCGAGTTGTGTTAAAATTTTAACCACTGCAGCCCACTATACCTAATGCCTAATTTCAGAAGATATCTAAACAACTATTTTGAAAGGGATCACACGAATTACAAAAAAATAATAAAAATTAGATAGATACGGTGTGCTGCATCAATTGGGTCCCCGAGTTGTGTTAAAATTTTAACCACTGCAGCCCACTATACCTAATGCCTAATTTCAGAAGATATCTAAACAACCATTTCCGTTTCACCATTCGTTTTGCAATAAGCGACTCATAGGCTTAGGTTTGAAATCCGTGGATAAGTAAATAAAATGTCCGTGGTTTTTTAAGTTTTATTGGCAGCTTGCCTTGCCTTTTTTAAGTTTCACAATTGTTTGACAGTTCGGACTTTTGGTGACGGTTTCATATCTGAATACATCTAATTTCTTTCTCATCGAATAATTTAGAGATATTCTGTTATTGCCATACAGCATAATATTGGTTTCTTCCGTAAAATGAGCCTGGCTCCATTGATGTTGAGTCCAATGCAACTGCTTGCATGCAAACTGTAGGCGCCCCATTCTGTGAGCTCGTGTCAGTTTGGAACCATTGGCTGGCTTATGAGGTTTCAGGCCACGTTCTTCGAGACTCCTAACAGTTCGAGCGCAAACAGTCAGTCCATGAAAGTCTCAAAGTTGGCCTTGGACATGTACTGAGGTCAGGAGACGATTACGCAGGCTAGTGGTAGAGATATATCTATCGTGCTCTATTCGTGCTGTAGTGACCCGGTTTCGTGGTCCTCCTGGACGGTGCATGAAGCCGGCAGTCTCCAGGTATCGATGGTAAATTACGGCTTACATAAAGCTATTCTTTTTATGCAAAACAAATAACCAATTTGCCATTGACTTGAGAGATGCTCTAATGAAAGCTTGTTGCTTCCTTAAGAGCGACCAAACTCCGATTTTCTTTTCTTTTTCAAATTCGTGAATTCTGGAAAAAGTGTGATACCGAAATACGGCCAGCATGTCAACTTCAAAACTGCATAAAAACTTTGTGCGATGTTGTAGGCTTATACACATAAAAATGCACGATGGCTCGATTGGAATGCGGGAGTGTATTAGATTATTATAGTAATGTTGCTTTCTTGTTTTCTTTATTAGGATCGATAAAGTTAAACAACTTATAATACTACAAACATTAACAAAATAGACTTAAAAAATAGTACTTAAAAAATAGTATTTGTGAGGAAAATCTTAAACAGCTCCTTATCGTGCTTATAATAAAACCACTTTAACTCCAATCAACACTTGTGTATATTTCTTATAACTACTGCACGTACGTACTACACAAACAGTATACAATAATTAAAAATACGCACTTATCAGCTACAGGACGTAGGTTCGACTAGTAGTCTTTACCCCACTGAGGTTAGCTAAGGAATAATCAACCGATTCTAATGTTTTTCCAAGCCAAGTCTCTCTACCCCACTACATTACCCCTTCTTTAGCTAATATGACGAGATACAGTCGTTACCGGTGTTGCCACTTTAATCTAAAAATAAGACAGAAATATACCAAAATCATGACATTCGGCCATCTGATAACGTGCTGTCTCCCGACGCACATTTTAATCCTAATAGTGACTACCAGTAAAACTAATAGTAAAATAAAAGTAATACAGTTTATAAATATAGCTGCCTGCTAATTGATTAATTTCCTTAATTAAATTAAACCTAACGTTATATCATATGTAAATTATGAGTTAATCTAAATTAATAAAAATAAAATCATGACATTTGGTATCTTTTAACTATAGGAGTTACACATATATGTCGGTATATAACTATATTATCGTTTTCAAATTTCTAACTAAAACTTATATAATTCTTAATTCACACAAAAAAAAAAAAAAAAAAAAAAAAATAAGTTAACATTCAACACAATAATAAAACAAATTACCTTAACAGAATATTATTTTTCCATTCACGGTTATGCAACTATTCTACTGCCTAGCTATGACTGAACTCTATTCGGAATCACTATTGCGCTCACTAGAGCTACTATTATCAGTATTATTTATTTCCAGAGCTTTTATGTGGATCCAGGGCCTAATTCTGTCAGCGGCTATAACGGTGTCATAAGGTTTACCTCTTTTATTGAATCCAGGAACGTCGGATATTCTGTACCGATCATTCCCTAATATTTCAGTTATTTTATAAGGACCCACAAACTTAGACAGAAGTTTTGTACTTTGGTTGTTATTTGCAAAATTATTCCGCGAAATTTTAACTAAGTCACCTATTTTGTAAGTAGGAGCTGGTGCACGATTTGTGTCATGCCTTTCTTTCTGCTTTGCTTGATCTTTCACGATACTGTCACTTATTTCTTCTCTAATTTGTTGCAAATCGGGATTGTTCCCATTGTCATTATTCCCAATATCAAGTTTGTTTAATAAACCATCGCGCAACTTAAATCCGAACAAAGCTTCTGTCGCAGTTTTGCGGGTTGTGGCATTGACAGTATTATTAATACCAAATTGGAGCTTGCCCAGACACTTGTCCCATTCACGTTCATGACCAAAAGCGTTTTGGGCAGCTAATGAATTTAATATTGTTTGATTAAACCTTTCTGCCTGGCCATTAGCTCTGGGACAAGCGACCGCATTAAGTACATGTTTGATACCGTGAGCGTCACAAAAGGTCTGAAAAGCCGCAGATGTAAAGCTAGTACCGCGATCCGACACAATTCGGGCTGGGACTCCAAAGTCATAAAAGATTTTCTGAAGAACTTTAACTGTGCTCTTAGCCTTTTGATCCCTAACGGCCCTGACAAAGACGTATTTCGTAAAACCATCTACTACTGTAAGAATATAGCAATTGCCATCTTTACTCCTAACAAAAGGACCGAGGTGATCTATATGGATCGTATGAAACGGTATATTTATCTTTTCTATTGGGTACAAATGACCTGATTTTTGTCTTGAAGAGGTATCCTTATGATAGGCACACTCTAAACAAGCTGCGACGTATTTCTTGACAAACTTTCTTAGTTTGCGAAACCAATAATCACGGCGAATACTCTCAAGAGTTTTGGCGTAACCGAGGTGACCAATATCGTCGTGGTTAGCACGACATATCTGCCACCTTGCACTTCGCGGTACAACGAGACATTGACGACCATCAACCTTTCTATACACTGCGTGATTTTTAACGACATAATTTTTCCTAATATCCTTGCATTCAATATTGTCTTCAGGTTTTAGAATATTATGGATTCGAGAAATGTCCGGGTCTGCTATTTGTAAAGTTAAGATCCAATTCTGTTTCTCAATAGAAAACACAGAGACGAATTCGTTATTATCCGAGTCCACAGGTAGTTCAATGCTGCTCAATGCATCCACATGCGACATTTGAATACCCGGACGATATTCAATGTCGAATGTGTATTCGCTGATTTGGAGCCACCACCTTGCTATCCGTGGAATCAGATCTCTTTTAGTCATTGTGGTTCTTAAAGCTGCGCAATCCGTAAAAACCTTGAAATGTAACCCTAAAAGATATACCCGAAATTTCTTTAACGAGCACACTACGGCCAACGTTTCCAGCTCATAGGAATGCAGGTGCCTTTCCTCGGGGGTTGTTTGCCTACTAAAAAAAGCGACAGGCTTTAAAACCCTCGAATCTCTCTGCCACTGCATGAGAATGCCTCCTATACCTAGAGCGCTGGCGTCTGTGTGTAACTCGGTTTCGAGTTTGGGGTCGTAAAGCGCTAAAACAGGTCGATCAACAAGCTTTCCCTTTAGAAAACTAAAAGCGCGCTCCTCAACATGAGACCATCGCCACTCAGAGTTCTTCTTTAATAAGGATGTTAAAGGACGCGCAACCTCTCCATATCCCTTTATAAATTTACGGAAGAATCCGGTCAAACCCAAGAACTGACGAATCTCATGGACGTTACGGGGCGTGGGGAACTCCCTAACCGCCAAGACTTTGGCCTCACCAGGCCGAATACCTTGAGAGGATATGTCGTACCCTAAGTAACTGACGGTGGTATCAAAAAAGCGACATTTGGAGAGTTTTAGAGTCAGACAATTTTGACGAAAAAGGTTCAGGACATCCTCTAACCTCTGAAACATTTCCTCAACACTCCTTGAAGGTATCAACACATCATCTAGGTAAGCCAATGCATATTCAAAAAGTCTGTTACCTAATATTTTATTTACCATACGCTGAAAAACAGCCGGCGCATTTGCCAACCCGAAAGGCATTCTCTTAAACTCATAATGGCCGTCGGGTGTGACAAACCCAGTTATATGCTGACTGTCTTTAGCCATTGGAATTTGGTAGTAACCGGAGGCGAGGTCAAGAGTAGTAAAGAAGCTATTCCCGCTTAAATTTGAAACTTGGTCTTCGATTAGAGGCAAAGGGAAGCGATCCTTGACAGTCTTATTATTTAAAGCTCGGAAATCTACACAGAGCCTTTGTTCTCCAGTCTTTTTTTTAACCATCAAGATGGGACTTGCATAGTCAGATTTCGATTCTTGGATGATGTCAAGTCGTAAAAGTTCATCTATAGCTTCGCGAACGGTTTCGCGTTCGGCATGGGACAATCGATACGGTCTGTATACGATTGGTTTATTATCCAAAAGATCAATTTTCATCTCGACATCAACCGCACATCCAATCTCATCCAATTTAGTTGCGAAACAATCGCGATAATTTTGCAAAAGGGAATAAAGTCTGTCTGACTGTTCAGTACTAAGGTCTGGTCCAGTCTTGATGTCATTTCTGTCCAAAGGATCTAAAGTTGAAATGTCAATCTGAATTCTATTGACTTGACATGTTTTTTGGTCGCTAAAAGGTATTGCCCTGGCCACTAAAGTGTCCTTCTCTAAACTCACGGCATGGTGAGACAAATTAGAAATAACTACTTCGCCTCTACCATTAGATATATGGTAAGCGCCTTGAAGTAAACGATATTCTTTCCCTGGCCCAACAGCATTATAACCTTCGACGTATACATCTCCTGTGAAATTCGATTCGGTATACACGGGGACGACATTGATTCTAAGAATTTGAGCTGAATTAGAAACATGAAGTTTTAAACTGGAATCATCGCTAGACTGAGAATCACTGCAGGGACTTTTATAAAAAGTTAGCTTTCGACTGTCTTTAAGAACAGTGACACAAGGTAACTCAGTGAAATTTTGCCCTATAATCATAGCAGTTTGCATGTGTGTATCGTCAACAACCAGTACTTCAACCTCAGCTTCAACCTCGTCGACCCTCACAGTAACAAATGACTTGTACAACGGGATGACAGAAGACTGGCCAAATCCTCGTACCACTGGAATGCCATCGAATGCTTTTACTACATTCAAAGAGTCCGCGTTGGCTTTACTTAAGAGCGTACACTCGCTACCAAAATCAATGTACGAACTTAGAGTATGGCCATCGACAGTGACGGTTTTAAAGAACTTATCATTGGTTTTTAGTCCTATGTCTATTTTTAAAGTTTTCCTTTCGGAACTATTTTCAGGAACAGAGTTAGAATTGGAGGTGTTAAATGGTACTAATTTACATCCATCATTGTCATGTCCAATCCTATTACACCGTTTGCATTTTATTATTGGTTTTGTACACTTGTGATAAGGATGACCCTTGGATCGACAATTATAACAAATAATAGAGTTAGAGGCAGAATCTTGAATGTTAGAGTTCGAGCTAGTACCGGAATGACTTCTTGTTTGAAAAGAGCGATTTTTAAATTTAGTATCGACTACCGGTTGTGATTTTTGGGAACATAAAAAGTTAAGCAAACCTTCAGGTTCAGAACTATTCAGTGCTTGTGCCCCATTACGAATAGATCTGTCCATTATACCATAAACAATACAGTCGACAGCCTTTTTACCCTCAATTTCACATCTATTTAACAGACATAATTTATCGAAAAAATATTCGCGCAGACTTTCGTCGTGTCTAGAGTTGCGGTTCAGCATCTCCTCCAAAAGGCGTCCATAATTTTCCTCGCTTGGAAACGCTTTTCGGAGTTTTGCTTGCCACTCATCCCAAGTGTAGATTACTGTAGGCAAGGACTGGAACCATTTTTTTGCTAGGCCGGCTAATTTTTGCAAAGAAAAATGAATAGTTTGTTTATCATTCCATCCATAAATAGTGGCGCACTCGTTAACCTTTCTCAGCCAACATTCAATGGTTTGAGTCCTGTTTGCAGGGTCAAATTCGGGTAACACATTGTTTAAGTTATTGTTACTTAGAGAGAGCGAGGCCTTATTTGATTCACCCTTACAGCTAGCCAATAATTTCAGAACATCTTTAGTAGAAAGGCGGTTTGTTACTTTACGTGACTTTCTTGGTACAGGCTCGCTGCTCGATGTGGACGAAGAAGGACTCCTTCTTCGCCTAGACTTCTTTTTCACACGCCCACGTCGCCTTAGAGGCGTACCAGGCGGAGTACCAGGCGGCGTACCGTATTCGTCATCAGATGCCATTGCTTTCTGAAATGTATACAATATTCATCGACATAATCTGTTTCATATTTAACAAAATAAAAGTCATCAATAAAAGTCATCAATATACGTAGTATCTAAATGTTGTAAGAATCATGTAAGTTTTGTAAGCGAACATAACTTACTCAAAAACGACGAGTGTATGCAGCTCACCAAATAATCCAGTGGCAAGCATAGCCATTCAATAAACCAGTGAGCAAACATACCTCGCCCCCCTAGCTTATCCAGTGACCATACCTGGCCCACTCAACCCAGCGAACAACTCATGAGCCCGCATAGTGCATTATAAAAAACGGAAATAAGGTATTTCATAACATTGATGGGAAACAACAAATTACCATATTATCCTTTGTTTTAATTCATTTTGTACAATTATTAATATATGTTGTTTAATGAATTAAATAGCAATAAGCACTATCAGAGAGATGACCTGATCAAGTGCAGTGCAGTACGCCTACTATCAATACATAAACTGTAATAAATATAAATAAACTACTATCATAAGAACACAAGCTATTAAGCATTCTCAATAATTTATCCGACGACTAGTGATTCACTCAATAAACCAGTAGGAACCATATCCACTCAAAAATCCAGTGAAATCACTAAGAACGTCCCCTAATATTATCCGACGACCAGTGACTCACTCAAAAACCAGTGGGAACCATACCCACTCAAATATCCAGTGAAGTCACTAAGTACGCCCCCTAACATAATCCGACGACTAGTGACTCACCCATAAACCAGTGGGAACCATACCCACCCAAATATCCAGTGAAGTCACTAAGTACGCCCCCTAACATTATCCAACAACCAGTGACTCGCTTAGTATCCAGTGGGAAACATGCCCACTCAAACAAAAATAAAATAAAAAAAAAAAATCTAGCAAAGTCACACAACATGTCTCTTAAGACCCTGTGAACAAACTTAGTTCACTGGGTAATTATCCATTAAGTAGAATTATTATCATGGCAATTACAAAAGCAGGAATAATAAATGACTGACAATTACCTCAGTACGCTTGTAAATAATCTCAAATAAAACATGTACAAATGTTGCTAATTTAAATTCACAATTTATGATAGATATTTAATCATAGCAAAAACAATTTCTAATAATTAAATGCCTCATAGTAAATTCTTCAAAGTGAGCGTGTAACGGTTTTTATTTTTCAAATTATTGTCAAGCAATTCACATTAAAAGTTTTACATACCTTTTTGGTGTATCCCACTTCTGAAATATAATAAAACCACTTTAACTCCAATCAACACTTGTGTATATTTCTTATAACTACTGCACGTACGTACTACACAAACAGTATACAATAATTAAAAATACGCACTTATCAGCTACAGGACATAGGTTCGACTAGTAGTCTTTACCCCACTGAGGTTAGCTAAGGAATAATCAACCGATTCTAATGTTTTTCCAAGCCAAGTCTCTCTACCCCACTACATTACCCCTTCTTTAGCTAATATGACGAGATACAGTCGTTACCGGTGTTGCCACTTTAATCTAAAAATAAGACAGAAATATACCAAAATCATGACATGCTTATTTCTAACATTATTTCACAGAAAAGCGAACTGCAACAGTACTATCATGTAGCTAGTGAGAAGTCCCAACAAACTAATCGGTAGCGTAGCGTCAACATAGAACAGGCCACACGCGGTCATCTTACTGAACGAACGATTTGCTTGTAACACTTTCTTGCAAAGACGTGCTTGATAGTAAGAAAGAAAGAAAGAAATCATTTATTTGCTGATAATGTAGGTATACATATAGGTTGGAATATTTATTAAGTGTCCCGATGCATTTTACCTTACGGCATGCAAAATATTGGGTTTGAATTAAATATTAATAATTATAGATACAGCTATTTCGATCATTATTAGCCATAGTCGAATTGAATTGGTTGTTACAGATCAGACATCAAAACAAAAAAATAAAAATAAATATAACTAATGAATTACATATAAATCTCTCGCAAATCATACAATGAAGAATATAAATGTCGAAAAGCTTAATGTCAAAATATTCCAAAATATTAACAACAATCACTATTATTATTATTAGATAAAAAATTTAGATAATCTCGTAATGTCAAGATCTGTTATGTCAAATTACAATATAACAACAACCATTAAAAAAAATTAAAAAAATATCGCTAATAAATAAATAACCATGTCAATAAGTCAATGTCATCAAAAACATTAAAAATAGGAAAGGTAACGTACATTTATCAAAAACATTTTCCTTTATAGTTTTGTCATTTAAAAAGTCTTTAACTGTGTAATAACATTTCTCCAGCAATAGTTTTGAAAATTGTTTTTTAAACATTTTTATAGGTAGGTCTTTTAAATTTTCAGGTAATTTATTATATATAAGCGGTCCCATGGAAAGGATGCTATTTTTTAATAAGGCTGTTTTATGACCACCTGTGCGCAATTGGTTTTTGTACTGGGACCTCATTGGTGCTGTGCGTTGTCTTATGTCAATCATTGAGGTAAATAGGTGCTTATTTAATTTAGCGAATAGGGACACTTCTAGAATATATAAACAAGGTAATGTCAGAATTTTAAGGGATATAAATACAGGTTGACAACTTTCATTAAACTTAAGACCTGTCATAGATCTAAGACATCGTTTTTGGGCCCTAAATATTCTTTCCCTCTCACTGCAGTTGCCCCAAAATATGACACCGTATCTTAACAATGAAGCAACTAAACCATGATAGGCTATAACTAATGTATTTATGTTTAGTTTATTTGAGAGGTTATAGAGTACATATGAAGATTTACTAAGTTTTTGGCACACATTTTCAGCCTGGGATTTCCATGTCAATTTATCGTCAATCTGCACTCCTAAGAATTTAGTCACTGAAGCTGTGTCTACGATTTGGCCATTATATTCAGTAATTACTTTTTTTGGCTGTAACCTCTGGTGAAAATGTATGACTTTCGTTTTTTTAAAATTTATGACTAGATTATTCCTATTAAGCCAATCTATTATTGTTTTAAGTGAGCTGTTTATTTCATCTTCGTAGTTCGTCTCATTCGTACATTCGACTATAGCAGTGCTGTCGTCGGCAAATAATGTCATGGGGTGACGGATTTGACGGGGTAGGTCATTAATATAGAGCAGAAACAGTAATGGACCGAGTACACTACCCTGTGGAACTCCGAACTCTGTTACTCTGCAACTGGATAGGTATTTCAGTTCACGCTTAGTTTTAGTACAGATTCTCGATAGTTCTGTGTACTGTTTTCTATCCGTGAGATATGACTTAATTAAGTTTAGCACGTTTCCTCTTATGCCATAACCGCTAAGTTTATTTAAGAGAGTGTCATATTTTACATAATCGAATGCCTTTGGCATGTCTGTGAATATTGCACAGATAGGGTTTTTTTATCAACATTATTCATGATTACTTTCAAGAGATCGAATATTGCCATGTTGATGTTTTTATTTTTTCGAAATCCCTTTTGTTCTTCACATAAAATGTCATTTTTAGCTATAAAAGTGTAAATAGATTCATATATGATTTTTTCAAAGATCTTAGAGAATACTGAAATAAGAGCTACAGGTCTATAGTTTGCCATGTCTTCCTTGTCATTTTTTTTGTGCAATGGTTTAATGATCACAGTCTTTAATTCATCAGGGAATATACCTGAGCTTATACACACATTTATTATGTGACTTAATGGTTTTGCGATAATATCAGAGACATATTTGACTACAACGGTTGAAATGCCATCGAATCCAAAACTTTTTTTATTTTTTAAGTTTTGTATCACTCGTGTAATATCTTGGGGGCCTACCGGCTGCATAAACAAAGAATTACAGGTTTTGGTAATTGCAGCTATATCTCCCGTACTGCAACTGGATACATCATGTATTTGGTCAACAAAAAAGTTATTAAATGATTCAGCAATCTGTCTGGGGTCTGTTATTAGATTGTTTCCTTCCATAATTTGCAAAATTGGTTCTTTAATTAAATTATTATTATTATCTATTATTTGCCATGATGATTTTGATTTGTTTATTGAGCTATTAATCAAATAATTATTTTGGGCTCTTTGAGTTAGTTTCACAATCTGTTTGAGTTTATGTGCATAGTTTTGAAATGAATTTTTGTTCTCGCTTGTAGGTGATTTTCTGTATTTCCATAGCATATTCCGTTGTTTTCTGCTACAAATCCTGATTCCACGCGATAGCCATTTAATTTTTTTATCAGATTTTACATTTTTTTATTGCATTGGGAAGCATAAGTTATATAATAGACGAAAGAGATCAACAAAATTATTATATGCATCATTAGGGTCATCTGTTTCAAGTACTTCTGAGAAAGATAGGCATTGAATGTGCTTTTTAAACAAAATTAAATTTTCTCTGGCTAAATTACGCTTTTGAATTCGCCAGGAATTTATTGTACATGTTTTGTTTACTGGTATTTTCAAAATTTGAGCGGTTTGGTCCGATAAACCGAAGTCGACTACATCGCTCATACAATTTTGTTTGGAATTGTGAGCAAAGTTATCTAAACACGTTCCACTTTTTGGTCTAGTTGCTTGATTAATCACTAACTTTAAATTATAATTCAACAGTAAATTTTCAAAATCTAATGTAAAGTTATTTTTTTTCAGTGTGTTGATGTTGAAGTCACCGCATACTACTATTTTTTTATTTGCCTTGGTACACAATTTCTTTAACAAAGTATCTAGATGATCAAAAAACATATTAATACAGGACATGTTCGGTGGTCTATAAATACAAACAACTATTAATCCTTGCCCCGTCCTAATTCTATTGCATAATATTCGAATACACCCATAATAGATGTGTTAGGTAGCTCTTTACATTCGTATTTATTTTTAATAAGGATACATGCTCCTCCTCGCTTTTTACTTCTTGAATAACACGCTGCAAGCTTATAATTTGGAACGTTGATTAAAGATTCCTGTCCTGAAGTTACAAAATGTTCAGTGATGCATAAAACATCTATATCTAAATTTTTGTTTTTTGCGTATAGCTCTTGGATATGCAACGTCAACATATCTGTTTTATTAAGAAGTCCAGCGATGTTTTGGTGCATGATGTTCATGTGCTTATAAAAGAAATAACTGGTCTTGTGTTGCTGTTAATTTATCTTCAGTCATGCTATTTGTGATTGGCGGTGTTGGGTCAATATTGTCGTTTGTGGAATCGTCTTGAGAGCCGAATAATTTGTAGTCTATCAATATGTTAAACATGATTTGTTCAAAAATGTTCCTCCATCCGTTTCTGCTTAATTTTCCGGTACTATTGGAAAACATTTCAAGTGATAAGGTGCGATTACTATCGAAAAAATATGCGTATTGATTGATTTTTATGTCCAAACATAGTAGGTTATTAAATAAATCGACTTTATAATTGTGAATGAGAGCACCAGTTTTGTACGTCGGAGCGCAGATAATAAGGTTTGTGTGGTTGATATTTTTCATCGCGTTTTTAAGGTTGTAAAGTATATTCAAATATTCTCCATTGTTCAGATCATTTTCTCCAATGAAAAACAGGCAGTAATCGCTCATCGTGAATTCTTTTAATTTATATATAAGAGAGTTCAGGAAGCCTGGTGTGGTGACTTGTGGCAGTAGATGATGACAAAAATTAAAATATTTTGAGAAGATTTCTTCGATTACGGGCAGAGTTCCTTTTGTGCAATTGCTGCTTATTACAGTTAATCTGTTTTTATGTTTTGGAACATACATCGCTCCTGATGTATTTTCGCAAGCAATATTACACACTTGAGAAGTTGATGTTGATTTTTGACTAGTTTGCGTCGACTTGTCGTTAGTTAGATTGGATGTTTGGGTTTCCTTATTAAGCATTTTTATATTTTTGTAAGGAGTGGTGTCTCTACTCTTGGACTCATTACTTGAGATATTCGGTGAAATGTTTTGTGGTTTAGAGGTTTTTTTGTGAGCCGTTGAGTCATTTTTCCTATCAGGCGTTAAGCAAATCTTTTTACAGGTTTCGACCGTATTCTAAGATTTTTGTAGATCAGTTTTTAAACGGAAATTCTCGTTATTTAAGTCGTCTATTTCTTGATGAGCACTCATTAGTTGCATTGTAAGTGATTTAATTTGTTCGTTCAGGTCGTTAACCATGTCATTGTCCTATAGTCCTGTAGACTGTCTGGTATGCTTAACATTGTGGTGTCAATTATGGTTTTATCCTCGTCATTTGTCATATCAGCCAAATCATATAGAGATCCCGTTTTGTGCGGTTTCCGATGTGTGATGTTATTTGATTCCAATTCCATGTTTTATTATATCACCAGCGACCTTCATTAGCACTAGCACGTATTCGACTGTGAACAATTGTTGTTTAAACATTCACAAAAAGAAGTCGCAGGTAGCGAGGTTCGAACTTGGTATCGTCGTGTAGAGCGGTTGTTAAAGTCAACGCTTAGCGCACCGAGCCATTTGGACGATAACTGCTTTGTTCAAATTACGCTATAGATACCGTAGTGTCATAAAAAAGTTCGTTGACAAGTTTTGAATTCAAATGCTCTTACTGAAGTCCAAAGGTCATTTCTTTGTTTGAATTGTACACTAATGTTTTACTTTTCGTTTCTTTTTATCGCTTCTTTAACACTATCAGCGCATATAATCTTGAGTTTTTTGTTGTATTAAGTAAATTACTCATTGAACACTGCTTTTTAGTTTGTAACGCTTGATAAGTTAGTAGAATAGTTTATGGAAGATGAATAGGTAAATTATATCGATGTTCACTGCTGTATTTAAGTTTTTATAACACTTCCACATATAAACAACACAGTTCAGTTTGATATATTACTAATTTTATGTCAGTTTAAGTAGTTTTACTATTTTTAGACATTTAATAACACGGAGCACACTCTTGCCGTGGCGGTCGCCAAAAATTATTTTCTAGTCTGTAAGATAAATGTCATAATTAATATTGAAGTCAGATTCCTTAAGGAACGTCCCATAATTTAGCATCGTCTAACGTACTTGGACAGCTTTTTTTCATCATAAGCTGTATACACGCCGTCTCCGCTTCCTCGATGGCTATATAGAACTTCTCGCATTGCAAACTGTGAAAAATTACTAGTAATATGTCCTTAGTTATCCATAGACTCGATACCAATACTATCATCACCGGAGTCTGGATGTTCTTAAGCAGCTGAAAGTATAACCATGTTTTTTAACCAAGTTTTTACTTGCTAAAAGCAGATACTATAAAAAGGTGTTTGATAAAAAAGAGGACGATTCAGTTGCTGAATGGCTGTCACATTTCAGACACAAAATATAGAAGCAAACGCAAGATAGAAGCGATAACAGGCCCATGCACACCTATATGCGTACGTGCGGCTATCTCAAATTATATCAAACGATTACAACGTACGTAGACGCTAGGCGTGTGTAACTCTTTACGGAACCGACTCACTGGTCTGGATCATTGAAGTTATCCAAAAGATTGGTTCAGTAACAACGTGTCAAACGCATCATTTGAATCAGAAACATTACTTTGCGCATTAAGTATATAAGTTACTTGTGCTCTTTCTCATTCCGCGTGACGCAACGCGTCGCTTACGAGGCGATTGACCAGCAGTGAGCGAGAGAGAAAGACTGCGACACTGAGTTACGTTACTTTTGTTAGTATACTACTGAACTGACTCACGAGTCGTCGAGTATGAAGAAAGATCGATTTATTTATAAATCTTTCCAATTTGTATACTTATAAAAAATACTACATTATAACATTCAGCATTGTTCCCACATAACATTCCTCTGACTCAGTAGTACCGCCTGCGACATAACGTAAATGTATACGTAACATTCTGTATTTTGTATCCTTTGAGTCGATGATTCAAATGATCCAAATTAAATATATCAATGATTCGGATCATTTCAGTGATCCAGATGCAAATGTTCCAATAGCAAAAATGATACACTTTGCCCACCACTAGTAGACGCGTATCTATGTGTGCCTGTGTTTTCCTTCATTGTGTGGCCCGGGGCTGACCTTCTGTGTCGATCTTGACGGTGATATTTTACGATGATGTTAAAAATTTCAGGAGTGCTGCACACATATTCGGGTCGGCATGGTTCGGCATAGGCCGGACGACAACTTGTGGGGGACGTGGTGAGCGCTCTGTTCCCTTCAAGAGGGGAACATGCTCCCCCGCCCATGGCTCCGCCTACTGCGGTGCCCGATGCGGACGCACACCGATGCACACCGCCGACGACGACGACAATGCTCCGGAGGTGACCGAGGTAGAAATGAGATTGGCGGTACGCAAGATGAATGCGAAAAATACCGCCCCAGGACCCGACGGCATACCAGGAAAAGCCTGGGTCCTGGCCTTGGGGGCTCTCGGGCCTCGACTAAGGGGGCTCCTAAGCGCATGCATGGAGAGGGGCCAGTTCCCACTTCGTTGGAAGACGGGGAAACTGGTCCTCATCAGGAAGCCGGGGCGCACAGCGGACTCTCCGTCCGCTTATCGACCCATCGTGCTGGTCGACGAGGTGGGCAAGCTCTTTGAAAGAGTCATTGCAGACCGCCTCGTCGAGCGGCTGGTGCGGGTTGGGCTGGTGCCGGCGGTGAGCAATGGGTGGCTCACCGTCCGATAAGGACCAGGCCCGGGTCGACGGCGCATTGTGTTCCACGCGCGCCTCAAAGAGATGTCAGCAGAATTGAAGGGGTCCACTAGGGCCGATGCCTGCCGGGGTTGCGAAGAAAACCGAAAGGGAGATCGTGGCCCCCGGCGACAGGGCAACCGAAAAAGTGTGTGGCACGCCTCATGTTGAGTATTGTAGTGTTGTGATTGGTGTAACAAAATAAAAACATCCAATATCAGGGATCTCATGCTCTAAGGGATCACGACTAGTCGCATGACTGGCAGCAATATTAAAGAAAGTTTGGATGAAAGTTTGTTTGGACGACCGGTCGAGTGGGACTTTCTTCTGTCAAGATTTAAGCCGGTCACGGTCGTGCGACAAGTTGTGAAAAAAAGAAAGAAAAAAAAAGTATTTATTGGGTCGTCACCGCGTTGAGCGCGAGATCCCTTTGAACAAATGAAATGAACAAATGAGATGAAATCGGACTTGAACAAATTTTTGAGAAACCTGGTAATTTTTTAAATGCAAATGTTACCTCGCAAACCTGAGATTTTGATTGGTTTTCTATATTTTGTAACATTGTCTCCAAAAAACATAAATTCCGGATAAAAACATTGACCGTTGAATATAAAATCTGTAAAACAAGGTTATTTAGTCAGCAATTATTAATAAATCCCTGATTCGCAAGAGCGCTGTTTTAACGCGCGATGTATTTCAACGTACTTTAAAAAACACGGCGTCGGACTTACCAATACTTGAGAAATGGTCGTGTACACTTTGAATGCTTCCAAAATATTTTTATAAATCTTAAATAGTTTAATACCATATGTATCATTTTCTTGTTCAGTAGTAAGCTTGTTGATTTTTTTTATCCATTCATTCAGGTATTTTGTTAACAGTAAAATAACACGAATCGCATAAACACAATTCATGTCAATTTTGGTAAACATGTAGTTACGAATAAGCATTGCCAAATCTAAACCCGTAAAAGAATATTTAAACCCTGCATGAAATCCGAGGAAAATAAAGCAGTTAAGACCGAAAACAATAAAAACAGAGATCCAATTTCCAATAATAAAACTTCCGACTCTCTTACTAAAATCGATACTTTTAAGTATAGTCTGAATCAATACTATGAGTAAAATGTTGTTTTGGCTGTGTACGATGTTAAGAACAAAGATCATTACCATAGCTGAGCAAAAGAAAATGAATGAGAAAAAAGTAACAAAGGAATTGATAATATTACTATGAATATTTATATAGCTGATGTCGGACTCATCGAAGTACATGTAATAAATGCAGATCACAAAAATATAACACACACTCAAGAACGACAAAATGTTGGGTATCTTTCCGTTGGGAGAAATATAATTATCTTGTATAATTTCGAAGAGAACAATAAAATAAGTGTACAGTTTAAAGGATAAAACATTCTTTGAACTTCTTTTTCAAGTCGATTATTTAGTAATACTTCTGGTGGATACAATGACAAGTTTGGTTTCGATTTTTTCCTTCGGAATATGTTCACAACATTAGACCACATTATTAACAACTGTTTCCAGCCCGTTTTAAAATGATAAATGAATTGAGACTTATAAACATTAAAAATTTAATGAAAAACTACTAAGTAATTGTGCGTTCTTATCATAATGTGTGTTTTATTTACGTTGTTAACGGTGACACTAAAGTTGCCATTCCAATTTTAATAAAAACACTTGATCGTAGACGCCGCACTCAATAACGACCGAATAAATAAATTAAAAAAAAAAGGCAAATCGTAAATTATTTAATAAATCGACAAATTTTACATCGCTACTATGACGCACATTAATGGTGAGTTCGCAGAAAGAGAACTGTTGCCATAAATTAATTTCTGCACTAAACCACGAAGGTTGTTCGAAGCAGCAATGACCTTAAACTGATGGTTACTGCATAATATCGCCTTCTTGTTAAAGTAAAGTAAATAAAAACGTTTAAATTGTTAAAAACAAGCAAAAGTGAGACTGCGCTACGTACGGCGGGCGCGAGATGATACCAACGCGCAGATAATCAATCTTAATAAATAGTAACGATTTTTAATTCCACTAGAAAAACTAGTACAACAAAATATTTATATACGTATTTTGGATTTCATCGAAGCTCGATAAATGGTGTTGGCGTTGAAATAAATCGCGCTATGGTTTTGTTTAAAGCATTGCTATTGGAATTTAAATAAAATAGGTTAATAACTGACCTATTGTCGTAACGTTTATTAAGCGTAAAAACGGAAAAGTAATGCATCGTTACGGACTAGGGGAATGTTTGAGTATAGTCTTTATTTTCGTCTTTCAACGATGAAGGAAATCGTTTGGTAAAAGGGTCTCCAAAAGGAAGTTGCTATGCTTTCTCCTGAACATTGTGGATTGAATTACTCAGTTGATTGTCGACAAAAGGATCTGTTCATATTTAGTCACTTTGAGTGATGTTTAGACAGATAGTATTTTTTTTTATCGATCGAAGACCATCATTTAAGGATTTATAATAAAAAGCGACACAGAAATAAAAAAGTCTTGAGAATTTCCCAAAACAAAATTAAAAACCGTATTGCTCCTAAATTACAAGTAATCGCTGGACATACATGGGGGTGTTTCGGGAAGCTCTTAGAGAGGGCTTCTAAAAAATTTATTTTGCCCTTGTTTCACGGGCTACTTACTTTGTATCCTTGTAAACAGATTTTTGAGACCAGCCCTTACTGTCTGTAAGCGCAGGTTAGTCTTCTTATTTTTAACTGTTATAGCTACAGAAAAAATGGTCTAAGAGACTGTTCTAGATTAACTTTTTGAGAAGCTTTGCTTTTTGATTATGAATATATATATCAGCAAGAAAATTGTCAGTTTTCACAAAAACTTTTTTGATGCCAATCGATCCTGTTTTCTAAAAGGACCAAAAACTCGGACCGAAGTTTGAGTACTACTTTAATTTGCATGCTGACTGTAAAGTTAAAAATATTTGTGAATTCAGATCAAAATTTCATCCATCCTTCCATCTCAAAAATCACCCTATAGGTATATTAAAGGTTGTAATAAAAGTAGGTAAAGAGGTTTTGATACAACGCCAAGCTTAACTAACTGGTTTTAATGATCTAAAATCGATGCACATGGTCTTCGTTTTTGCATCAACCCACATCTTGGAAATCTCTTATTTGTGCGTGTAGTTGTTTGTTTCTTTCACAGAAAAGCGAATTGCAACAGTATTATCGAGTAGTTAGTGAGAAGTCCCAACAAAGTAATTGGTAGCGTAGCGTTAATATAGAACAGGCCACACGCAGTCATTTTACTAAACGATCGATTCGCTTGCAGCACTTTCTTGCAAAGACGTGCTCGATCATCTGAAAGAAAAATATAATTCAGTCAAATAAAGTCAAACTAGTTTTGTAACACGACAAGACGCGTCATCTGTATCATCACTTTGTATACATGTCCGTTCTTAAATTACCCTAAGCTGATAAAATTATTTTTAATCTAATAAGTTTTAAGATCAGCTTCCCGGTAGTTAATTGATTCAGGCGTGACCTTGCGGAAATCCATAATGAAATGATGATGTGGATATATTTAGTAACCTTTTCCGCTTAGCTATTTCTAAAGAGTCTTGAAAAGACCCTGGAAGAAATCCACATCATCATTTCTTCCAGGGTCTTTTCAAGACTCTTTAGAAATAGCTAAGCGGAAAAGGTTACTAAATATATCCACATCATCATTTCAGCTTCCCGGTAGTAAAAATAACAGTACATATATATATACGTTGCTGCCAAATATTGAATCTCGCAGGTATAATAGAAACTGCTTGTTTGGAGATTTACCCTGCGGTTTTTACAAAAGTATATTTCATAGTTAATAGTAGTCAAACATCCTATTTAATAATGTAACATCTTGCAAGCATTGTTTTTTTTTAATTATCCGTCACCAAAACTTCCAATTAGGAAGTATAAAGCAAGACTAACTCTTTGTTACGTACTTGGACAGTTCCTGTTCTTCATAAGCTGTATACACGCCGTCTCAGCTTCCTCAACAGTTATATAGAACTTCTCGCATTGCAAGCTGTGTATGAATACTAGTAATATATCCTTACTTATCCATAGAATCGTCACACATATCATCATCGGAGACTGTATATTTTCAATTATCTGTAAAAATATTTTTTTTTTCAATTACTCGTAAGGCATAAAAAACGGCGAGCTAAATAAAGACATATTCTGGTTTCATAAACCCACTTTTTTTAATATAATATAAAAATCGTAAAATAAATATGATTACGTAAAAATGAGATAACCAATAGATATGAACCCATAATTGTATGAATCATAAAGTTACCTCGATATGTGATTTTGTTTGTTTTTCTAGCATTTGTAAAATTGTCTCCAAAAAAAATAAATTGCGGGTAAAAACATTGACCGCGGTGTATAGTATCTGCAAAAGAGTATTTTATTTAGATAGCCCGCTCCAAGGTTGGTTTAAGTGTTTTTTTTTGATATTCATGAAATTACATACTAAACGCATGTGACTAAAAGAGTGATGAATATAAATATTGATGGTTGGAGAGAGAGTGGGAGGCCAAAAAAAAATATGGTTGGACTGTGTGAGGAATGTTATGAAAGAGAAGGGAGTGAATGATAGCGTGACAGGGGAGAGTGGAAAAAAAAGGGTGCGCCGCCCTCACGTAACATAGGACAAGGGCAGAAAGATGATGATAATGATGAAGAAATTACATTATAGTGAGTGTATTTACCAATACTTGAAAAATGCTCTTGTACATATTGTACGTTTCCAAAATATTTTGATAAATCTTGAATAATTGTATACTACATATTTCATTTTCTTGTTCATCACTTAGCTTCAAAATTGTTTTGTTCCATTCATTGAGGTATTTTGTTAACAATAAAATAACACGAATCGCATAAACAAAATCCATATCAAATTTGGTAAGCATGTAATTACGAATAAGTATTGGATAATTAGCGAAACTGTATTGAAACAATCGATGATACCAGAGCCATATAAACATGTTAACAGCAAAAGTTATAAAAACCGAGATCTGATTCCAAATAATATAACTGCTGATACTCTTACTAAAATCGATGCATTTATGTATAATCTGAATTGTCACAACGAGTAAGATATTATTTTGACTATGAACAATACCGAGAAAAAAAGTGATTGTTATACCGATAGCAAAGTAAATGTAGGAAAAAAAAATTGAAAGCGAAATGATAGTGTCACCATGGATATTTATGTAGTCTACGCTGGATTCATTGAAGTACATGTAATAAATAGAGATCACAATTATATAACACACACTAAAGAACGACAGCATAGTACACATCTTCCCGTTAGGAGTGATATAATTATCTTGTATGGTATACTTCGAAGAGAACAATAGAAAAAGTGGCCAATGTAATGGATAAAACATTTTTTGAACTTCTTTTTCCAAACGATTATTAAGCAGTACTTCTGGTGGATACAATGATAAGTTTGGTTTAGTTTTTTTCTTTCGGAATATGTTCATAAGCTTAGACCACATTATTAACAACAGGACAAGCGCGTTTTCAAACGATTAATAAATGAGACTTATGAATATTGAAAATTTATTAAATTAGTGCTTCGTAATAGTGCGTTCTTATAATAATGATGTTTTATCTATTAACGATACGGTCTTTGTTAATTAATGGTGACGCTAAAGTTGATATGTCAATTAAAGTAAAAGCATTAGACAGCCCTAAGCATAATATAAGGTCGTAAACAGACTAAAGCACTCAAATTAAATATGTTGGAAATACGTTACTCAGTTGACTTCAACAAAAGCCCGCACGGACGAAAAAATATCGCGGCGGGATTATTTGTTTGAAAGGGTATACTTTCAAGTACATCATCAGGTCGTGACCAAATGACAATTGGACCACCATTGTCATTTGGTCACGACCTGATGATGGGATCTTGGAGAAATCGAGGAAACTCTTCAAATATTATAGGCACACCTATAGTGATTTGGGAATTTTTTATAGTAACTCATGCATTTGCTCTTGAAAAGCATCATTTGGTAAATTGGAACTGATGAATTACAAACCAACCCACAAAAAGTGAAAAATAAGTTTAATTTCGGAAGTGGGTGGCAAAAAACTTAAATACTTTGTAGTTTGGAAGTTGGTTGTATTTTTGGTTAAAAATTTAACTATGAAAGTGTGTATGAAATTTCTATTCCCTAGTAGCATTTATAAAGTCTGTTTTAAGCATCTTCAAACGCACTCACACTCGGACAGTTCTTGTTCTTCATAAGCTCACGCCGGCTCGACCTTTTCAATGGTTATATAGAACTTCTCAAATTGTATGCTGTGAAAAAAGACCAGTACTATGTCTTATGTTTTCAGAAGCCCGAAAGTCTGACAACCAGTCTTACTAAGGCGTATCGTGTTACTCAGTTACTGGGTTATGGAGGTCCGAGAGGCGGTCGCTCCACGTAAAATACTGATATTCAGCTGCATTTGGTTACACTGGAAGCCAACCCCAACATAGTTGGGAAAAGCCTAGACACATCTGTCTTGTTTTTGATGGGATCTCATATCTTTTTCTAGATAGTAATTCTTTTTTTCTTTTCGGGTATTATTTCTTGTGCGTCAGCTATGGACTTTCTCAAAGCCCACTCCCTGAGTCCCTTTCTCGGTGGGCTTTTCTCAGAGGTTTTGATGTAACAATTTTTGACAAGTCTGGACGGTAAATGCTTCTAACTCTATTTTTATTCAGAAATTGCGGATTCTTGGGCTTTAATACTACCGAAGGCGACATTAATTAGGTGTTAACCGCCCAAACTTGTCACTCTCGAAAGTGCAAGGTTTGCCTGTATGTGAGTATTGAAGGACCGATGTCTATCAGTTCACTTTAGACCTAGCCCTTTTTTTTTTTTTGAGGTTGTGATTTCATCAAATAACTTCTCCCGCTCTGGGCGGAGCGGGAGGGCGTGTCGGATTCTTACTGACCCAAAACCCACCCATGTGCTTTTAATTACCTGTATGTTGTCAGGGGCCACGGTATCCCTTTTGGGCTTTCCCACGACCCCAGCAGGCATTGGCCTTAGCGGACCCCGTCACTTCTGCTGACATCTCTTTGAGGCGCGCGTGGAACACAGCGCGCCGTCGACCCGGGCCTGGTCCTTATCGGACGGTGAGCCACCTGGTCCTTATCGGACGGTGAGCTCACCGTCCGCAAGCCCGCGCCTACGGTGGCCGGAAATCGCCTCGCGATTCTCGACGCCCTGGGCGTCTCCTCCTGCGGCGGTTAGGGGCGTGAGGGCGCGAAATTTGCCTTTCCCTCACGCGTTCCGCCTCCTCCTTCGCGAGCATTACAGCTTCGCAGAAGGAGGTGACGGCCTCCCATTTCCTCTCGCTCCGTACCATGGCCTGAACCAGGGCCGGACGCGAGAGATCACCGCCGCCGATCGCCTCCACGAGGACACGGCGATGCTCCGCCCAAGCTGGGCAGACCTCCACCGACTTTAGACCTAGCCCTAGGCTTTTGTGTATTGTAATAGCATAGGCAAATTTAAAATTTAGTTTAGACTGAACCAAGCTCGTAAAAACATGTTCGTTATTAAATTCAAAGTTTTTTTTTTGGATTTTCACGATCATACTTTTCTCCTTTTACTATACCGGTAGGACCTTCAACTAAAGTAAGACTCGCGATAATGTTTCATCTCAACATTACTTTTGCTCCTGCAGTATCGTCTTGCATCGCAGTTTTCGGAGCCAATATTTATTTATTTTATAATTTATTAACAACACCTTAAATCTATCTTCACAGGTTGCTCTAATGCGATAGTTAACTCTACATAATTATAAACCATACTTTCTAGTTAAGTACTAAATATTAAAATTACCCCTTATATTTAAATTACCCGTTTGTATAACATTCTTAAACGAGCTTAGCGCTTGTAAAATCTGGCTTAAAGAATTGTGAAAAGAATCCATGTTTCTAGCGGAAGGACCTATACACAGCGATTATCGCTGTGGTCCTACCAATTTTGATAACGCAATTAACCTTGCAGTCTTGTAGAGCGGATTCCACGTGTAGGTTGGGAAGATTAATATCTACAATGTATTATTTTTCGTTTTCGTACAATTATTTACTTTTTATGTTAGCCTACACTGTCCCACTGCTGAGCAAAGGCCTCCCCTAAATCCTTTCATGCATCCTTTTCCAGGGCTACCTCCATCCAACCCTTGTGGTATGCGTCTCGGTCATTTCGTCACGTCTTCCTGGGCCGGCCTCGGCGCCGCCGTCCATCCTCAGGCACCCACCGTGTGGAAACTGTTGCCCAACGGTCACGATGCATGCGGCTGACATGACCCGCCCAATCCCATTTTAGCTTGGCAGCCTTTTTGCCTACGTCTAAGATCCCCGTTTTGGAGGGTAGCGTGGTGTTGCGTATTCTGTCGGTTCGTTTTACACCCAGAATGCTGCGCTCCATTGCTCTTTGGCAAACCTCAAGGCGGAACTTTTGCTATAAGCTGGTAAAACACTGCGGTAGTAAAACCACCATTCGTTTATTACAGATACACATACTGTAGTACAATAATAATGTGAGTAGTAATAAAGCTTGACAACTTACAAGGTAGCTCGGCGTCTACGATGAACAAACCGCACGCGCTCATCTTCTTGAATGATGCCTTCTGTACGCGTTGGATGTTCTTGTAAACTCTTCTTTCTGGAAAAAAATAATAAAAAAACGTAAGGACATTGAACAAAAGTGATTTTGTTTTTTGTTCTAAGTTGAAGTGCTTAATGAAACTGGCTGATATGAATTGAGGACATTTAAACAAACAAAAACTGACCGTGGTATATGGTGCCCTAAAGTGTCAGGTTGCCGAGATATATTATATTATTATTATAAACTTCACGTATACGAGATCTTTGTCTCCAAATATCTCGGCAACGGGACACTGAAGGGTACTATAATTATGATAGCCTTGGTCATTTTTAATTATCCTCTACCTTTAAATACCAGTTTTATAGATTTTTTCATCTAAACTCGGCATTGTGACACTTTAGAGTACCATATCCCTGGAATTTGTTTTATTGTTTAAGTGTCCCCTACCTATATGGTATACACGAATTTCATGGCGCACCGAAACCAAAATGCTTTTCCGGATTTTTACTTTTTCTATTCAAGCTGGTATAACTATGCTAGCTTCCATTGAAAAAGCCTATTTGCCACTAGAAAGCGAGCGGAAGGCCATTTTACTCGTATGAAAAAAAGATTGCATTTAACCAATCTTGCGTTAAACCAACCAACCAGTTTAAGTAAAAGGTAATAAAGAAGTAAATGCCTTTTAGGTATTACACACGTGATTGGACGATCTAGTTTTGTCTCGGCTTAAATACCTACACAGTTTGATTTAAGCATTTCGGTAGCTTGTGTCAATCTCATACAGTCGGAAATGTTTCACGAAGTTCCACCGGCTGTCGAGGACGAGTCCCAAATACTTCATCGTCGACTCGATGCCGATGTGAATCCCTCCCGCCGTTACCTGGGAACTCGACGGTGGCGCATTCCGAGGACAATGAAAATACATGCCTTCGGACTTGTGCAGGGCCACCCCGAGTCCCAACTGCCGGATCCTGTGGACGACTGTCGGCACCCGCGTGTCGCTAAATCGACCGTCGCTGTCAGACCCATTTATAATCTACGTCGCCGCGAATCTCTCAGGGAACTATTTAAATGGATTAATATTATGAAGATACTTTGCCAATTCATTTATGAAATTATAATGTATGTAAGGAAAAATCATATTTAAAGTATAAGAAATAATGAAGCTAGACAACTGCAGAGGTAGCTCGGCGTCAATGATGTACAAGCCGCACGCGCTCATCTTCTTGAATGGTGCCTTCTGAAACGGTGAATGTTCTTACAAACCCTCCGATCTATAGCCGAAACAGATTAAAAAAAAAACGTTGTTCAATGCGAGGTTTTCTTCTCTTACAGAGTGTGTATTAATCGGTTGTTACTAAAGCTGGTTTCAGACGCTTTTATTTTCGTTCATTTTTTCCTTTTTCATTCAGAATCTTTCACTGAAAGTAAATCGCCTCAACATGGAATTAACTAAAAGTGAACCGATCCAACGCTGTTGGATTTCAGCACTTTCACTCACCTACGGAATAATCGAAAAATGAAATGGAAGGGAAACGTTCAATTCTATATAATTTTGCTAGTGTCATCTAAACGAAACAAAAATGAACCTCCACTTGAGTGAAGCGTCTGCAATCGGTATGACGGGCTTTAGAAAAACTAGTTAAGAGCGTTTATACAGAAAGCCTGTCTGTCTGTCTTTACCGTTTCATGCCGTAACGGCTGAACAGATTTAGATGAAAGGCATACGGATAGGCCATGACCTGGGTTAGGACATAGAATACCATGAATCCCGGTAGTATGTTCCTGTGGGATAATTTCCGGGCGGTGCCGCGGGCAAAAGCCAGTTATTAATATTCTAGTTCACTAGTTAGCCATATTTCTTATTTCAATACAGTAATATTGCCGAATTAATCAAAACAGGTATTTACCTGGCAACGCCGCAAATAGCTGTCAAATATTTATTTGACAGCTATTTGCGACGTTTCCAACGTTTTTGGTGAACGCTCTTAAAGGCTAGGACAAACTTATTACAATAAAAACTATTGGCGCGTTTATCAAGTTTTGTCTCTTTTTACTATATTATAAGGAATATTGCCAAATTAATCAAAACAGGTATTTACCTCGCAACGCCGCAAATAGCTGTCAAATATTTATTTGACAGCTATTTGCGACGTTGCCAACTTTTGGATGAACGCTCTTAAAAGCTAGGACAAACTTATTACAATATAACACACCTATTGGCCCATCTATCGAGTTTTGTCTCTTCTTTACCATATTATAAGGATTACGGGTAGAGTCTGCAAGCAATGAACTTAAAACAATATTTCAAGCACATTATAATATAAAACAGAATATACAACTAACCAAAACAATTTTTTGACTTCATGATCATTACACAGGTACTCTGAACATCTCTCATTCATATCACATATCACACTCAAACATATCATTAAGACGATATTTTTTATGTTTAAATTTCAGTTGACGCTAGCAGAAATATTTGCTGCAATGGTATATTTCTGAAAAGAATTATACGACATATGACGCTTAGATTAGATGCTGAAACAGATGGAAAATTTCAACACATGGAACACGAAATGGATAGCTTTAGGCGATAACATATTAATAAAGATCAGTCTTACCTGTAAAGTGACTGAACCAAAACATTTCACACCTTTCTTCTTTTTGGACTCACTGCACACCCAAGATTGGTTACAATTTTTGTCTTGTTTGTAAGCAATGGCTTACAAACAAGACAAAAAAAAAAAAGAAAAGGTGAAATCGTACTAATCTATAATGATAGATTAGTACGATTTCACCTTTTCTTTTTATAAAAATGAGCTATTGGGAGCATGTATTTTCAAAAACATGCTCCTGGGATAACATAACTCTAAAATATTATTCCTTACAACTTCTTGACAAGGACAGAAACAAAAGACTCAAGCAGACCTGCGAAAAATAAGTTTTATTATTTGTAGAAGCAAACACGTTAAATTTATTTTTTATTAATTTTATGCACCGCAAAGGTTTGTAAATAATATTCAAATTCTATTCTGTGCACCACAGAGGCTTGTAAGTAATTAAATAATGTAAATAATAATTTTAATGAAACCAATTCTATTATTGAACACATGAATTCACTCCTATTAAATAATTGTTTAGTAAGAAAGAAAATAAAGAAAAATAGGTTTATTTGTCACAGAGACGCGTGCATACATAAAAGACAAGAGTAAACGAAAACAAAAAGAAAGTACATAATAAATCACGAGCGTAAAACAGAAACTAGTCGGCAGCTGCACGACATGACGGTGACAAGACGTCTTCCACTCAGCATGATGCAGTGCTATGGGGAACCCACAGCACAGCGCTGATTTTCAGTGGTCACCCGAAAAAAAAGAAAAAGAAAAGATCAAGAAGAAAGAAAAGAAGAAGAATCAAGAAGAAGATTAGATCTTTTGAATCATATAGGGAAAACAATTTACTGTATCACTGTAAAATAACGTCATCAGTTGGAGTACGGGACCTTCGTGCTTCACCCAGGTTTAGAAACTAGGTGAAGCACGGGACCGGACCCATAGTTTGAAGTATTTATATATCAAATATGCAAAAAACTGCTGCTTTAAATTAAAAACGGGAAATTAATTCAAAGTCTAGGTCAAATGTTACAAAGAGACAAACATAAAATAAGTAAAGAGCAACATCGACAATGTTTATTTTTATAAAAACACAAACTGTAATAAAACAAAAGTATAAGAAATAATAAAGCTGGACAACTGTAGAGGTAGCTCGGCGTCTATGATGTACAAGCCGCACGCGCTCATCTTCTTGAATGATGTCTTCTGTAAACGTTGGATGTTTTTACAAACCTTCCGATCTGTATCTGAAACAAATTAAAAGAACATTGTTTGTATTCTTAAACAATGGTATTTTAATCGGTTGTTACTAACAACCCAATAATATACAATTTTAAAACAAGAGATGAAGATAAAATTGATTAACTATTCTTTAGAATATCTAAAGTACACATTTTTTTTTCGATTACTGTGTTGATGTTACAACAAAATACCTTGTGATTTATCCTAACTAATATTATAAATGCGAAAGTGAGTTTGTTTGATGATTTGTTTGTTACGATTTCACGCTAAAACAGCTGAACGGATTTGGATGAAATTTCGCATAAGGGTAAACTATGGCCTGAGAAAGGACATAGGATATTTTTTATCCCGATATTTCCACGGAATCGAGATTTATGCGGGTGAAACCGCGGGGCGCAGCTAGTTAAAAAATTAAAGAAAATTTAAAAGTTTTATTTAGATTCGGTCATTGGTCGTCAAACAGCGCGGTCGCTCCGGGAGCGAGCTCCGTCCTAAAAATTTTTACGGTACATTTGGGGCCTTGCACATGTGCGGGTCGCTTGCTGGCGAAATAGAACAGTGATTTTATATGAACAGTGGTTTTGATACTGCTGTGACTTTACCAGCCGCCAAATAATTACATTAAATTAGTGCTACAGTGAGGGGCCTACCTACGTGCGTTCCTGGTCACAGGCTAGCGATCATACAATGACCCAAACTAATCTGGTGAGATCTTTCCATATCTTTCAGAGCGTTGTTTACTCTGCAGATCGTTATTTTATTGATGAGTGGAGGTCATTATAAATCCATACATCTTAGATGCTGTATTTACAATTTGTTTGACAAACTTTAAACTATAATACGTGTTTGGGTCTTTTTTTGCGAGTGCGCATTCTTCATTAGACATTTATCAAGGGTCGCACAGGTAGTTATTGACCAACAAAACAATCCTTTTAGATTTTATTACTCTTGACTCTGACATTGGATTTTGAACCCTGTAACTCCGGAGCCAAGTGTAGCTTTATGTTTATTTGGGTGACAAAGTAATTTTTGTGAAGCTGTTTTTGTTAAGTTTACATATTTAAATATTAGTGAAGTTGAAGACGGCTGAAGACCGAGATAAGATTAAGAAGACCCCTAGCGAGATTTACAAGAAACATGAAACGGATAGAAGCCAGACGAAGACAATGGAAACAGCAACGTGTAACACAGCATAGCAGTGACATAGAAAAGAGTCGAGAAAGCAGTTAACCCCGCCAAAGATGCACTGCTGAACATGAATTAATCTGACGACGTCGTCGTTAAAAGATCCCCATCCATAGATAAATATAACCCATTGTGAGTCCAGTGTTCAAAAATCGTCTAAGTTCAAGGGAGTTGTGGTTAGTGGGGTTTTTACTGTTCTGGGCACGTATACCTCAACTTTGGTAACAAAATTCCGTGCAGTCCCTTTTTGCAACCCGCCAGATGTGCGCCCGCGCCAACCCTTAGGCCGTATTTCAATTTGGTATTTTAACTTTTAAGATACTCACTATTTGTGTATATTATAGAATGCCATGTATCTCAACAAATGTGTTGTATAATCTGATGGTGGAAGTGTACAGATTTTGCAAAATACGACATACTTTGTTTTTGATCATTTACTATTTTTATTATTATTTACTCAAACTGCTGTCTACAGGGTGATTGGTAATTACGTGCATTTCTTGAAAAAGGCATAACAAATCGAGTTTTTTCGGTGTTAAAGTTTTATGGAAACTTTCTGTTTCTCATCCAAAAACTGCTAATGTAAGAAATCTACGATGTCTTAACGCAAATTTTATACTTTTCTGATAGCATATAAAACCAATGCATAGAAATAATAAATCCATACCCTTGTTCGATCTTAGCTCGAACTACGACCGAACGAAGGTATTGATATTTATTTCTATTGAAAAACGCTCTCCTTCTGAGGGGTTTTTACGGTCTTTTTCTTTTTCATTCTCAAAAACAAGGGTCTTAACAAAAATCTGATGCAGCAATACTATAGATTGATGAGCGTAGGTAAGCGTTACTATAGCGGCCAAGCGCTGCAAGCCGAAATAGTCCTTACGGTGTTCAGTTATGCGCGCCCGCGATAGTACGAACAGAAAAACAAGTATTCGGGCGACGCGCTTTGAGTTTTTATTACTTGTGCCGAATAGTATGTATAACTCACAACTATATTATTTGCAATCGCGTCAACCTGAGGTGAACAGCGGCGAGCTATAGGGCGAACTTGTACCGCGTCGGAGATAAACAACGAGGACCGGGCCGATCGCGCCCTGGACATCGCTGCAGACAACTCATCAGAACGAAGAAGAAAAGAGTTGAGATAGTAGTTTAACCCCGCCAAAAGATTCACTGGTAAAGCTAGACTTGAGAGTTATCATGAGACAATTGATTAACCACGCTAGGAATAAACCAAGATGAAAGAAAATTCCTGAATTGTTAGAAGAAAAAACCGTAACCAAACACATCAAGAAACACAGGATGTGCTATCTCGCACATGTGCACAGGCGCCACAAACTACACCCGTACATACATGCAGTACAAGACTACATCCAAGAAAGCCGGCCTACCTATTTACACATGAAATGATAACTTAAAACAGGACATGACTTACTTCGACAAAGAAATCATTTTTGGATGGATGCTGCTGAAGAGTGAGATAAGATTAAAAAGACTGCTAGTGAGATTTACAAGAAGCTTGAAACGGTCAGCAGCGAGAACCTTAGACGAAGACATTGGAAACACCTGTGAAGCTGGACCTGAACCAACCTAGCGGCACCATCTTAAAAAGATGCCCAGCCATAGATAAATATCACCCGTCTCTCCACTATTCCATTGCTTACTCAAGGATGCATATCCGGTACGGCTAGCAAATCCTTGCTTTTCCTAAGGGCACGTCTTTCCTACCATTACCGCGCCCCCCGGTCTACTCCTTAGTATGTAAGCCACTGTAACCCCATGAAGTTTGAACCTCCAGGGGCTAGAGCAAATCTTGGGGTGCGATTTATCGAGTCTGGTTAAATCACCAGATCGGTGCATTTCATTCTTTCAAAAAAATTTAAAAGTTCACTTTGTTAACAAGCATATTACAAATTAGAGGACTATATTACTACATACTATAAAGTAAACACACATGCGGCGGGGGGGCCGCGTCTGTCTGTCTGAACGCGATAAACTCAAAAACTACTGAGCGGATTTATGTTTCCGAGGGATAATTTTCGACCTCCATGCGGGCGATTCCGCGGGAAAAAGCTAGTTTAAGATAAGAATTCTTGGAAATATACTGGTCCTGCTCCATAGAACATTCTTCAGTCTAGACAAAATCAAAAGGGTTGCTAATTGTATTACATCATTTATTATTTTTATGCTATTCATTCTACATTCTGTGAGAACCTTAACTGATTGATGATAACCAGTGATTTAAGGCTCTTTCAAACAGGCGCGACACGCGACGCGACACAGAGACACCGCTCGTCGCGCGACGAGCGGTGTCTTTTTGTCGCGTCGCGTGTCGCGCCTGTTTGAAAGAGCCTTTATTGTTTGTTAGAAATCGTTTACGGTTGCAATATTTATAAATATCTGAGCACTATCAATATAATTAATTCATCTGTTATAACTTAATTTTTAATACTTTGTACTGAGTCTAGTAATTTTGTTATAGATACCGTCTTTACATATATTTTAAAAGAGTAGCGGGCTCGAACATATCACATTATTAATTATGAGTGCATTTACCAAGATGTGTCTCATATTATAATGAATACTGGTAAAGTCCCCGAGCGATGGATTACAACAAAAATTGAACCACGTTAGAATATAGCACAGATACTACTAACCAGAACAATGTCTTGACTTCATGATCATTACGCAGGTACTCTGAACATCCCTCATTGCTGCATAGAATCTCTCGCATTCCATGCTCAAGCATATAATTATGAACATATTCTTTATGTAATTAATTTCAGTTGCAATTAATACAAAGATTTGCTGCAATGGTAACAGATATTGTAATTATTACAGGCAAATAGGGGATCCGGTTTTTAATTGTGAAATACTTGAATTGTAGCCTCCAAAACGTCATAAAAACTAAAATACAACTACGACAAAAAAGTCAGGTAAAAACTACGAATAATAATATTCGTAGGATAAAAAGGTATGTATCTTCTTCCTCCCAATTTCTGTGTTCGCGAGTCCATTGTAATCGGGCCCTACGATTGCGGGGTTGCTATAGGTGGAACTCTCAGTGGCTTTCGGGAACGCAGACTTACTTCACGTAAATGATTTTGGATGGTTTGGTAGCTTATCAGCAAGCCTGAAGAGCTGTGGAGCCTCGTAGCCAACATCATGGCGGTTATGGTACGATTCCGTCGAGCAGTATTTTCGATGTCCCGGTCCTGTTTGCGAGTGCTGATGCGAGATCGTCCTCCATGTCGCTCGGCCACGTTGCCCGTGGTACGATAGCATGTCCAGATGCGGCTTATGGCGTTCTGTGTAGTGCCAAGAGCGACAGCCACAGTACGTTGCCTGCAACCAGCTTGCAACATTCCGACGGCTCTCACCATCTCTTCTCGTGTCAAATGATGTCGTCGCTCCATATCGATGCAATTTTTTTTTAGTTTGATGTAGAAATTGTAAACAAGACATCACAGACATACAAATTATAAATCCCGAGACACACGTATTAGGGTATAAATAAAACAGATTACGTGTGACTCCGGATTTTTAATTTGTCTGTCTGTGTCGTCGATCTAGACGCTTCCAACGATACCTCATTTGTCAAATTATGATGAGAAGTTTAGAAGTTATGAGGGAAAAGATTAACAAAGATACACACATCAAAAGTCTCTAGGGATAAAGTACATTTTTAACTATAAAAATTTATCCAATTAATAATTCACCTAATCTAGTCTTCTTACTTGAATTCTATCCTATGGGATCCTATGTTTATGTTAGCAATTTGCTGACTTAAACATAGGATGCCTGTTATTTGTGAAAAATAAGAAAATTTTAAATTTTTGCAAATTGTGGGAAATTTACCTAATTTAATGGTCGTCAATTAAATAGCAAAAAAAGACAAAAAATGAGGATTTTTTATATTTTTTTATTGCAAACATAAAAAAAAAAACAGTTTTTACCATTGACACGAATCATACAATCACAACGATTTGGCATGCTTAAACTCAGTTCATCAAAATCACTTTGAGGAATAGCCGCCTTTTTTTTTGGGTGGGAAATTATGAAATAACTTTTCCCGCTGTGGGCGGAACGGGAGGGCGTGTCAGATTCTTACTGACTAAAACCCACCCATGTGCCTTTAATTACCTGTATGTTGTCAGGGGCCACGGTATCCCTTTCGGGCTTTCCCGCGACCCCAGCAGGAATTGGCCTTAGCGGCCGTCAGTTCGTCGCCCGTCAGTTCTGCTGACATCTCTTTGAGGCGCGGGTGGAACACAACGCGCCGTCGACACGGGCCTGGTCCTTATCGGACGGCGAACTACCCATTGCTCACCGTCTGCAAGCCCGCGCCTGCGTTGGCCGGGAATCGGCCTGCGATTCCCGACGCCCAGGGCGTCTCCTGCGGAGGAATGGCCGCCTACGTTCTTTTTAACAAGTCAAAAAGTTGCTGTGGGGTATGTCAAGCATCCATACTTGGCAGAGCTCTTCTTTGGAGCATATCCCATACGTGCTTAATTGGGTTGTATGGAGATTGAGCAAGCCACGTCAGAACATTGATGCGAACATCGGCAAGAGTGCGTGTTACGACTCTAGCCGTGTGTGAACGTGCATTGTCGTGCATTAGTCGAAACGAATCACCCAACCGGCTCCGCAAAGGGATGATCACGTCTGAAACAATCCTCTCCGCATAAATCTGGGCATTAGGTTGCCCCTGATCCAAATGAGATCAATTCACCCACCGATCCAAATACCGGCCCAAACCATTATTGTTCCCCCTCCATATGAACTTCCTGACAAAATTTCAAACATTCTTGACGTCCAAAGGTCCTCCAAACTCGAGTACGTCTTGTATCCGGCCTCATACCGAAACGAGATTCATCGGAAAAGCAAACACAACGCCAATCTTCTTCCTCCCAATTTCTGTGTTCGCGAGCCCATTGTAAACGGGCCCTACGATTGCAGGGTGTTATAGGTAGAACTCTCAGCGGCCATCGGGAACGCAGACTCACTTCACGTAAACGTTTTTGGGTGGTTTGGTAGCTTATCAGCAAGCCTGAAGAGCTGTGGAGCCTCGTAGCCAATATCATGGGTCATAGTACGATTCCGTCGAGCAGTATTTTGAATGTACCGGTCCTGTTTGCGAGTGGTGATGCGAGATTGTCCTCCATGTCGCTCGGCCACGTTGCCCGTGATACGATAGCGTGTCCAGATGCGGCTTATGACGCTCTGTAGTGCCAAGAGCGACAGCCACAGTACGTTGCCCGGAACCAGCTTTCAACATTCCGACGGCTCTCACCATCTCTTCTCGTGTAAAATGATGTCGTCGCTCCATATCGATGCTATTTTTTTTAGTTCTGATGTAGAAATTGTAATGGTTTTGTAAAAACGCTATTACTTTTATAGGAATCCCGCTGGATGCGGGAAGCACAGAATCCGTCGAAGTGTCGGTGCTTGGGGGAGGTCTATGTCCAGCAGTGGATGTCTTTCATCTGAAATGCTTATGATAGGAATCCTGATCGACAGTTGATTTTCTATTTTTAATCAAATTTTAAAGAAAATTCTTTATTCAATTAGTGAAATTCACTAAGAATAATCAATAAAGATCCAAAAAGGTAAAATAATAATCCTCAATTGCGGCGATACTCTAAAGCGTATTTGATCCCTAGACACTTTTGATGTGTGTACACACAGCTACACATCAAGCTATAAGTTCCTATTGGAAGTCATACTAAGCTTATACTAAAGCTGACCTCGCATTGTACGGAAATCCTATACAATGCGAGATCAGCATAAACTGGTATGTATAGCTTGATGTGTAGCCGTGTGTACATACCGGTCAAAATCATAACTCTCGTTTGTGCTTCGCCGTAGTCGGGTAAAAAGTCAAATAAAGTTTATAATTTCCGCGGATTTCAAAATAACCAAAACATAAAAAACCAGCCGAATGCATAACCTCTTCCTTTTTTGAAGTCAGTGAAAAATAATGGAAAACAGTTAAGATAACAACAAATACTTTTCGTTTTTTTTTTTTTCTATGAATTTCTTTTTGACGCGAAATCGGAAAAAACCCCTCCGCCTTTTTTTTTTTTTGAGGGTGGGAAATCATCAAATAACTTCTCCCGCTCTGGGCGGAGCGGGAGGGCGTGTCAGACTCTTACTGACTAAAACCCACCCGTGTTCCTTCGGTTACCCTGTCGCCGAGGCCCCTCCCCCTGAGTTTACATTAAAATGAACAATTATTACGAAAAAAAAAAACTGTACATATCTATTTTTAATGTGTTAGCTTATTTCATTACGATTCCAAAGACATAAGTTTTATAAATAGCTCGCATACAAAACTTTTGAGATATCGTCATTTTAATCTCAAGTGGTTTTGTTTCCGGGGACCCTTGACCGAGACATATCACTCAGGTCGCGACCCATGAGCGCTGATAGCGGAAGGGAGAGTAACTTTTGGATTTCTTACCCATTCTTCTCCATCCGAAACTACCTTTTGGAAGGGGCAGCGAAATCAATTCTATTTTTCTTGTAAATGTTGACATTCAAAAGTGTCTTTTAATGGCCAATTTGAATAAATAAATAATTTGACTTTGAGATCGAGTAAAGACCAGGGAGACATGACACGAAAGGAAGGCAGCCATAGATCGTACTTGTTTGATTTTTGATAGCATATTTAGTGATCCAACTTACTCCAATGTCTCCTCTTGCAACAGCATTCTTTAACAAAATTAATACCAATGCTAGGTTCTTCAAACTAAAGTAAGTTGTTATTATTATATAAAACATGATCTGAGAACAGAATAAAATGATTAACATATGTTTGTTTTCAACTAAGGAATTTTATTAATTCAATTTTAATTCTATATTTAAATAATATACGTACCATATGTCGAAACGTTTTCTCTATAATCATGTAGGTCTCCTGTATGTTCAGGTATACATCAAACATTATTTTCCAATATTCTTCTCTTTCTGTGCCTTCAGTGTTTTGTGAGTTTATAACTTTTTTAATCCAAACACGAAGCATTTTCTCAATTATTTTCAAAAATGGTAAAGCATATACAATGCTTATATCGAAAACGATGCAAATGTAAACCGTTATCATATTGAAAAAATCTATATCGAAAAAAAAATGGAAACACGTGATAAATCCTATAAAGAAAATGTTTAAAATAAAAACCCAAATCCAGTTGCAGGCACTTAATTCTCTGAATTCGTTGCTATTTATTTGTAGAACTCTGAGAACATGTTGAATTTTCAAGACCAACAAGATATTGTAGTAGCTCAGCATGATGTTTAAGACAGTGTTCATCAAATCCCCGATTAAGAAGATCATAAAGTCAATGACAATGTTTGAAGAAAAAATTAAACAGTTAGCCTCCCAAATATGATCACAATAATCGGTGATAAAAGTCATCCATTTATACAAAAGGACACCGCGAAATGTTAACATGCAAAATAATCGTATAAAGTGGTAAAAATAAGTATTAGAAGTAATAATGTTGTCACGAATAGAATACTTTGCGCAAATGAAAAGACTTTGCATCAGATTCAACGGTCTTAGTACTGATTGAAAATCATTTTCAATCACATTTTTACGTAATATTTCGATAGAAGAGACTCTTGGTATGTTTCCGACTTCAACAGCATTTCGGTTTGATTTGAAACAGTTCTTGAAATACGAAAACATGTCTGCTACCAGGCAGTTGACTATTAAGGTTGTTAGAAGTTGAATGATCTAGAAAACGAAAGTCTGTCGATAAGTAAGTAATTTACTAATATTTAAGTAAATAATGATTAACGTGTTTGTATAACATAGTAGCGTAGCGTAAAGTGTTGGATAATAACTTGCCTATCGATTGACTTCGATAGGCAAGTAATTATCTAATCTATATACTACTAATAAAAAAAACAGTGGCACTCCGGGAGTGCCGACAGAAGTGAAAACTTGAAAAAAAATCGGCACCGCGGTAAACAACGCGTTGATGTCTTTTTAACCGTCTTATGAATTTTCGATCAGGTCACGTGTCCTGACGCCAGTTTAACATTTTTTACCCATTACAAAAAAAGTGGACAACGCCGCTAAAGAAGTTTTCACTTCAATAAAGCTGTAGAGTTTTTTTGAAAGCACTAATCTCTGGAACAAAAAGTTGGATTTGAAAAATTCTTTTTGCATTTCTTAGCCCAATTCTTGAGAATGTTTAAAGGCTTTTAGATATTTAACATCACGCTACGATCTTAAGGAGCCGAACAAATCGAAAAAAAGTCAGAAAAAAAGAAGTCGCTTATCGAAAACGAAGTAATTGAGCGGCGGAAGGGCAACGTGACGCAGTGGGTCGGGGACCAAATTTTACGCGGACAAAGTCGCGGATAGAATTTTGTACTTTATAAAATTGCGTTCAATATTACTGCCTTGATTGTTGTCATTTACATACGCATTTGCTGTTGGTTTAATGGTTATTTCAGTTATATGTAATATTTTGTGATTGCGAATATTTTTTCTCTTAAAAACTGAAGAAATGATGGATTTTTTGTAGTGTTTGAATAACATATACTACATACATACATAAACTCACGCCTTCTTCCCATGGGGGTAGGCAGAAACTACAGAACGCCACCTGCTACGATCCTTACATACTCCTTTTGCCTCGTTTATGTTCATACATCTGGTCATACACTCCCGCCGGTTGCGAGTACTACGCACCAGGCCTTTCTGAAGAACATCACCAATAAGGTCAGTATATGTCCTTCTAGGGCGTCCCTGACCGGCCTTTCTCTTCACATATACTAATTTCTTAATAAATCTATATCTACTATAAAAGGAAAGGGTGACTGAATGAATGACTGACTGACTCACTGATCTATCAACGCACAGCTCAAACCACTGAACGGATTGGGCTGAAATTTGGCACACAGGTAGTTATTAAGACGTAGGCATCCACTAAGAAATGGTTTTTGGAAATTCGGCCTTTAAAGGGGTGAAAAGGGGGATTTTGTTTGTATGAAAAATCTTATTCCTTGAGTTAATAAACTTGAAACTTGGCACGAATATTATATTTATTATACTATGTAAATAATAAATCTTGCCATTTTTTTTTTTAAACTACCCCCTAAAAGAGGATTGGGGGGTGTCAAAGTTTGTATGGAAGAATTTTAACGCGCGCTCTGATTAACTCAAAACTCAGTATTTATACTAAAAACTGAAAATAAATGAAAATGTATATCAGGGTTTTTTGAAAATCTACCCTTAACGGGGTGAAAAGGGGTATTGATTTATACAGGGTAGGATTTTACTGTATGGCTTGATTAACTCAAAGTTTGTATGGAAGAATTTTAACGCGCGGTCTGATTAACTCAAAACTCAGTATTTATACTAAAAACTGAAAATAAATAAAAATGTATATCAGGGTTTTTTGAAAATCCACCCCTAACGGGGTGAAAAGGGGTATTGATTTATACAGGGTAGGATTTTACTGTATGGCTTGATTAACTTGAAAATTGGTATAAATATAGTCAAATAATGGGAAATCACAATAGACTTTTCATCACGCTATTTGCTATGAGGGATGTGCAATATTGAATTATCTTCGTATTCTTCTATAGTTTACCGCAAATTGAAAAAGACTAGCCAACATGTTAGAATATTGCAGATAGTTACGAATTAAACCTTTTAAAAGATTGTCATCACGCTAAACTTATACGGATCAGTCAATCATAACATATACAGGGTGGATTTTGCGATAAAACACAATATACCTTTGTATGATGAAATAATTTTTTAATGAGGTACTTATTATTTAAGTCTTGCCGTTTCTCGGGACCCTTGGAAGGCGTACGAGGGGTCGAAGCCAACTCGCAGAGGCCCCTTAGACTATTTTAAATGGAATGTGGCACCAACTGACGATTATCCCTGTATGTACTATACAAGTGCACCCAAGGACAACCCCTGGTTGGTGTAGGACTATCGCAGAACATGGAAACAAAGATATTGGACTATGAGTTTGGGTGGCTAAAGTGGACTGGTTACATGGAACTATGGATGGACAATGGCCCCTGCCTGATCAATGTTTATATGTACACGGATAAAATGGCAGGGGGTGACTTGCACACTCAATAATGGATCCCAGAAGCACTATTTTGCGTAAAAGGTACCACCAGTTGGTACCTTTTCAACTTTGTTGTAGTAGATGCAGGAATGCGTGGGAGGAGAGTACATCCATCTCATCAAACTTGTGTTTTGTAGGCAAGCCAATAGTTTGTGGATCATAATATTTATGCCTGTTACTATTTCAGTTTTTCTTTCTACTATCCATAACGCAAATGACGACATTCTTCATGTTAATCATGAAGAATGTCGTCTTAATTATATGTTTGAGTGTGGAATGTGAGAGATTCTATGCAGCAATGAAATGTTCAGAGTACGTGTGTAATGCTTGAGAACTCAAGAAATTGTTTTTGCAAGTACCAATCATTTAGATAAGAATAATTATTCAAATCATTTTTTTGTTACGTTAATTAAACGTTATTTTACGCAGATCCAGAAACAAAGTTTGGAAGAACATTCAACGAGTACAGAAGGCATCATTCAAGAAGATGAGTGCGTACGGCTTGTTCATGATAGACGAGCTACCTCTACAATTGTCCAGCTTTATAGCTTCTTATACTATCGTGTTACTACAGTTTGTACACGTACTACAGTCTATAATCTACTATATAAAAATAAGTCGGGTTTTCCTTCCTGACGCTATAACTCCAGAACGCACGAACCGATTTCCACGGTTTTGCATTCGTTGGAAAGGCTCCGTGAGGTTTTAGGTAGGGTAGGTAGGTAGGATAGGTAGGGTAGGTAGGGTAAGTAGGGTAGGTAGGTAGGGTAGGTAGGTAGGATAGGTAGGGTAGGTAGGGTAGGGTAGGTAGGGTAGGTAGGTAGGATAGGTAGGGTAGGTAGGGTAAGTAGGGTAGGTAGGTAGGGTAGGTAGGTAGGGTAGGTAGGTAGAATAGGTAGGGTAGGTAGGGTAAGTAGGGTAGGTAGGTAGGGTAGGTAGGACGGATAGGTAGGTAAGTAGAGTAGGTAGGGTAGGGTAGGTAGGGTAGGTAGGGTAGGTAGTTAGGTGCGCCGTAAATAAGTTCTCAATGCTACCCGTGCGAAGCCGGGCCAGGCAGCTAGTAGGTATAACTATAAGCAAACGTCCATTTCATTATCTAATTTAAAAAAAAAACATACTTTAACTAATAATTTACTTTTCTTTGACTAATGATTGACTAAATGGAGTTGTTTGTACACTCGGTGACCTATATTATCTGACTCCACTTGAGCAGTAGTAAATTTGGACCTTATCGTGGTTAAAATTAAGTGCCTTTTTATCTTTTTTGATATGCTTGCTTTTGTAGGTTCATGAGTTATCATTATCAGTATCAGTTTAGCGTCCAGATTGGACAAGATTCCTCACAATTAGCAGTTAATGGACGAGAAGTGGTAACTTGAAAACTTCGATAACTCTAAATAAACCAATTTTGGACCTCTAGTGAACGCGCCTATCGCGTTGTCGCTGACGATCAATATCGCCGATGATCGAACTTCGAAAAAACTACTAGATAGTAAATCGCATATGCTGACAGTAGCGTATCTGCTAAGGCTGTTTATAAAGTCAGGGCTGATTTTTCAATCGTCATTTTTAAATTATAATAGTTTTTGTTCACACAATCTGCCAAAAATACCGGATTAGAGAAATCTGATAATTGCAAAATTTGTAAAATCAGCCCTAAATCAAATTATTTGTGAAATACCTACGAAAAACGATGGGTCTCAGAAAATAATTTCAATTTAACTACATAAATCTTGCTTAACTTCTTAAGTCTTGGCATTTGTTTCGGCTGAAACTAGAACTGCAGCCAAATATTCGGTTACAGTTTAGATTTCGTATAACCATCGTTTTTCGGTCGGACACTCGTAAATCTTCTTCTCCTATCTGCTAATCTAAAATAATAATATAAAAACTTAATTTATTACTAGCGTGACAACACAAACATCAGCGTAAACATAAACTATGCCTTTAAGTATGATCGATACCTATATTTTAAATTAAATTACAACATCATTTCCTGTCTCACTTGTCTCATTAGGTTAAAAAATTCATGTCTGGCATTAGTCTTCTGGCAATTACATATTTTTCGTACATAATTACTTTTATATAACTTAGAACAGGTTTGACCCAAAGATGCTGCCCTGGGGCATGCCGAAGAATAATTATTGTATTTTTTTCATAAAGTTAGCTCTGAAAATGTATGAACGTAAACGAAGCAAAAGAATAAAAGGGGCCGTTCAGTAACTTCTGCCATGGGAAGAAGGCATGTTTATGTATGTAGCTCCGAAAAAAAAAAATTGCCTAGAAAAACCTAATAACACTGCCCGACCTGGGAATTGAATTTAACGGAGTGCTTCTCGCTTATCGGACGCCTTTTTATACCTAACCTTTTTTCTTTTTTGGGTGGGAAATTATCAAATAACTTCTCCCGCTCTGGGCGGAGCGGTACGGCGTGTCAGTCTTACTGACTAAAACCCACCCGTGTTCCTTCGGTTGCCCTGTCGCCGGGGGCCACGATCTCCCTTTCGGTTTTCTTCGCGTCCCCGGCAGGCATTTTATACCTAACCAGTCTTTAACTTTCGTTAGTAGATCAATCAATCTTGTTAAGTAAGGCGCACTTGCGCGTTCATGGGTTAGCTAAATAACTCGGAGTTAACAGCGAACTCAGGGTTAAACCAAAGAGAATTATTACATTAACCCTGAGTTAGCAGTTAATTCCGACTTATTTAGCTCACCCATGAACGCGCAAGTGAGCCTTACCCAAATAATGCTGTCAATCTTTTAACAGAATGAGATGCTGATGTGATTGTTTGTTCTTACTAATGAGTCATCACATCTCATATCGTCCTCATCCCATTTTAATATATGTAATGTATCAAGATATTTAGGAAGATTAGGATTAGGTTTCCAAAAAGTTGGGGTGATGCTGTGTGTAAAAGTTAACACAATCAAAGAACTAAAAGTCGTCCTACAGATATTATACCGTTTTTTACTCAACAGTTGTCTGGATAAAGATATACAGAGAATCGTTTGTTTTCTTAAATATGTGCTTAATTTCTGTAACATATTTTGAAATTATCATATTTATCCAAGAGGAAGGAGGTATCAAATGTTTGCATTATGATTTATGTTTTTTATGGATGCATTGTGTATTTTGTAACGTTACGACTCGCCAGAGGACGAATTACAAATCACACGTTAATAATAATAGGTTACACAAAGTATAAAAAGTTACATAGAGTACAAAACGTTACACTGAACATAAAACTTTGAAGGGATTGGAAGTAGCAGCTGTAGAAGTAGCTAGGTCTTGCGGCGAGTACAAAGAAGACAGGACCGCGGCGCTGTGCAGCAGGAAACGTACCGCTTGGAGTCAGGAACTCAGCCTCTTCGTCAGGAACGTAGTGCAATAGGAAACGGGCCGCTTGGAGTCAGTCAGTTTCATTTCATTTCATTTCATTTCAGGAAATCAGCGTCTTCGTCAGGAACGTGGTGTAGCAGTATTGTCTTCAGAGTTAGGGATGCAGCGTCTTAACGCCGTGCAGTAGATGGTAGAAGTACAGCAACGTAGCTCCGGAGTCGGGGCTGCAGCGCCTTACGCCAAGCAGGAGGCGTGCTCGGGCTTCGGCGGCATCCCTGCTCAGAAGAGTCTTCAGAGATAAGGCTACAACGCCTTTACGCCGTGCAGTAGTGAGATTTAAGAAATGTGAAAATTTAAAAAGTTTTTTTTACAAAAAACAACTAATTTTCAAAAAAAAAAAAAACGATTAGTGAAAAATAACTTTAATTTCGAAAGTGTCTTTGGTTTTGTATTTTCGTTAAAGTTGGCTGTGGTCATTCCATTTAATATCAGAGCGACAATTTTGATTTATAATCTGTTAGAAGTTAATCTAAATTTTATCATAATAAAATAATATTGGTGATAAGTTGTTGGCGTTTCCTTTTGTTTTCATATTTCTTTTCAGAGAGTCAAGAACTTCTTTCCAGGAACGTGTTACAAGCAAATCGATCGTTCAGTAAGATGACTGCGTGTGGCTTGTTCTGTGTAGACGCTACGCTATCCATTTGTTAGATGGGAGTTGTCACTATGTTATTGTACTGCTGCAAATATTTTTTCTGTAAAATTCTTTTGACAAATAGAGGAGACTTTGTAAATAAACCAATCATTATCATTGTTACCTCGTTAAATTAAAACTACTATTTTGTTTTTCATTTACATGCATTAGGTACCGATTTTTTTGTAATATTTCTAATTGATTTTGAAAGTAGGAAAGGTCAAATTCACAAATAGTAAAAAGTCAATCAATTAGCTAATAGTACTTAACAATTTAATTAAAATAATTATGTTCTTTATGAAAAAGTTAGCTTAAGACACTAAGATTTAAAACTATAAAAATTGTATACCTACAAGAATATTTTTGGTTTTATTTTTTCCTAGAGAACTATCATAATATCATAGTTGTTAGTAATGAAACAATATAATTACACTAATTGCGACTTTAACAACGATTAATAAGCATATGTAAACGCATTAGGTTTTCCTCGTCAAATTATTTCATAACATTATGACAGGGTCAGTCCATAGGTAAACGAAAAATAAAAAATAAAATATTCTTTCTATTATAAAAACAACGTTATTCTTAATAACATTAGCTGTGTCAGGATCTTTGATACGATCAGGGCCTATATAAATATGTCGATACAAATTCATTTCTGTCAACTCACTTAAATATTGTTACAGCGTCAGACAATCGTGTTGAAGTGAATATCTACAAAAAACAATGTTCCTAATTCGAAAATTCTTTCCTGAGACCTCATTAAAAGTTTTACCCAAAAATCGGCTGGGAGAAGAAGTCCAAAGAATAACTAAATCTTTTAACTTTGTACTTAATCTATTTCTGGCTTCAAAATATTCTGTACAAAACAGTCATATTTATCCAAGGGGAAGAATCTATCAAATATTAGCGTTCTGCTGTGTTCTATTAATTAATTCACTGTGTATGTATCGGATGTACAGCGTAGACATCACAGATATATACATGAACCATTTGGAGTGTGACCTCTTGAAACTCTTTTCTGTATTCTACTTCGTCATTTATTTTATCGGGTTCACGACAATGTTCATTCTGGACTTAGTGCATACAAACAACTACGTCTTACTTATTTTGATGATCCAAACTATACACAGGAGCATTGATTTTAGCAAAAGTATCCGGTGTTTTATCACTTGGAACTGGATAACAACTGCACCAATTATTTTTATAAATATGTTTATAAGTGCTATGTATTATTCATCATCTTATTACGATTATGTCATCGATATTGTTTTTGACAATATTTTTGATATTATGTACACAGCATTGGATATCAATTTAATTTTAGCCACCCGAATAATTATATTGTTAAGGAAATATCTGGATGAGTGGATTAAAGAAACCCTGATGATGACTGATGAACACGAAAATTATGAGCAGTGTCAGAAATTGTTTGAGAAATACAAAAATATCCTAATAGCTTACGATTTATTTAAGAAAATTTTCTCTGTCTTGGTAAGTTCGATATTATTTTAATTGATAACAATTTCTTGTAGTTAACAATCGAAAGGGAAGGATCATGTAGGGATCGTAGCAGGTGGCGTTCTGTAGTTTCTGCCTAACTCCGTGGCAAAAAAGCGCGAATTTATACACGTTTATGTAACATATATAAGATAACGCCAGTATTCCTCTAAGGGTAAGGCAGAGGTAGTGGTGGAGTATGTAACAGTCAATATAAAAATTTCATATCTTAAATTGCTTTCACAATACTTTGCTATGACGCATGGTCGTCTACATTTTCCTTCGCTTGTTGTGCCAATTTCCACACTTTTGGCGACAATTTCAGCCATGTTCTATCTAAATTGCCATCAATGTCTAAACATTTTTCCGTCGAACGACTGACCCCTGTTTGATAGTGGTATCGGTGGGTTTTCATGGTATGTAAATTGTACTTATTTTTGCCGCAAAGTAATGTCGCTTGGCTATGGATTTGTTCTGTAGATCCTGCTGGTAGCTCTAGTGTTTATCTACAACTAAGTACAGTATTTTGTTTTTCACAGATTTTATATCTTACATTTAGTGCAATATACCGGAATCTTGTTATATACCACTTAATGTTGTATACACTCAAAGTACATGTCGGATCCAAAGTAAGTGTTTTTTTATGAAATTTGTTTAATAATCAAAATAAATTTGTGGCTTAAATCTATACTTATATTTAACTGTCTTAATTTCCTATAATATATTAAATTTTTTACATTTTTAAAGTTTACTTTCCAGCCGTTGTTTCGGTGTGTTGCGACTATTATATGGCTGACAAAGAATATAACACTAATAACTATAAATAGTATATACTGTGAGAAATTCTATATGACTGTTGATGAAGCTGAGTCGGCGTGTATACAGCTTATGAAAAAGAAACACTGTCCAAGTAAGATGCTAAATATTTAAATGTACCTTGACAAACAATGTTGTTTCCGTAAAGTAATAAAGTATATCGAACAGGTACGAAAACAGTAGTAAATTACCAATTGAAACAAAGATGTATAATTTACAGCATACCCCAGGGAAGTATGCTTGGTTAGCCGTTATTTCTATTTTATTATTCCTTAAACATAAACGATATTTCTAGAATACATTTTTTCCTAATATTCAAAGAAAAAGATATTAGACTAATGACATGTAGGTCAAGCTAATATTATGATTTGTTACCTCATTTTCGTCAAGGTATCAATTCAATTCAAAATATTTTATTTCACATAAACCTATAAGGGCACTTATGAAACATCAGAAGCTAGGTGCACGGTTCCAATTGGTCGCTTCCTATGGAGAAGAGCCGGCAAGAAACTCCACTGTTACTCTTTTAAAAATAAATGGTTTCTACAATGTTTTCAAATTACAGTGTTAATAGGTATGAAAAGACAGTGAAGGCCTGTCAACAAGTACCAGGTACTTAGTTAAATAGAAAATAGTCCACAAATCTATAGCCTACAACGTTCTCAAAATTACGTTACATTCGCAAAATCTAAAAGACGAGAATCTATATAAAAGATAAACAAAATAATAAAAATAATGATCTATTTAAAGCAAATGACATGATTGCCACTACAGCTGTAACGAATCTAATTTGATATTTTTTTTTTAGAAAATTGTTGGTATATAATGCCAAATCATGAAAAGATTATGTCAAGCAAGTATGTAAAAAAAGTAAAATAAAATAATCATCGTAATTTGGGAGAAGTTAATAGACATTTACATTGTTATGCCATTAATGAGGTACCAGAGAAGCCACATGTGTAGAAAAAATTATTGCAAAACTTCCTTGTCTTCAACGTAGTCTTTAATCTTATAACATGCTTTTTTGATAAGGACACGTTTGATGTGGGTTTAAAACTTTCCATTGCTTAGTTCCGTCATCAACCTTGTGTTATGGAACAAAGATAGTTTATCAAACACAATTAAATTTCAAATAAATCCAATTATTATATTTTGCTTTACAGAAAGTCAAGAACATCTGTTCAAAAAAATACTACAGTTAAAACGATCGTTTAGTAAGATGACCGCATGTGGCCTGTTCTGTGTAGACGCCACGCTACCAGTACGATTGATGGAAGTCTTCACTAATTATAACATTGTCTTGCTGCAATACAATTTTCTGTAAAATGTGTTTTTACAATATTATTACTTGACTAAGATTTAGTGTGTAATGTTTAATGTTTTCGTGTGAATAACTCGTTTGAATTGTTAAGTAGTATTTGGGAGTTATCTGAATCCATAAAAAATCACACTTATGATGAGTTATAATTTATTATTGCTTCTGAATATGAAGCATAGGTTCCAATGTCATAATCAGCTTATAATTTTCCTGCTGGGACGCAGGCCTCCTTTCTTTTGGAGGGATTAGGCCGTCATCCACCACGCGAGCCCAGTGCATGTTGTTAGATATCACTTGTCTTCGAATTTTTGGTTCCAGCCATGTATAATTGTATTCCAATAATGAGGTTTTATGAGCACTCCGTGATTAGTAACCCCATGGTGAGAAGGACCGATGGGAATCCGCGAAGCTCGGGACCAGTCAATGTGGCAATGCTTGGTGGAGGCCAACGTCCAGCAGTGGACGTCTTTTAACTGATGCGATGATGAATTATGATGTGTAGACAGAGAGACAGAGGAGAAGATAGTGTAACTAAGAAAAAGTAAATAAAACTAATATTAGGTTTGTCAAAAACGTGGATGTCTGACACATTCATAATTTTACGTTAACGTCATCATTTGACACGTCTAAGATAATTATGTGTTGTCATATAATTAATCGGCTCTTAGGCGCGGGACATACACAAATGGCGAGAGGTGCAGATATGGCGACGCTATCGCGCGGGCGTAACGTATTTCATGCAAAATGCATAGGAACGACGTAGCCTTCACTCGACGCCCAGCATCGGTCGCGGATGGACGTGCTACGCTGCTGTGTTTTGAGATTCCTGATTTCCAGTTCAAGTATTCCCGGTGTGGTTCCTGCAGTGTGTTCCTGAGTCATCGTATCGTCGCGCATTGCGACGATCTCCGTAGTCACTCTGACTATCATCGACCTATTAATTGGAGTCTTTTTCAAGACACAATTAATAATTTTATTTCTCAGACATTAATCGTCAAAAAACATGTCACTTGGCTGAGCAAAACCATAGTTTCGTGGTCCTCGGTGGATACCATACGGTGCCAATGAAACCGAGGGGGTGTTGTCACAATCACACTCGCCGAGCCCCTTCAGGGTGAGGCAATCTATTGGACGGTTCCCAGTGTCCGGCTTGGGTGGTCTTCTAGTCGGCATTGGTGACAGTATTCCTTCCACAGCAACTCACCTAGTGTTGGCGGGTGTACCTACACCCTTCGTACTAGACTGGTTATCCCATTGCACAATAAGATAGGCAACGGACTAAAGCAAGCATAGGGCTCACCATAAGTACACAACCTCCCTGTCTGTACCTGACAGGGAGAGTTTACATATCCCCGGTAATCTGCCCGGGGAAATAGGATTAGAACTCTATATTATAAATTTATCAGACAACTGCATGTTGTCTGATAAATAAATAAATTATAGCTGGCCTATAGTTGGCTGAAAAAATAAAAGCGATTTGACTGTGAATAATATAATTCTGTATGTTGTACGCTAAGAAACGACAGTTTTAATGGATTTTTTAATATTTTTGAGAGGTTGTTTTGTGATTTTATGAAGACGTAAATTGTTTTTGACTTTAATTAATGTTCCAGATGCATTAGACATAAACAGGAATACATTTAACTTACATTTTATAATGTCTAGAGTCTAGACATCGTAATGTCAAATGTCTTCTGTTCGTTTGCCTTAGAGTCTGTTATAAAGTGATCTAGTTTTTCTTTCTCTCAAGAGACATTACAAACCACACATTTGACCTACTCAACCTTTAATAACCAGTAGCATACCCATTGCAAACTTCAAATAACAGTAAAACATATTATTGTAGCAGACTTTGAGTCCAACATTACGGTTTTTGCCTACCCTCCTTTGTTCTGTTAATTACGATTGAAGGGACTGTTAAGGACCCAATGGTCGTTGTATAACCGTTGAAGACTGGGGCTTTAAAGAAAAGCCTTTAAAAACACAGTTATATTAGCAACCAGTTTGATTTTGTCTAGACTCTAAATTGTCCTATGTCCTATAAGAATGCTTGGAATGCTGGTCCTACACCAGCATGATTCCAAGCATTCTTATCTTGGATATAATCCTCTAATTTGTAATATGCTTGTTTAGCTCTCTCTATTGCCCTTTGGGTGACTTTCAGCCTTCTAATGAGGCTCATTGTGAGTTATTACGTTTCAGTGCCGTAGGTCATTTCCGTCAACACGCAAAGCTGGTCAAAGACTTTCGTCTTGAGACACGGTGGTACGTGAAACGGGAAGATAACGTAGCTTCTCGAACGCTGCCCAGCCGAGTTAGATTCGACCATTGACCTCTTTCTCGAAGTTGGAACTACCTAACTGGACAGTTTGTCCTAGGTAAACATAATCGTCCACAACTTCGAGTGTGTATCTGTGTCAGTACAGTATATAGGAATCCGCTGAATGCCAGAAGCACAGAACCGGTGCTTGGGGGAGGCCTTTAACCAGCAATGGACGTCTTTCAGCTGAAATGATGATGATGATTTATACGCTATTTACGAAAAAAAATGGCTAGACTACCTTTTAAATACTTAAAATTGCTCTAACGATATTAATCCATCAATCACCATTAGACATATTGGATAGCCCACTATTGATATAATTGCTTTTTAATTTCTCACTAGTCTGAAGAAGGACGTCTGATTCTATTATTATTTTTGAATAATATAAATCAATATGAAATATACGAGTAAAGTATTGTTAGACGACGACTTTCTGAGTGTCTTCTACCCTTTTTACTACATAAATACTATCTTGTGTCTGCGGAAATATAATATCTACCAAAATTGGGTGGAAATAGTTACAAGAAAAAACGTTATGTGTGCTATATTCATAAACTGTCTGATGCTTTGTTTTTTCTGCATAGTTATGAAATTCTCCCGTTTTGGTCTGGCATTTCAATCAGCTTACTATTTTGTTTATTTCGAATATGCATTCACTTTTGGAGCTGTGTGTGTCCTCAATTTATACTTCAGTCGCAAAAGTGTGCGTTTGTTATCAATTCTTTATGAGATCAATAAAACCCTTAATAGCAACGAAGATATGAGAAAACTAAAGATTTTCACATGGGTGTCAATTGTGTTAATCTTATCCAACTGTGTTGCCCTAGTATTATTCAAAGTGGCATTCGATCTAAATTGGTCTTTCATGAGAGGCATTTTTGTATCAATATCTGCAGTTTTAGATATCGAATTAGTACAAATCATGATATTTGTTAATATGTTGTGTTACCAAACTAGAATCTGGAACAAAATTATAGAAAATTCACATTTTGAAAAAGTAAATGATGACGAAATAACAGTGGACAGAGAAACCGCATTGGAAGAAATGGATAATGCATTAAAGTCTGTTAGTGAAGCTTGGGATCTAATAAGAAATTCTTCTGGATGTCTAGTAAATAGTACTTTTATATTTCATTGTCTGCTTTATAATGTTGAGACGAAATATTAATAGAGTAATTAATAATGTTCTGTTCTAGATGGTCTTTCATTCTGTTACAACATTTATACAATCTATGTTTTACGCTGAAGTTTTAATAACATGGTCAAAAATGCATTTTGTAAGTTTTATGAACTTTTTATTAATATATTGAAAGTATTTTTTTTATTATTTAATTTTTAAACATATTATTTACATTTTAAAATATTCATATAAAAAAATAAAAAAAAACAAAACATTTAAAAATATAAAAAATAGGTGGTCAGGGCTCCTGAGAGAGGAACCTCCTAACAATACGCGCCGTGTCCAGGAGTACCGCTTTCTGGATCAAGCCCTTTGATCCAGCTGCCTAACTTATTTTTATTATTATTGGCGACTTTTTCTTTCATACATTTTTGTCAGCCAGCATCTCACTGGTTAACTTTTCTGCCCATATCATTTATAAATTATCCGTCGATTCTCTGGTCTTCCCCTTCTATAGCTTTGATGCCATCCACATTCACACCCAAAACTTTCCTCACGAAGTGTCCATATACAATCATGATCTCAATAATTGAATTAATATATTTCTAGGGAGAAAGACACATGATTACAAGCCATGCCGTTGGTATGGTGCTGTTGTTATCCAAGGCATTCTTCGTGGAAACGCAATTGTGCATTGCTTGTGAAGGATTTTACAGAGAAATCACAAGAGCTCATACCAACGTGATTTTGAAATTATCCCAAGACTGTAAGTAGTTACTAATTCTAGAAGATACACTGCTACTATTTTATTAAATATATGACTGTGTTTTGACGTTACTACTGTGTCGATGAAAACACGAAATCTGGTGGTAGCTAAATAAAACAGAGGTAATCATCAGCTACTGATTTAGCTGTCACTACAGAGATTTTCAAGACTCGACACTTATGGATTTAGTAATAGCTAAGGAGACCGACGTTTTTTAAAGAGGCTTCATCTGAAAAGAATAGAATGCAAAAAATGTTTCCCCGGTCCTTGACCATGGCTGTAGTTGTGTCGTGCAATCCATCCCTTCTTGACCGGATCATAGAACAACTTATTTTTTTTTAATTACAGTACCATCAAAAAAGGTGTGGAAAAATATGCATCGTATAATACAAGGAGATTTTCAGACGCTCAGTGCGTGTGGAGTATTTGTCATAGACGCGGCAACACTGCTACACTTCTGCAACCTTGTCACCACTTACATTATAATACTACTGCAGTTTGCGTTTCTATAATATTTATAGACTTTGTAGCCGATGTTGATTTTGAAGCTTTTTGTTGAGTAATTGAATATAATGTTTGAATTATACTGTAATTTATTGTGTTTGAGTAGCTATTGTACCTTATTTCGAAAATTGATTCTGCCTAATGGCTGAGAGATGAATTCCCTAACACGAAGGTCCAAGTTTGTTTTGGATTTACTGTGTGCCACTCAAATCAAATCTAATTTAAAATCATAATTATTGAGATTTTTATTCTAGAACGATGAATCTCGAGTCAAATTGTGAATGACAGAGACAGTTGTCATTACTGCCCATACGCAAATATATTATTATCTACCTATAATTTAAATCAAGGTTCATGTGTGAGCATCTTTATTAATATTATTGATGAAATTGCTGTAGAATGTGGACTTAATAATATCAGCCTATTATTGTCCGACTTCACAGCAGTGATAGCTTAGTGGTGTGACCGTCAGATTGCCAAGGCATAGATCTTGAGTTCGAACCTAAGGCACGCCTCTCACCTCTGACTTTTCGGATTCATGTGCGTATTGTATAATTTATCACTTGCTTCAAAAACGTTGAAGGAAAACATCGTGAGGAAACCGGCATGCCTAAGAGATATTTCTTGACGGCATGTGAAGCCAAGTCAGCTTTAAAACTCTGGCACCAGGTAAGTCACTAACCACACGAAAAGAAAAGAAAGATAGAATTGTCCCAATGTAGGACCTCTTCTTGGCAGCTGGATCGATAAAATTGTCTTTGATGACGATATTTGGGCAGAACATAATGTTTTGCATCAGATTCAAAGGGAACAGCATTGACTGTACATCTTTGTTAACCATCGAAAAAAAAAACCTCTATTTCCCTGATATCACTTTTGTCCGTCATGACTATGAACATCATTTTCAGTTGCTTTCATAAACTTGAATTGATAATAACAATTTATGATACTTTAACTACTTAAAACTCGTGTGTATTAAAATAATTGAAAGTTTAATTAAGTAATAGAATGCATGTGTACCCTTGTCGATCGATCAAAATCATAGATTGACTGAATTTATTATTTGGTTACTAAGTCCACATTTAAAGTGTCGTGATGACCCAGTGGTTAACGCTTCGCCTCTCATATTGTGGTTTTCAATCTGGGCTAGTACCAATGTGACTTTTTCAATTCATAAGTACTTTTTAAGTTTATCTTAGATATCAATGACATCGGTGAAGGAACATATCCATTGACCGAGCAAGCGAAGTGTCTTTGTTTCAAATCTGGCAAAATTAGCTTTCGTTTGTCAGTTTGTACGTACTCCTTTACAGGTAGTATTTTACAACTGATCTGGACAAAACTTGGTATACAGGTTTTACGATTTTTTTTTCGTGGTCGGGGATTTTAGATTGGAGGGGGTCCTCCAAAAGGGGGCTACAGTTTAAAATCTGAAAGAAATTCAGGTACATTACATTTAAATTTATGTTTCATTCCTCCTGCTCAAAACGTCCGTCATTGTAGCGTACCAGAGCGGAGATAAAATAGCCTATCTTGCTCTAGCCTCGTAAGGCCCAACCTAAATTAAGCTCGATATACATTACGACCCAATGTACTAAAAATAGGTGCAAGTAGTTGCGGCCCAGAACTTTGGTTTAGTAAAAAAGTGTTTAAATGAAATGTTTTTAGCTAAATTCTTTTAAGGAATATTTCCTACACCTAAAGTTAACTATTTCATGCAAAAAATATGTTGAAATAATTTGTTATTTTTTTAGGTCACTGGGCCGTAGTTTTAAATATAATATTAGTTTGAATAAATCAAATCTATTTAATTATTTATCATGGAATTACAAATTATAACAGAAATAAAAAAAAACTTTGTGAAAATAATATTTTTCTTACTTCTTTCATTTTAAACCGTATTTATTAATCATTTTAAAGAATATAAGTTAGCTTAACTTTTACAATAAAAACCCACCGACCTTATTTAGGGACAGTTTTTATTATTCGTATATTACTGAATTAAAATAACTCTGCAGTATGAAAAAAAAAACGTGGGAACAAAATATAACATTTCCACAACTGTTTACAATACATTTCAAACATCACCATGTATAGATTGTAAAGATTTGAATAGATTTATATAGCTATCTCTATGAGGCTTCCGTTCACATGAGACGAAACGTCAAAAACACAGATTCCTGGTTCTAAAATGTCAAGTTGACACTGTCAAAATTAGTGATGCGTTCTAAGTTAATAATTTTATGATGGCAGATTTAAATTGGCGGGATTATTTAAACAAAAAAATCTGTTTAAATATCATGTCATAATTTTAGGCCGCTGGGCCGTAATTTTGTTATTTTAAAAACTGTCTTGGGCCGGAGTGTCAAAATATTTTTGTCATTAAATTAGGTCGTTGAGCCTTACGAGGCTAGGGGAAAAAGTAATTTCTTTTTAATTTTTGTCTGTTACCAACGAGCCTTCAAAAACTTAACTTCTAATAATCATAAATCACTATAAAAGAAAACCATTTTATTTTTGAAAATGGAACTACAAGCGGCGATCTTTTCGGTAGAATGCGTGCATTGCGTTGCCGCTACAGAGTAAATAAAAAAAAAGGCATTGGTTCGCAACAAAACGTTGCTTCATCAAATACAATTAAATTTCAAATAAATCCAGTTATTATATTTTGTTTTACAGAAAGTCAAGAATATCTATTCAAAAAAATACTACAGTTAAAACGATCGTTTAGTAAGATGACCGCATATGGCCTGTTCTGTGTAGACGCCACGCTACCAGTACGATTGATTGAAGTGTTCACTAATTATAACATTGTCTTGCTGCAATACAATTTTCTGTAAAATGTGTTTTTATAATATGATTACTTGACTAAGATTTAGTGTGTAATGTTAAATGTTTTCGTGTGAATAACTCGTTTGAATTGTTAAGTAGTATTTGGGAGTTATCTGAATCTTCTCTTAATTTATTATTGCTTCTGAATATGAAGCATAGGTTCCAATGTCATAATCAGCTTATAATTTTCCTGCTGGGACGCAGGCCTCCTTTATTTTGGACGGATTAGGCCGTCATCCACCACGCGAGCCCAGTGCATGTTGTTAGATATCACTTGTCTTCGAATTTTTGGTTCTAGCCATGTATAATTGTATTCCAATAATGAGGTTTTATGAGCACTCCGTGATTAGTAACCCCATGGTGAGAAGGACCGATGGGAATCCGCGAAGCTCGGGACCAGTCAATGTGGCAATGCTTGGTGGAGGCCAATGTCCAGCAGTGGACGTCTTTTAACTGATGCGATGATGAATTATGATGTGTAGACAGAGAGACAGAGGAGACTAATAACTACTATTAGGTTTGTCAAAAACGTGGATGTCTGACTCATTCATAATTTTACGTTAACGTCATCATTTGTCACGTCTAAGATAATTATGTGTTGTCATATAATTAATCGGCTCTTAGGCGCGGGACATACACAAATGGCGAGAGGTGCAGATATGGTGACGCTATGGCGCGGGCATTACGTATTTCATGCAAAATGCATAGGAACGACGTGGCCTTCACTCGACGCCCAGCATCGGTCGCGGATGGACGTGCTACGCTGCTGTGTTTTGAGATTCCTGATTTCCAGCTCAAGTATTCCCGGTGTGGTTCCTGCAGTGTGTTCCTGAGTCATCGTATTGACGCGCATTGCGACGATCTCCGTAGTCACTCTGACTATCATCGACCTATTAATTGGAGTCTTTTTCAAGACACAATTAATAATTTTATTTCTCAGACATTAATCGTCAAAAAACATGTCACTTGGCTGAGCAAAACTATAGTTTCGTGGTCCTCGGTGGATACCATACGGTGCCAATGAAACCGAGGGGGTGTTGTCACAATCACACTCGCCGAGCCCCTTCAGGGTGAGGCAATCTATTGGACGGTTCCCAGTGTCCGGTTTGGGTGGTCTCCCTGTCGGCATTGGTGACAGTATTCCTTCCACGGCAACTCACCTAGTGTTGGCGGGTGTACCTACACCCTTCGTACTAGACTGGTTATCCCATTGCACAATAAGATAGGCAACGGGCTAAAGCAAGCATAGGGCTCACCATAAGTACACAACCTCCCTGTCTGTACCTGACAGGGAGAGTTTACACATCCCCGGTAATCTGCCGGGGAAATAGGATTAGAACTCTATATTATAAATTTATCAGACAACTGCATGTTGTCTGATAAATAAATAAATTATAGCTGGCCTATAGTGTTGGCTGAAAAAATAAAAGCGATTTGACTGTGAATAATATAATTCTGTTTTTTGTACGCTAAGAAACGACAGTTTTAATGGATTTTTTAATATTTTTGAGAGGTTGTTTTGTGATCTTATGAAGACGTAAATTGTTTTTGACTTTAATTAATGTTCCAGTTGCATTAGATATAAACAGGAATACATTTAACTTACATTTTATAATGTCTAGAGTCTAGACATCGTAATGTCAAATGTCTTCTGTTCGTTTGCCTTAGAGTCTGTTATAAAGTGATTTAGTTTTTCTTTCTCTCAAGAGACATTACAAACCACACATTTGACCTACTCAACCTTTAATAACCAGTAGCATACCCATTGCAAACTTCAAATAACAGTAAAACATATTATTGTAGCAGACTTTGAGTCCAACATTACGGTTTTTGCCTACCCTCCTTTGTTCTGTTAATTACGATTGAAGGGACTGTTAAGGACCCTATTGTCGTTGTATAACCGTTGAAGACTGGGGCTTTAAAGAAAAGCCTTTAAAAACACGTAATATTAGCAACCAGTTTGATTTTGTCTAGACTCTAAATTGTCCTATGTCCTATAAGAATGCTTGGAATGCTGGTCCTACACCAGCATGATTCCAAGCATTCTTATCTTGGATATAATCCTCTAATTTGTAATATGCTTGTTTAGCTCTCTCTATTGCCCTTTGGGTGACTTTCAGCCTTCTAATGAGGCTCATTGTGAGTTATTACGTTTCAGTGCCGTAGGTCATTTCCGTCAACACGCAAAGCTGGTCAAAGACTTTCGTCTTGAGACACGGTGGTACGTGAAACGGGAAGATAACGTAGCTTCTCGAACGCTGCCCAGCCGAGTTAGATTCGACCATTGACCTCTTTCTCGAAGTTGGAACTACCTAACTGGACAGTTTGTCCTAGGTAAACATAATCGTCCACAACTTCGAGTGTGTATCTGTGTCAGTACAGTATATAGGAATCCGCTGAATGCCAGAAGCACAGAACCATGTTTGGGGGAGGCCTATGACCAGCAATGGACGTCTTTCAGCTGAAATGATGATGATAATTTATACGCTATTTACGAAAAAAAATGGCTAGACTACCTTTTAAATACTTAAAATTGCTCTAACGATATTAATCCATCAATCACCATTAGACATATTGGATAGCCCACTATTGATATAATTACTTTTTAATTTCTCACTAGTCTGAAGAAGGACGTCTGATTCTATTATTATTTTTGAATAATATAATCAATATGAAATATACGAGTAAAGTATTGTTAGACGACGACTTTCTGAGTGTCTTCTACCCTTTTTACTACATAAATACTATCTTGTGTGTGCGGAAATATAATATCTACCAAAATTGGGTGGAAATTGTTACAAGAAAAAACGTTATGTGTGCTATATTCATAAACTGTCTGATGCTTTGTTTTTTCTGCATAGTTATGAAATTCTCCCGTTTTGGTCTGGCATTTCAATCAGCTTACTATTTTGTTTATTTCGAATATGCATTCACTTTTGGAGCTGTGTGTGTCCTCAATTTATACTTCAGTCGGAAAAGTGTGCGTTTGTTATCAATTCTTTATGAGATCAATAAAAACCTTAATAGCAACGAAGATATGAGAAAACTAAAGATTTTCACATGGATGTCAATTGTGTTAATCTTATCCAACTGTGTTGCCCTAGTATTATTCAAAGTGGCATACGATCTAAATTGGTCTTTCATGAGAGGCATTTTTGTATCAATATCTGCAGTTTTAGATATCGAATTAGTACAAATCATGATATTTGTTAATATGTTGTGTTACCAAACTAGAATCTGGAACAAAATTATAGAAAATTCACATTTTGAAAAAGTAAATGATGACGAAATAACAGTGGACAGAGAAACCGCATTGGAAGAAATGGATAATGCATTAAAGTCTGTTAGTGAAGCTTGGGATCTAATAAGAAATTCTTCTGGATGTCTAGTAAATAGTACTTTTATATTTCACTGTCTGCTTTATAATGTTGAGACGAAATATTAATAGAGTAATTAATAATGTTCTGTTCTAGATGGTCTTTCATTCTGTTACAACATTTATACAATCTATGTTTTACGCTGAAGTTTTAATAACATGGTCAAAAATGCATTTTGTAAGTATTATGAACTTTTAATTAATATATTGAAAGTATTTTTTTTTCCTTTATTTAATTTTTAAACATATTATTTACATTTTAAAATATTCATATAAATCAAAAAAAAAAACAAAACATTTAAAAATATAAAAAATAGTATCCCACCGGTGTCGGGAACAGGGTCCAAGCTACCGGTGGTCAGGGCTCCTGAGAGAGGAACCTCCTAACAATACGCGCCGTGTCCAGGAGTACCGCTTTCTGGATCAAGCCCTTGATCCAGCTGCCTAACTTATTTTTATTATTATTGGCGACTTTTTCTTTCATACATTTTTGTCAGCCAGCATCTCACTGGTTAACTTTTCTGCCCATATCATTTATAAATTATCCGTCGATTCTCTGGTCTTCCCCTTCTATAGCTTTGATGCCATCCACATTCACACCCAAAACTTTCCTCACGAAGTGTCCATATACAATCATGATCTCAATAATTGAATTAATATATTTCTAGGGAGAAAGACACATGATTACAAGTCATGCCGTTGGTATGGTGCTGTTGTTATCCAAGGCATTCTTCGTGGAAACGCAATTGTGCATTGCTTGTGAAGGATTTTACAGAGAAATCACAAGAGCTCATACCAACGTGATTTTGAAATTATCCCAAGACTGTAAGTAGTTACTAATTCTAGAAGATACACTGCTACTATTTTATTAAATATATGACTGTGTTTTGACGTTACTACTGTGTCGATGAAAACACGAAATCTGGTGGTAGCTAAATAAAACAGAGGTAATCATCAGCTACTGATTTAGCTGTCACTACAGAGATTTTCAAGACTCGTCACTTATGGATTTAGTAATAGCTAAGGAGACCGACGTTTTTTAAAGAGGCTTCATCTGAAAAGAATAGAATGCAAAAAATGTTTCCCCGGTCCTTGAACGTGGCTGTAGTTGTGTCGTGCAATCCATCCCTTCTTGACCGGATCATAGAACAACTTATTTTTTTTAAATTACAGTACCATCAAAAAAGGTGTGGAAAAATATGCATCGTATAATAAAAGGAGATTTTCAGACGCTCAGTGCGTGTGGAGTATTTGTCATAGACGCGGCAACACTGCTACACTTCTGCAACCTTGTCACCACTTACATTATAATACTACTGCAGTTTGCGTTTCTATAATATTTATAGACTTTGTAGCCGATGTTGATTTTGAAGCTTTTTGTTGAGTAATTGAATTAATGTTTGAATTATACTGTAATTTATTGTGTTTGAGTAGCTATTGTACCTTATTTCGAAAATTGATTCTGCCTAATGGCTGAGAGATGAATTCCCTAACACGAAACAAATAGTTGAATGGTCAAAGTTTGTTTTGGATTTACTGTGTGCCACTTAAATCTAATTTAAAATCATAATTATTGAGATTTTTATTCTAGAACGATGAATCTCGAGTCAAATTGTGAATGACAGAGACAGTTGTCATCACTGTTCATACGCAAATATATTATTATGTACCTGTAATTTAAATCAAGGTTCATGTGTGAGCATCATTATTAAATATTATTGATGAAATTGTTGTAGAAAGTGAACTTAATAATTCCAGCCTATTATTGTCCCACTGCACAGCAGTGATAGCTTAGTGGTGTGACCGTGAGACTGCCAAGGCATAGATCTTAAGTTCGAACCTAAGGCACGCCTCTCATGTCTGACTTTTCGGATTCATGTGCGTATTGTATAATTTATCACTTGCTTCAAAAACGTTGAAGGAAAACATCGTGAGGAAACCGGCACGCCTAAGAGATATTTCTCGAGGGCATGTGAAGCCAAGTCAGCTTAAAACTCTGGCACCAGGTAAGTCACTAACCACACGAAAAGAAAAGAAAGATAGAATTGTCCCAATGTAACCTCTTCTTGGCAGTTGGATCTATAAAATTGTTTTTGATGACGATATTTTGGGCAGAACATAATTTTTTGCATCAGATTATTGTAATATAAGATCTATAATACTAATTCTCGTAACTCAACAAAATGAGACTCGTAGGATTTCCTCAATCTTTTTCTCGTCAGCACTTCAAAAAAAATTAATTATTTTATGTGGTCTTTGAAATTCCGAAAAAGATTGTCGAAATCCATGTTTTATAGGACACAACTCGATATTAGCAACGAAATAACGTCCAAGCACACAGTAATCCTGTTGTGTCGATCAGCTGGTTCAAATAAAATTCGCCATCCCTTCATGGTTTAAACCATAGATGTATTATTAAAACTAGCGTGTTTAAACTGTGCGCCGGTTTTGTTTGATTTTGACAGATACTAATCAACTGCTTATTGACACGCTTAATAAAAAGAATTATGCCAATCAGTTGCATATCAACTGAAAAAAATTTAAGAGACGTTTATAAATGAGACTGATAGGTGTTAACATTAATCAACAGTTAATTATCAAATCACGTCGGGATAACTATGCCACGGGATGGGACAACATATCAGCGAAATTAATCAAAATGGCTAGAAACGTCCTCGTGCCCCCTATCACTCATATCTGCAACCTTGCCATATTATAAGGGGTTTTCCCGAGGGCCTTTAAAACGGCGTTAGTAACACCTGTGTACAAAAATGGAGATAAAGCTCAGATCTCAAATTATCGCCCCATCTCTGACTTAAGCGCTTTGTCTAAAATCATGGAACGAGTTCTCAACAACTGCCTAACCAATTATTTAACCAAATTCCACATTCTCGCCAATAATCAATATGGTTTCCGACATGGCATCTCTACGGAAGATGCCGTAGTCAATCTTGTGCAGTCGGTAGCTGACAAACTGGACCAAAAACTGAAATGTTATGGCATTTTTCTAGATCTCAGTAAAGCGTTTAACACTGTTTGTATTTCCAAACTAATAGAGAAAATGGAAAATGTAGGTATACGTGGTCTAGCTCTTGAAATCTTTAAAGATTATCTCTCTGACCGTAGACAATCCGTCAAGATCGACAATACAATTAGAGCAGAGGAACGAATAACCTTTGGGGTCCCCCAGGGAAGTATTTTGGGTCCAACCCTCTTCCAAATCTATATAAACGACCTTTGTAATCTGTCTCTCGTCAACTGTGATATCTTCACCTACGCCGACGACACTGCACTAGTGGCATATGGTAAGAATTGGGATGACGCTAAATTGCATTCGGAAAACGCATTGCGGAGAGTAATGCATTGGTTAGCAAGTAATATTTTAACCTTAAACGTTGATAAGACCAAATTTTTATGTTTCATTCTACCACATACATCAAAACCAGCTGAAGAAACCGGAAATCTAAAAGCCCATAACTGTCAGCAAAAGACAGAACCTTGTAAGTGTATCTCATTGTCTATGGTGAAATCCATAAGATATCTCGGAGTGTTCATCTATGAGAAACTAGACTGGACCATTCAATTGGAGTCATTAACCTCACGCACCGGAAAATTAATTTATATTTTAAAAAATTTAAGGTTTTCAGCGGATAACAATACTCTCCGAATGGTTTATTTGGCTCTGTGTCAAACAATCCTGATGTACTGTATCCATGTGTGGGGAGGGACTCATAAAACTGAGCTATTAAAACTCGAAAGAGCTCAAAGGGCTGTGCTAAAAGTAATTCACTTCAAACCTCGTGACTACCCTACACATATGCTATATTCAGAATGCAATGTCTTAACTGTTAGGAAATTATACATCTTAAGATCAATCCTCTACAAGCACTCTTGTAGAGGATTGATCTTAAGATGTGAAGTGTTGGCACAAACCGACGATTATGTATCCCTATACAAGTGCACCCAAGGACAACCCCCAGTTGGTATAGGACTATTGCAGAACATGGAATCAAAACATATTGGGCTATGGATTTAGGTGGCTATAATGGATTGGTCACATGGAACTATGGAAAGACTATGGCCCCTGCCTGACCAATATTTTATATAAAATACACGGGAAAATGGCAGGGGGTGACTTGCACACTCAATAATGGGCCCCCGAAAACGGTCGCCAGCACAAAGTGTCGTAGCGACAAGGGGGAAACATGGCCTGAGGTGCTTATGAGGAGTGGAGAGGTATTTCACGGCTATCAGGACAATCCCGGAAGTACGGTCAAGATCCCTACCAGCATCTTACTGGAATACTTCCTTCCTCCGAGCACGTTTGCTCTTGCGAATCTCCACTCAAGCCGGCCAATTAAGGCAAGAATGAGGAGGGAGCTCCGTACCTCATCAGTGTTCACTCCAGCCGGCCAATAAAGGCAAGCCAGAGGTGAGGAACAAGACTTGTCCCGGGAGATAGGGTCCGTGGGGTCGCTACTGCCCAACAGCTCGCCACATGCTGCCCTGCGGGTTTTTGTATCTCTTTTGGTCTGGCTCCTCATCCCAGACCTATTCCGGCAAAGTAAACTCTACCGGCACAGGCCTTAAGTTCGGAGCGCACAAGCCCCACCACGACGTCAACGTAGAGATACGGCGGTGGGGAAGTTATATTATTATAATCATATTTACATTTTAAACAAGTTAACATAATTTAATAAATTTTGTATATCAACCAAATTAAAAATCTATTGATTGTCGAATGTACACTCTAATCAAGTTTCAACTACCTTCCATAGCAGACATGTCTTCGTCTCCTTCCATCGTGCATTTAACTAATAGAGATGAACGGGAATTAAAAGGAAACGACTTCATTCTTGAAACGGAACTCACCACGACTCTTGTAAATAATGGATCACCAACAAAAAAATTACTTGGAAAAGAATTGCAATCAGCATTAAAACCAATAAATATGATGCAAACTGTTTTTTTCTGTGCTAAGTACAAGATTCGCGACAACATGATCACGACAAATTCTGTTTTCTACAATATCGTTTCTGTTTTCGCCATGTTTATAGTAACTTGGTGCTGCTATTATTTTACGTTTGAATCTATAACATTAGTGGAGAAAGGTTTCAAATATTACCGACATTTGGTTAAAATCTATATCTTTTTTGTACTTTTTATGGGTACCCTTTTGAACTGTTGCACTAATATTATTCAGAGGCACAACAACGTGCTGCTTGTCATGAGAATTCAGGCTGTCGATACAAACCTCAAAATTAACGAAATTTTGAAACGGACCATCTTTCCCAACTGGGTTTGTGTCATGGCATTGAACTTTTATCATATTGCTTATGTCCTTTTTTCCTACTTCATCATTGATTTTGTGGGTTTAAAATTGGGCTTTAGTTTAACCACTCACGTATGGTTAAGCTTTGACTTGAATATTTTATATGCTACGAGGATCATGAAGCTCTTGACAGAGGCCCTCAAAAGTTGGGTGAAAAATGTTAAAATGTCAGAACGCATTGAAAATTCAGAAAAAGAAGTTTATTGGAAAACAATGTTGGAAGTTTTTATGGAAATATTAGAAGCCCATAAAACATTTGGGAGGACCTTTCATCACTTGATATTTTTATTTATACCTAATGTTTTGACTTTTTATAATGTTAATTTTTATTGATGTAGCTCCGTGTTCCAGATTCTGTTCTATATCATAATGACAACCTCCAAATCATTGGTTTGTATAGCGATGCGAATAGAGATGAAAAAAGTAACTACTGGGAGTGACAGTTATGTAAGCGTAATTCTACTTTATTACGTACCTAATCCACATATAAAATAAGCAATAAACCAATTCATCCTTTAAATGATCAATAAAAATTATGATGAATAAACATTAATCATTGAAATCACTAAAACAACTCTCAAAATTATATTTGAGGGAAATTTTCATGTTTCCACGAAATAATGGTGTATTGTGTAATTTTGATCAATGTATAAAAGCGCTGCAAGTTTCACGGGCTATGTTGACTGTTCGCTAAATGTTATTATTTGTTATTATTCTTACTTTAAACTTTCGTAGTTGTTTCTCTTTGAATATAAATATTGTTTCTTATGAATCGGTCAATTTATCCTGTATGGCCGAAAATAATGTTGAAAAGAGGTTTTACGAATTATTTTATCAATTTTATACGTGAGTTAAATCAGGTTATAAATTATAAAAATACACTTTATTTTATACAAGATTCCATACTTGTCTTACACACATAGAGACAAACGCTTGGTAAAATTTTCTACAATTTTCCGCTGTAATATTTTCCACAGATGTTCAACACTTCTGTAGCACAGGATCTTGCTTCTAGGATAGACCATAAACTGTAATTCATCGAATTGAGCTCAGGCGAGAAGGGGCCATTCTTTAGAGCTGATGAAACCAGGAAAATTATATTTGCACTACTGTTGAACACTTAAGGCTCTGTGAGCTGGAGGAGAGTCTTGTTGAAATATCAATTGCTGTGCCCTAGCAGGGTCCATGTATGAAACCTATATCCTTGTAACAACTTGTAAACTACATGAATGCAATAAATGATGATTATGGTTATGATGATTATCCATGGACGGTTACCAAAGTGCTGTAGACTGGGGAAGAAGCACATTTTCAAAAATGTGTCTCGTTGGTAGTTTTCTTGTCGGATTTTGAATTAAAACTAGGGGTCTTGCCAGCGGCGCAAATCGCACCCCAAACCATAATTGTTTCAGTGTTTTGGCGATGTGGAACAAGTGCAGCAACTTGAGGATGAGTGGAAGACCAGAACCTATCATTTTGGTGATTATGGGATTGTTCTGTATAAAATGATTTTTCGTCAGAGAATACGTTATGTTCCCATGACGTTGCTGAGCGTTGTTTAAGTAAGCGAGATCTCTTAAGCTGAACTTTTTTGTCTTTGTTCGTAAACAATTGCACTTTTCTAAGTTTATTTGGTACTAATTGTTGATCATGTTTTACGATACGCTGTATGGTGGAGCGACCAAACCCCAAATCTCGCGACATTTTTCTCACCTTGGTCTGTGGATTATGGACTATTCTTTGTTTGATAATGTGTTCCTACAGTCCAATTGCGTCTTCTTCCAGGACGGTCTCCAATGTTGCCGAGCTCGTTATAACGTTTAATTGCTGAAGAAATTAACTGACGACTAACCAAGAATGTTTACTATCTCACACTGTCTTTTTCCAGGCTCATACAATGAAATTATGGCTCCACGTTGCATTGACATAGCGAAATAAATATATTTTTAACACTTTTTAGCAAGCAAACAAAAACAAAGCAAAATATTTGATTAATTTTTAGTTGTCATTTTATTCAATGTTATTTTGGGCCACGGGATATGAGAGAACGAAATTATCAGTCTTAAATTTTCTTATTCTGTTCTAGTTTGCTTTGTTATCATTTATATCTCTAACATGGATTATTAAGAACATGCTCCTGTTGCTTATATTTTTGAGCTTGGAGTGTGACAGATTCGTCTCGGCTATGAGAGAAGTTCAGAGTGCTTGTATAAAACTAGAAAAATCAAGTAGTTGCTCAGGTAAGTAGAAGTAAATTGATGATTTGTAGTTAATTAGTAAATATCAGAATATGTATAGCTTAGTTTTAAATGTGGTGACATCTATACCACCCCGTACGAACTACAACTGACGTATCCTACATCGCAATTTAATAGTTCGGGCAGTTGCCCGCCAGATAACACACGTGTTCAGAGGATTCTCTATTCAATGGAGGATGAGGAATTATGAAAATAATATGATGAAGTGGCATTACAATTGCTGTTACACTTAAAGGTGTCATGTTTCAATCAGGTTCCCATGTTTCATATATTATCTCCTGGCCGGGCAATATTTATTGAATTTTCCCAATTGTCTCGCTCTCTATAACATGGGACTTAATTATAAATGGTTAATAATTATATGTTTCTACAGATACGCAAAAAAGAGTCTGCAAGAATATCCAACGCGCGCAAAATACCTCGTTTAAAAAGATGCACGCGTGTGGCCTGTTCATCATAGATACCGCGCTATCGTTGCACTTGTGTACTCTCATCGCTACTTACACCATCGTTATACTACAGTTTGAGTTTCTGTAATATTCTAAAGAATGTCTTTTTTGATCTCTCGAATGTGAAGTTATTATTTTATTTGTGTATCTCTCTTTGGTCGATTTTGAAGTCTTCTAACATTGATTAAAACTATAATAATTAAACAAATTTATTCCTTTCAAAGAAAATTAATTTCCATCATTTTTCCACTTCACCGTGACACTCCGCTACCCATCCATTTGTTATTATCACGACTACTTATATTATTGTAAAATTTACTATTCGAGTTTCTGCCATAAGCACGTATCAAGCATTCCAGTATCTTTTATGGTACCTACGGAAATCCGGTTTATACTGGAAAATGTACAGCTTGATTAAACCTCGTATCTTACTTTATCTGACTTGCAGACCCGGGTCAGACGATATAAATAACCGGCCAAGTGCGTGTCGGACCACGCATAATGAAGGGTTGCGTAGTTGGGATGAATTTATCTAAAAAATAAACTTAACATTGTAGTTGATAACATGTTCTCCCATACCATGGGGTCTCAACTCGAACAAATTATAATTAGTCTTTCTATAAAAAAGGATTGCACGAGACGTTTTGAAAAAGTAGGTAGGTAGCTAATGGTGCCGATTCTCTGACAAATGACTGTAAAATAACATTAAAAATCATCAAAATTTAGTTTATTCGATTTCTCATTCTGAAATAGACTAAAGTGACACAACTTATCTATATTTTAGTTTGACAGTACTAAGATGGCACTGAGTTATTAATTTAAGGAAAATTGCAATTTTTCTATTCTGAATTTGACGTTTTTCACCAAAATATTAATTGTTTAACTAAATTTGACTATTTTTAATCGCGATAAAAAAGCTGTGGAATAAAGTTAGTTGTCATGAACTAAAATTCACACCAACACCTCGACTTCAGGTGCAAAATTTTTTGCTTATATGTCGAAAATGGTGTATCCTATCGCAAAAATCATGCAAATTTTGACCCCCTTATGAAACTCATAAACCCATTAAACTCATCATTTTGGTAATCATTTTTCATATTTCCCATACAAAAAGTGAAAAATTCCACATAAAACACGATGAGGCTGCCCCGCCTGCGCGCGGTTGTGTTAAAATTATTTTTACATATATTTTTTGCAGAATAGTTTGAGAATCTCATAGCCTAAAGTGAGGAATTTTTGTGATAGTTTAGTTCAGTGTAGAAGAGAATCGGCACCATTAAGCTTTAAAGTGCAAATTTTTATTAGTCAAGTGTCTTCCCCCCCTGCCAGCTAAATGGTTGGTTTATGTAAAAATCCAGCAGTAGTATTTATTACGAAATTAAAAGGAAAACTATCATAGCTAAGTAAGTTAACAAGTACTTAATAATCCGTACAAAGTTAAATTTGTTCTTGGGATAAATTCATCCCAACTACGGGACCCTTCTATGTGCGTGGTCCGACAGGCACTTGGCCGGTTTTTATTTCAAATTTTCAAAAACATTAAGCCGATTTTCGCACAGACGTAATTAAATCGCGGCGGAATTTTATCGCGCACCAGATTTCCAACTCTCGGTGTTAAGCCGAGCGTTGAGAATCCAACGCGCTGGGACGCACTTTTGTCCCAGCGCGTTGAAAAACATACTGTTAGATTTTCAACTATCAGCGCTAAGCGCTAAACAAAGCGAATCACGCTAGACGAGAAATTACAATGGGGACCTCATATAACATCTCTTGCGGGGCGGCTAAGCTCGGCCGCTTATGCTGTTAGAAAGATAAGACAGTTAACAGATGTAGAAACCGCGCGATTGGTCTATTTTAGCTACTTCCACAGCATTATGTCGTATGGCATTTTACTGTGGGGTCGGGCTGCTGACATTGAATCCATCTTTATTTTACAAAAGAGAGCTGTCAGAGCCATTTATAATCTTCGTCGCCGCGAATCTCTCAGGAACTTATTTAAAAGGATTAATATTATGACGGTACCTTGCCAATTCATTTATGAAAATATTATGTACGTAAGGAAAAATCCACATCTGTTTAATAAAATAAGTGATAGACATAATTTTAATACTAGAAATAAAGATAAACTAGATCAACCATTTTTCAGATTATCTAAAGTACATACATCTTTTATGGGGTACTGTGTTAAATGTTACAACAAAATACCTTGTCACATATTGCAATTAAATGAAAGAAAATTTAAAACTCATATTAAAAGTACACTATGTAAACAAGCATATTACAAATTAGAGGATTATATCCAAGATAAGAGCGCTTGGAAACATGCTGGTCCTGCTCCATAGGACAATTTAGAATCAAGACAAAATCAAACAGGTTGCTAATTTAATTGTAAGATTTATAATTTTGTGTTATATGACATTGATTTTAAATTCTGTGATTACTTCCTCACACACTGACTTATTAATTTTAAAAAAATTAGGAAAATCGTCTACTTTTACAATGTTTGTAAATATGTGAGCACCATGTATCTATCACATAATTAAATTATCTGTCGTTGCTTCATTTTTAATTATTGTTACCTATTGTGGTATAGTAATTTTATTCTAGGTGCATCGTCTTCACATATAATTATTTAAGTAATGTACGTACTAATACAAACTATTGTAAAACATTTTAAAAGAGTAACGGTGGAGTTTCTTGCCCATTCTTCTCCATACGAAAACTACCTTTTGGAAGGGGCGACTAGAATCAATTATATTAGTCTGTAAATTTTGACGTTCAAAAGTGCCATACATGGGCCTATTCGAAATAAATGATTTGACTTTGACTTTGTTGAAAATCAAGTGCACGAAAAAAAATCGCCGCGATTTTATTACGTCCGTGGGTACGTGGGCTTACCGTCAAAATGAGTTCGGACGAAGAACGCGTGATTACAGTTTTAGAGTTTTAGCAATAGTAGATTTGGTAATGACGAAAAGAAAATCTAGATTCAAGCATTGAAATAAAAAAAAAATACATAAAGAGACATTCGCTGCAGCGTAAAAATTGCTAGCTCACTCACAAAAATGAAACTATTCCGCTAACTCGAGATATTTTTGTTGTATTGTTAAATATTACACTTGTCCTTGAACGTACGTTACACTTGTCCTTAACGTTCGATATGTGATGTAGAAAATCTATTTTAATGCCATAAGTATCTAAGCGACTCCTAGATGGCGTTATAAAACTACAGTCTCTGGCAATTTGTGGGTCACTGATGCTACCATCTGTTAATAAAATGAAAGAACAAAAATAGCCAGCTCAGAATCAGAAACTTTATTTGTTAAACATAGGTACTCGTATTTACTTAATGGTGTTAGGGTAACATATTTGAGCGCTATGTTTTGCCGCGAAGGCATACAAATTTTAATTAAAATGTAATAAAAAAAAATACTTAAAAAACTAAATAAAACAAACAAAGACAAATCCAAAAACAAACTAAAAAACTATTAAAAATTATCATTTTTAAAATCTTGAACAGTGTATAATAACATTTTTCTATTAATAAAGAAGTGAGAACTTTCTTAAATTTTGATAAGGGCATATTTTTTATACTATCGTATATTTTATTATATATTTTATATTGGTTCTGCATTTTATTTTTTACATCGGAAATTTTTGTAAGAAGGTCTAAATAGCCAGATTTAGGGAGGTGTCATTTCTTTGGGTATCTGTACGTAGTATTATATTATCTGTGCCCATACATCGATATAGGTACTTCACGGTAAATTCTCCAACCGTAAATGTAAAGATACGGTAAAAATTAAAATAAATGACTCTAAATAGCACACTTTTTCAGAAATCATAAACAAAATTTATATTAGTTCCACTATCGATCAAGAGATGGTGCTGACGTAAAATTGCAATATTCTACACCGATTCAAATTCTCTGACGAATAAAGGCCTTGCCGATGATAATTTAAAATGGTACGGAACCCTCGGTGCGCAAGTGCGACTCGCTCTTGACTGTTTTTTTTTATTGCGTTCAATTTAAAGCTTGATTTTTTATATTTATTTCAACGTGATATCTCCACGAGTTCCTGAGAAAAAAGGTCTTGATACACTAACGGACGGACAACGAAGTGATCCTGTAAGGGTTCTGGTTTTTTTTTTATGGTACGGACCCTGAAAAAACTAATATTAAAGCACAACTGACGGGGTCCGCCAGAGCCGATGCCTGCAAGGGTCGCGGGAAAGTCCGAAAGGGTTACCGTGGCCCCTGGCAATAGCCCGTGAAACAGGCAACTGATGGAACACGGGTGGGTTTTAGTCAGTAAGAGTCTGACACGCCCTCTTGCTCCGCCCAGAGCGGGAAAAGTTAGTTGATAATTTCCCACCCAAAAAAAACAGTGGCACTCCGGGAGTGCCGACATAAGTGAAAACTTGAACAAGATCGCCTTGGTGGAATATTTGTATAGCACATTGGTCCGTAACCTTATCTACATAGATAAAGAGCTCAATCGCGTTTACAAAAAAAGAAACAGTGGCACTCCTTTTTAATCTTCAAAAGCTGGTGTCATCACAGTGTCGCGAAATCAATAGTTTAGTCCCATCTCAAAAATGCCCAAAGTGCCTAAAAAAGTTTTCACTTAAAAAAAACTTCCAAAACCTTTAAAGTAAAAATACTTGCATATAACATTGATCCATAACATAATATAAATAAAGAGCATAATCGCGCTTACAAAAACGAGATGTCAGGAATGGTGTCGCGAGTTCAATTATTTTTTCCCATCTGAAAAATGCCCAACGCGCCTAAAGAAGATTTCACTTTAAAAAAAATAATGATATAAAACAAATTGCAAGCCTAAATAAGAATTCTCTGACTCCTGCGCTAGTAATTAATACCTGCGTTGTAGGATGGTTATCATGCTACGCGTGCTGAAGTGTAATTACTATAAGTGATAACCATTCTTATTATACGCGCTTTCAAAAACCAATCAATTACGGTCATTTAATAAAGTCTTCATTTGCGTTTAGAAAGTGGTTTCAAAATGATGTCTTTCATGACAAGGAAAAAACAAAATATTTGTCAATATTTTCAAACAGATATTTATTCGGATAAAATTGTGGATAAAGATATGCAATCAATGCTTCTCCCTTTATCCCTAATGCAAATAATTTTGTTAGGTCCAAAGTTTCGCATCAAAAACAATGTAATAACTCCAAATGATATCTTATATAAATTTCTTGTGCTTTGTGGAACATTTTTAACCATGTTTGAATATTTTTATCGGGTTCTTCATCATTTTGATGTTGAAGTACAAGAACATAGATTTCTAATAATTCAAGATATCAGCACATACACTGACTTCTTCTTCAATTTTTCCGGATTTCTGATGAACTTTTTGAATAATCTACTTCAGTCGAAGAATAACGTGATATTCATTATGAACATTCAAGACATCCATAGATTTGTAAATAATGATGTTCATTTCAAGAGATTTGTCAAGAATAATTGGATTAGTATATCCATGCTTTTTGCATGCTTTATTTTATTAGCCACTTATAATCGTGCAATATTTCCAAGTCTGCCCTTTTTTGTCATTATGAATATGGTGGTTTTAATTGTTTTTGATGCTGATATGATCTATGCAATCAGATTTATGAAGTTGCTCGAAGATAAGGTTGTTCAATGGAATCATACAATTTTAAGCTCTATCAATGATCACCAAACGTGTCCCAAAAAAATGATTGAAGTTTACCTTCAAATACTAAAAAGTTACAATAATTTTAAAAAGATGTTTCAACTAGTGGTTAGTTTCGTTTTATAAAGAACTCATATCTAGTAAAACATAAGAAGGTTGATTGTTCACAGTAATTATGTTTTCAGGTTTTACACTATACGCTGAAAAATTTCTTAAATTCGTTAGTTTATGTTGAAATATTGATCCAGTATTATCAAAAATCAGCAATACCAAAAGAACGGGTACGTAATGTGGTTTATTCACAATTATTTTGCCCTTATTATTTACTTGGGGGCATGTATTTTTCTGCTTTACATAACCTTACGACTTTTTTGCACGAGGTGTCTACCGGCAGAAACTACAGAACTGCACCTGCTGTAACCCTTCTCTTATAGCCATCCACATTCAGAGGCTTATCTTTTTCAGTGGCTGATGATAAAATAATAATTTTATCAGCAGCTTTTTTCTGTCTGGCCTTAGGGGCCTTTAACATACTTTTTTTTTAAATATATTTTCTTTTAATATTTTGTAGTATATAGCATGGTCATCATCAGCGATGATATGTGTCTGGTTGTTCAAGAACTTGATGTTACAAATTATACTGAGTCTAAAATGCGAGGCATTCTATAAAGCTGTGGAAAAATCTCAGGACACGTGCGCTCTCATTTTGAAGTCAAATTGTACAGGTACGCAATATATTTCTTAGGAGCTGCAATTTTTTATGATGTTATCGTAAGCAATTATTATTAATTGGTTTAAAGTAATTGCTGTACTGTGGGACAGTATAGATTGAGTAAAAAAAAAAACAACTTATTACTAGTAGTTCTGCTAACAGTAGACCTCACGAGCACAAACTTTTTTGCAACAAATAATATACCACTAAAGTTATTTATAGATTGTCAGCAAATCCTTTAATACCTATCGTCAGAGAGTAAGCATATTTCGATTTAATTTCGTTAGACGTGCCATACACGATAGCAGTCGCAGCCATACCGAAATATTGCTGCTTTGGGTTGTCAAAGCAGTCAGAAAAGTGATTGAAGCTATCGTGTTTAGCCAAAAAAGTCATGGTAAATGGCAAGACGATAATTAAACATAAATAAACTTACTCACAACTAACCAACTACTATCTGTTAAACACTAGACATTACTTTTGAAGCTTTTTTACACCTAACAAAACTCAGTCACACAAAATGTTCGACGGGCGACCTCACCATTTGGCGAGCGACGTCAGCGCGATTTAGCGGTAGACAGTAGCGCCATCTAATGACCTTATTGTAAAACTAACATTAATATTGGTTTCAGAGTATTATTTTAAAGAATTCAATTTTTTTTCAGAATTTTCTAGGTTTGTGATGAGAAAGTGGTCCCACCAATCCCTACCTACTCCATCAATCCCTACCTAGTAATCAAAGGGCCGATTCCACGGGTAGAAATCTAAAAGTGAGCCATTTACTGCAATTTGAGGAGCTATTCTGCTCATCACACAGAAGATCCTCAATCAGATCTTCGCCAAATTTGTATGAGACCAATTTAAAATTACTTCCTATGAAATAAAAAAAGGAACCATTGAAATTGGCTCCCATAAGGCGAACCTTTTTGGGGGAAGTATCCAATATAAATTCCACGATGGCAAAAAAAAATCTATTAAGTCGTAAAATCTGCATATCGAGTTTCCTCCAGATCGGTTGTAAAAAACGACCTGCAGAGGAGGGCAAACTGACAGAGGAAAGCAAATTTTGCCAGAGTTGAAGCAGAGACGCATCGCTCGCTCAGTCAAAAACATCGTGATGAAACCGGCATGTAATAGAACCAAAAAATTCAAAGATATGTAACATACACCAACCCACACTGACTCCGCATGGTGGATTACGACTCACTCACTCTCGGAGAGATTAGGCTTGTGTCCCAGCAGGGGGAACATTTTTTTATTTTTAATGTTAGCCTACACTGTCCCACTGCTGAGCAAATGCCTCCCCCAAATCCTTCCATGCATCCTTTTCCAGGGCCACCTCCATCAAACCCTTGCGGTACGCGTCTAGGTCGTCTCGCCACCTCTTCCTGGGCCATTACAGGCTAATAATTATTATGCTAACAATTTATTTTTGTTGTAATTTACATGATATTATTTGTACATGGCAATTTCCTTACAGATGAAGAAAGGAAGTTATTCAAGAATGTCCGGCGGGTGTACCGCGCATCGTTCAGTAAGATGCGCGCCTGTCGACTGTTCTACATAGACGTGTGTCTACTGCTGCACCTGGCGGAACTTCTCATGAACTATTCTGTTGTCTTACTGCAGTTTGCGTTTTTGTAATCCTATTTAATTAATTAATATTACAGTATTATTACAATTTGTAAGCACACGGGATAGTTATAACTCAAACTCATTAAATTAGAGTAATTCAGTATTGATTCTATATATTCAATTATCATAATGAGCTTGATGTGCGATGTCGTTACACAAGGTGGTGACGGCAATATGATAATACATTAAACTGCGTATATCTAATGCCGTACCCAGTCTGCATACGAAAATTCAATCAAATATAACCAATAGTTTAGTCACTATTATAAAAATTAAAAAAAAATCTGTAGGGCATCTCATACCTGACCTCTGAGGTCATGACTATTTAACCGGTCAATCCTGTGGTTGCCTTAAGCTGCTACACTCAAAGCCTCCAGCCAGGGGCATACAAACTAAGCTAAAAAAAGCTAGGTGAACGCTCGCTAAGGGCACCCCCTGTGGGGTACGAGCCTCGGCTTAGGGCGTCACCGGAGGGAAAACATCAAAGATGGGACGAGCTGGGCAAAATCCAAAGTCGGCCCCTTAACTATTATATACCTAGTGCAGCGATGCACAGACCGCGGTCCGCTCCGGTATGCCAGCGGCCCGCCAAAAAATAAAAAAAATGGGAAAAATAAAAGAAAATGATAAAATAAATGTTGACAGTGTATTGTTGTATATTCAATTCATTTATGAATTTTGTGAGCATAGGGTAATAAATATACAGATGTTTTACAAATAAATGTCGGTCCATACTATGTCCCGCCAGAAGGCATACAAAATTATTTAGATAGATAATCAAATGTCACATTAACAAAATGAAAATAAAAATATAAAGTCAAGAAATTGTGACATGTACCTTACATGTCACAATTTCATGCCAAAAACTAATAGTTAATAGATACTAATAATAATAAAATGTCAATAAATTAAGACGGTAAATAAACAAAAAAGGTATTTAGTTTAGTCACAATCTCGTCTGAAACAATAAATTAAATTTAAAAAAAATGTCAATAAATAATATTATTAGAATATTACCATAATGGAGCAACATTTCAGCAAAAAAAAAAATCTCCGATAAAAACTAAGTCACACTGTAGTACGTCTTATCCTTTAAAAAATTGCGTAGTCCTACACCACTTAGGCCGGTATTGCATTTGCCAGGGTTGCGATTTTGTCCGAAAAGGTTACCGTGGCCCCTGGCAATACAAGCAACTGAAGGAACACGGGTGGGTTTTAGTTAATAAGAGTCTAACACGCTCCACCCGCTCCACCCAGAGCGGGAGAAGTTATTTGATAATTTACCACCCAAAAAAAAAGGCCAGTATGCATGCAATTGATAGACATGCAAAATTTTAGTGATAATTTACGTAACAAATTTTATGAAGGTAACTTACTCAACTTCTACCGTTGCGTTGACAAAAATACGTACCTATAAAAAATTGCAAACAAATCCACTAAAATGCGCAAGCGTACTTGGGTCGAAGTATACTTGTGAACAAACGTTTTCAGTTATGAATCGTAACAAAACGAAAAATCGATACCGCCCAGCAAATTAAAATTTGGATCCAATTAATCTGTCGATCAACAACTAATCTGGACCCAAATATTTAAACGAGTCAATGCAATGTCATGCATCAAACTAAGTGTTGTAAGTTATACAAAGAAGGTACCTAATTAAATCCTTTTAAAACGTTTGTACCTAGTTTTTTTTTGCCACCAGGCCCGCCTTTGGCTCGTAATGTGCCCTACTAGCCCCTATTCTCTATAAGTCTGTGCATCCCTGATTTAGTGTGTTAAAAAAAAAAACACTTTTTTAATTTCGATGCTACAATTTATTTGATAGTTCCAAAATACTGTTATGCTTTAGTATTGCCAGTTTATTGTCGTATTGTTGTATACATTTACCGGATGGCAAATTTATAAGCTGTTAAATTACTTTTGAACCAAGGAGCTGTCTGAAATCTATTAAAAACCAAAATGTTTCGAAAACACTACATGATAAATCCAAAATTTGTCATTTTCAGTTGCACATAAGCACAACGCCATCTATGGTCTAATAGCGACAGAAAAATGTTTACACGTCGGTTCAGAAAATAATATCGTTAGCACAGCGCCATCTATAGCTTAATAGCGGTTAACTTCTATTTCATTAATAACGTCCTAAACACCAAGATAAACACCAAGCAATGTCAATCAGTTGTCAATTACGATTATTATTAACGTATTTAAAAAAACAAACTGGAAATACGGAATCGGTTCAATGGATCGTATTTAGAAGCCCGAAAAAGAACAAACATTTTCTTTTGTCCCTAAATGAAAGCGTAACAACTGACGCTGGCGAGACGCTGGGACAATTAGACCAGATGCTGCACAGCCTAAATGGAGCCTCTCGGTGGGTTGACCTTGGCATGAGTTTGGACAAGACGAAAGTCATATACAATTCGCAAGTCTTGCCGAATCCAACCCACATCAAAGGGTCGCTTCTCGAAGTTGTGAAGGAGTACTTCTACCTAGGGCAAGGCATCCAGCTCAGTGGTCACAACTTTTAGAAAGAAGCTGACAGAAGGGTCCAGTTAGGTTGGGCAGCATTTGAAGAACTTCGTCAAGTTGTCGTCGTCAATCCCGCAGTGTTTGAAAACGCTATGGAGCGGGTTATGCTTGGAGTTTCTTTGGAAAATAATCGGAGTTATCGACATAGCCTGCATAATAAGCAAGCTGAAGTGGCAGCGGGCTGGTTATATTCGTCGAAGGACCGATGGCCGGTGGAGCAGACGAGTTCTAGAGTGGAGATCGCGTATCGGCAAGCGTAGTGTGGGACGCCGCTCAGCTAGATGGCCCGACGGCCTTAAAAAGTTGGCTGGGACAGACTGGATGCGGAAGGCGGAGGACAGGGTGTTGTGGCGCAGCCTGGTAAAGGTCTATGTCCAGCAGTGGACTGCGATAGGCTGAGTTGATTGTAAGAACTACATAATAAATAATCGATTTTCCAAAAATCTATTTTTGGTAACCGGTTTTGAGTGTATTGATTTTTTTCAATAAAAGTTGCCATACTTACTTTGACAGGATTGACCAACAATTGGATTTGTTACAAATAAGTAATAGCAATATTTTTTTTAATCAAATTATATTTGTTATCGCTGTAGTAGCAATCATGTCATTTGGTTTAAATAGGTCCTTATTTTTATGATTTTGTTAATCTTTTATATATATTCTTTTCTTTAAGATGAATGAATTGATATTTGTGAATTAATATATTTTGAATTTTGAATTTTGACTAAATGGGTCTTTTTTGTATTTACCACATTGCTGGGCAAACTATGGCTAAGAATGGGTTTTCCCTTTATCTCTTTAATTTGTATGGTGTACATAATAAAGAATATTCTATCTATCAAATTTGTTTGTTTGGCGCCAACTCAAAATTTGTTACTTAAATTCGGCTAGGAGGTTTGTTACACTAAAAGGCAATTTTTTTATTTTTACTTTTCAGTTTTTTTTCGTTGATTTAATTAATTAAACAATTTAAACATATTTATTTACTAAGAAAATATTATATACAATACATATTTGTAATGTGCTCGTCAAGCCCTTTCTACAAATACCAAACATGATTATCTCAATTTATTTATTTTCGAGGTCAGAAATTAACAAAGTCTACCATATTAGGGAGAATTTAAATAGCTTATGTCACCCGGAACATCATTCATCAAAATCGTTCAGTAGTTTAGCCGCTACGGTGGAACACACGTAAATACAAACATATTTACATTAAGGCGTGTACGTACAAACGAACAAAACATGACACGAACATCGAACATGAAACATTTGGTTCATAAGTGTGGAGGTAAATAAGCAAAGTGAACACGAACACCATACGAACACAGTTAGATTTGTGTTCGCGCTCAACCGCCCCGCTCATTTTAGTAGCCATTGATTCGTCACGGACATTTTTGACGAACACAGTGTTTGATGTTCATTAGTGGCACGCACATGAGAACAAAGTGTTCTATGTTCGTGTTCACCATGTTCTTGTTCGTTCGTGCGTACTACATGTCTTTATGAACTTTGTTTACGAGGAGAGGCTAATGTTAATTTCTTTCATCTTTAGCCGGCTTTAACTTAAGTGACTTAACCCCCTTGACTAAAAATGAAGTAGCAAATGAAAATAGCTGAAAGGTAGGTTAGGTTCGGTTTGTAATGTGACTATACAACGCACGAGCCGAACGAAACGAGCGGTGCCGCGGCTGTTGCCGACGAGTGCCAGGGTCCGTTTAGGCACAAGAGAATGTAATGTTTTGGGAATGTGATTTTTTGCAATTATAGTGTTTTGAGATTATGTTTTTTGCAAACACCGTGATTTGAGAAAATGTTACTCTGCGACGAAGAGGTCACGTGCTTATGCACTCTCTCTCCGCTCCTCGCGTATATACATAGGGTTATGGGAGGTTAAATTTGTTGCTTTTGAGCCTCCCTATTAGCTCCTGCCGGATATACGTCGAATTACCAGTAACCCTGTATATACGTGCAGTTTAGCCAGCTAAAGATGAAATCTTTTATCGAAAATGCACATTATATCGAAAATTTGTCTCTCTTCAAAAATAAACTCAAGCTTAGCCGGCTTAGGTTGAGTTTATTTCGACATCCGTCTTTAGCCGTAACATATACATCTTTTTGGGGCTGACTGTACTTAGTCAGTTATATATAAATTAGTAAAATAGTTAGTTATATTAAGTTTACATGATCAAAATTAAGATGAATAATTGATTCTACTATCCACATAATGAGTTTTATGTGCGCAGGCATTAGCCGTTCATTTATGTATCACTTGTAAACCAATAAGGGAGCTTAAACTAGGCACGCATAAATAATGAAAATTAAACGAAATATCGGACAAAATCATCCCTTGAAAAATACTTTTCACAAAATAGTGGACAAAGATGTGCAATCGATGCTTTTGCCTTTAAACTTGATGCAATATTTAATATTCTGTCCTAAATATCACATTAAAAATGAGGCTATAACTCCGAATGGTTTCATCTCCAATTTAGTTTCGATGATTGCAACACTGGTATTCATTTTTTCATTCGTCTACCGCACTTTTGTGACGTCGATTCAGAAAGATTTGACCAGATATACTTTTTACACGTATGTAACCACTTATGATGCTGTGTACTATGGTTTGGGTTTTACTATTAATTTCGTGATTGGGATAATTCGCTCCAAAGAATCTGTTAAGTTCGTCCTAGCTTTTCAAAAAGTGCACAGATTTCTCAACAATAAATCCAGTTTTGATAACTTCATTATTTGGAATTGGATTACTGTAATCCTGACTGCGTTTGGTTATGTCTCCGTATACACTTGTTTTTGCATACTGACTGATTTACCTTACATGTCAATTTATTACTCTTACCTTGTGATTCATTTTGATTTTAATGTTCTTTACGCTATCCGAGTAATACAATTGTTGGAATATAAAGTTAATCTTTGGAAGATTCAAATTTTAAATGTTCACGAAATAGAAAACACGTACGGAGTTATAGGCTATAAGAAAATGTTTCAGGCTTACGTAGATATATTAGAGTGTTATAACATTCATAAATATTGTTGTCAGCAATTCGTAAGTGTTTTAAAATCCATCAATTAATTTGTTTAAGACAGTTTTTCTTTAATACAGTTTTCATTTTGTCTTATTGAACATTTCTTTTCAGATATTTTATTATATCTCAGAAATATTCACTCACGCTCTGATGTACATCCAAGTGACAATTTATGCATTTAAACTAGGCGGGGAAATTAATAACAAAGTAAGTATAATTCGAATTACTTTATTTTAGCCTACGCCTTATTCAATAAGACAAGGTTAACATCGGTTGCTAAAGTAACCAAAAAAAAAAACAATATAATCTTTTGAATTATCAAAAAGTTGATCAGTCAGAAAGTTGTAGATAGTTGCTCGTTCCAAAGCGGTAGGTTCCTATGGAGTGGAACGGCAAGAAATTCCATGGACACTGTTTTTAATGTGTTACAGATTTTGTGAATCTAAAAAAAAAAACTGAGCAAGTGCGTGTCGCACTTCGCACAATGAAGGGTCCCGTACTTGGCATCGCGTACCCAAGGCGTCGGGAATCGCGAGGCGATTTCCGGCCACCGTAGGCGCGGGCTTGCGGGCGGTGAGCAATGGGTGGCTCACCGTCCGATAAGGACCAGGCCCGGGTCGACGGCGCGTTGTGTTCCACGCGCGCTTCAAAGAGATGTCAGCATAATTGAAGGGGTCCACTAGGACCGATGCCTGCCGGGGTTGCGAAGAAAACCGAAAGGGAGATCGTGGCCCCCGGCGACAGGGCAACCGAAGGAACACGGGTGGGTTTTAGTCAGTAAGAGTCTGACACGCCCTCCCACTCCGCCCAGAGCGGGAGAAGTTATTTGAAGATTTCCCACCCTCAAAAAAAAAAAAAAAATAGGTTTTCCTGTAATCCATGAGTAAAGAACCATACTCCATATTTTTTCAAAATTTTATGCTCAGTAGTCCGGAGATAAGGAGGGGGAATAGTAAATTTTCATAAATTTTCTTGAATATCTTAAAAAATATTAATTTAAATTTTAAAAAAAAACCTCGCAATCCCCGATATTCAAAATTCATTTATTTACGTTACACGTTTCTTTACACTTTTTGTTACAGAATTTACAGACTTTCGGGGCGTTGTCTGTAATTTTTTGGTTGGTTAAGGATTTAACTTATCAAACAATATTGAGCAAGCAATGTGACAAGCTCTATTTAGCTATTCAAAGTGTGCAAGATTTATGTACACTTATTTTAATGAAAAATTCCTCAGGTAATTTTCTCTCCAATCGTTTTATTTTTTTATGTTTCTGCTTATTACCGACTGACTTCTCAGTCCTTCAAGTTGCAAATGCTGCTTTTTTTAAAGATTATACTACTAGACCGTGATTCTGCTTTACATATTTAATTTTAAAATGATTGGCAGCTGACCAGAAAAAACTATGCAAGAATGTTCTGCGCTTGCATCGAGCATCATTCAGCAAGATACGTGTGTGTGGCTTGTTCTACATCGACGCTGCGCTACAATTAAGTCTTATGAGTCTTCTTACTAACTACACTATTGTGTTGTTACAGTTTGCTTATTTGTAATTCAGGATCATTAAAGTAGTTTTTTTTAATGAAAACAGCTAATTTTACTATTATATTGAGTCGGTTTGCTACTTTTGTTTGATATGACATGACTTGTGTTTTAGAAAGATTGTTCTTTACGCATTTTACACTCAAAAATTGAATGCTTATCATATACATACATACATACACTGTAGTGCATCGGAGATGTTCGCGCTGTTTCGTACTGATGGCTTTCGGCATGAAAGCCATTCGCAGGAGGACGGTATCCCTGATTTGCAGAATGCGTGGCAGCCGCAACGAAATCTTGAAGACAATAACGAATAGGATCTCATCCCCGCTTTGGAGGTCACTTGTTAGGTCGGTAATCTGACTTAGTTTGTCTGATTCTGACTTTGTTTTAAATATTTATGATTTTATAAGGAATTCTTGAATTTTAATTAGCATTAATTGTTAATGAATTTAAAGAATGTTGATTATTTTATTTAATATTAATTTAAACATTTTAATGAATTTAAAGAATGTTAATTATTTTATTTTATATTAATTTAAACATTTTAATGAATTTAAAGACAATTTGATTTTATGTTTCTATTTCTATGTAGTTATTTATTTCAGTTATAGTAATTATTATTGTGCCATGTATTTTAATCTTTGTTTACTAACGTTATTTTAAGTAGGCATACTAACATAAATATGGATCAGTGTATCTGAGATAAATAAATTAATTAAATTATCAGCAATGTTGTTTTATAGGTACATATGAAAAAGTTATTTAGCAAACGTCTATATGCAGTGAAATAATTATAAAACAATAGTTTTATTGTAATTCTTATGTAGAAAAAAATGTGTATTTGTCGTAATTTGATTACCTAGCTAGGTACTTTAAAACTACAATTGTATAAAGTTGTTGGTGTTTGGACGAATAAAACTAGTATTTAAACAATAAATCCCTTTACTTAAAATTACTATGAATAAAAAACCGAATAAATCATCAGAAAAGGGAAATACCCATTTGATAAAGAGGTCTTGGCCAAGTGACGCCCATGAAGGAAACAAATTATAGGCATTAGGGTTGACATCATAGATGAAGAAACAACCACTATTTTTTACATAGAACTCGGTTGGTCTTTTATAAATCATATATATAATTTAAAGGTTAATAAAAAACATATTTATAGTTTTGGTATAATCCATTTTGCAATTATAGTTCTTATTTGTATGTCTCTTGTGCCTGTATTGCTTTGGTATATATAGATGATGAAAGTGCTTTCTTAATACAGATTGACCACAGTTATCACAATCATATTTGTCGATGTCCATCATTTCGTTCTTGTGGTGCAGAAGACTGTTGTGCATTCCTTGTTATTAACCAACATTGGTGACACACCAGACTATTATCTGAAACATAATTGCTTACCCTCATAAAAATATTTTTTACCTATTAATATGCTATAGCAACAAAAGGTCTATAAGTATTAATACATTGAATGACACCTGTCTCGTGATACCATTTTTGATGATCATACAATTCATTACTTATGTCACCTAAAATATGTGGCAATGGTGTGAGACAAAAGAAACTTCAATTATTTCTATGGTTTTCTTGACACTTACCTACCAACCGAATTATTCAATTCAAACCTAATGTTACGTAACTATGCAATAAAAGTTGCTGAATATGTACCTTGTATGTTCATAAAGTAACTAACTTGTTGTGGTGCAATCCATTGCTAAAATATAGATCCAACTTCCACATTGTTCTTAAATAATACGTGGCGTGGTGTGGTATGATGGCTCCGTGGTAAGCTGGTAGAGTCGTGTAAATCAGGTTCCATATACGTTTCAGATCTTTCGCGAGAAACAGGTACGGTATCCATTGGCAAGCCGGTATCGTTGTGAGAGGCGGGTACAGAATCCAATGTAAAGGCAAGGTCTTCATCGGGAGTGGTTACAGGGTCCATAATCGTAATCAAACTCGTTGGAAAATCAAATAGTAAATGCAGTAGAAAAAATACAGCACCAAAAAAAATGTGAAATATGAATGTCAGTCAGTTGTCAGTTACGACTATTGACGTAGGAATACGAAATGACAGGAAACATGGAATTGGTTCAATGGATCTTATTTAGAAGCCCGAAATTGGACAAACTTTTTTTTGTCTAGACAAACGAACAACTGACGCTAACGTGACGCTAGAACAGATCCTCTCGGTGAGAGGGAGTGGGCTGTAATACACCATGCGGGTCCAGTGCGGGTTGATAGATGACACATGTCATTACGACGTTTTTGGTTCTACATGCCGGTTTCCTCACAATGTTTTCCTTCACCGTTTTGAGAGCAGTGGTGATGAAATTAAATACACAAAGATAAATGCCTGCCTGGGTTCGAACCACAGAACATATAAAAGAGGTTAGAAGGGCCTTGTGGGCGGGGCACGCGCGCCGCGGTTATGAGCAAATGCTCAATATCAACCGAAATTTACTTTACCGGCCAGCAATCGCGCTCTTGTTTTGACAGCGTACGTGAGCTCCGCAAAAAATATTAAATTATGCCGTCTTGCGCTATTATAACGTGTCGGAAAAGAAGTCAGGTGTGTAGTGTAGCACGAGAAGGGATTTCTTTCCACCGGTAAGTCGAAAAACATTAAAATACTTGTGATATTTGTAATTATAACATTACCATTATGAAGTTTGTAGACAAAAACGATATAATCGCAAGCAGACGAATAGTAATACATTGCTTGCAATAGATGGGTACCATTTTGCACTACGTGAGCGATCGCGCAATGTATTACGTTCACTCCGAGAGTCCCGAGTACCGAACCAAAGGTTCAATTCCACGAAATCTAGGCATATCGATAGTGCTGTGCCAATTTGTAAACAATGTCGATAATTACTATGATACAATTGATTATTATCAATAGTACACTTTATAACTAAAATAATATTATTTATTACGACTAATATTATGAGGTTTTTGTATTTTTTTTGTATTTAAGTTTTATGTAATTTTTCAATTGAAACTGACATATTATGATTTAATATGTTTTAGGTTTCCAACAGATCCAGGTATAAGAAAACTGTGGATTGAGACAACTGGTAGAATTGATTGGATCCCTACTAAATGTAGTACAATTTGTTCGCAACATTTCGATGATGATAATTACATAACAACAAAGTCAGGGAAAAGAAACTTAAAATCAGGCGCTTATCTGCAAAATATATCGTTATGTGTTGTTTAGTAAGTAAACTGATTTTATGTTTTAGAAAATTTTATTTTAGTCTCGTCAATTAATCAGTTTTTTGTCTAAAAATGGCGACATCAAAATCATCTTTTATATTAATTTTTATAAAACTTCTGGTTGAAAACGAAGGAAATTGAAAATTATGCCTTTTTCCTGACGTTTTTTTTATACTTCTTTGATTACTTTTTTTTAACGTGGTAAAATCATCAAATGAGTCCTTTTCCCACCCAGGGCAGAGCGGGAGGGACTGTCAGACTCGTACTGACTAAAATCCACAGTGTCCTTCAATAGCCCTTTACGTACCGAGGTCACGGTAAATCATAAGTATATTAGTGTTAGATTGCATTTCATTTTAAAAAACTCCAATTTAAAAGAGAGCAGGCGTATGCTACTTAATAAATACGTATTATTTCAGGGACAATATTTTTTTTCTTTTTGCACGTGATAAGCACCGGAAATGTAAGGTTGAGAGGCAACCCACTTTCTCTAATAAACACATAAAAAACATGGAATATTTACCATGTTTATTATTTGTTTATTAGAGAAAGTGATCAGTCCATTGGGAGGACTCATTTGATGACTATACCAAGATAAAAAAAAGTCATCAGTCCATGTTAATAATTAAATTGGTTTTAAAATTCAGTTTTGTATTTTTTATTTGTTTCACTTTTATTTATTTGTTTCTATATTCGCATGAATACATGTTTACAACATGCATTACAGAAGTCTACATAGTCCATAATACTTGTAAAGAAAGAAGCAAGATTACATTAATTTTATCGATATCAATAATCGACAGTTTAGTCGCCCTACCATACATGAGCTTTTACGCGTGTATGAGTGTACGTCAAACGCAGAGATTGCGTTAGTGTGAAAACCAATAGCAAACTGACGATCTAAGTGCGTGTTGTTTATTTGTGTGCGTAATCCGCGTAGGCATTGGTCTCTTGCTTGTAGTGAAGTTAAAGAGTGGAGACAAACGGCGACACGCGTTCTGATGCAAATCCGAAACTATTTCCATTCTAACCTCTTTTATATGTTCTGTGGTTCGAACCCACCACCTACAAGTCGTAAGTCAGCGCCGTTACCACTGGGCCACCACTGCTCCTCAGTCGGTGTACCCTAAGGGCTAATTGAATTGCAGCATTAATTTTACGATTTGATTGTAATCAAGTAGTTCTTAAAGTTTTAGCTAGGTGGCGTTATTCAGAAAAACTTAAAGTCCAAATAAAAATAAAAAAATACTTTGTCCGAAGGCTAGGCTATTTACCATTACGCTACGACACAGGAACCGAGCAAAAAAAAATCTGAAATAACGCTAAGCGAAAACGAAGTAATAGCGCGGACGATGCGATGCGACGGGGTGGGACGCCCCGTAAAAAGAAATTTAACAGAGATGAAGTCACGCGCAGAAGCTAATGATATTAATAATTTGTTACAGTTCAAGATTTTAGGAATTCATCATTACGGGTCTAAATGATTGTATCGACTATCTACAAATACATTTAAATAAAGCAATTATTTGTAATTATTATTTTATTTACATTTTTAATTCTGCGCACTTATTTTAACTCGCTTGGCAGCACATATAAACTCCGACTTATAAATAACTTTAGTTTCGTAAAACATTGGTATCATCTGAAAATCTTCATTACTAAGCGGAGCGAAGCTTAGCTCATTTCCACCCTCTTCCTTCCTCTTATAAATAATATAGTGTTATTTGACTAGCAAAATGACCTACAGATAATTATGGTCGGAAAATATTATATACCTAAATACATAGGCGGCAAAATGAGATACACAGCACACACTTTTCCGAATAGGTGCGACCCTATACCTAAATAAGTCCGACTCTACAGGCACCTGTCTCAACGCCTGGCTGGAGGCTTTGAGTGTAGAAGCTTAGGGCAGCCACAGGAAAGCCCGGCCATGACCTCAGTGGTCAACGGCCAGATTTTTATTTTTTAAAAAGCACCAGTCTCGGCGGAGTTTCTTGATTAACGTTTCATGAAGAACGCAATCAAATGCCTTGGACAAATCACAAAAGATGCCCAAGGCATCGCATTTATCTTCCCATGCATTATAAATATGACCTAAAAGTTCAACACCCGGCATCAGTAGTTGAACGACCCTTTGTAAAACCGAACTGTTTGCTATGTAATAATTTGTCTATTAAAAAACTATTACTAAAAGACTATTTCGTACACAATATTTTGAAGTTAAAAAAAGGTCTAGAGGAAAATTTAAAGAAAACATTATTCTTTATAAATCTTTTTGCAGACTATTATTTAATAATGATGTTCTTGTTTGGGACATTGTGTTTTCAACTGCCCGTTGCTTAAAGGCTCTTTCAAACAGGCGCGACACACGACGCGACACAAAGACACCACTCGTCGCGCGACGATCGGTGTCTTTGTGTCGCGTCGCGTGTCGCGCCTGTTTGAAAGTGCCTTTATGCGTAATACCTGACTCTCTGTAATTGTGTTGATAAAATAAAATGAGGCAAATTGATGACATGAATGTTTGACACAATATTGCTTAAACTGCTTATATCAATAGGCACCTAAGGAGCAAGGCAAAACATTTACATAATACTCGAAATTAATACTAAAGCGGTAATGCTCGCGAAGGAGGAGGCGGAACGCGTGAGGGAGAGGCAAATTTCGCGCCCTCATGCCCCTAACCGCCGCAGGAGGAGACGCCCAGGGCGTCGGGAATCGCGAGGCGATTTCCGGCCACCGTAGGCGCGGGCTTGCGGACGGTGAGCAATGGGTGGCTCACCGTCCGATAAGGACCAGGCCCGGGTCGACGGCGCGTTGTGTTCCACGCGCGCCTCAAAGAGATGTCAGCAGATTCGAAGGGGTCCACTAGGGCCGATGCCTGCCGGGGTTGCGAAGAAAACCGAAAGGGAGATCGTGGCCCCCGGCAACAGGGCAACCGAAGGAACACGGGTGGGTTTTAGGTCAGTAAGAGTCTGACACGCCCTCCCGCTTCGCCCAGAGCGGGCGAAGTTATTTGATGATTTCCCACCCTAAAAAAAAAAAGGGACATTTATGTTCTGTCAGACTAATTTGCGTTTTCCCAGTTGGACTGCTTTTATACTTTAGCTATGTATTAGTTCTACTAGGATACAAAAGTGGGTTCAAACAAAAATAAATGAAGAAAACGATCGAACGATCAATATAATTTTATATATTGAAACTATACCAAACATTGTGTTTGATATAAACCGAACTAAAACGCAACTTAGCAATCTTGAAATTATCTTAAAATTCATCCTTGCTGCTTTCGATTTTCCGAGGGAAATCAAACAGAATCGCAGCTCTTTCTAGAATAATATTACTATTTAATAACATACATTCGGTCTCATGTTCACTCGCGTCTCCTCCATATGTTCTGTTTTCTCTTGCAAACCGCCAACCGATGGGATAAAATTTTGTAAATCGAAATTTTTACAATATACAAACTATTTAACTACTCAAGTCGCTTCATTTAAACGAACAAACCTGATCGTACACAGCTAGCATCAAGTTAGGTGACGGAGATAACTGAAGCTGAAGTATTTTAGATCAGCTGTTATATAAGCTTTTCGGTGCATTTTGCAACTTCTTTATTTTAACTTGCTCGAAAAAATTCTATCTGACAAAGATAGAGATATAAGTATCTCTATCTTTGTCAGATAGTATTTTTTCGAGCAGTTTCGAGAAGTTTCGTAAAAAAAATATTACCAGACAAAGATAAAGATACCTATATCTCTATCTTTGTCAGGTAATATTTTTTTCTCAGTGACTTATTCAACCTCTCCATCACTCACTCTGACCCATCGATACAGGTTGTTCGTTATCAACTTGGTCTTTGACATATCCATGTATAAATTCAACCTTATCTACCCCGGTCACCAAGGAGAGTGGAACCGGCGAGAGATGTCGTGCGGTGTCCCACAGGGATCGGTCCTGGGGCCGCATCTGTGGGACATTGGATACGACTGGGTGCTGCGCGCCGACCTCCCTAGCGGCGTCAGCGTCGTCTGCTACGCTGACGACACGTTGGTCCTGGCACAGGGGGGGTCGTACCAGGCGGCGGCCGAACTAGCGACACGCGGGGTTGCGACAATCGTCGACAGGATCCGGCAGCTGGGACTCGAGGTGGCCCTGCACAAGTCCGAGGCCATGGGTTTTCATGGACCTCGGAATGCGCCACCGTCGGGTTCCCAGGTAATGGCGGGAGAGGTTCACATCGGCGTCGAGTCGACGATGAAGTATCTGGGACTTGTCCTCGACAGCCGGTGGAACTTCGTCGAACACTTCGTCGAACTCTCCACCGTATCAAATATCTTTCAACAAAAGACCTCTACGTAGAGTCTCGTCTACAAAATACGACTCTACGTGATGCCATTACCAGAGGTTTTAAATAAAAACCTTATGTACTGTTTTCTTAGCGGAATTACTTTTTAGCTCTACGTTGCACGTAGAGCGGTGATGTGGAGCAAACAATTTTTTTGCTTTATTTTACACCGGTCTTACAAAGGTGTATCGGATTACCCAGTTACTGGGTTATCGAGGTCAGATAGGCAGTCGCTCCATATAACATACTGGGATTAAGCTGCAATTTTTTTTTTGTACACAGTACTAAAAAAAATTTTGTTTGTTTATTTCATTATCACGGCTAAATTACTGAACTGATTTTTATGAAATTTAGTCTAAAGATAGTTTGAACTATGAGATATAACATAGGCATACTTAAAAAACACCAACCCCCAAAGGGAGAAGTGAAATGGGGTGTTAAAATTAGTACAGGAAAATCCGAAATCTATGCAAACGAAGTCATGGGCAAAGCGATAGTACAAAAATTAGAAGTTTCGTAAAAAAAATATTACCAGACAAAGATAAAGATACCTATATCTCTATCTTTGTCAGGTAATATTTTTTTCTCAGTGACTTATTCAACCTCTCCATCACTCACTCTGACCCATCGATACAGGTTGTTCGTTATCAACTTGGACTTTGACATATCCATGTATAAATTCAACTTTAGGCTGTAAAAGTTAATCAAAATAAATTGCAATCCAAACCATTACGCCTACCTATTTATAGTAAAAGTGAAAGAATCATAGATTTATTGCAAAAAAATACTTTTATAATATGTATTTGATTGGCTATTGCACGATTAATGTTGTCAAAAAAGACTCTGTAAGAACATCTAGCGTTTAAAAAAAAAAAAGAAAGAAAAATATTTTATTTGGGACACGCACCAGAAATACAAACGGTAACTAAAAAAAAATTAAAAAAAAATAAGATAGGAGCATTTTAAACTAATAACAGAAATAATAACGACCTGTGCAAGGCCAAAAAGGTCCCTATTTCAGCATAATGCTGCGATACTTAAAAAAATAAATACTGCAGCGCTGGTATTCTGGTAGGGCCCGATGTGATGCCATGGACACACCTACGGACACAAAAATCCCACAAGGGGATTACAAAATTAATAAAACAATACAAATAAAATATGAGACAAATAATAAAAATCAAAATGATTTTATAGGCTAAAAGAAGCGGCGCACGCTCGACGCGTCATTCTAACTTCCAACATTACTTGTCCATGGTATGGACTATTATATATTATATGGTGACAAGCGAATGGACGCAGGAGTGTATTATGTATGGGGCGAATCTGCGATGCAATCGGCTGTCAATATAATTAAAGAAATTATAATATTGATCAATGAATATACTACTCATCTCGCACAAGCCTTCTTTACTCGCTGGATCAACTTTTCACTTCTACCGAGAATGCCCGCACCATACAGTGTCAGCGTAGTTTAGCTTGGATAAAACAAGTGACTCACACAGCATGACACGCATATCCACAGTTATGTAAGGCCGTACACGGTACAAAAACTTTAACCGGTAAAACCAGTTGCATACAGCCTCCATGATATGTGTCTCAAAATGCAGGTGCTCGACAAACACCACCCCAAGATTACGGGCTTCTTGCACCCTGTCCATAGAACACCCATCAATCTTCAAGTCCAGATTGAAGATCCCTAACATTTTATCTAGAAAATCTCTTGATCCCATGAGATGCGGCTGTGCTTCGTCCACGTATACCTCCAATGTTTACAAGAATCTTCGTTCATGGAGATGATTGGTTGTGGCGTATTCCTCATATATGAAAGTTACCTCTTTTATTGTCTAATTTCACCATAACTTACACAATTGTGTCATTATAGTTTGCATTTTGTGATTGTTCTATATCTTTACGCTTGTATTAATCCGAAAAATTTGACTTTCCTCAAAAAGTTTTGCTTTCTTTTGTCCTAAATAATTTTTGTTTCCAAATACCATAATTACCTAGCTGACCCAACAGACGTTGCCTTTCAATAGTTCATAAAAAATCCCATAGAAAAAAGAGGCGTTCAGTTTTTTCCTAATTAGAAATTTCTCCGGAAAACTTTTCCAATTTTTTTTCCATAAACCCCTACATCAGACTATTACGAACATTTTAATACAAATAGAGCAAATTATTAAAAAAAAAAACAAAAACTCGACTGCAAAAAAACATAACTGAGAAGACAAAACAAGCATTATGTTATAATCTTATAAAATTTTGGGAAGGTACAAACCAATAACCTGAAATAATGGTGTTATTTTTGTTTGTCCCCCGCCTGCAATACCAAAATTGTATAGTTTATAACATAATACTTGTTTTTGTCTTTCCAGTTATGTTTTTGCAGTCGGTTTTTTTGGTTTTTTAAATAATTTGCTTTATTTCAAGCTTTTCAGTCACTAACCCATTACCCATTACTAGCTTTTATTTGATACCAATAATGTATTTTTTTTTAAACCAACCCCTCCTTTTTATTTATTTGCAGATGCAATATATAAATATTATATAGTCTATGTCAGTCACAGTTAAGACGAATCTAACGATACCTCATAAGTTAAAATCCATCAAGCCGTTTAGGCTACAGAGCATGCCAAGGAAATAGACATACATATATACATACTCTCGAAAAATATTACCCTCCTTCTGGGGCAGTCGGGTAAAAAATGCCAAATCGGTCTATCCATTCTCAAGAGATGCGCTTCCTAACGGACATCACGCGTTTAATTTTTATTTACATAAATTACCTAAAATCAATATTTCTATTTCACAACAATTTCGAGTATTATGTAAATGTTTTGCCTTGCTCCTTAGGTGCCTATTGATATAAGCAGTTTAAGCAATATTGTGTCAAACATTCATGTCATCAATTTGCCTCATTTTATTTTATCAACACAATTACAGAGAGTCAGGTATTACGCATAAAGGCACTTTCAAACAGGCGCGACACACGACGCGACACAAAGACACCACTCGTCGCGCGACGATCGGTGTCTTTGTGTCGCGTCGCGTGTCGCGCCTGTTTGAAAGTGCCTTTATGCGTAATACCTGACTCTCTGTAATTGTGTTGATAAAATAAAATGAGGCAAATTGATGACATGAATGTTTGACACAATATTGCTTAAACTGCTTATATCAATAGGCACCTAAGGAGCAAGGCAAAACATTTACATAATACTCGAAATTGTTGTGAAATAGAAATATTGATTTTAGGTAATTTATGTAAATAAAAATTAAACGCGTGATGTCCGTTAGGAAGCGCATCTCTTGAGAATGGATAGACCGATTTGGCATTTTTTACCCGACTGCCCCAGAAGGAGGGTAATATTTTTCGAGAGTATGTATATATGTATGTCTATTTCCTTGGCATGCTCTGTAGCCTAAACGGCTTGATGGATTTTAACTTATGAGGTATCGTTAGATTCGTCTTAACTGTGACTGACATAGACTATATAATATTTATATATTGCATCTGCAAATAAATAAAAAGGAGGGGTTGGTTTAAAAAAAAATACATTATTGGTATCAAATAAAAGCTAGTAATGGGTAATGGGTTAGTGACTGAAAAGCTTGAAATAAAGCAAATTATTTAAAAAACCAAAAAAACCGACTGCAAAAACATAACTGGAAAGACAAAAACAAGTATTATGTTATAAACTATACAATTTTGGTATTGCAGGCGGGGGACAAACAAAAATAACACCATTATTTCAGGTTATTGGTTTGTACCTTCCCAAAATTTTATAAGATTATAACATAATGCTTGTTTTGTCTTCTCAGTTATGTTTTTTTGCAGTCGAGTTTTTGTTTTTTTTTTTAATAATTTGCTCTATTTGTATTAAAATGTTCGTAATAGTCTGATGTAGGGGTTTATGGAAAAAAAATTGGAAAAGTTTTCCGGAGAAATTTCTAATTAGGAAAAAACTGAACGCCTCTTTTTTCTATGGGATTTTTTATGAACTATTGAAAGGCAACGTCTGTTGGGTCAGCTAGGTAATTATGGTATTTGGAAACAAAAATTATTTAGGACAAAAGAAAGCAAAACTTTTTGAGGAAAGTCAAATTTTTCGGATTAATACAAGCGTAAAGATATAGAACAATCACAAAATGCAAACTATAATGACACAATTGTGTAAGTTATGGTGAAATTAGACAATAAAAGAGGTAACTTTCATATATGAGGAATACGCCACAACCAATCATCTCCATGAACGAAGATTCTTGTAAACATTGGAGGTATACGTGGACGAAGCACAGCCGCATCTCATGGGATCAAGAGATTTTCTAGATAAAATGTTAGGGATCTTCAATCTGGACTTGAAGATTGATGGGTGTTCTATGGACAGGGTGCAAGAAGCCCGTAATCTTGGGGTGGTGTTTGTCGAGCACCTGCATTTTGAGACACATATCATGGAGGCTGTATGCAACTGGTTTTACCGGTTAAAGTTTTTGTACCGTGTACGGCCTTACATAACTGTGGATATGCGTGTCATGCTGTGTGAGTCACTTGTTTTATCCAAGCTAAACTACGCTGACACTGTATGGTGCGGGCATTCTCGGTAGAAGTGAAAAGTTGATCCAGCGAGTAAAGAAGGCTTGTGCGAGATGAGTAGTATATTCATTGATCAATATTATAATTTCTTTAATTATATTGACAGCCGATTGCATCGCAGATTCGCCCCATACATAATACACTCCTGCGTCCATTCGCTTGTCACCATATAATATATAATAGTCCATACCATGGACAAGTAATGTTGGAAGTTAGAATGACGCGTCGAGCGTGCGCCGCTTCTTTTAGCCTATAAAATCATTTTGATTTTTATTATTTGTCTCATATTTTATTTGTATTGTTTTATTAATTTTGTAATCCCCTTGTGGGATTTTTGTGTCCGTAGGTGTGTCCATGGCATCACATCGGGCCCTACCAGAATACCAGCGCTGCAGTATTTATTTTTTTAAGTATCGCAGCATTATGCTGAAATAGGGACCTTTTTGGCCTTGCACAGGTCGTTATTATTTCTGTTATTAGTTTAAAATGCTCCTATCTTATTTTTTTTTAATTTTTTTTTAGTTACCGTTTGTATTTCTGGTGCGTGTCCCAAATAAAATATTTTTCTTTCTTTTTTTTTTTTAAACGCTAGATGTTCTTACAGAGTCTTTTTTGACAACATTAATCGTGCAATAGCCAATCAAATACATATTATAAAAGTATTTTTTTGCAATAAATCTATGATTCTTTCACTTTTACTATAAATAGGTAGGCGTAATGGTTTGGATTGCAATTTATTTTGATTAACTTTTACAGCCTAAAGTTGAATTTATACATGGATATGTCAAAGTCCAAGTTGATAACGAACAACCTGTATCGATGGGTCAGAGTGAGTGATGGAGAGGTTGAATAAGTCACTGAGAAAAAAATATTACCTGACAAAGATAGAGATATAGGTATCTTTATCTTTGTCTGGTAATATTTTTTTTACGAAACTTCTAATTTTTGTACTATCGCTTTGCCCATGACTTCGTTTGCATAGATTTCGGATTTTCCTGTACTAATTTTAACACCCCATTTCACTTCTCCCTTTGGGGGTTGGTGTTTTTTAAGTATGCCTATGTTATATCTCATAGTTCAAACTATCTTTAGACTAAATTTCATAAAAATCAGTTCAGTAATTTAGCCGTGATAATGAAATAAACAAACAAAATTTTTTTTAGTACTGTGTACAAAAAAAAAATTGCAGCTTAATCCCAGTATGTTATATGGAGCGACTGCCTATCTGACCTCGATAACCCAGTAACTGGGTAATCCGATACACCTTTGTAAGACCGGTGTAAAATAAAGCAAAAAAATTGTTTGCTCCACATCACCGCTCTACGTGCAACGTAGAGCTAAAAAGTAATTCCGCTAAGAAAACAGTACATAAGGTTTTTATTTAAAACCTCTGGTAATGGCATCACGTAGAGTCGTATTTTGTAGACGAGACTCTACGTAGAGGTCTTTTGTTGAAAGATATTTGATACGGTGGAGAGTTCGACGAAGTGTTCGACGAAGTTCCACCGGCTGTCGAGGACAAGTCCCAGATACTTCATCGTCGACTCGACGCCGATGTGAACCTCTCCCGCCATTACCTGGGAACCCGACGGTGGCGCATTCCGAGGTCCATGAAAACCCATGGCCTCGGACTTGTGCAGGGCCACCTCGAGTCCCAGCTGCCGGATCCTGTCGACGATTGTCGCAACCCCGCGTGTCGCTAGTTCGGCCGCCGCCTGGTACGACCCCCCCTGTGCCAGGACCAACGTGTCGTCAGCGTAGCAGACGACGCTGACGCCGCTAGGGAGGTCGGCGCGCAGCACCCAGTCGTATCCAATGTCCCACAGATGCGGCCCCAGGACCGATCCCTGTGGGACACCGCACGACATCTCTCGCCGGTTCCACTCTCCTTGGTGACCGGGGTAGATAAGGTTGAATTTATACATGGATATGTCAAAGACCAAGTTGATAACGAACAACCTGTATCGATGGGTCAGAGTGAGTGATGGAGAGGTTGAATAAGTCACTGAGAAAAAAATATTACCTGACAAAGATAGAGATATAGGTATCTTTATCTTTGTCTGGTAATATTTTTTTTACGAAACTTCTCGAAACTGCTCGAAAAAATACTATCTGACAAAGATAGAGATACTTATATCTCTATCTTTGTCAGATAGAATTTTTTCGAGCAAGTTAAAATAAAGAAGTTGCAAAATGCACCGAAAAGCTTATATAACAGCTGATCTAAAATACTTCAGCTTCAGTTATCTCCGTCACCTAACTTGATGCTAGCTGTGTACGATCAGGTTTGTTCGTTTAAATGAAGCGACTTGAGTAGTTAAATAGTTTGTATATTGTAAAAATTTCGATTTACAAAATTTTATCCCATCGGTTGGCGGTTTGCAAGAGAAAACAGAACATATGGAGGAGACGCGAGTGAACATGAGACCGAATGTATGTTATTAAATAGTAATATTATTCTAGAAAGAGCTACGATTCTGTTTGATTTCCCTCGGAAAATCGAAAGCAGCAAGGATGAATTTTAAGATAATTTCAAGATTGCTAAGTTGCGTTTTAGTTCGGTTTATATCAAACACAATGTTTGGTATAGTTTCAATATATAAAATTATATTGATCGTTCGATCGTTTTCTTCATTTATTTTTGTTTGAACCCACTTTTGTATCCTAGTAGAACTAATACATAGCTAAAGTATAAAAGCAGTCCAACTGGGAAAACGCAAATTAGTCTGACAGAACATAAATGTCCCTTTTTTTTTTTAGGGTGGGAAATCATCAAATAACTTCGCCCGCTCTGGGCGAAGCGGGAGGGCGTGTCAGACTCTTACTGACCTAAAACCCACCCGTGTTCCTTCGGTTGCCCTGTTGCCGGGGGCCACGATCTCCCTTTCGGTTTTCTTCGCAACCCCGGCAGGCATCGGCCCTAGTGGACCCCTTCGAATCTGCTGACATCTCTTTGAGGCGCGCGTGGAACACAACGCGCCGTCGACCCGGGCCTGGTCCTTATCGGACGGTGAGCCACCCATTGCTCACCGTCCGCAAGCCCGCGCCTACGGTGGCCGGAAATCGCCTCGCGATTCCCGACGCCCTGGGCGTCTCCTCCTGCGGCGGTTAGGGGCATGAGGGCGCGAAATTTGCCTCTCCCTCACGCGTTCCGCCTCCTCCTTCGCGAGCATTACCGCTTCGCAGAAGGAGGTGACGGCCTCCCATTTCCTCTCGCTCCGTACCATGGCCTGAACTAGGGCCGGACGCGAGAGATCACCGCCGCCGATCGCCTCCACGAGGACACGGCGATGCTCCGCCCAAGCTGGGCAGACCTCCACCGTATGCTCCACCGTGTCCTCCGGGCGATCCACACAATGGTGACACCCGGGCGTTTCCTCCCGCCTTATCCTGTGCAGGAACCTCCCGAAACTGCCGTGTCCGGTGAGGACCTGCGTTAGGCGGAAGGTGAGGACGCCGTGGCGCCTCTCTAGCCACTCCTCAAAGAGGGGTCTTATCGCCGCAATTGTGGCGTGCCCAGCGCTGGGTTGCGACAATCGCACTCTCCATGACGCCATGAGATCCCGCCGGAGCTCTGTCCGCCGTGCCGCGATTTCTCGCGGCAGCGGAGTTAAGCCCCGGCGTTTCGCCTTCTCGCGCCACTCCCAAATGTGCGCGAGGACCTTTGCCTCCAGATCCCATGGCGGTAATCCGGCAAGGAGGCTCGCCGCCTCGCAGGAGACCGTGCGGTATCCTCGGGCCAGCCGGATGGCCATGACCCTCTGGGACGCGTTCAACCGGCGGGCTGGCCGCAGCCTTAGTGAACGCGCCCACACCGGTGCCCCGTAAAGGGCCATGGACCGCACGACCCCCGCGTAGAGCCTCCGGCAGGAGGCGTTTGGATCCCCTAGATTGGGCAGGAGCCGCTTCAACGCAGCCCCGGCCCGCTCCAGTCTGGGAGCCAAACGTCGGAAGTGTTCGACGAAGTTCCACCGGCTGTCGAGGACAAGTCCCAGATACTTCATCGTCGACTCGACGCCGATGTGAACCTCTCCCGCCATTACCTGGGAACCCGACGGTGGCGCATTCCGAGGTCCATGAAAACCCATGGCCTCGGACTTGTGCAGGGCCACCTCGAGTCCCAGCTGCCGGATCCTGTCGACGATTGTCGCAACCCCGCGTGTCGCTAGTTCGGCCGCCGCCTGGTACGACCCCCCCTGTGCCAGGACCAACGTGTCGTCAGCGTAGCAGACGACGCTGACGCCGCTAGGGAGGTCGGCGCGCAGCACCCAGTCGTATCCAATGTCCCACAGATGCGGCCCCAGGACCGATCCCTGTGGGACACCGCACGACATCTCTCGCCGGTTCCACTCTCCTTGGTGACCGGGGTAGATAAGGTTGAATTTATACATGGATATGTCAAAGACCAAGTTGATAACGAACAACCTGTATCGATGGGTCAGAGTGAGTGATGGAGAGGTTGAATAAGTCACTGAGAAAAAAATATTACCTGACAAAGATAGAGATATAGGTATCTTTATCTTTGTCTGGTAATATTTTTTTTACGAAACTTCTCGAAACTGCTCGAAAAAATACTATCTGACAAAGATAGAGATACTTATATCTCTATCTTTGTCAGATAGAATTTTTTCGAGCAAGTTAAAATAAAGAAGTTGCAAAATGCACCGAAAAGCTTATATAACAGCTGATCTAAAATACTTCAGCTTCAGTTATCTCCGTCACCTAACTTGATGCTAGCTGTGTACGATCAGGTTTGTTCGTTTAAATGAAGCGACTTGAGTAGTTAAACAGTTTGTATATTGTAAAAATTTCGATTTACAAAATTTTATCCCATCGGTTGGCGGTTTGCAAGAGAAAACAGAACATATGGAGGAGACGCGAGTGAACATGAGACCGAATGTATGTTATTAAATAGTAATATTATTCTAGAAAGAGCCACGATTCTGATTGATTTCCCTCGGAAAATCGAAAGCAGCAAGGATGAATTTTAAGATAATTTCAAGATTGCTAAGTTGCGTTTTAGTTCGGTTTATATCAAACACAATGTTTGGTATAGTTTCAATATATAAAATTATATTGATCGTTCGATCGTTTTCTTCATTTATTTTTGTTTGAACCCACTTTTGTATCCTAGTAGAACTAATACATAGCTAAAGTATAAAAGCAGTCCAACTGGGAAAACGCAAATTAGTCTGACAGAACATAAATGTCCTGTTAGACTAATTTGTTTTTTATCACTTTCATTAAGTAGTTCACTATTGATACCATCTATACAATCATAAAAGTTAGATGTTTGTGGCTAAAGTATTTCCATACCATCGGTTGTTGTACCACTTGTTGGTAAGGCAACTACTGTTAATGATCCGTTTAAAAATGCAGACATTACTAAATATTGATCGAAGTTATTCTGTGAATTTTGTTTTAAAGAATATAGTGGACGATGATGTGCAGTCAATGCTATTGCCTTTAAACCTGATGCAGTATATTATGTTTTGTCCAAAATATTGCATCAAAAATGATCTTATAATTCCAAACAGTTTGATCTCCAATTTTGTTTCAATGCTCGCCACGCTACTTTTTACATTTTTATTCCTATATCGAAACTACATGCTGTTCTTTTTTCAAGATTTTATGGGATCTACGAATTTTACGTATTTTGTCTCCTATTTTGACGGCGTTGTCTACAGTGTTGGATTCGCTATGAATTCCTTGTTCGGGTTAATTCAAACCAAAAAATGTATTAAGTTTGTTTTAACTTTTCAAAAAGTGCATAGATTCCTCTATAATGAAACCAGTACTAAAAGCTTCATCATTTGGAATTGGATAGTTGTAATTTTGTTTATTTGTGGTTATGTAGCAGTTTTCACTTCTTTTTGCGTAGTCATAAGTACTCCATTATATTTTATATTAGTTACATATTTCTTTATATTTTTCGATTTTAATGTAATTTATGCCATTCGAATCTTTAAATTATTGGAACACAAAGTTGTTCTATGGAATATTCACGCTAAAAATATTCTAGAAACAGAAAACATCAACCTGAAAAATTATATTAAAAAAATGTTTCTCACTTACGTTGATATATTGGAGTGTTATAACATCCAGCAAGTTTGTTCTCAGCAATTCGTAAGTAGTTAATCAATTATTTATAAAAATGTGGGTACTTCATAAAAAAAGAAGTAAGTTATATTCCAGAGAGCTTTTTCCGAAGTAAAATATCAGTCAATGAAAACTGAAAAAAAAAAATCTTTAGATATTTTAACACAGTATCGTTTTACCAAAGTTTTTTCTTTTTAGATATTATATTACATCGTAGAAGCATTGATTCACACTCTGATTTACATTCAAGTGACAATTCAAATATTTAAAAGAGGCGCTTTGGTTGATGACTTAGTAAGTTTCTTGCAATATTTTCAATGTATCCACGGAAGCCAGATGAGCCGCTGTAGTTACAACTTAGTCAGGTGGGGGTATTCCGATAAGCCATAATGCAATTATGGAGTCACGTCATAAATGATACCTCACTTGTTGTCGTGCTCTTTGTGTAATACACCTGCACTATGGAAAACCTGTCTGAGGTCAATGCTATCACTTTCCATATTCTGGTTGAAGCTTATTTAAATTATGGTAATAAAATCATCGATACGACGAAGAAGAAGAATGGATTGAACAGTGTATTAGAATCGTAGGATCAAACGTTTATTTTCTTACAGAATTCAGCATCTGTGGCGTCATTTTCTATATATTGTTGGATGATAAAGGATTTGTCTTGGCAAGCAATGTTGAGCCTTCAATGTGAGAGATTTTACTTGGCTACTCAAGATGTCCAAGATACTTGCGCACTTATTTTGAAGTCAAATTGTTCAGGTACGTTTTTCACCTCTTAACGACTCTGCGTAGACTGCGTCTGCGTTCAGGGGTCGGTGTGGCAATACGCCGTGTTCGAGTTTGCGAAAAGTTAATCTTCATCCTAAGGATGCCTCTTTGAGAGGTGAAACAAGTGTCAATTTCTTTCAGGGTTTTTTATGGCTCTTGAGAAATAGCTAAGAAGAATAGTTACTAAATATATCCAGGTCTATTGTATTTTATAATGGATTTCCGCAAGGTCACGCCTGAATCAATTAACTATGGGTATACATATTAATCACGCCGACAAAGCGGTTAAATAAAATTATGAAAATAAAAAAATATCATTAATCAATTTCAGCATCATTTGGGTGGGAACCGATAACGTTTCCGGACTTTTTTTATTCGAATTTCATTTTACCGAAAACTATTGACAGACGTCTTTTTTGCTATATGCCTTATTTGACATATTTTTAGATCATCGAAGTATCATGTGTCATAGGTATTATTTTACCGAAATATATATCGCCGATTAACAAAATAACTTTTTGCTATTGGTTGAAGCCTCTTTTGAACTTTTTTCATATGCCAAATGATTTATTTGCCGTAATTTCACCACACCGAAACAACATTTTACGGAACATTATTTGGTCACAAATATATAGCCTGTGACTTGGTATCATTTAAAATATTAAATCAAAATAGTGTCATAAAAAGTCGATATGTTGTGTTACAAAATTTAGTGACAGAAACGAATCACTGCAAAACCGACTTCACGCAGTCTTGTCTGCTCTACCCCTAGAGTGTAATTTAAGTCCGCGTAGGCGTGGAGGGGTGGGTAGCTTGCGAGAGGCCGTCCCCGCTGCGCCGGTGCCGTGACAGAAACAATGCTTGCTGCATGTTTCGTGCCTGCTTGCATGTTGCTTGCTTATTTGCACGCTGCATGCCTGCTTGCCCGCTGCATGCCTGCTTGCATGCTGCATGCTTGAAGCAAGCTTCCTTGTTTGCATGTTTCTTACTGGGACCATTTAAACCCACTTTTGTTCATAATCAACCGTTTTATTAAGTGCCATTACATTTAAATAATTAATTAAACAAAATAGCAGGTCATATGAATGCTCGGAAACATAATACTTCGAACAAATGTTATTTCGGTTAAGTGTAACTTCGGTCAAAAATTTTTGATCAAGAAGTAAAAAAAAAAACGAAACGATAATAGTTGAAAAGTTTTAGGTGAAATGAAATTCGGCCAAATATTTTTCGAACTTATGATAGGTAACACGATTAGGTACCCCAGTTGTATTAAAATTTTAATACAACTGGGGTACCCAATTATTGCAGCCCACCGTCCCTCCCCTACACGTATGTGGGGATGTTTATTTTTCCTTTTTATCCCATGGTGTGGGGTATCGTTGGAAAGGTCCTTCAAAAACATTGTGAGTCTATGGAAACTATTTTTGGATACAGGGTTCCGTTTGCGAAATATTAAGTTTTAAACTGCTTATTTTTGTTAGAGTCAAGTGTGTGTGTCCCCCTGTCAGCAAAACGGTTTTCTATATGTGAAAAAAATCACGGCAGTAGTTTATATAACGAAATTGAAAGGAAAGCTATTACCGCTAAGAAGGCTCTACAAGTTAACAAGTAATAATGGACCAACTTATATTTCCAGTTGCAAAAACATGTTCTCCCATACATTCCGTATGGGAGAACATGTTTTTCAACAACAAACTTAAGTTTGTTTTTGGGATAAATTGATCTTTACTACGGAACCCTCCATTGTGCGTGGTCCGGCACGCATTTGGCCAGTTTTTTAATACATATTATTATATGTGTACCTATTACTTATATTTCAATCTTTCCCTGTATTTCTTAGAATAGTTCTTGTACATAGTTTAGTTTTCTGTTTATCCATGTTAAAATATTATTTTTATTTATTTTCATATTATTGTACTACCTGATATAATTACGTTGAAAAGATACTTTTTAATTTAATTTAACCAACTTTATTTGTTAACCATCTTCAACAACAAAAAACAATATTCTATTCTATGTTTATATTATAATATATATTATTCTATTCTATCTGTAATGACGTTAGATCTACGCTTTTATTAAAAATATTGTCACTATTAACAGATGATGAGAAACAGTTTTGCAAGAACATACAGCGCTTGCATCAAACATCATTCAGCAAGATGCGTGTGTGTGGCCTGTTCTACGTAGATGCCGAGTTACAATTAAGTCTAATGGGTAATTTTACCAGCTACACGATTGTGTTGTTACAGTTCGCATTTTTGTAATTATTTATTAAGAATATCATTTATTTATTTAATTCAGATACGTACCTATCCATAAAGTTAGAATTACATACATTTATTATGTTAGTAACTAATCTAATTATCACACTATCATGATATTACAAGTTATTATAAAAGCATTAGAAATTATAGTATTATATAACTACTTATATTCAACAAAACAAATCCAATGCAATAGTGTGCAATAGTATGTATGTGTGTATATGTTTTAATGCTCTATTAAATTAATGTATTTTGTGGATGGCTTTTTTATTTTTTCCTCATTCTTTCAATACAATGTGAACCGAAGACCTGGAGAAGGTCACAAGAATCCGCTAGATGGGGGCAGCGCAGTGGGCCTAGACAAGTGGCAATCACTTTCAAATCGTTTTGTATTTCTACAACAACTTTCAACAGGATCCACATAAGCTTTTTGGTAGCTAATTTTAATCCAATAATTGACTTTTCATTGTCGTTATCGCTGATCGAATGGCACTTTGTCGAGACCCGCAAGACCAGTTGTTGTGGCAATACTAAGGAGAAGCCCTGTTCTCGCATAAGAGAACATGTTTTTCAACTACAATGTTAAGTTTGTTCTTGGGATAAATAAATTCATCTCAATTACGGAACCCGTGACCCCGAATCCCGAAGTGTATAGTCCGACAGGCACTTGGCCGTTTTTCGTGCCTATTCACAAACTCGGTTAAAAGAATGAAAGTGGAATATTCATTATTGAGGGGAAAGTCATATATGTTTGAGGTGTGTTCTTGGTAAATTAAACTAGTCGTGGACTGTATGAATGTAATGTAAAAAGCAAAATTTTATTTTGTTCGAATTTCATTTTACCGAAAACTATTGACCGACTTTGTTTTTTGCTATATGCATTATTTGACATATTTTTAGATCATCGAAGTATTATGTGTCATAGGTATTATTTTACCGAATAATATTTTGCCGATTTTCAAAATAACGTTTTGCTATTTAATTGGCCGAAGCCTCTTTTGAACTTTTTCATTTGCCAAATGATTTATTTGCCATATTTTCACCACACCGAAACAATATTTTACGGAATATTATTTGGTCACAAATATGTGAAAAAAAAAAAACCATGTCCGATCCGTGAGGGTGTTGTTAGGTATCGTACTGAGAGTCTATTTATGTGGTAATTTCCAGGAAAATTAAAAAAAAAATCAATGTTGAATTATACCGGATAATTACATGCATGGGGCGCGGGCGGCCGTCATTTAACGGGTGTCGTACAAGTCATTTACCATTGTTGAAAATTTGCAATTTTTTAATAAATTTGGTGTAATTTTGATAAAAAAAATGTAATTTTTTAATAGTAATTTTTAAACAATAACTTTTTATTTTCAATAATAATTAGAATTTTTGTTACTTTTAGGTAATGCCATTGCAGTACACACGGCTACACATCAAGCTATACAATTCCAGTATATGCTGATCTCGCATTATATTGGATTTCCGTACAATTCGAGGTCAGCTTATACTGGAAATTTATAGCTTGATGTGTAGCTGTAGCGACCAAAAGTCCATAGGCAATCTCACAAAGCAATAGACTGACGCTTCGGTTTGACTTACGACCTTCTTCTATAAGATGTTACAATACTATAGATACACACACACTCACTTTGTCTGCAACTCATACTAGTTCATAATTTCAATCGATATAGAATACGGCGTGCTAGCTCAGTGGATAACGTGCTTTGGTATGTGCGATTATGGCGAGCCGAGCGAGGGTTCAAATCTCATCTGTGGTTTGCTTGTATTTTTTTAATAATTACATTCATAGTTTTTGTTATTTTTTAATAATTACTATTCATAGTTTTTGTTATTTTTTAATAATGACTAGTTCAATAATCATTCGTTTTTTGTTTCGGTCGTCTTGTTCACATAAATATTAAGGTTTAGCAGGTAGACCACAGAAAACTAAGTAAATTATTTCGATTTCTGTGGGGTAGACAGACGCAGTTCGTTACGCGTATTCGCTTAATAAAACTTTGTTGGTTCGTGGTTATTGTTGGTGACGAGTATTTAGGTATTAGCGGTGTTGTGGTTATTGTTTTCAAAATGCAGTCAAATATAATATTGAAGGGAGATCAAATATTATTGCGCTGCGTAAAAGTGAATGTAATTTACACAAATATCTAATGAGACCGGACTAAGTGTGAGTGTTATCATTTAAATATTTCATATTTTACTAAACATAAATCTTAATCAAAGGTATTGTTGATAGAACAGAGGTATTGTTGAGACAGAAGATGCCTTTAAAATTTTAAATTCATTATGAGGTTTAATTCGATTAGTGAATGATAAATAATTATTATGTGTAATAAATACAATGTTATTCTTTGTTCTAGAGAAATACTGTGAGGGTTAAGAGGAATGAGGAAGAGGCTTATTATTGAGCAGTAGCGACGTCAAATGATGGAAGAATATGAAACAAATGGTTTCATACCAACGAGATATTTTGCTGAATTATTAAACACGTCATTATGAACCGTTCGCTGTGCACTCTGAAGGCTTGCATCACTGAAGACCAGCTAGGAAGCCGTTTTCGACAGAAAGGCATAGACAAGAACGTTTAAGTTTCGCACGATAATATTAAGACTTCAAGTGGGACACTGCTATATTTTAACCTTAAAATATTTACCGTACCAACTAAATAAACAACAGATTCGTTGTTACATGAATTTGTGGTAACGATTTTTTAAGCAAGTTACAATATGTTGTTTGTCGTATTTCTCGCAGATAGACCGAAAATGTTTAAGATTATTTTAGTAATATTATTATTTTAGGATTACAATTTGAGGTTTAGTTTCAATCTTCTTTTCGTAAAGAAAATGAATACTTAAGCTATAACCTCAATACCAACCAATATTTACTAAAGCCAAATAAATAATGTAAACAAACTGCCCATACTTAGTTAACCTTAAAATCACCTATTTTGTAACTAGTTTTTTTTTTTACATTTTGATTAGTAGTCTTATATTCTTATTTATTGCTTAATTACTTCGACCATGATCAAAGCTAACTAATAATAAGCTAGCTAATATTTATGGTGAAAAAATCAATTTAAAATATTTCATAATACAAATATGTCAAAATAATATAAATTGCTTCTAAGTTTCTCGACATCTATTTCACATCTTATTGAGCTGACGTAATGACAAATAATTGTAGCAATATATTATCTATAAGTAAAATAAATATAACGAATACAATTTTTTAATTTTGCTATCACATATCACGCATTTTTAATTCTAAACCCTTTATTGCAATAACAGCATTAATAAAAAAGGCAGCAATAGTTAAAATATAATATTATTGCAAACAAAAATATTAATATTCGCAAAAACTGCACTGTGCTTGACGAGGCTGGAACCTAAGCCAGTTTGCATCTCAGACCAATGCTTAACGCGTTATGCTATCTGCACACGTAATTTTGGTTCGAATTTTAGTAATCCCATAAACTGGCCGAGGTCAAGCGCATGATGCGTGTTGTCTAACAAAAGCGACGGAAATATATATTTGTTTCGGTAGTGCGACGCAAGTACGCGACGATACGACAGTGTGTAAAGCGCAATACTGCGTTCTCTGTGGTGTGTGTGCCGTGTTGTTTACACATACAGATATACGGACTACACCGCGTGTTCACAGCAATATGATTCTTAACGTGCTTATGCACTTTTGAACGCTTACTGTACCTATGAGCCCCTTTCGGATCGTACAGGGTTTTTTTTACACATTGTATAGCCAGTTACTTGGTAGCATTTTCAACATTAAATTAAAATAGTGTCATAAAAAGTCAATATGTTGTGCGTGCCGCTTCTGCCGCTTTGCTGCCACGACGGCACTCATATTCATAATCACTCAAATTATTTGTATCCATGATGACGAAAAGCATACAAATGCGCTGAAAACAGAACGCTAACCATTAAACAAATGACTAATTTTCAAAAAATAATTCCATATTATAAAAATAATTTCAACTTAGAATTCTTAGCCTTCTTACGGTGGAGTTTCTTGCCCATTCTTCTCCATACGAAAACTACCTTTTGGAAGGGGCGACTAGAATCAATTATATTATTCTGGAAATTTTGACGTTCAAAAGTGCCATACATGGGCCTATTTGAAATAAATGTTTTGACTTTGACTTTGACTTAGCGAAAAAAGAAAAAAATGCACTTGAAATAGCCAGTACGGCAGAACGGCAATTTCATAGGTATTTACTTCATAACATAACATCACGCCTTGTTTCCCAGAAGGGTTGGGCAGAGGTGTCCCTGTAGCAGGTTCACCCACATTTCGCCATTTTCGTTTTACTTCAATTCGTCATTATTTCAAAATAAAAATAAAATCATTAAAATCTTTATATTATTATAGTCTTAGAGTTATGGGACATTAAAAGGAACACGAAAAAAAATTATCATATTATAATTATTATATTATATTATAATTTTTTTTTTCATATATATAAATAATCGTTTTATTTCAGAGTAAACATCCATAATTAGTACCTAAACATTAACCTTAATAATTAAGTAAGTAAACATGGAGGTTGGACATAATGCCATTGGCATTTTCTACCAATCGATATTTAGTAATATTATTTATTCTATACTTTTAGGTGAACCAGAGACAAACATTGGTAGGTGCAATAAGGAAAATTGAGAAATATTTATTTTTAAAATTTCATGTGGATCCGCAGTTGTAGCCCACGAAATTCAAATTTTCATACGTTTTTTGTAATTTGTAGGTCAGTGCCAGGTTGTATCTTGATCAAAATATGATTCGCGATCATAACAAATATGTATTTACAGAATTATAATAATTGGAATCATTAATACGTCTTCCTAAGTTAGTTTTGTTCCATAACAACAAATTTCTTATGGAATACTTCAATTAATAGTTCTTGTAATTCAATTAGTAGGTAACTGTAGGTAGTCTCAAGTAACTTAGGACACATTGCCCCCATGTCGCTATTGAGTGCGCAAAATACCCGGTTTTTTTTTTTTTTGAGTAGGACCTTATCAATTAACTTCTCCCGCTCTGGGTGGAGCTGGAGGGCGTGTCAGTGTTCTTCAGTTGCCTGTATTGCCAGGGGCCACGGTAACCTTTTTAGACTTTCCTGTGACCCCGGCAGGCATCGGCCCTAGCGGACCCCGTCAGTTCTGCTGACATCTCTTTGAGGCGCGCATGGAACAACGCGTCGTCAACCCGGGCCTGGGTCCTTATCGGACGGCGAGCTAACCATTGCTCGTGGCGTGCCCGCAAGTTACCCTCTGCTATTTTTTCCGTGTATATTATACAACATTGGTCAGGCAGGGGACATAGCTCTTCCATAGTTCAAGGTACCCATCAATCCACTATAGCATTCCATAACTATAGCCCAATAACTTGGACCATTTATTAGTCATGAACTTGATGGTTGGAGTTAATAAAAAGTAGCAGGTGGCAGGACACAAGTCGATATTTCAAATTACTCGTGTCCATAATATTGATACTATCAGCAGGTAAATGTTTATGTAAGTAGACAGTCATTGCCTCGTCAAAGTGTCTTATTTAATATTATATTACTACTTTATAAAGTCATTCTTCTAACAGTGGCAGTTGAGAAAAGTCACAAATAAACCTAAAATGGTTTCAAAGCCTTCATTTCACGTGTTACTAAATAATCACCTGGAAAAAGATGTGCAAAGAATAGTGTGTCCTTTTAAATTTGTTCTCAATTTGTTTTTGATTTCAAAATATAGAGTCCGAAAAAATCAAATTTTTCCAAGCGGAAATATGTATCACATATTTGCGTTTTGCCGTGTCTTGTTAATAAGTATGTGTTTTATATATCGAATGATTTGTGTAAACTTCACAGATGTCAATACAAAACAGATTGAAAGTGCTGTCTTGAAATGCTTTTATGCTATCAATTATATCGCCTTTTTGACCGCGAACGTAAGTATATTTACACTGGACATAATACATAAAGACAACAACGTCTTACTTATTTTGAAAATCCAAACTATACATATGGACATCGATTTCAGTAAGAGTATTCAGAATTTCATTAATTGGAACTGGATTTCCATAGCTACTCTAGTACTTACTGATATTTATTTAATTATTTTACATTGTGTTACAATAAATGGCCCTTACGACTTCGTTTTTATTAGTGACTTTATTGATGACACAATGTTTATCGCATTGGACATCAATTTCGTTGTAGCCATCCGAATTATAATATTGCTAAATAAATATCTCGAGGAGTGGATTAAAGTTGTCCTGTTGATGATGGGAGAACAAGAGAATGATGAATATTGTATGAAATTGCTTGGAATATACCAAAATATAATGGAAGCTTACTGTTTGTTGAAGAAAATTTTCCAAGTAACGGTATGTTTGCAATATTTTCTTACTAGAAGTTTGATTAAATAACAATTATACGTTTTCGAGATAACAGTACGCTTCTTTGGATGTGCCCTGAACACAATTTCGAAGTATAACTACATATTTTATAAAACAAAGTCTCCTCGCCGCGTCTATCTGTCTGAACGCCATAAACTCAAAAACTACCGAACGGATGTTCATATGGTTTTCACCAATGGACGGAGTGGTTTATGAGGAATGTTAAGGTGTCGTTTCCGAACACCACGCGGGCGAAGCCGCGGGCTAATGCTTGTTAGAGATAAAATAGTATTTCGATAGTGTTTAATCATAATAAAATTTTGACAACAGGAAAAAGGTTAATTATCATAATTTCAGCTCTCTCACAGCTGAAGGCCTAAAAAAGTGACATTCTGTCAGCGATAACGATGACAGAATAGTCAAAAATGTATGGGACTGACAAAAACTAATGTCAATCTCGTTGAAAAGTGCTGTAGAAATATGAAACGCTTTGAAAGACTTTACCACGTATCCGAACCTTCGGGTGTTTCATCAGGCCAGCGCCCTTTCGGGCATATCGGATTTCTTTGTCTTACCTAGGTTGTTTTAGTCAAACCTTATGTCATCAACCATCTTGATTTACTCCCCATTCAACAGCTCTGATTGAGGCTTTGATATAATTATCATTATAATCATTGCTACTTGGCAGACTTGATCATGATCTTAGTTCTACCTATTGATAAGTAAGTTGAAAAATATGATTATGAATTTTTTAGAAATCTATTTTTTCGCAGATTTTGTTTCAGGAATTTAACACGTTTTACGGAAATCTAGTCTTTTTTGACATAATCCTTAATAAGTTAAGAAGAAGCACAGGGATGAATATCGAAGTAAGTGGTAAAATGATTTTCAACGGATCAGAGGCGTACTATGATGTCTTAGAATCATGATTATTCAGTGCCAAAGAGAGATATGGCACTGTACAAGTACGGATATCACCATTACTATTACACAATGGAACAAAGATGGTTTTAACAGTTCATGGTGCGGCCAAAGATACTGTTTAGGTTGGGTTTTAGGGTTTCGTATTTCAAAAAGAAAAAAAGAAACCCTTATGGGATCACTTCGTTGTCCGTCTGTCTGTCTGTCAGTCTGTCAAGACCATTTTTCACAGGAACGCGTGGAGGCATCAAGTTGAAATTAATACCAAATACGTAAGTCTAACAGTCCCTAACAGCTCAAAAAAAAAAAAACTATATTCTAAATCAACGCAATAAAAAATACGGCCATTTATGCGACATATCAATCGCAAATAAATCGAAACCTATAGGGTACTTCTCGTTGACCTAGAACCATGAAAGGAGATAGTTTTCTTTATTCGGTGACTAGGCCCACCAAAAATTGTGTCGTCTATAAATAAAACGCTTGTTGACTTGTTACTTATGATCTCTAGATTACAGTGGTAGTCATAATTATACTTCGTCTAACGGTAATACTGATTAATATGATCATAATCAAAATCACTAAAAGAACTATGGTTTTGAGTAGGTTGGCCTCATCGGTATTATTATTTAGTAAAATAGTGCACCGTTCAGTAATAAATAGTAGGATAGGAATATAGGGTGTTAAGGCAGTGGTTTTCCAGTTGTATCGGCTCCGACTTATGAGTTGTAAGTCTTGGATTCGAACCTAGGCAGGCGCTTTACTTTGTGTATATAATTTCATCACCACTGCTCTCAAAACGGTGAAGGAAAACCTCATGAAGAAACTGGCACGTCCTAGAAACCAAACATTCGAAGACATGTGACATCTACAGATTAACAGCCCCGTCCCTCTCGGAGAGATGAGGCCTGTGTCCCAGCAGTGGGAAAATTATAGGCTGATTATGATAGGTATTTTGAAGGTTCTTGAAATCAATAATCACACATTATGTAAAAAAACATTTTTATTACTGTAAGTAAGTATACCAATTTCATCGTCAAATTTTAAAGTCGATAGTATTTAATCCAAGAAAAGATGCAGGTCGCTCACATTTTGGTACCGTGTGTCCACTAAACAGTTGCGACAGTATCCAGCAAGAGCAGCTCTAGTGTTAGAATTATTTTTGAATCAAACACACCAATACTAAAAGTGCAGATACAAACTAGACCAATAACAACAGGTAATTTAAATTAGTTTAATAGCACTTTAATCAGCAAGTTAAGTGATCAGGGTCTAAATATGTCCAATGGCAATATTTTGTATGAACAATTCTTTTCATTAGTGCAATCAGAGTTTAATAAGTCTTTTAAGAAAAAAACTAAAACTATTTGCCCTAAGTTTTTATTCAGTGACTGGGCAACTAAAGGTATCAGGAAAAGTAGGGAAACATTATTTGAACTGTATGGCCTTAAGCCATATATTAAGACAGAAACTTTTAGTAAGTATGTTGCTACTTACTCTAAAACGTTTAAAAATATCTGCAAAGCAGCTAAAGCTTCTTTCATTAGCAACAAGGTTAAATCAGCAGATAATAAAATAAAAACAGTTTGGAAAATTATTAACAATGAAACAAACAAGAACAAAAGACATAATACAGATTACACACTAGACACTTCCCGCGGTCTCATTAGCGATAACAACGATGTTGCTCAGGAATTTGCAACTTTCTTTACCAATATTCCAATTAAAACTACTGAGACTTTAAATTCCTCCCCTTCACTTGCTATTGATTTATTAAAAGCAAATGTTTCAGCCTGTCCTGTGGAATTTAAATTTAAACATATAAATCCTGTGGTCGTCGTAAAGGATTTTAAGCAACTAAAGATTAAAATGACCGAAGATCTGTGGGGCATGTCTACTAAAGTTTGTCAATCAATTATTGAGACAATTGCACCCTATTTAGCTTTAATATTTAATTTATGTGTAGATCAAGGGATATTCCCGGATTTAATGAAATACAGTAAAGTTATTCCACTTTTCAAATCCGGGGACAGCAAAAACACAAATAATTATAGACCCGTATCGGTTTTGCCGGTTTTCAGCAAGGTCTTTGAAAAAGTAATGTTAAATCAAATGCTCAATCATTTTAATCGTAATAACATCCTACACGATCAACAGTATGGTTTCACCAAAGGACGTTGCACAACCGACGCCGGTGTCACTTTGTTAAAACACATATTTAATGCATGGGAAGAGGCACGAGATGCAATAGGCATCTTTTGCAACCTATCCAAGGCATTTGATTGCGTAGATCATGAAACGCTGCTCTTGAAACTTGAACATTACGGACTAGATAAACTTGCGCTGAGCTTAGTAAAATCATATTTGAATGATAGACTGCAGCAAGTTCAAATAAACGGTGTAAATGCATTGGGTTTGAAAGTCAAAATGGGTGTTCCACAGGGCTCGATATTGGGTCCATTCCTATTTTTAGTATACATAAATGATTTACCTAATTTACTGAAAACCCGACCACAAATGGTGTTATTTGCTGATGACACATCACTCATTTTTAAAGTAAACAGACATGCACAGGAGCTTAACGACGTAAATAACGCTATACTTAAGGTCCATAATTGGTTTACTGTAAATAATTTGGTATTAAATGAGAAGAAAACTAAATGCATAAGATTCGCGTTACCGAATGTTAGAAGTAGTGAATGTCACGTTGTATTGAATAAGGAGACACTAGAATTCGTCGAAAAGACTGTTTTCCTGGGGATAACGCTTGACTCTAAACTACAGTGGGGTCCTCACTTAACATCACTTGCAGGGCGGCTAAGTTCAGCCGCTTACGCTGTTTGGAAAATCCGCCAACTAACAGACGTAGATTCCGCGAGACTGGTCTATTTTAGTTACTTTCATAGCATCATGTCTTACGGTATTTTGCTGTGGGGACGGGCTGCAGATATTGATTCTATCTTTATTCTGCAAAAGAGGGCTGTCAGAGCCATCTACAACCTCCGCAGACGCGAGTCTCTAAGGGAACTGTTTAAGAAAATTAACATCATGACGGTACCTTGTCAGTATATATATGAGAACATTATGTATGTTCGAAAAAATCTCCATCTTTTTAGTAAGATAAGTGACAGGCATAATTTTAACACTAGAAATAGGAACAAATTAGATCAACCACGTTTTAGATTGTCTAAAGTACACACTTCTTTTGTGGGGTACAGTGTAAAATGTTATAATAAAATACCACTCGATATTCTTCAACTAAATGAGAAGAAATTTTAAACATGCATTAAACGCACACTATGTAGACAAGCATATTATAAGTTAGATAATTATATTGTAGATAAAAATGCTTGGCTTAATGCTGGTCCTGCTCTACAGCCGCTTGGGCTCACTAGTTAAAATTTTAATATTTGGAAGAGTTGCTTCCCCTTTTAAAATAAAAAAAATATATTTTGACATTAGGAACTTAATGTTCATTTTTGTTTTACCAACTTAATTGTTGAATGCTCCAATTAAGTAATGATTTTCTTTCTTTTTGGTGGTTAAATTCTTTTATTTTTTTAGATACATTGCAAACTATAGTTTTGTATAATTTAGAAGCATTTTTATTTTTGTAAATGTGAGACCATGGAGCCGTTTATTAACTTATTAAGATGTATGTTGACTTGAAATAGCATGGCAGTTGAGAATATGTCATGCTCACTTAAATGTCTCGCTGATGGTGGCGAGTGTGTTGGATCATTCGGTTCCCTACAAAATGGTTGAGCTGGATGGTGCTGATCCACGCGTCATGTTCGTGAACGGGCGCCGTCAGTTGATACTGGTCATCTCTTATCTGCCAGGGCTTATTTTTAATCTTATATTTTCAATTGTTTTTGATTATTTTTTTGTACATTGTTCTCACATATAGAAGCAACAAGAATGATGTACCCAGGATTTTGTAATATCTATATTCAAAAGAGTGTCCTTGGAGTTTCTTGCCCGTTCTTCTCCATAGAGATCTACGTTTTGGAATGGGCAATTAGCTTCAACTTTCTGACTAACTGACCGACTCTTTGACAATTCAAAAGTGCCTGTAAATGGTTTAATTGAAATAAATGCTTTGAGTTGAGTTGAGTTGAGAAATTAATGTTCTAGGTACTTAAATAAAGCACCTGAACAAAATAGAAGATTTATGTTAGAAAATAAGCGTATTCTAACTAATATTATTATTCTTCATTTCATTTATTCATAATACCTAAGAATTATAATGTCTATTATTAAACATCGCGAAATTTATTTTACCGAAAGTCATAAATGCGATTTGTTTGTTATCCGATTTCCGAAGAATCAAATGCTCGATGGGTTCTCGGTCCGAAAAACGACATTCTGATTTTTAATACCTACTTCGAAGAAACTGCTAAAATTAGGATTCTGATTCATTTTGTATAAATATTCAGTTATGCATATAAATTAAAAATCTATAAGTAACGTTTAATGTAATTTAAAAACGGCTACTTTGTTATTAATGTTTGTGTATTAACATTATTTTTATATTTTTCTTCTACGTAATGAATCGTTTTAACAGAAGCGATACAGTTTTGTAGTGTGCGGGCCTGGTTACTTATCTCTTTTGGGGACTTTACCTTAGATTCAACTTGAATTGAGTTTTCGAATGACATAATCGGTACAATCAAGTGCCTGACGGTTATTGACTGAGTAACATCACTAGAGTCAAACTGACAAGCAACCAAAAACTACAATCTGTTTTCCATTGATTTTTAAACCACTTTACGTGACTGTAAGTAAACTTAAAAGTAGGATTAACCACAGGAGGATCTACTGCAACATTTTTTCACTTAATAAAAACAGATTTGGTTACCACCTTGAACTGTAATTATTTAGGTATATATATATTTTTTTTCATAATATCGTTAAAAACGCAATACATACATTTATGAAATTGACGACTATAACTGGAATTTAATCAATAGAGTGCATTATCAAAACGTTTTCTTTTTATTATGATTTCGTAATTACGGTAACTTTACTAAAGAAATCGACCATTTTAAAAGATAAATTGGTTATTTTTTTTAGGATAATACGATTGATAGATGTCACAATACAGGAGGCCGAAAAAAAACTATCTCCTTTGGCAAGAAGCAGTCTCACAGCACAAGTAAAGAAAAAAGTCCGAAAATCGTTAATTTGTAGTTTGATTACATTTTTTTTGAGATTTCAAACTTTCATTTGCAGTTGGAGAATTGATCGTGACGTATATCGATGTATAGGAGAACATGTATTACAACTGCAATGTTAAGTTTTGTTTTTGGGATAAATTCATCCCAATTAGGTACGGAACCCTTCACTGTGCGTGGTCCGACACGCACTTGGCTGGTTTTTTTTATTGTGCCACTATTCTAGTTGTATTTAACCTGACAGTTGAACTCCGAAGTATTGATAAGTGGACATGTTGAATTCGTAGTCAGAAGTAACTGAACATTTCCATCTCTATCTAGTAGCGGTGGAGGTAGTTTGACAGTTGTATGACAGTGACATAAATTATGTTAAGCGAAGAGTAATTTATTTAATCCATCATTCCTTCAATGAATATTGTTCATTATTTTTGCTTGGTATTTTTTAACTACTTTTTTAACTTTAGGTGCAACCCATAATTAACATGTTTGCGACAGTTATATGGGTATCAAAATGTATAGTACTAGTAACAATACTCAGTATTTACTGTGAAAAGTTCTATATAACTGTTGAGGAAGCTAAGGCGGCGTGTATACAGCTTATGAAGAACAGGAATTGTCCAAGTAAGAAGGTTTTATAAGTAAATGTATTACATTTTTTGGTTCTGAATTTAATTTCAGATGATGGCATCTCTTTTCACAGAGAGTCAACAACACATTTGCAGGAATGTGATACAGTCGAATCGATCGTTCAGTAAGATGACCGCGTGTGGCCTGTACTATGTAGATGCTACGTTGCCTACGAGTTTGATGGGAATTTTTACTTACTACATTATAATATTGCTACAGTTAAATTTTCTGTAAAATATGTATTTATGAATCCATGTCATCCCACTAACGTAATATTAAAGAATCCATTAATAACACTATCAAGCTGTACCAATTAGCTTATTTATCGCTTTGACCGGAAAAGCATGGTTGTGTTTTGCCAACCCCATGCCTTGATGTCTAATGTTATGCAAATGGCCCCCACGCCATCGACACGCAACGCAAATCGCAATTCGCATAGTGCATCTAAGAAACGATAGTGTATCAATGTAAACCTAAGTATGGATTGTTAGTATTTTATCGAAATTATTATAATTACTAAAACAGCACAAACAGGAAAACACACCACACTGTAGACAACGTATAATATATTAATTACTTATTTTATATGTTTTCATTGTATTAGTTTATTTATTTTTTAAATATTTAATTTATGTTACGCAGAAATACAGATATTTATTTTTATTTATTATTACTTTTAAGTACATACTATGTTCAGCTGAATTACACATATTTTAGTGTAAAATAATACTTACCTGATATAATAGGTCACACAGGGAGACGTCATTACGTCATTCCTTAGGTAATTGCTGAAAACCAGCGCTGTTAACTTTAGATTCGTCCGAATTCATAGCTTTTCGCTAAGCAATGACCTGTTCTTGCACATGACAGATGCGACGCACAGCTTAATTTTTATTGTTATTTGTTACTGTAGGGCATTTTAATAAATGTTATATGAGGGTATGTGAAAATAAACCAGTTGTCACTCGGAACCGCAGTTTCATTTATCGCTTTTCGCTATTATATATCATAAATACAACTGGCGACTAGGAAAACAATTAAATTACTGTGGTTTACATCGTTTAAATGTGGGTCTTCAAGATTCTAGTTTCGCCGCTTGAGGTTTTCCGCAGCCGCAGCGGCCGCGCCAGCACAGCACGCTGAACCAGGAAGATGGGATGGCGCTAGAGTATCGACACACGTTGCATCCCACACTAAAGGCCTACCCACCTTCCATGGAAATAAAGACATGCCGTCCGGTCTCTTGCCATCGTCGTGTGCCAAACCATTGGGTTCTAATACAGCTGAAACGCCGACGGTGACAAGAGCTCGTCGGATGATGTCATTAATGTTCGCGTGCCGCGCTAAGCGACCCGAACTTCGGCTGCAAGGCCGTGGTGTCCGAGGCTGTTGACAACTTCGCCACAGTGACAGAGGTGAGAAGAACAACAAGGAGCTCCTAGTCGCTGGGAAGCGGAAATGTCTATCTCCAAAACTACCGAACCTAAAATAAAAAAAAATAAAATACATAGTATGGCTCTTTACTCATAGATTACAGGAAAACCTATGAAAAGTCTATGGTCTTAAAACAGCATGGTAAATCTCTCAATATTGTGCATATAAACTTACATTTGCAGTTGAAATGTATGGGAGAACATGTATTTCAAATACAATATTAAGTTTGTATTTGGGAGAAATTCATCCCAACTACGGAACCCTTCATTGTGCGTAATCCGACACGCACTTGGGCAGTTTTTGGTGGTGACGTCTCTAAGTGTGGAAATTGTGACTACATTGTTGTATCGGGTTCCCAATAAAACAAATGTGAGTGGTAATAATAGTAAATAAAATAAATAAATCTGGAATACAAAACTTTTTATATAACATAAGATTAAAATACTGGATTATACATGGTAGGAATGAAGTCAAAAAGATTTTTGTGTTAAATGCAACAGATTTAGAGCACACACCTTTTTTTTTTTTTTTTTTTGAGGTTGGGAAATCATCAAATAACTTCTCCCGCTCTGGGCGGAGCGGGAGGGCGTGTCAGACTCTTACTGACTAAAACCCACCCGTGTTCCTTCGGCTGCCCTGTTGCCGGGGGCCACGATCTCCCTTTCGGTTTTCTTCGCAACCCCGGCAGGCATCGGCCCTAGTGGACCCCTTCGAATTAGAGCACACACCTGTGGTCAGCAATTGGCTAGTCTTCCTTCTTCTCGAGTAACCCTAACAAGAGCGTTCCTTCATGTAAGCATTGATTTCAGTGGTGCAAAAACTATCAGAAGTTCAATGACTCGAAACCGTAATACACAAAGGGATACATTAATGTCTATTTGTATGCCTAGCGACTCGAGCTATAATACTTAGAGCTCATAACTGATTTGAGTTCCCAAGCATTTATTTGTGCTTTGAAAAGGTTTATATCTCATTCTCTTTGGTACAGCCATTCGTCATACACACGCTCTGTACAATCATATTAATAACTCTGGAAATTATCAACAAAATCCATTGTGAAGTGACTAAGATTCAAAGAATAATAAATAATTGTGTCTGGTGCATAAATTTTTCCTTCAAGCAATCTGCTGCCACCACCAAATCTCAATATAAATTTGAAAGCATGCAAGAATGAATCCTGAACCACTATTATTGTTGTTTTCAAACGCCTTAGTAATTATTTTTGATTTTTTTTTCAGACACGGTCCTGTCATACATAGTGTATGTAAGTTAAGTAGGTAGTTTAGTTGGAGTTAATTTTTATATACCTACATGAGAAGGTCATAAACCAAGTTGGAGCTCCAAGACTTTAACCATGGCAATAAATTCTGAACAACACCGTCTCTAATAGGAATCAGAACCAGAAGAGGTTCTGATTTCTATTGGAGACGATGTTGTTAGAGTGTTGCAGTAATTAAAGTTTCCATAAATACGGTACCTAGTGCAACTGGGCACCTAAGAAACGCCACTAATGCCGTGATCAATATGGCTACCTACCAACAGGGCCCAACTTTATAAATTGAATTTATGTACCTACATATTATTAATAGTATAGTAGACAAAAATACTATGCTTATCATTCATCCATACATACACACGCCTTCTTCCCATGGGGGTAGGCAGAAACGACAAAATGTCACCTACTACGATCCTCTTATAGTCCTTTTGCTTCATTTACGTTCATATATCTGTACCCTAATTGTGTTTTTTAGGGTTCCGTCCCTCAAAAGGAAAAAACGGAACCCTTATATGATCACTTATATGTCTGTCTGTCCGTCTGTCACAGCCAATTTGCTCCGAATCTACTGGATCAATTTAGTTTAAATGAAATGTAAATAAATGAATTTTGAATATGGAGGTCATTTTTCGGGGGCAAGCAAGAAAAAAAAATTTAAAAAAAATGGTTTGGAAATTGTACCGTGCGACATATCTAATGAAAAAGCTTGTTGTGAGGATCTCAAATATATGTTATTTATAATTTTAAAATAAATGCTTTTAAAGATATTTAAGAAAATTGATCTTTCCCCATCCTTATTTCCGAAACAACTGAGACAAAAATGTCAAAAAAATACAAAGAATGGTTCTTTACCCATAGATTATAGCTAAATCTCCAAGAAGTCTTTTCTTAAAATAACATGGTGAATAACATTTGCAGTTGGAATGTATGGGGGAACATGTTTTTCAACTACATTGTTCTTGGGATAAATTCATCCCAACTACGGAACCCTTCATTATGCGTGGTCTGACACTTTTCGTTATCAAAAATACTGAACTGTTTATTTGCCCATTTGCACTCAATAAAATGACTATCGATTATTATAGATTAACTAGTCTAGACGAGGCCTTTCATCAGTTAACATGTATAGTGTAAAAAACGTGTTTTCTTCTTGCAAAAACATATTACAGTCGAAAAGAAACGCGGCTACAATCACGAATATATCTACCACTCTGAGAAATGAAGCACTACTAAACAATATAATTGAACAGGATTTACAATCAGTATTAAGACCATTAAATTTAATGCAAGCTCCTTTTTTCTGCTCGAAGTATACAATCCGCGATAACCGTATCTTTCCTAACAGTTGTCTGTACAACTTGTTAGGAGTAGTTTGCATGTTGATACTGCGAGTAGTCAATGTGTCTAAATTATTAATTAGATCGTTTTCCATTGTCTGGACGAGTGTATCTTATTTCCTTTATTTGAGCAACGTTTGTGATACCTTCTTCGACTCGGCCAACTACATACTGAACAGCTGTCTTAATATCATCGAGAGTAAAAACAATATTTTGTTGGTCTTAAAGATCCAGAGCGCACATAGAGTCCTCAAGATTAATCGCGTGAACCTCAGAAATTTGATCATATATAACTGGGTCTCAGTCATTTCCTTGTATATTTTATTTATATGTTTCATCATTAATATCTGTATTAACTACACCGTCATCAATACTTTTGGTGTAATATCAACATTCGCCACCATATCTTTTGATATGAATATTGTTTACGCATTGCAACTCGTGAAATTACTAAAACAAACGCTGAGAATGTGGATTCTAGAAGTTCAAGAATCAAGAAACGTAGAAACATATTCGAATATTGAATCTTACTGGAATGTAATGTTTGATGTATTCCAAAATATATTGGAGGCTTATAAGGTTACAAAGAAGGTATTCAACTTAATGGTAAGCTACTGTTTATTAGAAAAAAAATAAAGCATAAGGGATAGGGTTTAACTGAGGCTTATCATTATAATATCCTACAGTTATATGAGCAATATTTACATATATATTTGTAATCACGTTTTGGAAAACGGGTCTAACGATTTCGATAAAAATTGCAATATAGGGGTTTACAAAGACGAAAAAATTATCTAGCTCGGTCTCATATTTGGAAAAAATTGTATTCACCGTATTTTCACCCGAGCAGAGCTCGGTCGCCCAAAGTTTAGAATAAGATTGCTAAGCTACCTTAGAATAATGATATGGCTACATGAAATTAGTAAGTACTTACTGTCATGGCAGCATGGAATTAATATGTACCATACTTTGAATATATACTATACTTAGAATTAATATGAACTATCCTGCAGATACTTTTAAATGAGAATTCTCTATTTTCACCCGAGCAGTGCTCGGTTGACCAGGTCATTTATGATCAATGTAGGCTTTCATATTCCCATAGCTAGTAAAATTCAAAATTCTACCTTTTTTGTTTTATTCATCGTCGTCCTTCTTTTCTATTCTATCAAAATTTCTTTTCTTCCTGTCTTGGTTCCACGTTACTTGAAGTCGACGCAACGTTGTTTTTTGCCTTTCTCCCTTCTCGACAGTCACGATACCATTCACTCCTTTTTCTTTCATATCATCGCGCACAAAATATATCCATTTTTTTTGGTCTTCCTATCCCTCTTCATCCATCATTTATATTCATCTGTCTTAGTCACCGTTCACGTGCCAGCTTAGATTTTAAAACATCTGGCGTCTTTTTGGTGACGAAAAAGCCGGAAACAAAGTTGAGAATATTAATTTTGCTTGTTATTTTCAGATTGTATTTTATGTGAGCAACACAGCTTTTCACAGTTTGTTAAACATTAAAGCAATATTATCAATTAAGAATTTTTTAGCTAGCTGTGGCACTGGAGTAAGTGAAATGAGTAGTGAAGTTTATTTAAAACACCTGAATCCTCTTAAATACCAGTTCTTACACGCGGTTGCCGCGTTGTCGGTTCTCTTTTTATATGAACTACGCGATCTTTATATTCGTTCAAACATAATTGCTTGATTGCCGCTTCGTCTTCACGTGCACTTAATGCTAGTCTCCTGATTTTCTTAATTGTTCCGACATTCAAACTAACTTGAGTATGAACAGCTTTTGATCTATATGCACGTAGAAAACGATAGTTCCATAATTGACGTTGACCTTTCATGGTGAAATTTGAAGCGAGCTCTAGAGGGAAAGTAACCCTAATATACATTATAAATGCCAATTATTTTTTATTCAAAGGAAACATTCGACTTTTCCTCTCCGAAACCCGCTTCAACTTTCAATCCTGTATTTTAAACGGACCATTCCGTTTAAACCGTAATAATTATAATCCTAAACGTATTTTATTTCAGTGTATATTGCAAACAGTAGTGTCTCAATTTTGGATCATAAAGAATATATTTTTACTTATCTGTTTGAGCGTGCAATGTGAACTATTTTATGCAGAGATTAAAGATGTTCACGATACTTGTGTACTGCAACAGAAGTCAGAAAACTTTGCAGGTACTGTTTGAATTTGATATTTTTGTTATCTTTACGTCAATTTATTTGTAGACGATGAAATTTTCGCTTCTTTCTTTTTCTTTAGTCATAAAGTACATATTTGTTGTAACGAATATTCATAGAGGCAGTTCTTCTCCTCCACATTTATTATGCGCTCAGCCAAAGTGTGGAACGCTCTGCCAGCGTCTGTGTTCCCTCCCATTTATAACCCGTCTGCCTTCAAAGCAAGAGTGAACAGGCATCTTCTGGGCATGCTCGATCCATCATAGACGCGAGATCGAGGTCAAGAACAGGCCCATTCCGCAATAAAAATAAATACAAATTAAAATTACGCTGTAGGGACCTAAATAAATAGCTGGCAATAATAAATAAATACTCCAGTTACAGCAAGAGTTGAATAAATCGTTTTTTTATTTGATTCGATGATCATGTGGAAGATATTTCACTCTTATTTAGCTAGTGCCCGCACATAGGTCTTGATAAAAAAAAAAAAAAAATTTTTGCTTGTATCCTTCAACAGGTCTCGAGCTACCTATTTGTTAAATTTCATAACGATTGGTTCAGTAAGTTAGGCGTGAAAAGATAACAAACAGACGGACCGAGTAACTTTCGCATTTATTATACCCTAACTTATAATCTTAACCCTAAAAATCCTACCCTAGTAAATATCTTAACTATTATTATAAAGAGAAAAGATTTGATTTTTTGTATGTTTGTAAGTTTGTTAGTTACGGTTTAACGCTAAAATGGCTGAACGGATTTAGATGAACTTCGGAACATGGATACACCACGACTTGAGTTAAGACATAAGATACTTTTACCCCGATATTCCCGCGGGATTGAGACTTATGCGGGTGAAACGGCGGGGTGCAGTTAATAATATTATAAATGCGAAAGTGAGTTTGTTTGTTTGTTACGCTTTAACGCTAGAATGGCTGAATATATTTCGATGAAATTTGGTACATGAGTAGACCATGACCTGAATTGGCCATAGAATATTTTTTATCCCGATATTCTCACGAGATCGAGACGAATAGGGAATTATGCGGGTGAAACGTCGGGGCACAGCTAGTTAGTAATAAAATAATAGTGTCGATGGTTTACTAATTTAACTTTTCACAGGTGCTCGAAGAAGGGTCTGTAAGAATATCCGGCGTTTACAAAAAACATCGTTCACGAAGATGACTGGTCGTGGCTTATTCCTCATACATGCGAAACTTCCTCTTCAATTGTCTGAGTTTATAATTACTTACACCATTGTGTTACTACAGTTCGCATTTTTGTGATTGGTCTGTTTGTATTTTATTTACATACATACTCTTTTTTCCCATGGGATAGGCGTATATTTAATTTACACTTGTATTAATCCGAGGATCTTTTCTGTTATTAAAAGTTTTAATTATCTTACCAAGACTGTGTTAGTATTCTTTTATATGTTTTTTTTATGTTATTGCCCAATGAGGATGAAATCTGCCACTTGATAATTTCAGATGTCGCTAGTATCACTAGTCCAAGAATTCGACAGCTAGCTGTCATTATTTATACATTTTTTTACGGATAATTAATTAAATGCCCCGTTGCTCAGGCGTTTTGCAGTCAACGCCTGAGCAACGTGGACGTGGACCCATGTATTTCTAATGCTGTTAAAAGACGAAAACTGCGGAGAAAGATATCCAAAGAAAAATGGTAACCCGTTAATCTGTCGCGACTATGTGCTATTCATTTTAAACCTGAAGACTTTTATATGGCAGAAATTCGTAAACGAATGATGTTCCTTTTTCATAATAAAACAGAGAATCATGTCTGTTATTACAGGGACTTTTGGTGTAAGTACATTTTATTAAGATCTAATCATTACATATAATAAAACAAAATAATAAATAATGTAAAATACCGTAAGTTTAACACACAGAATGTTAAACTTATCATATTAGATCAGTGCTAGAGTTAATTTCTCTTAGATTTCCCAGTGCAAGAATGTCAGGACGATCATCCTCGCGTTGGTCTTCAACTCCGATAAGGTTATTTCTATCGTAAGTCTCCGTCTTAACAAAAAAGAACTGGGAGTTAAATTTAACAAAAGTTAATATTGTATTCACTTTTCCAGTAAACCTGTTTTGGTACCAAATGTAAATTCCTCCCCTTTTCCTTAGCTCATATTTTAATTGTGCTACACTCCAAGTTGCATACGTTTTTGTCATGTTTTGGTTTCAATACTCAATATCTTTATTGCTTTACCATAATGTGTACAATAATAACATTAATTATATAATTTAGATCATTGATCCTGTAGGGTACAGCAAAGAGGGTAGGAGAGAGGAAGCACTGTTTTAGGAGATCATTAAGTTGTTTTTGTGGGAACAAGTTTTAACTTACATATAATAACAAAATCAGGAGATCGCGAATAAGATACTAACATTTCGCTTAACTTTTATTTAATTATTATTATTTAGCTATAATTAGTGCTTACTTTCTTCCAGTCCGTTAACCTTTTGGTGAGACGAGGTTGGTTGGGGTCGGGGAAACCTATGCGGGGGGCTAGTTTAATGACTAGTGGACGGTGGTCTGAGTTAAGCTCGTTGACCGACTCGATTGAATCTAATCGTAAGTTGATGTTCTTAAGGAGCGCCACGTCTAATACGTCAGCGTTATGGTTGAGGTTACCCGGGAAGTGAGTGGGATTCATCGGGGCGATGATGTCAATATTTAGGGAATTTGAGAGGTGGAACAAGTGTCGACCTCAGGTTATAGTTTCCGACTAAATAATTTGCCTGGGTGACAAACGCTAACCATTAAACAAAACGCTATCCATTAAACAAATGACTAATTTTCAAAAAATAATTCCATATTTAAAAATAATTTGAACTTTGAATTCTTAGCGAAAGAAGAAAAAAATGAACTTGAAAGAGCCAGTACAGAAGAACGGCAATTTCATAGGTAAAGACCTATTATTAATAGTATAGTAGATAAAAAACTTTTAATTAAATTAAGGATTGACTTAAATACTATGCTTATCATACATAAACTCTCGCCTTCTTCCCAATGTGGTAGGCAGAAACTACAAAATATTACCTACTACTATCCTTGCATACTCCTTTTGCTTCATTTACGTTCATACATCAGGGCCCTATTTAACAAAACTTACAACTTGAAAATTGTTAATGACACTACTATTTTACAAGTTTCTGTTTAATAAAAATTAAAAGTTACAAATTTGTCATTGTGGAAAATTTACAAAATTGTAAAATTGTACCTAAAATTTTACTTAAAATTTTATGTACATATAATGTGAGTGCAAACTCACATTATATGTACATAAATTGTAACTTACAACTATATATTTGTAAATACAACATTTTCATCGAACAAAAAAATCTACAGGCGTTTTATACGTAAGTACGTACTTATGTGAATGTTTAGTAAACAGCATTTTGTGATAATTGTAAATTACTTGCTTGTTACTTTCTTACATATTTGTAAGGTTTTTTAAACAGCACATGTAGTAAAACTTAACAAATACGTAACTTTTTTACAAAATTATAGGATTCTAATGTTTATTAAACAGGGCCCTGGTCATACGCGAACGCTGGATGCGATTACTACGTGCTATGCTGGGGCTACACTGTCACGTTATCGCGAACTATACTTCGCGCGCTCTCTGTTACTCAGTGAGACGTCGAGCGGCGTGCGAGAGAGAACGCGCGAAGTTTAGTTCGCGATAACGCGAAAATGTAGCCCTAGCATAAAGAAAACACTCTTTTCTTGCTAAAAATTTTAATCCGCACAACTGCTTTATTTCACAATCAAATGACGACTGGCTCTGTACTACATTTTATCATTTGAAATGCCTTTTGCCCCACCCAGAAATAACGATAATATAATAACCGTTATTTCTAAGTGTTGCCAAAGTAAAAAAATACATTCAGTTGCTATAATGAAAATAGTAGTAATTTGTTACAGTATTAATAATTTGTACTTTGTCAGTGTTGCCACAGTGGATATTATAATTCGATATTAAAATAATACGTTTGTTAAATTAAATCAAAGAAATCACGACATACGCAACTGACCTTTCTGAAGAATATCGCCGATAAGGTCACGATTTGCCCTTCTAGGGCGCACCCTTCCGGCGTTGCCACAACACAATATTATTTACAAAGTAACATAATTTGGAAAAAATAAATAAATTGGGCACATTTATTTACTACATGAAGTTTATACTATTATTTGACTTTTTACAATATTATGACCGGTACTATTGCCACTTTGTTGTAATTTCTATTTGAAATCACTAGATTTTACACCTATTATAATTTAGTAGAATTTCGTATTTTATCGCTTAAAAAATATTTTTGACATGTATCTAATTTAAATTCGCATGCATTAATCATAATAATTTATGTTATATCCAAACACAATGTGAATTGTTTTATAAATAAATAAATGAAATGAAATGAAATTCGTTTATCATTTTCTCTGCTCTCGTTGCCATGGGAAACTTAGCTTGCATAAATGTTTTAAGCTGAACGATGGCAATGGTGTACAAAGCCTGACTTTATACACCATTGCTATTTACTCTTATAAATATATATTTTACAGAAAATTTAACTGTAGCAGTATTATTGTGTAGTGAGTAAAAATTCCCACCAAATTTGTGGGCAACGTAGCATCTACATAGTACAGGCCACACGCGGTCATCTTACTGAACGATCGATTCGACTGTATCACATTCCTGCAAAGTTGTTGTTGACTCTCTGTGAAAAAATATACCATCATCAGAAATTACATTCAGAACCAAAAAATGAATAAATTTACTTATAAAATCTTTTACTTGGACAATTCCTGTTCTTCATAAGCTGTATACACGCCGTCTTAGCTTCCTCAACAGTTATATAGAACTTCTCACAGTAAATACTGAGTATTGTTACTAGTACTATACATTTTGATACCCATGTAACTGTCGTAAATATGTTAATTATGGGTTGGGTTGGGTCCTAAAGTAAAAAAAGCAGTTAAAAAATACCAAGCATCTACTGATAAAAATAATTAACAACATTCATTGAAGGAATATTCTAAGATAGATAAATTAATAAATAACTTTTGGCTTAGCATAATTTGTCATAGTCGCACAACTGTCAAACTACTGCCACCACTACTAGAGAGATTTGTAATAAAGTACTCGTAACAATTAACGAGTGTAATTAATTAGCTTTTCTTCCTCTGCTTTTGCTCAGCAACATCTATTTCGGGTATTTTATCAAGTTCAAGTGTGGCTTGGTAATCAACTGAACCCAAAAGACTGGGGTTGGATGTTAATTGATGATACATTAGAACCAATCCAGACTTTACTTCCACCTGCGTTGGAAAAATCCTGAATACAATTTTTTGCAATTGTAATGCGAAATGCAGCTGCAAAAAAGTTGGATGGTTTTGTTGTTGTTTTTGTAAAAACGGCCAAGCCAAATATTTTGACTAAGGTTAGGTTAGGTTAGGCTTGTACAGCTAATAAAAATGCTTTGTTACATAATATGTGGTTATTGATTTTATGAACCGTTCAAAACACCCTATCATAATCAGCCTGTAATATTACCACTGCTGGGACACAGGCCTCCTCTCTTCGAGAGGGAGTGGGCTGTTAATCTAACACGCGGGCGCAGTGCGGGTCGGTAGATGTTACGTCTTCGAATTTTTGGTTTCTAGGATATGCCGGTTTCCTCACGATGTTTTCTTTTACCGTTTTGAGAGCAGTGGTGATGAAATTATTTACACAAAGTAACACAACTCGTAAGACGGGGCCGTTACCACTGGGCCACCACTGCTCTTGAGCACTGCTCTAGTCCTACGTATTTGGTATTAATTTCAACTTGATACCTCCACGCGTTAATGAGAAAAAGGGTCTTAACAGACTAACAGACAGACTGACAGATGGACAATGAAGTGATCCTATAAGGGTTCCTTTTTTGTCTTTTTGAAATACGGAACCCTAAAAAACAACCTAAACAGTATCTATGGCCGAATCATGAAGTGTTATAGCTATCTTTGTTCCGTTGGGTAAAACTTATCCCATCAAAAACATAACATGTAAAAAAATGCTTCGTAATGCCGTTCTTCTACCGCAAAAATGTGAAATCTAATGTAAAACCAAGTCTGTTTATTTATTCAGTACCTATTTATTTCTCATCTTTATTTCTTTAATAAATAGAATATCTTGGCAATTGCACATGGCAAGTACCTTAGAATTTTGATGATCGGTCAGTGGGTGAGTCAGCGATTTTTTGTCAGTGACAAAATTAAGGAACTTTGACCTGCAATAGTTCCTAAACTACTAGTTCAAATTGAATGTAATTTGGGAATTTACTTAGTTATACTAAGTCCTCTTAGTTACTGATAATTCAGGCTTCTAGCTTTATCCATAACGAAGTTACAGGGGGTTGAAAATGTCCTGAATGGCTTCTAGAAAAGATTGTACGGCTGTGCCTTTGTGTTTGTTTTGCTTGACTTGGCGGGGCTACTATCGTGTTCCCCGATTGTGAAATCTGTACTACACAGCTCCATATCTCTATTTGACACTGGATAATCATAATTCTAAAACATCATAGTACGCATCTGATCCGTTGAAAAACATTTTCCACTTACTGCGATCTCCATTCCTGTACCTCTTAATTCATTGAACATTATGTCAAAAAAGATTAGATTTCCGTAAAACGTGTTATACACCTGAAATAAAACCTGCGAAAAAATAAATTCTAAATAATGATAATTTTTGGCTTCGCCCGCGTGGTGTTTGGAAACGACACCTAAACCTTCCTCATGAATCACGCCGTCCATTAGTGAAAACCGTATGAACATCCGTTCGGTAGCTTTTGAGTTTATTGCGTTCAGACAGACTGATGCGTCATGAGACTTTGTTTTATAATATGTAGTGATTCTTCAAAATTGTGTTCAGGCCATATTGTGCCCGGCACATCCAAAGAAACGTAGTTATCTTTGCTAGACTAAAACGTATTATTGTACTTAATAAAACTTGTAGTAATAAAAATATTGCAAACATACCGTTACTTGGAAAATTTTCTTCAACAGACAGTAAGCTTCCATTATATTTTGGTATATTTCAAGCAATTTCATACAATATTCATCATTCTCTTGTTCTCCTTTTATCAACAGGACAACTTTAATCCACTCTTCGAGATATTTTTTTAGCAATATTATGATTCGGATGGCCACAACGAAATTGATGTCCAATGCGATAAACAATATGTCTTCAATATGGTCAATAATAAAAACCATGTTATAAGGGCCATTTATTGTTACACAATATACAATAATTATATAAATATCAATAAGTACTAGAGTAACTATGGAGATCCAGTTCCAGTTACCAAAACTCTGAATACTCTTACAGAAGTCGATGTCCACATGTATAGTTTGGATCTTCAAAATAAGTAAGACGTTGTTGTCTTTATGTATTATGTCCAGTATAAATATCATTATGATCCCGATCAAAACCCCGATATAATTGATAGCATAAAATAATTTCAAGACAGCACTTTCAATCTGTTTTGTATTGACATCTGTGAAGTCTACACAAATCATTCGATATATAAAAAATACACTCATTAACAAGATACGGCAAAACGCAAATATGTGATATAAATTTCCGCTTGGATAAATCTGATTTTTTCGTACTCTATATTTTGAAATCAAAAACAGATTGGGAACAAAGTTAAAAGAACACACTATTCTTTGCACATCCTTTTCCAAGCGATTATTTAGTAACATGTGAAATGAATGGTCTGTAACCATTTTTTTTGTAACTTTTTCAACTGCCACTGTTACAAGAATGACTTTATAAAATAGTAATATTATGTCAAAATAAGACACTTTGACGAAGCAATGACGGTCTACTTACATAAACATTTACCAGCTGATAGTATCAATATTAATTTGAAATATCGACCTGTCTACCACCTGCTACTTATTATTAACTCCAACCGTCAAGTTGATAACTAAGGGTAGAAGTTATGGTATGTTTTTGGGCTATCATTATAGTCTGTACATGAATGCCTTGATCGTCGCGCTCAGTAACCAGCATGTCGGCTGCCATGTTGGTGGAATCTGTGTCAACAATCTCAGTTACGCAGACGACATGGTGCTGCTGAGCGCGTCGGTCTGTTGCCTCAGAAAGCTGTTGAGAACCTGTGAGGAGTATGCCCTTGGTCATGGGTTGAAGTACATTGTGACCAAAAGTCAATGCATGGTCTTTGAGGCCGGTACGAAACGTTTGCATAATTGTCCACCCGTTTTTCGAAACGGTGTTCCACTCGAAAGGGTGAATCAATTTAAGTACCTAGGGCACGTAGTTACGACCGACCTCAAGGACAATGCTGACATGGAGCGGGAACGGAGGGCCTTGTCGGTGAGGGCGAACATGCTCGCACGTAGGTTTGCGCGCTGCTCGTGGGAGGTGAGGATAACGCTCTTCAGGGCGTACTGCACGTCCCTTTACACGTGCAGTCTGTGGGCGAGGTACACGCGTGCATCATATGGGGCCCTCCGCGTCCAGTTCAACAACGCGCTCAGGGCAGTATTGGGGCTGCCTCGCTACTGCAGCGCCTCAGGTATGTTCGCTGAAGCACGCACGGATTGCTTTTATGCGACCATGCGCAAGCGTGGCGCGTCTCTGGTGCGTAGGGTGTGGAGCAGCCCCAATGCTGTCCTGGCGATGATCGCGGACCGGATGGACTGCCCATACATACGGCACTGCTGTGATAGGCATGTTGCCGTCAGCAGGGCCGGTTAGATGTTGTGTTTTTATTTTTATTTTATTTTATTTTATGTTTATTATCCCTGTGTGTTGTCTGTATTTGTGTGTACACCACCTATGAGCTAATGATGCTTGAAATAAATGTATTTTATTTTATTATTATTTATTATAGACAGTCATTTTCACGCCTCAGATTTTATTTGTCTAAAAGAAAAAAACAGAAGGCAACGCTGGTGAGGTCGTAATCTCGTATTTGTATAGCACATATATCTCTGAGGATAACCCATATGTACTCTTTGACAGATTTGTGTTTTAATATATTTGCCAGCTTGTTTCTTATAAAGGGGCTTAGTATATTCTTATTTTTTGGGTTGTGTTTCATGGTCCTATCTATGTTAATAATCTCACAAAATATTGTATGTATTTTTTTTTAAGTACTGTAACTTTATATAACCGCACGCGGTGCATTGCAGTTTCCCTTAATAAAGAATTGGTTTCTGATTGCTTTTTCACGTAAGGGTCTGGAGCCTTCCAGGAGAATTATTTAATTTTATCAGTATGTGTCTTTAAAAGGTTGGACCATCTATTCTTTGGCATCGTTCTATATTTATTATCATTGGTAGTTCCAGTTCTTCACTGATACATGAATAAAGGTGTTTTTTTTCCAGTCATAGACGAAATACAAATGAAAATATTTTCGACTCCATTTCTTCAGCCCTGATATTTAGAGTACCATTCGTTCGGAATAGAAAATAAATATGAGTTGAAACAAATAGCAGTGGTATTAGTTGTTGGTATTAAATAATCATTTATATTATAGCATTTACATAATAGAAATTGTTTTAATTTATTTATGAATGTATTAATATATTTTCTTTTTTAATTTATTCTGGTAATTTATTATATATTTTAATTGACATGACTAGTGTACCTGTTGAGTGTATTTTTAAATTAGGGCCTGGTAACCTATTTTTATGGCGTAATGTCATGTGTGTTTCATTTACATATTTTTAGAACGTATAGGCAGGGAAGGGTAAGTATTTTATGTTCTTGGAAATGAGGTTTGCAACTGTCGGTGTCTTCCATATTTACAAGAATTCTTATTAGTCTTTTTGAAATGTGAAAAGTGTCGGTGCATCTGTGTTGTTTCCCCACAATATTACGCTGTAGCTGAGCCAAGCATATGCATTAGGCATAGTAGGTTTCAAGTGCAGTTTTAAAGTAGTGCTATTTTTGACTTCACAAAGGGCGTATGCATATTTGGATAGTTTTGATTTTATCTTTTTGATGTATGATTTCCAATTAATGATTGTGTTTATAGCCAATAAAGTAAATTGATGAACGTCTTCTATTGTTTTGCTATTGTAGGTGAAGTTTATGTCTAGTGGGGTTTTATGATGGACTTTAGAGAAGTTAATTCCGAGGTTATGGTCATTCATCCAAGGTATTGAATACATGGCACATGATGTGCAGAAGTTTCAAATTCCTTACTTGTTTAGTTGTTGAGATAGAGCTCGTACAAAAATGGTCTAAAACTGACAACTTTTACGGCCCCCTAATTGTTTACTTTTGAAGATAAAAAAATAAATAAAAATGTTTGTTCTCTACTTGTTGAGTTATGGGGTATCCATATGCTAGGGTTAGAATGTTTTTTTTTCAATTTGAAATGTGTGTTGTATGGAGACCTTTGATTTTTATATATTTTTTAAAAATTTTGTTGTTATAGGTGCATTAAAAATACACAATCTGTGAAATTTTTAATTATCTACCTATTACGGTTCATGAGATACAGCTCGCTGACAGACAGACACAGATAGACAGACAGACAGCGGGGGCTTAGTAATAGGATTTTGTTTGGCATCCTTCGGGTATGGAACCCTCAAAATGTATTTTATTGGCTGATTACTTTCCCAAAAACAGCGCGGTGAAATTTATATTTCTTTTATGAAAAATCAAAACATTATAAGCTATCTCAAATTCAGCAGAAAACCAACAGATTATACATATAAACACTACTAAATCATACCAAATTTTCAAAAATATCCGTCGGTTGGTTTTCAAGTTCTAGGTGGCTCCTCAATTCAGACGTTTGAATTGAAGAGCCACATTAATCGTCCGGTAACTTTTTAAGGGGAGCACTACAAATTTCAGGATCGGGCTTACAATATTGGCTAATTTACTACTAAATATTGCTACCCGCGTTTACACGGTTCCTCAAATCACATGGAGACGAAAACAAGGTAGAACGTACGGGGCTGAGAAAGTGGAAAACACAAATGAATAAAAACATATATTTAGAGATGAAAAAATAGAAGACATTGAAGTATTACAGAAACTCAAACTGTAGTATAACGATAGTGTAAGTAGTGATAAGAGCACACAAGTGCAACGACAGCATGGCGTCTATGATGAATAGGCCACAAGCGTGCATTTTCTTGAACGAAGTTTTTTTAACTCGTTGGATATTCCTGCAGACTCTTTTTTGCGTATCTGTAAAACATAATGATTCAAAGATAATCATTTTATAATTAACTAAATCATTTTTAGGAACCGTAGTTAATTATTTAAAAAAAATCGTTCCCCAATTTTATGGATTACTTACCTGAGCATCGGCTTGAATTTGCTAGTTGTATGCAAGTACTCTGGACTTCTCTCATAGCCGAGAAGAATCTCTCATTCTCCACGGTCAAAAATATGATCAGGAACATGTTCTTTATAATCCACGTTAGAGATATAAACGATAATATAGCAAACTGCAACAGAATACTAAAAGGATAAGTTCCCATTTATTATAAAAAATTAGAATCTTTTCAAAGAGAATGTGAAATAGCAAAAACTTAATACTAACACAAGAACAAATTGCATAATATATTTCAAATAAATAATTAATTTCAATGACTTTTTAAATGTCTTGTAACATAGCAGAAGTCGTTAAAGATTTTAAAGTATAACTTCTGAAATATTATATGGATCAGAATTACGGTAAAGTGGTCGAACAAATTACTCTCACACTAATGTCACTCCCAGCAGTTACTTTTTTCATCTCTATTCGGACCAATATGGAAATCAAAGATTTTGAGGTGGTTGTCAAAACTCAACCCAAGGTCTTCGATTAAAACTCGTATAACAGCGCTATAACACTATATTATAGATCAACCACAAAACAGAATTTCAACAAAAAATATGAAAATTCAAAACTACTTATGCTTTCAACGGTAACGAAACCATACCGCGATCTAACTCGACGCCAACGCCATCTAGTTAGAAAACAGGTACTAAATATGCACAATCTTACTTACTATAACTAAAATGATTACATTAAATATGATATGGTTTGACATTCCGCCCACCAAGGACATGCTCGAAAGAGTTGTCCTTCAAATTGAAGCCACCCACCATGAGGTCAAGGGAGCTATAAAATCATAAAGGAAAACAAAACAAAATAAAATAAAAAAAAACTATATCAATCACTGGTTGGCAATACGCAGAGTTTACAAATTGGTCTTTTAAATGCGGAACCATTACACTTTATGGTCACCACTCGTGTGAGTCCGTCCGAACCAGGATGCTTTTCTAAAACCCTACCCAGTAACCATTTGCCTGGAGGTAGGTTGTCCTCTTTTACAAGGACAATGTCGCCGATATTCGGCTCTGTTTCTTTTTCCGACCATTTATAACGCTGTAGCATTGAACTTAAAAATTCTCTAGACCATCGTCTCCAGAAATCTTGGGTCATTTTTTGTAAAAGTTGCCATCGCCTCAACGTGCCCACAGCGCTATGCTCATAATTACGTTCCGGCACAAGAACTAGAGGTTCCCCGATTAAAAAATGACCGGGTGTAAGCGGCATTAGATCATCAGGGGTTTGAGGACTGTGAGAAATCGGTCTTGAATTGAGGCAAGCCTCAATCTGCACAAGTAACGTGGCCATTTCCTCGTAGGTAAGAGTGGAATCACCAATGACGCGCTTCATGTGGAATTTTGTTGACTTGATTCCGGCTTCCCAAAGTCCACCAAAATTTGGGGCATGGGGAGGGATAAAATGCCACTTAACACCTTTACAACTGAGCCAACTCCTAATTTCGTTAGCGATCGCTGATTGTTCAGCAGCGACTAATATCTGCAGTTCCTTAGCTGCGCCTACAAAATTTTTTCCATTGTCGCTCCAAATATCACTGCAATGGCCTCTTCTAGCGACAAATCTCTTGAAACCGGCTATAAAACCTTGAGAGGTAAGGTCACTAATGGCTTCGATGTGCACTGCTCGAGTGACCATGCACACAAATAGGCAGATGCACCCCTTGTAAGCTTTATTACCACGACCCTTAGATACCCTAATGTTAATCGGACCGGCGAAATCCACACCTGTATGCAAAAATGGCTTGGCTGGAGACACTCTACAGGTCGGCAATTGACCCATGAGTTGATTTTTAAACGTCGCCGAGTGCCGAACACATACTACACACTTACGCACGTAAGCTTTTACTAAATTTTTTGCAGATAGTATCCAGTATCGTGTGCGCAAATAGTTTAACATTAATGTTGGACCTCCGTGAAGAGTGGTTTTGTGAGCTTCGCTGACGAGCAGAGTAGCGAAGTGATGGCGCTGTGGAATTATAATAGGATGTTTCATGCTGACTGACAGTTGAGCCTTTTCAATTCTTCCTCCTACTCTTAAAATTCCTTGCTCATCCAATATAGGACATAAAGGTCGTAATTTGCTCTTCTTACTTACACTTCCTGTCTTCTTAATGGTTTCTATGTCTTCCTTAAATTCTTGTTCTTGACATTTTTTTATACAGATTTCCAGAGCGGCTGTCAGTTCCTCACTTGTCAGGTAAGTTTCTTTATGTTGCTTAAATCTTAAGAATCGTCTACAATATGCCACTACTCTAATCAATTTTTGAAATGATGAATATTTTGTCCACAGCCCATCTTCTACATTTGTTGTCACATGTGCTTTAACACCTTTCGATGATCTTTCTTCGAGTTTAGTTGACATCGAGTTTGGTTTGACGTAGTCAGTTGGTTCTTTCTTTAACCACAACGGACCGTGCTTCCACAGAGATGACTGTGAGAGTGCTGAAGGTGTCATACCTCTTGACGCGATATCTGCAGGGTTGTGTGTAGATTTCACATGTCCCCATTGAGGATTATCCAAACAACTCAGAATTTCAGACACCCTATTACCAACAAAGGTTGTCCAGCGGCTGGGATGATTACTAAGCCAAGCTAGAACAACAGTCGAGTCTGTCCAACAGTGTATACTGTCTTTAGGTATTACTAGTATCTCAGCTACCTCCACAATCAATTTGGCCAACAGAACAGCACCCATCAACTCAAGACGAGGAATTGACAGTTGCTTTATCGGAGCAACCTTGGTTTTTGCCGATATTAAATTAATTTTAATATTCCCGTCAGCGTCAATTATCCTTAAATACGTAACAGCTGCATACGCTACATTAGACGCGTCGCAAAAACCATGTAGTTCTACGACTGCATCGTCTTCTCTGGATTCTACCCATCTTGGTACATGAAACTCAGGTAAATTTTGTAGTTCCTTTTGATATGTTTGCCATTCTTTCAATAAGTCTTCAGGTAATCGATCATCCCAATCGATCCCGGCAAGCCATATCTTTTGAATCATTATTTTTGCCGGTATAACACAAGGCGCTACCCACCCTAAGGGGTCGAACAGTCGTGATATATCTGATATTACTTTTCGTTTTGTTACAGATGCAGGTTGCGGAAATGTTATTGAATATCTGAAACTATCAGATTCTCTATCCCAAGAAAGTCCTAGTATTTTAACCACCTCGTTTAATTTTATCTCTACTATTCCTTCCTGATTTGTACCTTCTCCCAATATTTCCTCAGCTAATTCCTTGTTATTTGTCATCCATTTCTGCAACGGAAACCCACCTTTTTCCATTAGTTTCTCCATTTCCCTGTGAATCCTTTTTCCTTCCTCTACAGTTTGACATCCTGACATATAATCATCTACATAAAATTCACTTTTTAATGTTTCAGATACCAGCGGAAACTCAGCTCCCTCATCGTGTGCTAGCTGCTGCAAAGACTTCACGGCCAGGTAAGGTGCGGATGCAGTGCCAAAGGTAACTGTTAACAACTCATACTCTTTTATTTCAGATGCAGGTTCACTCCGCCAAAGTAGTCTTTGGAAGTGTGTGTCTTCAGGAGCGACTTTGATCTGACGATACATTTTTACTATATCTGCACACAATACAATTGGATACGTACGCCATCTCATAATGATGTGACGTAATTCCGGTTGTATGGTAGGACCTACCATTAACATATCATTAAGGGATCCACCATTGGAACCTTTAGAAGAAGCGTCAAACACAACTCTGACCTTGGTAGAGGTCTTATCCTCGCGGATCACCGCGTGGTGAGGCAGATAGACTGCTTCTGACTGCTTAGTATCAGTTTCGCGACACACCATCTTCATGTGTCCAAGGTCAAGGTATTCTTGGATTACTTCGGTGTATTTTCTATTGATCTCATGATTTTTCTTGAAACGCTGTTCAAGTTGATGAAATCGTTTCTGTGCGATATCTTTGGTGTATCCGATTTTGCTTCGTGGATCTGATTCGCGAAATGGAAGCTTGACTACGTATCGCCCGGTAGCGTCACGTCGAGTAGTACGAGTGAAGAATTCTTCGCACTGCTCTTCTTCTTGGGTAAGTATCTTTTTCTTATTAGTAACATCAGATTCGATCTCCCAAAATTGTTTGAGCATGTCATTGTCACTGAGGTGTGAATGCATACTAACTATAACTTTGTGACAATTTGCTGAATTGAGATCGCAATCTGCGGGTGTTAATCCAGACAAAATCCATCCCAGGGTTGTATTTTGAGCAATTATGTGCCCTGGAGAGTGTTTGACTAAACCCTCTTTAAGAACTTGGCTGTAAACTTCTGCTCCAAACAAAACGTCGATTTTGTTTGGAGTGTGGTACTCTGGGTCCGCCAGAGTTATATCTTCTAGTTCAGGCCAAGTTGGTGTACATAGTTTAATTGAGGGAATCAACGTTGTAATTTTACTTAACACATATGCTCGAACTTGAATAATTGCATTTGGATCGTGACGTGAATGAATGGTTACGCAAACCATGAATCTAGAGGCAAAAGCGCCTTCATCACCTCCTATGCCTGAGACAATACTGTTATTTGGTATTTTCTTTAGTCCGAGCAATTGGACTGCTGACTCGGTTATGAAAGAGGCTTGGGATCCTTGATCCAATAACGCCCTCAGCAATTGTTTACGACCATTCTGAGTCTGTGCTTCGACTAGAGCGGTCGCTAATAAAACTCGATTTGGCACAACCTTTGTAGAAAAGTGTGTTGCTATGGTTGAAGACTCTGATTCTTTTGCCGTACCGGAAGCAGTTTGCAGTGTGGACACTGCTGATTTGACAGCTACTGCCTCTACCGGATGGCTATTGGGTGACGATGATCTTGAAGATGCCTTGGGGTGTAATAATGAGTGGTGTCTACGCTTGCAAACGTGACATGATGTTTTAGCACGACAATACTTAATTGAATGATTTGCGCCTAAACAATTGTAACACAAATTGTGAGTTCGGACAAACTCACTTCGAGTTTGGTAAGCTTCTTTACTAAACTGTTTACAATGACTTATATAATGATCTTGTTTACAGAATGGACATATAATTTGTACAGAGTTGGTACTATTTGATTTGACTGCGTGAAAAACCTTTGGTTTACTATCTGTGGACTTCTGCTTTGACTTGGATGTGTCTAAGTACTCCAAAGAGCGAAACCTAGACTCTAAAAATGTTTTAAATTCTTCAAAAGTTGGTAAATTTTCATCTGCACTAATTTTCAATTCCCACCACTTTCGCGATTCACTATCTAGCTTAGCGCTTATTATATAAATGACTATAACGTCCCATGATTTAACATCAATACCGAGAGTACTTAAGCCATGCAAACAATCCACAGTGGTATCCAATAATTCTTTAACCGCAGTTGATGACTCTGTTACATTTGATTGATTTATCAATCTTTTCAACATAGAATTAGACAAGTATCGTTTATTATTATAGCGTTTATTTAACATTTGCCAACATTCCTGATAATTTGTGGCTGTCACAGGAGTGTGACGCAACAATTGTTCTGGTTCACCCGATAAATGACCTTTCAAGTAATGCAGTTTTTGTACATCGTCAATTGAATCATTTTTGTGGATAAGCGATAAAAACAAATCACGGAATGAGGTCCACTCCGTATACTTGCCAGAGAAAGTAGGAATAACAACCTTAGGTAATTTTACATTCGAATACGTATTTGACGATGACTCTTTATCTACACTTGCCTTTGTAGGTGTTAGTTGTTTAATAGACTCTTTTAACTCGGATTTATAAGTTATATAAATATCCTCAGTATCATCATATGTCTCTGACGTAAAGTAATTATGTTTCAAATCTACTTTTTCTACTATGTTCCTGTGTGTTTTTATGAAATTAGACCACAGTTGTTCTAATGCTTCCAACCTGGTTTCTAAATAAGACATTGTTATCCGTTCCTTAGGAGATTTTTTATAATTTATTCTACCTTTTTCAATATTTCTCTTGTTATCTAGTTGCAAGTTAATTAATGAATCCATGACTATAAACTGCTATCAAACTATTGAATTAATTCACAAACAAAAACAAGTTGTAAAAGAACACAGAAATTTTACAAGTGTATTACTGATGAAATTATTCTAAGTCTATGACAACAGAAAGTTTTACAAGTGTAAAAACACTTGTAAAACTTTCTGTTGTCATGTGTTTTTAACTTTAAACTTTTTAGAAATTTGGGCATAGGTTCCCCGTCGGTTCACTTTTTTCATAAATATTCTAAGTCTAAACTACTACAATTATTCTAAGTTTTGATAATTACGTTAAATTTAGAGTTCCAAATCTTGATAACTTCACAAATAAAATTGTACTCACGGTTTTATTTTCTAAGTCCACAACACGTCACTCACTATTACTTCTCCGATTTATTTGTTGCTAACACCCGCTAGGGGGCGCGCAGTACGCTCAGCTTTGGTGCTCAGCTAGTTGGGATCCCACTTCCACTTATTCTAGATCCGGTTGTCCACACTCGGGATGTCCGGAGGCCCGCAGAACTCGCTGCGGTGGCGCCCTCTGCAGGCGACGTCCTCAGAAACACTCAGTCTCCGCGGTCGCGCCCTCTGCAGGTGACGCTAAAGCACTTCAGTGGCGATCCACCACTGCTTTCTATGCTGATACACAAAAACTCGGTGCGCAATATTACGCACTGATCCGGTTTCGAAGGACCATGTCAAAACTCAACCCAAGGTCTTCGATTAAAACTCGTATAACAGCGCTATAACACTATATTATAGATCAACCACAATACAGAATTTCAACAAAAAATATGAAAATTCACAACTACTTATGCTTTCAACGGTAACGAAACCATACCGCGATCTAACTCGACGCCAACGCCATCTAGTTAGAAAACAGGTACTAAATATGCACAATCTTACTTACTATAACTAAAATGATTACATTAAATATGATATGGTTTGACAGTGGTAATTATGATATAGAATAGAACCTGAAACAAAGAGTAGGCTACATTAATCAAAATATAAACTGGAAAAAGGCTTATTTTTTCTTCTTATCGATAGTAACATTTGCTGGGAAATATAAAATGCATACCAGTTGCTTAAAAGTCTTCTCAAATAGTTTATAGGCATCCAAGATTTCCAAATAAACGTCGAACATTGTATTCCAATAACTCTCGTTTTCTGGATTATAAATACATTCTGACATTTTAGCATTTTTCACCCAATATTTGAGAGGCTTCGTCAAGAGCTTCATGATTCTTGTAGCGTACAAAATATTCATGTCGAGGGTTAACCAAATCTCATTAGTGATAGTTAAGCCAAAACCCATAAAATCTATGACGAAATAGGAAAATAATATCCAAGCAATATGATAAAAGTTCAGTGCTATAACAGAAATCCAGTTGGGGAATTTGAAACGTTTCAAACTTTTGTTAATTTTGAGTTTTGTATAGATAGCTTGAATTTTCATGACAAACAGCACGTTGTTGTACTTTTGAATAATATTGGTGCTGCAGTTCAAAACATTGGTCATGATAACCACAAGAAAGACATATATTTTAGCTAAATGTTGGATATATTTGAAACCGTTTACATCGTCTGAGAATGTAAATCCAAAATGTAGAATAATATCAGCCACAGGTTAGTATAAACAAGGCGAAAACAGAAACAATGTTGTAGAAATCACTATTTGTCGAGATGATGTTGTTCTGGATCTTGTACTTAGCACAAAAGGACATAGCTTGCATCATGTTTATAGGCTTTAATACTGATTGCAAGTCTTTTCCAAGTAAATTTTCAGGTGTTGAGGCATTATTTTCAATAGTTGTGGTCGGTTCTGTTTCTAAAATAATGTCGTCTTCTTTTAATTCTCCCCCTTCTCCGTCAGATGGAGACACACGAGAAGAATATGAAGCCATGACTGCTTTGAAGCGTACTTGAATCTTAATTGGAGTGTGCATTTGTCAATCGATAGATTTTTAATTTTTGTAAGATATATTTACATAACTTCGTTCAATGGAATTTAATGTAACACAACACGTGTAAAATATTTCTTAGAAGCCGAACTCTGGCATGCTTCAAAACCATTTTAATAATGCTTCCAACAAAGCCATATATAGCTCAAACGCTCAAATTAGTTTTGTGAACGAACATTACTTTTTAACCGACTTCAAAAAAGGAGGAGGTTCTCAATTCGTCTGTCGTAAATATTTTTTTCAAAACTCGTTGTTCCAAGTTCGATATTATATTACTATAATAGAAATACAAGTTTAAAAAAAATACCTTCCTTGCTACTTACGTAGCATAGCATAGGCATAGTAAATTTTATGTTGTAGGAAATCTTTATTTTATGCTTTTAAATTATTTGCCTTGTAACTAACTTGTATTAGTTTATTTTTTTATTCATCTCACTTTTAAATTACGAATATGGGTAGACCTAGTAAGGCACCTAGGAACGCGGAAATGACGGCTAGACGAAAGTCGGGAACGTTTAAAAAAAATAGTACCAGAAATATTGAGAAAAAAAAATTAAAGTCCACAGGAGCATGAAAATAGATCGTAAGGTGCTTATGTATCATATAAATTAAAGAATGAAAGTCAAGACGAGCGAGATCATCGATTTACTATGATTCACGATAATTTAAGTAATGAATTTGATGAACACAGTGCACGTGGACTTAGTTTAATCCATGAGCGATTGAAAAGCAAAACGATTAAGCGCATTCCGTAATTATTCATCACAGAGGATGCTTATGAAACCCCAGAAGAAAGCGCTAGTTGTTTAATAATTCTAAAGCAGCAAGCATATCGTTTAAGAAATATATCCTGAGTAGAACAATTTCAAAAAGCAATTGACGTTTTTGCAGATGGACCATGTGCCGTATGCAATAAATTACTTTACCCCCAACAGCGTGTTAATTTGCAGATTGCAGCTTATATTTTTACGGCTGGAATTAGTTTCAGCAACCTAGATGGCGACGTGCCTCGATGATCAAACACTACTAAAAACGAAAAATTCCGCCGCAAACTTAATGGAATAAGTTGGTTTTTGCTACACTGATGATTTTACATTCTGTGATTACTTCCTCACACATTGACTTATTAATTAAAAAAAAAATATAGGAAAATCGTCTACTTTTACAATGTTTGTAAATATGTGAGCACCATGTATCTATCACATAATTAAATTATCTGTCGTTGCTTCATTTTTAATTCTTTTTACCTATTGTTGTATAGTAATTTTATTCTAGGTGCATCGTCTTCACATATAATTATTTAACTAATGTACGTACTTATATAAACTTTTGTAAAACATTTTAAAAGAGTAACGGTGGAGTTTCTTGCTCATTCTTCTCCATACGAAAACTTCCTTTTGGAAGGGGCGACTAGAATCAATTATCTCTACATAAAAATAGTTTTTCAGTTTCGGAGAAATTGGCTAATTCATATGGTACAGTCAAAGTCAAATCATTTATTTCAAATAGGCCCATGTATGGTACTTTTGAACGTCAAAATTTACAAAATAATAATATTATTTTGTAAATTTTGACGTTCAAAAGTAAACTATTTTTATGTAGAGTAGTGTTATTTATTAAAATAGTGAAACTACATCCGTTTCAGCCAAGATTGGTGTAGAGGTCAAGTTGTTTTATTTGCTCAAGATCATTGAGCTTGTATAACAAGTACCACTTCCCCCTAACCACGTTGGATTAATCCTTGTTGTAGAAAGTTTCGAAAATGTACGACGTTCCAAGGAATTTGAAATTTCTGGTTGATACAAATACATTAAAGTTTGCTGTATTTTTTTATTTGTGCATTCAGTCTTGATACAGGTTCATGTTTTTTTGTACCATTAAACCAGAAATGGTTTGTATTAGAACTCACATTCGCTATAAGAACACTCCTTAATCACTTAAATATTTATATTCATTTATACCAGAGGTTCCCATTTTTTTTTCTCGTAGACCACTTTCAAAATTTTCCTGGTTTCAGTGGACCCGCTGCTGCTACATTTCTACCATATTCCCAATTTTTCTTTCACGCCAACGTAGACCCGTCGATCTCTTAAAAAAATCCCTAATAAAACCAATCCATAAGAAAAACATAAAAACTGACCAAAACAATTATCGCCCCATTGTTCTCTTACCTACAGCTTCAAAAATATTTGAAAAAGCCACGTGCAATCGAGTTTACGCATTGTGTGAAAAGTATAACATATTAAACGACTGTCAATATAGTTTTCGCAAAAATCGATCCACATTATTAGCAGAGTACAAGTTTTTCCAAGAAGCCATTAATAATAAAAAATATGCAGTTGGATTACTGCTTGATATGAGAAAAGCTAATGATAAAGTACAGTTTGGGATATTATTAAATAAATTATATAGCATAGGAATCCGCGACAAAATAATGTTATGATTGGTTCTCATCCTATTTAAAACATAGAGAACAACTGGTGGAAATAGAATTTTACAACCACAGAACAAATGAAATAGATTTAATCCGATCCGAAAATGAACTAATCAACGCTTCTATCCCACAAGGTAGTGTAATAGGATGTTTTCCATTCCTTGTGTACATCAATGACCTTCCTAACAATATTAATGAAGCATGTGTCTTATTCGCAGATGACTTATCAATATTCACCTCGTGTGAATTTAACATAAATTTAAATGAAAAATTAAACTCTGTGCTTAACGCCACAATAAATTGGATAATCGAGCATAATCTTGAAATTAACTACATTAAGACAAAAATAATAACATTTAACCCCTGTCAAAAAATACCCACAAATATAAATTTCAGCATCAATGGGTCAATTTTAGAAGTTTTTAACAAATTCACTCTATTAGGACCAGTCCTAATAGAGTATTAGGACCAGTTCTAATAGAGTGAATCTTTTAAAAACTAGAAATTTCCAATTAATATGTGAGTCTATATCTAGATACAGACTCACATATTAATTGGAAATTTCACATTAAAAAGTAAGAACTAAACTATAAACATTTTCTTATGCCCTCCGCGAGATCAAAAAAACTACAGATCTTAAAACTACTCTAGTCTACCTATTACACATATGCCTATGCCTGGCTCAAATATGGAGTCATCCTATGGGGTAATAGTACAGACGCACCCACATTATTTACTTTACAGAAGAAATTGATTAGAATCTAAGTAAATATTCAAGAAACATTACTTAAATCACTGTATTTACACAGATTTTTTTTGCTAACTTTATAGTCCATGCCAAATTGAATCTTAAGCCTAATATCAACAACATAATAGTCGAAATGAGCTGGCTCATTCACTAATGACCCAAGCGATAGGTACGGAAGAATAGGCGCCCGCATTCCAACGCCTAGTTTATTTAATAAATTATTTCAATTTATTTTATTTATTTACTTTTAAATTTTTTGCTTGAGTAATTTTATTTGCCACAAAATTAAAAACAACATTCCTCTGCCGGGGTTTGAACTTACGACAAGAAGTTTAAAAGTCGTTATTTATGCCAGGTGCTTTCACCGACCGGCTATGGGATCCATAGTTACTATGTTGAAATATTGGAACTAATTCAATTATGATTACTATATATTGGTATATTAGTTATTGGTATATGTAAGTATATCATACGCACACAAACAGTTTAGCGTACCGGACCGACCGACTCATTCATTTACGAACACAGTGACAATAACCCGTGTGTGTGAACATGAACTTTGACACCAATTATCTCAAAATATTACTGAGGCATTAAGTTTACAAATTATGAAAAGACATGTTCATTTAATCAGCTATCTATCGAGGTACAAAAGTTCAAAAAATATTTAGAGGTGCCGATGAAACAGCCGATAATGCTGGCAAAGGTCGAATTTGCAATGTGTTGAAATATAAAAAAAATTGTGTGATAATGGAATTAAATAACTGGTTTATCCCACTACTTTCTAAACTACCACCAGTCCATTACACGTTAGGCATCCAGGTCGTCATGATCAGATCATAAATTGCGAAACGGCTTTGGAGTTTTTATCATGACTCACGGTCTACTCGCTGGTCACGGTTCACTTGTAGCTTAGTTTGCGTGTATTTAGACATCCAGCGCACGTACATATTCTAATAGTTTGATATACGTCGACTTCTGAGACTTTAGAATAAATCCTTTATTTATCATGAAAATAGCGTTAGTACAGCAGTGATAGCCTAGCGGTGTGATCGTTGGAATGCCAAGTACACACGCACCTTTTCGGATTCATGTGCGTATTGTATAATTATAACTTGCTTAAAAAACGATGAAGGGAAACATCGTGAAGAAAACGGCATGCCTGAGAAATATTTCTCGACGGCATGTGAAGCCAAGTCAGAGGCCCATGGGCGGCTTTAAAACTCTGACACCAGGTTAATCACTAACCACACGAAAAGAAGAAGCATTTGCTTCAGAAATATTCTCAGAATGCGTCATAAAATATTAATTCTTTAAAATATGAAATGAAGGGCCTTCATTGCTAATTTAATTGAAAGCTAATACATTGAAAAAGCTTTATATGTAATCAAGAAATATCGCGGGGCCCATAGTCAATGATGACGAAAAAAAAAACGTCTGCGGTTGGGAGACCCCCGTCAGGAACGAAGTTCTTTCTCACGTATGATTTAAAATGAAAACAAAATTTTTCAGGCGTCATCTTGAATTTACATTTTGACCCCATCTTGGGTTTACATTTGACCTCACTATTGGCTTTAGCACCCTTGAAAAGTATGAAAACCATACTTGACTTTTTGACTTTTTAACCATCTTTTCTTTTTGGATATTGGCATTTTGTAGCTATCAGAATTTTATTTTATTTTAGCAGTTTTTTCGAAGTATTGAAAATCGGAATGGTGTTTTTCGGACTGAGAACCCATAGAGTATTTGATTCTTCGAACTTCGAAAATCGGAAAACAAACAAACGACTTTTGGTAAAATAATTTTCGTGATTTTTAATAATAGACATTATAATTCTTAGGTATTATGAAATTCGGACATTCGAAAATCGAAAAATCGAAATTCGGAATAAAATATTTCAGAGTATTTGGGTGTACCCATTAAAAATACTGATGAAACACTACTATCAAAATCTTAACATCGATAGCACCAAAACTTAAAAGCCATATTGCCGCATCACTAAAACAAAGATAATTTCTAGCAGCAAAACACAATCACAACACAACATCTTTAGCAAAATTTACGACTATTTCCTGGAAAGTAAACTAGATAACATTTTCTCAATAATTTTATTTATGTTATAATAAAATCAATATCATTTTCAAAAAAAATGTTTAATGCCACAAACATTATTTTAATTTATTTAGGAAACTAACAGAAGCAACAAATCTAAAGTTATGATATGATAATGATTACAAAAAGGCATAGGAGAGCAGCACAACGATATAATTAGTGAGAAGACTCATTAGATTTAATACTAACGCAGCATCAACGTTGACTAAACCACACGCATGTATCTTTCTGAATGCTGCTCGATGTAATCGTTGTACATTCCGGACCAGCTTTTTCACTTCACCTGAGAAAATGGCGTGATTATAATTAACTGCGCCCCGCAGTTTCACACGCGTAAGTCTCGATCCCGTAGGAATATCGGGATAATAAGAATCCTATTTCCTAATCCAGGTCATGGTCTACCCATGTGCCAAATTTCGTCCAAATCCGTTCAGCTGTTTAAGCGTGAAAGTGTAACAAACAAACAAACTCACTTTCGCATTTATAATATTATGTATAATAATGATATAATTGCTAAATATATATTATATAATATAGTTAGGATTATCATATTACAGACATATCTAGATCGTGATTGATTGCGTCATGTGCGAACAGACATTGAAATATTAGTCTTGTGACATTCTGGCCACTCATGAGGGATTTGAGTTTATAACTGGTTACTTTTCAGTACCCTCGTGGACAACGGGCCTTATTTCAAGTAGAAAATTTTGTGGACGCATAGACGTCAAGAGACTTAACCCGCTACTTACCTAATGTAAACGTAATTCACAGCCCTTACAGGTAAATATCACCTTTCATTTTTAACTTACTAACATCAACATTTTTGTTACCTGTACAATTCGAGCTCAAAATAATGGCGCAACAATCTTGAACTTTTTCCAGAGCCCTGTAGAATTTCTCACAATACTGACATAATATTACTTGCATTGTGAAATTCTTCATCGACCAAAAATATACGTATAACGATGTGAGCACTGCAATTTCCTATAACAAAACTTAGAAAGTAGATACACCCACATTAATATGATACTCCTCACGCGAGTTCAATCATATCGACAGTCCGTTGAAACCGCCTGCAGTGATAGTAGCCACTGCATAGGTAATCAGCCTATAATCTTCCTACTACTGGGACACAAGCCTCTCTATGATTGGTAGGGGGCCGTAATCCACCACGTGGGTCCAGAGCTGGTGATGATAATGATGATAATAAATAATTTATCTGTAGTAAAACACAATATTAAATTTTTTGCAAACTATACGGTACTGGAATAGTATGTATTTTCTAATGAATTGTATTAAAACAAAGAAAAGTGTCAAAAAATACGAATGAAAAAGTTTTGAGACACTACGAACTACGAACTCGCGACAGAAAAGAAAACTGCACTTGACTGCACTACATAAAAGAAGTGGAACACATTTTTTTTCAATACTTACGAAATCATTGTTTTTCATGCCCACTTTTATAATTTCAAGTACTACTTGAAAATAAACTAAAAAGTGAATGAACACTTCTACGGTGTAGTAAAGTATCTGAAATTGATAAAGCAATAATTTTATATTACAAAATTGAAACTTATTCTGAGTTTTTTCGCATTTTTTAATATTTCTTAACAACATTTTTTTTTTAGAAGAGATATGTAGATATATTAAACTCCGAATGTTACTTCTACATAGGAATGGATAAAATTTTAATTGACCATGCATTCTAAATAACAAAATACATAAAAACTTACTATTAATAGTACTTACTATTTTTTGAAAACACACTTTATAGATCTCATAACATTCCAATATATCAACGTAAGCATCAAACATTCGTTTGATTTCATCCACATCTTCAATTTCTTGCGAATTGTATGCACGAGTATTCCATAAAATGACTTTATCTTCCAAAAGTTTCAGCAGTCGCATGGCATAAATGTGATTGAAATCAAAACTAACCAAAGAATAACAACTCAAAATGTAGATGTAAGGCAAATCTAGTTTTAAACTGCAACTGATGAAAATGATAGCAAAGAAGCTACCAGCTACAAAAATACTAAACCAGTTCCAAAACGTGAAGCGATTGGATTTGTTTCTATCATTAAGGAAGATGTTAATGTTTTGAAAAATTAAGACGAAAGAAATGTATCTTTTCGTTTTGTAAACGCCACTGATGAAGTTCATGGCAAGTCCGAGGCTATAGTAGGCGCAATCAAACAGAGAGAGCACATACTGTACAAAAAGATAATCTTCCGCGGCTTTATGAATATACAGAATGTAAAGACGATGAAAAAATGCATAAATAAATATGCCAGTTCCGATCAACGACACTAAATTATGTATGAGCCCAATTGGACCAATACGATTGTTTTTGATACGATATTTTGGGCAGAACATAATATTTTGCATCAGATTCAAAGGCAGTAACATCGACTGTACGTCTTTGTCAACTAGGTTATTCGAAAGAATTTTTGGTCGATTTTCCCCGATATCAATTTTGTTCGGCATGTCTATGAACATTGTTTTCGGTAGCTTTTTTGAACTTGAACTGATAATATAACAATCGATGGTCACTCGCTCGTCCATCACTTAATACTCGTTTGTATTCAATAATTAAAGGGTACTCTAACTAATATGTTTGACAAATATGACCTCTTGTTCAGGATAAAAGACATCACGGCTGAAAACGAATTATTCGGTTACTAATATACTATTTCTACATTCTAAAACAATTTAATCAACAATGGTTAAGATGCTCAAACATGTACCTTGGTTTAAATTGAATATTTGCGTTTAGATCAGTAACTGTGGTAACTGTAGTATTAATCAGACAGAGCTGATTAATACTTGTACATTGTTAAAACACCAAAACCTTAAAAGAACCATGTTTGTGGCTATTTTAGAAATTAACTATTTTATGAAGGTGTTATGTACACTATTTTAGAAATCAATATTGGATGAAGGTGGTAAATGCTTAATATTTTTATAGAAGTAAAAGTTCTACAGTGGAAGGAGTTATGTGGCATAATTTGCACTACACTTTAGTGAACGAAGGTGTTATGTGTTTAGTTCATTCCCGCACTTTAGTAAATCGATCGCACTTGCCCCTTGATGGTGCAAAAGAAAATTTAACTGGCAAATACAACATCAAAAAGGCTGATACGACAAAATCTTTGTAACAGAATTTAATTTATCTTTTGGATATCCAAAGAGTGATGATACTTGTGCAACTTGCGATGCTGGATTCAAATGAAGGACAGTTACGGTATTCGTCGATTACGTGATGGACCATCGATTTCGTACTGCTACTCGGATGGCTAACATATTATTAAGTGACATTGCCCACTTCCACATCGGAGTATATGTAAATAAGCAAAATTTCCATAACTGGGATGTCCATAACCCAAGACAAATGCATCAGGATCCTTTCCATCCTTCCAGATAAAACATATCCCGAAACAACAACTGACCGTGGCCACTTAGGTCACCAGACAGATAGATTTAAGCTCGTGTAAATTTTTCTTATGGGGATACTTAAAATCCGTTGTTTACAAAACAAATCCAAGCACTGTGACACAAAAAAAAATATTGGAGCCGAAGTCAGTAGGATTCCTCAGTCGCTCTGTAAACGCGTTTTTGAAAACATAGGTGTCCCCTTGTTTCGCAGACAGAAATTTCACAGAATTTCGTTTCGCAGAAAATGTTTCATGTAATATTTGGTCTTTGTATTTTTATTTCGAATATTATTGTTTTAAAGACTACTTACTTTAATGAAACATATTTCACAGAAACACAATTCAGTGAATTTTATAGTCACATTTTTTTATTTAACAAACTTATCAAACAGTAGAATTATTTTTTAACGAATATTGTGTGTTCGGTGTATTTTTCCATGGTATTTTATTTCAACGAAAATGTAAAAAATGGACGTTACGGTATCCATAATTTTATAAGGGTACATTGAACATCGAAAATTAAGCGTCGAATTAAAGTTGGATGAGAACTTAGGCTGCAAGAGCGAGCGAAGCGAGCTCAGAACTTGGGGCATCCCGTCTTGGATAGATTAGGTTAAAAGGGGGCGGGGTCTTTACACCCCACCACCCCTTTCGTGGTTTTTTTTTTAAACCACACAGAAATAGGAGCCCCGCCTAGTGGGGCTCCGTCGACTACGCTGACAAAAAAATATATATTTACCCTATAAAAATATAAAATATCGAAAATTAAGTGTCGAATTAAAGTCGGATGAGAACTTAGGCTGCAAGAGCGAGCGAAGCGAGCTCGGGACTTGGGGTAGCCCGACTCGGACAGGTTCGGTCAGGTCCGTTGGTTTTTTTTTTTTGAAAGCACAGAAATAGGGGTCCCGCGAAGCGGGTCTCCTTCAACTATACTGACTGAAAAAATTATATTTATCCTATAAAATACTATTGACTATTGAATGTTTGTCAAAGGTATGAATTGAAACGTTTAGAAACTGTCACTCGATAAAATGTTTTTCTTAATAATAAGTTTTAAACAATATGAGGATAAAGAATATTTGATTTGTTATTCTATGATATGAATATCGAAACATACAATTTTATTTGTAACATGTACAACTGAAAACATGCGTGCTAGACTCGAAGAGTATGTCAGGCTCGATGGCTGCCATTTTTAGAAAGTGGTTTTCAAAAAAATAAATCCGTTTTAGTTGTTTTTAAATTACAATAAACATACTTTGTATTAGAGGGGCTTTTTTTACAATATTTAGAACATTTTAATCTGCCATTGGATACCCTGTTTTTTCAAACTCAAAGCATTTATTTCAAATAGACCAATTACAGGCACTTTTGAATTGTTAAGGGGTCGGTAAGTCAGAAAGGTGAAGCTAGTTGCCCAATCGAAAATTTGATAACTGTACAAAAGACTTTAAAAAAACACCTAACCTAACCAAACCTAACAGTGTTCAACTGATCTTTGAAAAAGTATCTAAAACGCTTCAAATGACTGGCTGACTGGTTTCAAACTTGTGAAGGGTGAAGATGTCCTCCAAAAGTCATATAATAAATACATGTCAATAATTATGTTTATAATAATCCAGGAAAACATTTATTGTCTTTTTCAATTGCAAAATCGATGCGATTTTTTTGTAATAAAAAAAAGGTTTTCTGCAAATAGTTTGTTTATTATTTAACAAAAACCTTTTTTCTCTTTATTTTTCTTACTATATCTTACATAAAAAAAAAAATGATACTAAACAAATAACTAGACTCCCGAACTGAAACATAACTACAACAATAATGATAAATATCAATCACAATAGTAATGTTCAACTTAATAGTGAACGTAAATGTGCAACTTATTTTTATTACCAACTACCTACCTTATCACTTATCTATACTTACGTACCTAATCTTATCTATCCTAACAGTGATAAAAAGAAAGAAAAATATTTTATTTGGGACCCGCATAGGGAACTCAACAATAAAAAAAGTAGAATTAAAGTAAACAAAATCATGAAAACAATAACAATAGAAAAAAAGAACAATAATACTAATAAAATAGAGAAAACAAAAAAAGAGGAAAAAAATAACTGATCTCGGATTTTGAAGGAAACATGGAACTCCTCAATTATGAACAACGTTTGTTTAATTCTTGTGATTAGGTAATTGTACAAAAGATTAAAGGAAAACAGCTAGTCAGGTTAGACTAAAATAACCTAACCTAATTAAAGCTAAGAGTATCATTCACGCCCAATCTATTGCACGTTTACGTGGATATGAAAAACCTTATTTACTAAAATACCTAGTGCGTTTTTGGTAATGAGCATAATACAAAATATATTTTGATTTTAGATGGAACGTATATTGGTAAATTGGTGTATATTGGTAAAAGCACCAACTTTTATTTCAACGTCGATCATATAGCCATCTCAAGTTTCGGAACCTTTTAAAGCCGTTTTTATTGTAAGATCCTCCTTTTTCTATAGAAGATGAGTAAACTTTAAACCCTGTTCCTGATACCTCTTACGTGCAGAAAAACCTTAACAGGCAGAGAGAGCCTTTTGTAGCCATGAAAGGAGATCTTCCTCAATTTGAAGACTCTCCACATTTGTCAGAAGAGAACGTATTTCTGTTTGCGCTAGGGATCTATCATAGTAAGCTGCACCGAACATATTCACAATCGCCTTTACAATATCGACACCATGAGTTTAAAGATTTACCGATATGTGCAACTTATTGATGTGTAACATATTTCCTCTCGCTTTCTTGTAATCTGTGGGAGTGAGTTCGTGAAAAGTGACGGAAATGTGTAACAGGAAGCCGGGGAAGCGTGTGCTATTTGATTTGACCAATGAGCGCGCGCGATGCTATAGTTGAGCGGCCCACCACCTGTGAGACTGCAGCTGTCCGCTGCCTTCCTGTGTGAGCTCCCTCTGACCATGACAAGCGTGTTGTTCGCGTAACACGTCAGGTCTACTCCCAGTTGGAACTCGCCCTTCAGCACCCAGTTGTAATCGGTGTTCCACAAGAGCGGGCTCAGGATCGAGCCATGTAGAACACCGAATGACATATCGCGTCGGCCCCCGCCGTCGTGTCCCCTTTAGGTGACACACCTTTCCGCCAAACCTAACTTAACACAAGCTAACCTAACTTTACCTAACAGTGATCAACTGATCCTGGATTATTAAGATATTAACATGACACTGCTCAAAGGTGAACAGTTTACCATATTCTTATTATTTGGTAATTGTACAAAATATCAAAGAAAATAGCTGGTTAGGTTAGGCTAACCTAACTTAGAACCTGAACAAGGTTTCAGAGAAAGAAAAAAAAAAGATCCCTGGTAAAAGAAAGGTCGTCATGAATGAGGACCATAGTTAGGTTGCTATATTCTGTTCCTCTTAATTGCAAACTAAGAAAATATTTAAATGTAAAATAATGCTAATTTTGAATAAAAAAGTAATATTCCAGGTAAACCCCACATATTCGATGAAAAATCTAACCCACCAGACGCTTCGAATGACACTAGTTTCAAACTTGTTGGAGGGTGGGGATGTTTCTTCCCATTATCCTTTCTATCGACATATCAATAGGTAGTAACTACGTATTGTCTCTACGTGCAATGTTTGTTGACGCACCTATTTACCTACATATTTTATAATAGTAAATTAGCATAGAAATGAATGATTTGAACGGGATTTTTTATCATCTATTTGCGTCTACGGTTCTTAAATGAAACTTCTTTAACCCAAAAGCTTTGAACCCAAAAGGCTGTCACGTTCTGCTTGAACCCAAAAGGTTGCCACGTTAATCGTGGCATCGATAGCGTTATCTAAATCGTCAACGTGTAGGTATGGTCGTTCACTTGGGAAAGGAAACCAAAAAATAATTACATATCTCATAATTACAATTTTATAGAAAATTACATTGCAGCAGAACAATCACAAAATTAGTGGTGACATTTATGAAAGATATTGGTAACGTTGCGTCAATGTAGAACAAGCCACACGTAGTCATCCTACAAAACGTTCGATTTGTCCGTAAAACGTTCTTGTAAAGATATTTTTGACTTTCTGTAAAAAAAAAAAAAAACAAAATCTGATTTCAAAGTATGAAGGAGGAATAAGTATTTGGTGTGTTTTGTGAACCTTTTTTTTTGAGTATGATAAACTATGAAGATGTGGCATGTACGAACAACGAAATATTTCTGACTTCACAAAAGTCTTACAAAACGTAATCAAAGTTTTCCGTGAAATCTGCATAATACCCATACAACCTCGGCATTACCCATCCGCCATTAACCCACCAGATACAAAACTCTTCAGATCAGAGCATCCTTCTTTTCAATGAGGGATGGAGGAAGTTTTCGTGATCCTTCCCTATTAAAACATAATTCTTACTTGGACAGTGTCTATTTCTTAAAAGCTGTGAACACGCCATCACTGCATCGTCAACAGTGGTATAGAACTTCTCACAGTATATACCGAGTGTAAATACTAGAACCATGTTCTTTTTAATCCATAAAAATATCATAGAAACGTGAAGCACTGACTGAAAATTAAAAATGATAATTTTGATTTAACAAAATTTAAAATAGGTATAAAAAAGAAAATCAACCGACTGCCAGAAAAAAAAACACAGCAAAGTAAAAAATTTCTTTGGATTTGGATTGAATTGATTGATATTGGAAAAAATCGTGTTCATGATTTCAGAACTGCAAATGAAATCTAAACAAATTTTCTCAAACATGCTTGGAAATTCGAACATTATTTTGACAACCTTCTTCGAGATAAAGGCGGGGAGCAATGTTACTATGCAAATTCATATCTGTCCTGTTTAGCGGCCAAATAAATTACTATGAATGTAATAACTGTCGTTTTATTTAAAAATGGAACTATATTTTTACTAACATAACAAAGATTTTATTTAAATTTCGTATTCGTATCGTTTCGTTTTCACATTGATCAATGCCCTAATTGGCGGCCGCGACAGTAATGTACTTTAAAGGTGTACTTACTTGGTATTTCAATTCTGTAGATTTTTTCAGTACAGAGCATATTATGTTGAAATAATAGAGATTACGGTAAAACATGCCAAACGTGTGACAGTCAGTTTTGCAGCGATTCGTTTCTGTCACTAACTTTTGTAGCACAACATATTGACTTTTCGGAATCTTTGTTTTTTTTTCGGAAGTTTAGTTTGTTTTTTTTTGGAAATTTAGTATTATAGTCAACCACAGATTTTCGGAAGTTAATTTGTATTTCGAAAGCTTTAATATTTCCCTTTATTTATTGCCTTTATAGGTAAGGGTTTATGTGAAATATTCACGTACATACCAAAACTTGGAAAATTCTCTTATACAAATCGTAAGCTTTCAAGATACTTTCGTATATCTCAAATAATTTCAGACAGTGTTCATCGTTTTCCTGTTCATTATTCATCGTTAGAACTTCTTTAATCCACTCGTCTAGGTATTTACTTAACAGTAATATAATTCTGGTGGCTATAATTAAATTAATTTCCAAAGCGAAAAAAAGTATTCCACAAATATTGTCAAGAATTAAGTCAAGGATGTGGGGGTAGTAATGCGTTAAATAATACATAGTGTACATACAGATATCAAGAAAGATAATAGTAACTATTGAGATCCAATTCCAAACGATAAAACTCAGGACACTTTTACTAAAATCAATGCTCCTGTGTATAGTTTGGATTTTCAAAATAAGTAAGACGTTGTTGTCCTTATGCACTATGTCCAAAATGAACATAATTGTAAACCAGACCAAAAATACGATCAAGTAGACAACAGTTAACAGTGACAAAGAGTCTTTTTCTAAAACTGAAATATTTTTATTATTATATCTGACATCTACGATGACCATTCGATAGATACACGACATGTTCAAAAATAACACACAGCAGAACGAAAGTATACGGCTTAATTTGCTATTTGGATAAATATAACCACGTCGTATATTATATTTTGGATTTAATAACAGATTGAGTGCAAAGTTAAAAGAATACACTATTCGTTGAATATCTTTTTCCAGTCGATTGTTGAGTAACTCTTTGGAAAAGTTTTCTGGATCGATATTTTGTTTTTTGAACATTTTTTTAAATTTCAACTTGATCCTGTCCATTGTTAGATGACTAATGACTCTATAATACTATGATAATGTAGAGACCAAACGGCACCGAAATAAAATTGCGTTTAAATATTTATGAAGTGATCGTATCGATAGTCACAGTTAAAGTTTAGTTAGTAATTGTTGTAATACATTAGTGAGTATTTTTTTTTACTCGGGCCATTACAAGCGCAGCGTTAAGAGTCGTAAATTATTTATATCGGACCTATCGAGAGGTCAATGGCATAATAGCCAAGAACCTCGACTAACACCTGAGGAGGCTCTTGTTCACCAAGGAGAGTGGAACCAGCGAGATGTCGTGCGGTGTCCCACAGGGATCGGTCCTGGGGCCGCATCTGTGGGACATTGGATACGACTGGGTGCTGCGCGCCGCCCTCCCTAGCGGCGTCAGCGTCATTTGTTACGCTGACGACACGCTGGTCCTGGCGCAGGGGAGGTCATACCAGGCGGCGGCCGACTTAGCGACACGCGGGGTTGCGACAATCGTCGACAGAATCCGGCAGCTGGGACTCGAGGTGGCCTTGCACAAGTCCGAGACCATGAGTTTTCATGGAACTCGGAATGCGCCACCGTCGGGTTCCCAGGTGATGGCGGGAGGGGTTCACATCGGCGTCGAGTCGACGATGAAGTATCTAGGACTCGTCCTCGACAGCCGGTGGAATTTCGTCGAACACTTCCGACGTTTGGCTCCCAGACTGGAGCGGGCCGGGGCTGCGTTGAAGCGGCTCCTGCCCAATCTAGGGGAACCAAACGCCTCCTGCCGGAGGCTTTACGCGGGGGTCGTGCGGTCCGTGGCCCTTTACGGAGCGCCGGTGTGGGCGCGTTTACTAAGGCTGCGGCCAGCCCGCCGGTTGAACGCGTCCCAGAGGGTCATGGCCATCCGGCTGGCCCGAGGATACCGCACGGGGTTACCGCCATGGGATCTTGAGGCAAAGGTCCTCGCGCACATGTGGGAGTTGCGCGAGGAGGCGAAACGCCGGGGCTTAACTCCGCTGCCGCGAGAAATCACGGCACAGCGGACAGAGCTCCGGCGGGATCTCATGGCGTCATGGAGAGTGCGATTGTCGCAACCCAGCGCTGGGCATGCCACAATTGCGGTCGACGGCGCGTTGTGTTCCACGCGCGCCTCAAAGAGATGTCAGCAGAATTGACGGGGTCCGCTAGGGCCGATGCCTGCCGAGGTTGCGAAGAAAACCGAAAGGGAGATCGTGGCCCCCGGCAACAGGGCAACCGAAGGAACACGGGTGGGTTTTAGTCAGTAAGAGTCTGACACACCCTCCCGCTCCGCCCAGAGCGGGAGAAGTTATTTGATGATTTCCCACCCAAAAAAAGAAAAGGAGGCTCTCGTTAGGCAGCTGGATCAAGGGCTTGATCCAGAAAGCGGTACTTCTGGACTCCTCTCTCAGGAGTCCTGACTACCAGTAGGTGCCATAGTCCTTCCATAGTTTTAGGTAACCAGCCCACTTTAGACATCCAAACCTCGAGTTCAATATTTTAGTTTTCCTATCCTACAACAGTCTTACACCAACCGGGGGTTGTCCTTTGGTACTTTCATAGTGTGTATAGGGATAATCGTCGGTTGGTGCCTCAAACAAAAAGCATTTATTTCAAATAAACCAATTACAAATAATGTTCAACTGTCAAGGGGTCAGTAAGTTAGGCACACCACAATTGCGGCGATAAGACCCCTCTTTGAGGAGTGGCTAGAGAGGCGCCACGGCGTCCTCACCTTCCGCCTCACGCAGGTCCTCACGGGACACGGCTGTTTCGGGAGGTTCCTGCATAGGATAAGGCGGGAGGAAACGCCCGGGTGTCACCATTGTGTGGATCGCCCGGAGGACACGGTGGAGCATACGGTGGAGGTCTGCCCAGCTTGGGCGGGGCATCGCCGTGTCCTCGTGGAGGCGATCGGCGGCGGTGATCTCTCGCGTCCGTCCCTGGTTCAGGCCATGGTACGGAGCGAGAGGAAATGGGAGGCCATCACCTCCTTCTGCGAAGCGGTAATGCTCGCGAAGGAGGAGGCGGAACCCGTGAGGGAGAGGCAAATCTCGCGCCCTCACGCCCCTAACCGCCGCAGGAGGAGACGCCCAGGGCGTCGGGAATCGCGGGGCGATTTCCGGCTACCGTAGGCGCGGGCTTGCGGGCGGTGAGCAATGCGTGGCTCACCGTCCGATAAGGACCAAGCCTGGGTCGACGGCGCGTTGTGTTCCACGCGCGCCTCAAAGAGATGTCAGCAGAATTGAAGGGGTCCACTAGGGCCGATGCCTGCCGGGGTTGCGAAGATAACCGAAAGGGAGATCGTGGCCCCCGGCAACAGGGCAACCGAAGGAACACGGGTGGGTTTTAGTCAGTAAGAGTCTGACACGCCCTCCCGCTCCGCCCAGAGCGGGAGAAGTTATTTATGATTTCCAACCCAAAAAAAAAAGGGGTCAGTTAGTCGGACAGACGAAGCTAATTCTCCATTCCAAAGCGTAGTAGGTACTATAAAAGCCTTTTACCTGTATGGTTTTACCATGCTACCTTTATGAATATGTCGTGTCAATATAATGTCTATAGGAACAGCTAGTATAATATATATATATATATATATATATAAAAATTGAACAGGATTTTTGTCATCTTTATGCGTCGACGGTACTTAAATGAAACTTTTATTTAATGAGAGGGCCCAAAAGATTGCCACATTAATCGTGGCAACAGTAGCATTCTACAAATCGTCAACAGTGCATGTGTGGTTGGACATTTGGCAAAGAACATAAAAAAGACATTACATTTCTCATGATTACTATTTTACAGAAAATTACATTGCAGCATAACGATCACATAATGAATGGTGACTTTCATGAAAGATATTACTAATCTTGCGTTTAAGTAGAATAAGCCACACGTAGTCATCCTACTAAACGTTTGATTTGTACATATAATGTTCTTGCAAAGATATTTTTGACTTTCTGTAAAAAAACAAAACTAGATTTAAAATTGGGAAGGAGGAGTATGTACTTAGTGCGTTTTGCGAACCTTCTTTTGGATAATGATAAACTATGAAGATGTGGTGACATATTATACCGCCATAAACGAACTACGCAAGATTTCTGACGCTACACAAGATTTACATCGCGCAATCTAAGTTTACATATTCATCCCCGAAATCATGCATCTGGTAGTAACCCACTAGACACAACACTTGTCAGATGAGAGCATCCTCCCTTTTCAATGGGTGACGGAGGAAGTTTACACTCTTTTCCTTACCTATTAAAACAAATTCTTACTTGGACAGTGTCTATTTTTCATAAGCTGTAAACACGCCGTCTTTGCATCGTCTACAGTGGCATAGAACTTCTCACATTGTACACTGTACGTAAATATTAGAACCATATTCTTTGTTAGTCAAAAAAATATCACAGAAACGTGAAGCAATGTATGAAAAAAAAAAATGATTTTATAAAATTAAAAATATCCGCGTATACTAACAAAAATCTGAATAAGACAAACGAATTAGAACAATAAGTGATTTCCAGGTTTTAAAATTAAATTGAAATAAGTAATGCTTTGATTCTTGTAGTGTCCATGGACTATGTGACCAGAAAACTATACACCATTTATAGCCAAGAAAAATGTAAGACTGAGTGTGTCATTAAAAATAATAAAAATAATATGGCTCTGAAGCTGCATGTGCTGCGCTGACCCTAAATACAGTCAAGGTCCAGTGATCTTTTTCAATAAGAACATTTAAAGTTACTTTTGAAATTACAAGTCCCTTCTGAAAGATAGTTTCCTATGGATAAGATAAGATTAATAGTGATAAAAAATCGACTGCCTCGTTGGTCTAGTGGTCGCAAACTGCTGAGCATGAGGTCCTGGGTTCGATTCCCAGGTCGGGCAGTGGATGGATTTGGACCCGGTTGATGGCAATAAGCTTGTCCCCTATTACATGGGACTTAAAACATAACTGGTGAAATGTGGGTGAACCTGCTACAGGGTCACCTCTGCCCAACCCTTCGGGGAAACAAGGCGTGATGTTATGTTATGTAAAAAATCGAGTTCATGATTTCAGAACTGCATGTGATATTTAATAGTAGTTCTTGAAACTGTTGCATAATGAGGTGTATTCAATTCAATTTATTTAATCAAGTAACCATGACTCATTTGTTAGTAAACTTATCCTATGTTAGTAATTAAGATAATCTACATCCTAAACAAATTCCTGTACAATATACATAGCTGCAGTACTATCCGACGCTTCACCGCGGCTGCAGCATTCCATGGGAAATGGCGCAGCAGCGATTCACGTACGGACAGTCAGCCTGCTCGAAATTAGAGTCAGGATACTGTTTTTTCCGCATCAGGGATGTTCGTGAACGTAAATTTGTACGTCCGTGAACATACCTGATGGGCTGCAGTAGCGGGGCAGCCTCAACAGTACCCTGAACACGTTGTTGTATTGCACGCGGAGGGCATTGTACGATTTTTGAGCATATCTAGCCCACAGGCTGCTGATGTAAAACGTAGTCCAGTATGCTCTGAAAAGATTAATTTTAACGGTTACTGAACAACGAGAAAACCTACGAGCCAGCATGTTCGCTCTAATCGACAAGCCCCTCCGCGCCCGTTCTATATTGTCAACGTCCCTAAGATCAGGAGTAAGATATGTAATCTTGTATGCCCACTCTAATGGCATACCATTAAGGTAAACTGGTGGTACATAAACAGGATACCTACCCCTGGCCACAAAGACCATGTATTCGTATAACTTTGATCTTATATACGTATGTAGTAGGTTCAATCCCAATGTATGAGAGTAGATAAAGTAGTATATGAAACTGCACATAACTAGATATTAAAACAGTGGTGTGATAATAATAGTAGTTTATGAAACTGTTGCATTTTTCATAAACTACTATTATTGGTATGCTTTCTTGGTATTTCAATTCTGTCGATTTTTTCAGCATAGAGCATATTAAGTTGAAATAATACAGATTTCGGTAAAATATGCCAAACGTGTGACATAATGCCTATAAAGAAGAAAATGATGTTGATTAACTTGGTGACGATAAAGATATTCCATGCGTACTTAGAGAGCGAAAAAGGCCAGTTACTGTATATTTTATTTATTTAAGGTTTTAAGTAAAATATTCACGAACATACCAATGCTTGGAAAATTCTTTTATACAAATTGTTAGCTTCCAAGATACTTTCGTATATCTCAAATAATTTCAGACAGTGTTCGTCGTTTTCCCGTTCATCATTCATTATTAGAACTTCTTTAATCTACTCGTCTAGGTATTTACTTAACAGTAATATAATTCAGGTGGCTATAATTAAATAAATTTCCAAAGCGAAGTAAAGTATGCCACAAATATTGTCAAGAACTAAGTCGAAGACATCAGGGTAGTAACACGTTAAATAATACATAGTTTGTATACAAATATTAATAAAGATAATAGTAACTATTGAGATCCATTTCCAGACGATAAAACTCTGGACACTTATACTAAAATCAATGCTCCTGTGTATAGTTTGGATCTTTAAAATAAGTAAGACATTGTTGTCCTTGTGCATTAAGTCCAAAATGAACATAATTGTAAATGAGACAATAACTACGATAAAGTAGACAACGGTGAACAGTAAAAAGAAGTCGTTTTCTAAACTTGATATATTCTTATTCATATCCCTGACATCTATGATGACCATTCGATAGATGCACGACATGTTCAAAAATAACACACAGCAGAACGAAAGTATACAGCTTAATTTACTATTTGGATAAATATAACGACATCGAACATAATACTTCGGATTTAATAACAGATAGAGTACAAAGTTAAAAGAAAACACTATTCGTTAAAGATCGTTTTCTAGTAGATTGTTGAGTAACTCTTTGAAAGTGGTCTCTGGGTAGATTTTTTATTTTTTGAACATTTTTTTTTACTTTCATCTTGACCCTGTTCATTGTGGATGGCTAATGAGTCTGAAGATCTGACGGGTCTGATGGGTCTGATTATTGAAGAGACAATATGGCACCGATAAATTTACGTTTAAATATTTATGGAATGATCGTATCAATATTCTCGACTGAGTTGAAGTTATTAATTAAATTATTTATTATATATTGGTGTTAACTTCGTTTATGTCCATGTTCTCATTACTTTTTAGGGTTCCGTAGTAAATAAGGAACCCTTATAGTTTCGCCATGTCCGTCCGTCTGTATGTCCGCGGTCTAGCTCCAAGACTCTCAGTATAAGAAAGCTGTAATTTGGCGTAGGTATACATATTAATCACGCTGACAAAGTGGTAAAATAAAATTACGAAAAAAAAATTTTTTTTTATGTTACCACCTTACTTGTAGGGGAACACGTAGTCATGATGTATTTTTTTCTATCCCATAGTGCGGGGTATCGTTAGAAAGGTCCTTCAAAAAGATTGTGAGTGTGTGCAAACCATTTTTGGAGTCAGGAATCCGTTTGCGAAATATTAAGCTTTAAAGTACTAATTTTTGTTAGAGTCAAGTACCCGGGGGGGATCCGGGGGGATCCTGCAAGCTAAATGGTTGGTTTTGGATGTGTGAAAAAAATCACGGCAGTAGTTTATATAACGAAATTAAAAGAAAAACTATCACAGCTAAGTACGCTCCACAAGTTAACGACTGATAATCGACCAATTTAAATTTGCAGTTGAAAAAACATGTTTTCCCATACATTCCGTATGGAAGAACATGTTTTTAACTATAAAATTAAGTTTGTTTTTGGGATAAATTCATTCCAACTACGGAACCCTTCATTGTGCGTGGTCTGACACGAACTTGGCCGGTTTTATTCCGTATCACAGTCATACTGTTTTGTTACTATGGTGTTGCTGTGTGCTTTCAATCGTTGTATTAGTGTAATAAGTAACGTCTATTTGTTAATTTTACGTTTAATTTGAAACATCGACGTGTCCTACAACCATTACTTATTTTCATTAATAACTTATATGTCAAATGTGTAACAAATAGCCATCACTGTAATATTATTGACCTCAACGAAGACATACATAGGTGTTACATGATTATTATTGTACCCTGTAACAGTTAAAAATACATGATTCTTATTTGCTTTAGATGAACTAGTTTGGATTAGACCCAACCAGTGGAATGTTTAGTATAATTTATTGAAGTGCTTAATTAATTCAAATTTATTCCATCCATATTTTCATATTGTATTTTCTGTGTGTGGTGAATACGTTAACCATTGATTAAAGTAACACTTGTGTGCTTGGACATCAATGATCCCATAATGATGAAGAAATTCCGTTTCATTTCAAAAATACATCCTGTCAAGTATATTTCAAAGAATATAGTGGAAGAAGATGTGCAGTCGATGCTTTTGCCTTTGAATCTAATGCAATATATTATGTTTTGCCCTAAATATCGCATCAAAAATAATTATATAATTCCAAACAGCCTATTCTCCGACATTATTTCTTCAGTTGGAACATTTGTATTCATATTTATATTTATATATCGCTGTTATATGATCTCTATGCTTAAAGATTATATTGGATGTACTACTTTTATGTATATCATCTCTTATTTTGACTGCATCTATTATAGTTTCGGATTCGCCATGAATTTCGTGGTCGGGTTAATTTACACCAAAAAAAGTATTAAATTCATCTTGACATTTCAAAAAGTGCACAAAATTCTCAATGATGAAACCAATTGTAGACGCTTCGTCAAATTAAATTGGTCCTTTATAATGCTGACATTAAGTGGCTACGTCTTTGTTTTCACATATTTTTGCACACAACTGTCCTTCGAGTATATGTTTAATGGTTATTTTTTGGTATTTTTCGATTTAAATATAGTTTGTGCCATTCTAGTCTTTAATCTGTTGGAAGATAAAGTCAGTCTGTGGAATACTCAAGTTTTACGTTCACAAGAAATAGAAATTGCGCGCGATACAAGATTTAGCAATAAACTGTTCCAGGCTTACGTTGATTTATTAGAATGTTATAAAATCCACAAAGTCTGTGTACAACAATTTGTAAGTACCTACCTTTTCTAGTTAAGAATAGTATCAGTAGTTGTAGGAGTAATAGTAGTTAAATGAGAGAACGAGAATGAAATGAGTGAAATTGACATAAGAAATACCGAGTTTGGAACTGAGTAAAGTTTGTATCTTTTATCAAATCATTTCTTGAAATTATAAGTCATTGAGAGGCCTCCCACAAGGCGGATCGATAACTTTGTGAATGCCACAGGAATCCACTTAACGCGAGAAGCACAGGACCAGTTGATGGGGCAATGCTTGCGGAAGGCTTATGTCCAGCAGTGGACGTCTTTCGGCTGAAATAAACGTCGTCACATACTTTAGACAAGTTAGTCCTTAACTACTACATAATAGTAAGTAGCAGCAATAATAATAGTACTGTAGTGTGGGTGCAGTAGTAATAGTAGTGCTACTAATATGGTAGTAGTAGCTGCTAATAGTTATCTTATTTAATTTGGACAATTTTCAGATGCTTTATTACATTATAGAAGTATTCATCCACACTCTAATTTACATTCAAGTAGCAATTGACGTGCTAAGAACAGGCATAGTCGTGAATGACGAAGTAAGTGTACGAGTACATAATTATCAAATTTTATCTGTTATCATGTGTGATTGGCGTCAAACGTAATTTTTTTTGTAGAATGCAGCTTCTGTGGCGTCGATTTCCATATACCTTTGGATAACAAAGGTTTTATTGTTACAAACACTGATGAGCCAGCGATGCGAGAAATTTTACATAGCCATACAAAGTGTTCAAGATACATGCGCACTTGTTTTGAAAACAACTTCCTGTGGTAACTTTTTTTAAATACACTGTACGATCTTAATATATTTCTTTATATCCCAAGCCTATTATCATCTACCAAAATAAATATTGATTATAAGCGGTAAGGATCAGAATCAGCTGTATACTTTGTTAGCTTTTTCATAACCTTTAATTTGTGCTTTGATACAATTGACAGATTATGAGAAAAGGCTATGCAAGAATGTACTGCGCATCCATCGAGCATCTTTCAGCAAGATACGCGTGTGTGGTTTGTTCTACGTAGACGCTTCGTTACAATTAGGTCTGATGAGTCTTCTCACTAACTACATTGTTGTGTTACTACAGTTTGCTTATTTGTAATTCAGACTTCATTAAATCCACTTTACGAAACATCTTTACTTTTTCTTTATTTTAATTAATAACCATTAATATTGTTGTAACTACGTCATTATCATCAGAAGTATAATATTATCTATGAGCACAGTGCAGTAATTTGGGATCCACATGAAGCTGAAGCGGGTTCAAAATAAATTCACAAGACACTTATATTTTAAATTGTTCGGGATATAGCCGTTCCACACATTGATGTACCCCTACACTATTTGAAGTGGACGGACCAATACGTGAGGAGAAGCCCACAACAACTAGTCGTAGACTAGGACTAGGACCAATCTACTGGCCAAACCGAAAAAAACGAAGAAACGAAGTCCATGGGAGAATTTACATATTATTTTCGTGCAATTTGAGTGAATTCGCAAAAGTTCTATTAAATGTTATAAGTTATCTGTAAAGTAAATATGTCAAGATATTTTTGATTTCTTTTTTTTTTTAAACAGAGAGCTTTATATTTCAAATTTATAAGTCTTCTGTTTGTTAGATTAATGATGCTGGTTTATTTAGCTAATTAATTAGAAAATTTTTGTTTAATATTAGCTGTTTAAGTAGTAGAATCGTTATGTACATATTTTGATTTAAATAAATGTGATATAATAATAACGGTTATATTAATAGTTGATAGTCACACTATTGAATTAGGTCTAACATCTGTAAAGATGATGAAGAGTGTACACATTAAATAAAAATATTTAAAAAAGGAGTGATTATGGTTTATTTAGTTTTTGTTTAAGGGGTGTCACTTAAAATGACGCCGGGCGTAATTTATACCTTTTATTTTGTATGACAGTAAAAAGAATACAAATTATTGTATTTTTATAACTATATTTTTTATTATAAAAAGATATGGTTTTGGATAGTAGATAAGTACGATATCCTTTTTATTTGTTGTGGAATTTGTACCAGCATTTTAGACGTAAACCAATGTTGCACTTTGAACACATTTTTATTGTACGTTCATGGCACAGCCCGCAGCGGCGTTGAGAACAGCCCTTCTCTATGTGATTAGCTGAACTGCCGGCCAGTCTAGTTTCATTTGAAACTCGTGATTCATTAGGTAAATTCATAGCATTTCCCTACGTACCTACCTATTTGGTTCTCGATGATTGTAGATGTGGATGTGTGCAATAACATATTCAACTGCCTATAAACTTAATAAAAAACCCAAGAATATCGGGATGGCGGCTGTGAAAGTTATGTTTTTAATTTTAATCATATTTGAGAAGAAACTCCCCCGACATCTGTTTTTTTTATTGATTAATGAAACAAGTTTTGGTTTATATAGAACATTTTATTGAGGGGTTGTGTTAGAGTAAAAATAATACTATTTTATAGTGCTAACATTGTAATGTTCTAGAACCAAGTGACTCGCTAAGATGTCTCTTATCGGTTTGTGTTTGTGCTCTGTATCGTGTTTCTTCAAAATTCAAAAGTCATTTATGCCAACTAGGCTGAGAATCAACACTTTTCGAACGTCAAAATTACATAAGATAGTCCCCCAAAACGCCCACTCTTCACCACTTCCTAGTGTCTTTAGCTGGGAAGAAGAAGTGGTGCAACAAACTCCCCGGCAGCACAGCTGTCTGTTTAAGTTATAAAAAATATGATTCTATACAAAAGTATGCAAAATAATTTACATTATGCAGCCCAAAAAATAATTTTAATGATCAATTATTAGGCATATGTTAGCTAGCACACGCCAATATACCAACCAAAAACATCGAGAACTATACTTAAGCAGAAGTAAAAACTAAACGTAAACAGAACTTAATATCTATATAAAGCCTCCAGGCATAAAGGGCGAGCCCGCTTACATAAAGCTATATAAAGCTGTAATTGGAAGTTATAAATGATAAACTAGGACCATCGAGGTAAAATAAAAGTCCTAATACCAAAAGTCCTAATAGACGTTTCCATTATTTGACTTATTGGATGGATGGATTATTTCTAAAAAAAAAATCATTTGCAAGTAACATGCGTAGGTTAGACAAGGTATGACATCATGACTTTTGTTGTGTTATATTTGTTGGCATGTTACTTTTGAATATCTCTTTTAAGGACCAGTATTTGTTCCAAGTATTTTGTACTCTTCGTTCTACTTCTAGTTCATTTTGTTTTCTGTTGAAGCCAATTTTCGACGCCATATTTTCGTTTAATTTTAGTTTAGTTTTAGTCTAATAGTTTTAGTTAGGTTAGGATACAACGTCTATTGTATTTTATAATTACTATGTCAAAGATACAGACTTTCTCAAACTTTAAAAAATAATGACATGATTGCCACTACAGCTGTAACAAATCTATTTGATAATAAAAAAAAATATATATATACAGAAAAATAAATAAAAAATAATAAGTGATTAATAATGAATGTTGTCTCACATTGCTAGGGTAAAAGTCCTAGTGCCTTGTTTTATGTAGACGTTACGCTACCAATGTGTTTGGTAAGACATTGATCATTGCGGTTGTAAACCTGAAATGATATTACAAGGATAAAAATGTGTGTGAATAAGTTTAATTTTATCACCACCTCCGCACAATCGTAAGAAATGTAGACGAAACAATCTTAATTCATCTATATTTCCAGAAGATTTTAAAATGCATATCAATGTATGTCTATTGGTTTAACGAATGTCCATGGGCGGCGGTAGTTCAATATCTAATTAAAATTCTGTTTCTATAGCAAACCGTATGCAGCATCTAAAGTAACTGCAGTCTGCAGTGGCACTATATTCTATAAAATTTTATGATGGTGACCACCCAACTAACATTAGGCGCTAAGACAAGAGTTATAGTAAATCTATTAGAGCGCTAATCAGATCTTAAAGTTATAAATAAGTGTTATGCATTCGGAGTTAGAGCGCGCTATAACTCTACTATACCCCCGAAATGGGCACACTTTTTTATCACCTTAGGTTTAATGGCTATAGAATAGAGTTATAAAATGTGTTAAGAGGTCTAATAAAGCAATAAGAGAGCTAAAATAGCGATAACTAAAACTACGAGGAATAAAAACGTGGTAAATAGACAAAAATTAACTCCTTTAGTGGTACAATAGAGTAAAATATCGTTTATTAAGTCTTTGGGTGCTAAGAGGGCTGCAAATAGGTAAATACTAACTCCTTAAGCGGTACAGTAGAACTACAATGTCGCTCACTATATTTTTAAGTGATAAGAGGGTGGCAAATAAGTGATTATTAACGGTTGGAATTCTAGTATATATCTACAAAGGCTATAAAAACGGCCTCAGGTGCTAAAATTTTTAACATCTGAGGTTTATTTTATGCGAAGAGTACGTATGTTAATATTTGTCGAATCCAAAACGCCGGCATTTGTTTGTGAAAGTGAAATTTAAAGTAATCTTTTAGTTTCAACTTAGTAGACACAGAAGTTGACTTTTTATTGCGCAGGTAACTACACTGTGAATAAGTATATGTATTATTAACAAATTATTCAAGCGCCCGATGTCTGTTGTCTATTTACTGAAAATAAATATTTTATTAGATGTGGAGTAACATAAAACTTTTGGAATAATATAATAAAACATTGCCTATTCTAGTTTAAGGTATCGTGCTAGTAGTATTACAAAACAATAAAGCAAAATACTTCAATTAAACCGTGTTTCCTTATCTTTTTCTAGCCTTAGTCAAATCAATTCGTAACCTAAACATGGTGGGCAAACATAAGGGGCACAGAAGTGGTATTAAGCTCTATTACTCTACCTAAAGTTATACAGAAGTCACATTAAGCACTAGAAGTTCTATGATAGCGAAAAATGTTCCTGCTGTTCGACTTTAAGTTATATAAGAGAGTTTTGTAACTCCTCAGGCATTTGGTGGTACAAAAGAGTTTATGAGCACCATTGTAGAACTGGTAGTGGTAATTATTCCTTTTGTGCAACTTTTGGTTCTTGGCGAGAGTTCATTATCGCTTGCATATCACTTTAGGGGGTTGTAATCAATGCTTAGTTCTCATTTAGATCTTATAGTTGTAAGATTCACTTAAACCTATAACGCAAGATGCTTTGCCCGTATTGTAGTGTTAAAAATTGCTGTGTATGTCTTTAACCCTTAAACTCACCCTGTTATCGCCCTTGTAACTCTGTGGTATAGGTCTAAGAGAAATATTTTGCTTGTCTACGCTTCTTGTCGGTAAAAGCTGTAAGTGCTGCTGCTGTAGCGGCTTTATATCTCGTTAAGTTCTAAAACAAGCTATTATTGACGCCTGAATGTTAGTTGGGCACCATCATTAAATTTACTCCCTGAACAATACTATAATTATTCGTCAAGATAAATACGTCCATAATTGCATAGACGAAACCTTCAGTTTCACTGAAAAGGTCACCAAAATGTAGCCAGAATACGCAGCACGCTAAGAGAGTGTAGATTACACTGGGCTCATGAAGAGACCGATAGAAGCGCCCGTGAAGCTATTTGCTTTGCTTGCGATGATCTGTAGTGAGTACTACAGTCTGCACCAGTTTTCTTTAGCCATGCAGAGCGGGTGAACCATAACCATGGCTTTAAAAAAACATTTCCTTAGGCTGCACACTACGCGGGTGTGGAGGGTCTTCGCTTTTAAAAAAACCTTGACCCCCGCACTTCCGCGGGATGTACAGTCTCTTCACCGATGAACGTGGGTGATGCATCCGGTTTACGGTCAGCAGTGTATGGACTCTCCTATCCAGAGCGTCGAGTTCGGTCTGAGTCTATTTGAGTATGCCGAAAGAAAACTTTTTTTTTTAATTTACCTATATGTTTTCTTAAATTCTTATTGTTTGTATAATTGTCTTAGTTTTAATGTTGTATTTTCTGTGCGTGTCCCAAATAAAAATATTTTGTTTTCTTTCTTTTCTAAAACCGGCATGACCTAACTGTTGAAAGCAGGTTAATTATTATTATATTAATTTCTTTCTTTTTCTTTTTGAGAGAGTTTACGACCTATTATTTAAAGGTAATGAATTAATGACTAAATGGAAGAGCATTAAAGATAAATTTTGAAGGTGCATAAAGAAGTCGGGTCTGACGCAGCAGCAAAAAAAAAAAACAAAATCTAATGTATACTACCTATACCTACAATTTTTGCAACCAGTTATGGAAGAACACAACTAGTCAAGGAACATTGCCTTCCCTAGTTACACTACTGAAATAAAAAAAAGAAAGAAAGAAAAGTATTTACTGAGACTGAAGTTTTTTTTACTGGTGAAGATGTCTCCATATCAACAAAAGATAAATATTTAAGCAATGATGATTCTACTCTTAATCTTAAAAAAGAACGGATGCAGAATTCTTTTCTTGTACAAGTAGAAGATAGCACAACAAGACAAGTTAGTAATAGGGAGTTGATTGATATACTAAAACAAAGAAATGGAAGTCATGAACGACGAAGAATGTTGTCCTTTACGTTGATGTGATGTGATGTGATGTTTACGTTGTCTTTGGTGATAAGTCTTAAAAAAAAATTTAAGAACTGTGAAACTAAGAAGTAAAATAGAAATCTTGAGTGTATTTGAGAACAATATGTGTAAGGAACATGAAAACAGTATTTATAATATCTGTGGCTACAGTTCAAGAACCATCAAAACTAAAATCTATATGTTCAAGAACATAGTATCAATATTTCAGCAACTGATTAGTTACTGAAAGTTAAATCCAGAGGAACACATACCTCAATCTGACAATTTCCTATTGCCTTCGACTTCGACAGGGATACAAGCAAAATCGCAAATACTTATGCAAATGAAGGACTGGGCACGCCAGTTGACGAAATCTCCAGAACTACAAATCTTTGGATCATACTTATTCTCAACAACATTATGGTTGCAGCTGAAACTGCAAGTGTTTCGTCAGAAACTTATGCATTTTCTCAAAATTATATTGATATTAATTTCTCAAACTCAAACTCAAACTCAAAGTATTTATTGCAATTAAACCATTTACAGGCACTTTTGAATTGTCAAAGAGTCTGTCAGGTATTCAGAAAGTTGAAGCTAATCGCCCATTCCAAAACGTAGATCTCTATGGAGAAGAACGGGCAAGAAACCCCAAGGACACTCTTTTAAATATAGATATTACAAAATCTTGAGTACATTATTCTTGTTGCTTCTATAAGTGAGAACAATGTACAAAAAATAATCAAAAGCATTTGAAAATATAAGATTAAAAATAAGCCCTGGCAGATAAGAGATAACCAGTCTCAATTGACGGCGCCCGTTCACGGACATGACGCGTGGATCAGCACGATCCAGCTCAACTATTTTGTAGCGAACTGAATGATCCAACACACTCGCCAACATCAGCGAGATATTTAAGTGTGCATGACATACTCTCTACTGCCATGCTCTTTCAAGTCAACATACATCTTAATAAGTTAATAAACGGCTCCATGGTCTCACATTTACAAAAATAAAAATGCTTCTAAATTATACAAAACTATAGTTTGCAATGTATTTAAGAAATTAATAGAATTTAACCACCAAAAAGAAAGAAAATCATTAGTAATTGGAGCATTCAACAAATTACTTGGTAAAACAAATATAAACATTAAGTTCGCAATGTCAAAAACAAAAAAGGCAACTCTTCCAAATATTAAAATTTTAACTAGTGAGCCCAAGTGGCTGTGGAGCAGGACCAGCATTAAGCGAAGCATTTTTATCTACGATATAATCATCCAACTTATAATATGCTTGTCTACATAGTGAAGATATAGTTGAAGAATATCGAGTGATATTTTATTATAACATTTTAAATAGTACCCCATAAAAGAAGTGTGTACAATCTAAATCGTGGTTCATTTAATTTGTTCCTATTTCTAGTGTTAAATTGATGCCTGTCACTTATCTTACTAAAAAGACGTAGATTTTTTCGAACATAAATAATGTTTTCATATATACTGACAAGGTACCGTCATTATATTAATTTTTTAAACAGTTCCCTTAGAGACTCGCGTCTGCGGTGATTGTAGATGGCTCTGACGGCCCTCTTTTGCAGAATAAAGATACCGTAAGACATGATGCTATGAGTGGTATTTTATTATAACATTTTAAATAGTACCCCATAAAAGAAGTGTGTACAATCTAAATCGTGGTTTATTTAATTTGTTCCTATTTCTAGTGTTAAAATGATGCCTATCACTTATCTTACTAAAAAGACGTAGATTTTTTCGAACATAAATAATGTTTTCATATATATACTGACAAGGTACCGTCATTATATATATTTTTTAAACAGTTCCCTTAGAGACTCGCGTCTGCGGAGATTTTAGATGGCTCTGACGGCCCTCTTTTGCATAATAAAGATACCTTTATTCAGTAAGGCATGATGCTATAAAAGTAACTAAAATAGACCACGGTCTCACGGTATCCACGTCTGTTAGTAGGCGGATTCTCCAAACAGCGTAAGCGGCTGAACTTAGCCGCCCCGCAAGTGATGTTAAGTGAGGACCCCACTGTAGTTTTCAGTTAAGCGTTATCCCCAGGAAAACTATCTTTTCGACGAATTCTAGTGTCTCCTTATTCAATACAGCGTGACATTCACTAGTTCTAACATTCGGTAACGCGAATCTTATGCATTTAGATATTTCTTGTTTTTCATTTTGATTTTTCTTCTCATTTAATACCAAATTATTTACAGCAAACCAATTATGGACCTTAAGGATAGCGTTATTTACGTCGTCAAGCTCCTTTGCATGTCTGTTTACTTTAAAATCAGTGATGTGTCATCAGCAAATAACACCATTTGTGGTCGGTTTTTTAGTAAATTAGGTAAATCATTTATATATACTAAAAAGAGGAATGGACCCAATATCAAGCCCTGTGGAACACCCATTTTGACTTTTAAACCCAATGAATTTACACCGTTTATTTGAATTTGCTGCAGGCTATCATTAAAATATGATTTTACTAAGCTCAGCGCAAGTTTATCCAGTACGTAATGCTCAAGTTTCAAGAGCAGTGTTTCATGATCTACGCAATCAAATGTCTTGGATAAGTCGCAAAAGATACCTATTCATCTCGTGCCTTTGTCCATGCATTAAAGATGTGTTTTAATAAAGCGACACCGGCGTCGCCGGTTGTGCAACGTCCTTTGGTGAAACCATACTGTTGATCGTGTAGGATGTTATTACAATTTAAATGATTGAGCATTTGATTTAACATTACTTTTTCATACACCTTGCTAAAAACCGGCAAAACCGCTAAGGGTCTATAATTATTAGTGTCTTTGCTGTCCCCGGATTTGAAAAGTGGAATAACTTTACTGTTTTTCATTAAATCCGGGAATATCCCTTAATCTACACATAAATTAAATATTAAAGCTAAATAGGGTGCAATTGTCTCAATAATTGATTGACACACTTTAGTAGACATGCCCACAGATCTCAGATCACAGAAAAGTTTTAGAGTAAGTAGCAACATACTTACTAAAAGTTTCCGTGTTAATATACGGCTTAAGGCCATACAGTTCAAATAATGTTTCCCTACTTTTCCTGATGCCTTTAGTTGCCCGCCCAGTCAATGAATAAAAACTTAGTTTTAGTTTTTTTCTTAACAGACTTATTGAACTCTGTTTGCACAAATGAAAAGAATTGTTTATAAAAAATATTGCCACTGGACATATTTAGGCCCTGATCACTTAACTTGCTGATTCAAAATTCAAAAGTCATTTATTCAAACTAGTGGTCAACTGTGAGACGCTCTAGATACAAAAAAAAAGCGAAAGTTTGTGAGGACGGATGGATGTTAATTACTCTTTCACGCAAAAACTACTAACGGATTTGGATGAAATTAGACACACGGGTAGTTTATAACCTGAATTAACACAGGATACTTTTTATCCCGATATTTCTACGGGATCGAAACTCTTGCGGGTGAAACCGCGGGGGGCTGCTAGTTAATGATCAAATAACATCGCTCGTGTATTTCCGAAAATATAAAATACGGAATTATACTTAACAAGTTAATTTCGGGTATTACATTACATAAGATGAATATTTTATTTAATAAATTGATAGATATAAAATACAGCCAGGCGTAATAAATATTTAATTTAAAATGTTAACTATATAATCAGATTAGGAACCTCCCGGTTTTATTTATATCAGCGCCCTCTAGCAGTATTTTTAAAAGAATTGCTTCTACATTTGGAGAATAAATAGGTTGGATGGGTTGTGTTGTACACTCCCCTGGCTGGAGGCTTTGAGCTAAGCAGCTTAATTAGAAGCTGTTTGCGAACGGAACGAAAAGATAAAAAAAAATAAAAAAGACGCGCGAATTGTGCTTGAGCGACGTCAAACTTCGGCAATAAACTGACAGGCGATGAATTCCAAGAAACAGTAAGTATTTTATTGAGATTTATACATAGAATTATAGATAAATTACTGTAGAATGTGTGTGAAGTGTTATTCATTAGAAATCGATGAAATATTTGACCGATCGCATTGAAATTATGAGGAAGCATCGGCCACTCGCCGAAGATTGCGTCATATTTTTCGTCGATTATTGTGTAGATATCTTGATTTTTGAGTAGAAACAATTAGTTTTAGATAATATATATCGTTTATTATTATTTACAAATTAGATTTAGTGATTAGTTTCACATTTGTCATCATTCATACCTATTATTGACAAAGCTAACAAATATTTCGAAGGAAGTCCGCCATGTTTGGTTGGCACACGAACGAAATAGTGTTGTCCATGCGTGGTTTGTGTGAGTCGATGTTCGATATTTTTTTTTGTTGATAACAAAATTATATGCGTTAGAAAGTCATGGGTTGTTATTAAAAATATTACTTTTCTTTTATTGAACATAAACTTGCTTTGTTGAGTAGTGGTGGTGAAAGGCGAAATAGGGTTTTTTTTCGTTGTGTTCATTGTTTTGACATTTGCATTTATTTTTGTTTCTAGAAGACTAGCAAGGCTCCGATCGGTCAGTACGGACCGATCGGATGCCGAAAGCGAGTCGCGGCTGTCGTCCCGTGCCTCCGATCGAAGCGCAGTGGCGCGGTCGAAGCTTCTATTTGATCTCGCCGCACGGATGCCACCCTCACAAAAATGCTCTCTCGAAACAATTCTTTCTTCACTCCAGACAAAAACTAAGCATTAGTTCGACTCCAGCGCACTACCTACGACTTAAACTGTATTGTGGGGCATTTGTTTCATAAGATGTCTAAGTGTAAGTTTTATGCAATTTTACTTTACTAATAAACCAGTGCCCATTTGTATTATTATTGCCTTTTATAATTTTGTTATTGTAAATAAATGTATTTTGAAACATGACTTCACGAGTTTTGTTTACTTCAAAAATGCTCTCTCGAAACAATCCTTTATTCTTCACTCCACAATAGCATACTTGTTGGTTCGATCCCATGAAGTAAAACCAATACAAAATTAGTTGTGACTCCAGCAACAATATCTAATAAAATAAATAAAGTAGATATCAATCAACTGTGGAGGCCATTTTGCAAAAAATCATACATCTGCATTCCAATTAGATTACAATAAGTATTATTAATTCCAATTGGCTACTTTTTCCTAGTTTATTGTACTAAAGTCGTCATAAATTACATACAATTTTGTATTATACGTACAATTATTATGCGTACGTTACGACATCGAACTATCGATGTTTATTTTTGAAATCGGTGCGGGCAGCCCTAGGCGGGTACCGGATGTTGACAGTTGCAATGACTCGCTCGTGACTAATGGCGGATTCGCGAATTCCATGATAGCGTAATTATTTTATAGTAAAGTAAATATTGTGTTTACAAGTGAAAAATGTATGTGAATGTATGTGGAAATAAATGTGTTATAGTGGGAAAAAATGGTGTAAGTGTATGTGCGCAGATTTCGAAAACACTTTGAAAGAAAGTTGGTAAGTTGCATGCATAACCCAAAAATTTTCTTCTTACACAATATTTTTAAAGAAAAATACAAATAGAAACTACAAAATATACACGTAATATGATAGTATATTTAATAACAAAGCGAACTATGTACACCGGTTTGCATAATTCGTTGTTATAGACCGACAATAACGGTTTCCGTAAAACAATAAATTTCATTGTTTATTTATCTAAAATTAACGACAGACAGGGACGTCCGATTAGCGGGGGGCCCGAACATGCGAAAGGTTAAGGCAACCACAGGTTTGACCGGTTAAATAGTCATGACCTCAGAGGTCAACTATGAGATGCCCTACAGAAAAAAAGTATTGTACACTGTTATTATTTGAGAAAAGTACTAAACTAGCCCTGACCGCAACCAGGAATTGATTGAGGAACGAATGAACATAAATTACAATAAAATAAATCTATCGATTCAATTTGATATTGCGGCGGGCAGTTAATTGATTGATGCAACAATTAAGTGAATAGGATTTTTCGATTCATTACAATCAACAAAAATGTATTTCTGGTGTGTGATTGCCTCGTTGGTCTAGTGGTCGTAAGCGCTACATAAGGTCCTGGGTTCGATTCCCAGGTCGGTGAAATTTTTTATTGGGTGTCCTCATAAATAAATTCTCAGTGAAATCTCGGAGTCTGGATTTGTGCCCGGTTGATGGCAATAGGCGCCCCCCTATTACATGAGACTTAAAAATAACTGGCAAAATGCGTGTGTATTAAGGTACCTACACCTCTGCATAACCCTTCGGGTAATAATAATGGCATGATGTTATGTTATGTAAAAGTTTTATTAACATAAAACTAGGGAAGCTAAAGGATACAATATATAATTTTATAAGTTGAATCAGTGAATATTTTTTCCTGAAGACTATGTCGTTAACATGAATAGGTACTATAGTAGGTAGCGCAATTATAATATTGCGTATAGTTAATAAACTATGTGCAATATTGTAATTGTGGTAGACCAGAAGCAGACCAAACTACAATGGGAAGAATTGTAGTTGGCTACGGAATGTAGGAACCCTGATTGTGCGAGCCAATGTTGGAATTAGGCACTCAGGAAATTATTGTTCATGCACATTGATGAACGATTTCAATTGTCTCAGTACCGCAACATCGTATCAGTTTAATTTTACCAATAAACTTCCAAATATAGTAAGTCCAGCAGAAAAACCAAAATCTACAATAATATTTCGCTTTCAAGAATATGTATATCGAGCTAAAAGTTCAAAAAAGGTACGGGTAAGTGACTAATAAAGAAACAAACAAAAACACACGCATAGAGTACAATGTTTGAACGTAACAGTAAATTTCTATGGCGACTAGTGTTAAGTGGGTGAATAAGTATTGAGCTGACAAAGTGTTTTCAGATGTTTTTTTTTTTTTTTTTTTTACCCAAAACCTTTTCAAGAATCTGCTTTGGAACAAAATATTCTATATTACCTACAAAAGAGCTTTTTCATTATTATCTATGTTATTAGTTAATTGATTCAGGCGTGACCTTGCGCTAATCCAAGATAAAATGCAATAGAAGTGGATATATTTAGTAACCTGTTTCGCTTAGCTATTTCTAAAGAGTCTTAAAAACCCTGAAAGAAATCGACACGTGTTTCACCTCTCAACAAGGCATCCTCAGGATGACAATTGACTTGTCGCGAACTCGAACACGGCGCGGCGTGTTGCCACACCAAGCAGTGAGCGCAGACGTTTTAATGTATTAAGACCATTAATATTAAATGAATAAGAACCTTGCCTTATTCTTTTTATAGATCTCAATCATCTGATTGTCTCATTACGATAATTAAGTACAACCGAGACAGCTATTAGTTTGGTTTAAAGTGGTGGTTAGTGTGGGTCGATATTAACATAATGTCTCAAACAGGGACAATCATTCCAGAGGTTTCATTACAAGTTTCCCTGCACAATAACAGACTGGATGAAGAAATAAAAAGAATTGCGTACTCGCTTAATTTTCCACTTAATCTTTTTTTAACCTCAAAATATAATGTACGAAATAGCCATATTTATGCAAATGGACCAAAATATTTCGTATTCGCGTTTTGTTTAATGTTCTTTTTAAATACTTTATGTCTCTTGAGGATTTTCATTGTAGAAGATGCAAAAGTGAATAAAAAACAATTCAAATACGACATTTTTTCACTTTCTAGTGTTATCAATTTCATCTTCTGCTCAATTGGGTTCACGATAATGTTTCTTTTGGATCTTGTGCATAAAAACAACAACTTCTTACTTATATTGAACATCCAAACTATTTACAGGAGCATTGATTTCAGTAAGAGCATCCGGAGTTTTATTATTTGCAACTGGATCTCAACTACAACCACTATCTTTATTCATATTTTTCTGAGTGCTTTCTATTTTGTTCCTTTGATTTCTTTTGACATCGGGTTTATTATCGATAATATTTGCGACATAATGTGTATTCCATTGGATCTTAATTTTGTAATAGCCATTCGAATGATAATTTTGATAATGAAATATCTAGAAAAGTGGATCAAAGAAGTAAAGATGATGAATGATGAAAACGACAATGATGTTCAATGTCTCGAACTGTTTAGGATATATGAAAATATATTGAAAATATTCAATCTGTACAAAGAAATTTTCCAGGTATTGGTAAGTTTGAGACTTTATTACACTTATGAAATCAATACAAAGACATACACTGGTCTGTCTAAATAATGGTATGATGAAAACATTATATAATATCATTAGATGACTCTTAAAGTTATTGAAAACGGTTTACTAGATCTAACGTACTAGAGCTATCTGAAGATTCCCTGGAAAGGTATTTGAGGTACACAAAGGTGTCTCGGCACTTTTTTGAGGTTGTTCACTCATGGGTGGGAAGTGTCCCACACTACGATTGCTCCCGTTTGCTTAATGTTAAGCATTCAGAGAGTATTCAGTAACGTTGTAGGCTTAAGTAAGTATATTTTTTATATTGTTTATCGTTTAACACTACAGGTCTGCCGTTTAATTGAGGCAGTCAGCGAGACGCCCGTCTGCGGGCAAATGACTGAGCTCTCAGGACACGTCACTACTAAAAATATACTTACTTGAGCCTGACGCTTTCTGCTTCTATTTTACCCTTTACGAAGAAAACACACTTTGCTTGTATTTTTAGGTGTTATTTCACACATTCATCGCATTCCAACGCGCTTTATGTTATGTCAACTTTATGATTTATGTCATGAATAAACCTACTGAATTGGGAAATGAAGTAAGTGAAAAATGTTTTTTTGATGAATCAGATTCAGAGATAACCTTAAATTGACTTTGATTTAGTTGTGTGTGATCTTTTACTAGCTTTTGCTTCGTTATTCTATTTTCCAGGCTTTGATTCGGAGTCTTGGTCTAATTTTATTTTTCACAAAGGATATAGTACTAGTAATATTACATTGTATTTACTGTGAGAAGTTCTATATTACTGTAGAGGAAGCTGAAACGGCGTGTATACGGTTTATGAAGAACATAAACTATCTAAGTAAGAATTTTTAAAACTACAATTTAATGTAGTACCTCACTAGATCCAAGTTAATACCTATTCATTTGCAATAATCGATTCTTAAAGACTAAACAGATGAAAATGAGTTTAAATATATTTTCAGAATGTCATGGCCGTCTCTACAAGAACGTAATACACGCTAATCGATCATTTAGGAAGATGACCGCGTGTGGCCTGTTCTATGTAGATGCTATGCTACCAATGTATCTGACGGGGGTTATTTGTCATTACGTTATCATGCACTTGCAGTTCTATTTTCTTTGAATTAAATGGTTTTGTAAAGAACATATGCCTTTGTGTGTTTATTATTATATCATTGTCTCTGTTATCCTCATCATTATGATCAGTGGCAGCCTTGTTCCACCCACTGCTAGTTAAAGGAAGGAGTCCTTCTGTTCCACCTGTCCCAGACCCAGGGGTCCCGGGTTCAATTCCCAGTGAGGACAAAACTTTCTGCTTGGTTTGGTTGGTGGTAAGGCTTGTTTTAAGTTCGCCTGGCTAGCTACCATCATCTTATCTAAGTCTATCGCCATAACAACAATGTTAACAGCATTGCTGTATTTCGATAGTTAGAGATAACATAGACAGTTCCTTTGAGGTTGAGGATTCCGGGCTAAGCACGCTTCCACCTTCGGCTTGATCATCACTTACCATCAGGTGAGATGGAGGCCAAGAGCTACCAATAGTAGCAAAAAAAATACAATAAATGTCTTACCCACGATCCTTGGCAAAATCATTTTTCAATAATGTTTTCACAAAAACATAGACACGCCTTAATAATTATAATAATTATGATATGTAATGACTGCCGACCTCATCTAGTTTTAAAAATATGATTGACGTGTAAAAGTGTTTGTACAAACCTATTTACAGAAATAAAATCATTTATCATTTGCCACACGGGTCGACAGGAGATAAATGATATGCTTGCCGAGGTCGGTCCGTGAATGTTTGACAATCTTTACTACGTGCCTCGAAAGGCATGTTAAGTTTTTGTTCCCGGCTGTCATTTGTACATCTTTCATAGTCGTTATGGGTAGTCAGATGCCCGAAAGTCTGACAACCAGTCTTAACAAGGGTTTTCGTGTTACTTATTAACAGGGTCGTGAAGGTCAGATGGGCAGCCGCTCCATGTTAAATACTGGTATACAGCTGCATCTGGTTAGACTGGAAGCCGGCCCCAATATAGTTGGGAAAGGTTAAGCAGAGGATGAGTGACTAAAACATAAGTTTTAATAATAGACTTCGAAAAATTATTGTACTTGAAGTATGTTATTATAATGCCGCCGCAAATTTACTTAGAATTACTTAAGGTTATTTCACTAATGTTTTGAAATATTTAGAAAATAATATTAACTGCGTCTTTAACATTGATACGATCAAAATATTAATATTAAAAATAGTAGGTATTATTCCTTCGTAAAATTACTTTACTACCATGAAAGAGTACTAAGTCACACTTTTTGACACTTTTTAACATTATCAATTCTATAACCTTTGCTTTCGAATTCACGACGATGTTCATTCTGGAATTGAAGCATAAGGACAGCAACGATTCACTTATTTTGAGGATTCAAACTATATATAAGAGCATCGATTTCAGTAAGAGTATCCAGAGTTTTAATGTTTGGAACTGGATTTCAATAGCAGCTACCATCTTTACCATTTTTTTTACATTTACTACTTATAAAATAGAATTAAATGGAATTTACGACATCATTCTAATTGTTGACAATGTTCTCGATATATGGTGGATCACATTGGATATTAATGTAGCCATCCGAATAATAATATTGTAAAGGAAGTATGTCGAAAAGTGGATAAAAGAACTCCTGATGATGAACGGTGGACTTGAAAATGAATGGGAAAGCTATGAGCGTTATTTCAAATTGCTTGGCATGTACCAAAATATTTTAAAAGCTTTCAATTTGTATGAGCAAATTTTCCAATTATTGGTAAGTTCGCTTTAGTTGAAGGACTCCAGTAGTTGTGTAGCTGCACTACACGGGGGGCATGATGTTGAGACCTTTTTTACTCTCTTTATGTTTTATATTATTTAACATAACGCCTGTAATCCCCGAAGGGTTAGGTAGAGGTGTACCTATAGTACACCCACATTTCGCCAGTTATGTTTAAGTCCCATGTAATAGGGGGAGAGCCTATTGCCATCAACCGGGCACAAATCCAGACTCCAGGCTGCTACTGAGAAATTCTAGATGGAAAAACCCGATAACACTTTGCCCGATCCGGAATCGAACCCAGGACTTCATACTCAGCAGTAGCGCTTGCGACCACTAGACCAACGAGGCAGTCAGTCAGTTTATATTATTTTTAAATATTTAACGTTGTTTTTTTACAATGTATTGAATTGTGTCAGCGACTATTAGCCGAAAATATAGTCTACTAACTAGATTTTCTATTAAAATAATTATATACATTTCCTATATATTATTTAATATCAACTTCCTCTAATATTTTAATTTTTCTGTCAAATCAAATAATAAGTAAGTGAATTATTTAATAAACTAATATATTTGCAACATTATATTACTGTTAATCTTTTGACATCTTACATCGACGAATATTACAGTAATGTAATATTACTGCAGACACTATCGCTTGGATTTCACTCCAATAATATCGTAATATCATATTGCTGTTAGGGTTTTGACACCACATTTCAACAAATAATACTATAATGCATTAATACTGACTACAACATCGATGAGTTTACACGCGAATAATATGGTAATGATGCGTTGCATACTATACTTTTGACCTGTAATTTCAGTAAAATTATTTACACCAATAACTTTATTTTGACAGATTATTTAAAAAAATCATAAATTAATATAAAATAGATTGTAAAGCAGATTGTGAGATATAAGCATAAAACGGTTTTTTATTTTTTTTTTCTGTAAAATTTAGAATTATCGATTACCATAATTATTCGTTGGGGGGTGCGAATTCTAGTCGCCCCTTCCGAAAGGTAGTTTTCGTATGGAGTGGAATAATGGGCAAGAAACTCCACTCTTTTAATACTAATACTGTTTTAAACTTTTTTGACTGCCTCGTTGGTCTAGTGGTCGCAAAGCACTACTGTTGAGTATGAGGTCCTGGGTTCGATTCCCGGGTCGGGCAAGGTGTTATTGGGTTTTTCCATCTGGAATTTCTCATTAGCAGCCCGGAGTCTGGATTTGTGCCCGGTTGATGGCAATAGGCTCGCCCCCTATTACATGGGACTTAAACATAACTGGCGAAATGTGGGTGTACTATAGGTACACCTCTGCCTAACCCTTCGGGGAATACAGGCGTGATGTTATGTTATGTTATGTTATGTTACAATATTTTGTATAGGTACCTACATTAGTTAAATAATTATATGTGAAGACGATACACCTAGAATAAAATTACTATACCACAATAGGTAAAAATAATTAAAAATGAAGCAAACGACAGATAATTTAATTATGTGATAGATACATGGTGCTTACATATTTACAAACCTTGTAAAAGTAAACGATTTTACTAAAACTTTACAATTAACTAGCGGACGTCACGTGGTTTCACCCGCGTAGTTCCCGTTCCTGTCGAAGTACGGGGATAAAATATAGCCTATGTTACTCGCTGATAATGTAGCTATCCATTGTTGAAAGAATTTTTCAAATCGCTCGAATAGTTTTTAAGTTTATTCGTTACATACAAAAATACAAATCTTTCCTCTTTATAATATTAGTATAGATAAGTCAGTGTGTGAGGAAATAATCACAGAATGTAAAATCAATATCATATAACAAAAAAATATAAATTATACAATTAAATTAGCAACCAGTTTGATTTTGTCTTGATTCTAAATTGTCCTATGGAGCAGGAACAGCATGTTTCCAAGCATTCTTATCTTGGATATAATCTTCTAATTTGTTATATGCTTGTTTACAAAGTGTACTTTTAATATGAGTTTTAAATTTTCTTTCATTTAATTGTAATATGTCACAAGTTATTTTGTTGTAACATTCTACGGAGTACCCCATAAAAGAGGTATGTACACTTTAGATAATCTGAAAAATGGTTGATCTAGTTTACCTTTATTTCTGGTATTAAAATTGGATTGGATTTTTTCTTACATACATAATATTTTCATAAATGAATTGGCAAGGAACCGTCATAAAATTAATCTTTTTGAATAGTTCCCTGAGAGAGATTTGCGGCGACGTAGATTATGAATGGCTGACAGCTCTCTTTTGCAAAATAAAGATAGATTCAATGTCAGTAGCCCGACCCCACAATAAAATGCCATACGACAATGCCATGGAAGTAGCTAAAATAGACCGAACGTGCGGTTTCTACATCTATTAACTGTCAAATCTTTCTAACAGCATAAGCGGCTGAGCTTAGCCGCCCCGCAAGAGATGTTATATGAGGTCCCCATTGTAATTTCTCGTCTAGCGTGATTCCTAAGAAAACCGTTTGATTAATAAATTCCTGTTTTTCTCCATTCAATATGATGTCACATTCGCTACTTCTACATTCGGTCATTTAAATCTAATGCATTTGGTTTTTATTTTATTTAGTACCGTTTTATTATTTTTACAATTTACCGTAAACCAATCTTGAACCTGAAGAATAGAGCTATTCACGTCGTCAAGATTTTGTGGCCGTAGGTTTATTTTAAAGATAAACGATGGGTCATCTGCAAATAATACCATCTTCGGTTCATTTGATGTACAAGAGTGAGATAGAAAACTTTTCTATTGTCATCAGTTATCCGATGTATGTCATTTTCTTAGTGAAGGAACGGTTATTTTTTTAGTCCTGAAAATAACTAATGAATGTTTATAGGTATCATAATTGAAATGTCATTGTAGATGCTTTGTATGTAAATATAAAACCAAACACTTCGTTTTTTTTTTTTAAATATTTATTGATTTATTTTCAAATATTGATGTTTTGCTTGACCGTACAATCACCGGGAGTGAAATATCTAGTATTATTATTCGGGCCGAGCCGAGCCGTCACTGACCCCGAAAGTTGGGTTACAGATGTGATATACGGACGTAATCTTATGACGATAAAACTCAAAAAATCATTTTCTAACCTCACAGTTTCGAGTAACTACAGCTAAGACATACTATAAGCGAACATTGCGTATGTAGTGTGTATAGTAACTTAAAATTTTGACTTTTTATCTTATTTAGATTTTTTTTAAAATTTATTTTTCTTTTACATTTTGTCATACTATATATACTTTAAAAGAGCGTAGAACGCACACAAAAAACATGGCTTTTAAGCCTCTTCTGTCATCTATGGTAATATTAGAAATAAACATCTATGGTTAGGGGACTGTTAATGAGAAATCCGGTGTGTTCACAATCTTCTGTTATTTTTTTTTAGATTATAGCCGTTTGTCAGGAATAATCTGCAAGAATGCATCATTCAGTGTATCAGTGTTGGGGCATTCGGTAGTAGTATATGCAGGAACGTAGGTGTTCATAAATTCACTAAAAACAAGAAACTTCGCAGGCAATAGGAAGTTGCTACTGTAGGCTCCTGCCCTGGTCCAGGCCGTACGGAGCGAGAGGGCATGAGAAGCCGTCACCTCCTTCTGCGAATTACTAATGCTCGCGAAGGAGAAGGCGGGAGGCGTGAGGGAGAGGAAAATTTTCCGCCCTCACGCTAGCCGCCGCAGGAGACACCGTGGGCGTCTGAAATCCCAGGCCCATTCCCGGCCACCGTAGGCGCAGGCTAGCAGACGGTGAGCGATGGGTAGCTCGCCATCCGATAAGGACCAGGCCGGGGTCGACAGCGCGTTGTATTCCACGCGTGCCTCAAAGAGATGTCAGCACAACTGAAGGGGTCCGCTAGGGCAGATGCCTGACGGGGTCGCGAGAAAGTCCGAAAAGGATATTGTGATAAGAATGGGAATGAACAAGAAAATCAATTAAATGAAGCCTGTTTTATAAAACTGCGAACTGTAGTAACACAACAATATAGTTAATAAGAAAGCTCATCAGACTCAATTGTAACGCAACGTCTACGTAGAACAGGCCACACACACGTATCTTGCTGAATGATGCTCGATGAAATCGCATTACATTTTTACATAGTTGTTTTTGCTCATCTGTGAAATAATTTTTAATTTAATTGAAAGGTAGAATGGTCTCAAGTGTTTGGAAATACGTTTAAAATGAAAATTTTACGCCATAAAACAAACGCCTGAACATGATATTACCTGAACAATTGGACGTTAAAATCTGGGCGCATGAATCTTGAGCACTTTCAATAGTTAAGTAGAATTTCTCGCATTGCTTGCTCAACAAAGTAAGATACATCAAACCCTTCAAAAACCAAAGGACTATGGCCAAGGTGCTCCAGAAAGATACATTCTGAAACAAAACAGTTTTGTGTACATTTCTTTTACAACATGCTTGTTTGATTTGTTTTTTAAAGTAGATAGATACTTTAATACATTTATTTTTAAAAGAATAGCCCTGGAACCGTAGGTTACGTAACATGTAGGTTTATGTGTAATAAAATATTTTGAATTTGATATGATACTTACTATTTCATCAATTATAAATCCAATTTCTAACAATTCAATTGATACTTGGCAGTAAGTTAGAGTGCGAATAAATAGATCTAAAATGTAATAAAGTATCTGAAAAATACAAAAACCGAAGATTAGGAAAGAAGTAGCTCTTTTCTGGCTAGCCCTTCTAGGTAAGTGAAAGCGAATTTAATTAAATACGTCCCTTACAATTTTGCATGTATTAGGTAACACAGCAGATTAACAAAACCAATAATGCACGTATTGAAAGGTACTTACAAATTGGTGAAAACAATCTTTATGAATGTTATAACACTCTAATAAATCAACGTAGGCCTGAAACATTTTCTTACAACAATTTCCTCCGCGCAAGTTTTCTGTTTCTTGAAAATATAAAACGTGAATACTCCAGAGAACAACTTTATTTTCCAACAATTTTATTACTCGAATAGCATAGAGAATATTTAAATCAAAAACTAGCATAATGTAGCAAACAAATAACGAAGGGATTTGCATACCAGCCAGCTTGCAAAAAACAGTTAATACGAAGACATGACCACCCATAGCCACTATTACAATAATCCAATTCCAAATGATAAAATGGTTGAAACTAACTTCGCAGTTAAGAAATCTGTGGACTCTTTGAAAAGTAAGGACAAACTTAATAGATTTTTTAGTTTCAACAATCGCAATTACAAAATTCAAAAAGAATCCCAAGGAATAGTGGACAAGGTCATAAAAAATGGTCGCAAACATGAAAGTAGATGCTTGGGAATAATCTTCGTTAAAATACACTGTATATGTGCTGTACACGAATGAACCCACGAATACTAGTGTTGCAATCATTGAAACGAAATTAGAGATGACACCATTAGGAGTTATAACATTATGTTTAATGTGGTATTTTGGATAGAACGTAATATTTTGCATCAAATTCAAAGGTAAAAGAATCGACTGCACATCTTTATCCACCGTATTACTCAAAATTATTTTCACACTACATTTATGCGTTTTATTTCGAAATGTCTTCATTTTTAAAATGCTCACGTTCGTAGCTTCTTTGCTATCAAATGTTAGAATAATCAATACTAAATGTTTTACCTGAGCACATTAAACTCATTATGAAAATATACATAGAATCAATAAATAATTACTTTACTAAATGTGAATGTTAGGTGCTATTACTTTGGGCGGAGCATCGCCGTGTCCTCGTGGAGGCGATCGGCGGCGGTGATCTCTCGCGTCCGGCCCTGGTTCAGGCCATGGTACGGAGCGAGATGAAATGGGAGGCCGTCACCTCCTTCTGCGAAGCGGTAATGCTCGCGAAGGAGGAGACGGAACGCGTGAGGGAGAGGCAAATTTCGCGCCCTCACGCCCCTAACCGCCGCAGGAGGAGACGCCCAGGGCGTCGGGAATCGCGAGGCGATTTCCGGCCACCGTAGGCGCGGGCTTGCGGGCGGTGAGCAATGGGTGGCGCACCGTCCGATAAGGACCAGGCCCGGGTCGACGGCGCGTTGTGTTCCACGCGCGCCTCAAAGAGATGTCAGCAGAATTGAAGGGGTCCACTAGGGCCGATGCCTGCCGGGGTTGCGAAGAAAACCGTTATTTGATGATTTACCACCCTCAAAAAAAAAAAAAAAAGATGCTATTACTTTAACATATTTTTATCATATCTATTCAAAAAGAGATAGTTTATTCTTCGTAAACAGGGTTCAAAATAGCCCTTTAATCCCTAGGGACCAAAACTACGTGATTTGAATTTGGAATGTGGATATTGTTAGTAACAGTCCCAATCACCAAAAAGATCAATCACAAACATTGTATAAACGAGTAACCAGTTATTTGTTACTCCGCCAAATTAAAAACAAAGTTTGTGAAAAATAAAAAACGCGCGAAATGCACTCCACCTTCGTTTGTACTTAATTGATAACTCAAATTCGGATTTTACATTTTATTCCGCAAGTAGTGAGAATGAAATAAATAAACGTAGGTACTATTCTTATTCATAGGTTGCACTTACTTATTTTCTCATTCTCGAGGGTGATAAAAACTACAGTGTCCACCTCGGGAGCAACACTATTTTAATCTCGAGTGACGTACTTAGAATCCCTCGCTGGGCTCTGGATTCAAAGAAATACTCCCGCTTTTAAAATAGTTGTTTGCTCCCTAGGGATACAATCTACCATTATAGTAAAGACAAGTCCGGAAGACAATAGTTTGAATGTCATGAATAATTTACAAACATAGATAATCCACAAAACCTTCCCATGCACACCCTAGCCAAAACTGCCAAACGCATGGTGCATTTAAAAGCACATTAGACTTAGATTTGGAAAGAATTCCTCTATTTTTTAATATTTATGTGTATTGCTGCTACGTCAAGGTAGTGTAGGCCTTACTGTGTATTATAAGCGATATGGCGAACCATGTGCAAAGATCATTGTTTTAGTTTATGTTTTACGCTCGCGTGTCACATACATGCATAACCTCATATTGCATCTGTCATTGTGTCATGCTTTCTTTGTAAACTCTCTGCTTGTAAACCGCTGCGATGTTTTGAACTACCATGTTTATCACATCTTTTCTTGGTCACTGAAAAAGGGAAAGAAGCTGGCACATCGCATACGGCTTGCTGTTAGTTCACCGCATCTAACATTCGCTCCCTAACTCGCCTTCCAGGGTTCTACATCCAGGCTGGGGGTCAGAGTGAGGAAATCTACACACTGCACCAATCTGCCCGCTGCTCCTAACGGTGCGCTGCATGCGTAGCGAAACCTCACGCTACTGATAACTCGAGAGTAAACATGAAATTAATGTTAATAGAGATATTGGAGAATGACATGCTTTAGAGGATGAAATCGAAAGCATTTCAAGACCTTCTGCATGAAGGGCACATATCGAAAACAATTATATGAATGAATCAGATTTCGAGTCCTTGCCTTCTGAGGAAGAAAACGAAAACCTTTCCAAATTCAATTCAAAGAAAACAATTCTCATGAAAACCGCATGGATCTCAGAGTTAGAGCAAACCTAAAACTCCTCCATCCTGTAAGATTTAATGATTATATTATGGCTCTGCAAGCAAACATTTTATACGAGCCGCAAACCTATAAGCAGGCAACATCATGTAAAGATAAAGAAAAGTGGACAAAGGCTATCGAGAGCGAAATAAACTTGTTAAGAGATAACGAAACATGGGATCTAATCGAACTACCAAAAGGTCGAAAAGCCTTCCCATGCAAGTGCAAAATAAAGACTAATCCGCATGGCTCTATTTATAAATACAAGGCTCGGCTAGTGATAAAGGAATATTTGCAGAAGAAAGATAGTTATTTCCATGAAACTTTTAGTCCAGTTCCTAGCAGCAGCACGATAAGAGGCGTCTTACGCGTAGCGACGAGAGAGAAACTGAAACTATCACAATTCGATATGTCTACAGCCTTTCTTTATGGCACTCCTGATGAGGAGATTTACGTGAAACCACCTGAAGGTTATGCTGACAAGAGGTATATCTTCAAATTAAAGAAAAGCTTGTATGGACTAACGCAAACCCCACTCGGCTGGAACAAATGCATCACAGTAAAGCGTAGTAAAGGCAGGATTCAAACAAAGTAATTCTGACCCCTTTTTGTTTGTAAGAAGATAAGGAAAGGAGAAAATTATTAGTCCTGTATGTTGACGACGGTCTATTGGCATATACAGCGAAAAAGTGACACTGTTTTTTGAATGAAATGAAAGCACATTTTAAGATAACAGTAAAACCCGCAAGCTACTTTCTAGGAATGGAGATAAAGAGGTTTCCTGATGGTTTCATTTTGTTGCATCAGAAAGCATACGTCACTCATATGTTGGAGAGATTTGGCAAGGCCGAATGCAAGCCAGTGGCAACACCAATTTTAAAGGCAAACAATGCTCAGGTTGAGGAAGCAACTACCAATACTTTCCCCTATCGTGAAGTTGTTGGTGCCTTGTCCTATTTGATGACAAGTACAAGGCCTGATATTGCCTATGCAGCAAGCGTTGCGTCGCAAAATTTAGAGAAACCAACAAAAAAGAACATCCTGAACGTAAAAAGACTTATGCGAAACCTACCTAAAAGGAACTATGGACGAAGGTATACGTCACAGGACTGATAATTTTCATAGTTTGGAATGCTGTAGCGATGCAGATCATGGTGCTGATATGGAAACTGCGCGATCAACATCAGGCATTCTTTGTTTATATGCTGGAAGTACTGTTTCGTGTTATAGCAAACGGCAGAGCACCGTTGCAATATCCTTGATAGAGGCAGAAATAGTAGCAGCAAGTGAAACCAGCAGAGAGATTATATGGTTACAGAATATATTAAAAGATCTTACTCATGCTAACTACTCTCCAACATTAAGTGTTGCAGAGTAGTTAGCATGTAATGAAAGTGCAATAAAGCTGGTGAAAAATCCTACAGAATTTCACCAGAAGACAAAACACGTCAGGATAAGATCTTTCTTCACCAGAGAATGCATACATGATGGACGGAGTAACCAGACAGATAGCTGACATGCTTACAAAACCGTTATATGGGCCCAGACTTGAAATTCTAAAGAAGATGGCTGGCATTCTCATCAACAGGGGTGGATGTTGAGGAATGCATACTCATCAATACTCTATGGTTGTGTTGCCTAGCAATACTTAATGTTGACAAAAATGTCATTCGTGTTATTCTGTTTTTAGAAATCAATATAGTTTTATCGTTTCTCTTATTAACTATTTTTCTATATCCTCGATTCACCTAACTTTAACAATACTTCGATAGAATCACCATGTTGAATCACCGAAAAGAATTTGAAAAAATAACTAGTTACTAAAATACGTGTATTCAAAACGCAAGTTACGCGAAAATTACGTAAGGACCCACCCCTAAATAAACTAACTTAATAAAATTTATCAGTTTCACACAAAACATTAGGAAAGTAAGAATACAAATTTTTAAGTCATACTACGGGTGGTGAGTAAGGCACATAATCATCATCCCCAGAAATTTTACAACTCATCATCAATTTTAGACAATATATGTATTTTATTTATTTATTTAAATAACATGGGAGAGTTACAGCTGAAACAAACAGATAAAGGACAGTACATTAGTCTGAAAGCCAATTACAGGTCTCCACTTATAAAATACAGAGAAAAAAAAAAAGGAATTCTAAGGACATTCACACCAAGTTACTATTATACTACAGCATAATTACAATGTTACTCGCACTGCATAACAATCATCATAACTAAGTGAACTATATGAAAAAGTTACGGCTTAAGCACTTCCTGGCTGACGACACACTAGTCACGAACGGATCTATATCGTACTGTTTACAAAGCATGTTTAAATTTCTGCTTGCACGCACAATGTACGAATTTTGCCTATAATTGGTAGAAGCAAATGGCACACGCAAAGGTGGATTGTAACGCTTAGACTTCATGGGAATGCTGAAATAGAATTTTGACAAAATTTCGGAACAGTTTACAGTATTGTTAAAAATTTTCAACAAATACACACAGTCAGTAATCTCGCGGCGGTTGAGTAAAGGTAATATATGAAATTTTTTACATAGCTTATAGTAGTTTTCCGAGTGGTACGGTATTTTTTGATGATAACATAGATACCTTATGAACCTTTTTTGGATGCTCTCAATGCGGTTAATATATTTGTGGTAACATGGATTCCATATTTCAGACGCGTATTCCAAGTGGCTTCTGACAAAAGTGCAGTATAGAATTTTTAGAGTTTTGGCTTGAGTGAAGCACTTGGATAACCGCATTATGAAACCCAGTGATTTTGAGGCCTTAGCGACTATTGCATCAATATGTATTTCGAAACTGAGCTTGGAATCGTGGTGAACCCCCAGATCACGGATGGAGCTTGATCTAAGTAGAACTTGATTACCTAGGGTATACGATGTAGCAATGACTGAGCGCTTCCGAGAATATGTAATAACCGAGCATTTAGCAGGATTAAGATCCAGCTTGTTTCTTTGGCAGTAGTCCTGTAGGTGATGCAGATCATTTTGAAGTGCCGTTACGTCCATCTGTGATGATATTGTGGCATAGATTTTCATATCATCAGCAAAACACAAAAGTTTAGATGAAGTCAAGCAAGAGTCGATATCATTCATATAGATTATAAATAGCAATGGACCAAGCAATGAACCCTGCGGGACTCCACTAGGAACAAGGACCTAGCTAGATATATAATTATTTAGTACTACAGCTTGGGACCTGTTGACAAGATAAGAGGAAAACCATCTGAGTAGATCGCCGCGAATTCCCATGTCATTTAACTTGGATATCAGAATGTTATGATCAATTCGATCAAAGGCTTTGCTGTAGTCTGTGTAAACGACATCAACCTGCTTACCGTTGCACATGGCATCAGTTATAAATTCATTAAGGAGAATCAGGTTGGTGACAGTAGACCTCCCTTTTAAGAAACCGTGTTGGAACGAGCTAAATGAATTTTTCAGAGCAGTATAAACCTGATTATATATTATTCTTTCAAAGACCTTTGCTATAATACACAGTTTAGATATCGGCCTGTAATTATCTATGTCTGTTTTGACACCCTTTTTATGTATAGGCGTTATAAACGCAGATTTCCATATTTGCGGCACAACACAGGCATTCAAAGATTTGTTAAATAAAATTGAAATAGGTTCCGCTATAGAAGGTGCACACCGAACAAGAAGTTTGGATGGGATGTTATCAGGACCTGCCGATTTGCATGTATCCAACTTACGAAGCAAATTAATTATTTCATCCATATCAACAATGATACTGCAGATATCAGATGTAAGGTTCGACGAATCTTTAGAAAGAAAAGGAGAAGAGATTGGATGACTAGCACTGGGATTAGAAAGGAAAGTAGAATGGAAGTATTCGGAAAAAGCCTGACAGATAGATTCACCCGTCCGCAAGGTATCACTATTATAGTTCAAGGTGCTCGGGATTGCATTTGAGTTATGACGTTTTTTTACAAAAGTCCAAAAATATTTTGGGTTATTCTTAATTGAATTTTCTGTTAAATTTAAATAGCTGCGGTAGCATTGAGATTCCAACGTTTTCACCCTTTCACGAAGAAGCTTGAATGTTGATTCGTCAGATATATTACCATAGGTTTTGAATTTTTTTAAGTATTTATATTTTTCTTTAATTGTTTTAATAAGTGACGAACTATACCACGTTGGATATTTTTTATTCCGAAACAGTTTTTGTGGAATATATTTTATTTGTAGATCAAAAATAAACTTATTAAAAAAGTTAACTGCATCATCAATTGACCGTGCGGAGAACTCGGTTTCCCAGTCAGCCTCACAAATGTCTCTGCTGATAGATTCATAGTCCCCTTTATCAAACAAGAATTGAGTACGAGGCGCACATTCAAGCAGAGGTGATACAGATAAGTCCAAATTAATAAATAACGCTGGGTGATAGGCATCAATAGGCACCAGCGGGCTAGAACATTCGGTCATATTCACTTTTTCATTGGAAAGGACGAGGTCTAGAATTCTACCATACCTATTAGTTACCGTGTTGTATTGTCCAAAATCAAGAGTGCATAATTCATCACAAAGCAAAATTTCGTCGTTACTGTTAGGATTCAATGGGACTAGCGATAGGTTGTCAGATGGAACCCAGTTAATACCGCTCATATTAAAGTCACCTTTTACGAGAAAGGTATCAGAAATATTATTAACAGTTGTTTGGTTTAATTTAGTAAGAAAATTAGAGAGTTGTGAAGAAAAAGAAAGGCCCAGGTTTTGTTGACATAAGTAAATATCACAAATATGCAAGGTTATTTTGATCCGTGTGATACGATTTTTTAGGTAAATGGATAGCCAAATGTCCTCTGCTGTAGAATGAAAATTAGGTTGGGAAATAACTGATAATTCTCTACTAGTAGCAATGAGTACCCCCCCACCACGCGATTGTCCGGTTAAAACGTAGTCTCGGTCGCGGCGCCAAACAATGTACCAATCATCAAAAAACTCAGAATTTGAAACGCCATCCAATAACCAAGTCTCAGTAAGCACTATGATATCATACGAATTTAGTAACATTTGACGATAGAAAGAATGAGTTTTAGTTCTAAGACCTCGAACGTTCTGATAATATATGTTTAAGTTGTTACCGTTATTAGTCATTGAAAATGTAGTCAATAATTGAATATAGATACGATACGGGTATAACAGCAACAGCATTCGTTAAACAATAATGTATTTTATGGTAAAATAAAAACAGTAATATGCAAGGAAGGTAAGCTTTAAAAAAAATTGCGCGTGAACATTTTTTATTTTATTTTATTTTTTTTTTCTGTAGGGCATCTCGTAGCTGACCTCTGAGGTCATGACTACTTAACCGGTCAATCCTGTGGTTGCCTTAAGCTGCTACACTCAAAGCCTCCAGCCAGGGGCATACAAAACTAAGCTAAAAAGCTAGGTGAGCGCTCGCTAAGGGCACCCCCTGTGGGGTACGAGCCTCGGCTTAGGGCGTCACCGGAGGGAGGACATCAAAGATGGGACGGGCTGGGTGCGCGTGAACATAAATCATACGACATTAAGTAGTAAACAGCTGTGCGAAAAAGCAAGCAGTAATGCGTGGTGCGTACAAGCGAGAGCGAGTCAAACATATTTAAATGCATTAGAGCTTTGAAGTAAACAGCGCGATAAGAAACATAAAGGATTTCTTTAGCTAAACAAAGGAGAGGTGTCGAGCTCATTAGTGCGAATGAGGTGCTAAACATTTTGTAAACAAATAGTGAGATGCTTAGGATCACAAAAAATAGAAGCGATTGAAACGTAATAAAGCAATTAAATGAAATAAAAAAATAACTTGGCAAAAATAGGAAGCAATTTACACAATCTTGTTTAAATCAGACTCTTTACGTATAATAGCTACTTTACAATTAGCATTTTTAAATACATGGATTTTCCCATGCTTCACCCAAACGAACTCATAATATTTCTCCTTGGCCATGGTCTTAACCTTACTTAAGAGCTTCTTATACTCCAGGCTCAGGTGATCATTGACATATATACGCTGCAATGTGCCCTGAAACCCGATATGGGATGTGGATAGGTCCTTAACGGCACGTGCAGCTGCGATAAAATCTTCTTTCACATAACGGTTTAGAAAACTCACAATGATCAATTTTTCATTAGAATTGAAGATAGGCACCCTAGAGATATAATTCACCTGTGATTTGGGGCAGCTGTAATTCACCTTCCGGCCGATCGCTTCAATAATCGAAAAAAGATTTTCATCTTTTCTTATAGGAACACCTTTAATTTCTACGTTGTTTAATCGGGATCGCTGTTCATATTTTGCGAGTTCAAACTTGGATCTCTCTAAGTCAGTCTGCAAACAAATCACTGTTTCCTGAAGCTTGTCAAGTTTTGTTGCTTTTGCTTCAACCTCCGCTAGTTGAGTGTCAAATTCAGCAAGTCTACCACTGGTGCCTTCACATGTATTTTTTAGCTCAGCTAACTCATCCTTGATTACTCGAATATCATCTATCAGGGTCGGGAAATTAAGTAACTGACGTTTCATGTCACGAATTTCACTCAATATGGTTTCAAGGGAGGCTGGTTCAGGAGCAACCAGAGCTGGGGATGACGTTCGACAAGTAGGGCACTTCCATTGCGCCATTCTGCTGGCGCCGAGTTTTCTCCATCCAGCTTCAGAAATATTTGCACATCCAAAATCCAGATGTTTTTTGCAGCTCCCACATTGGACTCCGTCATTAAACTGCACGTTACAAGTTGCGCACGTTTTTTTATTGAAACTCAGTATAAATAAAATTATATACCGAAGCAAAACTAGCAAAAATTTTAAATTTTTGAAGAAGTTAAAAAAGGTTGACGATCTATTATTCCGAGCGACGCGTACAGTACTAATGAATGTCCACAGAACAGTGATATTTTCCTCTTTATCTGCGGGATCCTTTACATGTGTTATTAATGTCAACGATTACAGAGATAAATACCATTTTTGTTTCGAACAATATGAGAACGTGGAGTCAACGGTTTTCGAATTATTTTGTTACGAATTCTTTTATATGTACTTTTAACATTAAAACTTCATCGCCCACATTAAACTCAGGTAGCAGTTTACAACGGCGATCATTGTTTTTCAAATAAATTGTTATATGGTAATTTATCACAATTTTTTTTGCCTGCTTATTTTTATTTGCGCAAGATAATTGATCTTTTCCGGCGTTATACTCCTGTAACTTAAAAAAATTGTGTAGGGGGTGGTGATGGACCGAAATAAAATCTTCATAACTTGTATTACTTCTTTCATTATTTTAAAACTTCTTATATTTGTTTATACGTCTTAAATCTTATAGCTCGCTCGCCATCTTTTTCCTTTTTTTTTCCCTCTCTCTCCCACACATATTCTCTCATTCACTCATCGCTGCATTCATGTTCTCTTATTTCTTAAAATTATAATGCGTTCCTAATTAACATCCTACATTTATGACCTTAATACCTATCTTGGCTAAAACATACGAAAAATGTGTATTTGACTTATATGGCAATCGCACACGGCAATAGATTTTACATACAACAAAATCTATCAAGATTTAGCGCTGTGAGCGCTTTATTTACTTACAACTATTTGAAATAGTAGATTTTTCTTATGTGATTATGTTGCCGTGGGATGGCCAAGTCATTCTATTTATTAAAGAAATTAAGATGTCTTATATTGAAACGGTCACTTTAAAATGTTTCTAGTTAACTAATTAGGTAAAAAAGAGAGAAAGTTGTTGGATAGATGCTTCAATAGATAGGTACTGAATAAATGAACAAACTTGATTTTACATTAAATCTCATATATTCTTGCGGTAGAAGAACTGCGTTGCGAGACTTGCATTTTTTAACATGTTATGTTTTCGATGTATTTGACATGAAATATAATAGCAGTATGGAGTAAGTATGTCATGCTCACTCAAATGTCTCGCTGATGGTGCACGTGTGTTGGATCATTCGGTTCCCTTCAAAATGGTTGAGCTGAATGATACTGATCCACCCGTCATGTTCGTAAACAAGCGCTGCATTTGACTGGACAAGGAGACTGGTCATCTCTTTAATCGTTTTTTTAATTGTTCTTCTTTATAACGTTGTTCTCACATATAAAACATAAGTCAATACCCAAGATTTTGTAAGTGTGTGAGTGTACATAGAGATTCTTGCTATTATTCTTCATAGAGGTCAAAATTTTGGAACGGGCAACAATTTTTAACCCTCTGACTAACTGACAGTTTAAAAGTACCTATAAATGGTTTAACTGAAATAAATGCTTTAAGTTTTCGTTTAAATGTAAACTTTTCTATTGACATGCCGTAAGGAAGTAACCTCGGTCCTTCACCTTCTATTCTATATCCTCAAATTTTATTCATAATGAAGAACGCTTATAAAGATTACACGTTTGTATTCTTCGAAGGCTTCGGTAGAGGCTTGAGTAAATATAGGTAAAATACAGGTGTACCATACATGGTACACATATATTTTTATTGTAAAAGAAAAAACACACCGAAATCAATTTAATAAAGCCGTGATTACAAAAATGCGAACTGTAGCAAAACAATAATGTGGTTGGTAAGAAGATTCATCAGACTCAATTGTAACGCAGCATCTACATAGAATAAGCCACACACACGTATCTTGCTGAATGATGCTCGATGCAAGCGGAGTACGTTCTTACAAAGTTTTCTCTGTTCATCTGTTGAATATTTTAATTATAGCATTATGTATTGTTAGTCAGAATAGTCCAAAATATTTGTTAAGTCCTTTAAAATGACAATCCTCAGCGTTTGCACACATGAATGAATAGTAATTTTTACCGGATCGTCATTTTTGGCGGACTGATTTTATTTTGAAAAGAAATTACCTGAACAATTAGACATTAAAATCTGTGCGCACGAATCTTGAACACGTTGAGTAGATAAATATAATTTCTCGCATTGCTGGCTCAACATTGTTTTATACGTCAAATTCTTTATAATCCAGGCAACTACGGACAGCGCTCCAATAGTTGATACATCCTGTAACAAATCAACATGGTAATCATAAAAGGTAGGTATAGTCAGCCGCTGACTGTAAGTTTCATCGCAGACATAGCCGCAAAATACTCGAGCATGCTCGCGTGATTTTTTTTTGCGTCTACTCGGTGGACACAGTGGATGATTGGGCATGCTAAAGTTAAACTATTAAATACGTGAACAGCAGCAAATTATATCATTCTCACTATTTTAAACTAGTTTTTGGTTGTATTATATATAGTTCATTGTCAATGAATGAAGGCTGCTCGGGCAGTTTGCATTTTTGTCTGCTCTAACCCTACAGTTGAAACAAAATTTATGAAAAGTCAACGTCACCCGCCGACTTCTGAGAGTGATGTCTGACTGGGATAGAGCATAACGTAAAATCAATCGAAAAATGTAAAAGTAGATACACAAATTGATACTTACTGTGCCATTACTGACGACGCCAATTTTAAATGATTCAATTGACACTTGGACGTAAATCAAAGCGTGGAAGTATATTCCTATAATGTAGTATAGTATCTGAAAAGAAACAGTTGAATAAGATTTGGATTCACTTTACCAATGCCACGTTTAGATTGGAAAGTACTTACGAATTGCTGAAAACAATCTTTATGGATATCATAACAGTCTAATATATCAACAAAAGCCTGAAATCCTTTTTTGCTATTATTTGTTCCGTTCGTGTTTCTTATTTTTTGAAAATTTAACACCCAAATACTCCAGAGCACAACCTTATTTTCCAATAATTTAATTGCTCGAATGGCATAAATTACATTAAAATCAAAAATTATCAAAACGAAGCAAATAAAATACGCACTGAAGGGTGAATTTGATAATTTGCAAAAAACAGTGTAAACGAAGACTTGACCACCCAGAGCAACGATCACAATAATCCAATTCCAAATGATGAAGTGCTTTAAACTGCTTTCATTTTTAAAAAATCTGTGGACATTTTGGAAGGTAAGAACAAACTTGGTAGACTTTTTTGTTTGAACTATGCCAATAATGAAATTCATAATAAATCCAAGGAAATAAAATAAATAGTCTAAGTATACTGTAAAATACATAGAAGTAGTCCAGGTGCTGTAAACGAATACAAAAATGAATATTAGTGTTGCAATCAGTGAAACAAAATTAGAGATGAAACCGTTAGGAGTTATACAATCATTTTTGATGCGATATTTAGGACAGAACATATAATATTGCATCAGATTCAAAGGCAAAAGCGTCGACTGTACATCTTTATCCACTGTATTGTTCATAATAGTCTTTACACGTGTATGTCTAATATTTTGAAATGAATTCATTACGTCTGCATTTTTATTAGGTTTCTGATGGAACCTCCTGATACGACGGTCAAAAATGTTTTGACTACGCATATAAACCTCATTTTGATAATATTGGTCGATTAATTAATTAATTACGTTTTTCCTGAATAAAACATTTGAGTCCTATTAACGTAATGACTAAAACATTGATTATTATTATTAATTTATTTTTACCCTACTTTATAGTTGTACGAAACTGCTACATTATTGGAAAGAACTTTTGAATTTTGGGGGTTCCTGGGTAAACTTGAAATCGAACGATATGAGATCGAATAATACTTGCTCGAAAACATTAGTTTTATATGTAATTTAAATGAAAAACAATACTAAAGAGAATCCTTTCTTAGAGAGCATAGTTCGCAAGGAAGATTACTCGGTCCTTTACCTGCTATACTATGTCCTCAGACTGAGAGATTTATCCATAATGAAGAACATGCTTATAAATGTTGCAGTCAACTAGTTTAATTAGTCGTTTAGTTAATTACCTAGCCTTTGGAAGTAGCGCTCGCCAGCCGCTACCGTGGCAACGCTCGCTTCGCTCGCTCGGCTCGCGCGTAGAGTCATTGTTCCAACCCAATTTATAATGAATATCATTCAGTCCACTAGTTGACCGGTTCCGTTTAGTAAAAAGGCTAGACTGTTAAATGAAAGGCTATTCAGCTAGTTGGCTGCGACGTAAATATAACGTGTCCGTTGCCCTCGAAGGCTTGGGCGAGCTTGGGTCTATATAGTACATCCATATTTGAAAATAAAAATAAACGCCGAAATCGACATAATAAAGCCAAGATTACAAAAATGCGGACTGTAGCAACACAATTATGTAGTTGGTAAGAAGACTCATCAGACTCAATTGTAACGCAGCATCTACGTAAAACAGGCCACACATACGTATCTTGCTGAATGATGTTGTTCTCATTACTGATGTAATGAATACAAAATTGATTATTTTCCTTTTTTACCTTATATAAAGGAAGACCTAACTTTAATAAACGAAGTTTTATTTTATTAACATGAATTTGACAGACGTAACGAAATCGTAACGTTTTGAAGATGTTCTTGGAAACCGACATAAAGTTATAAAGTCAGATTGACCCTGGGCTTAAATGTCGTGTCGTCATACATCAGAAGATATATCAGAACTCATGGAGTCGTATGAATCTTTTGAATGTAGATATGCACGCCTCTGTAAAAAAATACGACTCGATACGTTGACACGACACCACTCGACAAGCATATTGCTTTCTATTGGTGTGCTGCAAGGAAGTGTGCTCGGTTCTAACACACGTACAAGTATGTTAATATGTACGAGCTTGGGCCCTATACGGCTTGTCTGTTGTTATATTCTCGGAAAAAATATAAAGATTAACTACATAATAAATTTAATAAATCTAAGATTATAGAAATGCGAACTGTAGCAACACAACAGTATAGTTAGTCAGAAGACTCATCAGACTTAATTGTAACGTAGCATCTACGTAGAACAGGCCACACACACGTATTTTGCTGAATGACGCTCGATGCAAACGCAGTACGTTCTTGCATAGTTTTTTCTCATCATCTGTAAACCAATAGTAATCATATTATGTTAACGTCCTTCCTTTGGCATTATTTATTGAATCGTTGAGCTCCTAAAGTTCTAAGTTGAGGTACGCATGTGTGCGCTGTTTGAGAGTTTGGACAGTTTCACTCAAATCTATGTGGTTCTTTTCTCAAGAGGCTATCTCAGACATTGAACTACATGGATCTCATATGATGACCATTATTAGAAGTTGGCTGAACGTAAAGAGACCTTGATCTCTGAATTGATTTCAGTGTTTCTTAGTAATAGTCACAAAATATTTTAAAGCAGTTTTTCATTAATTAATTTATCATATATTAGACACCACACATCAAAATTGTCTGGGGATCAAGTACGTTTTAGAGTATCGCTGCAATTGAGGATTATTATTTTAACATTTTTGGATCGTTATTGATTCTTTTTAGTGCATTTCACTATTTGAATAAAGAATTTTCTTTAAATTTTGATTAAATATAGGTGGTAACGCCATCTCTTGGGGTTTTTAATAATAAATTGATATCGCCCTTGGATAGTTCTTCCTTTTGACGTCACTGTCGGAACAGGCGATCATATCCCTTTCTCCCTCCCGCAAAGCACGCCTAGCCCTAATAGGCCAAGACGTGAAGAGTCCGTTGAAGAGAGTCGCGCTGCGCAGCCGTTGTATTTGCGCTGCGTGCACGCCGCTCGCCGCCGCTCTGGCCGCTGCTCTGCTCGCTTAATAAATTTTCAACCGCTTTCGCTAAAACTGTGATGAACTAAAACGACCGCCCGCGGGTGTGATTGAGAGATTAGTGCATGAAAGACTCCTGTGATCAGCTTTGAAGCAGGAACGCCCGCCGCCATTTTCTTCTGGAACACGTGCGGTGAGGGAATGTTGTAAGGTAAGGCGTGCTCTCCTTATATTCCTCACCATCGATCGCCCGTTCATCATCCAACATTTTCTAGGCGAATATCGCCAACCCTTTAAATACAGTCCACTTAAAAATTGGTAAATTTCCATAACATTTTTGGTCCGAACGAGCCGGATCCGGATCGCTTACCCCGCAAGAGAAGGATTCATAATCCATATTCTCCCTTTTAACGCGTAGGTATCTTCTAGAAGTGCCTACGTAGGTGGTTATAGCACCTAGCTATACCCCTTTATATACCCATTACGTGGTCATTCCCGCACCCAGTAGGTAATATACTCAAAGTAGCTACCTACCTACATACATAATTACACTCGAGAGCAATGAATCCGGGTCACTTAAAGAATGTTAAAAATCTCGGAAACTAAAAACGATAGGTTAATGCAATAAATTGTATTTAATAGACAATGTAATACTCCTTAAATGAAAGTAAAAAAAAATATGAGTCACCATACATTTTATTAACACAAAATTACATAAAGAAAAAAACTGCTGATCTCTCCTTAAAACAAAAATAGGAAACATGAAATTTTTGAACTTTATTACGATTTTCTTGAATTTTAATACTTCGTATTGCCTCCTCGTGCTTCCATTACTGCGTTTACGCGGTTTGGCATGCTGTACACCAAGTTCCTTATACGATTTTGGGGAATATTCTCCCATTCCTCTGTGAGAGCAATTTTGAGCTCACGAAGCGTGATTGGGGGAGGGTTTCGTTGTTTTACGCATCTGCCTAGCTCGTCCCAAGCATGCTCGATCGGGTTGATATCCGGGCTGCGCGCTGGCCACTCCATACTAGTAATGTTCATCTCTTGAAGGTAGTCATTCACAATCCTACCTGTATGAGGTCGGGCATTGTCATGCATAAATATAGCATCCTCACCTAAATTGACCATAAATGGACCAACGTGATCATTGAGGATTTCTTCCACATATCTTACGCTAGTTAAAGAGCCGTTTTCTATGATCACCAGCTCTGTGCGACTTTCAGAAGAAATTCCGGCCCACACAAGTACAGACCCACCACCGTAGGCTACTTTTTCTTCGATGCATGCTTGCTTGAATCTTTCCCCTGGTCTTCGATACACTCTGTGTCTTCCATCGTGCTTGTAGAGCATAAATTTTGATTCGTCGGAGAACATAACTTTTGACCAATCTTCAATACTCTAATTTACGTGGCTCTGGGCATATCTTAGTCTTGAAATACGATGCCCACGCTCCAGTTTAGGGCCGTTTGCAGGTCTAAGGGGTTTTAAGTTAGATTCAGCAAGCCGACGTCTTACTGTCCATGCACTTGGGTTACTTCCTCCGAGGCGTCGAAACTGATGTGTGAGTTCAGTTCCTGTGAGAAAGCGATTTCGAAGCATGGTGTTCACCAAGTATCGGTCTTCTCGTGCTGTGGTACACCTGGTTCTGCCCGTTCCTGGTCTGCGTAGGTTAGAACCAGTTTCTTCGTAACGTCGGAGAACTCTTTGTACTGTTGACAGCGACACACCGACAGTCCTGGCTGTATCGCGCTGACTCCGGCCGGTTTCCAGCATTGTAAGTATTCTGGTGCATTCTTCAGGCGTAAGCGACATAATTTCAGCTTGAATAATGAATATAGAGCACTATCAACATGGTTTATGTACCCACATAAATGACAGATTACAAACAAAAGCAAAACCAAATGCTGTAATTTCGTAGTTCCATCTTCGAAAGTGGCCCTTTTTCAAATTTGATTTTTTTATGATATAACTTTACAATAACTAAGAAGTTTTAATACCTTCATTTAAGGAGTATTACATTGTCTATTAAATACAATTTATTGCATTAACCTAGCATTTTTAGTTTCCGAGATTTTTAGGATTCTTTAAGTGACCCGGATTCATTGCTCTCGAGTGTATTATAATAAAAACTATCATAGTTGTCTTGTAAATTCCATATTACAAGCATCTTTTAGTAATACCGCCATTTTATAACAGTTCTCGCCAAGCTAGGTAAAAAGGCCGCACACCTACATACTTACCTACCTTACCTTTAGATAATCGTAGTTTGGATAGGTCGTACATACTTATACCAACATAAACATGTCGAAAGAGCGGGAACTGTCAATTTTGGAAGCTAAACGCAATGTTTTATTTGAGCGTATTCAGGACATTTACGAGCGCTCAAAAACTGCCCATACTTCCGAAACTAAAACAGAATCGTTTCTTAGTTGTTGTATGACAGTAGATAATATTCGAACAGACTTTCATAATTTGTTGGACACTTATAACGCAAAGTTACTCTCTATTGATCCCGAATCGAAACCGAATTACCAGGCGTACACTTCGTTCGAGGATCTTTATTGCATCATCAAACGCATACAATCGCAGCTAGAAGGTAGAATTAAAACAACCGCGCAGGCGTTGCCAGCCCAATCGCCCAGTCTACCCCCAATTGAACTTATGTCGTTTGATGGTGATATACGGAACTGGCCATTGTTCTATGCTAGCTTTAAGTCAACAGTGCACGATAATGGCACTCTGACAGACGCCGACAAGTTGTACTATTTAATAGGTAAACTGTCACCGAAAGCGCATTCCGTATTTGCAGGTGTAACTCCCAGTGCTGAGAATTATCAGATCATATTCCAGTCACTCCTTGATAGGTATCAAGATACTCGTGTCCTAGCGTCTACTTACTTTGATCAGGCTTTGAATCTTAAATTGTCCGGCCCCGCCTCTGTTTCGAATTTCCAGCTGTTTAAAGATAACTTTGTCATCGCCGTTAACGCCCTTAAAAACTTAAAGTTAATGGATCTTTCCGACTTTATATTATTACAACTTGCTTTAAAAAAGTTCGACCTTGAAACGGTACGCGCATTCGAAATGACGGAACGTAATAATAAAATACCTACACTAGATAGCTTTATCTCCTTCGTCAAAGATCAGTGGCGAATATATCATAATACGCAGCCTAGTACATCTAGCTCGTCAAATGATAATAATACTAAACAGAGGTCGAATAAATCGCGAAATAGCAAAAGTAATCCCGTCCCTAACCCGCAATCTTACGTAGCATGTTCAGAGTCTAATAATAATAATACGAATAAGTGTCTGTGCAATAATATTGAGCACGACCATTATTTTAAATGTCCCGCTTTTAATAATTTAGACCCGACAGCGCGTTTTAAACGTGTGAAAGAAAACAAAGCTTGCGTTAATTGTTTAAGCTTAAAACATAAAACAAGTAATTGTTCTAGTAATACTAAATGTCGATTATGCAAGCAGCAACATCACACATTGCTGCACTTTGATAAAAAATCACCGGTATCGGACCGGTCTGTTACGTCACCGCAAGCGGTTCCGAACGCCGCCGGTACAACAGTCGCCCCGCACGCCTCCCATTCAGAGGTGTCTCTGTGCACGACGTCCATTGCGTATGCGCGCGGTCGTCGCTCGGGCATTTGTCATGTTCAGCGCGATATCAAGCAGCAATGCATGGCGTCCACAACGGTTTTGTTGGCAACAGCTCAAGTTATTGTTTACGATATCAATAACAAACCACATACAATTCGTTGTTTACTCGATAGTGCGTCACAAAGTAATTTTATTACTTCTGATTGCTTCAAACGCCTCGGACTGTGGAATAACTTTAAGAATACGAAATTAATAATTAAAGGGATCGGTGGGTCGGAAAAATCTTGCAAGGGTTCCGTAGACGTTAAAATACATTCCCGTTTTAATAAAGACATTAATTTTGAGATTTCGTCACTTATCGTAGAACGTATTACGGACACGTTGCCAAATGCGCAAGTGGACGTATCTCAACTCACACATCTCGAGATGTTACCACTGGCAGATTCTGACTTTGCGCAGCCGGGAGACATCGATGCCCTGTTAGGGGCCTCCATATTACCACATATATTTTTACATAATGTGGTACGCAGTAAACAACATAATATACCTCCCGCTATTGAGACGGTATTGGGATATGTGATTATGGGTACCGTACCTACCTCACATACTCCTAACTATACCATGTCTTGTTGTGCTGTTCTTCAAGAAAATAATATTGATTCTCTTCTCAAGCGATTTTGGGAGCTTGAAGAGATTTCCGCACCGCCCTCGCAGAGCCATAAGGAACTCGAGTGTTAAGAACACTTCCGCGCTACCACTGTTCGCGATGACAGTGGCAGATATATTGTGGCGTTACCCTTCTGTGGTGACCCGTATTCGCTAGGCGACTCATACTCTGCTGCGCTTAGACGCTTCTATTGTTTAGAACGCAAACTTGATACATCGCTCAAGTTACGCGGCGCCTATAATGACGTCATGCGTGACTATATAAATAAAAGTTTTTTGAGTCCGGTTGTCAACAACGATAATTCTCTTCCCTCGTATTATATTCCGCATCACGGCGTAGTTCGCGAAGATAAGACCTCCACTAAACTTCGCGTGGTTTTGGATGCTAGTTGCAAGACTACATCGGGTCAGTCGATTAACGACATTTTGCATTCCGGCCCTAATCTACAGGGTGACTTATTTAACATCCTAATAAAGTTTCGTCTTTTCCAAGTCGCCCTGTCAGCCGATTGCCGCCAAATGTTTCTCAATATCGGCATTCGTGAATCTGACCGTAGATTTCAAAGGATTTTCTATAGTTTTGACAACAGTGAACCTTTATCCGTATATCAATTTAATCGTGTTTGTTTTGGACTCAAGTCCAGTCCATATCATGCGTTACGTGTTGTCCGCAAGTTGATCGCTGATGAAGGCGACAACTTTCCTGCTGCAGCAGCTGTTGCCACCTCCGCTTTATATATGGATGATATCGCTTGTAGTGTCACATCCGCTCCGCAAGCAATTTCGCTTTGAGAAGAGCTTATTCAGCTCTTCAAGCGAGGCCAATTTGATCTTGTCAAATGGACAAGCAACAGTAAAGAGGTTCTCACGCAACTACCTGATTCTCATAAGGCTTCTCCAGACATTGAGTTTGAGAGGTCTGTACCGCATAAGGTTCTCGGTTTACGCTGGGATAAATCCTGTGATAGTTTTCGATTTGACGTCGCACCACCTGATAATAAGTGCACCAAGCGCACTATGCTGTCCACAGTGGCTCGACTATGGGACATACTGGGTTTTGTGGCTCCCACAATTTTGTACGTCAAGCTCTTGATCAAAGAGCTTTGGCTATCAAAGTGTGAGTGGGATGACGCACCTCCCGACCACATTGTCACCGCTTGGAAACAACTTTGTATTGAACTTTCCGCGCTCAATCAAATTGTTATACCACGTCATCTTGGGTTGGTCGACGGATGTACTGTCAATCTAATAGGATTCGCTGACGCCAGCGAACGCGCTTACGGCGGAGTCGTATATTTGCAAGTCCGCATTGGTACTAACTACTCGGTGCAGTTAGTTTGTGCCAAGTCCAAAGTCTCGCCTGTCAAAACCATTTCGGTTGCGAGACTGGAGTTGTGCGCGACCCTTCTGCTTTCTCAGTTGCTCTGCAAGGTTCAAGACACAGTTTCGCCCCACTACCCCATCGATAAAATATACGCATTTTCTGACTCCAAGGTAGCGCTCGCTTGGATTTATTCCTCTCCGCACCGCTGGCAGACTTTTGTCGCCAATCGCGTTACAAAAATAATAGAGCTGGTTCCCGCTACTTGTTTCCATCACGTCGCGGGTATTGAGAATCCTGCTGATTGCCTTTCTCGTGGGGTTATTCCATTTAAACTTCTACAACATCCTTTGTGGTATAGTGGACCTTCTTGGATTTCTCGTGATCCGTCAGAGTGGCCCATACAACCTTGTGACCACAGTGCAGAAGCCGAGGATGTACCCGAACGGAAGTCTGTTTCTCATCCCGTGGTCGTTGAGGTCACGGAATCTCCCATCTATACACTCGCGCTGCGCATGTCGTCGTGGTCTAAGTTACTACGCGCCATCGTATATGTCTGTGTGTTTCCTAAGCAACTTCCTATTGGGGCTTCTGTTTCAAGCTCTGACCTTGAATTTGCAGAGTATAAATTGCTGCGAGTTGTCCAAGCTGTTTATTTTAGTAACGACATTCAAAATTTAATAAGCAATGTACCTTGTTCTCCCGCGCTCCTTAAGCTCAAGCCGTTTCTCGATGAGCACGGCATTATACGCGTTGGCGGTCGTTTGTGTAATTCGGACGAACCTTACAACTATGAGCATCCTTGCGTCTTACCGCGTCACGACCATGTCGTTGACCTTCTTGTTGATTACTATCACAGGAAGTATCTCCATGCCGGTCCAGAACTGCTTATGTCCTTACTCAGGCATAAATATTGGGTTTTAGCTGCACGGCGAATAATTCGCCACAGAATAAATAAATGTAACGTCTGTTTTAAATTCCGTCCTCGCCCGGTCTTTCCTCTCATGGCTGACCTTCCTAGCCATCGCGTCAAGCAGGTAGATAAAGCGTTCACACATACCGGTTGTGATTACGCAGGACCGCTGCAGTACACGCCCGTGCGTGGTCGAGGTGTTAAAAGCCGTAAAGCCTGGCTATGCATTTTCACATGCTTGACAACGCGAGCTACACATATTGAAATTGCGACGGATCTAACCACAGTGTCATTTCTGGCAGCGCTAAAGCGATTTCTTTCGCGACGCGGCCCTATACAATGTTTGTACACGGACAACGGCACTTGTTTCGTAGGTGCAAATTCTTATTTACGCGATCTCTATAAGTTTCTCAATAGAGAATATCGTACCCGTCTTCAGGAAGAACTTTCCATGAATCACATAGATTGGAAGTTTATTCCGCCCGCCTCTCCGCATTTCGGCGGATGTTGGGAAAGCATGGTCAAGGTAATTAAAACGCATCTCTTCAAGGTCATAGGCCAACAGATCCTCTCCTACGAAGAGCTTTTAACTGTGCTCGCTCAAGTCGAGGCACTGGTTAACTCGCGTCCGCTCACAGCACTGAGTAGTGACCCTGCAGAACAATCCGCGTTAACTCTTGCGCATTTCTTGAACACAGCGCCATTGTCATCACTTCCCGCTCCTGAAGCAGACTGTTCTAGCTTGCTTCAGAGACATACTCTTGATAAGCTCGTGCAGTCGTTCTGGCAGCGCTGGCGTTCTGAATACCTTCACCAGCTTCAGGCTAGGTCCAAGTGGAATAGTCCTGCATCCCCTATACAGGAAGGTACGTTAGTCATTGTTATGAATGATAATTCTCCGCCGCTTTCATGGCCCTTAGCTCTCATAGAGAAATTACACACATCTAAAGACGGTACAACCCGCGTTGTTACTGTAAAAACCGCGAAGGGTAGCTACATGCGCCCTGTTGTGCGTCTCTGTCCGCTACCGACTCAGTGAGATCTAGCCTGAAGTCGGATCTCTCTCTTAGTTTAGGTATTTAGTTAATAGCTTTCGTTATAAGTGCTCCGCTAATTTAGATTAATTTAATATCATAACGCCGTCTTAGCTTATGGATAGGTTATGCGGTAGTATACCTAACTTGGCTGATTTTATTTTGTTCCCTTTTAAAGGCAACCCTTTAAAGCCGGGGGGAAATGGTAACGCCATCTCTTCGGGTTTTTAATAATAAATTGTTATCGCCCTTGGATAGTTCTTCCTTTTGACGTCACTGTCGGAACAGGCGATCATATCCCTTTCTCCCTCCCGCAAAGCACGCCTAGCCCTAATAGGCCAAGACGTGAAGAGTCCGTTGAAGAGAGTCGCGCTGCGCAGCCGTTGTATTTGCGCTGCGTGCACGCCGCTCCGCCGCCGCTCTGGCCGCCGCTCTGCTCGCTTAATAAATTTTCAACCGCTTTCGCTAAAACTGTGATGAACTAAAACGACCGCCCGCGGGTGTGATTGAGAGATTAGTGCATGAAAGACTCCTGTGATCAGCTTCGAAGCAGGAACGCCGGCCGCCATTTTCTTCTGGAACACGTGCGGTGAGGGAATGTTGTAAGGTAAGGCGTGCTCTCCTTATATTCCTCACCATCGATCGCCCGTTCATCATCCAACATTTTCTAGGCGAATATCGCCAACCCTTTAAATACAGTCCACTTAAAAATTGGTAAATTTCCGTAACAATAGTGTAAGGTATTTAGTAATATGACACATCACTAGTTGTAAGGAACATCTCTAGATATAGTCTATGGAACAGACAGATCATATAGAAAAATGTTGAAGTGTCGATCCTCTGTAATTGATCCTATCATAAGAACAAATTAATAAAGAGTATTAAGAAAGTACACGACTATTATTACATGGCGCAGCCGGTAGGATATAAATAAATAAGGAAGAGGAAAAGCTTAAATAACGAAAACATGGATTACCTTCGTCAGCCTCCGCCATTACTGTTGGCGTCAGGAAATATGAAAGAAAATTTCAGAAAATTTATACAGAAATTCATGATCTACTACAAAGCAGCAGGTAAGAACAATGAAAATATGACGGAAGAAGAAAAAGTCGCATTATTATTACATGTTATGGGTGACGAGGCCATCGAGGTTTACAACACATTTGATGTTGAAAAAACTGCAACCATGCAGGACATCATTGACCGATTTGAAAATTATTGTACCCCGTTGAAGAACGAAACTATGTCGCGACATATATTTTTCCAAAGGGAACAAAAAGAATCCGAAACCTTTGGGGAATTTCTCACTGCCCTAAAAACATTGGCAAGTGACTGTGAGTTTGGCACCCTTAGAGATAGTTTAATAAGGGATCAAATAATAAGGGGCATTCAAAATATGAAGCTAAAGGAAAGGTTACTCAAGGAGTCGGATTTAGATATGAAACGTTGTGTGGATTTATGCAAAGCAGCAGAAACTGCTTCAAACAACTTCAAGAGCTTGACCGAAAGCAGTAATGTAAACAGAGTGCAACAGCAGCAAACACAACAAAAGTACAATAAGCAAGAAAAAAATAAACAAGAAGATAAAACATATAAGAAGAAAACCTGTACTAGGTGTGGATATGAACATGGCTTTAAATGCCCAGCATATGGACAAAGGTGAGCAAAATGCAAGAAAATGGGTCACTATGCAAAGATGTGTATGTCAGTGAAAATGATATGTAAACAAGAGGACAATGAAGAAAATGAAAGTTATGTGTTGGGATCAATAAATGTAAACGAAATACAGGACAGGGTCTCAATATGAATGTTTGGAAATAAATAACAGGTTAGTAGACATTAGAATTGACACAGGGAGTGATTGTGATGTTTTACCCTTTAAAATTGTAGAAACACTTAAATTAACACATAAGATTGACAGATCCAACTGTAATTTGTATAACTATGATGGATCACCATTGAAGTGCATAGGAAAAATTAAAATATTCTGTAAACTGGTTAACGGGAAAAGTATACCTTTGGTATTTCAAGTTATAGATTATAAAGGAGTATGTCCAGTCTTAGGAGATAAAACAGTGAAAAATCTAGGTCTAATAGAAAGAAAATATTTGAATAAAATAGATAAAAAGAAAAAATATGAATCAAATCAAATCAAATCAAAATATTTTTATTTCACATAGACCTACATGGGCACTTATGAAACGTCAGAAGCTAGGTGCACGGTTCCAATTGGTAGTTTCCTATGGAGAAGAGCCGGCAAGAAACTCCACGGTTACTCTTTTAAAAATAATTGGCTTTTAAAATTTTTTCAAATAACAGTTTCAAATGACAAGGTATGGGAGGACAGTGTAGGTATTTCAATAAGTACCAGGTACTTAAGAAAATAGAAATGGTCAACAAATCTACAGTCCACTAAGCCTACAGTGTTCTCACATTCACAAAATAGAAAAGAATCTATACATTAATAAAAATAAAAACCTCTTTTAATTAAACGCAATTACATTATTGCTATTACAACTGTAATAAATCTGAATAATTATCATGCACAAAAGCCTCTAATAAAGAGTTGAAATTAACTCGTAGCTATATAATGTCAAATAATACGATGAATATGTCAAGGATGAATGTAAAAAAATAAGATAATAATAAATATGGTAATTTGGGAGCAGTTAATAGACTCTTACATAATTATGCCGTTAATGATATACCAGGGAAGCCACATGTGCAGAAGGAATTATTGCCAAATTTCCTTGTCTTCAACATAGTCTTTAATTTTGTAATATGCTTTCTTGATAAGAACACGTTTGATGTGGGTTTTGAACTTTCCATCGCTAAGTTCTGTAACAGACTTTGGCAACTTGTTATAAAAGCGGATACTGTTTATAAGAAATGACTTGCTTGTTTTAGTTAATCTAAATTTGGGTATCACAATTTTATGTCTGCTACGTGTATTTATATTATGGAAATCGCTTCTTATTTTGAAAAGTCCTAAGTTTTTGCGAACATGCAAAATACTCTCTAAGATATAAAGAGAAGGCAGAGTCAGTATGTTAATTTCTTTAAATTTGTCTCTAAGGGACTCGCGAGGACCCATTTTATAGATCGCGCGGATTGCCCTCTTTTGTAGAATGAAAATTGAATCTACGTCAGCTGCCGATCCCCACAGCAGAACGCCAAAGACATAATACTGTAGAAATAAGCAAAGTATACTAACCTAGCTGTGGCTATATCAGTCAACTGCCTTATTTTTCTAACTGCATATGCAGCTGAACTTAATCTACCTGAAATAGTTCTAATGTGGGCACCCCATTGCAATTTTGAATCTAAAGTAATGCCTAGGAATATAGTTTCCGTTATTGCATCTAGTTCTTTGCCATCAAGTTTTAAATTTAGACCTACTTGAGGTACATTTGGTAATGAAAACCTAATACATTTAGTTTTGTTCGCATTAAGTAAAAGATTATTAGCTGCGAACCATTTTGTAAGAACAGCCAGACTATCATTGACATGTAAGACATCTGTATCTTTCCTGTCTATTTTAAAAATAAGAGAAGTATCGTCAGCAAATAAAATTATATCCGATAAGTTAGCCATCATGTAAGGAAGATCATTTATATAAACTAGAAATAAGAAAGGGCCGAGAATTGAACCTTGAGGCACGCCCATTTTAACTAGAGACCCCGTAGACGTCGCCCCATTAACGTTTACTTTTTGCTCCCTGTTGGATAGATAGGAAAGAACAAGATCAGCAGCTTGTCCACGAATTCCGTAGTGGTGTAATTTACAGATCAGTGTATTGTGGTCAACGCAGTCAAACGCTTTTGAGAGGTCACAGAAAATGCCAATTGCATCCTGGGACTTCTCCCAGGATTCCAAAATGTGAGTGATGAGTTTTACTCCTGCGTCAGTCGTCGACCTACCTTTCGTGAAACCAAACTGGTGACTATGTAAAATCCCATTTGAATTAAAATGTGACAACATCTGGTCTAGCATGATTTTTTCATATATTTTACTCAATGCTGGTAGCACAGATATTGGTCTATAATTTGAGGGATCACTCTTACTACCCGATTTGAAAATTGGTACTACTTTACTATGTTTCATTAAATCAGGAAACGTATCGCTATCTAAACATTGATTAAATATGCCAGTTAGAACAGGCGCAATTGTGTCAATGATATTTTCAAGAACCTTAACGGAAATCCCCCATAAGTCTTCAGTGTTTTTTATGTTAAGACTTTCTTACTGTAGTGTTCTTTTAGAAGAGATTCAGCTAGTATAGATGATGAGGGGAGAGATTTCGTAACCTTTATTGGGATGTTGGTAAAGAATTTTTCTAGTGTCTCAGCAACTTTTAATTTATCTGAAATGGTTTCATTATCAATTTTTAAAGACAATTCTTTCTGATCTCGCTGTTTTGTGTTTCCAGTTTCTTTGTTAATTACCTGCCACACAGTTTTTATTTTATTGTTAGAAATATTAATTTTGTTACTTATTAATTTAGATTTAGCTTGAGCGCAGACTCTTTTAAATATCTTAGAATAGTTTCTTACATAATTATGAATTGCTTGATCAGAAGTCAATGATTTTTCGTTATATAAATTATATAAAATATCTCTGCTTTTTCTAATACCAGGAGTGGCCCATTCATTAAATTTTGGTTTGGTATTGATTGTTACTGTTTTTACAGGACATGCTTTATTGAATTCTTGGCATACTGTAGAAAATAATGTACTGTAGTTTGTGTTGGGGTCTTGTGAATCAAAACTAGCTGTTGAAAGATTGCTAAGAACATTATTACTAAATATCTTCAATTTATTTTTAGTAAGTAGTCTTAACTAAATAGTTTTATCTAAACGTAATTTTTTATCTGATTCAAAGGATATAAGTTGACCTGTATGATCAGACCTGACGCCACTAATTAGGGACCAATCTTTTATTTTACAATTAGTAAATACATTGTCTATGCATGTAGCCGAGGTTGCTGTTATTCTAGTTGCTACATTAAATATACATTTTAAATTGAAAGATTTAAACAATGAGATAAGCTTATATTTATCCGGTGAATTTACTAATAGATCAATATTTAGGTCACCACAAACAAAAACTATTTTATTATCTCTAATAAGTTTAGTTAGTATTTCTTCCATTATGATTAAAATGATGACAAGTTTGAGGCTGGTGGTCTATAAACACATAAGAAAGTATGGCCTTCAACCTCTGCACATGCTACCTCACATAAGCGATCAACAGAGCAAGCAGTGATATCCTTCCTTTCCTTATATTTGAGAAAACTATTACATAATATCAAGGTACCACCCCCTAATGAAGACCGGTTGTACGCACTGGCAACTGAAAAATTATTTACATTAAACGACATTCTATCTGGTTTTAACCAGGTTTCACAAAAACATAAGATATCCATACAATATTTGTCTATTAACATTTCCACGTCTAGGATTTTGCCAGAGATGCGATTTATATTTTGGTGATAGAGTAAAATATTCTTATTATGCTTCTCTTTTGTCGATTCTAAAAGTTTAAAGAATTTATTACAGCATTATTAGAAGTACTAGATAATGCTGTTTCGTCACTTACGCTAATCTCAGTTAAAACATTCATAACTGCGTGTATATTGTAGGCTAATAAAGTAGCTAAAACATGTTGGCTTTTCTTAGGTAAGAACATCTGCTCCTGAGTCAACACAAAGTCTCTAACAAAATTGTTAGTATCAAAATACAATAAACGGTCACTATGACGACATTTTCTGCGACTTGTCTAAGGCTTTCGATTGCGTACATCATGATACACTCACCAGGAAACTGTACCACTATGGTATGAGGGACAAGGCTCTTGACCTTCTGACTTCTTATCTCAACAACAGAATCCAGAGGGTCGATGTTAATGGCAAGAAATCTGCAGGATCTGCGGTCACCATGGGCGTTCCGCAGGGTTCAATTCTTGGGCCTTTCTTATTTCTAATTTATGTAAATGATTTACCTTATCACATAAGGGATAATCACAAGATAGTATTATTCGCAGATGACACTTCGCTCATTTTTAAAATCAAACGTCAGTTAGTCAACTTTGAACAAGTTAACGATGCACTCTCTAAAGTAGTGCATTGGTTTAATGTAAATAATCTTCTACTGAACGAAAAAAAGACTAAACTCATTAAATTTTCAATGCCAAATGTCAGGCAGCTATCTACCAATGTTCAAGTAAATGGAACAGAGTTGGACCCTGTTGATTCGACAGTTTTTCTTGGAATCACTATTGACAGTAAATTACAATGGGGCCCACACATAGAAAAATTGTCAGGAAGACTAAGTTCGGCCGCCTATACTGTTAAAAAAATTAGACAGATAACTGATGTGGATACAGCCAGAATTGTTTATTTTAGTTATTTTCATAGTCTTATGTCATATGGGATTCTTCTCTGGGGAACCTGTGCGGACATTGATACTATCTTTGTTCTACAGAAAAGGGCTGTTCGAGCCATATACAACCTAGGTCCAAGAGATTCCCTTAGAGAAAAATTCAAAGAAATAAATATTCTGACTGTAGCCTCACAATATATTTTTGAAAACCTATTGTATGTACACAAAAATATATAAAATTTTAAGAAAATGTCCGATATTCATAGTTTAAATACCAGGAATAAACACAATCTTGCTGTGCATCGCACACGTCTCCACAAAGTAGGCAACTCGTTCATGGGTCAATGTATACGCTTTTACAACAAACTTCCCATTGACATTCGAAACTTACCCATAAATAGATTTAAAATCTGTATTAAAACTAAACTTTGTAAAAAAGGGTATTATAAAATTTCAGATTATTTAGAAGATAAAAAAGCATGGGATTGAACTGCTCGCTCTGCTAAGCCTTGTGATAAAACTTAACATTTTAATTATTTTGTAAAATCATGAAAATATACCAGTTTTATATACACATTGACATTGTTGAAAATTATATTCAAAATGACATGATTACTTTGTAAAGTATTATATTATTTTATTTAATTATTGTGAATGTGAGGACTATGTGGATATCATTATTATTTTCATTTTTCAGTTAGTTTTAATTATGGTCTGGCAGTTTGAGTAGTTTATGCGGCCTACCCAAATGTCCTTTCTTTGGTATTGTTCGTCGAGTTGAGCTCCTTAAGTTCTGAGTTGAGCTCCACGATTACTGACAAATGCTTGCACTGACTGGACAGGTTCACTCAAATCTGTGTGGTTCTTTCCTCAAAAGACCATTTCAGACACTAATCTACATGGTCCTCATATGGCCTGACCAAGATTATGTCTGGACTTTAAAAGAGACTGTGACCTCTGAGTTTGTTTCGGCCTTTCTTCTCAGAGTAGTCAGATAGGAAACGCCGAACTCAACTAGCTTATTTTTATTTTTTTTAATATGACGTGTAAAAGTGATTCTGATATCCTATTTACAGAATAAACAATTTCATTTCATTTCATTTCACATGCCAAAATATGCATAAGGTTATTAAATGAAGAAATTATTGAGAAGTATAGGGACAGTATATTTAATGAAAATAAATTAGGATTGTTAAAAAATTTTGAATATGACATTAAATTATGTGAAGATAGACAAGGCAAAATAGCACAGCCACGTAGTGTACCATTAAAATTGCATGATCCACTGAAGTTAGAGTTAGAAAGCATGGAAAAAAATAATATTATAGAAAAAATTACTGAACCAACTGATTTTGTTAGCAATATTGTGATAGTAAGAAAACCCAATGGTAAAATAAGAGTATGCTTAGACCCAAGTAATTTAAACAAATATATAAAAAGATAACATTTTAAACATCCCACTTTTGAGGAAGTAGTTTCAAAAATGGCAGGTGCGAAAGTTTTCTCAAAATTAGATGCATCTACTGCATTTTTTCATATTAAATTGTCTGTAAATAGTTCAAAGCTGTGCACTTTTACTACACCATTTGGTAGGTATTGTTTTAAGAGATTACCATATGGTCTATCATCTGCACCTGAAGTATTCCACAGACAATATAGTGAAATATTTCAGAACATAATGGGATGTGAAGTCTTTGTCGATGATGTAATAATTCATGCTAAAAATCAGTTGGATCATGACAAAATATTAGAAAAAGTTTTAAAAGTAGCTGAAGAAAATGGCATACAATTTAATTTAGATAAATGCCAATTTGGGATTCCAGAAATTATCTATTTAGGACATGTACTGAGCGGTGAAGGTATAAAACCAGATCAGAGAAAGGTAGAGTCAATTTTAAACTTAGAAAAACCAAAAAATATTAAAGATTTACAAAGGTTATTGGGAATGGTAACATATGTGTCAAAATTTATACCTTCAATGTCGCAAGTCTGTAACCCGTTAAGAGAGTTAGTCAAGAAAGGGAGAGAATGGAAATGGAATACAGAACAAGATGACGCATTTAATGAGTTAAAAAACATTTTAATGTCCCAACCAGTTTTGCAATTTTATGACCCCAATAAACCCTGTAAAATATCAGTTGATGCTTCTAAAGATGCTCTAGGGGCAGTTTTATTACAAAATGACTTGCCAGTGGCATATGCATCTAAAGCTTTGACAAACACTCAAAAAGCATATGCACAGATAGAAAAAGAAATGTTAGCCATTGCATTTGGATGCATACGATTCCACCAGTACATTTATGGAATGACTGTGGAAGTAGAGAGTGATCACAAACCTCTCGAGGTGATATTCAAAAAACCCCTGTGCAAAATACCTTTAAGATTACAAAGAATGCGGTTGCAAATACAAAAATATGACATAAATGTTAGATATAGGCCTGGTAAAACATTGTTATTGGCAGATTCACTTTCTAGAGATGTTAAAAATAATATAGATGATATAAGCATTATAGAAGAATTATATGAATCTCAAGTGTGTTTAGTAAAATGTAATTTATCAATTTCAGACCATAAGTATGGAATATTTAAGGAAGAAACAAATAAAGATGAAGAACTGAAAATGTTAAAACAGTATATTCAGGATGGATGGCCACAAAATGTACATAATATACCCCATACTTTAAGGTCATACTATACATGTAGAGGAGAACTGTATATTTATGATGGCCTGGTATTTAAAAACAACTGTATAATAGTACCAAAAACTCTAAGACAAGATATGTTATCTAAAGTTCATTATAATCACATAGGAGTCGAAAAATGCAAAAATAGGGCTAGGCAATGTATTTACTGGCCTAATATGTCAAAAGATATTGAAAATAAGGTGTTGTCATGTAGCATCTGTGATAGATTTAAGAATAAAAACTGTAAGGAACCAATGACAATTAGAGAAATGCCTGATAAACCTTGGTCTATGTTAGCTACTGATGTTTTCCATTATAAAGATAAAAATTATCTAATTGTTGTGGACTATGTCAGTAAATATTTTGAGATTAAACAATTAATCAACCTAACACCAGAATGTACCATTGAAGCGCTAAAATCTGTGTTTAGTAGGGGAGAAGGAGGCAGTTTTGAACAGAGGCACATTTGAACAAACAAGTTTACGCAGTTAGTTTCAAAGCTATTTTAGTATGGAAACTGATTTCGGGGTGGCAGCACTAGTACCTACAACTGTCATGTATAATCTGTGGCATTTCACAGCTGCAAACCAAGTTATCGGCCATGTTTGTTTTTGTCATTGCAAAGTAAAATTTTTGGAAGATGGGCGTAAGCTTGTGTTGGACAAAGTTTTAAATGCTGGTAAGTGACGATAGTCTAATTGTATTCGGTATTTAAATAGGCTTTTGTGAAAGTGTTTCTTTTTATTCATCTAATGTTTTTGTGGAATATAAATATTTATTTTCTGTAAAAAGGAGGTATGGGGCAGTTTTGAACAAATTCAATGGGGTACCTTTGAACATGTTCAAATCTGCCCCTTATTAATTGTGTAGTACGGAAGCGTTCTTAAATTTAGATATCTAGGTAAATAATGCCAATATTAAAGAAAATAAATGAATTGTAATTTGTTTAAAGGTAAAATGGTGCGGAATTATAAAAAAAAAAAGAGATCAAGATGTTAACGAGGAAGATATTAATAAAGCCATTTTGGCAGTAGTTGATGGAAATATGAAGCTAAGAAAGGCTGCTGCGGTTTATAATGTTAAACCAAACACATTATTTTATAGAATCAAAAAATTCAAAGAGAACAAACCTCAAAATGACCTAGTATTCTCATCCAAGTACACTGTCGCACAAGTATTTACTAGAGAAGAGGAAAGGATGCTAAGAGAGTATTTAATAAAAAGTTCTAAAATGAATTACGGACTTACTTACAAACAAGCTAGGTCGTTAGCGTATGAATATGCAACGGCACTAAAAAAATGCCCAATAAAATGGACAGAAAATAAAGAAGCAGGCATAGAATGGTTAAAAGGTTTTATGAAGCGGCATAAGGATCTTTCCCTGAGAAAACCAGAAAACACGAGCCTTTCCAGAGCTACTAGTTTCAACAAACATAATGTTACACAGTTTTATGACAATTATGAGCAGGTGCTAAAAAGGAAAAATTTTGCTCCAGAGTGCATTTACAATTTGGACGAAACGAATATCATGACTGTCGTTCAGGCGCCAAATGTAATAGCAAGAAAGGGTGCAAAGCAGATTGGACAATGTGTTTCTGCTGAACGAGGCCAACTTATTACTATGTGTGGTATCGTAAATGCCATCGGAAATGCTTTGCCGCCAGTTTTTATATTTCCTCGAGCGCGATTCCACGATTCTATGCTCTTTGGGGCACCTATCGGCAGCGTTGGTTATGCCAACAGCCCCACTAGTGGTTGGATGACTGGGCCTTTGTTTATAAAGGTACTCGAACATCTTAAACGGCTAACAAGATGCTCGAAAGAGGATCCCATATTACTGCTCATGGACAACCATGAAAGCCACTGTACATTGGACGCTACAATCTATTGTCGAGAAAACGGAATAGTTGCACTTACATTTCCTCCACACTGCACCCATCGCATGCAGCCATTGGATGTGTCAGTGAATGGTCCTTTTAAACAGAAATTGTCCGTTGCCCAAAATGATTGGCTACTGTCCCATCCCGGTAAAACAATTACCATCCATGATTTGGCAAGCATAGTAACTCCGGCATATAATGCATCATATATTGCCCGGAATATCATTGCTGGCTTTGTGAAGCCGGGAATACATCCATTTTCCAGGAATGCCTTCTGTGATGAGGATTTTGAATGTGCAGAGGTAACTAACCGTCCTATGCCAACCTCCAGTGACGCCACTTCCGACGTTCTCCAAACTACAGCTGCGGTAGCAGATACTGACTGTGAAGAGGTCGAACAAGAGATAAACTTTGAAGACTCACCTGCTACTGCGATGGATATCGTAGTAACTCCTCCAGTTTCACCATCGATAATCTATTCTACAAGTGTTCAGCTAGTTAATTCGGATGTAGGGCCTTCACTATCTTTGCCGGATGCTGGTACTGTACCTTCTGAAACTGAATTAAATATTCCACCTATGACCTCTGCAGTTTCACAACAGAGTACCCTTAACGCACCTGAAGCAGAGCCTACAGAAACTTGGATTGTACCTTCCGTTGCTGTATCTGCTGCGGTAATAACACCTGAAGTTGTGAAGCCTTTTCCAAGAGCTCCACCACGTAAAGAATCAAACAAAGGAAGAAAAAAAGGAAAATCTCGCATACTTACAGACACCCCAGAAAAAGATGAGATTCAAAAAGCATATCTTGAAAGACAAGCACGATTAAAAAAGTCTCAAGAAAAAGTTTTAAACAAAAAACGAACTAATTCCTTAAAACCGAAAGCATTGAAGCGAAAAAAAACTAAAACTATCTTGACTTTTTCTTCGGATGAAACCGATTCTGAAATACATTTAGAGTCAGAAGAAGAACCTATAATGAATACCGAAAACGAAGATACAGATGAAAATGAAGACGTTGACTACGAAAAGGAGCTTAATGATAGTGATATAAATCTTGGAGACTACGTATTAACTCAACTTGCATCAGGAGGGAATAAAAGGTCACTGGTTTTCGTAGGAAAGATTATAGAAAAGGATGGTCATGATTTTACTGTTAGTTTTCTTAAGAAAAAAGGAGCCTCTTACAAGTTTTTCTTTCCTGAAAAGAAAGACGAGTCTTACATCAGCATGTCCGATATTTTAGTAAAACTCCCTCCTCCAATCGAAGCTGCAGGCACGTCACGCACTGCCGCCATGATAGCTTTCAAATTTAATTTCTCTAAATTTAGGTTAGGTTGATTTAATTCATTTTAAGACTTAATTCTATTTCATATAAAGCTATATTTGTGATCAAGACTTATTATTGATGAAAAAGACTGTTCAAACTAATTAATAAAACTCATTTAATGACCTTTTAAATCTGTTATTCAAAACTACCCCAGGCATGTTCAAAGCTACCCCTTATTCGGGGCAGCTTTGAACATTTCCCATCTAAAACCAAAATAAAAATTACCGCCAGATCTCAGGCTTATTGTTTAAACTAATAAAGTGATTATGTAGTTTAAAGATCAGATTAACCATTCCGAATAAGTAAAGAGGTTAAAAGGGTTAATATTTTGGGTCATGACATAAAGTTTCAAAAACGTTCAAAAGTGCCTCCTTCTCCCCTAGACATGGAATATCTGATAAACTATATTCTGATAATGGGACAAATTACTCTAGCTATAAATTCAAAAAATTCTGTAGTAGCTGGAATTTCATACATGTGACAAGCAGCCCATTACATGCACAATCTAATGGTCTTGCTGAGAGATATATTCAGACTGTTAAAAATATATTTAATAAAGCTGATTTTGAAGGGAAAGATAAGTATTTGGCATTATTAGAATATAGGGCAACACCAATTTCTAATTTAAATTTTAAGACTCCCTCTGAATTATTGATGGGAAGAAAAATTCAAGGTTTACTACCAAATACGGTTACTGTTAATGGTTGTGAAAATAAAAACATACAAAGTAAGTTATATGAAAATTCCAATAATCAAAAACAATACTATGATAGAAATGTTAAAAAACTAAAAGATTTAGAAATGGGTCAAAAGGTAATAGTGACAACTGGTAATAAGAAACCATTAGTCTATGCAGAGGTACTGACTCAATGTGAGAGACCTAACTCTTATAAATTGTTAACTGAAAATGGAACTATTATTGATAGGAATAGAAAACATCTGATTGAGAGTAAAAATGATAAGAAAATGATTGTTGAACAAGAAGAGGAAGTAGAGATAGGTAATGAAAATCTGGAAATGTATCATGGTGAAGATAACTTAGATTTTACTATTAATGATAATAATGATAAGTGTGTTGATGGAAATGATTCAACAACAGTTGTTGAGCAGGAAACTGTAGCAAGGAGCTGATCAGGTAGGGAATTAAAAAGACCAAATTATTTAAAAGATTATGTTTAAATTTATTAAGTTTCAAAGAAAGGGAGATGTAAGGTATTTAGTAATATGACACATCACTAGTTATAAGGAACATCTCTAGATATAGTCTATGGAACAGACAGATCATATAGAAAAATGTTGAAGTGTCGATCCTCTGTAATTGATCCTATCATAAGAACAAATTAATAAAGAGTATTAAGAAAGTACACGACTATTATTACAAATAGGAAATAATCAACTGTTAATCAGGATTCCTATAAAAGTGTGTAATAGCGTTTTTCAAACCATTACAATTTCTGCATCGGAACTGCAAAAAATTGCATCGGTATGAGCGACGGCATCATGACATAAGAAATGATGAATGCCGTCGGAATGTTGCAAGCTGGTTCCAGGCAACGTATTGTGACTGTTGGCACTACACAGAGCCCTATAAGCCGCCTCTGGACACGCTACCCTATCACGGGCAGCGTAGTCGAGCGACATGGAGGACGATCTCGCATCACCACTCGCAGACACGACGGTACATCCGAAATACTGCTCGACGGAATCGAATCTACGAGGCTCCACAGCTCTTCAAGCCTGAAGAGCTGTGGAGCCTCGTAAGTGACCAAACCATCCGAAATCGTTTACGTGAAGTGAGTCTGCGTTCCCGAAGGCCGCTGAGAGTTCCACTTATAGCACCCCGCAATCTTAGGGCCCGTTTACAATGGGCTCACGAACACAGAAATTGGGAGGAAGAAGACTGGCATTGTGTTTGCTTTTCCGATGAATCTCGTTTCGTAATGAGGCTGGATACAAGACGTATTCGAGTTTGGAGGGGATCGTTGGAAGAACCGATCTCATTTGGATTAGGGGCAACCTCAATGCTCAAATTTATGCAGAGACGTTTCAGATGTGATCATCCCTTTGCAAAGCCGGTTGGGTGATTCTTTTCGACTAATGCATGACAATGCACGTCCCACACACGGCTATAGTCGTAACACGCACTCTTGCCGATGCTCGCATCACCGTTCTGCCGTGGCCTGCTCAATCGTCAGACCTCAACCCAATTGAGCACGCATGAGATATGCTCCAAAGGAGAGCTCTGCCAAGTATGGATGCCGTGCATACTAACTTTTTGACTTGTTAGAAAGAACGTGGGCGGCCAATCGGCCATTCTTCAAAGTGATTTTGATGAACTGATTTTAAGCATGCCAAATCGCTGTCATTGTGTGATTTGTCTCAATGGTGGAAACACAGTTTCTTTTTTTACCATCATAATAAAAATAATAAAAATCCTCATTTTTACCTTTTTTTCCATTTAATTGACGACATTAACTAACGTTAATTTCGCACAATTTGCAAAAATTGCAATTTTTCTTAATTTTAACAAAATATAGGGATAAGTTGTCAACATAAATATAGGAATTAAAGTAAGAAGCCACTCTGGAAGACTAGATTTGGTAAATATTATTTGGAAATTTTTTTATAGTTAAAAATGAACTTGATCCCTTGATATTTTTGATGTGTGTAATGTTACTAAATTTTTTATATAAATTACCTGAGCAGTTTGACTTCAAAATATGTGCGCAAGAATCTTGAACACTTTGAATAGCAAGGTAGAATTTCTCGTATTGTCGGCTAAGTATTGTCTGCCAAATCAAACCTTTTATCACCCAAAAGTATAAAGGCAGAGATTCCAGGGAATCTTTATCCTAAAACAATGTAAACTTTTGATGCTACGAAGTTAGTGCACTGATCACAAATATACAATTTTATCAAACTGATTTACAAACATAAGGCCCAGTTGAAAACCAGCATCAGGCACTAGATGTCTTGCATGTATGCTGAACCGGACCTGCCGTAGTGCCGCGCTGTAATTTTTTATGTTCTTATATTATGTGCTTTAAACTGGGCCAAATAAAGTTTTCTTTCTTTGATCAAAATCTAAGCACGCACTATGTAAGACTAGCTATAGCCAATAACGTATAGTCGAACAAAGATATTGGTGTAACTTGCAACAATTTTTAAAGAATGTTGTATGTTTGCTAAGTACTCAATTATTTGAAATCAATCTCTTAAGCAAGCCATTTAATTTAAATGTAACTTTTTACCGATGTAACAAATTTTCAATATTAGCGCTTATTACTAAGTAAGTTAGTTTACCCATTCATTTCTCCCATTCATTATTTTATATGCGTGCTGTTTACCAATAAGTAACTGATGCACTGTTATTTTGCTTTTAAAAATGTTTTATGTTTGTATCAGTATAATCAATTGTTGGGGAACTTAATAAAATAAATAAACTGAATATTGTCAATGTAGTGAAAAGATGAATATTTCTGCCTGAACAGCAAATACCTTATTTTACTGTACAATATGAAACGACAAAACATCATACGCTGCGTTCGGGAAAGGCAAGCCGTAAAGTTATTTAAATATACTGACGGTAGATAAGATAAAACGAATAACATCAAAATCTACTTGGTATCATCTACAGGTTACAACCTCGCTCCGTTTAATTCTATGTGTCGTGTGATACGCCCTCCATAGCAGGTGCCATTATGTGCAAAAGAAAATGTACCGAATTGTACATGCAGTATTGCTACGGTATATGATCGTTAGTATTTTATAATTTACCGAGTATTCAGATAAATTAAATAATTTTTCTACAATATGTCAAACTATCTGACGGTTAGTAATCAAAGGTCAAAATTATGCAAGATGGCGTCTCTGAGACTATTTACCTGACATGTCTTTTGATAGCCTCTCGATAGTATGTTAAATTTATTTGGTGAGGCGATATATTTTGCTGGTAATGGAAGGGTAGGATTGACCTCAGGCCAAAAATCGAGGTCAGTGGCGTGCAATAGCAGAGTTCTGTCCCGAATAAGACTGCTCAGATCTGATGATAATGGTAAACATAAAATGATGATGACATCAGACAGGTGAACGATAAAATTAGATATTTTAATAATACTTACTAAATTATCCAAGGTATAGCCGATTTTCATGACGTCAATTGTTGCTTGAATGTAAACTAGAGAGTGGATAAGTGCTTCTATAATGTGATAAACTATCTGATAAGGCAAAAGAGACGTAGTTATTAAAAATGAGTTTTATTCGGTAAACGCGTAAAATTTTTTTCTTACAAATTCTATAAGCTGATTCAAAGCAAAATACTTACAAAGTGCTGAACACAAAATTTGTGGATGTCATAACATTCCAATATATTAACGTAAGCCTGAAACATTTGTTTGCTATAAATTTCTCTATTTATATCTTCTGATTCTTGAATTTTTATAGCTTTAATGTTCCATAGAACAACTTTACTTTCCAACAATTTAATAACTCTTGTGGCAAAAATTATATTAAAATCCAAAATAACCACAAGGATTCCACTCAACGGAATGTAGAACGGGTCACCAAGCCATATGCAAAAAAAGGGTATGGCCAGCTAGATACCCGAGCACAATAATCCAATTCCAAATAGTGAAGTGGTGAAAACTGGTTTCATTGTTGATAAATCTGTGCACTTTTTGAAAAGTTTGGACAAACTTGACAGATTTTTTGGTTTGAAATATTACGTTTACGAAATTCATAACACATCCAAGAGAATAGAAGAAGCAGTCAAAATATATGGTGAAATCTATGAATATCGAAAGTCCAAAATAATCATAATAAAGGCACATCATGTAGGTGCGGTATAATATTGAAAATATGAAAAATAGTGATCCAATCATTGAAACAACTTTCGAGATGAAACTGTTTGGTGTAATAAGATTGTTATTGATGCAATATTTAGGACAAAACATAATATATTGCATCAGATTTAAAGGCAAAAGCATAGACTGTAGATCTGCATCCACCGTAACATAAGATATAATGTTCACAAGACATTTTTGTCTCATTATATTTTCATTTTTAATAAGTTTCGAAGCTGTTTAGTTTACAAGTGGCACAACAATGAATGATATTTGTATTATCTGCGAACATCAATCTCAATATGATAATATAAATGGAAACAACATATTTTACTTTTATTTATTTGTCTTCTGACAGTCCTATTTACGTTAAATATTGACTTTTGCTAAACTTTTAATTGTGTGGCAATCACTTTCAAAATGTTTCGTATTTCTACAGCGCCTTTCAACAGTATTAAAAATAAAATAAATATTTCGGATAAGCAGCAATATCCATATAAAGTGACATGAGCTTTTCGGTAGCCTATCAATCAAAAAAATGTTCAGTATCGTTAACGCTGATGAATATTACTTCGTATAATTATGTTTGTTTAGGGTACATTGCGCACTACGCGGCCAGATATAAGACGAGAGAGAGAGAGAGGGAGATTTTATTGGTCTAGGGATTAAGATAATATTATTTAAAAATTACAATTGGCCTGCCATTTCTCAAGTATCGTTTGTTTTACTAAATCTTATAATATTGGCGTGCCACAGGGAAGTATACTTGGTCCCACTGTTTGTCTGATGTTATAATTGTGTGTTTAGAAATCCACCCAGGTAAATAAACATACTAAGCACGTGCTTCAGCTAAGTACTTCTTGTCACAGTCACACAACTGTCATTGATAGACAATTATCTTAGCCAAAGCCTAAGTACTGTCTATAAATCATTATTTATTAAAAAAAAATATTTAACATACTGGATCGACCAATACTTGAATATAGCAGCCAGATTTGGGGCATCCTCACGACAACATATACATTAAATACCTGGAAAGTGTCCAAAGATGTTTCCTTTATCATCTATGTTACAAAGATCGATTTAGCTAAAAAGTTATCAGCTACAAACATAGATTAGGGCACGGCAAAATGGTCTCACTTGCAGACAGATGGAAAACAATAGACCTGTTACCACTGCACGAAGTATTCAATGGAGTCATAAACTTTTTTCTCGATTCAACCGCGCCATTTCGTCTGCCGGGGAAAAGCAGCTACAATTTCGTTTACGTCTCAAAATCTAAAACTAATCTAGGATATTCCATCGTTCTCCCGAGACTTTGTAGGCAATACAACGAATTGTCAAAGCATTATAACCTGGATATAACCCTCCCAATTTCAAAATAAAAAAATATTTTTCACTTCAGCACCTCAAACAAGCAGGTTTTGCTGTCTAAGGACAGTGAGTGTGGGGTCCTTCACACAATTGTTAAATGTATATATGTATATCATGTCTAGTTATAAAATCTTATATTAGATATCGTGATGTCAATTCGCAGTAGCAAGCATTTATCAATTTATAATGTATGTTAAGGTTCCGTGCACGAAATGGACTAATTTCGATCAATTTTGTTCATTTTGTCAATTTTTTTCAAAAATACGACGCCCCATGTATTTGCCAAAGATGTTATAAGAAGAAAACTGTGAGAGAAACCTCTCCCAAAAAAACATTGGACTCCGATATATTTCATCGAGACAATGTGCTATGCTTTAAGCCTTTTATGGGAGAAAGTGGTTTATAGGTGATGCTCCCAAGAGAACTAAGTCTGTTTTCATTACATACAGGCACTTGTGATGTGATATTGTGTAAATGGTAGTAAAGTATGTGTGTGTTTATATTATCATATTAGATCAGTCCTAGAAGTGCTGTCTCTCAGGTTTTTCAGTAAGGAAGACCAAACCCGAGTTGGTGTTCAACTCTGATCAGGTTAGTTCTACCGTACGCCTCCAGTCTTTAACAAAATACGAATTTAAAGGCAACAAACACGAAATAACCTATAAATTATAAAACTTTTATAATTTATTGACTTTTCCACTAAAGCTGCTTTTTTACCTGTGGTAGACGCTTCCCCTGTCCTTACCTCGTCTATTAATAGTGCTACACTCCAAGTCTCATACATATTTAGCTAGTTTTCGTATAATTTGTGATCTACACAAAAGTAAACAAACACAACAATGGCGGTTCAAAGACGTACAACTGTGCTGCCATCTGGTATGAGCTTTCAGTTTTTAACTTCATTATAATAATTTTCTTTATTTAAAATCTGTGAAGTTTCCGGGTAATACAAAATACAAAAATACAAAATAAAAAAAAATATTTCAATATTACACGTTGTACATCTGTTATACAGTTGATGGCGTCCCCTTTTAAGCATATCAGCCCCGATGCCTGTGCCAGGAGGTAATCACTAAATGATGTCCTTGGAAAATGTCTATTGCAGAGCATTTTATGTTGGATATGAAGTTAATGCAATAACTATACTATACTACTTGTATACTTGCACAGGATATGTTTTTGTGATATTAAGGAATTTTTTCATTTTTATAAAGATCATTCATGTAGCTCTCAATACACACATAATATGTACTATTTTGTATTAAAAGAACTCACAAATACATTACGATAATTCAGGAGAGGTCAATAAATATCAATTACTTAAATGTGTTTGGCTAAGCACACATAGGTAGGGGTTTATTTATAAACGTTGCTTAAAGCTAAGTAATGATTAGCGACTATTTAAACATACATTTTTGACGTTTGAACGTCACTTAACTTTAAGCAACGTTTAGAAATGAAGTCCATAATGTAGAAGGGTATCCATTATAAATGACTACTACCACTTCTTAACACTTGGTAACAAACTATTACATAAGCTCATAATAATAAAGACGGGTGTAAAAAGACTCTTAACCATACCAAGAGTCACTTGTACTTTATTGGTCATTGTGATATTTTTCTGTACTCAACCATACGTGAGGACCTTCCGGTTATGGAGGAACTTAAGGTAACAGTTCCCATTTCCTTTTTCTTTTTTAACCAACTTCTTAAACAAGGAGAATGTTCTCAATTCGTCTATTTTTTAGGGTATTGTAAAAAAAACGGAACCCTTATAGAATCACTCGTTTCAAAAACTCAAACTCATAGCATTTATTTGAATTTGCACTTTTGAATTGTCAAGGAATCGGTCAGTCAGAAATATGAAGCTAGTTGCCCATTCCAAAGCGTAGTAGGTAGGTACCTATGGAGAAGAACGGGCAAGAAACTCCACGGACACTTTTAAATAAAAAAAAATTGTTTACATCATGTGAAATTGTACATGTGAGAACAATGTAGAAAGACGTGCACGTTAGAAGCGACCGTAATAAATAGGTAAAACAAAGAATAATTCAAAAATTAAAATAAATTCAAAATAAGCCATGGCAACTAAGAGATGACCAGTCCCAACTGACGTCGCCCGTTCACGAATATGACGCATGGATTAGCACCATTCAGCTCAACCATTTTGAAGGGAGCTAAATGCTCCAACATATGCGCCACCATCAGCTAAACATCTGAGTGAGCATGACATACTCACAGCCGCCAGGGCACATTCAAGTCAATAAAAGACTTATTACCCGGTAAATGGTAACTCTTTAGTATATAGTGCTCACACCTGTGCTGTGCAATTATATAATACAATCTTCAGAAGCTCCAACAGTATTTGCAAATGTTAATCAATTAGTTGTGGTTGTGAAGCAGGACCATTGTGTCTTTCTGTCTGTCTGTCCATCACAGCCAATTTGCTCAGAATCTAATGGACCGATTAAGTTGAAAGGACATCGTCGTAAATGGCCCCAGGACCAACAAACATCTGACCTACATAATAATTATAAGTATATTTTATTATACTAATTGCGAATATCTGTATGTAACGGACATTCTGCGTTCTATATTGAACAATTAAAAGAGCTTTAACGATTAACGACATCAAAAACGCTGCCATCTTTGACACTTAGATTTGAGATTTGACATGACAATTAGTGATGTCCAATCTTTCATTTCACATACATCGATGGTGAGATTACTTAAGTTGACCACCTGCTCACGTATGTCACACGCATCCGTATGTACTTTCCTTTTCAACCTTTTTCGCTGTAGGGCATTTCGCTTCTGTAGTGCCTTGTGCGACGTTTTTTTTTTTGGTAGCATACACCTGAGATGCGAAAAGAATTCAACAACAAAACCGATTTTCATAACCTAATCCATTTACTACACATAAGGACGTTTGTGCACTACGTCGTATTCGATTTATATTCGAGTTTTTTTTACGAACAGCATAAAAACGGATCAGAAATTCGCGAATAGGCGCTGTGCACTCACTCGTAGTCGATTCTTATTCGTGATTCATTTTGGGGAATTTTTCATGATCCGTTTTAGAAAACACGGATACGAGAGTCCACGTGCACCGATCCGAGATTCGAGTATTCACCAAAAACATTTCGTTGGCAGAGATCGCGTTTATAATATATACAGCATTTCGCGCTCACTCATATTCCATTCGTATTCGTGAAAAACACGAATACTAATCGAATACGAGTAAGTGCACAAAACGCCATATATTAATCATAACGGCTACTTCGATCCGTAACAACTGATTCGATGTGAGAATCTCACCAACATAAAAATACGAAAACGAAGCAGTGCACAAACAACCATACATTTATTATGAAGCCTTTTTTAATCGTATTTTCACGAATCAAGAATACGAACTGAATGCGGCACACACGACCTAAGTGAGATGCATTGTAATATTTCAAATAGAATAGCACGCTGGGTACTGAACGGTATCGATTTAGTTTAAAATATATCGATACGGATTTAATGTATGGGCACCCCTAATCCTTGTCATGTCATGTCAATCAACTCATTTGACCTAAAGGTCCAGTAAACAGGTCATAAAATTCAAAAAAAAAAAAAAACAATCAACTCAACTGTCAAGATATTGCATTTCACTCACATCACACAGAATCACACTCGCGCGCATTTCTTTGCGATTACATTGTGTAGTGATTTCAATTTGCTTTTATTTTCGGAATACATTCGACGAACTTGCTATTTTTTACGGACTCTGATTGCTTTTAATAACGTGTTACCTGGCTGTGATAAACGGACTTTGTGATCTGCTTAAACGACACCTAGCATTGGTAACGGAATTTGCATACGAAATGGAAAGTGGATATTGCATTAATTGTGGCTCTGCTGGTGGTTCCATGGTGTTGGAAGATGACCAGATTCTTCACTGTATACAACAATTGACTGCACCTCTTTTGGTAAGTAAAAAACTTACCTATTCCACTCTTTGGCAAACCCACGTTCTACACTGTTCACGTACCAATTAAACATACGTAATGATTACATACTATAAATGTAATGTAAGGCAAGCACACATTCGAAACTAATTTGGGTCCTCATTGCCGATAACGGCTATACTTCTTAAATAATTTTTTTCAGCTTGTATTTTTTCAATGGAATAACATAGTATGTTGAACAATATTTTTGGTCAGTGTTATACAAAAATCAATTTGGTGTCAATATTTTCTCAGGTTCAAGCTCATGATCTTGTATGCACAACATGCTGGGCCATAGCCGAAGACATTATAAGAACCACATCTGTTAGCAATATTGGTAGAAACTGTGCACTGTGCAATAAAACATTAGGACCTCGAACACGCTCACATCAAGTGATTGCACTGAGAAGTGATACTCAACATCATATGAATACCAGAAATATAATCATAGAAAGACTTATACCATTGGAGGTACACTATTTTAAATATATAAAAGCTGCCAAACCTATTTCTGTTAATATAGTCAAATAAATGGTAATTTTTATTTTAGGTTCGTGCATCTCACCATATTTGCCATCCTTGCTGGCAAAGAGCAGATCGTGCTGCCAGGCATTATTCTGCACCATCTTCATCAAGAACCACTCAAACAGGAAGTAATCAGTTGCGATGTGATAATTGTGGCATTAATTTGATAAGACAGAGAAGACATATTCTTAGTGATGCTGCCATTCTTATGCAAATACAACAACAAGTTACAACACAGGTGGTCAGTTTTTCTTTTATTTTAAACTGGTACCTAAAATAATGCCATATATGACCTAAGTTAATATGCATTCTGCTTTACAGGTGACTGCAAATGACTATATCTGTGATGCTTGCCACACATTGATTGTCGGTAGCAGTCAAATAATAACCCCACAAGGGTCACAGGAAACCACAACCATTGGTCATCAACATGTTTGTTTAACATGTGGTGTATCATTAGCACGAACTCGAAGATACTCTTTAGGAGAAGAGAATACTCATCATATTTTAGATGTGGTGCAGAATTGGATTCAACCACGAGAGGTGAGTTATAAACTTATAGGTTACAACAATGACTATTTAATTATTGTAAAAGAGTTAGTAACTGTAATTATTTGTACATAAACATGAAAAGTATTTTTTTTAAACCTGTCTCACTGCTGGGCAAAGGTCTCTGCCATACTTCGTCATGAATTAACAAAATTAAAAACATACATAACTTAAACTACATTTTAAAATCTACCTTGTCACCTTGAGTTCATGGATGAAATTAAAATGATAAATATGAAATGACAAGATTTTATACATTTTTTATATTTTAACAATAACCTGTAAAATTATTTTTCTTTTAGGTGGAACCATCAGATTCACTTTGCCATAGATGCTATCAGAGAGCGAGTACAGAAGCTGCCAATGCTATATTACCTGAACCAGAGGTTGTCCCGATTCCACAACAAGCTGAAAGAATAACCTTGCCAAATTATTCAAGAGCATCAGACACACATAGAAGATGCATATTTTCACAGTGTGACCGTACTTCACATAAAGTAGTTCCATTTGTAAAATATATGGCTAATACGAGTCAAAATTCACAGCCGTCATATAAGTAATAAAACTTATTTTGTTTATATTTTATTAAACTCGACACAAATAGGACAATCAATAAGAAGATAGACAAGCAATAGTGCAGTATTGCTGCAATTGCGCCCATATTATGACCATTATTTGGTACTTGAGTTTCGCAAGACATCAAAATAACGTCGCCCCCCCTGCACAATTTTTAGATAATATTTTAATTACTAATGTAGAAGATGATGATCAATAATAAAATCTAAGTATCGAGAAACTGTGTGTTGTTTTTATTTGAATTCAATCTTACACTCTGGCACCATGTTTACGAAATGCTATGCGATCTATAAAGGTAATATGAATTCCTACCTAAGTATATATGACATGAATGACATGACATAAATTATATCTAAAAAAAATAGGAAGTCAGCTCAATGCAAACGACTTTGTCCTAATTTTTTTAGTAAGTTATTTAAATAAGTAGATACTTAATTACCTAACTACCTATTTTAATATAAAAACTAGAAGATTTACCAAATAAGTAAAATGCTACTTTTACTTTATTTTACACTGAACAAGATAGGTACATAATCAGTACTTAAATGTTTTACTGAATCTTTTAACTAGCCACATATAGGCAATAGAAATAACATTAGTGAAAGGCATTTACTAGCATTCATTGAAGGGATTGTTTTTTTACTAAATATAACCTCAAAATCTTTGTTTTTAAATAAATGCTTTCTACAAGTTGTCCGTCATTAAACTTTGCCTTTATGGGCATATACTTGTAATTTAGAACACGTAAAGTAAGTTTACTTCGCTGTTGGTTCTGGGGCGAACGATGTATGGATGCAGAACAATCTCCTTTGGTACACATTTATATTACTGTGATTCAAACACGAACGTGTTACATAAATAAATGAATTTTGAATATAGGGGCTTTGCACTTTTGGGGCGCAAACAAGAAAAAAAAAAAACAAAGTTTTGCTAACAGTACCGAGAAGGGCTTGTTGCGAGGATCTTAAACATATTTTTTATATAATTTTTAAATAAACACTTTTAACAATATTAAAAAAAAATAGATGAAAATTGACCATTTTCCCCTTATCTCTAAACTGAGCTTAAAATATTGAAAAAAATACAAAAAATAGTTCTGTATCTACTTACAGATTACAGGAAAACCTATAAGAAGTCTATGGTCTTAAAATAACATGGTAAATCTCCCAATATTGTGCGTTAAACCTTACATTTGCAGTTGGAATGTATAGAAGAACATGTTTTTTAACTACAATATTAAGTTTGTCTTTGGGATAAATTTATCCCAACTATGGTACACTTCATTGTACGTAGTCTGACACGCTCTTGGCCGGTTTTGTCATAATTATTTATCAATACATAAACTACCATAAGTAAAAGTAACTAACTACTTGTCCATGTTACAATCGTGGGACATAATGGCAAACTCCTCTCAGCTGGCCACCATATAGCTAATGATTTGCTCGTGCACCTCCCTGGCCATCACTTGTGTGTCATACAATAGATAGGAGATGGTTGGAAACAGATAGGCTCTATCCCCAATTATAGGAACTATGGTATAAAGGACCATAATCCCATATTTTTTATTATTCAACAGCCATTTTGGTAGATAACAAGACGTATATGTTGTTTTGTGTTTAACTAAGTCGAGTTAAACAAAAAATGTATTTTAGAATAACAATATTGGTAAGTTGGAAAACAAAGGATTGCGTTCAAAAGCACTGTTTTTAAAAGATAGTTTTGCTCTAAAAAGTACAGTTCAGTTGAATCGTAAAAGATCACGGCTCTCGCGCTAAACGTGTTATCTAGACAAATGTTGCATTCAAAATGAGTTGGCCCGTTTTTTTTTTTTTGCGAATTCTTCTCCCAGCCAGGTCAACCTAGGATATTTGTCGGCTGCTTAAAACTACAGGCTTAGTGACGCGGGCTGGCTCGAGCAAGGGTCGGGGGGTTGAGTTGGCCCGCCACTACTTATAATTATAGTATCCGAGCAGTGGCGCGCCGAATGATATAATGATTGCTGGAGAATAAAAAAATCCTAAATACCAACAATAGTAACGGAATATAAAACGGAACGGAAAATTACCTTCTTGCATGCATAAGAACGCAACTTTAAAGCGAAAATATAAATCCTCTTTATTCCCTATCCAGTGGGAATTTCGCAAAAAGTTACTTAAATAATTACCGGTACGAAATTAAGGAAAAAATTAATATTACTGCTCATTTAATCCCTTAGTATAGTTATTGTTGTTTGAATTAATAAAGTGTCATTGGCTATGGCGAAAATCAGGTTGAGCGATTATGGGTTTCCTATACCAAGTTTCATCCCCTATTTTACCCTTTTGGGGATTGAATTTCAAAAAATCTTTACTTATTCCTTGTCTACATTATAAAGGGCACGTCTGTTCAAAATTTCAGCTTTCTAGGTTCAATGGTTTGGACTGGGCGTTTGGTCAGTCAGTCACTTTTATTCTTATAGATATTTTCGTCAATTGTAGACCGGTTTTGAATTTTTTTTAATGTTTCATTTGGTGAAAGAAAGTTGTACGATGGTCCCACATACATTTTATTAACTTGGCTGGGGTAGTTTTTGAGTTTAAATTCAAATTTTAATTCCTCATAAACCTACATGGGCACTTATGAAACGTCAGAAACTAGGTGCACGGTTCAAATGGAGAAGAGCCGGCAAGAAACTGCACGGTTACTCTTTTAAAAATAATTTGCTTTTACAATTCTCTTAAATAATAGTGAAATGTATCGTTTTTTGTGGCAGTGTTACAGGTATCCCTCTAAATTTCTAAACAAGGACAATGTTTTGGAATCTGTAGTAGGATGCCAACAAGGTGACCCTCTCGGGCCAGTCATTTTCAGCTTGGCTATCCATCCAATTATCCAGAAAGTAAATTCATAATTTAACGTGTGGTATTTGGATGATGGATCGCTAGGAGGTGAAATAGACACCGTTTTGAAAGACCTACAACTCCCGAAACAACAATTTAAATCCATTGGCTTGGATCTTAACCCATCAAAATGCGAACTTTCCTTTCTGATATTACCGACATACAATTGACCTTGACCAATTTAATGCAATAGCCCCACAAATCAAAATTTTAGAAAAAAGTTTTCTCCAGCTCCTAGGTTCCCCAATTTTAAAAGACAGCTTTTCTCCTTTCATCAACGAAAAAATCAAAAACTTCAACGACGTTTCGGACAAACTCTCTAAAATTAATTTACATTCACCCTGATTAGATACTGTTGTTTTGGTCCAAATTTTATATATTTTCTACGCTCTTCCCCCTTATGGAAGCAGTCACCTCTTGGACAAAATTGATCAAATTATTTGCAGCACATTAATATCCATTTTAAATGTAGCCCTGAACGATCGAGTGTGGCTGCAAGCCACACTACTTATCCGTTTTGGTGGCTTCGGCGTCCGCAAAATTACCAGTATTAGCTTACCCGCGTTCCTGTCCTCTATCTACAGCACTGAAAAGTTGTCCGGGAAAATTTTAGCCTCCTGCCTGATTAACTCTGAAGTGCCGTGCTTGACCGATGCAGAAAACGCCTCGAAAGCGACTTATCTGAATACAGATCGGCCAGTGGACCCATCTTCCCAGAGGCAGTGGGATGAGCCACTCTGCAGGTTGGTACGGAATAATCTTATTAATACGTCCACCAATACTGCTGAGCGTGCCCGCCTGCTGGCTGTGGGTGAGTGGGAGTCGGGCCTCTGGCTTCAGGCGCTAACGTCACCCAACATAGGAACTATGCTGGGTGATACTACCTTCCGGCTCGCTACCTGCTTGCGTCTGGGTGCTCCTTGTGTGGCTGCGCATCGCTGCTAATGCGGTGAAGGTGTCGACTGTCTCGGACATCATGGCCTGTCCTGCAATAAGAGCGCAGGCTGGATAGCATAGCACGCCAGCATCAATGACATCATCCGTCGTGCTCTTGTTACCGCCGGAGTGCCAGTTATTTTAGAACCAAATGGCTTGGCACGCGACGATGGGAAGAGTCTAGACGGAATGACCATGATGCCTTGGAAGGTAGGTAGGCCTTTGGTGGGGGATGCAACGTGTGTCGACACTCTTGCGTCATTCCATCTTCCTAGCACGGCGGGATGTGCTGGGGCTGCTGCTGTAGGTGCGGAAAACCTCAAATGGCGCAAATTCTCCAATCTTATTGGAACTTATATGTTTGAGCCGTTTGGGGTTGAAACACTAGGACTATCGCCAACCGGCACACCGCCAAGCAGCTAGTCGACTCCTCACGTGACCAGAGGGCTGGCCTATTCTTTGGCCAAAGAATCAGCATTGCCATACAACATGGCAATGCTTCCAGCCTTTTGGGCACTTTTCCTATTGACAGCGATGCGGACGAATTTTTTGATGCCCTATGACTATTCCCCCCCCCTTTTTTATATACTTGTACATTATTATTATTGTTTAGTATTAGTTTTTAAATCATGTAAATACGTATGTGTAAATAAAAATACTCACCAATAACAGTGTGACTAGATATGGGATGACAGTGTAGGTCTTTCAATAAAAGTTAACTTCGATATACGTATTTGTGTAATCCACTTTGTGTATCTTGATGATGTTATAATACTTTCTGTCGTTTACATAGCAAGAAGTTGTTTACGAATTGGTGTGGGGTACTTACTATAACTGAAAATTGAAAATGAAAAAACGTTTTTACAAAAAAAAAAAAAAACTGACTTCCAAAAAAACATTACTAAGTGAAAAATAACTTTAATTTTGGAAGTCGGTGGCAAAAAACTAAAATACGGATCCCAAAATGCCGACTTCCGAAATTAAAGTTATTATTCACTTTGTAGTGTTTTTTTTTGGATTCGGTTCTTTTTTTTTTTTTAAACAAATCGGGTAACCCTTTATACTAAGGTACCTTTAATAAATTGAGTTATTCACCATGTTATCGTGATAAATCAAATTTATTTAAGTAATTCATTATATTATTTATTTTCTCCATTCCAAAGTCATCATAATTTGATTAGATGTAGTTTATTAGCTTACCACTGAATCACTTGTGTGCTAGGAAGCCACAGTACTGTACGGTCTATTTCAAAATGAAAAAGCTCCGTAATATTCAACAGAACTATCCTATTAATTCTGTTTTAAATAATACGGTGGACAAAGACGTACAGTCCATGTTTTTGCCTTTAAATATGCTGCAAAATATTATGTTTTGTCCTAAATATCGCATCAAAAACAATGCTATAATTCCAAATAGTTTATTTTCCAATTTTGTCTCAATGCTTGGAACACTAGTATTAACATTTTTAGTCGTATATCGCACATATAATTTGGTGTATCTTTACAAAGGTTTGCTCGGAAGTACTACTTTTACGAACATCGTTTCCTTATATGACGTCGTCTACTATTTACTCGGGTTTACTATGAATTTTGTGGTCGGGATAATTCAAACCAAAAAATCGGTCAAGTTTGTATTAACTTTTCAAAGAGTGCACAGATTTTTAAAAAATAAAACCGATTCTAGACGCTTCATCATTCGGAATTGGTATTTTGTCATCGTGGCTTTGTTCGCCTGTCCCGTCGTTTTCACATATTTTGGCAAAAATATTAGAATACCTTTCATTTATACGTTCGTTAGCCACGTTTTGATGTTTTTCGATTTTAATATACTTTATTTCACTCGCGTCATCAAATTATTGGAAAATAAAATTGATCAATGGCAAATTCAAGCTATAAATTCTTAAAATATTGAAGAACCGCTACTTCAAAGCTATTGCTTAAAAATGTTTCAAGCTTATGTCGATATATTAGAGTGTTATGAGATGCATAAATGTTGTTTTCAACAATATGTAAGTACCTTGTAATCAAATTCATTCATTTCAGCTGAAAGACGTTCCCTGTTTGACATAGGTCTCTCCAAGCACCGCCCCTCCGACCAGTTGTGTGTTTCTTGCATCCCGCGGATTCCTGCAATCCTCACCAGTTCATCAGTCCACCTTGTGGGAGACCTTCCAGTGCTACGTCTTTCGGTACACGGTTGCCACTCCAGAACCTTTCGGCCCCATTAACCATCTGTTCTGCGAGCAATGTGCCCTGCCCATTGCCACTTACGTTTGGAAATTCTCGGACTATGTCGGTTACCTTGGTTCTCCTACGGATTTCGTCATTTCAGATTCGATCACATAGGGGAAATCCAAGCATAGCCCTCTCCATTGCTCTTTGGGTGACTTTCAGCCTTCTTACTCAAACCCTAATAATCAAATTGAACTTTAGAAAATCTTATTAACATTTTAATTATTTTTTTTGTTTGCCCCTAATACAGGAAAGCAAAAAGGTATTTTATTTCATTTTATCGCTTTTGAGATACTTTACTACATTTTAGAAATATTTATTCATAGTCTGTTTTATATTCAAATTTCAATACAAATATTGAAATATAGAAAGATGATTAATAGATGGGTAAGCATTATTCTGTTTTATTTTTATCCGACTACGGCGAAGCAAAAAGGAGAGCTTTGATTTTAGTTTTTGGAATCTTCGCTGCATTCCGTTTTCTTTCTCCATACTTGATATGTATGTATCTCCATATCATATTTCACACAATCTATCCATTGTTTTTTTTTTGTTTTTCCATAATTCTGTCATCCACATTTTATGTACACTACTTAAAAATCTACTGATTTTGATCAATTTTGTTAATTAGTTGTGAGATAAAGAAAAATAATTTAAACAAATCTATTTGTGATTTGAAAAGTCGAGTTCTTTGTTTTGCATATGGATGAAAGGGATTTTTCAAATAAGTTAAGTATTCATGGAAAATCACAAATATTTGCAACAAGTTTTCCTAAAAGTGACACGAGACTGACGTTTAATCACTTTTTTTTACAAGAAATTACTTTTGATTTCATCAACATCGTAATATTATGGTCTACTTGCACATGTTTGAACCACTTTTTTCAACTTAGATACAAAAATAGAGAAAAAATAATGTTGAAAAAAACATTTTTTTTAAACCCTTTCAGAAATGTATTTTTTAATTATTTAGCAAACTGTAGCGACCCTAGCGATGCGATGTGCAGAATTGCATTTTTGATATTTTAACGGAGCACTAGCGTGCGGCTCGCCATTCGCGTACCTACCACCCGCCCTGCCACGTTACATATCACTGTATTAATTAACCAAGTAATTGTGGAACAAGATTAAACAAATAGTATATCCAGTACGAGTATTTTTTATATCTTTATATAAAAATAATCCCCTAATAAGCCCCTTTAATACATAACACGCACAACAAAACAATATCAAGAAATTTAAAAAATCACACATTAGTCTTCAGCTATCCTTGAAATAAAATCAAAATTTTATTTTATGATTATACAATATCTTTATTCAGTAAACCAAAGGTGAAATAAACCATATTTTTGAGAGCGCAAAAGTGATGCTAGTTGCATCACTTTTGCGCTCTCAAAAATATGGTTAACAGGTACTGTGACTGACACGAATGGTTTCACACCACGAATAATATACTTTTATACTTACTTAGACTTAATGTTTCAATTATTTCAAGCTTTCTTACAATTAGATAAGTTTTTTACAGCTTCGTGCACGATAAAGGGTTTTTTTGTGCACGAAGCTGTTCTGTTGGAAGACAGTATTCAAACTCAGTGGTCGAGCAAAGACTAGTTTATTGTACATCGTCCACATGTATTTCTCCTGCCTACCTTCACATGCATTATTAAAATATTGAACAATCATTCATATTGATTTACATATACCTACAGAAGCTTAAACAGAAGTATCTCCTAGTACTTAGAGCAACACTTTTTTACTAAAACTGTATAAGGTCAAACCGTATTATATTTATTTTATTACAGGATGACCCAATTATAATATCGCTGTACATATGCGTATGGTTGATAAAGGATATGACGTGGCAAACAATGCTGACCAAGCAATCTGAGAAATTCTACATAGCTATTGAAAATATCCAAGATTCATGCGCACTCATTCTGAAGTCAAATTGCTCAGGTATTCATTATCATTACTTTATTCAGATCTAGGACCAATTTTAGACTGGTAAGTTTCTCCCTAGAATAAAAAATAAAACATTGACTTGAAAATCTATAGCAGTGACGCATCAGTCAAACTAAGGGATGAAAAATCAAGTGTTTACGTTTTCATAACATCAGTCAAACTTAGGAATGAAAAATCAATTGTTTTCGTTTTCTAAATGTCTTTTTGCCATTATTGACAGATGAGGAGAAAAAGCTGTGCAAGAACGTACTGCGCTTGCATCGAGCATCATTCAGCAAGATACGAGTTTGTGGCCTTTTCTACGTAGACGCTGCGTTACAATTGATCCTGATAAGTCATCTTGCTAACTATATTATTGTGTTGCTACAGTTCGCATTCTTGTAACTTAAGTTTAAATAAATTTATTTCATGGAAAGTCTTTACCTATATTATATAAATTTTCTCTACTTCATGACTCTGCACGTTGATCAAAAGAGTTATTCCACTAATCCCCATTGACAGTCCCATAAATAGGAATTTGTGAACGTTTTTGTCCACAAAAACCCATAAAAAAAAAAACTACAAACAACATATTATATAATGAGAATCACGACGTCTTTATTTCTTACGGAGGTGAGGACTCGTTGATTAATTTTATAATCAAACAAATTAAAGTAATAATTAAATTAATAGTGTCATGTCTAAGTTAATTTCGATGCTCAGGTCAAGATGAGGGCTGCTGCCTCCTCTTCCCGTTCGTGTTTTAGATTTGGTTTGTAGGTACTTCAATGATTAATTTTATTTATCTTGTAGAAATACATTTTTTATTACGAATATTAGTTAGGTACAATCGTTTATCGAGCGGATCAAGAGATATACGATATAAAAAAAAAATAGCGAGTGCGGACCGCGACATGCGAAAAATCCAACCGTCTGAAGTAGGTGGGAGATGCTCCGCGATGATTGGCCGACATGCTCAATGCTAATTGGACGATATCAGTTCGCAAACACACCGTCTTCAGCAACTTCAGGTGCCATCTTGATTCTTCATGGCGATAGATGGCACAGGCGGTAAGACATATTACAGTCTAAACTTTACTACAAAATAATAATATTATCTTTTCGAGATCAACTTTTAAATTACTTTAACGTAACTTTTGATTAATTATTTTAGAACTTTTGTTTGTTTACCTTTCGTTTAATTGAGTCTTTACCCAAGTCTAGTGGTGGCAACGTAGGTGGCTGCGCAGAGGTCACATTGGCAGAAATTTTTGGAGCATAGAGGGCAGGATTAGAGGTGAAACATAAATTTTGACACAACTCCAGCCCACTGCCGTTGCTGTCGTACCGTCAAAGAAACCCCACTTTACGAGGTTGTAATTTGAAACATTATTAGGATAGCTTGTTCAAAAAAATTACACACGTTTCGTACAATGATCGATTTATTTAGATGAAATAATCTCATGCTGCACCTATGATCGTCTTCGCTGGAATTGTAAATCTGGATCCCGAATAAAAGCTTTTGGACAACTAGTCTTTTATAATATACTAGCTTCTGCCCGCGAGTTCGCCAGCGTGAAATTGTTCAATAGCTTATAATCTTCCTCAAGCACTGGACTATCCAATGCAAAAATATTTTTTCAAATCCGACTTGTAGTTCCGGAGATCACCCTACATTTAAACTTATAAACAAACAAATTTTACCTCTTTAATATAAGTATTTATATTTCGATGTGAAGAAAGGAAGACAATAATTTAAAGGATTAAAGTACGTATTCTTTGAACTTCTTTCTGTACTGAAAATGATTGAGATGTGTTTCTTCTCGATGCAAAAACATTCCGGACTCCTTTATAATGTCTTTGGAATATTAAAAAAAAAAAATATACCACGAATGACATGTTGATAACAGTATTCTGAATTGTATTGATCACATTTTCATGTAATAGCGGTGTTACGCACTAGCAACACATGTAAAACGCTGACACGCATTTACCTAGTTACCGCGAATTGCATGTGCCATGGACACGAGGCGCCGACGCAGCGGAACGTGATGCTTCGCACCACCGGACATCGTGACCTGTGTGAATGGCTCACTTTGGACACGGCATCGGTCTACTGTCGACTATTCTAATTTTAATTTCGTAATTATCATTGTAATTTTTAATTATTAAAATCAAGTTAAATAAAGTTTGTATTTTTTTCAATCCTCCGGCTACAGCCTTCGTAATTGCGGTTTAACAATTTCTTGTTCATTGATGTTATCACAAATATGACGTAAACATTCTAATTAATATTAAAGCTAGCTTAATGAAAGCAGCCAGATGGACGAATAAAATTATGTTCATATTAATAACTAATTAATAAGTCCAATTCATCCACTGCTGATAAAAAAGTTATTTAAGCATGAACACGAACGAACAACAACATCTGCGAAGAAGAGTATAAAAACCAATATAGTTTGAAAAATTGTTTGAGTTCTTCAGAAACCATACAACGTATATGTAAAAGGCCTCGATCAGTCATATTTTATGACACATGTGTCAGACAGGTTGTCACAATAGTTCTATAACAACACAAGAGTTACGATTTTATCAAATGGAATAATGTTTGTGGCACGATTTACTTAATTACAAAATGGAAATGCTACTTCTTCAATTAAACCTTATTTTTTAAAGTAGCATACAATCTAATAATAGGCAGGTAGCGAGAAACAAAAACAACATTCACACTAATGATATTATTTAATGGTACCAGGATTACAGAAATGCAAACTGCAACAGCACAACAGTGTAGTTAGTGAGAAGTGCCATCAGGCGTAATGGTAGACAAATATCTACATAGAAAAAGCCACATGTACTCATCTTGCTGAATGACGCACGGTGCAGGCGTAGGATATTTTTGCATAACTTCCTCTGATCATCTGGAAACAGTCTGTTGGTTGAATACACTTCTACTTTATAGGCTTAAATTAAATTTGCCGGCAAAACTTTACAAACGTGATGCATATCGATATCTTTATATAATCGATCTATCTATTTTGTCCAAGAGAGCCGAATATTAAACATGCTGGCTTATTACAAATACACTTTTTGATATTTTTATTTAAAATATAAAACTAATTTCACCTGTACATTCTGATACCAAAACGCATTCGCTTGAAATTTTTCCATGCTTGACGGCGTCATAGAATGCTTCAACTTGCAAGCTTAAAGTCAGCTGTATTATAATGGTCTTTATCATACTTAAGTACAGGAACAACGACACATAAGGAGTTTTCAGCTAGAAAAAAAATTAATATGAATATTTAATATTTGCGTTCCAATAAATTCTTCAACATAGTGGATCGTGAGGTGGGTTCTTATTTTTTAGATAACTCTTTACATGAACTGCATTTTGGTTATTTTATCGATTCGTATTATATTCTGCTTTGCATCAAGTGTTTATATCGGTAAATTAAAAAAAAACGGTCATAAACTTACCAAAAACAAATTACGGAATTCAATCATGACTTGAATGTTAACCAAGCAGCGGAAGAAAGTCTCAATAGTTTGATATAAAACCTGGAATATACAAATAATGAAAAATTTATTTAATTTTCATTACTTTGAACCCTTGTTCGTCTTAACTCAAATAGGTACCATCCCTATACACTGTATACTATTATTACACCTTTATTTCAAAGAAGGCGTTCAAATGCGTTAGTTTTTTTTTTTACTTTATAATATGAACCTGAGGGACTAGTCAAGTGGCAAGCGCTTTCAAAGCTTTTCGTATTTCTACACCAACTTTCAAACAGATTGACGTAAGCATTTTTGACTTTTCCATCATCGTTATCACTGATAAAATGGCACTTTATCTTAGACTTCAAATAATAAGAAAATTGCGTACAAAAATACTTACCGGTTGCTGGAAAATCTGTTTAAATACCTTGTAGCATTTTAAAATGTCGGCATAAACTTCAAACATTTTTCTGCTATGCGCATCATTGTAGTCATTCTTCGACAAATGCATTACTTTCATATTCCAAAGTTTAACTTTGTCAGACAATAATTTAATTAAGATACTTGCATAAATAAGATTACTATCAAGACTTATCAATACCAATAAATTGAAAACAATATGCCACGGAGTAATACACATGAATATAAACGTTATTATATAGTATGCAAAGATTAGTGAGACATGGATCCAAATTCTTATAACAGACCACTTCAAACAGTCCTCATTGTTAATAAATCTATGCACTTCTTGGAAGGTCAAAACGAATGTGACCATGTCCTTTGTTTTACTGAAGTTGATGATAAAGTTCATTATGAATCCCGTGGTGTAGAAGACGAAATCATAGTACGATGCAAAATACAAGAAAGTAATAGTGCCATATCGTTTAAAATTTGTATCTAGTGAAATTTCCAATACTCGATAGATATAGGCTGAAATAATTACTATAGTTGCGCACAATAACATCAAATTATTGAAACAATTATTCGGACTTATGAAATTGTTCTTGATGCAATATTTTGGATTTAACACTAGTTTTTGCATCAGATTCAGGGGGAATAACAAAGACTGCACGTCTTTATCGAGTTTGTTCCTTAAAACGGTTTCAAAAGAAACATTTTTTCTAATTTGGCGATAATTTTTTCTTTTAATGGACCTCATTATATAGCGATTTACCGATATCAAATGTTAGAAGTGGCATAAATTTTAAAACGTGGAAAAGTACTTGCAAGTTAATTTACTTTATTACACTTAAGTAAATTGCTTTAATTGCTTTTATGATTACATAAGCGCGTAACAGAGTACGAAAGAATCATTAACGAAATTGATAGATAATATTGCGTTGCTATAAGATCTGTTTCACTATAATCCTTTATTTAAATATTTTTATTTAAGTCTTCTTCTTAGCGTGTCAGTGGAAATCTAAATGGAGTTGGCCCAGAATACGACTCTGAGGACATGCAGGACACGATATGAAGTGTTTCATCGTTTTGTGGAATAGTACCACATTTACATTCCAGTGGAGTCTTCTGCTACGAATCTCCACCTGAAAAGGTGGAGATTGATTTGAGTATGAATGGGTTTAAGAGAAAAAAAAGACTAAAGAAACAATGGATTGTATAACAGTCGATACGGTAAGAAAATGGGTGATTGTAGCAAAAATTGCAAATAATACAAAAGGTAAGGGTTGCATAGTTTATAATGTTGGTTTTATTGTTGGTTTTATTTTAACATCTGACAAGATTATTAAAAGTGATGTCAAGACAATTATTTTTCGAAACTTAACAAAATGAAATTGATTATTTCTTCATTCAATTTAATTATGTCTACTAAAACGGTGACTGTACAACAGCTTAATACATTTTAGTGTTGTGACGTAGCAAAGACATCCTTTAAAATGATTTGATTAAAATTATTACAAACAAACATTTCATATGTTAACAAAATCATCCTTCAAATGATTGACAGTCCATTTCTTAATATTTTAATACCCGTTCGTTTGGTTCTTAAAGTGAATTAGACATGAAGACACAGATCAACATAAACCCTATTACCAAAAATTTCTTGGACAAAAGTTTCCAAAACGTACTCCTTCCTTTTCGGTGCTTACATCATATGCTGTTCTTATCAAGGTTCTCCGTAAAGTACAATTGTATAAGGCCTCATCGGGCACCTTACTATATCGTATCGCTCATTGGTACTCTTGGATTTATAATATTCCACATAGAAAATCTCTTGGCAAGGGAATTTGACGGAGTAGTCAATCCATTCCTCGTTGTCTTCATAAAGTTCAATGTCGTCTTTGTTGTGATTCCTTTCGTTTCCTTACATACTTAACATTATACAGAGAAAGGACCACGTTCAAATGATTTTAAACATTCAAAGAGCTTTTAGATTAATTAATTATAAGCACTACAAGAAGTCTATCATTAGAAACTGGAACGGAATCGCACGCCACTGTATTTTCTATATTATTGGTGTGACACTAACTCGAAACTTTAAATTGGCAGTATATTTTTATTATTTGATTTATCTCGATGTGAACTTGACTTATGGTGTTTCTGTATTTGCTTTGATAAGAGATAGAATGACTTCATGGATCTCTGAGGTCGAGTACTATAGTATTCCCAGCGTAGAGCTAGAAGACGATAAATATGATGATAAATTAAAAAAACTTTTCCAAGCATACATACGTTTATTGGAAGCTTTTGATGTTTTCAAGAAAATATTTAAGTTTGCGGTAAGAGAATCTTTTTTTGTGATGTTTGTGCTACGATGTTTGCTTATTAATTTCCCAATGCTGTGCAAAGGCTGTACCAAGTAAGTTTGTACTTATTAATTTTTCATAATTTAAAAATTTACATACTTAAAATAATAATAATTGCAGTGAACAGAAAAAGTGCCCAAAACACTGGCAGTATTGCTACATTGTATGGCAATGCTGATTCTTTAGGCAAAAAAATAGGCCAACCCTCTGGTCACGTGAAGAGTTGACCAACCGCTTGGCGATGTATCGTAAAACTAAGTGGGCACTCGGACCCAATGCTGCTAGTGTTTCAACTCCAAACGGCTCGAACATATAAGTCCCAATAAAATTGGAGTATTTACGCCATTCGAGGTTTTTAGCACCTGCAGCAGCTGGTCCAGCATAGCCCGTCATGCTAGGAAGATGGGATGACGCAAAGGTGTCAACACAGGTTGCATCCTACACTAAAGGCCTACTTACTTTCCAAGGCATTATGGTCATTCCGTTTAGTCTCTTCCATCCGTCGCGTGCCAAGCCATTGGGTTCTAAAACAACTAATGCCTTTAATTTTAAAGCATTTTCTATTTATTTGATTTTCAGGCTTTATTTCAAGCACTAGACACATTTCTCTTAAGTATACTTTACCTTCAAACATTGGTAGAACTAACAAGATCAGGGAAAACTCATTACGGAACGGTAAGTATTCCGATAATTTCTTGCAAATAACTATTGTCTCGTCTTCCTGACCGGGAAACATATAAGCAGAGTCCACCAACTGAGTTTTGAATGTGGCTTCTGATTGGTCGTTAAACTCCCACAGTAGTAGCCTTTGTCTACAAAATCCACCAATTGAGTTTGAAACAACTAGACAATGGTGAAAATATTTCTGTGAGCAACTTGGAAGTAGCGCTCGCCGGCCGCTGCCACGGCACCGCTCGCTTCGCTCACACGGCTCTTGCGTGGTTGGTCTCATTTCTAAACTGTGACCAACCGCGTGCGAGCCGAGCGAGCGCTACTTTTAATCAGAAGTTGAATCAGAGCTACCAATCAGAGGTTGTTTCAAACTCAATTGGTAGATTTTGTAGACAAAGGCTACTATGGGAGTTTAACGACCAATCAGAAGCCATATTCAAAACTCAGTTGGTGGACTCTGCTTATATGCGACCGGAAAGCCAAACGCTGCCAAACGAAGTCGGATTCAAATATAAATCAGTATTACCAAAAAGACATTTCTGGAAAAAAGACTCATTTATAATCTGCCTAGCCTTTTCTCAACTATGTTAAGGTCACCGTCCAGTCTAACCGGATAGAGATGAATATTAGTATTTTACATGGAGCAACTGCCTGTCTGCCCTTCACTAGCCAATTATTGGATAAAGAAATACCCCTTGGTAAGACTGGTAGCTAGACTTTCGGTTTTCTGACTACCCCCGTAACAACTGCCAGAGAGCTACAAATGACAGCCGGGACTAATCAATAACTTCCGAGGCACGGCAGGGTCTTGGTATAAAATGAGTGGTAATTCACCCACGGACCAACCGGGATAAGCGTAGCTTCGATTGAGCCATACGGCTTCTGTTACTTAGCCACGAGCCCCTTTGCAGCTGCCAAACCTACTGCGAATTTGTTTTTTCTTTGCAGTATGACGTTGACACATTTGGAATGGTGACAGTTCTTTGGGTGGTAAAGAATGTTAGTTTCGTCAGTATATTCAGTTCGTATTGTGAGAAATTCTACTTGTCTGTCTCTGAGGTAGACGCTGCTTGCAGTAGATTGCTAAGTCTTCAAAGTACTGGTAAGAACAGAGGACCTAGACAAAGTGACATTCTTTCAGCGATAACGATGGTGGAAACGTCTATATATACAATATGGTACTGACTCAAGCTACCGTAAAGCTTATATAAATTCTGTTGAAAGTCTATGAACCAATACGAAACACTTCAAAAGCGATTGCCACTTGTCTAGGCTCTCAGATCGTTTAACTTAAAATAGATTTATTGAAGTGAAAACTTCTTTAGACGCGTTGGGCATTTTTGAGATGGAACTAAATCATTTATTTCACGACACCGTGATAACACTACCTTTTGACCATTAAAAAGACATCAACGCGTCGATTGCCTCGGTACGTGGAGTAAAAGTCATCAACGCGTTGATTACCGCGCTTTTTTTAAAGTTTTCACTTCTGTCGGCACTCCCGGAGTGCCACTATTTTTTAATTTTCAACTTAATATTCTGTAGTAGTCTTTTACTAGTAGTGTTGTTTTTTTGGGGGCAAGGTTTCATACTTGTTTTTTAGGTTAAGTAGGCAAATGACAATAACGGAACCCTTATTATTTAGTTCTTCTTGTCTATCCATCCATTCATTTGTATGTCACAGTCATTTTACTGGGAGACTATTGGCCCTGTATCGCGGTAATCTGGAGGTTGGGTTGCTACTCCCATTAATGGTTAAAGTGAGCTATTTTTCTTAAAGTGGGACAGAGCCGGCTTAAAAATTAATTTTTCCTGTCCATAAAATCAATTGTATGTTTGCGTTAATATTCATCGCGACTACGAAACCCTTGTGCATGGTCCGACAGCAATTGGCCGATTTTTTAACCGACTTTAAAAAGGATGAGGTTATCAATTCGACAATATGTTTTTTTTTTGGTTGTTTGTTACGCGATTACTCCGCCAATTGTGAATTGATTTTGAAATTGATATTTTTTTTTTAGTAGGTTATATTTCAAAGGTGGTCCCTAAGTGTATATAAATTTTATTAAATTGCTTGGGTACTTTTTGAGTTAGCGTACGAATACGTATTTTTCCCATTTAGTCTTTAAGGATGATGTAATGATGTTATAATAAGTTCCTGTCACTGTTATTTACATAGCAGATAGTGGTATTCGAATTTGTGTGGAGTAGGTACCACAACTAAAAAGTGAAAAATACTTTGTACAAAAAAAAAAAAAATCGACAAACAAAAAAAAAAACTTTCTTGTGTTTAGTGTCTTTGGTTTTGAATTTTCGTTTTTTGCCATCGACTTCCGAAATCAAAGTTATTTTTCACTTTCTTGTGTTTTTTTTTGGAATTCGTTTTTTTTTATGTTTTTTCTGTTGATTTTTTCCAAATTCACCCCACGAAGTTTTAGCTTTTTATCGTGTGTCTTGTAGGAATTAATTGAAGACACAAACATCCGAAATTATGAATCTGTGTTGGTTTTTGCTAACCCTTTTAAGTTCTTTGTTTTCTATTACAGTGGAAGCAAAGAAGCTTTGTAAGAACGTGCAGCGGCTGAACCGTGCAGCCTTCCACAAGATGACTGCTTGTCGGATGTTCACAATCGATGGACGTCTACCTCAGGAGTTCAATAATCTGATATTGGAGTACATATGTCTGACGCTTCAATTTGCCATCATAACATGGATAAAATATCATAATTAAATATTAAAATAATAAAAAACCTTGAAAAGTTTAATTAATTTAACCAAAATTTTTAATGGTTTGTACAGACGTACTTACAGACAGTGCAAAACATGTGGCGACCATGCTTTTTTTAACCGACTTAAAAAAAAGGAGGAGGTTGTTAGTTCGGTGGAATATTTTTTTTATATGTTTAAATACCTTAGCTAGAGGCATGCGTCACAAGGGTGTCTTGCCATTTGTGCACATGCTTCGCGCTGTCTGTCGCCCTGTCGACCTTAAAGATCATCACACAGTTTCAAGATAATATAAAATATATCATCTTCGAGATATCGCTCACCGTACAATTTAATGGACCACCACACACAGTGAAGATAATATATATTTCACCTTAAAGGATTTTTAAGCGCTGTAATATAATATTATCTTTAATGTGTGTATTGAGCTTTACGCTAGTAAAAGCACACATATCAACTCGGAAAGGGATCGTCACTGTATCGTCTTTCGCCTCGCCGTCAAACAGGCGTAAACCTTTTTTTTTTTGGGTGGGAAATCATCAAATAACTTCTCCCGCTCTGGGCGGAGCGGGAGGGCGTGTCAGACTCTTACTGACTAAAACCCACCCGTGTTCCTTCGGTTGCCCTGTTGCCGGGGGCCACGATCTCCCTTTCGGTTTTCTTCGCAACCCCGGCAGGCATCGGTCCTAGCGGACCCCATCGATTCTGCTGACATCTCTTTGAGGCGCACGTGGAACACAAAGCACGTAACCAAAGTGGATAAGCAGCTTCGATACGTCGACTCGGCTATGAGTAGGCGACGCTGCGCTTACTGCTCGCCGTAAGCGCGCGCGGCAGTAGTGAGTAGTGTGCTGCAGTGATGCCGTGGGACGGATAAGAGGAGCAAAGGTTGACGAAGAGACGTAAGCTTGGTTACGGAGAGACATAAGCGCGGGGACGACGAGCCGTAAGCGCGAAAACTGCAAGTTGACCAGCACCGCATCGCGGTGCGTGAGCTTGTCCCGAGGCGAGGCGATTACGTTATGTTTCCGATTAGTGTTCGTTGCAGTAGGGAGTTTCATACATACATACATAGAATACTGAATGGCTCCCTTTCCGAGTTGATATGTTTGCTATGACCTTAAGACAACAGGAGACAAAGAAATACATTTATGGTAGAAGATTTTAAACGATTTTTTTGTTAATGGAAAAAGCTTTTAAAATAATAATTATAAATGCATGAATAAAAGTTGGACTTTTACAAAAAAGCGAACTATTACAGTACAATAACGTTAATACAGATAAGTCCCAACAAACACATTGGTAGCGTAGCGTCTAGATAGAACAGGCCGCACGCGGACATCTTACTGAACGTTCGATTTACCTGTAACACTTTCTTGTAAAGATGTTCTTGACTTTCTGTTAGTATACAGTGTTATAGTTAGAATACATAATTATTTATTACTTTTCTGAGGACCTCGTGGCTAAGTAATGACAGCCATACGGGTCGATCCATCAGGTTAAGCCACGCTTGCCGGGGTTGGTCCGTGGATGGGTGACCATCTTTACATGCCGAGACTCCTTCGTGCCTCGGAAAGCATGTAAAACCGTTGGTCCCGGCTGTCGTGGATGGGTGACCATCTTTACATGCCGAGACTCCTTCGTGCCTCGGAAAGCATGTAAAATGTCTTTCATGGATCTTGGACAGTCGTTACGGGCCAGAAGCCCAAAAAAGTCTGACAACCAGTCTTACCGAGGGTATCGTATTACCCAGTTACTGAGTTGTAGAGATCAGGTAGGCAGTGGCTCCATGTAAAATACTGGTATGCAGCTGCATCCGGCTAGACTGGAAGCCTACCCCAACATAGTAGGGAAAAGGCTAGGCAGATTGATATTACTTAAAGTATGCCTCTATTGCCATTTGGGTGTACTTCAACTACACCAATTTGATGGGTAAAGTTAATGTTATGCTAATTACTAACTTACGTAGAGAGTTCGGGGTTATCACAAGCTGTATACACGCCGACTCAGCTTCCTCGATGTTCATATAGAATTATTCGCAGTGTATATTCAGAAGTACAAACAGGGTCGTGTTCTTTAAGAGATAAAAAGGGCCATCATGCTGATAATAAACTGGAAGATGGATTTAACAAGACATATCATGCGCTATTTCAGGAGCAATAAAAATTCGAAAGATCGTAAAAATCCGGCCAAGTGCTTTTTGAACCACGCAAAGGGTTCCGTAATTGGGATGAATATTTAAGCATGCACAGTATTGATGTTATCACCCGCAAACAAAAGCTTTTATTTTATAATCGTCATGATCTGCTTAACCTTTTCCCAACTATGTTGAGGTTGGCTTCTTATTTCATAGTATTTCTCTAAATAACTATGAACAAAAATGTTATTACTGCGGCTGTAACCGAAAACATCCTATATCTTAAAAACGATTGACTTAAATAAAAGTCAGTTTGAAACATCATAATCTTTTTAATTAATTTATGTATTAAACTTTATGTAGAATGAAAGTATAAAGGCGGATAGCTGAAGAATAATGTGTGATTTTTAAATTTCTTGATATGGTTTGCTAAATAACAGGAAAAAATACATTACTTTTTTCTGCTATATTTTGTATGGAAGTTAAAAAAAGTGGTTGTCCTATGTACAAGAAGACCATATAATGATATTGATGATATTTTTTAATTTTCAAAATCAAAAGTAGTTTCTTCTAACGAAACGATCGTCGATCTAGGTCAGTCTCGCGTCAATTTTTGGAAAACTTGTTGTGAATTTTAGTGATTTTCTACGAATCCTTAATTTATTTGAAAAATCACTTTCGACTATGTACAAGACAAAGAATTTGCCTTTTCAAATCACAAATAATTTTATTTATATTCTGTTTTCCTTTCTCACAACTAATGAACAACATTGATCAAAATCAGTCCATTTCATCCGTGCACAAAATGGACTGATTTTGATAAATTTTCCTTAACATACATTATAAATTGATAAATGCTTGCTACTGCGAACTGACATTACGATATCTAATATAAGAACTTATAACTAGACATGATAAATATACATTTAACAATTGTGTGGAGGACGCCACACTCACTGTCCTTAAACAGCAAAACCTGCTTGTTTGAGGTGCTGAGGTGAAAAAATGTTTTTTATTTTTTTTTAATGGGGAGGGTAATGTCCAGGTTACAACGCTTCGACAATTCGTTGTATTGCCTACAAAGTCTCGGAAGAACGATGAAATATCCCAGATTAGTTTTAGATTCTGAAACGTAAAAGAAATTGTAGCTGCTTTTCCCCGGCAGACGAAATGGCGCGGTTAAATCGAGAAAAGAGTCTATGACTCCATTGAATACTTTGTGCAGTAATAACAAGTCTGTTGTTTTCCGTCTGTCTGCAAGTGAGACCATTTTGCCGTGCCCTAATCTATCTTTGTAGCTGATAACTTTTTAGCTAAACGATCTTTGTAACATAGATGATAAAGGAAACCTCTTTGGACACTTTCCTGGTGTTTAATGTATATGTTGTCGTGAGGATGCTAAATCTGGCTGCTATATAAGATTCATAGACAGTACTTAGGCTTTGGCTTAAATAATTGTCTATCAATGACAGTTGTATGACTATGAAAAGAAGTACTTAGCTGAAGCACGTGCTTAGTATTTTTATTTACCTGGGCGGATTTCTAAACACACAATTATATTATCAGACAAATAGTGGGACCAAGTATACTTCCAGTTTTAATTTTTTTGGGTGGGAAATTATCAAATAACTTCTCCCGCTCTGGGCGGACCACGAGCGGGATGTCAGACTCTTACTGACCAAAACCCACCCGTGTTCCTTCAGTTGCCATGTTGCCGGGGCCATAATCTCCCTTTCGGACTTCTTTGCAATCCCGGCAGGCTTCGGCCCTAGCGGACCCCGTCAGTTGTGCTGACGGGGTCTGCTTGGCGCGCGGGGAACACAACGCGCCGTCGACCTGGGCTTGTTCCTTATCAGACGGCGAGCTACCCATTGCTCACCGTCCACAAGCCCGCTCCTACGTAGCCGGAAATCGGCCTGCGATTCCCGACACCCAGGGCGTCTCCTCCTGCGGTGGTTAAGGACGCGAGGGCGCGAAATTAGCCTATCCTTCACGCGTTCCGCCTCCTTCTTCGCGAGCATTACTGCTTCGCAGAAGGAGGTAACGGCCTCCCATTTCTTCTCACTCCGTACCTTGGCCTGAACCAGGCTGGATGCGAAAGATCACTGCCGCCGATCGTCTCCACGAGGACACGGCGATGCTCCGTCAAAGCCAGGTAGATCTCCACCGTATGCTCCACCGTGTCCTTCGGGCGAAGTATACTTCCCTGTGGCACGCCAATATTATAAGATTTAGTAAAACAAACGATACTTGAGAAATGGCAGGCCAATTCTGCCCTGCTAAGCCCAAAGGCGGTATCTCTGAGATCCACCCTTTTAGTTTTTTTTATACCATTCTATAGCTTTAACAATTACGCATCTAAAGGTATAAGCGAAATAGCGCTATCTAACTTAAAACATTAAAAAAAACCACTAAGAAGTTTTTTATATCTCCATATTTCCTTAAATTTCAATTGACAAAAAGTCAATTTTCTCGAAACTTACTTCGGTTGAGATACCGCCTTTGTGCTTAGCAGGGCAGAATTGTAATTTTTAAATAACATTATCTTAATCCCTAGTTAGACCAAGAAAATCTCTCTCTCTCTCTCTAGTCTTATATCTGGCCGCGTAGTGCGCAATTTACCCTAACCAAACATAAAATATACAAAGTAACATTCATCAGCGTTAACAACAGTGGAAAAGTCTAGATGTCAATCCAATAATTTTTTGACTGATAGGCTACTGAAAAGCTTATGTCACTTTATATGGATATTGCTGCTTCTCCGAAATATTTATTTTATTTTTAAAACTGTTGAAAGGCGCTGTAGAAATATGAAACACTTTGAATGTGATTGCCACTAGATACTTGACACAAATAAAAGTATAGCAAAAGTCAATATTTAACGTAATAGGACTGTCAGAAGACAAATTAATTAAAGTAAAATATGTTGTTTCCATTTATATTATCATATTGAGTTTGATGTTCGCAGATAATATATATATCATTTATTGTTGTATTGTGGGTGTGCCTGCTACAGGGACACCTCTGCCCAACCCTTCGGGGAAACAAGGCGTGATGTTATGTATGTTATGTTGTACCTTATTGTAACTTATTAAAAATGAAAATATTTCGAAATATAATGAGACAAATAGGTCTTGTGAGCATTGTTTTTAACGTTACGGTAGACGCGGATCTACAGTATATGCTTTTGCCTTTAAATCTGATGCAATATATTATGTTTTTTCCTAAATATTGTATCAATAACAATCTTATTGACACCAAACAGTTTCATCTCGAATGTTGTTTCAATGATTGGATCACTATTATTCATATTTTCAATATTATAGCGCACCTACATGATGTGGCTTTACTATGATTATTTTGGACTTTCGATATTCATAGATTTCACCATATATTTTGACTGCTTCTTCTATTCTCTTGGATGTGTTATGAATTTCGTAAATGGGATATTTCAGACCAAAAAATCTGTCACGTTTGTCATAACTTTTCAAAAAGTGCACAGATTTCTCAACAAGTTTTTACCACTTCATTATTTGGAATTGGATTATTATACTCGTGTTTCTGGCTTGCCATACCATTCTTTTTACAACTCTTTACATATGGTTTGGTGAACCGTTCTACGTTCCGTTAAGTATAATCCTTATGGTTATTTTGGATATTAATATAATTTTTGCCACAAGAGTCATTTAATTGTTGGGAAGTAAACTTGTTCTATGGAACATTAAAGCTATAAAAACTCAAGAATCAGAAGATATAAATAGAGAAATTTATAGCAAACAAAAAATGTTTCAGGCTCACGTTGATAAATTGGAATGTTATGACATCCACAAATTTTGTGTTCAGCACTTTGTAAGTATTTTGCTTTGAATCAGCTCATAAAATTTGTAAGATTTTTTTTACGCGTTTATCGAATAAAAGTCATTTTTATTCGATATTATAACAATGTCTCTTTTGCTTTAACAGATAGTTTATCACATTATAGAAGTACTTGTCCACTCTCTAGTTTACATTCAAGCAACAATTGACGTGATAAAAATAAACTACACCTTGGATAATTTAGTAAGTATTATTAACTTTTTAGTAAACACTTGAGTCCAACAAATATTAGCACTTTAAAGCTTAATATTTCGGAAACGGATTCCTGAGTCAAAAAATAGTTTTCACACACCCACACGACACCCCATAATATAGGAAATCATCCCCACTTTACGTATAGGAAGAGAAGGTGCCCTAAAAACAAATATTTATGATGATTTTATTTTACCACTTTGTCGGCCGGCGTGTTTAATGGATATCCGACTTTATAACTTTATGTCGGTTTCCAAGAACATCTTCAAAAAAACAACGTTGCGATTTCGTTACGTCTGTCAAATTCATATTAATTAAATAAAGCATCGTTTATTAAAATTAGGTCTTCCTTTATGTAGGGTAAAAAAGGAATTATCAATTATACTCATTACACTAGTGTTGATACAACATTGTTTTTTTTTTAAATTATGCTTCCTTTTAAAGTAATGACTACCGGAACATTTAATTCAAGAAAGTAATTAATTATTGACTCGACCAATATTATCAAAATGAGTTTATAAGTGTGATTAAAACATTTACTGTCGATTGTCGTATCAGGAAATTACATCAGAAACGTAAAAATGAAGACATTTCAAAGTATTAGACATACACGTGTAAAAATTGTTATGAATAATTTACTGGATAAAGATGTGCAGTCGACGCTTTTTTCTTTGAATCTGATGCAATATTTTATGTTCTGCCCTAAATATCGCATTAAAAATAGTTGTATAACTCCAAACGGTTTTATCTCTAATTTTGTTTCAATGATTGCAACACTAGTATTCATATTTGTATTCGTTTACGGCATCTTTATGCTGCATCTTTCCCAAGATAGTATAAAGCTTACTACTTATATGTATGTTACAGCTTACTTTGACGCTACCTATTATTCATTAGGATTTATTATGAATTTCATTATTGGCATAGTTCAAACCAAAAAATCTATCAAGTTTGTTCTTACTTTGCAAAATCTGCACAAAGTTCTCAAAACTGAAACCAGTTCAAAGAACTTCATTGTATGGAATTGGATTATTGTAATCGTGGCTCTAGGTGGTCATGTCTTTGTTTTCATTATTTTTTGCTTACTGGCTCGTTTTCCCTTCATTTCGTATTATTATTGCTACATTTTGGTTATTTCTGATTTTAATGTAATTTATACCGTTCGAGTAATCAAATTATTGGAAAATAAGGTTGTACTTTGGAGTATTTGGTGTAAGACTCTTTAGAAATAGCTAAGCGGAAAAGGTTACTAAATATATCCACATCATCATTTCATTATGGATTTCCGCAAGGTCACGCCTGAATCAATTAACTAGTTTTTATAAAGTTTAAATATGGAATAAATGATAGCAAAAAAGCGTTTCAGGCTTACGTTGATATATTAGACTGTTATGCCACCCATAAAGCTTGTTTTCAGCAATTTGTAAGTACCTTTAACAATCTGTACATGGCATTGGTAAAGGAAATTCAAATCTTATTTAAATCTTGTTTATTTTCAGATACTTTACTACATTATAGGAATATTCTCCCACGCTTTGATTTACGTCCAAGGATCAATCGAATTGTTTAAGATTGACTTCGTATTTAATGACATAGTAAGTATAATTTTGTGTATCTACTTTTTGCATTCTATTTATAAGGACTGATCATACCAAACCTTAAACTCACTTTCAGTTAGACGTCACTGTCAGTAGTCGGTGGCTGACGTTACCTATTCATATTATACTTTTAACTTTAGGGTCAGGGCAAACGGAGCAACAGGATTAATTGACAATGAAACATAATACAACTGGAATGGAGCTGAAAATTGTGAGAAAGATATAAGCAGCGTTTTTGCAGCGTCGTAATGTCGCGTATGCGATATATAAACTCTACCATGCTTGACCATCCACTGCGTCTACAGAGCTGACTCGGCAGATTTTGCGCTAGCATGCACGAGCATTTTGCGGTTATGTCTGCGATGACCCGTACATTTACAGTCAGCGGCTGACTATACCTACCTTTTATCGTTCACATTTTGTTTTTTTACAGGATGTATCAACTATTGGAGCACTTACCGCAGTTGTCTGGATTATAAAGAATTTGACATATAAAACAATGTTGACCCAGCAATGCGAGAAATTCTATATATCTACTCAACGTGTTCAAGATTCTTGCGCACAGATTTTAATGTCTAATTGTTCAGGTAACAACTTGTCAAAAATAATGAATGCGCCAAAATTTACTATCCTGTAAAAATGACGATTCATCCGTCTATGAAAGCACAATGGATTGTCATTTTAAAGATCTTTTCAAAATATTTCGGACCATTCTGACTTACAACATCGAATGTGATAATTCAATAATCTGAAATGTAATCATCTGGATCAAGCCCTTGATCCAGTTGCCTAACGAGAGCTTCTTCAGGTTTTGGTCGAGGCTCTTGGCTATTATGCCATTATTATCACGACTATCACTACAATGACTACTGTATCCACATCGCACATATCCACAACCCCAGGAACTAGGTCAAGATACTTAATCTGCTTGTCTTTCTCCGTAAAAAAAAAGTAGTTTAAAGTTCTTGTCATGTGGGACCACTATATTAACAAAGTCCACTGAGACCATATATCGGTGCAACCCCTCGTTGGCTTCTAGGAAGTATTCACTGAGACTGCATACCTCACAGTTGTGCTGGGTCATAGCATTTAAGGTGCCACGACGCCACTTCCGCGAGATATCACCGATGACCGTGATGACCGTAATTTACCCACCATGACTGAAATAGTAGCGAATGGGGTGCTGGCGTTGCTGCAGCAGAAGTTGGATGTGATAGATGAGGTGTCCGCTGTCCAGATCTGCGCAACGAACTTCAGCGAGGATGAAATAGATGCTGCCAAGCTGTTGGTGTTTAGTGTACTGAATACATCACGCCTTGTTTCCCAGAAGGGTTGAGCAGAGGTGTCCCTGTAGCAGGTTCACCCACATTTCGCCAGTTATGTTTAAGTCTCATGTAATAGGGGGCGAGCCTATTGCCATCAACCGGGCACAAATCCAGACTCCAGACTGCTACTGAGAAATTTCAGATAGAAAAACCCAATAACACTTTGCCCGACCTGGGAATCGAACCCAGGACCTCATGCTCAGCAGTAGCGCTTGCGACCACTAGACCAACGAGGCTGAATAAGCGCGACCAAATGGTGTACCTCCAGCGTGACGAGACTAAGAAGAACCTGCAGGATATTATCACGCTGTTCAAGCAGACTGACCTTCGTAACGAGCCTTCTGAAGGATATTGTCTTTCTGAAGTAATTAGGTCACTTGTCGATACGTCAAACATCAGCACATGTCGCGGAGCCGGCCTTGATACATCGTCGTTAAATTCATCGTCAGCACTTTCGTCGGCAGCGCATCCGTTGATTGCTGAGCTTGCAAAATGACCCACCGGTGCGCCCCGCAGCCCCGTGCTCGTCACCGCAACTCCTCCGCACAGCGCTGCCCATGCCTCTCGCCCCATCCTGCTACCAGAGTCTGCAGCCCTGGCGAAACTCTACAAATGGATTTTTCTAGCGTTACCGCAAGTGCCCATAGCGCTCCTAGTGCCAAGCCCATACCAGAAAAGGCGCCAAATAGGGCTGATAATGATGACGGTTTCGTAACGGTGTAAAGGAAGAAGCGCCGATAGCGAGCGAACAAGAAACGCTGCAGCAAAGCTCTTACGGACCCCGAAGTGAGCCTGCGTGCCGCAAAGCTTAACACAGCGGTGTACATCTCCCACCTGCACTACACCACTAACCAGAAGACATGGTGGAGTACGTGCGCCCAAAAATGAGGTACACGCCGAGGGTGCAGTTACTGGAATCGCACCGGAAGATCAACTTCAAGTTGTCGTTCGTCGTGCGTGTACCGAACTTGTGATCTGCCCCTCGTCATGGAAGAAGACTTCTGGCCACAGAACGCGGTGTTCCGTCGCTTTTGCAGACAAGTTCCACAGTACAGCACAAAGACAATCTAGTGCGTAGTGAAGTGCTACTAACATAGTCTAAGCCTTATTTATTAACACAAGTTTTGTTTTTATTTATATTAAATTATGTATGTTTAGTGTATCGCCTGAATTAATGGTATTATTATTATTTAATGCATCCGATTTGCGGTCAGTAGTGTCTCGGCAATCTATGCCTCTTGATACGTCACCATCCTGGATAGCGACATCCGGAAGCTGCCTCATACACGACATCAGGAAGGTTCGCAAAGTTACATCTATTTTAAACAACTCCAGCTCCCTCATGAACAATGTATGTGGCTCCAAGTCATAGGCTTCTTATTATCTATACAATGTGTCGACAGATTCCTTCGGGAACGACGAACCTGTTGGTTAGTGGCAATATCGTTGAGGAGCAGCTTCTTAGTTACACGAGACTTGTTTCTGCATCCATTATTAGAAGCAAACATGGTAGAGTGGGTTTTTTTTTTTAATTTTAGCTTTCAAAATGGATCTAAGAACTTTGTAGACCGTCGGTTGGCAAGTGATCGGTCTAAAATTTTTGGATGGGTCTTATTGTCGTTAGGAATAGGGGTGGTAATCTTGACTCTGATGCTGACTGGAACTCGGACATCGAACCAGCGTGTGACCTTTAAAATAACTTAACCGAAAAGTTGTACAGCCCGTCCGACCCTGACGATTTCCAGTTAGGCAACGGACGGACTGCACGAACTACATCTTGGGGGCTGACGGTAAGTGCCCCAATTTTTAATCTGATATTTGATCGTACGCTCGCTTGATCTCCCTAGTCCAATCACCTTCGGTGTGATTGACAGGCACCAACCAAATGCTTCTCCAGAACGAACACATGCGTCATCATGGTAGCCGGTGGCTCCCAAGCCCAATAAAACCATTCATCGTCTGGCATGTGCGTTTTTGAGTATATTGCTTCACTCTCCGTTTGTACTGATGAATATGGTTTGCCCATGCACAGATCTTCTGCTTCGGGAGGTCATTAGGCTCTGTGACGCTGGTCAAATAATCTCACCCGCATAACTAAGCCCATCACTCTAGGTCGAGGACTCTAGGGTTCCCTGAAGTAGATTAATTTGAGTGCTCTAGTTGAGTGCTCTAGCCTCACCGATGTGGTGCTTAATCCGTTTGCCATTAAGAGGAACCCATTGGTTTCTGAGATTGGCGTATAGTTCGTCTGGCATGATGCAGATGTGTTCAGTCCAGTTCAATTTTAGCGTGGGGTTACAATATCTAATGCAATAATAAAATATTCAACAGATGAACAGAGAAAACTTTGTAAAAACGTACTCCGCTTGCATCGAGCATCATTCAGCAAGATACGTGTGTGTGGCCTGTTCTACGTAGACGCTGCGTTACAATTGAGTCTGATGAGTCTTCTTACCAACTACATTATTGTGTTGCTACAGTTCGCATTTTTGTAATCTTGGCTTTATTAAATTGCTTTCTGCGTTTATTTTTATTTTGAAATATATATGTACCCTTCCAAGCCTTCGAGAAAAACAGACATGTTTTGTTTACGTCGCAGGCAACTAGCCTTTCAGTTAACAGCCTAGTCTTTTTACTAGACGGAGGTGTTCAACTTGTGGACTGAATGATATTCATTATAGGTTGGGTTGGAACAACGACTAACCACGCATGAGCCTGGCGAGTGAACCGAGCGTTGCCACGGTAGCAGCTGGCGAGCGCTACTTCTAAAAGCTAGGCTATTAACTAAACGACTTTTTAAGCTAATTGACTGCGAAATTTATAAGCATGTTCTTTCATTATGGATAAATCTCTCACTCTGAGGACATAGAATAGCAGGTGAAGGACCGAGTAACCTTCCTTGCGGCACGCGTATGGAAAAGTTTATATAACCATGCTCTCTACAAAAGGATTCTATTTAGTATTGCTTTTCATTTAAATTACAAATAAAACTAAGGTTTTTGAGCAAGTATTTTTCGATCTCATGTCGTTTGATTTCAAGTTTTGTGTGAAACTGATGAATTTTAATTAAGTTAGTTTATTTAGGGGTGGATCGTTACGTAATTTTTGCGCAACTTAACGTTACGTAACTAGTGACTTCGAAGGCGTCAGCTGTCACGTGATTTTAGTAACTAGCTATTTTTCCAAATTCTATTCGGTAATGCAACGGGGTGATTCTATCGAAGTATTGTTAAAATTAGGTGGATCGAGGATATAAAAAAATAGTTAAGAGAAACTATAAAATTATATTGATTTCGAAAAACCAAATAACACGAATGACATTTTTGTCAACATTAAGTATTGCTAGGTAACATAACCATAGAGTACTAATGAGTATGCATTCCTCAACATCCACCCCTGTTGATGATAATGCCAGCCATCTTCTTTAGCATTTCAAGTCAGTAATTTCAAGTAAGTTCAGTATAACGGTTTTCTAAGCATGTCAGCTATTTGTCTGGTTTCTGGCATATGGCAAGTTGTCATGCTTCCATCTTGTATGCATTCTCTGACGAAGAAAGATCTTACCCTGATGTGCTTTGTCTTCTGAAGAAATTCTGAAGGATTTTTCGCCAGCTTTATTGCAGTTTCATTGTCAACACCTAAGGTTGCGAGTAATTAGTGCGAGTAAGATCTTTTAATATCTACTGTAACCATATAATCTCTCTGGTGGTTTCACTCGCTGCTACTATTTCTGCCTCTGTCGAGAATATTGCAACGATGCTCTGCCGTTTGCCATTCCAGGAAACTGGACCTCCAGCTTATATGAGTCAACTTATTTTTATAATATTTTATTGTTGACATAATTTACTCATTACAATGTTTTTGTTATGGCTTGTATTGCAATTCGTGGTTAGCTAGCGACCTCGACAATTGATCATATTATTTTTTGCCTGAGCAACCGGCAGCATGTTCGTCATGCTCCCTTAAATGTCACTGTTTGCGGTAGCGTCGGGGGTCGGGTTGCCTCCTTCCCTCAAATATGGCGAGGAGGGTAATGGCTGATCTTTGCGTTATGCTCGTGAACGGATACTGCTTGTGGTGACTGGTCGTCTTGCTGATCATGGTTTTGTTATTGTTACTAGTAATTAACCCTTTTTTTTTTAGTTTATCGTTTATCTTTTTGTTAAAAAAAAAAAAAAAACCATTGCAATTGAAAAATACAGTAAGTCTTTTTCTGGATCCTTATAAACATACATGACATGTATTCTATGACTGTGGGAGGGTGGGGACGGGGTCCATACAAAATCCCCCATCGCCCTTTGGCACACATATATTTTATAACCTGGACTAATTACAAAGGATACTTTTTATCCCGATATTCCCACGTGGTCGAAATTTATGCGGGTGAAACTATGGGGCGCAGCTAGTAATCTAAACTAATATTATAAAGAGAAAAGATTTTATTTTTTGTATGCTTATTTGTTTAGGGGCTTGTGGCTAAGTAGTAATAGCCGCACGGGTCGACCTATCAGGTTAAGCTACGCTTGCCGCGGTTGGTCCATGGATGGGTGACCATCTTTACATACCAAGACTCCTGCTTGCTTCGGAAAGCACGTTAAACCATTGATCTCGGCTGTCATTTGTAGACCTTTAACAGTTGTTACGGATCGTCAGAAGCCTGAAAGTCAGACAACCAGTCTTACCAAGGGGTATGGTTTACCTAGTAACTGGGTTGTGGAGATCCGATAGGCTATCGTTCCATGTAAAATACTGGTATTCAGCTGCATCCGGTTAGACTGGAAGCCGACTCCAACATAGTTGGGAAAAGACTAGGCAGATGATGATGTATGTTTGCTTGTTAGTTTGGTTCGCGTTCACGCTAAAACGGCTAAACGGATTTGGATCAAATTTGGTACATGGGTGACCCTTTGCCTGGGTTAGGACATATAATACTTTTTATCCCGATATTCTTACAGGATCGAGACTTATACGGATGAAACCAAGGCACGCAGCTAGTAATAAAATAAAAGGCTTTGACGTTGAATAATGTATTTAATGATGCCCAACAAAAAGTATACCCAGGCCATATTATAGGCAACAATAGATATATTTAATTAATTAATACATTAATATTTACAGCAAAGCAAACTGTAATAGCACTACGGCGTAATTAGTAAGGAGTCCCATTATAGACAACGGTAGCGTAGCGTCGACATAGAACAGGCCACACGCGGTCATCTTACTGAACAATCTGTTTTCCTTTAGAACATCTTTATAAAGTCGCTCCTGAGCTTCTGTAAAAAAAGTTTTTCTATTAAAACATAATAGCGGAGCTTTAAAACCGCCAGAAGGCCTTCAGCAGATTTAATTGCTTCTTTAGGCGTTGTTTCTACTATTCATATTTCGTTAATAAACATCTTAAATTCACTGACAGATCACGCACAGCCCAAACGGCTGGGTCTAGAAACACGATTTTTTTTTAAAGAGTTCCTTGTTCCTTATATTAGGAAAGGGATAGTAAATTGCTTCAGGCGTGATCTTGCAGAAATCCATTATAAAATACAATAGACGTGGATATATTTAGTAATTTTTCCGCTATTTCTAAAGAGCCATAAAAAAACCCTGAAAGAAATCAACACGTGTTTCACCTCTCAACGAGGCATTCTCAGGATGACGATTGACTTGTCGCGAACTCTAACACGAGTTTGTTGATAAATAAATTAAAACAAGAGTAGTTTCATGCTTACTTGTATAGTTTCTAGTCTTCATACCCTGTACACATGCCGTCTCAGCTTCCTCGATAGCTATGTAGAACTTCTCACAGTACACGCATTGAATTATTACATACAGTACATCCTTTACTATCCTTAAAGTTACCAAACTGCCGATTCCGAAAAATGTGAAGGGAAACTGAAAAAGTTAACAGTAATTAAGTTAATATGGACGTAAATTGAATGAACAGAATTAAATGTTATAGTACTTCTTACATCTTCATGATCACGAGTTCCCAGTTTCACGATTAGTACATAAAACTCAAACATACATAAATTGCGTATTAAAGCGTTGATCGTGCGATACATGAGCTGTAAAAAAGATTTAAAGATAGGTTAGCTAGCATTTAAAAAAGATTTTTTTAGAATATAGGATTTATCATAAGATTCAAGAATATTATGCAGCAGCGCAGGTCACATAGTAAAGCATGCCAGCATCAACGATATTATTCGTCGAGCCCTTCTCACCGCCGCATACCAGCGGTATCTGAACCAAACGGCTTCGTACGTGACCATGGGGAGAGGCCAGACGGCATGACGTTATTGCCTTAAATGGGTGGAGGCCTCTGGTGTTAGACGAGATCTATGTCGACACCCTTGCACCATCTCATGTTGGGTAATTACTATGAATTCATAGGAATTGGTAATTAGTAGGAATTTGGGTAATTACTATTAACTACAGTTTTGAGTCATCCGGTGTCAAAACGTTCGGGTTATGAGACCCGAGTTTGCGTATCCTTATGAAGTAAATTTCCTTTCCGTCTGGTTCGCGTGAAGCTGGCTCGTTTTTTGGCCAAAGAATTAGCATTTCCATTCAAAGTAGCTATGGTGCTTCTCTTCTGGGTACGTCGCCGAATGACAGCGATATGGAGGATTACTTCGACACCTAAGGGCCTCATATTTTTGTATTTATTAGTGGAATATTATTAAATGTTCGATAATTTCATTTCAGAATAGTTTATTACATAGTTTATTCAAAAGCTTACCAATACTTGGAAAACCGTCTTGTACATGTCGAAAGCCTTCAAAATATTTTGATATGTTTCAAACAACTTCATACCATGTATTTCATCATTTTCCTGTCCATCATTTATCATTTGAACATTTTCAATCCATCCTTTGAGATATTTTCTTAACAATATAAGAACTTGAACAGCATAAACGAAATCCACATCGATACAGGAGAATAATACATCACAAACAAAGTTTACAATAGATAAGTTATCCGTCGCTATACCAAAAGTAATAGAGAAGAATAGGTTGATACCAAATATTGTTGAAACTGAGATCCAACTCCATGCCATAAAACTGCGGATGTTCTTACTAAAATCTATGTGTTTATGAATAATCTGGATCAACACAATGAGCAAGACGTTTTTATGGCTGTACACTATATTAAGAACAAGGCTCGATACAAAACTAAAACAACGAGAGATAGGTAAAACATATGAAATAATTAATAAAATAGTAGTAGCGGCGTCTTGTTGCAAAAAAAGGTTCAGATCATTTTGGTACAAGCGATAAAAGATCCCCGCTATTGTAAAGCAAACACCTAAGACCTGTGGTATATTATTAAATATATTTTTTTCATTTGGAGTAATATAATTATCTTGTATACGGTATTTTGACGACAACAACAAAGTCAGCATAAAGTTGAAAGGATAAAATATTCTTTGGACGTCTTTGTCTAGTCGATTATTGAGTAATACTTCTACTGGGTAAGTTGATATGACTCTATTATTCTTGAACATTGTTAAAATCTTTACAACAGAACAATTTTACCGGCTTATTCAGTCCCAAGTAGGTAAATGTTAATATGTATGGTTGGTATCCTTTTATGATAATGTTTAATAAATTTAATATAATCGTTTAATAATAATGTTTATTGATCGCAAAGTAAACAAAAGTCTAATTTTGTTAAAAGGTGACCTAACGAATGTGAGCCCATATGATCGATCGTCATTAGTATACAGGTGATTGGAAATTGGCTGCTTTCCTTGAAATAAGTAATACTAGAGTTATTTAGAAACATTTTTGAGACTATAACTTGGGGTCCAAAATGAGCTGTTTTTGGAGATATCGAACTTTTAAGACTTTTTAGAAAGTTTCCCAACCTCCGAGCATACACTGCTAATAAAATTGTAAGATATTTTCACCGCTTTACTGATTCTTTTCTGATAGCTCATGAACGAATGAATCTTTCTAAATAAACCAATTTATCAACAAGTCCCTATACCCTTAAAACTAAGCGTCTCGTTAAGCTCATGTCATGTTTTAAACCTGTTTTTTGTCATGTTAACTTAACGACGTTAACAGCTACATAATCGAGAGCCAAATCTTAATGTCAGGAATTCAGGATTAAACTCGTAAAAAATCGCGAAAATTGGCAGAAAAAAAATACACTTTTACTTAATGCGAAATATTTTTCTACTCCTCTTGCTCAAAAAGTCCGTCATTTTAGCCTACCAGAGCAGGGAAAAAGTAATTTCTTTTAATTTTTTTTCTGTAACCAATGAGCCTACAAATACGAAAAAGTCTTTATTATTATGTAAAATTATTTTTTTCCCGCGACTTCGCTAGCGTGGAAGTCGGAAATTATCCCATGGAAATGTACTATCGCATACCGGTATAAAAAGTTTCCTTAAAAATTCTGATTGAACAAATTGTATATAAAAAAAAAAACTGTCGAATATTGTATTGGATTATTTTATTTTCTTGCAATCGTAGTGAAAAGTAGAGTGTAACACACGGTGCTAAAAATCCATTATAACTCGGTTTCTATTTTAGTGGTAGCTTTAGCGAGGGAGTCGCTAGTTGTGTGAACATCTCTCAAAGCTGCTAAACTAAACTTCTCACATTCCACACTTTATATACATATTAGATTGTTGTTGTTGTTTCAGCCGAAAGACGTCCACTGCTGGACATAGGCCTCCTCCAAGCACCACCACTTCAACCGATTCTGTGCTTCCCGAATCCAGTGGATTCCTGCGGCCTACATATTAGGTGTTATTGTAAAATATAATTTGCATGCCCTAAACAAGCAAAACTTGGACTGTACATTAAAGAACCAATTTTTACAACTGGTAACACCTGTATTTTCTACGCAAAATTATTCTTATTCTTCTAAACTAAGAATAATATTATATAGAGATCAGTAGTGGCCCAGTAGTAACGGACTTACGGTCGTGGGTTCGAATCCAAGCAGGCGCTTTACTTTGTATAAATCATTTCATCACCACTGCTCTCAAAACGGTGAAGGGAAATATCGTGAGGAAACCGGCATATCCTAGAACCAAAAATTCGAAGAAGGAACTCGCACTGGGCCCGCGTGGTAGATTACAGCCCCAATCCCTCTAGAAGAGAGGAGGCCGGTGTCCCAGCAGTGGGGATATTATGGGTTGATTATGCTACAGAGCAAATATTTGATTTTTTGTATGTTTGTAATGGTTACACACAAAACTACTTAAACAATTTAAAAAAAACACTTATAGAAAGTTACATTATCAGCGGGTAACAAATGAGCTTTCGGCATACACTTTCCACGCGAACAAGGTCGCGGGCAGAAACTAGTATACTATTCAAATGTTTGCGATGACCCATGCCTGAGAATTAACTCCAAAAATGTATGCCTGAAATGTGTAGTGTGACCGCTGCGTTTTTCTTTTTCTGATTTTCTTATCTTGAACAAGGCTGTAAATTTTTTTATAAAAAAAAACTTCATTCGTAGAAAAATGCCAATGGTATAAGACTTTCTGCAAATTGTGCAAGATTTTCTTTAACGCAAGCTGTAGTTTTTTTATGGTGTTATACCTTTTTTATTAATTGTCGAAGGTGTAAGACCTAGCGAAAAACCCACTTCCGGCCTTTTTTATGTTTTCCATGTATCGGAATATCCACCAGGCGATTAGTTTTACCAGCCACATAACTTGGAGTTCGAGACCTACGAGTACGTTTTGTTGATCTGTGATGCTGTCCAGAGTCACATTTATGAGTTTGACATTCAAGAGTTACAGTCTCAAATTCAGGTACTAGAAGCGTCACTACAATCACTCTATGCTAAGTATGTCAGATCTGAAAAACAAATTCAGGAGCACATCCTTGCTGCAAATGAGTTAGTAGAAATGTGCAACTCTAATGTAAATAAAGTGGACTTGCTGACTCCCAGCAGCCCTCAATCTTCATTGCAAAAGAAATCTAACTTGGCACTTTCCAACCTGAGGCAATGGAGGACCCTTACCGGTCAGGAAGTGCTCAGGACTCTATTCCCAATAAAGATACACCAGATTTGCAGACAGAAGCTAGTTCTCTCCCTTGTAGTAGTAAAGTTTGTTACTGCTCCGTTATGTTTTCGGATAGTTTTGGAAAAGGGTAAGGAAAATTACTCAACAACAACCTGAGTTATTTATTCTTCTCAAAACTATTGCATGCCTCAGAATTCTCACAAACAAATAATTTCTTTAATAACTAGGAAGGAATATAATCCAAATGCCATTATTATTGTACTTATAGGTAATATTTTTTATTTAAAAAAGATGATACTAGTCATAGTGTCACCGTACTATTGAAGTTATTTCTAAGAAAATAATTTTGTTATAAGTATAGCATTTTGAGCACTTGTCAAACAGACCTGGTTAAAGCAGCTGATAATAAAATACAGACGGTTTAAAAAAATATCAATAAAGAAACAAAAAACATAATTCTGATTACACACTGAAGACGTTATGTGGTGGTCTCATTTGCGATGGCAAAGAAGGGTTGCAAAGACATTCAACGAGAACAAAAAGCATCGTTTAGGAAGATAATGCCTCAAGATTTTGTAAATTTCCCACTTAAAACTACTGAAACCTTAAATACCTCACCCTCACTCTCTTTTTATTTAGTCAAGGCGAACGTTTCAGCATACCCGATTGAATTTAACTTTAAGCATACTAACCCCATAACACTAATAAAAGCTTTTAAGCAAATCAAGATCAAATTGACCGAAGATCTTTGGGGAATGTCCATTAAAGTATGTACCTAGATAATTAAGACCATAGCCCCTTGCTTAGCATTAATATTTCATTTGTGTGTGGATCAAGGACTCTTCCCGGATTTACTATAAATAACCAATACAGATGAACCATAAATTACCAATTTCCAGATTTAACTCTTTACTTGACCTTACTTCTCGCCAAATTTTATGCTGCTGGGTCAACGGGAAGTTCCAAATAGACTGGTTTATTTGCGAGTGTCAAAATATGCGGTATAAATGGCCGTATTTAAGGTTTCGTACCAAGATGGTAAAAAAGAACCTTTAAGGTGCGACTCAGTTTATCTGTCCGTCTGTCTGTCACAGCTGGATATTTCAAGAACTACTAATGTTATCCTTGAAATTTGGAACAGTTTAGATGACGTTTGCCCAACTATTTTACAAATAAGGAAGTTTTTCTTCGGGTACTGAACGGGGGTCTTAAAAATTCAAAGTGGGGCTACGAGGGCATGTAGGGTATCATTATGAAAGAGCGCTATTTGCACATTCCGAAACACTATTTTTTTTTAGGCCGCAATGATTTTCAACTTTTGACGAAAAATTTAAAAAATATATACCATTCGCCCCCTTATCTCTGAAGTTTGCATAGAGAAAGTCTGAAAGTATTCTAAGTGATAGAAGTTTATTTAAAGATTACAGGAAAAAATAAAACGATGTCTCTAAATAGCAAATTAAAAAAAAAAATAATTTCGTGGTTTAGCTTACCGCATCCACTTTAGAATTTGCAAGAACAAAAAATGACAGATAAATTACAAAAATATTTCCGGTTTTTGGCTATATCTAGATACAAAAGAGCTCGTAGCTAAGTCATAACAGACGCACGGGTTGATTCATCAAGATAAACTATACTTGCCGAGGTTGGCCTGTAGATGGGTGACCATCTTTATATACCGACACTCCTCCATGCCTCGGGAAGCACGTTAACCCATTGGTCCCGGCTGTCATTCGTGGATCTTTGAAAGTCGTTACGGGTCGTCTGAAGCCCGAAAGTCTGACAACCAGTCCTACTTAGGGGTATCGTATTACCGAGTTCCTGGGTTGTTGAGGTCAGATAGGCAGTCACTCCATGTAAAATACAGGTATTCATCTGCATCCGGTTAGACTGGAAGCCGACCCCAATATAGTTGGGAAAAGGCTAGGCAGATTGATATATTAGCTATATCTAGAGACAATATTCCGTTGACTCGAATCGCCTCATTAAGGTCAAAGATGTGGCTTGAGCTTGATTTCGTTCTAGCCCGAGCGTAGATTATCTTCTTGTACCACCGTATGCAAGTTGTGTGAACATCTCTCAATGCTGTATAAAACTTCTCATATTCCACACTTTATATACATATTAGGTTGTTGTTGTTGTTGTTTCAGTCGAAATACGTCCACTGCTGGACATAGGCTTCCTCCAAGCACCACAACTTCGACTGATTCTGTGCTTCCCGAATCCAGTGGATTCCTGCGGTCTACATATTAGGTATTATTTTCAAATTAATTTGCATGCCCTAAACAAGCAAAATATGAACTGTACATTAAAGCACCAATTTTTACAACTGGTAACACCTGTATTTTCTGCAAATAAATTATTCTAATTCTTCTAAACTAGGAATTATATTATATAGAGAGCAGTAGTGTCCCAGTGGTAACAGACTTACGAGTTGTAGGTCGTGGGTTCGAATCCAAGCAGACACTTTACTTTGTATAAATCATTTCATCACCACTGCTCTCAAAACGGTGAATGTTTCTACTCTGTGATGTTTCCCATCGTGAGGAAACCGGCATGTCCTAGAACCAAAAAATTCGAAGACATGTGACATCTAACAAACCCGCACTGGGCCCGCGTGGTAGATCTAGAAGAGGCCGGTGTCCCAGCAGTAGGGATATTATAACTTAACTATTTAGGTACCTATACGAATGAAGCTCCTAATAGGTTCCCGGTTACTAAATGAATAAATATAATATAATAAATAAATATGATACTGATAGAACGCGTTCAGCTGCTTTTATGGGCGATAGTCTGGTATATATACAGGATGGGTATTAATGAACCCTCAAGATATATGATGGTACGGAACCCTCAATGCACGAGTCCGATTCGCTCTTGACCGGTCTTTTTATTGCGTTGCCTTGGAAGTTTGATTTTCGTTACAGCTCCAAGAGACCGTAGATCTAAGTTTTTGATATCTATTTCAACTTTTTTTGGGTGGGACATTATCAAATAACTTCTCCCACTCTGGGTGGAGTGGGAGGGCGTCTCAAAATATTACTAACTAAAACCCACCCGTGTTCCTTCAGTTGCCATGTTGCCAAGGGCCACGTTATCCCTTTCGGACTTTTCCGCAACCCCGGCAGATATCTATTTCACCTTGAAGACTCCACGCGTTCCTGAGAAAAAGGTCTTGACAGACAACGAAGTCATCCTTTATGGGATAAATTTTTCATTTTGAGATACGGAACCCTAAATCGGATTTATTATCTGCCTGTTAGCTTTTCATGTCGCAACGGCTGAACGAATTTAGATGAAAGGCGTACAGATAGATCATGAGCTGGGTAGGGACATAGGATACTCTGAATTCCGGTAGCACGTTCTTATGGGATATTTTCTGACATCCACACGGGCGAAGCCGCGGGCAAAAGCTAGTTTCTCTATAATATTTTTATCCTCTCTAATTTCAACTATTTTCTTAAATAACTCTAAACTGAATTATTGTAAAATTATAAAAAATATATTTGAGACCTTTTTTTTTGGTGGGAAATTGTCAAATAACTTCTCCCGCTCAGGGCAAAGCGGGAGCGCGTGTCAGACTCTTACTGAATAAAACCCACCCGTGTTCTTTCAGTTGCCATGTTGCCGGGGGCCACGGTATCCCTTTCGAACTTCCCTGCAACCCCGGCAGGTCTTGGCCCTAGCGGACCCCGTCAGTTCTGCTGACATCTCTTTGAGGTGCGCGTGGAACACAGCGCACCGTCGACCCGGGCCTGGTCCTTATCGGACGGTAAGCTACCCATTGCTCACCGTCCGCAAGTCTGCGCTTATGGTATATTTGAGACCCTCACAACAAGCCCTGTCATTTGATATGTCACACGGTATAGTTTGCAAAACAATTTTTACTAATTTTCTATTTTGCCCCCAAAAGTGATCCCCTTATTCTAATTAATTATTTTATTTATGTTACATGTCCGTGTTTGAGTCAACGACCTTAGTACTGATTGTAAATCTCCTTCTATCACGTTATAAAGTAAATTTTTGGTAGATGACAGTGTTGGTACATTCTTTATTAAAACGGCGTTTCTATTGGATTTGAAATACGAAAACATGTTTGTTGTACTAGGCAGTTTGATGTTGATTAAAAGTAGGAAACGAAAGATCATCTAAAGGTGAGTAATTAACAAATATTTAACGGTCGTTTTCAAAATTATATGTTACACTATTTTATATCATTTTTGTGTTATCGTGACAAAAAAGTAACACAAATGAAGAGTAAGGGCACACTCATAACGAAGTTGACAAATCTAATCTTTTTTTTTTCTTGTACTTTCTTCCATTTTTGTGGATGTTTTGATTTTAAAGGCTCTCGGTAACGTCTTTGTCGTTCAGCAAGCGTTAACGGCATTTTTCCTAAAATGGAAATAGAATTACTATTCACATTAACATTACATTTAAGTGAATATACTGTAACAAGCCCTAAGTGTCTCGTGACACAAATATAATAACACAATGAATGCTAGTGAAACGTTAATTTTGTTCAATTGTCACACAATTCAACAAAATTAACGTTTCACTAGCATTAAAAAAAAAATTTGTACCCTCGAGTTACTCGTGAAATATACATTATTATTAACTACATCATTAACTACACTGATATGCTGCACTGTAAAGTATAGTACTTACCGAATTCGCGTAATTTGGCACTTTTACCACAATTTTTACGACTCGCATGAATCGAAACGCACAGTTACTAAACAAAATGGTGTAGCCAAAAGAAACTATCACCCTCTCGTTGTAACTATTTTGACGCATAGATTTGCCATACTACAATTGGAATTTACTTCTATTATTGTAAAATATCAAAGTTACAAGAAGGAATCACACAATGGAATAGAATATGAGACCCGTGTTTAATAGCAAATAAATAAATGGTTTATTAAAATTACATTCTTTTATAGTATATTAATTCTAATAACTTATCCCTTCACCTGACAAAACATTGTTGAATCTGATTACATAGTGCGTGCATTATTAATTATTTGCTGCATTTTTGAAATACGCGCGACTGTGGGCAATTTTGTATGGGAAACAAATCATGACAGGAATTAAATTTAGTTTTATAAAGCAGTAGAACCAATTTCCATATTAAAACAATCTATAAGTGCAATTTTATTAGTAATTAATCTGAATGTTGATTTATGTTTACATTTTTTCGATCTGTCTTTTATTTTACCAACAAGTACATACATTTTGAAAACGACTCTTAAATAAATGGTGTTTATTATTGAATTCATGTCATGTTTATTATTCAGATTAATATCTACAATTTATTTGTTCTTTTTCATACAATTAGTTACTAAAAGCTGGTAAAACACTGCGATAGTAAAACCATCATTCACTTATTACAGATACACAAACTGTAGTACAATAATAATGTAAGTGGTAATAAAGCTTGACAACTGTAGAGGTAGCTCGGCGTCTACGATGAACAAACCGCACGCGCTCATCTTCTTGAATGATGCCTTCTGTACGCGTTGGATGTTCTTGTAAAACCTTCTTTCTGGCTCTAAAATGAAAACAAAAAACGTAAGGGCATAGAACTAAAGTGGCATAATTACCCCATCGCTATTTTGTTTTTTCTTCTAAGTTTTCAATGAAAGGCCATTTTCATGCAATAAGATGCAACGCATGAAAAACGTTAGAGCTATTCTTCCGAAGTCCGTTAAAGTAACCAGTTTTAGCTAAAAATTAATAGTGTTTTAAGCCATACATGATTGGGAAAACTAGTTTTGTCTTGGCAAAAATACCTACATAGTTTGACTTAAGCATTTAGGTAGCTTATGACTATAATTATTTAAAACATTTTTTAATTTTCCATCTTCTTTATCGCTTCTTCTTTTCGTGTGGTTAGTAACTAACCTGGTGTCAGAGTTTTAAAGCCACCCATGGGCCTCTGACTTGGCTTCACATGCCGTCGAGAAATATCTCTCAGGCATGTCGGTTTCCTCACGATGTTTCCTTCACTGTTTTTGAAGCAAGTGGAATTACCACTTGCTTCAAAAATAGTGAATATACAATACGTACATGAATCCGAAAAGTCAGAGGTGCGTCCCTTGGGTTCGAACTCGAGACCTATGCCTTGGCAGTCTGACACTGCTCAGCTCTCACTTTGTAGAGGCCTTGAGATATCAATTAAAGAAAGAAGCAGTTAGAAGCTCAAATTGCTATTTAAAAAATACATACCAGAACAATGCCTTGACTTCATGAGCATTACACACGTACTCTGAACATCTCTCATTGCTGCATAGAATTTCTCACATTCCACGCATAACCATATGATTAAAATTATAAACTTCATGTTCCAGAAATATATTGAAATTAGTCGACTAACAAACTGAAATAGTTAAATGATTATATTGGCTTAATCCATAATCATTTCATTCGAATCGGAGATCACCTACTTGGTTCGGCGATTTGGGATGAAAAAAATAGACGGCGCCAGGAATGAATTTGAATGTTTGGACATTTTATTTGAATGTGGCAGTAGTAGTGTATGCTTAGTAATCGCGATATGCTGCGTTGCATTCTTGACGAAATATGAGGGAGCGGGCGATCGGCTCGCCAGTCGCCTACATATCACCGCCCTGCCCCGACCCGGACCTAGTACGTAGTTAGTTATAACGAAGTATTGTGGAACCCGAATAAAATACATTTATTTCCTTGGAGTCCGACTCTTTAATTATCTCACCATACGCGTAATACGCACAACAGTTGAAACATTTATTTTCATGAAGACAACGCTGCAATGAATTTGCGAACAAAGATAGGTTACACTAGTCAACAGCTCGAAGTTCGAACTCGTTGGTCTGTGTCTAATCATCATGCATGCTATTTAGTTCAGTTATTTATTTATTTATCGTTTATGTTTCTCGTTGCCGACGTTTTAATTCTTATCTTATCATTGAACCCAAATTGTCCTCGACTTTGACTGACGACAAAACAAAAATGGGTGATCTCCCTTAGCCCTTAGTTCAGTAAGATTTAATATTCTATGCTGGGTAGTTATTGAGCCTGCAGAAAAGATCCTAGCATGAACTGACTATGAAACTAGGTGGGCCACAAAAAATATACCTTTTGCGGATAGGGATACGCTGATGAGATACACCACACATCCCAGGCTGTGAAATCATATCATAGACATTGAATGTTCACAATGACCAACCTTTACGAGACTGCTAATGCAGTCGATGGACAAGTTATACAAAACTATTATTAAAAAAACTATCGACCAGCCCCAAAACTTCCGGAATATATGGTGAACACCACATCAAAATCACGCGTAGTTCAAAAGAAATAAGAGCAGAGCACAGATACCAAAAACTACTGAGTTTTATGCTATTTATATATGAAACAAAAACCTTGTCCAATCCGCGAGGGTGTTGTTAAGAATTGTACTGAGTCTATTTATGCGGTAATTGTCAGGAAAAAAAAAAAGAAAATAATTTTACCGGGTTATTACATGGGGCACGGGGGAGGCGCCATTTAACGGGTGTCTACAAGTCATAACTTATATATACATTTATTTTTTTATTGGAATTAGGATTATTTTTGTACTAAAAACGTGAATTTTATATGGCAATAACTTTTTTAAAATTACTTTTTGGTAATTTTATTACAGTTTATATGTGCTCTTTTCGGATCGGACAGGGTTTTTGTAACACATTGTTTAGATAACTGGTAGTCCCATAAATTTATTAGTATTTTGACTACTTACATTAGTGTAGAAGCTTGAAGATAACACCGAAGAAAGATTTCGCACATTAAAGTATGCTGCAAATATCGTATAAAATGCAATCTGAAAACAAAAACATTTTTCGTAGTGTTTGTTTAATCCGATTAGCGGGTTTGGGCGGGAATGACTCATAGTACTTGCTTCCCTCTCTAGGGCGGGAATGAAATTTAAAAATAGAACTAAATTTGGTTAGGTAGTTGGCTACGGAAAATTACTAAGGGGGGTATTACACTATTATATCTATGAGCAAACATTATAATTAAATTGTAAAATACACATTTATTATGGGTATATCCCCTTAGGGGATATTACACAATCATATTATATCATATACCTATCTACGAAGTACACAAATTATCCTTTATAATTATGTATATTTTACTCTTTAATTATATCTTTGATCAGAGATGTGATAGTGAAACCCCTTAAAAAATAAATAGGTAAAAAAGTGCTGCAGTCTTGTTAGTGTATAAACAACCAGTGTGAATGAAAAAAAAAAAACCTATAAATGGAACGACCCGCAGCGGTGACGCGGTGTGTTCCATATTTAAAATTTCAAAAAGACTAATAGGTACTAGAACACTCATGTTATTAATATCAATATTTTTTTTTTACTTTCCTTACATTTGAAATGGAAAGTGGTGTTGATTGATTCCTTCCAACCCTTGTAGAATAATCTACTATTTTTTTCTACTTGACCATATAATGTAATTGACAATGCAACATATTTGGCAAAAAGTGACAAACTGATCAAATTTTCACTATACATAAGTGCCGATGTGCTGATAAAGTAGAAAATGTATGATGATCAAAGCACTCTTGAAGAACCCTAGATTGGACTTATTTCTGACAAATGGACTTAATTAAGTATTATTGGCGAATTTGCTTGACTAAATCTATACTAATGTATTAAAGCTGAAGAGTTTGTTTGTTTATTTGAAAGCGCTAACAGGCGGATTAAAAAAAATGCATTATGATAGCTCAGTTCTTGAGGAAGGCTATTTTACTTCACGTTATACGACGCTGCGGAGCTGATTAAAAATTAAAATTCCACAGAACATGACCTTCGGGCGCATTGAAAGTGACGTTATTTCATTAAAGCCCTTAAAATCAGAGCGTGTTAAGAATAGTAAGAATACATGAAGAATAAATATACCTCAATCCCGACTCAAAATGCACTCAACCAGCCCTTTAATTACGTAAAAAAAATATATAATAAATTGCCAAATGACATTAGAGAAGTAAGCAAAACAAATATATTCAGTAATAAATTTAAACAATTTCTGGAATCCAAGTCATACTACTCGGCAAAGGAGTTTTTAGATGACAAATCGATTGCGAAAAAAATCTCATCAAAATATAAATATGAATACAAAAACAATAACATAATTTAATAAAAATGAAAATACTTCTAAGAATTTTAATAATAATTACCTACATTATTCTTACGCAATACACAAAGTTAAAATAACTAATATACTATACCTATATACACAAACCTAATAATATACAATGTATATATAATTATAGGTACACCCAATTAAACACATCTAATAATTTATAATAATATTGAATTGCTACTTAGCCCTCTTCCTCTCTCCTAATTTTGCTGTGCCCGACAGTCCATATTAGTCTTATACTTTGTTATACCATCTATGTAATGCATATAGAATGCAATAAAGAATTGAGTATTACATACATAACATAACATCACGCCTGTAATCCCCAAAGGGTTAGGCAGAGGTGTACCTTTAGTAAACCCACATTTCACCAGCTATGTTTAAGTCCCATGTAATAGGGGGCGAACCTATTGCCGTCAACCGGGCACAAATACAGACTCCGGGCTGCTACTGAGAAATTCCAGAATGAATTATGAACTATTATAATGAGATTTGTGTATCAGAATACTTACATTGACTGGTATTTATATTGAGGAAGTATGTAAATTTACCAAATCCCATCCAGAGATGTTTGAAAAACTGGGAGATAAATGTGCGTTCAAAACTAGATATCCTAATAGACTAATTAATGCGAGAATAAAAACGGAACTATATCGGCGAAGCTGTCATCCTATGTTTATTCAGATTTATAACAAGACTAGTATTTGGGCGTTGCGCGAGCTGCAAGCAGCTCGCGGGGTCGTGTTTTTGAGGAGTATTTCTTACCCTTGTAAAATTTTGAGAATTGGACAGTAATCCTTAGCACTTATAGGATTTTGTAATAAAATCTCTTAAATATTTTGTACGGATTTATGTATGGACTTTTAAGAAAATCAACTGAATGTTGTTTTATTCCTACAGTTGATTTACATAAAAGTCAGTACGAATAAACTATAAAATAATATTCCTTGTAAGTGACTATCCCCCGAATGATGAAACGTCACTCAAAATTTAAGTAGCACTTAAATTTAATAGTTACTCAAAAGTGACGTTTGGCCATACAAAATTTAAAGTTTAGGTTTAACTGCTCAAATTTTAAGCAGCCCTTAAATGTTGAGTGACGATTCAGTATTCGGGGGTAAGTAAATAATGAAATAAGTTCCTACTTTTATGCTTTTCAAAACTACTCTACCCCAGGGTAACATTTATTTATTTATTTAGCATGTGTATGGGAGTATGCAATATTACCAAGGTCGCATTGATTTTTTATTTCCTGGTTCGATTCACTCACAAGATAGTAATTTCCGCGCTACCAGAAGATTTGGTTCCTGGTGCGTTTTATTTCAAGGTATCCCCATTATAAGCATAATCCACCTAAACTACTCGATTTACATAACACTAAAACAAATCTAAACTTCATCTATATTAAGTATGTATTTCCCTCTGCCTCTGATGCATCAGGAATGTCTGCTCTAACAAATTTATCAATATCTATATTTTGGACAGGCCCGCCACCTTCAACCCTAAAACAAATGTGAGCGTGTGGTAAACCTCGCTTTTGAAACTCTATTACGTGCATCATATAAATACATTTGCCAAACCAATTACCACCTCGGATATCTCTTAATAATTCTGCTAGCTTTAAATTAAAAACTCTAACACATACAGAAGGATTTACATAGCTGCTTTGAGTGGATTGTTGAATTTCTGGCCACTTGGGATTACAAGTAAACGTCAAGAAAAATGATGGGTTCCCCAATCTGATTACTATTGCAATAGCATCACTATATTTTCCTTTCATGTATCGCGGCCCCCCCGTAAAAGTGCTGGGCAAATAAACGCGATCTGGTACGAATCCCTCTCCCTGAATGGTTTCATCTTGACGAATTTGACGCGCGACTTCAATGCTTATTTCAACTTCTTGAAGTGGAGCGGACCTCAGTGCACTACTCGAGTTATGTTTTTGTAGACTTGATATAAAACGTAGGCGTTCTTCTATGATTCGGCAATGCATGTCAACTAACCATTCTTCCGATAGCCTGCCTATATCGGAAAATCGTGGCTCCGACAATAACAAGCAGCGAACGTATTTCGCTTGAGTTAATTTATTTCCGTTATTATCTACTTTGTTCGGGTACCAACCCGCATTACCCTCAGGATAAAATTGTGGATACTGAAAACTTTCATATAACGGATGCATTATATCTACAGTGTGCGGTTTCCTATCACCGATTTTGCAAACTGCTATGCAATGAGGTATAAAATTTTCGCGTTCTGTACTAATAATGGCCGCGACTTCTTTACCAACAGGTAAATCTCCTAAAATTTTACCGTGGATTGAGCGAGACGTTTGCTGAAATTTAATAAAGGCCTGATCGGATGGTTCCCTACTTAATCGTTTAAAACATTCGATAAACGGATTGACGTTATGTAAAAAGTTAGTTATGCAACTAATTACCTGCCTATCAAGTTTCATATTTGCGGCTATTTGCTCGCGTTCGCTTGTATCGTTAATGTATAGTCCTAAATTATTTACGCTACCAGTGTAAGCTAAATCAAAAACTCTATGATAGACTCGACCTTGAATTTTAAGAAAAGATATTCCCGTTGGTTGTTGGTACCCGTGAGAAACGCCCAAGGCACTGAAGGCAAATAAATTATTGTAAGCTCGCGGTCTACTCAGAAAAGACGGGTGAGAGTAAAACTCCTCGGTTAACGGAATTAAATTTTGTATGTTGTACGCGCCCGACCCACAACACCATTGTTTTCGAGATTTTTCTTCTTCAAACAGACGCGCATTACAAGATGGACACCTAAAAGTGTCTGAAGAAAGCAAGGACGTTTTTTTTAAAGAAAATAATTTTATTACATCTAACTCAGCGTCCCTCTTCTGTGCTATTAGGTTTTTAGATTGACGTAGTGGTATGTCAATACGACGGCTGTTTTTATTATATTTGTCAGTGGCTATTTGATTTATTTCAGGGTTCTGCTTGGTATAACGGTGTACAGCATCGCGATTAATTTCTGGATTTTCCTTGGTATATTTTTTTACAGCATCGCGATTAATTTCTGGATTTTCCTTGGTATATTTTTTTACAGCATCGCGATTTATTTGTGGATTTTCCTTGGTATATTTTTTTACAGCATCGCGATTTATTTGTGGATTTTCAGTTGTATATTTTTTAATGGCATCGCGATGAATTTGCGGTTTTTTTTTATATTTTTTAACCGCATCCAAATGGGCGTTTACTGTACTACATTTCCTGCCACGTTTTTGTTTTTTGGGTCGACCTCTCTTTGTTGACGCCATATGGGTGTCAACTACTACCGGTTCAGGGGTTTTTTGAAAACCAAGCAATGTAGATTGTGATTCCGATAATTGACTATGATCTGTTGATGCCGGGCATTCGAAGTCTATTATAGACTCGACAGACGCTGGCAATGGCAATGCAGATCCTACAACTAAATTTTCAATTGTTTGATAATTGAGAACGCGTTGTCTGTGTATTGAATACTGACCTACACCTATATATCGCAATAACAGCAATCTGGCTAATTCGCGAATCGAATAACATTTAAACAAACGTGCTACTCCGCATGTAGAATTTAATTTGTTATATTCATCTACTGCGTGACTGTTAAATAAATAGAATGCACTATCGAATCTCCAAAAAGAAACTGTATAGTCTTGCCCGGTAAATACCACGCTATCCGTCTCATCATTGTGGTTTGCGTCGAAAACATTGGATTCAATTATGTTTGCAAGAGTTAAAATACCGTATTCATTTTCTGAAATTTGAGGAAATACTCCATTTGTAATCCAATTGGCGGTCATATTTTCAATTTGAGCTCTATTGTTTCCGACGACAATCTCCGTAGGCAATTCCTTGGGGTTCAAAAATATGACACCCTTCGGTAGAATTGGTTTAAGCGACATATATAAAGTGTCTCCACTTTGGAGAATGACATCGATATCATGACAAGTCAGATTCCGATGTCTGCAAACTGACAATACTGACGCGCAAGCGGACATTGCCACGCATTGAGCGTTATTACCCTTATAATTGCTACTCCCTTGGTGTGTAGTTCCTAAAACATTAACAAAAATACAAGGTCAAGTGCAAGGTAGATATAATGTTACAAGAGGGAGAATATTTTGTAATGAAAAAAATCATCTACACCACCCTTTGTAAGGCAAAGCGTCTTTTTTGTCCCCATTGATTGGATTAATGGGTTACAGACAGCTCGCTGACAGAGACGACAGTAAGCAAAGAACAACATATTTATTTTTATTTACTGGGGAACCTGCTTCCAATTTTTAACTTATTTTTATTATGTATAGCGGCAACAGAAATCCACATTCTTGATCATGAGCTGCAGCCCGCTAACAGACAGGTGGACAGACGGACGAACAGCAGTCTTAGTACATAACAAGATTCTGTAGTTTTTACCCTTCAGGTACGGCACCCTAACAATTAATAATGTTTTTATGTTTTACCTCTAAACTGTCTTAAACAATTGATCAGGTTGTGAAGAAACTGGTAGGATTTTAGAACGCGAGGGTTTCTGGCACAAAACAAAATTTATAATATATAAAATAAATTATACAAGGACAATGTTTTGGAATCTGCAGTAGGATGCCAACAAGGTGACCCTCTCGGGCCAGTCATTTTCAGCTTGGCTATCCATCCAATTATCCAAAAACTAAATTCAAAATTTAACGTGTGGTATTTGGATGATGGAACGCTAGGAGGTGATGTAGACACCGTTTTGAAAGACCTACAACTCCTTAAACAACAATTTAAATCCATTGGCTTGGACCTTAACCCATCAAAATGTGAAATTTTCCTTTCTGACATTACTGACAGACAATTGATCCTTGAAAAATTTAATGAAATAGCCCCACAAATCAAAATTTTGGAAAAAAGTTCACTTCAGCTCCTAGGTTCCCCAATTTTAGAAGACAGTTTTTCTCCTTTCATCAACGAAAAAATCAAAAACTTCAATGACGTTTCGGACAGACTCTCCAAAATTAATTTACATTCGGCATTCACCCTGATTAGATACTGTTGTTTTGGTCCAAATTTTATATATTTTCTACGCTCTTCCCCCTTATGGAAGCAGTCACACCTCTTGAACAAAATTGACCAAATCATTCGCAGCACATTATCATCCATTTTGAATGTGGCCCTGGATGACCGCGCGTGGCTGCAAGCCACTCTACCCATCCGTTTTGGTGGCCTCGGTGTCCGCAAAATTACCAGTATTAGCTTACCCGCGTTCCTGTCCTCTGTCCACAGCACTGAAAAGTTGACCGGGAAAATTTTAGCCCCCTGCCTGGTTAACTCTGAAGTGCCGTGCTTGACCGATGCGGAGAACGCCTGGAAAGCGACTTGCCCGAATACAGATCGGCCAGTGAACCCATCTTCCCAGAGGCAGTGGGATGAGCTGCTCTGCAGGTTGGTACGGAACAATCTTATTAATACGTCCACCAATACTGCTGAGCGTGCCCGCCTGCTGGCTGTGGGTGAGTGGGAGTCGGGCCTCTGGCTTCAGGCGCTACCGTCACCCAACATAGGCACTATGCTGGGTGATACCACCTTCCGGCTCGCTACCTGTCTGCGTCTGGGCGCTCCTTGTGTGGCTCCGCATCTCTGCCAATGCGGTGAAGGTGTCGACTGTCTCGGACACCATGGCCTATCCTGCAATAAGAGCGCAGGTCGGATAGCACGGCACGCCAGCATCAATGACATCATCCGTCGTGCTCTTGTCACCGCCGGAGTGCCAGCTGTTTTAGAGCCCAATGGCTTGGCACGCGACGATGGTAAGAGACCAGACGGAATGACCATGATGCCTTGGAAGGTAGGTAGGCCTTTGGTGTGGGATGCAACGTGTGTCGACACCCTTGCGCCATCCCATCTTCCTAGCACGGCGGGCTGTGCTGGGGCTGCTGCTGCAGGTGCGGAAAACCTCAAACGGCGCAAATATTCCAATCTTATTGGGACTTATATGTTTGAGCCGTTTGGGGTTGAAACACTAGGGCCATGGGGTCCGAGTGCCCACATCGTTTTTCAAGACATTGCCAAGCGACTGGTCGACTCTTCACGTGACCGGAGGGCTGGCCTATTCTTTGGCCAAAGAATCAGCATTGCCATACAACGTGGCAATGCTGCCAGCCTTTTGGGCACTTTTCCTATTGATAGCGATGCGGACGAATTTTTTGATGCCCTATGATTATTCCCCCCCCCCCCCCTTTTTATATACTTGTACATATTATTATTATTGTCTTAGTTTTAAAAATCATGTAAATAATTTTAATTAATATAAAATAAAAATAAAAAATGTATTTCCCACTCATTTTTTGTGCAGTACATTTAGGAGCAGAACAAAGGAAAAAACCAAAAACATTATGTATGCATTAAATATTCGAAAAATATCTATTTCACATTGTAGCACAGGATGACATTGAACTGACTGCAAAATGAGCTCAAAAGTCTGCCTCTTATAAGCATTATTTATAATGATCTGTACCTAATTATGTCAATTTTCTAAATTATTTAAAAACAAAACAACAAAAAAAATATCCCTAAGTATATTAGCTGGCTGATGATGAAACTGCTTTTTAAGTACCTATAACTTATTAATTGATATGTACTTACCTACTTAAATTAATCAAACATTAATTTGTGATAGCATAGAATTATTTGATGAAGGAGCTATGAGATCATATATTTATACTTGAATACTATTTCAGCAGTCTCGACATTAGTAGGTAATAACGCTGTCGCAAACTTGCGATCGTAATAATACCTAATAACGAAAAAAATCTGTTGCAATAACGACGCTCGTGAGAAACGCAAGTCTCTACATCCAAGTTAGCGAGCCAAGATGTACAATAACTTGACATATCGGTACCAATGATTCTATTTTACATGAAAACTCGTACTTAAGTAAGGCTACAAACGTGTAATTTTTTTTTTAAAAATATTAAATATTTAAGGAAATTAAAATTTGCCTCCTTGCAACATTGGTTTAGTGTCAAACTTGTCAAGTCATCGGTTTTGACGTTTTGTTTATTTTGTTTCTGTTCTATTAACAATGGACCTGTATAAAAATGTACTCTGTGCAATGGACAATGGTATTTTCTCAAGCATTTTTTATTGATAGCTAAGAGTACAGTACCTCTGCTTTGTGGCTGAAGCTGCTAACCCACTGGATATACTTCTACATTCACGGTCAGTGGGTCGTCTTTGGGGCGGATTTACAGACGTCTGAGTATCTACGAAATGAAACTGGAATTCGACAAAAATGTGTTTGAAGAGATGGCTGTAGGAGCTGCATGAAACATTGGTATTCCGTCAGGATACAGAAATAAGCAGATTCAAGGGATTTTTCATTTTAATCATGCGGATTCCTTGTGTCGTACCATACCAAAGCTTTGGGAAGTAGTGTGTAGCGAGCTGTTCACACTAAAAAGAACCTCCGACCTCCACGGAGCTGGGGACTACCAGTAAAAGAATGACAGGACAAGCAGAAAATCAAACTGAGTGAAATAGTGTAGTGTATGTAATATTGATAAGATTCTTTCAATATAAATGTATGTAATCGCAGTGTTCCAATATTTAATATTACCGTACTATAGTTGTAAGGGATACACAGCAGAGTTATTACAAGTTTAAGTGACACAAAAGAAATGCTTGTGTGCAAAATAATTCCAAAATATTAAATTTATAATGTTATATCGAAGAAAGTAGTTAACCAATCCTATTTTTTTTTGTACCAATGGCAAATTCAACCAAATTAAATTTATTATTAAATCATTTAATTCAAGCAACAAGACTCGATAGTGTTATTAACAATATACTTACAAAAAACTATGTTAGTAACACACTAACATAGTTACCATTATTCATCTCATTCTTCCTATATTAAAAATGCAGTGTGAAATTTAATTTTAACGTTGATTTTCATGTTAGTATTTCAATAATTGATAATTTTGCCTTGTTTGAAGAAAGTATTTGTGTATATTATTGTATTTATTGATACAAATGTGTGTACTTTAGTATTTTTTTGTATAATAATTAAATGATGTGTGTATTATTTATTGTCTTGTTTAAAATGTTTACACAGATATTATAGCTATGATGTAGGTACTGTGATATGTAATATTCATTACTTGTGTGTTCAGCTCTGAAATAACTGTAATGTCCTATTTCTTCACATTTTATGCAAATAAAGATACATAGGTACATGTATACGATCTTCATTTTACCTTCATTACATGTTTAATACTTTACTTTTAAGCTAGATTTTAAAATATGTGAGTGGCTTTTTAGTTGCAACCAATTAATTTAACGATCATTATCTCTGTCTCTATGTCTGTTATCGTGGACCGAGCCTGACTAAACCAACTTGTTCATGTGATTGGCAACTGTGAGATTGTTCAATCTTATATGTTAGTAAGTACCTTGGTTCCATAATCAATTAATCACACACTGGGGGTGTGAGGATGAGATTCTAAGGATATGTGCTAACACAACATCTGCCGTTGATAAGCTCAAAAGAGTCTGGGCCAATCATAATATCACCAAAGCCACAAAAGTCCGCCTGCCGAGAAGTTTGGTTTTTCCAATATTTCTGTACGGCGCAGAAACATGTAGGTACGGTTCGCCTCAAAGACCGACGCAAAATAGATGCACTAAAACTTGTTGTCCATGGGCAAGTAAGGCTAAACGCTGCAACACAAACGTCCATGGTCCAAAGCTCCCGAGACGCCAGTACCTAGGTTTGGAAGCCTGCTAATAAGGTTACGTTATTCACTTAACAGAACTATTCAGAAACTCACCAGAAATAAGACATTCTGAATATTCCACAGCTGTGCCTCCGCGACGCGGAACAGTTGATAACTCTTCAGTACTTGCTCGTTTCATGTTCGAAATTGATTATTTTGATAATAATTATCAATCAATATCAACTTGCAACTTGCAACAAGAAACCTCGATTCACGAGTTCACGACAGAAGCAGGACGCTTCATTTTGGCGCACTTTTCAAGTTTTTTTTAAAATTCAATGTCAAGTTCAAAATTCAAATTGATGGACTCTATGGTCGATTGTTTGATTGTTGGAAATATGTTAATCGACTCTTTTTTTAAATAGGTCATATTTAAATGATTAATAATTTCTCGATTATCTCAAAAAAAAATATTACCATATTTTTTTGAGACCTAGAAAACAGGAAAACTTTATTTTAAAAGTTCGTTAATTATCCATAGTTTAATTTTTAACCGGCGAAAATTTCCCCGGCTTAAACGTACCCCAAGCGAAAACTTATACCAGCGGACGACCGTAAACGGAGCAGATTCAATTTTAGTCAGATTAATTTTTCACCTCGCGGTGTGCTTAAACGGGGTATTTGACGTTTAGGCAGTCAATTTTAAACTGAATAATTGACTTAAACGCACCTCAAACAAAAACGCTGTCCGCCATGTTAGTATTCCTCCCCCCTTCGCTCCACTCGGTCTCGCAGGTTCGCTCCACTCAGGACCTACCTACCACCGGAGAGCTATCGTGACCTTATCCCTACGCTACGCTACGCTACGCTACGCTTCGCTTTACCGCTACCTAGTTTCCGAGATACGATGGGGGGAGGGGTGAAGGGGGGGAGAGGGGGAGTTTTGAAAAAACTAATTTTGACCTACTCTGGGCCCACGGACATGAATCTGAAAAAGAAAATGTTCCAAGTCTTAACTTCCGAGATCCGCCTAAAGGGGGGAGAAGGGGGAGAGAATGGGGGGAATTTTGAAAAATGGTTTTTACTTTTCCGAGCCTCCTCTATTCGAATCCGTAAAAAAACAAAACCCAGTTTTCTTGATTTCCGAGATACGATGAAGGGAGGGGTGAAGGGGGGAGAAGGGGGAGTTTTGAAAAATGATTTTGACCAACTCTGGGCCCCTTGATATGAGTCTGAAAAAAAAATGTTCCGAGTCTCTTAACTTCCGAGATCTACCTAGAGGGGGGGAGAAGGGGGCAAGGGGGGCAACTTTGAAAAATGGATTTTACTTTTCCGAGACTCTTCTATACGAATCCGTGAAACAACAAAACAAGGGACTCTTAGTTTCCGAGATACGATAGGGAGGGGGGAGAGTGGGGTGGAAAAGGGGAGGTTTGGGATTTTTCCCATACTCGAGAGAGTTATTTCTATACGAATCTGTAAAAATATACCCACCTCCCCCTTCACCATCTGGGAGAACAATTATGTCAGTCAGTGAGTGAGTGAGTGGTAATCGAGCTTTATATAGTATAATAATAATAATAATATAATAATAATAATGTTCCAAGTCTTAACTTCCGAGATCCGCCTAAAGGGGGGAGAAGGGGGAGAGAATGGGGGGAATTTTGAAAAATGGTTTTTACTTTTCCGAGCCTCCTCTATTCGAATCCGTAAAAAAGCAAAACCCAGGTTTCTTAATTTCCGAGATACGATTGGGGGAGGGGTGAAGGGGGGAGAGGGGGGAGTTTTGAAAAATGATTTTGACCAACTCTGGGGCCCTTGATATGAATCTGAAAAAAAAAAAAATGTTCCAAGTCTCTTAACTTCCGAGATCTACCTAGAGAGGGGGAGAAGGGGGGCAACTTTGAAAAATGGATTTTACTTTTCCGAGTCCCTCTATACGAATCCGTAAAACAACAATACACGGGACACTTAGTTTCCGAGATACGATAGGGAGGGGGGAGAGTGGGGTGGAAAAGGGGAGGTTTGGGAATTTTCCCATACTCGTGAGAGTTACTTCTATACGAATCTGTAAAAATGTACCCACCTCCCCCATCACCATCAGGGAGAACAATTATGTCAGTCAGTGAGTGAGTGAGTGAGTGGTAATCGAGCTTTATATAGTATAAAATACAATATAATAATATAATAACTAGTATTTGGGCGTTGCGCGAGCTGCAAGCAGCTCGCGGGGTCGTGTTTTTGAGGAGTATTTCTTGACCTTGTAAAATTTTGAGAATTGGACAGTAATCCTTAGCACTTATAGGATTTTGTAATAAAATCTCTTAAATATTTTGTACGGATTTAAGTATGGACTTTTAAGTAAATCAACTGAATGTTTTTTTTTTATTCCTACAGTTGATTTACATAAAAGTCAGTACGAATAAACTATAAAATAATATTCCTTGTAAAATCAATGCGACCTTGGTAATACTGCATACTCCCATTTACATGCTTAATAAATAAATAAATGTTACCCTGGGGTAGAGTAGTTTTGAAAAGCATAAAAGTAGGAACTTATTTCATTATTTGCTTACCCCCGAATGCTGAAACGTCACTCAAAATTTAAGTAGCACTTAAATTTAACAGTTACTCAAAAGTGACGTTTGGCCATACAAAATTTAAAGTTTAGGTTTAACTGCTCAAATTTTAAGCAGCTTTCTCACTATCCCAACAAGGTAAATTAGTTCTGTGCGAGGGACCGCAAGGACTGTGAATCATATGATTCAAAACAGTTTTCGTAATATTCCCTCTGCCTCTGATGCATCAGGAATGTCTGCTCTAACAAACTTATCAATATCTATATTTTGGACAGGCCCGCCACCTTCAACCCTAAAACAAATGTGAGCGTGTGGTAAACCTCGCTTTTGAAACTCTATTACGTGCATCATATAAATACATTTGCCAAACCAATTACCACCTCGGATATCTCTTAATAATTCTGCTAGCTTTAAATTAAAAACTCTAGCACATACGCTTTGAGTGGATTGTTGAATTTCTGGCCACTTGGGATTACAAGTAAACGTCAAGAAAAATGATGGGTTCCCCAATCTGATTACTATTGCAATAGCATCACTATATTTTCCTTTCATGTATCGCGGCCCCCCCCCGTAAAAGTGCTAGGCAAATAAACGCGACCTGGTACGAATCCCTCCCCTTGAATGGTTTCATCTTGACGAATTTGACGCGCGACTTCAATGCTCATTTCAACTTCTTGAAGTGGAGCGGACCTCAGTGCACTACTCGAGTTATGTTTTTGTAGACTTGATATAAAACGTAGGCGTTCTTCTATGATTCGGCAATGCATGTCAACTAACCATTCTTCCGATAGCCTGCCTATATCGGAAAATCGTGGCTCCGACAATAACAAGCAGCGAACGTATTTCGCTTGAGTTAATTTATTTCCGTTATTATCTACTTTGTTCGGGTACCAACCCGCATTACCCTCAGGATAAAATAGTGGATACTGAAAACTTTCATATAACGGATGCATTATATCTACAGTGTGCGGTTTCCTATCACCGATTTTCCAAACTGCTATGCAATGAGGTATAAAATTTTCGCGTTCTGTACTAATAATGGCCGCGACTTCTTTACCAACAGGTAAATCTCCTAAAATATTACCGTGGATTGAGCGAGACGTTTGCTGAAATTTAATAAAGGCCTGATCGGATGGTTCCCTACTTAATCGTTTAAAACATTCGATAAACGGATTGACGTTATGTAAAAAGTTAGTTATGCAACTAATTACCTGCCTATCAAGTTTCATATTTGCGGCTATTTGCTCGCGTTCGCTTGTATCGTTAATGTATAGTCCTAAATTATTTACGCTACCAGTGTAAGCTAAATCAAAAACTCTATGATAGACTCGACCTTGAATTTTAAGAAAAGATATTCCCGTTGGTTGTTGGTACCCGTGAGAAACGCCCAAGGCACTGAAGGCAAATAAATTATTGTAAGCTCGCGGTCTACTCAGAAAAGACGGGTGAGAGTAAAACTCCTCGGTTAACGGAATTAAATTTTGTATGTTGTACGCGCCCGACCCACAACACCATTGTTTTCGAGATTTTTCTTCTTCAAACAGACGCGCATTACAAGATGGACACCTAAAAGTGTCTGAAGAAAGCAAGGACGTTTTTTTTAAAGAAAATAATTTTATTACATCTAACTCAGCGTCCCTCTTCTGTGCTATTAGGATTTTAGATTGACGTAGTGGTATGTCAATACGACGGCTGTTTTTATTATATTTGTCAGTGGCTATTTGATTTGTTCTGCTTGGTATAACGGTGTACAGCATCGCGATTAATTTCTGGATTTTCCTTGCTATATTTTTTAACGGCATCGCTATGAATTTGCGGTGTTTTTTTATTATATTTTTTAACCGCATCCAAATGGGCGTTTACTGTACTACATTTCCTGCCACGTTTTTGTTTTTTGAGTCGACCTCTCTTTGTTGACGCCACATGGGTGTCAACTACTACCGGTTCAGGGGTTTTTTGAAAACCAAGCAATATAGATTGTGATTCCGATAATTGACTATGATCTGTTGATGCCGGGCATTCGAAGTCTATTATAGACTCGACAGACGCTGGCAATGGCAATGCAGATCCTACAACTAAATTTTCAATTGTTTGATAATTGAGAACGCGTAGTCTGTGTATTGAATACTGACCTACACCTATATTTCGCAATAACAGCAATCTGGCTAATTCGCGAATCGAATAACATTTTAACAAACGTGCTACTCCGCATGTAGAATTTAATTTGTTATATTCATCTACTGCGTGACTGTTAAATAAATAGAATGCACTATCGAATCTCCAAAAAGAAACTGTATAGTCTTGCCCGGTAAATACCACGCTATCCGTCTCATCATTGTGGTTTGCGTCGAAAACATTGGATTCAATTATGTTTGCAAGAGTTAAAATACCGTATTCATTTTCTGAAATTTGAGGAAATACTCCATTTGTAATCCAATTGGCGGTCATATTTTCAATTTGAGCTCTATTGTTTCCGACGACAATCTCCGTAGGCAATTCCTTGGGGTTCAAAAATATGACACCCTTCGGTAGAATTGGTTTAAGCGACATATATAAAGTGTCTCCACTTTGGAGAATGACATCGATATCATGACAAGTCAGATTCCGATGTCTGCAAACTGACAATACTGACGCGCAAGCGGACATTGCCACGCATTGAGCGTTATTACCCTTATAATTGCTACTCCCTTGGTGTGTAGTTCCTAAAACATTAACAAAAATACAAGGTCAAGTGCAAGGTAGATATAATGTTACAAGAGGGAGAATATTTTGTAATGACAAAAATCATCTACACCACCCTTTGTAAGGCAAAGCGTCTTTTTTGTCCCCATTGATTGGATTAATGGGTTACAGACAGCTCGCTGACAGAGACGACAGTAAGCAAAGAACAACATATTTATTTTTATTTACTGGGGAACCTGCTCCCAATTTTTAACTTATTTTTATTATGTATAGCGGCAACCGAAATCCACATTCTTGATCATGAGTTGCAGCCCGCTAACAGACAGATGGACAGACGGACGAACAGCAGTCTTAGTACATAACAAGATTCTGTAGTTTTTACCCTTCAGGTACGGCACCCTAACAATTAATAATGTTTGTATGTTTTACCTCTAAACTGTCTTAAACAATTGATCAGGTTGTGAAGAAACTGGTAGGATTTTAGAACGCGAGGGTTTCTGGCACAAAACAAAATTTATAATATATAAAAAAATATGTATTTCCCACTAATTTTTTGTGCAGTACATTTAGGAGCAGAACAATGGAAAAAACCAAAAACATTATGTGTGCATTAAATATTCGAAAAATATCTATTTCACATTGTAGCACAGGATGACATTGAACTGACTGCAAAATGAGCTCAAAAGTCTGCATGGCTAATAATATGGTGTCTCTTATAAGCATTATTTATAATGATCAGTACCTAATTATGTCAATTTTCTAAATTATTTAAAAACAAAACAACAAAAAAAATATCCCTAAGTATATTAGCTGGCTGATGATGAAACTGCTTTTTAAGTACCTATAACTTATTAATTGATATGTACTTACCTACTTAAATTATTCAAACATTAATTTGTGATAGCATAGAATTATTTGATGAAGGAGCTATGAGATCATATATTTATACTTGAATACTATTTCAGCAGTCTCGACATTAGTAGGTAATGACGCTGTCGCAAACTTGCGATCGTAATAATACCTAATAACGAAAAAATTCTGTTGCAATTACGACGCTCGTGAGAAACGCAAGTCTCTACATCCAAGTTAGCGAGCCAAGATGTACAATAACTTGACATATCGGTACCAATGATTCTATTTTACATGAAAACTCGTACTTAAGTAAGGCTACAAACGTGTAAAAAAAAATAAAAAATATTAAATATTTAAGGAAATTAAAATTTGCCTCCTTGCAACATTGGTTTAGTGTCAAACTTGTCAAGTCGTTGGTTTTGACGTTTTGTTTATTTTGTATTTGTTCTATTAACAATGGACCTGTATAAAAATGTACTCTGTGCAATGGACAATGGTATTTTCTCAAGCATTTTTTATTGATAGCTAAGAGTACAGTACCTCTGCTTTGTGGCTGAAGCTGCTACCCCACTGAATATATTTCTACATTCACGGTCAGTGGGTCGTCTTTGGGGCGGATTTACAGACGTCTGAGTATCTACGAAATGACACTGGAATTCGACAAAAATGTGTTTGAAGGGATGGCTGTAGGAGCTGCATGAAACATTGGTATTCCGTCAGGATACAGAAATAAGCAGATTCAAGGGATTTTTCATTTTAATCATGCGGATTCCTTGTGTCGTACCATACCAAAGCTTTGGGAAGTAGTGTGTAGCGAGCTGTTTACACTAAAAAGAACCTCCGACCTCCACGGAGCTGGGGACTACCAGTAAAAGAATGACAAAGGACAAGCAGAAAATCAAACTGAGTGAAATAGTGTAGTGTATGTAATATTGATAAGATTCTTTCAATATAAATGTATGTAATCGCAGTGTTCCAATATTTAATATTACCGTACTATAGTTGTAAGGGATACACAGCAGAGTTATTACAAGTTTAAGTGACACAAAAGAAATGCTTGTGTGCAAAATAATTCCAAAATATTCAAAAAGTATACAAAACTCATCAACCAAGGTTTGAATAACTGAAACATGTTTGAAGGAGAATTACCCGTTTATTTTAAAGTTATTCCATTAATTTATAATGTTATATCGAAGAAAGTAGTTAACCAATCCTATATTTTTTTTGTACCAATGGCAAATTCAAACAAATTAAATTTATTATTAAATCATTTAATTCAAGCAACAAGACTCGATAGTGTTATTAACAATATACTTACAAAAAACTTTGTTAGTAACACACTAACATAGTTACCATTATTCATCTCATTCTTCCTATATTAAAAATGCAGTGTGAAATTTAATTTTAACGTTGATTTTCATGTTAGTATTTCAATAATTGATAATTTTCCCTTGTTTGAAGAAAGCATTTGTGTATATTATTGTATTTATTGATACAGATGTTTGTACTTTAGTATTTTTTTGTATTATAATTAAATGATGTGTGTATTATTTATTGTCTTGTTTAAAATGTTTACATAGATAGTATAGCTATGATGTAGGTACTGTGATATGTAATATTCATTACTTGTGTGTTCTGCACTGAAATAACTGTAATATCCTATTTCTTCACATTTTATGCAAATAAAGATACATAGGTACATGTATAAGACCTTCATTTTGCCTTCATTACATGTTTAATACTTTACTTTTAAGCTAGATTTTAAAATATGTGAGCGGCTTTTTAGTTGCAACCAATTAATTTAACGATCATTATCTCTGTCTCTATGTCTGTTATCGTGGACCGAGCCTGACTAAACCAACTTGTTCATGTGATTGGCAACTGTGAGATTGTTCAATCTTATATGTTAGTAAGTACCTTGGTTCCATAATCAATTAATCACACACTGTAAATGATTAATAATTTCTCGATTATCTCAAAAAAAATATTACCATATTTTTTTGAGACCTAGAAAACAGGAAAACTTTATTTTAAAAGTTCGTTAATTATCCATAGTTTAATTTTTAACCGGCGAAAATTTCCCCGGCTTAAACGTACCCCAAGCGAAAACTTATACCAGCGGACGACCGTAAACGGAGCAGATTCAATTTTAGTCAGATTAATTTTTCACCTCGCGGTGTGCTTAAACGGGGTATTTGACGTTTAGGCAGTCAATTTTAAACTGAACAATTGACTTAAACGCACCCCAAACAAAAACGCTGTCCGCCATGTTAGTATTACTCCCCCCTTCGCTCCACTCGGTCTCGCAGGTTCGCTCCACTCAGGACCTACCTACCACCGGAAAGCTATCGTGACCTTATCCCTACGCTACGCTACGCTTCGCTTTACCGCTACCTAGTTTCCGAGATACGATGGGGGAGGGGTGAAGGGGGGAGAGGGGGGAGTTTTGAAAAAACTAATTTTGACCTACTCTGGGCCCACGTACATGAATCTGAAAAAGAAAATGTTCCGAGTCTTAACTTCCGAGATCCGCCTAAAGGGGGGAGAAGGGGGAGAGAATGGGGGGAATTTTGAAAAATTGTTTTTACTTTTCCGAGCCTTCTCTATACGAATCCGTAAAAAAACAAAACCCAGGAGGGGTGAAGGGGGGGAGAGGGGGAGTTTTGAAAAAACTAATTTTGACCTACTCTGGGCCCACGGACATGAATCTGAAAAAGAAAATGTTCCGAGTCTTAACTTCCGAGATCCGCCTAAAGGGGGGAGAAGGGGGAGAGAATGGGGGGAATTTTGAAAAATGGTTTTTACTTTTCCGAGCCTCCTCTATACGAATCCGTAAAAAAACAAAACCTAGGAGGGGTGAAGGGGGGGAGAGGGGGGAGTTTTGAAAAATGATTTTGACCAACTCTGGGCCCCTTGATATGTATCTGAAAAAAAAAATGTTCCAAGTCTCTTAACTTCCGAGATCTACCTAGAGGGGGGAGAAGGGGGGCAAGGGGGGCAACTTTGAAAAATGGATTTTACTTTTCCGAGCCTCCTCTATACGAATCCGTAAAACAACAATACACGGGACACTTAGTTTCCGAGATACGATAGGGAGGGGGGAGAGTGGGGTGGAAAAGGGGAGGTTTGGGATTTTTCCCATACTCGTGAGAGTTACTTCTATACGAATCTGTAAAAATATACCCACCTCCCCCTTCACCATCTGGGAGAACAATTATGTCAGTCAGTGAGTGAGTGAGTGAGTGGTAATCGAGCTTTATATAGTATAATAATAATTCCTAACCAAATCAAAGAACTTCCAATGGTTCGCTTCAAAGGGGCTTTACGTAGGTGGCTAATAGAGAATCCCTTCTATAATATAAAAGAATTCTTTCAGTTTAAATGTAAGTAATAATGTAATTGTTCCTAACTATAACAAAAATTTGCATGTAATTATGCTATGATTAAGTATGCTAAGCTACTAATATTACCTACCATTTTAAGAACTTTTGTAACCATATTTATCTGCAAATAAATCTTTGACTTTGACTTTGACATTCACAATATAATAATATAAATATACAATGAATATCTATTAGATCTTACTATTATATTTTATAAAACTGGCGAAATATGGGTGAACCTGTTACAGGGACACCTCTGCCCAACCCTTCGGGGAAACAAGGCGTGATGTTATGTTATGTTATGTTATTATATTATATATAACTGTCGTCAATTTGATGTTGATTGTTGTTGATTGACAATTATATATACATAATATTGTAAATTATACAAGATGTTTGGATCGACAATTTTTTTCGGGGGATTGGGAGGGTCATTTGGTAGATTTCACCCAAAAACCCCATGTCCTCCAGAATTGCGACTCCATATAACAACCGTAGAAATAATAAACTGGAGCTGTGCCTATATACGGAGTAGAAGAGAAAATTTTGAACAAATTTGATGACTGAATTTTTTAATAAAATCATTTTATCTTATCAGTCTTTTTTTTACCCCGATCCTGACAACTGGTATCTCTTTTTTTGACCACACAATGAATCATTTCAATGATATGTAGCATACCGTTGAAAAGAGTATAAACTAAGAACTCTTTAAAATAAAGCTAAGTTCAAAATAGCTTTTAGTTGTTTTTTTTTTTAAATGTATATAGAAGCTGCCATTTCTTATACATTTATAAATTATAATGGTCAACTTTAATTTTAAATATCTTTAAAATTGTTTATTTTAAAATTATATAAAAAAACATATATAAGATTCTCGCAACAAGCCCTATCATTTGATATGTCAAACGGTACTATCAGCAAAACTTTTTTTAAATTTTCTTGTTTGCCCCCTAAAGTGACCCCTATATTCAAAATTCATTTATTTCCGTTATACGTTCATATTTGGGTCACCGAAATACATATGTGTACCAAATTTCAACTTCATCCGTCCATTAGATTCGCAGAAAATTGGCTGTAACAGACGGACGGACAGACAGACAGACAGACACACGAGTGAACGTCTAAGGGTTCCGTTTTTTACTTTTGAGGTACGGAACCCTAAAAACAAAAAAAAAACATGTCTCAGTTACCGTGACACTTAGGAAATGGGGTTTTTAGGTGAAATCTAGCAAATGACCCCCAATCCTCCATAAAATTGTGTTGGTCCATGCGCCACACACCCTGTATTTGGTATATTATATAGCACTATATATTAAGTAAATTATATACAGTGGTAATAATATCAATATTTGATATATACAATACCAATAATAATGACAACTATATCATTAATATATATTATTATATTATACATGCTGAAGACGGGGTAGTCAAGATACCTGAACCATTATAGCTACAGGAAAATGGTTTTAAGAGACTGTCCTTAACTGTTTGAGACATTTTGATTAGCATTCCAACTTTTCATTATGCACTTAGTATTAAAACAGCACACCATGCTTACCTACACAGCTGGCAATACTAACAAGAGACGGAATGATATAGTATGCACATCTAATGCAACCTCAAAACATGTCTTTGTAGAAAGATTTTTTATATTTTTAGGCCCATTTCTGTACAATAGATTAAATAAAAAACTTAGTGTTTACAAATTAAATTACTTTAGCTGTAAAAAAATTATACTTGAATATTTACTAAACATAAATTATGCACAGACAGAAGACCTACTTGTTGTCTGCAAATAGAACCGCTGAAATGCTATTTTACATTTATTTATCTAATTTTAATTTAGTTTATGCTTTATACTCTTAGTTAATTTATTACATTAAGTATTTATGCACTTCGTAGCCTGAAACACAGGTTCAACCTAGTTCAGGCAATAAAGCAACTGTGCTCTATTTTAATTATTAAGTTACTTATTGTAAATGTGCACATTTTTATAAATAAAAGATTTATTATTATTATATTATTATTTTGAATAAAAATTATAGTCAACAAAAAAAATGTGCAGTTTTCTTAAAAAAATTTTTTGATGCCGATCGATCCTGTTTCTTATAAAAATAAAAAAACCAATGGAAACAATTGAGGTTTGAGTACTACAAAAGTCAGAAATCGCAAAAAAATATTTCTGTACTTTTGGTAGGAAATAAACTCCAACTTCCTTTCTCAAACCTTTCACAAGTATTGCGCTTACCAATGAACAGCATTTCATTTTTATTTATACATATACTAATAACATAGATGTTACATCTTCTTTTGTTTTTACTTCAATATGTGACATCTGATGGTATGGAGAAAGCTAAATAAATATTTAATGATATTTGATTGTTTGTTTGCTTGTCAACACTAATAAATGAAAGACACATGTGAAATTGTCACTCATCCTTTTTAAATAGGCCTCTGGCAGCACTAACGTCAAATACCGTCAGTACAGTTGAGTCTTGTTTTTACACTATCTCTATTTCAAAATACATAATAAATACATGACTCATGTATATTCAAGTATGTATCAAACATTATTTTCCAGAACTCTTCTCTTTCTGAACCCTCAGTGTTTCTTGAATTTTGGACTCTTTCTATCCACACACGAAGCACCTTTTGTAATAATTTGAATACTACTAAAGCATAAAGAACGTTAATATCGAAAATGAGACTAGTGTAAAGCCTAGAATATGTGAAAAAATTCAAACTGAAAATAAAACTGAAGAAAAGGATTAAAGTAATAGAAAAAATATTGAGGATGCCAACAGACGTCCAGCTGAAGACAATGAAACCTCTAAGTTTGTTGCCATTTATTTGTAGGACTCTGAGAATGTGTTGGATTTTCAAGACCAACAAGATATTGTAGGAACTGTGCACGATATTTGAGAAGCTGTTTACTAAATCCCCGATCAAGTAGATGATGACGTCACTAAACATGACCACACAACGTAACAAACCGTAAACCCCCCAATGATTATTCTGTATAATGGAAATGATTAATTCAATTAAACAGGCACAGCAGTATAAGAGCATGCAAAACACTTGAATGAAGTTGTAACGATAAGTATTAACGGTGATAATGTTGTCACGAATATAATATTTCGACCGCAAGAAAAAACTTTGCATCAGATTCAATGGTCTTAGCACTGATATTACATCTTCCCCAATCTCGTTATTGTAACGTTGTGTATATGAAACGATGGAAATAATTTTCCTGTTTGCTTTGAAATACGAAAACATGTTTGTTTAACTTTAACAATTCAATATCAATTGATCTAAAACCTAAAGTATTCGATAGGCAAGTGCTTTTCTCATATATAGAGTTTTATATCGAGTAATTTGTTTCTTATCATTCAAATCTATTTTCGTAATTTATCAAAAACATTATCAGTAGCTGCTGTTGTGATCAAAAGAGATATTTGAATGACTTAAAATAATTAGTTGCTAATCTACTAATCTATAACCTAACATCACGCCTGTTTTTCCCCGAAGAGCTAGGTAGTAGTGACCCTATAGACATAGTACACAATCATATCACTGTGTTATCATCCACCTCAAAATTCTAAGCTAAGCTGGCCGATGAAGTTAATTTATAATTCGGAAATTAAAACCATTAATTTAATATTAAAATAGTACATATTTATTTTCTTTCTTTTTACGGTGTTTATTTTATCTTGTGATGGAAATAAACACGAAATAAATAGAGAATAAATTGATATTACGTTTGAAATAAATAAACAAATTAAGAAAAAAGTCACCGATAAAGTTTTTTAACAAAAACACAAACGGTAATAAAACAGAAGAAGAGAAGAAGTAAGTAATAAAGGTTGTCAAATGTAGGGGTAGCTCGGCGAATGATATTATCGGTGATCCATTAAGAGTGATCCATTTATACAAAACGACACCGCTAAATGTTAACATGCAAAATACTCGTATAAAATTGTGAAAATATGTATTAGAAGTAATAATGTTGCCACGAAAATAATACTTTGTGCAAACGAAAAGACTTTGCTTCAGATTCAACGGTCTTAGTAGTGATTGAAAACCATTTTTAATTACGTTATTACGTAATATTTTGTTAAAAGAGTCTCTTGTTATGTTTTCGACTATAACAGCGGTTCTGTTTCATTTGGAACAGTTTTTGATATACGAAAACGTGTCTGCTAAGGCTTATAGAAGATAATTGATCTAGACTCCTAAAATGTGTCGATAAACAAGTAATTTACTAGTAACTTCTTCAGTAAATAATGCTTAATGTGTTTGTACAACATAGTAGGGTAGCGTAAAGTATCAGATAATTACTTGTCTATCGATTAATTTCGATGGGCAAGTAATTATCTAATCTGTACACTAATACTGAAAAAGAAGATTTTTTTGTTTGAACGCACTGATCACTGGAACTACTTTGATAGCCCAATTCTTGAGGAATATTTATAGGCTTTTAGGTATTTAAGATCACACTACGAGCCTTAGGAGCTGAACAAAATAAAAAAATGTCAGAAAGATGAAAAAGAGAAAGACCAAAATGAAAAACCGAAAACGAAGTAAAAGCGCAGGCGGGCGATGCAACGCAACACGGTGGGGTCGAGGGCCAAAATATCAGGCAGATGAAGTCGCGGGCATAAGCTAGTACCAAAGCAAAAGTTAACAGTTGCTCCTCTGTCGACCTTATATAATCTAACTCAGGCAGTTCCGCGTATATGATTTGAATACGTTTTCGTCGTCTTTTTCGTCGTTTTCCGAGTTCCGAGCTCCAACAAAAGACCAAGTGGCGGGTGAAGTGCTGGGATCTCAAGCTCGACAATCTAGTCCTGATAAAGGAAGCCAACACGCCGCCTGTCTGCTGGGGTCTTGGAAGAGTCAACCGACTCTACATTGGCTCCGACAAGACACCTAGAGTAGCTGATATAGCCACAGCTCAAGGCACAATAAAGAGAGCTCTCAATCGTCTGGTGCTACTTCCAACCTCCGAGATAAATGAAGTTTGAAAGCTGCCCTAGAGCTTTCAACGGCTGGGGATATGTTGACGCCGTGCTCGTATCCGAACGTAGCTTTCAACGCTCATAACTGTATGGTGCTGCCGCAGCCAATAGCAGCCCTTCGCCATGACGTGGTAATAAAAAATACAACAACCAATGACGTGACCGCTATATCACGCCATACGCGCCGCCCGCGGGAGAACGTTCGCCACGCTTCACTTGCTCTCGACTATCACCGCCATTTTAAGCCAATATTTGTACTCCCTATTTTATATTTGTTTCAACTAAATTGTATTGTAATTGCGTTGTTGCCTATTTTAACGCGCATTAAATTCAAGCCAACAAAGTTATCAAGTTATTCTTTAAAGTTTGTTCCCTATCTCGAACACTCACAAAGGAGGAGGCGGAACGCGTGTAGGAGAGGCAAAGTTCGCGCCCTCACGCGCCATATCGCCGCAGGAGACGCCCTGGGCGTCGGGAGTCACAGGCCGATCGGGAATCGGCCTGTGTGCCGCCGTAGGCGCGAGCTTGCGAACGGTGAGCAATGGCTAGCTTGCCGTCCGATAAGGACCAAGCCCGGGTCGACGCCGATGGCGCCTTATTTCCACGCGCGCCTCAAAGAGATGTCATCAGAACAGACGGGGTTTGATAAGGCCGATGCCTGCCGGGGTTGAGGTTATTATCCGAAAGGGTTACCATGGCCCCTGGCATTATAGGCAAATGAAGGAATACGGGTGGGTTTTAGACACCCTCCCGCTCCACTCAGAGCGGGAGAAGTTATTCGAAAATGTTCCACCCAAAAAAAAGGAGGAATACATAGTACTGAATATCGTTTTCTAGAATATTCAACATAAAACTACTTAGCGTGACCAATATGTTTTTTATTTCAAGTACTATTTTAGAATCATGATTAAGGAAGTATTTGTATTCATCAACGACACTATTCCAAACATATAGTTTGCTTTTAAGAAAATTACGAAAATTACATTGAGCACATTCATTTGTATTAAACATATTAATTTGGTTTTACTGTAATCATGAATCGACCACGAACATTTACTACATATCAAAAGTTGTCATAAACTAGACATTGTTTCGTCGAACTAAGGTAAACGCAGGTATTAACGACCCCCCTAAGGCAATTCTAAAATCAACCATATTTTTTTAGTATACTGGTTCCTCTAAAGATTAATAGTTTCATTTTATATGCTAGTGTTATGTATAAAAAATATATTTACTGAATCAAATACATTTAAATAAAGGATTATCTTGTAAAAAATAATTTACAATGTGACTTAGTCGATTGTTGCAATTACCGACCCATAAAAACGGCTGTGGAAGCTATTAACGATTTTTATGCAGCTATTTCCGATCGTGTATGAGAGGAGGCCTTTTTCCAGCAATGGAATGTATATAAGCTAGTGATGATGATGATTACCGATCTTAATAAAATCCACATACTTATTCGTATTTTTTTATTATCGTATTATTTCCTTTATTTCATTTACATACTTATAAATTATATTTTTAAATATTAGAACATATAAAAACATTTAAAAATATAAAAAATAGTAGCCCACCGGTATCGGGAACAGGGTCCAAGCTACCGGCGGTCAGGGCTCCAGAGAGAGGAACCTTCTGACAATGCGAGCCGTGTCCAGGAGTACCGCTTTCTGAACCAAGCCCTTGATCCAGCTGCCCAACGAGAGCCTCCTTAGGTGTTGGTCGAGGCTCTTGGCGATTAAGCCATTGGCTGTCACGACTATCGGCACAATGATTGCTGAATCCACATCCCACATGTCGACAACCTCGCGAGCCAAGTCAAGATACTTAATTTGTTTGTCTTTCTCAGCTTTCACGAGGTTCTCGTCATGCGGGACCGTTATGTCAATAATCATTGCGCTCCGCTCTCCTCGATCCACCACCACTATATCAGGCTTATTGGCAACAATAGTTCTGTCAGTGATGATGGATCGATCCCAGTATAATGTGATATTTCCATTTTCGAGAACTGGGTCGGGCACATACCTGTAGTACGGCACTTCCGATTCCACAAGGCTGTACTTCAGAGCAAGTTGCTGGTGGATAATCCTGGCTACAAGGTTGTGTCTATGCAAGTACTCTTCATTAGCTAGACGAGAACACCCGGAGATAATATGTCGGATTGATTCTCCCGGACGGTGGCATGCCCGACAGATGTCAACCGTGCCGTCCTTCACAATGAATCTCCGGTAATTGTTCGTCATCATAACTTCGTCCATAATTGCACAGACAAAACCTTCGGTTTCCCCAAAGAGGTCACCACAACGCAGCCAGGCTACGGACGCTGGTAAATCTACATCGGGCCCATGCAGGGCCCGGAAGTAGCGTCCGTGAAGCTCCTTACTCTGCCATATCTCCATGCGGTTCTTAGTGTCAAGCACTACAGGCTTGCGCCAGTTCTCTTTAGCCAAGGAGAGCGGGGTAAGGCCCTTGTCCACCACGACCACATCTCGATGCATCCCCACGTCGGCTTCTAGGAAATATTCCCTGAGACTGCATATCTCGCGATTGTGGAGGGTCTTAGCGTTTAAAAAGCCTCGACCACCACACTTTCGCGGGATATACAATCTCATTACTGATGACCGTGGGTGATGCATTCGATATGCAGTCAGCAACGTACGGACCCTCCTATCCAAGGCGTCGAGTTCGGTCTGACTCCATTTGAGTATGCCGAAAGAGTACATCAAAACCGGCATAACCCAACCGTTGAAGGCGCGCACCTTGTTTCCGCCTGATAGAAGACTATTTAATACTTTTTTCAGGCGGCCAAAGAAGCGCTCCTTCAACGATTGCTTCATGTCAGTAACATTGATGCCCAACGCTTCCGACATACCCAAATACTTATAGGTTTCGGATGCGGAGAGGGCTCTAAGGTTTATGGAATCCGAGAGTTGGGTTCCCACGGATTCCATAATCTTCCCTCGCTTTACATGCATGACCGCACATTTGTCCACACCAAATTCCATCCTGATGGCGCTACTAAAAGTTTCAGTTACTTTCAGTAGCTCCATCAGGTGCAAGTTGTTGGGGGCAAAGAGTTTTAGGTCGTCCATGTAGAGGAGGTGAGATATAACCTGACCACCTCTCCTCAACCGATAGCCAAGACCTGAATCCTCCAGCAGTGTGCTTAGAGGATTCAGGGCTAAGCAGAACCAGAGCGGACTCAAACTGTCGCCCTGAAATATGCCTCGCTCGATCCTTATCGGCTCGCTATTCCTCTGGATATTTCGACATCCTGGATAGCGAAGGACCGTCCTCCATTGCCCCATACACGACATCAGGAAAGTGCGCAGAGTTATATCTACTTTATACAACTCCAGCACCCTCATGAGCCATGTATGTGGCACCGAGTCATAGGCCTTCTTATAATCTATCCAGCATGTCGACAGATCCTTTCGGGAACGGCGAACCTGTTGGCTAATGGCCATATCAATGAGGAGTAGCTCCTTAGTACCGCGGGACCCGTTCCTACATCCATTTTGAGAGGCAGACATGATGGAGTTGGTGTCAATATGTTTGTTAATTTTAGCTCTCAAAACGGATGTAAGAACTTTATAGACCGTCGGTAAACACGTGATCGGTCTATAATTTTTGGGTTCCGCGGTGCTACCAGATTTATGGAGCAGGTGGGTAACTCCTGTCGTTAGGAACTGGGGTAGCGAACCAGACTCCAAAGCAGTCTGGTACTGAGCCGCCAAGCGAGCATGCGATCTTACGAACCATTTGATCCAGAAGTTGTGCAGCCCGTCCGGCCCTGGAGACTTCCAGTTAGGTAACGGACGGACTGCACGAGCTACATCTTGGGGGCAGATAGTAATAGCCCCCATTTCTGGTATTGAATCGCAGGCTCGCTCGACTTCCCGAGTCCAATCACCTTCGGTGTGACTGACAGGTACTGACCAGATGCTGCGCCAGAAAGAGCACATGGCATCTTCATCCGGCAGATGCGTGTCAGTCACACCTTGGTTTGGTCGCTCCCAAGCCCTATAAACCCACCTTTCATCGCTCTGGAAGGTGCGATTCTGAGTGTATCGTTCTACTCGCCGCTTATACCTACGAATACGGTTCGCCCATGCATACACTTTCTGCTTCAGGAAGTCGATGCGCTCTGTGACACGGGTCATATAGTCCTGAGGGCTGATATCAGTCCCTAAGAACGCCCGCCTCACAAAGCGCATCACTCTAGGGCGAGTATTGCCCTCCCTGAAGCAGATTAGTTTGCCAATGAGCGTTCTGGCCCCATCAATACGGCGCTCAATTCTGCACTGCCAAGCTGGTACGGCTGGTTTTGGTAGTGTAGCTCTAGAGTCATTAGAAAATTTGACGTGAGCTACACGACATACCGCTACAGCCGCGCAGTACAGAATTGAATGTGTATCAGTGAGGTCTTCGCAGTCATCAAAATAGTTTGACAACTGCGAATCCAGAGCCGCCACTAGCGCCCTATTTTTGTTATGCATGGGCAAACGAGGTAAACGTGGTCTAAGTTCGGGCGACATAAACCGATATTCGTGAATCGCACCCTCTAAAGCACTCCTCAATTCTTTTTTTTTAATAAAACAAATTAGTACTTCTTAGTCATACCTATGAACTAAATAATTATAAACTTTTTAATTAATCAACATAATACTATTAATACACACATATATTTTAATTTGAGGATTTCAAACTCTAGGATATTTCCTTATGCTATTGAGATCATAATCATTTTTTGAAAATTATAATATTAATCATCACAGTCACTGCTTCACTTATTTTTAGAAATAAATTGCAACTAATAAGTTACATATATGGTTTGGTACAACTGGTGCTTACAAACGAAACATTAAAGTCACTTAAAAAATACATTCATCATCACTATCATCAGACTCACTGCTATATAAGACTCGACGTTTAACTGTCTCTCTTGCAGAGTCTGACTCTAATAGACGTAAGGTAGTTTCTGTTTCAAAAGAATCTCTATCATTAATTAAAGTACTATTAGAATGTTCATGTTCTTTTTTAGATTCATTTTCTAACTCACTGTTACAAAGCACGCGACGCTTTGCTGCTTCCTTTGGCAGTAAATTAAAATCAAATTCGCTATCTGATTGATATTTACTAGGTCCTGTTACAGGAGAATCTTCTTTGTTAACCGCATTCACTTTTTTAATAGGTTTTTTCTTCTTTAAGGTCGTTGTTTTCTTCAATAATTCTTTTTGTTCCCTTTTTTCCAAGATTTCTTGTTTTCTTTTTCGTTTTTTATTTTCTTTGTCTTCTTTTTCTTTTATAATTCTCCTTTGATATTCCATAAACTCATCAGATATACAGACTGTCGGCGTTAGTTTTTTATTTAATGTCTTCTTTTTATTGTCATCGATATTATTCTTCGGAAAGTAAAGAGAATTTTTGAAAGGTGTCGCATAATTCTTAAATGGTGTGGGAATAGCAGAGCTACCACTTGTTTTTGGAGCGGCCTCTTTGGTTGCATTTTTGGGTGATGGAGTATACTTCTGAAGTGTTTGTAGCGGCTCCGCGGTTATTTCAATTAAAGTAATATTTTCAGGTGCAAGAATCGAAGTGGACAAAGGTGTTAACTCGTTGGCAGATGGTAGAAGTATATTATTTTGTTGAGGAGTAGATGTCTGCAGAAACTGGTTGAACTCATCTTGTACAGTTAATAAGTTTACAGTAGGCGACGAGGGTAGAGGTTTTTCATTAAATAAAGATAAGTTGGATGCCTCTTCTCCCAATACTTCTGAACTTTGCTCTATTGGCAGTATTAGATTAATCTCAGGAACTATATCAAAATTTAGGATAGCCTCAGATATATCTGGCGTTTCATTCACAAAATTGTTATTTAGATTTGTTATTTTTTTTCGAATTGTTATTTTGATTCCCCCAACTGCAGAATACTTCCACTCTCTTGATTTATGGCGTTTTCGGGGGTAATTTTCTTCCAATATTCGAATAACTTTTTATAAGTTGGATCTCCCATCCATTGGCCTCCCGAATCTTTGAAAGTTTGTAAGGTTATAGGTGACAATCTAGCCTCGAAATCATGTTTAAATTTTTCTGCATATTCAGATGTGGTTATATAATTGATGTCTTCAGTATGTTTTAAATTTGGCAACAGTTTACTGTAGTTTATTTTAGATGGATCAAATGGATATAATCCACAACATCGAAATCCGCTCTGTATGGTTTCAGGCTTAAGGCATTGGTCAAAACATTTTTTTACTGCCGGAGCAAAATCAGTGCGTTTAAGCTTGGCATAGTTATTTTGAATTCTGAATTCATGCACAACAGTCCTCCATGTTCCTTTGACTGGTCTGAAAACAGCTACGTCAAGCGGCTGTAGTATATGTGTAGAGTTGGGAAGTAAAGCTACCAGGATGATTGCTTTTTCTTTACAGAATGTTGATAGTGGAAGTGATATGTGAGATGTGTGACCATCCAAAAACAAAACTACTAGAAATGGTATTTCATTTGTTACAAGCCACGGATAGAAGCAGTTGGTAACATATTCATAAAATGCTTCTGTGTTCATCCAACCCGATTCGGTGTTACCAAGTCCCCATCCACGAGGTAATGTAGGCACAAGATTTTTTGGCAAACGTTTATACGGAAAAAGTATCATTGGAGGTACTAGATTTCCGTCAGCTGAAACGTTCACAAGCACAGTCAAGCACTCTTTTTCGTCATTAGCAACACGATTATACACTCGTTTGCTACCTCTGCTGACCAAAACTTCTTTTTCTTTTGGGCATAAAAAGAAAGCAGTTTCGTCACAGTTAAACACTCGTCTAGGATCTTCTAAAACATGATGCAGATTATTTGTCATAAAATAATTGTTCACTCTGTCGAACCATGCACGTATAGCCGCTTCTGTGACTTGATTTCGGCTTGAAGGAAGATTTTGTGCAACGCGTTTAGATACTGTTGGATGTCTCTTTATGAAATTCTCAAACCAATATCTGCCAGGCACACCATTTTTAAAAGGGTTTGGACGATTTAAGTTTTGGACTAGCTTAGCCACTGCTTCTAATAGTTGTTCTTTTGTAACTGGAAATCCCATCTTGCCAAGGTAGTGAATCCAGTCTACAATCTGTTTTTCTTCACTTAAATTAAGAACCGGCTGAACTCCGCAAATTTCATTCTTATATTTCCCGTCCCGTTTGTCTCGTAATGTAGTTTTGGGAATATTAAACCTTTTTGATGCCTCATATACACTTGTACCGTTATTAATTGCTTTGATTGCTTCGGCGAGTTGTGTTTCACTGTATACTTTTCGCCGCTTTTGTGGCTCCATACTTCTGGAAAAAATATAATTGTATGTTTTATGTTGCTTTAGCCAAGAAGTAGCATTTAATAATAGGTACCTATTATGTCATAAAAGTAGGTGACAAACTAAGTAATCTATATACGATCGGTAATAGCTTCTTTTGTTGCTATTGCCGACCCTCATGGGACGGTAATAAAGTATGTAAGTATAAACATAAATTGTATTACCGACTCATAAAAATTTGGTTATTTTAATTCAATTGACCTTCGGACTATAAAACAGATTATAATTGATTAATGTCACAAAAAATATGAACAAATGCACACTGTTTTAAACACAAAAACAATTATTTATTACTGTAACTATTCAATATCGTTCCTCGAAAAATATCATAACTTTGGTTAAATTGACAACGCTAAAAGGTAAAAACTAGACAAAAAATTTTAGTCGCTAATAGATTTTTTTAAAGACTGATAGCTAAGATTTAAACTGGTCCATAAAAATACTTGTGTTAGTGTGATTTAGTAACATAAAAGAAAAATAAAACGAAAAGTTACGTTGCTGCCATTGCCGACTTATGGGTCGTTGATAGCTGCCACGACTAAAACTGATGAAGCTAACACCATCCCATTTTAATTTAAAGTTTTGTCGTTTCAAATTACTTTTTAATAATAAAATGTCGTAAGAAATCAAGAGTTGACACTTAAATGAATACATTTAGTAATATAAGATAAATTATAGATGTCATTTGTTTGTATAAATGTCTTAAATAGAAAAGTCACGTACTTACTTGAAGGAACAAGGGAACAGTACGACACTTCCTGCGTCTACGATGCCCCGCAGTAACTGACGTATTTTATCCCTTTTTTGCACAGCTACTCACACTAACGTAAAAGTATACGATGCTCAAGGAATAAACGCGTGTGTTACTCTGCCTACCTATAGCTAGAATAGTTCTGGAAACGTAAAGATTTCGAATTACTTTTATAGGTCGGTAATAACTACAGATTTTCGATGGGTCGTTGATAGCTGCGTTTACCTTACATAATATTTAAAAACCATCAAGTCATGGCTCCATCTTACCCGGCAGAAATATCACTCAATAATCGTCTAGGAAAAGAAATCCAAAGAATGTTTTATCCGTTCAACTTTCTCCTGACTCTATTTTTCTCTTCAAAATACCGTATACGGTATAACTACATTACTCCAAGTGAAAAAAAATTCTTCTTACTACGATTCCTTTGTGTTTGTTTTATAGTTGCAATAACTATTTATCGACTATATCGCCAAGATATCCATCGTTTTATCCATGGTGGCAATGTTCTTGTCATGTTATTTATTTCATTTTTCTTACCCTTCTCTCGAGGTCTTGGTTTTGTAATAACCTTTGTTCTTAATATAGTTTATAGCCACAACAACGTCATGATCATTGTGCTGATCGAGATTATACATAAGAACATCGATTTTAGTAAGAGTGTTCGTAGTTTTATTTTGTGGAATTGGATCTTGGTATCAACTGTTTTTTGCATTTGTATGTTAGCTTTTATTATTTTTGGCGCAATGTCTCATTACTTTGACATACTAAACTGTCTTGTCGAAGTAGTATTTATTAGTTTTGAGATTGATTACATTTATACTATTCGAGTTCTAATATTGTTGAGAAAGTATCTTGATGGATGGATTAAAAATGTCCACATGATGAATGTTGCACAGAAAAATGATGAAATATATTGTATGAAATTGTTTGAAACGTATCAAAATATATTTAAAACTTTTGATGAGTACAAGACGGTATCCCAAGTGTTGGTATGTTGATTAAAAAGTGTATCAAAATTATCGCATTATTAAGTGGTTCAATATTTCTGAAGATGGGGTAATTTATTAAGGAGCTCTCATTGAAAATCTATATTACAGAATACTAACTCGCGTCAATTTTTTGCAGGTACTACTTCGCACGTTCAATGCATTGTGTCGCAATTTATGTTTTTTTGAGCTCATGCTACAAGCAGTCAAAATGCAAGCTCTGTCACACGGCGAAGTAAGAACTACTGTTTGTTACAAAACCGATAGCCGATACAGCAAACTAGTTTTTAAGAGGAGAGTGCGGATTGACAAGCGTAGCCTGCTATGCTCCCTAGCTGGAAGAGGCCTATGTTAAGTGTACTACTGTACAAGCTGGTTCACTAATGTTCTTTTCCTAAGCGCATTATAGCAATCTAAATTTCGTTTACTAATAAGTAAATTCTTGTTTTAGGTTCCCAACTCGAGTTTAGCAATGACAATTATGCCAATTTTAGGGATAATAAAAGACCTTCTACAAGTAACATTACATTGTGTTTATTGCGAGAAATTCTATATAGTTGTCGAAAAAGCTGGGATGGCTTGCATACAGCGTATGAAGAATACGAACTATACAAGTAAGCATAAGTGCATAAAACTGCTCTCCCCTTCAATATATTGTAAAAAAAAATTGTTTATGTGCGATTTTTTGTTTCTTGAGTCTTTTAGAAGAAGAAGTATATAACAGTGTTTAAAACAAGAAAAAACTAATTACTAACTTTTTACAAACAGAATAAGGAATATATAATCATTAAACGAAGTTTGATAATCCACTTCTTGGTCACATTTCAAATTCTTTAATATAAGAACTTTCCTTACAGAACATGAAAAAAAACTTTGCAAGAATGTTTTAAGAGAAAATCGAAGATTCACAAAGATGACCGCGTGTGGCCTGTTCTATGTAGACGCTGCGCTACCAATGTGTTTGATGGGACTTCTTACTAATTACGCCGTAATACTATTACAGTTTGCTTTTCTATAAAATATGTATGTAGTATATACTGGCGGACATGTAAAATATTCACAGCTGATAGTAGTCCCTGATTTTATGTGTCGCTTGTTATTGGCATCACAATTATTAGATAATGTTAGATAAAAGCATAGGACGGAAATGATGCCAATACTTAATAATACTTACTTGTATACCAGTCAACTAATTTTTTATAGCTGTTCTATGTGTTTGTAATAAAACTTTGGCTAAATACAATATACGGTCAAAATTTAAGACTATTCATTCATACATAAACTCACGCCTTCTCCCCATGAGGGTAGGGCAGAAACTATAGAACGCACCTGCTACGACTTAATTTTTTTTGTCGTTCTAGTAATAGTAGCTCAAATTTGGACACTTAAGAATATGATTATTATTATATTGTTACGCGTGGAATGTGAGATTCTATGCAACAATGTGAGATATGCAGAGTACTGTGTCTGTGTGTTATGAAGTCAAAATTACTATATACCATATTAATGCCATAGGAGCTAACGGAGATACTCTGACTAGGCTAAGTACACCAGTAATGTGTGATGCGTCATCTCATCGAGGCAGTTGCCAACATGAGACCTATTTTGAGCAAAAAGCATTGTGTCAACCGAAAGGTATGGGCGCCATGCTATCTCTTTTGCTACTCTTTCAACACAAGCCTCACCACCGCTATTGTGACGTATCATGCGGGTGATTATGCAAGTCAAACTGCCTTATCACAATCAAAAAACTTTTATTCGAATTAAAACAGTCCCCCAAAACGCCCACCTTTCACGACTTTCTGGTGTTTTAGCTTGGAAGAAAACGTCGCACTAGAAACTCTCCTAACAATTGTTATCTTAAGTTAAAAAACAAGTACGTATTTTAAAGACATAAATAATAAACTGTATAACATTCCTTCTCCTTCTTCTTCTTTGTTTCGCTCTTGACAGAGCGGTTGTTGTCACTGTGTCCAATCGCAGGTGTAGTCATTAACCGCTTCATAATCTCACTCCATCTGGTTCTATTACATGACAGTCTGGCGCATTCATTAAAACATTAAGAGGGCCTCCAACCGCGGATTTTATTTGAACCTTATCGGTGACCTTCCGCGTGGCCTATTGTCTTCCACACTGCCCTGCACCACAATATGCTCTATGGAGAAATTATTCCGCCTGAAGACATGACCAAAAAAACTTCAGTATTCGAGACTGTACTAGTGCTAATAGACGCTGTTTGATGCAAAATTTTTGGAGTATGGAGTCGTTTGTGCGAAATTTTGTCCATGATATCCCAAGCATTTTTCTCCACCACCACATTTCTTGAGCATCTATTTTTCCAGTACTCGTTACGTCCACGTCTCAGCTGCGTACAGAAATATTGGAAAGTATACGTTTCCCTAGCTTGACAAAATAAAGTTAAGTTAAAATCTTCAGTAAAAATGCTTGTAATCAACTCTAGGCATAGTTCGCGGTTGGTTTCCATCAATTGTTTTTGGCGTGAAGTGACTGTCAAGAACAGTGAGAATGTCTTCAAAAGACATCTGCAATATTCCTTTTGGCAAAGCTAAATCGGCCAGAAGCTTCGTCGTCGGCGAGTGCGTTCAGTGATATTGTCCGTCAAGGTCACTTATTAAGGTTACCATTGGGTCCTTTACACTATCGTCATAGTTCGTAATGAACAATTGCAGAACTGGTTGTTATGGTCAAAACACGACAAAATAAGCTGAAGAGAGTTAATTTTTTTAAAGTTTAATTTCTTATCGTCACTGATACGTATAGGAAGTCTACGGTAAGCGAAACTTTATGACTTATGAAGGAGAAATAAATTGACGGATAGTTGACGTTTATTTGACTAATACATTTATCATGAAGAGAGCTGCTACCAGGTGAATAATGAACTGTACAAACATAGACTTTTAATCAAATTGTGAGGGCTTCGTACAACTTAGCTTACAATTATGTTATCCGAAAACCTTACAATTAAAACTACTACTTCTGTTGTAAGGACGTTCTTTTAATTTTACAGTTTGTGACTGTACCTAAATTACCCTAGGCTGATAAAATTTTCGTTTTTCCTAATTATGCTAATATTAGTGGTTAGGTCGGTTCCCCTTACGGGGAAGAACAGTGCCACTCCTTTCCGCACTATTCTGTAGGGCTCGTCCCAGACTGGTCACCCTCTCACCGATATAAGATAGAATGGATTCCGATAATCTTAACTGCCTTGTTCTGACTTAAATAAGTTAAGGGACAGGGATGGATACAAGGCGAATATAATATTAGGAATTTACAGTTAGTAAACATAAGTATTATAATATGAAGCTAAGAAGACAAGAGGGTATGCAAAAGTATATTACTAGTACTTATATTATTAGTACTTTAGTATTATAAATATTGGAACGCCAACGTCTCCTCCTCTTGCAGTTGAGCACCAATACCTGCAATACAGTATTGGTAAGGTGAAGGGGTAAAAGGATCGTTTCGCTTGCCCTTTAAATCACTATTTATAACTACGTTAATTTTTCTGTTTACGATGTACCCACTGCAGTGAGACCGGGAACCGTTTTACAACGTTTTGTCTCATTGTACGTGTTCTGCTAGACCTAACGCATAGAACCTCTGCGGGGCTAATACGATTTAACAGAACACGTTCCCTAAGAATTAAATAAATGTCTTACTCAATCCTAAGACAGAGTACTGCGAAGTCACTGTTATTGAGGAAGGCAAGTATTAAGTGGTTTTAATCGCGTTCGTATATGAAAGACAGGGTGTCACGGTGGCCTAGCCCCTTTTATTAAGAAAATACAAAACTAGCACAAGCACACCGTAGACTCAGTCTTCAGCAGAATACATTACGATCGTACCTGGTGAACGCCGAAGTGGTGGTTCGTCACTTCTCACTCCCTTAATCTGCCCATTTAGACGATGCGGTGCGGCTATTAGCGGCTTTGCGTCCCAATAGTGTGTCTCGATAAACAGTGACGATTTAGTAATAGTCCTACAGAACGGATAGGGTTTTTTATCGAGACACGGTCCCTAGCGTTCTTTGAACGTCTACCAATTCAGTTTGGGGTAATTGGTGAAGCCTACCCCCGCTCCCTGGAAATGTGCGTCAACAAGCCTCACGCAAAGTATTCTGTGGCGAGACCTTTTTGGATACAGAAATCATCACTAACGTTTGGTTATTTTATAATGCAATTACAGGCTTTATAGCCTAGTTCAACTTTAAATGAGCTGCGAGTATTTATGGTTCTGCCTTCCAAATGTAGTGCGTCAGCTCAAGATCAACAGTCGTCAAAGGTCAGGAGCATTAGTACTCAAAGTCAAGTATGGTGGAAGACCTTAACCATTTCCCTATAACCAAATGCAAGTGACAATAATCTGCCAAGGTACGGATTAGGATATGGACACGTAATACACGGGAATGTAACGTTAATTATAAAATACGACACTAAATAAGAGTTATTTAGCCATTCTGGAATAAATGGTCATTAACAGCTAGTCAGCGATATCACGTAACTGCTACCTATAATAACAATGCAATGAACTTGCAAGAATATATAATGGTGAGAGAATTAGATTACAACTCACAAAGTACTGCACACATTACCAGTTTTGCCTCTGACTCAGCTCCCGCTCTGTCACCGCCAGTCGCACCAACAAACACACACTCACACATATTACATTAAGTACTAAATAAGTCTAATCTGGGCTTTAACCCAACTATATTTAACTTAATAATTAATACTCGTTATCTTGCGATAGCCCATTCGAACATGGCCTCTTGGTATTCACCAATCCTTCTAACTTAAATAGGCTAGCCTCGGACGTCCGTCTCCTATCGTGGTCTAAAACCAAATCCCTCAACGTTATTCTTCAGTTCCCTAAATTCCTAAAAACACCACGTTTATCTCAGCCCCTTTTCTGATTGTTTCTCACAAAGACTTAAAACGCTTTTTGCTTGCTTTGCCTTAATTGTTTCTTAATGGCCTGAATAGGTTGGGTCTCGGGGCTTTATGATTAGCAGATGTGGCTGCAATAATGTCCGTTGCTTTGAGTCCAGGGATTGCCAACCTTTGAGACGGTATAGCCAAAAGTTACAATTTATATATATTTTATTATAAAACATTCGATTATGTCTTAGCACAAAATCGATTAAAGTAGCTATGATTCTAGCTAGCCGCTAGAATAATAAAATAATTAATCTAATAATATAACTACAGTTATTGGATATTAAATAGTAGCATCAACGGCTTATCATGCCTTTTTGCAAGTTTCGTTAAATCTGACTCATAAGTTGCTGTTTAAAATATCAAGTATGACTCTAGATTTATATTTGTTAGTTGATTTCTATACCTTCCTTTTTATTATATTCATGCAAGACCACGCTTGCTCGCACGTATTTTGAGAACCGCGTGTTGTTTATCCCTGCTTTGGTTTAAGTCCTTAGAATTGGCAGCGCTTGTTTCCCATAAAATATAAATAGAATGGGTTTCTAAGAGGTTCAATATTTTTTACAATTTTAAAGTAAAAGGATATTTTGTTATTAATTAGGGTTACGTGTCAAACTGTCAGACCATAAAATATAGATTTAATGTGTTTCTAGGAAGTCCGAACAGTGTGCCGATTTTAAAATAAATATAATATTTTGTTATTAAATAGGAGCAAATGGCAGACAATCACAAGTTCCAAAAAGAAGGGTACCCAAAAACATCCAACGTGTACATTCTAGAAGATGAGTGCTTGCGGCTTCCTCATTAAAGACGCCAAGCTACCTCTTCGATGTTTAATCTATATTGCTTCTCAAATAATCGTTTTTTACAGTTTACGTATCTGCAATATAAGTAGTTGTGTACTTTGTGCTATTTTTATCCTACTCCTAAAAAGGAGTAGGTTTCGTATTCATCATCATTACCCCTGAAACTGTGGAGATGAAAAACAGAGTATATATTTACAATTTTGGAGGTTCCTGCGATCTTGTTCCCATAACTCTCGTCTGATTGGCTTTGCCGGTCTACTAATGGCTTCCGATACGTCACGGTCACGGCAAAAGAGATGGTAAAATTGAAAATAATGTAACGCACTGAATCGACCCTCAAGCTAACGGGTAAAGTTTATAAACAATCTGTTTGTCGTTCTATATTGATAAGATGTTTGGCCATAAAAAAGAAAGATGAAAAAGATTGCATGTAGCGAAGATCATTATACTGAGATGAACGTGTGTAGTGACGAGAGGGGACACAGTAAAACATTTGTACATTAAAGGAAGTTTGATAGTGACGCCAGTGACAAAAAAGTTTAGAAAGGATTGTTCGATTGGTTTGTTTTGATAGGGGTACGTGACACGAAGGAATGAAACGCATGTGACAAAATAATGATGAATAGAGACTATGTCGAATAAACTGGGATTATAATAAATAACTCGACTATCGATTTTAGCGGCTTTGAATTTGAAGGACAACAAACAGCATACTATAGATAATGACTAAAGTAAATTACTTGTGTGTCGATTGTTTTTTAATTTAATCGAAAAAGGAACTGCCTAGTGTAGCAAACATGTTTTCGTATTACGGAAAATATTTCAAATCAAACAGAAACACAGTTAATATCCAGAATGTACCATCAGTCTCATCTAATAAATTATTTAATAACGTGATCGAAGAAGATTTACAATTAGTACTAAAACCGTTGAATCTGATGCAAAGTTTTTTCTTGTCCGCGAAATACTCTGTTCGTGACAATATTATCACTCCTAATACATATCTGTACTATTCTATAAGAGTATTGTGCATACTCATATATCAATCTGGCTCTTTGCATAATTTGAAAATATTGTTCGTGGAATGCAAAACCTGGAATCACAATTTGTTTTATTGTTCAACCCATGTAATAGACTATTTAATCTATTTGATAGGAGATTTAATTAACACCTTCACAAACATTAAGCACAGGAACTTGAATGTTTTGCTGGTCATGAAAATCCAATACGTGCTCAAGGTCCTTAAAATTAAAAGTAGCGAACTCCGAGATCTCATTTCGTACAACTGGATTTCTGTTCTCATATTAAGCATTTTTTGGATTCTTTTTGTCGTTATGTATAGCATTATTTTCCCGAGCATAAAACCAATCGAGCTTCTTACGGTTTTTGCTAGTATGTCTTTCAATATGAACGTTATTTATGCTTTATCAGTATTGAAATTAATAGAGAAAATGCTTAGTGTGTGGATCAAAAAAGTTAGAAACACCGATGATTCAGAAACAGAAGAGTACTGGAATACAATGTTTGATGTATACTTGAATATACAGGAGACTTTTATTATTGTGGAGACAGCTTTCAGACAAATGGTGAGTCTATTTAAATTAGGTGCTAAGATTTTAAATAACTTCAAGCTTAAATAATTATTCTCTGTAATATTTCAAAAACTGCAAATTGTATTATAGTAATTTCCAAAATAATTTAACCGTTAAACAATGTGGCGTAGCTACAATACATGATATGTATATATATATTTTTGTTACAGATTATATATTACATAGTTTTCACAGTTTACGTCAGTTTAAGGACATTGACTTTGATCTTAACTTTAAAAAACTTTATAGCAACAGGTGTAGGTGTAATTAATGTAAGTAGTCATTATCGTTAACTCAGTTAAAGGTAGTTATAAAAATAAAAATATGGTTCAAGTTATCTTCATATCCTGTTATTATTTCAGTTTTGCGTTCTAATATTCATATCTCAAACCTGGAACATGAAGAATATTGTCTTATTTATATGCTTGAGTGTGCAATGTGAGAGATTCTATGCAGCTATGAGAGATGTCCAGAGTACTTGTGTAATGCTCATGAAGTCAAGGAGATGTCCTGGTAAGTGTTGTTTTAAATGGTATATACAAATACAAAAAGTTTATTTTCTTTAACAAGCTTGTACTACATACTAGTAATAGAAGTGCCCCTTTAAGCAAGTGAATGCCTGTATTAGGACACTCCCCTCTTCCGTAACTTAAATTTACATAATGTACACAAGAAATGCCACTGTTTACTATTTATAATTAATTACAATTTTAAGAATTAGATTAGATTAGATTAAATATAACTAAGTGTGCGTTTTGCGAATGTAATGTGAGGTGAGGTGGGCATAATTATGTGATCTATGTTATGGGATGTATGTTAGTGTGGGATGTGTGTGTGTGTGTAACCTGTATGTGCGTAATTGTAAAAGTTGTGCATGAGAGTAAGTGTGTGGATGAATGAGTGAGTTATGATGTGTGCTGCAGGAGGGCCTCAGTGTCCTCATATGATAGTGGTTTTATCCATTGGATTACAAATTTTTTACATTCTAGAAATTGTTTGGTGTAGACACATATTTCTTTATTTATTTTATTATAGAGTTGAGATGACTGTTTCTCGTATTGCCTGCTACAAAACCTGGTTTTTGTTTGAGGAATCGGTGCTATAACATCTTTCCTCCTTTTTGATAAGATAGCGGTATCATACGGCAGCTCTTTGTGTTTTTCAAAATAGTCTGAACAATGTAAAGTTTTCTCCCCGAAAGCAAATCACTTATCTGATAAAATCTCTCGGTGGGAAATCTAATCCTTTTAAAGAACATGATTTTTATTAGGGCTCGTTGAACTCGTTCCACAGTAATAAATTTGGATTTAGCAGCCCCTCCCCAAATTGGGATGCAGAACACCAAAACAGACTGCACTAAAGCAATATAAATATCCTTTAATAGATTTCCAAATGGGTCTCCGGTATCAGTAGCATTTTTTGGAACAACATATCTCAGTGTTTTAAAAATCCAGCTGAGTTTACGAATCCTATTTGAGACCTGCTCAAGGTGAATATGTGTAACAGAGATTGCTTTTAATGAGATGCTCGTATTCTCTATCTGTCTTCCTTAAGATAATGCAGACAAAACCTTTTACGTTATAATAATTTACTTTATTATTTCTATGTTTAGATCAAAGAAAGTTTTGCAAGAACATCCAACGCCTACAGCAAGCATCATTCAAGAAGATGAACGCTTGCGGCTTTTTCAATGTAGACGCCAAGCTACCTCTACAGCTGTCAAGCTTTATTACTTCTTATACTATTGTTTTTCTTCAGTTTGCGTATTTGTAATAATTATAAGTTAATATCCAGTGTGATCGATTTTTTTGTTAAATTTCACGTGGTTGGCAATCATTTAAAAAGTAGCACGTTACTCCTGATATGTTAAGAAAACATCACATTAAAATTTTAAAAACCATTTACCAACAGTAAGTAATAAATTTTTCTCACAGATTGATTTTTATTTCTTTCAATGCGTCCTAAACAGCACTGTAAAAACGTGTTTTTGTATTTAGAAAAATACTGCTGTAAATCCAACGGAAATGCTGTTATAATCGATAATCTACTAACAGTCTCGTCTACTAAAATATTTCTTAGCTCCATGATTGAAGAGGATTTACAATCAGTACTAAGACCCTTGAATCTTATGCAAAGAATTTGCTTTTGCGTCAAGTATTCTATTCATGACAACGTTATCGCTGCCAACACATTTCTTTATAATTTAATTAAATTGTCTTGCTTGTTTCTTTTTCAATGTGTATGTTTACACAATTTAATCACAAATACATTAATAGGTGGGACATTAACGGTTTATTTCATTGTTCATGCAGTGCTTTTGATTTCACTATCTACTTGATCAGAGATATAATGAACAGCTTCTCAGCGAGACTCAACAATAATATTCTGATTGTCTTGAAAATCCAACACGTTCTTGAGTCCTACAAATAAATGGCAAGGAATTCAAAGCTTTAATAGTCCACAACTGGACTTGTGTTATCATACTAACTATTGTATTTATTAGTATACTCATGTGTTTCTTATTTATTTTCAATGCCTTTAATATTTTTATGAACATAGTGGCTTTTTATGGAATTTGTTTCGACAGTAACGTTGTGTATTCTATTTTTATATTGAGTTTAATTACGAAAAATCTTCGTAAATGGATTGAAAAAAAAAATACAAATATCCATTAAAAACGTGGATTTAGATAGAGAAAATGACTGGAATACGATTTTTGGTGTATACGTGCATATACAGAAGATTAACATGAATATAGAGGCAACATTGCGAAAACTGTTAAGTTTATTATTAATTTATTGAATTAAAGAGAAGTTATGCATTTTTCGTCTTCTTTCTTTTACAATAAATTTTGACAAATAGTATTTTGTTACGTAGTAAAATATTGATTTTATATTTATTTACTTGCAGATTATTACACATAATATGTACAGCCTACCAATGTTTGCGAAACTTGGTTCTGGTTTTATCTTTAAGGGATTTGATAGAACGAGGTGAAACTAGGGTTAGTAACATGTCACTTAATTATTAGCACCGCCGTAGAAAATTGATCCAAAGTCAGCCTTTATGTTTTATGGATATAAAGTTTGGTGTGATATATAAATAAGGCAAAAATAATATCCAGGTGCGTGGAGGATATTAGCACATCCAAAGAAAAGAGAAAGCAATCTGCAAATGATGTAAATGATGGAATATGACTCACTATTTCAGATTGTTTTCTACTAATAAAAAATCAAATCTGGAACCTGGAGAACATCACCATACTAATAGTGTTGTGCGTGGAGTGTGAGAAATTCTATGTAGCAATGAGAGACGTTCACAGTACTTGTGTAATACTTATTACATAACATAACACATAACATCGCGCCTTGTTTCCCCGAAGGGTTGGGCAGAGGTGTCCCTGTAGCAGGTCCACCCACATTTTTCATTTCATTTGTAGGTGGGTAATACTTATTATGTCAAGGAATTGTTCTGGCAAGTACCATTTGAGCTGTTTTCAAAATTTTTGTGAACTGATTCTATGTATATTTTTACTTCTGCTTCGTTTTTTAAGGTACTCTTTGTGTTGTTTTCGTAAGATTTTCTATTCTTCTTCAAATGTTGTAGCTTAAAAGTCGATCTTATTAGTCTTTGGTCATTATTTCTATGTTGTGAGTATAATTTTGGAGATTTGTTAGTATGTACTTAAGTTACCGGGGAGTCTCGGAGAGTTTTTAAAAGACGACCGTTTATTTCAGACTGACTTATTCTATCATAACTAACAACTGGATAAACATTCACTTATTATCTAACGTATAGAGTTACACTCTAACAATATCGAGAATGCTTGGTCAGCAGAGCCCACCCGTCGAGGCTGGGATCAGCGTACTGTTATTGTTCCCACCGGACTACTTGCTAGAGACAAGACAGGTAGAGCATTCATAAAGCCTCCCCCCGCAGCTTCAAAATTATCCGAGAGACTTATCGCTCGGATTATTTTGAAATTTGAAATTACAGTACTTATATTATATCAGAGTTACAGAAATGCCTAAAATTATGATTATATAATTATAATAATAGAGTTCCGATGCTAACAGTTTTCACATTTATCATCGCCTCACAGTTATTTTCCACTTCACTTTCACTGATTTTTAACAGGCCATTAAGTTGTTGTAAATTCACTAAATCACTTGTATCCAAATTAATAGGTTTTCGCTGCATCTGAGATTCGGAGAGTACGATTTCAGGAAGATTAATGATAGGCAGTTTCGGCAGGTTCAAGTTACTCGTGGTGCTATAGCGGGTTTTAAGAGTCATTTCGCCAATCTGGACATTGCAGTTATCGTCTAACATCAAGAAGTAAGTACCTCGTATCTTATCTTTGGTTATTTCATTATTTTCGCAGATCTTTGATAGGATGGTTTCAGGCTGGATCTTTAGGTTATTGATTTCGACTGGAACTGAATTGCAGGAACTAATGTTGTTGGAGAACTTCATCAAAGCCGCTATGCAAGTATCTTCCTCCACGAATGGCATCATACCTTCATTACATAGGTATGTCTCCTCATAGAGTTCGGTGCATGGCTGGGAGAGCGAGACCATTTTCGACCCTTTTACTAGCAGATAAGGATATTTAGGAATTATGAGCGTAGTTTGGTAAGAAGGATTAGTTGTAGGAATCGGGATTGCTTGGTAGTAGTTATATATATCATTTTTTACTATAGGTGTATCTAAAATGTTATTTGACTTCCTTTTGAAAAGGTTTTTATACTTATACACTGTTCTAATTTTACTAGATTATCGTAATTAACTGGATATACAAGTTTATTAGTTTGTTCTATTACTTTTAATAATTCTAGTAATTCATGTGAGTTTATAAGAGACTGATGCAACATTCCTAGTTTACTGAAGGTTACCGAAGTTTCAATTGCATCCCACCGAATGTAGTGATTGGAAATGATGCAAGAATAAATTGTACACGATAACGAAATTATGTATTGTTATATTAATATTAGTTTTGTGTATCAAATTTCGCATTTCCCATAACTCTTCATTTATGTGGATGAAATTATTCATAGTAGAATTCGCCACGTTAATCAGCGATCTGGACATTTCTGAAATAACGATTACTTTTTTAGTTAAAGTATCTTGACGTGTTTTTATATCCCCAATCAATTGTTCGTACCTGATAGCATCGTCATAGTCAAAATTACCACTAATTATCTTAATAATAGATCCTAGGGGGTTAATGATCCCTCGCTTAATTCTAATCGATGGAGCTAACTGGTTGAATTTTTCTATACTGGAATTCATGACATAATCGGTTTGAAACTTCACGTCCATCAATTGTCGATCGAATGTTTTATTTGCAAAGTAACTCCTGACTTGGTTATTGAAATTAACATATTTTTTTATATTTAACTCTAAGTCTTCTCGCATCGAACTTAAATCTAAAACCTTAATAATATTCCACTTATCATAACTTACTCTAGCTTGACCTTGTTTCGTAAGAATCACTCCTGGATTCTTATTAATTCTGTGCAGTTGAAGGGCCTGGGTCCTGAAGGTCAGGATCAGGAGCACGAGGAGGCACCTGTGAAGGTCGTTTAATGTCCTTAATAGGTAGGTACTTTGGTATCGCGGGTTTTGATTTTAACTGGACAAGTGTTCCTAGTAATATCTCCGGTTACTGTAGCTTTTTGGTAGCGAGGTTTATCTTTGCTACGTCTGATGTTTACCCCTTTTATGTATATATCATCCCCTTCTTGTACATCAAATGACGTCTCTCCGCCACGTTTTTCTTTTACCTTTTCCTTATTTTGTATTATTTTATCTGTTAGCTGTTTATAGAGATATTTTGTTCGCTGAACATGATCTTTCACTAACTGCTGTCTGTATTGTTTCTCGAAATTTACGGCAAAAGTACTATTAGATTCGGTATGGCCAAAAACAACTTCAAAGGGTGTAAGACCTATCGTGGAATGAATACTTTGATTGTAGGCCATAATCGCATATGTCAAGACGTTGGCTGCGTCTGTTTTTTTATGTTCATATTTAGCGCTACGATATATCTCTGCTATAGTAGAATGAAAACGCTCTATTATTCCCACGGAATTTATAGAATTGTAGAGTTTCTTTCAATAAAATGTTGTTGAATTCTGACCCAGGGTCAGCACTGATTTTATTTGGTACGCCATAAAATGAGAAATATTTGATAAGTGCGCGAACTACTTCAGGAGTCGAGCGATTGGATACGTCAAAGGCTTGTCCTAGTTTGCTGAATGCGTCAACTTTGGGTTTGAGTTAGCTGTAATTGCGGTTTAATGGGTTTGCGGTCATATTTCATTGTCTTACAGATGTCACAAGTATTAATCACAGTAGCAACAGTTATATCCATATTTGGCCAGTAGTATGTCCGTTTAAGGTGCATGAGCGTTTCTTTGATTCCGCGGTGACATGTTTTACCGCGATGATACGTAAGTATAACTGCGCGTTGCTCGTTCTCGTCTTCGATGTATACCACTCTTTTAGTGCATTCATAAATTTTAACTGTATTCTTTTTAAATAATCAAGCAACGGCATCCATAAACTGACTTCTGTGTATTTGTCTTCGAAATAAAAGAAATATTTAGTTTTAGGTTTTATGTATTCTAGTAGGAAGTTTTTAACTAAACTGGGATTATCAACAGGTAAGTGAACCTCTAAAACCTTTTGTTTATCTCGTGATAAATCTTTAACTGATGTCTGGTTTCTGTTCCAGGTAAAGACAAGAACTTGGTGGGGCTTCGTGTCTACTGCTTCGTTTAATATGGGGATTCCGTCGGTATCAATATCCTCGGCAGAGTGAATTGTTTCAGGTAATGGCGAGGCTGTAATAGTACTAGATGTTGGAGAGCCGACTGGATAAGAGGTAAGTGAAGGCGAACTAATCGTTTCCGATGAATCGGATATGACTATTGTATCGTTATCTTTGTCCGTGTCACTTGCGTTATACTGAATGGATTCGTTATCATTATTATTGGTAAGTATATTTAATTTTATACGTGACAGGGCATCCCCGTTACTGTTCTGTTTCCCATTTTTATAAATGATATCGAAATCGAATTCAGCCAATCTAAGCTTCCATCGAGTGAGCTTACTGTCAGGCTCTTTAAATGAGGTAAGCCAGGCTAGAGGACGATGGTCCGTGTAGATAGTGAATTTACGCCCATATAGGTACGGACGAAAATGTTTTGTTGCCCAAATAATGGCTAGCATTTCTTTCTCTACTGTACTATAACGTGTCTCCGCGTCATTTAAAGTGCGGCTCGCGTAGGCTATGGGCTTGTTACTTCCAATAGGGCCTTGTGAAAGGACTGCTCCTAGAGCATAATTGGAGGCGTCCGTGGTTAAGACAAAAGGTTTGGAGAAATCGGGGAACTGAAGAATAGGCGCGTTTACTAGCAACTCTTTACACTTATTAAAGGCATCGATAAAGGATTGGCTGATCTGTACTTTGTTTCGTTTTTTTAAATAAGAGGTGAGTGGTTGCGTGATTTTAGCAAAGTCTTTTATAAATTTACGGTAATAACCGACTAAACCCAGGAAACTTTTTATTTCAGTGGGCGTTCTCGGTAACGGAAAGTCTAGTACTGCTTTTACTTTGTCATTGTTGGGTTCTAGCCCGTCTTTGGTAATTTTGTGTCCTAAATAAAGTACTTCTGTACGTAAAAATTCGCATTTGTCAAGCGTCACCTTCAAGTTGGTTTGTCTAAGTCGATCAAAAACTTTCCTAAGTTTATCTATATGTTCCTGCAAGCTATTTGAGAAGACTATTATATCATCTAGGTAAACCAGGCAATGGATACCCTGCAATCCCCTCAACACGTTATCCATTGCGCATTGAAATATTGCAGGTGCGGTCTTAAAGCCAAAGGGTATGCGGGTGAATTCAAAGTGCCCTGATGGGGTAGTGAACGCAGTTTTGGGTCTATCCTGTTTATCTATTTCCTGCTGGTGGTAGCCACTTGCGAGGTCTAATGTCGTAAAGTAGGTGGACTTCCCTAATTTGTCAAATAAGTAAGGGATATTTATCGTCCGTAGTTATGTCATTCAAGCGTCGATAGTCTATAACCATCCTATATTTTTGTTCACCCGAGGCGTCCATTTTTTTTGGTACAAGATGTACGGGTGCACTCCAAGGCGAAAAAGATTCCTGAATGACGTCATTTTGCAATAATTTTTCAAATTGTTTTTGTACTTCTATATTTTGCAACGGTGGAAGTCTATAGGGGCGGACATAAATGGGATCTTCATTTTTAGTTCTAATCTGATGCGTTACCTGATTGGTAAAAGTAAGAGGGAGTTCATCACAATGGAATATGTCTCTGTATTCAAAACATAATTTGGTTATAGCCTCACGTTCTTCCGCATTGGTGTGGCCTCTACAAGTCAAGTTCACGATTTCTTCGTAAACTTGACTTGTAGAGGCTTTAGACGCGAGAGTCAGCTGTGAAGAACGCAAGAAGCTCGTTATATTTTGTGATTTATTTCTCTTGGGTACCTGCTTCGTCTGTTCTACATTATATGACGGTTTTTCGTTACTTTTGGCTTCGGGAGACTGCAATACGTATGCAAGGAATATAACTTTACTATGATGATCTAGTAATAAAACTATTAGGGCACTCCGACCAAATAGATTAGGATAGGTTAGAACTGCAACCAACTATGCACTATCCGAGCGAGCGAAGCGAGCAGAGCCGCGGCAGCGGTCAGCGAGCGCTACGCCCACAGGCCCAGTGCGAAGACATGTGATTTTTACCAGCCCGCACTGGGCCCGCGTGGTAGATTACTGCCCACTCTCTCTTGAAGAGAATACGTCTGAGTCCCAACAGTGGGAACATTAGAGGCTGAATATACTTATGCTTATGCCATCTAATATTGCCATTTTTTTTTTTACAGAAAGTCATAAATATCTTTGCAAGAACGTGATAACGGCCAATCAAACGTTCAGTAAGATGACAGCGTGTGGCCTGTTCTATATAGACTCTACGCTACCAAGGTGTTTGATTGGAGTTATCACTGATCACTTATTGCCCTGCTGCAAATGAATTATCTGTGAAATACAATTTTTATAAGGTGTTGGCTGTGGGAGGGGGTAAATTTGAGAAGCCTCTAGCGTACTAGCCATTAGTGTAAATTATTGTTTTGTAGAAAAGTTCTATCAAGAACTGTTATATCACTAATGTATTAAAACTTCAGATGTATCTATACGATCGGTCCATAAATAATTGAAGCCAATATTTTTTTTTCGTTGTCACGTTGTCTCATTATTATAATATTATAGACTCATTAGTCAGCCAACAATGGACGGTTTCATATTGAAAGTTAAAAAAAAAACAAAAAACAAAAAAACAAACAACAGAAATCTCATGCAAAATGTTTGTTCATGCACGATTGGAAAAAGATGTTGAACGTATAGTGTATTCATTTAACTTCGTTCTTAGTCTGCTTTTGAATTCAAAATATAATGTACGAAATAGTTATATTTATCCAAATGGAAAAATAAGTCGTGTACTTTCATGTTGCTGTATGTTATTCATTAATGCGTCTTTGATCTATCGAATAATCATCACAGATGTCAAGGATATAAATAAAAATATGTCACGCGTAGAAAAAGACTTCTTGTCACTGTTTTCTGTTCTCTATTTCCTCACTTTTTTAGTCGGGTTTTCGATCATGTTCATTCTGGATATAGTGCATAGAGATAAAAACGTCTTACTTATTTTGAAGATCCAAACTATACACAGGAGTATCGATTTTAGTAAAAGCTTCCTGAGTTTTATCGTCTGGAATTGGATCTCAATACTTACTATTATCTTTATTAATATTTGTATACAAATTATGTATTTTTTAACGTGTTACTACCCTCATGTTATCGACTTGATTTTTGATAATATATGTGGCATACTTTTCATCGCTTTGGAAATCAATGTAGTTATAGCCACCCGAATTGTTATATTGTTAAGAAAATACCTCAATGAGTGGATTAAACATGTTTTAATGATGAATGATGAGCTTGAAAATGATGAACATTGTCTGAAATTACTTGGGATATATCAGAGTATCTTTAAAGCTTACAATTTGTATAAAAATATTTTCCAAGTATTGGTAAGTTCGTGAATATTTTGCTTAATATATATACAGTAGCTGAAAATAACAAGCTCTCTAAAGCTAGTGTTTCCTAAGACTGCGGTGAACGCAACATCCGCCATTAACAGTCGAATGACATCACTGAAACGTTATTTGTGAGGTGGTGAGTTTCCCTAGAGAGTGTTTTTTGACAACGTAAACTCAAATCCCGACGCCATCAATTTCATGTCAGCCATCCCTGGGGCCGTTATGTGGCTGCCACCGCTGTCGTTGGAAACTAAAGCTGAAGTACGCTTAAGTTTCTTTATTACTTAAAAAAGCAGACTTTTTCTAGCACTAGACTGTAATGGGCTAAAATGATGAAGGTGTTATTCATCATTAGAAATAATTCAGTGACTTAATAATAGGCTAGTTGATTTTTCATCTTTTCGATTGAATAAATTGTCCACATTACCAAGTCTATCACTAAATTTTGTTTTTTCTAGGTGTTGTATCACACGTTTGGCACATTCTACCGTAACCTTATATATTTCCACTTAATATTCTCTGCGTTTAAAACGTCTACCGTTTTGAAAAAAAAAGTGAGTACAATTTTATTAATTTTCTAAACTTCAATTCGTATTCACATTCGATATTATGAACTTTTTTTTTTCAATATTATTTCGTTATTATGAACCGGCTCATACTTTTCGGATTTATATGCGTATTATATAATTACCACTTGCTTCAAAAATGGCGAAGGAAAACATCGTGAGGATCATCATGCCTTTTTTTTTGGGTTGGAAATTATCAAATAACTTCTCCCGCTCTGGGCGGGATGGCAGTGGCAGTGTCAGACTCTACTGACTAAAACCCACCCGTATTGCTTCAGTTGCCATGTTGCCGGGGGCCACGGTATCCCTTTCGGACGTTTCCGCGTTCCTGAGAAAAAGGTTCTTGACAGACAACGAAGTGTCATCCTTTAAGGGTTTAAATTTTTCATTTTGAGATACGGAACCCTAAATCGGATTTATTATCTGCCTGTTAGCTTTTCATGTCGCAACGGCTGAAGGAATTTGGATGAAAGGTATACAAATAGGCCATGAGCTGGGTTAGGACATATTTTCCGACATCCAAGCGGGCGAAACCGCGGGCAAAAGCTAGTTTATAATATTTTTCTTGCTCTAGCTTGGTCCTTATCGGACGGCGAGCTACCCATTTCTCATCGTCCGCAAGCCCGCGCCTACGGTGGCCGGAAATTGGCCTGGGATTCCCGATGCCCAGAGCGTCTCCTCCTGCGGCGGTTAGGGGCGCGAGGGCGCGAAATTTGCCTCTCCCTCACGCGTTCCGCCTCCTCCTTTGCGAGTATTACTGCTTCGCAGAAGAAGGTGCGGCCTCCCATTTCTATGGCCTGAACCAGGGCCGGACGCGAGACATCACCGCCGTGGAGGCGTCCACCAGGACACGGTGATGACAGACCTCCACCATATGCTCCACCGTGTTCTCCGGGTGATCCACACAATGGTGACACGACACCCGGGGGCTTCCTCTCGCTTTATCCTGAACAGGAACCTCCTGAAACAGCCGTATCCGGTGAGGGCCTGCGTCAGGTGGAAGATGAGGACCCCGTGGCGTCACTCTAGCCAGTCCTCAAAGAGGGGAGTTATCGCCGCAATTGTGGCGTGCCCAGCGCTAGGTTGCGACAATCGCACTCTCCATGACGCCATGAGATCCCGCCGAAGCTCTGTCTGCTGTGCCACGATTTCTCGCGGCAGTGGAGCTAAGCCCCGGGGTTTCGCCTACTCGCGCCACTCCCAGATGTGCGCGAGGACTTTTGCCTCCAGATCCCATGGCGGTCTTATAGTCATTAATCCGGCAAGGAGACTCGCCGTCTCGCAGGAGACCGTGCGGTATCCTTGGGCCAACCGGATGGACATGACCTTATGGGACGCGTTCAACCGGCGGGCTGGCCGCAACCTCAATGAAGGATCATCATGCCTGAGAGATATTTCTCGACGGCATATGAAGCCAAGTCAGATGCCTGGTTGTTGGTAGAAGAGGTTCTGTTAGTATATGCGACTATTAGTGTTAACAATTAATTGGTTTTCTTTAAATCCTATACTATTAAACGAGCAATATTTGCATATAATTATATACAAAAATTGCTCGTTAAATATATATATTATATTATGTGTGTATATATACAATATGAGTCTTTATAATGTGCACATATTGAAATAAGGGAATCTATGCTTAATTTATCGACGGAAAAAATAAAAACATCGAAATATGTATTTTAAATTAATTTTTATGGATTAAAAAAAAAAAAACCCAAAACGGTGTAACTTTTAAACTAAATGATCTGTCGCGATGAAACATAATCCTAATGATTGCAAGTAATTAGACAACCTCACAACATGAAAATTGTCATAAAAAAACTACCCTCCATTGAAAAAAAAAACAAGTTTTTTTTTTTTAAAAAGCTGTTTTTTTTCATAAATTTTTACAACAATCGTAAACTTTCTCAATAAGACGCGAAACAGGAAAAAAAAATTGGATGTTTTTTTAATATTTTTTTTCATCGATAAAATTAAGCACAGATTCCCTCATTTCGATATGTGCACATTATAAAGACTCACACTGTATGTATATAAATATTTGTAATCAAGTTCTCGAAAAGGGCTCTAACGATTTCGATGACAGGTGTAATAAGGGGATTTACGTGGGCAAAAAATCGGTCTAGCTAGGTCTAACATTTGGGAAAATTTGTTTGCTTCCTATTTTCACTTTAGTAGAGCTCGGTCACCCAAAGTTTAGAACAAGATGGCTATTTTAGAATAATTACATGGCAGCATGGAATTAGTAAGTACCTACTAACATGGCAGCATAGGATTACTATGTACTATCATGGCAGCATGGAATTAGTCTGTCTTACTATACATAGAATTAGTATATGAACTTTCCTATACTATAAAATGAGCATTCTCTATGTTTACAAGAGCGCCAGTCGCCCAAGTACTAAATAATAACTTTTTAATTTACAGACTGTGCTTCACATTTTTACGATATTTTTATGGCTAATAAAGAACACTGTGTTAATATTTATGCATAGTATTCATTGTGAAAAGTTCTATACCACTGTTGAAGAAGCTGAGACGACGTGTACACAGCTAATGATGAAAAGACACTGTCCTGGTAAGAACTTTATGTTCAAAGTTAATATACTCAAACAATATCAACACCTTCAGCGCCATGTGTATCTTTTTGTCACACAGTGTCTAGAATATTGTGCATCCAAAAGTATATGTATACATCTTTCTGCTTGGTAAAAGCGTTGTGTATCTATTAGGCACACGTTCTCTGTTATTATAATGGACAACCTCTATTAGAGGCAGAGGAAAACACTTTTCTGGGAGTTGCATTGGACGGCTACTTCTCCCGGAAACCACACGTAGAAAAAGTATGCAACAAATTAAAAAAAAATCGTTTATGTTCTCTACACACTGCGAAAGACCTGTTGTCACCTTATTTTCGTAAACAATTATGCCTAATTTGTTTCATTTTGAAAGTTCAACAACATTCATTGCGTTATTTACGTTGTAGAGCAGATTTTTTTTCCAACTTATGAAGGAATGGATAAGCGATCTGTTTCAAATCGAAGCAGATAGTGATTGTGTTGTATTGCGCAATTAGGGTGTTCTGGTCGCAGAATACGATGTTGACTGCGTATCACGGCTACGTTGTATCGATGCTACAATACGGCCTTATACTATGGGGTAACTCAACAGACGCAGATAAAGCCTTTATGGTACAAAAAAAATCATTCCAACTATTTGTGGCATTCCACCATGGGAATCTTGTAAACCATTGTTTCTAAGATTAAAAGACCTGACATTTTCCAGTATGTATATTTTAGAATGTGCAAAATTTGTGCGACGGCACTTTGACCTATTTGAAAAGGCCCTCTAAAAGTAAGAAATCCAGATATAATAGTTCTTCCTAGGGCTCCAAGGACATCTCTGTATAAAAATAACTGTTATTATAAAATATATGTTACCTAATCATTTATTTTTATAAAGTTAAAATAATGGCTACTGAAAAAAACGATTGAATTCTATATATGAATTTATAAATAATGTTAATAATCTATTTTAAATTAGTGTTACAATAATATTAACAATTAATATATTGTAAAATTAATTAATAATAGAAATGAGACATGACATGAAATAGACATGAATATTATACTCTAGCATTGAATACATTGTAATGTTTTACATGTCAAATATCTGACTTAGTATTAGAAACTTATTACTGACTATAAGACCAACACTGTACTAATACTTATTGCAAATAAATTATTATACATTTATTATGCAGAAATAAAAGCCCGGTCCTATCAAAAATTTGTCAAAATTTTTAACAACGTCTACCTAAGGACTGAGGGTGTTTAATCTTAATTTAATTTATTTCTTTACAGAAAGTCAAAAACAACTTTGCAAGTGTGTTTCGTTGACAAATAAAACGTTTAGTAAGATGACCGCGTGTGGCCTGTTCTCAATAAATGCTACACTGCCAATATTTTTCACACAAATATGCACTCATTATGTTATTGTTCTGCTACAATTCAATTTTCTGTAAATTAAATATTTTCTTGTATAAACTTGATTTTTAATGACTTTTTTGGTGTCCTGGTCTTCCTCAGTAGCCGTATGTATATCTATCCTTGTAAAGAAAATACTCCGATTGCAATTTTGGGTACTTTTAGCTGGTAATTTAAATAAAATGCTTGTCTTTTGTCGTAACGATGTAATCAATGTCTTTCAAAAGTTTGAATAATGCCGCTAATAAAATATAAAGCACAAAAGGAGATGGAAACGATTACATACACCCTTAGGCCTGAATGTAACGAGATGAAAATCATGTGAATTTATAGATTTAAACATATATTAGTGTCTTGCAGTGACTAGTTGCTATCCCACAATTCACACAGTGATCCATAGTTTCAACAATATCCAATCCACAAAGCGGCGGTGAAATCCAAAATAACAATTCTAAGTCAATCGTGTGAGCGATCTTACAAGGTAGGCAGGGTCAAATTCCGTAAACGGTAAGTATGTAGGACCTTTCACCATAAAGTACGGATATTTAGGGATTATGGTGGTAGTTTTGTTTTCATTGAAAATTGGTGCTGAATACATTTTGAAATTACTATACCTATTTTATCTATTAATGGGATTTCCAAAATGAATGTTATTTGGTTTCCTTTTAAATTTATGCTTTGACAGACATTGTTCATTCTAGCATTAATAACATTTTTCTGTAACAGGGTAAATTAGGCTTTCAGTTTCAGAAATATTGCTTAACAGTGCTAAGAGTTCATATGGCTCAACAATGGTTTGATATACAACAGACACTTTTGTAAATGATAATGCATTTTCAATCTCATTTAAAACAGTATAAATTGACCTAAAATTACTTATAAACATATCAAACATACTTAAAACATATATAGAGTACATAGAATTATTTTCTTTAGTACCTCATGCTTTATCTTCTCCTATATCTTTCTATGCGTTTCATATTATGTTCATCCATAATTTGAATATTTTCCTTACCAGATGCTGATTTGTTAATAACAGAGTCAAGCATTTCTGAAATTATGGTTATTTTCTTATCCACGTGTGTTTGACCAATTTTGTGTCAAATCGTATGCGTAATCAAGTTGTGCTATTTGAACATCGTACTTAATCGCATCTTCGTGGTCTAGATTACCGGTAAGTATTTTAATAATTGAGCCAAGAGGATCAATAAGTTCGCGTTTAAAACGTTTTGATGGAATAAGCTGCCTGAATTTTCTGACTGTCGAATCGCGTAAGTAATCTGTGATTTCATATTTTGAAATTCATCTGCGTAGGGCTTATGAATAAATAATTTAGATTTGTCGTCTTAAAATCTAATATCTTAACCACGGTCCACTTATCTTTCTCTATCACCACCTACGCCTGTCTTTGCTCAACAAGTAATAGGTTATTTCTAATCTCTTGAAGTAGAAAGCCTTGGATCTTGACCGTCAGTTTCAAGATCACGATGATCAGCCACAACCTGTGAAGGACCTTTAACGTTCCTTAGAGGCCCTTTAGTTTGTATTTTACCTATCTGTACTGGTACTCCGTTCCTATTGGTTTTTCCTGTTACTTTTGCTTTGTGATATCTAGGTTTATCTTTAATTTTTCTTATGATAATGTCCTTTACGAATATATTATCTTCTTCTTGTAAACTTAACTTAATTTCAACACCTTTTTCTTGTCTGACCTTTTGTTTAGTGCTATGAATCTATTCGTCTAGGTTACAGATATTTTTTTCATCATCTTTAACTATCTTTTGTGTATTCGTCCTTTCTAAGTCTACATCAAATATTTTATTAGTCAGTTTCCAAATTCCACTTTAAAAGTTGTTGATCCAGTAATGGAGTGTATTGTATGATTGTATGCCATTATGGAATAAATCCTAACAGAAGCGGCGTTCGTACATTTATTTACGTTCATATTTTTCAAGCCTACTATAGTGGAGTGAAATCACTCTATGATGCCAGTAGAGTTAGGATTATTTGGTGTTTTTATGTGAAGTTCTATTTTGTATACAGACAAAAGTTCGCGTATAAGTTCATTGTTAAATTCCGTGCCAAGTCCAAAAGGGAGATCGTGGCCCCCTGCAACTTGGCAACTGAAGGAACACGGGTGGGTTTTAATCAGTAAGAGTCTGACACGCTTTCCCGCTCCGTCCAGAGCAGGAGAAGTTATTTGGCCGTCAGAGCCATCTACAACCTCCGCAGACGCGAGTCTCTAAGGGAACTGTTTAAGAAAATTAACATCATGACGGTACCTTGTCAGTATATATATGAGAACATTATGTATGTTCGAAAAAATCTCCATCTTTTTAGTAAGATAAGCGACAGGCATAATTTTAACACTAGAAATAGGAACAAATTAGATCAACCACGTTTTAGATTGTCTAAAGTACACACTTCTTTTATGGGGTACTGTGTAAAATGTTATAATAAAATACCACTCGATATTCTTCAACTAAATGAGAAGAAATTTAAAACATGCATTAAACGCACACTATGTAGACAAGCATATTATAAGTTAGATGATTATATCGTAGATAAAAATGCCTGGCTTAATGCTGGTCCTGCTCCACAGCCGCTTGGGCTCACTAGTTAAAATTTTAATATTTGGAAGAGTTGCTACCCCTTTTAAAAAAAAAATATATTTTGACTTTAGGAACTTAATGTTCATTTTTGTTTTACCAACTTAATTGTTGAATGCTCCAATTAAGTAATGATTTTCTTTCTTTTTGGTGGTTAAATTCTTTTATTTTTTTAGATACATTGCAAACTATAGTTTTGTATAATTTAGAAGCATTTTTATTTTTGTAAATGTGAGACCATGGAGCCGTTTATTAACTTATTAAGATGTATGTTGACTTGAAATAGCATGGCAGTTGAGAATATGTCATGCTCACTTAAATGTCTCGCTGATGGTGGCGAGTGTGTTGGATCATTCGGTTCCCTACAAAATGGTTGAGCTGGATGGTGCTGATCCACGCGTCATGTTCGTGAACGGGCGCCGTCAGTTGAAACTGGTCATCTCTTATCTGCCAGGGCTTATTTTTAATCTTATATTTTCAATTGCTTTTGATTATTTTTTGTACATTGTTCTCAAATATAGAAGCAACAAGAATGATGTACCCAGGATTTTGTAATATCTATATTTAAAAGAGTGTCCTTGGAGTTTCTTGCCCGTTCTTCTCCATAGAGATCTACGTTTTGGAATGGGCAATTAGCTTCAACTTTCTGACTAACTGACCGACTCTTTGACAATTCAAAAGTGCCTGTAAATGGTTTAATTGAAATGAATACTTTGAGTTTGAGTTTGAGTTTGATAATTTTTCACAAAAAAAGGGTCACAGGATATTTTCCTGGGAACACCGTAAATTAAAAATACTTTAGTAAGGCTCATGCTACTTCAGTCGTTTGCCTACTTGCAATTTCAATAGCCTGTCCTAATTTGCTGAATGCGTCGAAGTACTAGCGTTAGGTAATATTTATTCTGTAAATTAAATAAGTCAATGAATATTTCTTGGAAAGGGGCATCATGTGTTTGAGTTAATTGTAACATTGGTTTTATGGGCTTTCTATCGTATTTCATTTGCTTGCAAGGTTTTCCAAATAATAGTTTCTACAAATTCTAACCATTGTTTCTTGAATTCCTCTATGGCGTGTTTTTCCTTCGTGATGCTTTAATATGTATAACAAACTTTAGTTCTTTTTCATCTTCTATGTGTACTTAAATATCTATTACTCTATCTGTACACTCAAAAAACTCTACTGAATCTTTCTTAAAAAAATCTATAATAACTTTAGTAAAGAGCCGTCTATGTATGTGGTTATCAAAGTAAATAAAATATTTACGCTTGGATGTGACATATTCTTTTAAAAATTTGCTTAATTAATTCTTCATTATGGAAGAAATAATTCTAAAACCTTTTGATTCTTTCTAGATAAATTTCTAACTAGTATTTTATTTTGAAACCAGGTAAACACTAATATTTGTTTCCGTCCATCGAATATTTTCATCGCTTAGTTATTTATGTAACTGACTTTGGCAACTTGTTATAAAAGCGGATACTGTTTATGTTATGAATTTAATAATAGCTAAGGAGACCAAATTTTTGAAAGAGTTGAGTGAAAGGAATAGAATGCAAAAAATGTAATATGAGGTTTCCCTGCCCTTGGTTGTGGTGGTAGTTGTGTCTTGCAACTTTTGAGTGTGAGAGCGATTGGCTATTAAATCCCTAAGACGAAACAAATAGATCAAGATATGATCAATGTTTGTTCTGGATTTACTGTGTGCCACTCAAATCTAATCTAAAATAAAATCATAATTATTGAGATTTGTATTCCAGAACGATGTACAAATATGAATTTCGAGTCAAATTCTGAATGACAGAGACAGTTGTCATCACTGTCCATACGCAAATATATGTACCTATAATTTAAATCAAGGTTATTAAATATCATCGAATGGAATTGTTATAGAATGTGAACTTAATAATACCAGCCTTTTATTGTCCCACTGCAGGACAAAGATATAAAGAGAATGCAAATGAGCAATGATCACCACGCTTGCTCAAGGCAAATTAGCGATTTCAGACTTAATAATAATAAGTCTAGGTTTCCTCAGGATGTTTTTCTTCACTGGTGTCATCGTTATCTATTCTATAATAATAATATTATAAAGAGAAAAAAGATTTGATTTTTTGTATGTTTTGTGTTTGTTTGTTTGTAATGAATAAACTCAAAAACTACTGGACCGATTAAAAAAAAAACAACAGTAGAATGCTAGGTTATCAATGAGGAACATAGGCTATAATTTATAAAGATAACACGTGGACGAAGCCCCCGGCGGAAGCTAGTCTAAGATATACATGAGAGGCAAAGACTTAACCACTGGACCATCATGACATGTTTAGAATGTGGACTTCGTAACCAAATAATAAGTTCATTCATTTTTGATGCTTTTGATCGATAGACATACATTCTATTACTTAATGTACCTTTCAATTATTTTAATACAAATAATTTATAAGTAAATAAAGGACCATAAATTGTTATATTATTATCAGTTCATGTTTAGAAAAGCAACTGAAAACATGTTCATAGTCATGACGGACAAAACTGATATCAGGAAAAATCGAGAAAAGAATATTTGGAGTAACGTGGTTGACAAAGATGTACAGTCGATGCTATTGTCTTTGAATATGATGCAACACATTATGTTCTGCCCAAAATATCGCATCAAAAACAATTTGATAGATCCAATTGGTCTCATCCATAATTTTGTGTCGTTGATCGGAACTGCTATATTCATTTATGCATTTTTTTTATCGCCTTTACATTCTGTATGTTCTAAAAGATTGGAAAGATTATGCTTTTGTACAGTATGTGATCTCTTTGTTTGATTGCGGCTACTTCAGTCTCGGACTTGCCATGAACTTTATCAACGGCGTTCTGGAAACGAAAAGATACATTTCATTCGTCTTGGTTTTTCAAAACATTAACAGATTCCTTAATGATAGAAAAAGATCCACGCGCTTTACGTTTTGGAACTGGTTCAGTATTATTATGGCTGGTAGTTTCTTTTTCGTACTTTTCATCAGTTGCAGTTTAAAACTAGGTTTGCCTTACTTCTACATTTTGAGTTGTTATTCTTTGGTTAGTTTTGATTTCAATTACGTTTATGCCATTCGACTCCTGAAACTTTTGGAAGATAAAGTCATTTTATGGAATACTCGTGCATTGAATTCGCAAGGAATTGAAGATGCGATTGAAATCAAACGAATGTTTGATGCTTATATAAATATTTTCGAATGTTATGAAATCTACAAAGTGTGTTTTCAAAAAATAGTAAGTAAAGCAAAATTTATAGTATGTGGTTGTGTTGCGTTATTTAATAAACGATTGTGTACAATGCATAATTTAGATGCTCAATTTAAATCATATCCGTTCCGTTTTTTAATAAGATTCCTTTTAGGGCTTTTCATAATAAGGTAACCTCATATAGAACTTTTAAAACCTACTTTTTTTACACACGTATTTACATACATTGCATGAAAACAATCAGTGTACGCCTCAGCAAACATAGTCGACGCACTACAAAAACGAGGTATCCCAAACAACACCCTAAACGCTTTGTTATATTGTACACGCAGAGTCCCGTACACTCGCTGCGTGTAGTTGACCCATAGATCGCACGTGTAGAAGGATTGACAATACGCTTTAAAAAGCGTCAGCTTAACTTGCTTACTACAACGTGAAAATCTACGGGCCAACATGTTGCAACGCCCACACATAGCCCTCCGCTCCCTCTTAACATCGAGGTCATCGTTCAATTTGTCTGTGACCCAGCGCCCCAAGTATTTAAATACCACACGCATCACGTATTTCCAGCATCTAAATACCACACATTAAATTTTGAATTTAGTTTCTGGATAATTGGATAAATAGCCAAGCTGAAAATGACTGGCCAGAGAGGGTTCCTTGTTAGCATCCTACTGCAGATTCTAAAACATTGTCCTTCTATGATAATTTGGACGGGTACCTGTAACACTGCCACATAAAACAATACATTTCAGGTAGCTCCTTTTTGACTTCAGCCAACAAAGTGTTTCTGTTAACAGAATTAAAGGCGTTCTTAACGTAGACCTTGAGGATAACCTCACCTTTGTTGGAGTTCAAAAAGGTGGAAAGGGCATGTACCCGTACTACCGTACATACCCTCTCCACCTTTTTGAACACACCTTTTTGCCGTACACCGGTACGGTCCCCTCTCGAGCCGAAACCAAGCTGCAGGGGCTGAAACTTAGCTGTAAGTTGCTCGCTATATAGCTTACACCATATTTTGGCTGCCGTACACCTATAGGTGCACCCTACGGCGATGGGACGAATGCCGCCGTCTTTCTTGCGTAGGGCAGATAAGTTGACCCCGTATAAGATAAGATAAGATAAGATAATATATAAGATATTTTTATTTGTATAAAACATGGTATACAAGGTGTTATTAAAAATATTAGATCGAACATGTTTTGCTTAAAACTAAAGCATGCAAACTTAGGTACTTACTAAAAATACATTGAAATATATTGCATTGAAATTCATTTGAAAAATCATTAATACTATAGAAATTATTATTATTGAGCCATTTGTGTAATTGGATTTAAAATAGTTTACAATTTAATGTTTTAAACATATTTGGTAATTTATTATATAGACGTACACACATAGCCAGAGAGTTTTTATTATATTTCGCTAATCTAGGCAGCACATCCAGCACAAGTCCGTATTGGTCACACCGACTTCGAGAACTTATTTCCTCTTCTGTTTTAAATAGTTCTTTGTGTTTTCGATCAAACATGCATGCTTCATATATATATCATGAAGGTAACGGCAGCAAACCAAGCTCCTTAAATATTGCTTGACATGATTTGTCAGATGGAATCTCGTATAGAGCTCGTAAACACTTCTTTTGGGCGACAAATGCTCTATTGTGGTCAGTACTATTTCCCCACATAATTAGTTCATACCGTAGTGAGGACTCAACATATGTGCGGTATGACATCACAGCCGTTTTTATATTAGTGACTTTTTTGTTTGTCTCAAAGCATAGACAAAGATAAAACATCGACGACGGCCTCGTTCACACCGCCAGTGAGTGTGAGGTTAATCAGGGCCGCAAGCTCCTTCAAAAGCGACTCACCAGCGCGCAGCGTCCCCGGTGCCTGAACTCAATAGACCTTTAGATGTAGTAGAGTCAGGCCGTCGAGGCCGCCGGTGGAACCGCTACAGAAGGAGCTCACGGCTGCAATCAACTGAGGGGCCGAACCGTTTAGGAAGGTTGAATTTAGGTCGGGAGGGTCGGGAGGATCGGGAAAGGTCAAACTATCTGGTGCAGGGTGTTTACTCTCTAGGGCTGTTAGCGTTTCTGGAGAGTAAGGTGCCACCACATCGCTGCTGAACAGTATCCTGGCTGCTCCTATGATGTCATCGTCACTTAGTTTGAATTCCATATGTGTGCATAAACCTTTTTGTGATTGGTTATTGAATGTAAGTAATTTTGAATCTAAAATTAGGGTCGAATTGTTACAATTTTCTTTAATTTGGCTCATTGCGGTTTTTTTAGTTGCCAAAGTTTTTGGACATGCAGAATCCCATATGGGAATGTAAGTAATTGCTCCCAGGCATTTTGTGAGTTCTCCTGGGTCGCAAGATGGAGATATTGTACAACAGTTAAGTTTAGTGCAACAAACCGTCTCGCGCCCCGGGAACTCTCTTTAACACTGGGGTAGAATTTTTTATTTTGCAAGCGTTTTCCACAAGACTTGTTCTGGAGGTGTTGATGTTAGGGATGTGGTTGGGGTGTTTTGTGGATCATACCATCGTGTATCCTCAGCCCCCGTTCGCCTTTAAAAAGCGAGCCTGTGAGCAATGTGGACATCTCACCAGCTGGACATCAAGCGATGTGGCAGGTTGACTGGTACAGGTCCCAGCGTCGCTACAGCCGGCATTGAACATATAAAAACACTTAAACTTACCTAAAAATATTAAAATAAATAAATACACTATTTAGAAAAAATTACTAAAACTCACTTTCCCAATATTTACAAAATGTCGTGTTATGTGAAATTGTCATTATTGTATTTTTTTTTTGACTACTACGGCGCAGCCGTGCTCTAACCCTGGGGCACTGCGTATACAGGGTGCAGCCTTGGCACCCGTTGCCTTGGCTGCAGGCGTCGCATCTTAGTCATTGTCTTGATGATTTTATAGAAGCCTTAACTTTTTTAAGACACGTCCAACTAAAAGACTACTGCTAAAAGTTTTGCCATCATTATTTTACAGTCACTTTTTTTTACGGATTCTTTGGCGTGAAATGCGACGTAAGAAATACATATAAATTTTAAAAATAGCTTCAGAAATTCTGGAGTACATCTAGTGGAGTGTCGATAGTGCTTTACATTTAATGCACTGAATATCTTAAACTTTAATATGGTAGCAGAAGCGTGAGATTATTGAATAACGACAGAAGTATTATACTCTGAGAAAGAACTTTTTCTTTCTATTCAATTAATCATATCCGTTCCTACAGAAAAGTAAACTTGAAAGTACATTTTGTTTTCATAAATCCTATACTATTAAACGAGCAATATTTGTATAAATTTATATATATTTGTAATCACGTTCTCGGAAACGGCTCCGACGATTTCGATGAAAGTCGCAATATAGGGGTTTACGGGGGCTAAAAATCGATCTAGCTATGTCTCTATCTGGGACATTTAGTTTTCTCTCTATTTTTACCGCATAATTTAGAACAAGATTAACAAGACCTTAGAATAATAAAATGGCAACTTGGAATTAGTATGAACTTTCCTATTCTATTAAATGAGCATTCTCTTTTCTTCCCCAGAGCAGAGCTTGGTCGCCCAGGAAATTAGTAAACAAAAAAAAAAACTCTTTTAGAGTTTATAATTTTTATTTATATCAATTTAATGCTTTATCAATTTCAGATACTTTACTACACTGTAGAAGTGTTCATTCACTTTTTAGTTTATTTTCAAGTAGTACTTGAAATTATAAAAAGTGGGATGAAAAAAAATGATTTTGTAAGTATTTAAAGAATTCAGTTGTGGTTGTCTAATGCTCTGATTTTCTGAAAAATGCTGGTCCACTTCTTCTTTTGAGCCGGCACGAGTTACAAAGTTATTGGTAACTCTTGCTTTTTTTTACACGACTTTCCAAAAATAAATATAAATATAAAATTCTTTATTGGCATAAAAAATGTGTACAAACAAAACTGTGTGAAACTCTGACTCCTGGGCCAGGTAAAAACACCTGTGTTACAGGGGCCAGTGTCTTTTTCCAATCAGTAAGTTCTGGATTTATGCAATAACATCATTTGAATTTACTAGAGAAACAAAAAAAACATAATTTAAATAGCAAAATAGTAGTTACATTCTCTATTAAAATAGTTATTAAATTTAGTATTAAAATAGTTATTAAATACATGATTAAAAAAGAGAAGTAAAAATTATGATAACAATTATTGATTTTCGTTCTACATTTATGTGAGTGTGAAGTATAAAGAGTGTGTGTGTGTTTAATGTGTTGTTGTGTGGTGAAGGTCAAATTCAAATTCAAATTCAAATTTCTTTATTGCGAACTAAGTGTAGGTATACAAAGATGTTATAATAGGTAGGTTCTTAGAACTTAGTTGCCTGTTCAGGCATTGCAATTTACACAGCTTTCCAAAAAAAAAATCCGTTAATAAACAGTTTACATTATATTATATTAATACCATTATTCATATATTTATCATTTTTATTATTATAATATTATATTCATTATATAAGTCATGCATTAATCATTACATTATATAAATTATACATTTATCACACTACATTAGATATTACATACAGTATTAAAAATATTTAGGATACATTGATAATTTTAAAAATAATGTCGTAACACAGTAAATTATTTTTCCTCAAGAAATTCATTTATCGAGTAGTATGCCTTTTTAATGAGGTAGTCTTTCAGCTTCCTCTTAAAACCAACTAACGAATGCATGTTCCTAATGTCTTGGGGTAACCTATTATATATTTTTACACCCATACAAAAATGCTATTGCTAAACACTGCAGTGTGAGATGCTTTATTTCGCAGTGTCTTTTTAAGTCTACTGCTTATTAATGTGTCATAGCTACTGATGTTTGATCGTACTAGTATTGCGGCCTCGTAGATATATAGAGCCGGGAGGGTTAATATTTTGAGGTTAATGAAATAAGGTTTACATGAATCCGTTTGGTGTATCCCAGATATTGATCGAATACACTTCTTTTGTGCCTTGAACGCAGTTTCTTTATCAGTTGAGTATCCCCAGTATAGTATCCCGTATGATATAGTAAATCCCACATAGGCATGATATGCACTTAGTAGTGTAATTTGGTTTGACACTTTTTTAAGCATATAGAGAGCGTAAGAGAATTGGTTTAGTTTGGTACATACACTATTTACATGTGTTTTCCATGACATATTAGAATCTATGTGGATCCCTAGAAATTTTGTACTTGTAACCTCAGATACAGTTGTACTATTATGTTCAATAGATAATGGAGTAGATTTTGTATTTTTATTTTTGAAATTCATGTAATGGGTTTTTGTAAGATTTATTTTTAAGTTATTTAATGTAAGCCAATTTATTAATTTAGATAGGGAATCATTAATTTCTAATTCATGATTTTTATTTTTGTTATTTGTGAAAAGAGCCGTACTGTCATCTGCAAATAAAACTATAGGGTGACGAATAGCATTTGGTAAATCATTTATATAAATGAGGAATAGTAGTGGTCCCAGTATTGATCCTTGAGGTACACCGTATTTTATCAATCTTTGGCTCGATGTATATTTCGTTTCTGTTTTTGTGGAGGGACATAATTGTGCTATTTCAGTGAACTGCATTCTATTACTGAGATATGATTTGATTATTTCTAGTGCTTTTCCACGAACTCCGTATATTTCTAATTTATGTAGCAGTAGTCCATGGTCAACATAATCAAAAGCTTTGGTCATGTCCATGTACAATGCTGTAACTTGATTTTTTTTATCTAGTTCCGTTATGATTTTATGTAAAAACTGATGCATTGCTGTATTAATCGATTTACCTTTTCTGAATCCAGCTTGATTTTCTATTATTATTTTATTTTTTTCGAAATATTCACTAAGATTATTATAAAGCACTCTTTCAAATATTTTAGCCATTATTGGAATGAGAGCTATAGGTCTATAGCATCGTACATCCTCCTTGTTATCTTTTTTGAATATTGGTGTAACCACGGTAGTTTTCAAATATGTCGGGAAAATTCCTTCTTCAAGACACTGATTTATTATGTAGGTGATGACTGGAGCAATTTCGTACACTACACGTTTTATTATTTTTGTGGAAATTCCATCCCAACCTATACTGTTAGTGTTTTTTAAAGTCATGATTATTTTAACAATATCATAGGGGGTAACTGGTGTTAAGAAACAGGAGTTTGGTTTGTTATAGGTTAGAATCTTAGCGTAATTTATTGTATTATTCGATAATTTTGAGATGTCATCAATAAAAAAGTTGTTGAATGCTTGTGCTATAGAAACAGGGTCAGTTATAGTTTGGTTATTACATTTTATTAGATTAATTTTTTCAGGCGGGTCATTATTTTTGTATTTATTGATTATTTGCCACATTGCTCTAGACTTATTTGTAGCTGTTTGGATATGATAGTTGTTTTGCGACCTTTGGGTGGGTTTTATGATTCTTTTAAACCTTTTTGTATAATTTTTAAAATCACTCTTATCTCTGTTCTTACCTGATAGTCGATATATTTTAAGTAGCGTTCTTTTACGGAGGGAACATATTTTTAGTCCTTTACTGATCCATTTAGTATTTCGTATGATTGGGACTTTAATTTTTATGTTTGGAAAACAAAGGTCATAAAAAAGTTTAAATAGTTTATGAAATTCTTCATAAGCAGCATTAGAGTCATTATTTTCATAGCAAACACTGTAAGTAAGGGCTTTTAAACATTTAGTAAATTTTTCAATATTTTCGTTGCTATAGTCTCTTTTAATTTTGTACCAGTGTGTTACTGAATAAGTTTTCCTAACAGGACATGACAGTATTTGAGCCGTATGATCAGACAGTGCTAGTTCTAGGACACATTGTTTACAGCCTCTTATATTATAAGCAATGTTATCAATGCACGTTTTGCTTTGCAAACGGGTTGGGCCATTTATTGCTAGTTTCAAGTTAAAGCTCAATAATAAGTCTTCAAACTCTCTCGAAACAGGACTGTCTTTTAGTCGATCAATATTATAATCACCACATATAACCATTTTCTTACCTTTGGTGCATAATTTTGTAAGCATAGCCGTTAAACGGTAAAAAAATTTTTGAATACAGTCCCTTTTTGTCTTTGGAGGCCTATATACACATATAATAATCAATTTATGCTCCGACAATTCGATAGCCGAACACTCTATGAGGTTGGATACGCTAGCAAGCTCTGCTTCTTGTAGAATCTTATATTTATGATTATTTCGTACTAGGATACATGAACCTCCATTTCTATTTGTTCTTGAAAACATTGCCGCTAAAGTATAATTGGGAATTTGGAGATATTTAGTATCCTCTGTTTTCATATTATGCTCGGTTATACACACCACATCAATTAAGCTATTGTTACCGTTAATATTATTTAAACTTAAAGTAAGTTCATCAGCTTTGAGTAGTAAACCATTAATATTCTGATGAAGTATATGTATTCTATCATAGACGAAAAAAATTATTACCATCACACTTTACATCTACCATAAGATTCAATGTATCATCCACAACATCAGATTCTATTATTTGTTTAATTGAACAATCTACATTGATTTTGCTTAAGTCTAGGATTAGGGTCTTGCAAATCGTTTACAATAATATTCAAGCCTTTATTATTTAAGCTTCCATACGTTTGGTTATAAGTTTCATAAGAGTATGGAAGATTCATGTTAGTATCCAAAATATACGCATACTTATACGTCTCAACATCTAAATAGATTAAGTTATTAAAGGTGTCGATTCTACTATTAAACATTAAATGTTTGTTTACCATATACTTAAAAGTCGGCAGACATACTATAAAGTTCGTGTGGGTTAAGGTTTGTAGTTTTTCGCGTATACAAGTAACTAATTCTATATAGTTATACGTCCTTCTGAAATCCTCTTCTCCGACATAAATAACACAGTAGTCGGAGTAAGTGAAGTTTTGTACTTTCTTATCTAGATTATCTAATAGTTGCTTTAATCCACAGTTTGGCATACGATAGTGACACATATTAAAATTACATAAACTTGTTCTTTGAGTGATTGTGTATAATCGATTTGTTGTTTCGCCACTCAAAATACATATATTATTCTTTACAACTGACAACGATGGGTTATTTTTATTAATTTTCCTGCTTGGTGTTGTATTATTTTGGGAGTTTTCAGTAGGGTTTTCAGAAGTAGATGGGCAACTACCAGGGATTTCTGTACTTCTCTTCGTTTACAGGTCTTCTTGTTCATAGGACTAATTTTATTAGTGTTTGGTGTTTGTAGCTTTTCCTTTATAGGGCTACTGGCGACCATTTTATATATCTCTTTTTTCTTTAATAAATCGGCGTTCGTGTGCTTCAGGACGCTAATTTCCCTAGATAGTAAATCTATTTCCTGATGGGCGCTTTTTAATAGAGACCTAAGGTTCTCAACCTCTAATTTAAGGGTATCTAACTGCTTATCCTCCTCTTCTTCTGACATTTCCGGCATACTATTTTTAGTCTCATCCAATGTTTGAAAGATAATTTCACTGGAGTCATTAATATTTGGTTCCGATATAGTACGTGTGCGGCGGAATGTTATATTTTGTAGGAAGTCCATGTTGATATTATAAATGTAAACTATTAAATTTAAACTATTACAAAAAGACACATAGGGCTCCCGTCGGATTCGAACGTACAGACGCTCGGTGCGAAACTAAGTATGTTGGGTCTTATTGTGTTAGACCACTCGTACAGATATAAAAGCATTCAATTGTAAGGTCTTATGGCGTTTTACCTATTTAACTCCTTATTTTTATAATAGATGTCGTTGTTTACTCTCTTGTATGCCAATTTGTTATTGATCGGTAACACTGTGTAAACAAAACGTCTGGTTGGTTTAGGAGATTTTAGATAGATGGCGTTGTTCCTCTGTTTTCTACAAGTTTTCTACAAGTCACGTAGGTGTAATATTTGAATAAAAAACGATTTTTCGCTGGTTACAATTTTCGTTTAGTCACTGTTTAATCACTTCTGTCAAGAAATTGTTAATGGGTATGATTGTTTTGTAGGTTTTATACAACAATTTGGATGTTTAAAACTGATATAACATAAAACACTGAATTTATTGAGTTTTAGTCACTGATTATGAATTTGAGAATCACTGTTTATATAGTCATTCGGTGTCTTAAATCAATGATAACACTGTCACTGCTAGTTTACAAGTTTAACTTCAGGTTTATGTATATTACACTGTTTGAATACTGGGTTTACTATTTTTAATAATTATTTAATTACGAGCACAGTCACATCTAATGTTTACTTGTCAGCGCCATCTGGTGCTTTTGATGTGTGATTTTGTTGAACTTAATTATATACATACTTATATTAATGTGGATTCAGTTTCAAAAAAGGCGTATTATGTTTTAAGGGTTTATGTATGTGTGTGTGTGTATTAAGTGTTATTTTTTTAAGTTCCTATTTCTTGTGTGAGTTCTAAGAAAATACTTTTTCATTCTTCTTCTTTTTTAACCCCTGAAGTAAAAAGAGGGTACTGAAAATGAAAAATAATTTATTATTTTAACAAGTGAATACCAGGACAACTACTGATTGGGGCCTTTTTTAAACAAATAAGCCTGTGTTAGGAGGCTTTGCTCTTCCAAAATTATTATCTTACTAATGTACAATTTTATTTTTTTTATTTTGTGCAAATGTACGAAATAATAATTAAAAATAGAATTAAAACTTAAGAAGCAGCATGCTGCAGGCATGCGTGTGTGAGTGAGTGAGAGTGTGGATTCTTGCATAATTATACTTATGGAATGTTTATGCTTTTGTCATTACACGGGGATTCATAGAACTGTCAAGTTCATTGAATTCGCGGGCTGTGTGTGATGCGGCTACTTTTTATGGGTTTTTATATTGTGGCTGTATCTAACAAGTTTATTTTGGGTACAGGAAATTGCAGTTATCACGTCATTAGCCGTATATTTTTGGTGGATGAAGAATGTGACGATGCAAGTAATATTATGTCAGTGTTGTGAGAAATTCTACAGGGCTGTGGAAGGGGTCCAAGATTGCTGCGCTAATATTTTGAACTCAAACTGTACAGGTATTCTTTTATATAACTGGCTTTTGCCAGCAGCTTCGCCCAAGTGAGGGACGACAATTATCCCGGTGAAACTATGATTCAGGTCGTTGTCTGTGTGCAAAATTTCATCGAAATCCGATCAGCCCTTAAGGCGTGAAAAGGCAACAGACGGACAGACAGACAGTTTCTTTCACCTTATAATATTTAAATAAGTATGAATAGATTTACATGGCAAGGACAATACCAATTTCTAATTTCTGCTCGAACAGTTTTTCTCATTCAAAATGAACTCAATCGATACAAGAATAGAGTTCAAGATAGCGTGCATAAAATGATTCCATGTGGCGTGTGGCATTGTTGCGCATATTTTTACTCAAGTCTTGTAAGCAAAGAACATAATTATGCTCGAGCACTAATGGCATAGTTAAACGAATTTTATCTCTCGATCTCTATTTAAAAAGATTGATACATCTATGAAAATAATTATGCATTAATTATGCCGTTTTCTCAGGTGAAGAGAAGAGGCTGTTCAAGAATGTACAGCGATTACATCGAGCATCATTCAGCAAGATACGTGCATGTGGCCTGTTCTATGTAGACGCTGCCTTGCTGTTAAACCTCTTGGGTCTTCTCACTAATTATATCGTTGTGCTCCTCTCATATGCGTTTTTGTAATCATGCTCATAACTTTGTGCCATTAAATATTCTTGGGAAAAATGGTTTTTATTTTGTTTAAAAACCTTTAATGAAACATTTCCAGTTATATTGTCTCGACCGTTATTTATGGAATTCGATTAGTGATCTTCAGATAAAAATAGGGATTGATTGTCAAATCCTTTTATAAAATCTATTTTCAACATTGCCGTAATTATTATAAAGGAATAAATTTAAATTACCATAAGGTAGACCATTGTATGGTAATTATGTATTTTAAACACCCCTGTCTTTTCTAGCGGGAGTCTTCAGTCCACAAAACGTTATCAAAAGTTGTGGATCGTCGCATATTCTTTGTAACATTGTTTGGCAAAAGCGGCTGATGGGCTTGGACGCGTAAGATGATACGCATAGTATCCTACTTCTTACAGGGTACGTTGGACAGAAGTCTTTGGATTCCTGTACTTCTATTAAAGGCTCTTGTACTTGTAGCAGGATTTCTTTGGTCATTTTCGACGACTATCTCCCTTCGGGCCGAATTTCAAAAAAAATCTGTATCATTTATTAAACCATTGGGTGAAAATGCGGAGTAGCTTTCAACATTCAGGTGATTTTAATATTTCTATTTTGCCTTCCACAAGAGTCACTTCATTTATTTATTTATACTTAGCTAGCTTTTGTCCACAGCATCGCACGCGTTAAGGTCGGAAAATATCCTACAGGAACTAACTACCGGGATTCAGAGTACTTATCATATGTCCTTAGTGATCCTAACCCAGGTCACGGCCTATCCGTATGTCATTCTCCTAAATCTGTTCAGCCGTTACGGCATGAAAAGGTAACAAACAGATTAAATCTGTTTTAGGGTTCCATACCTCAAAATGAAAAATAGAAACACTTAAAGGATGACTTCATTATCTTCGAATGACACACAGCCATTTCACTCGTAGACTATTAGCACTATATCAGTGAAAATTAAAGATGAAGGATAAAAAGGGTATTTGGTGCACCGCTAATTAATGGTCTAGTGAAATTGAAAGGATTAAAAAAAAATCAATGCACATAAGCGTTCGATCCCATAATTGAATAGGCTCCCGGAGAATGTTATGACGGCTCCCTCACTGAACTGCTTCAAGAATCGACTGGACAGATTAAACATCTCCAAGCTATTTGATACACACGCATCAGCTAATTAGCTGCTAGTGTGTCTAATCAAATAATAATAACCCCACCGTCGTATCTCTACGTTGACGTCATGGTGGGGCTTGCGCGCTCCTGAACTCTGGGTCTGTGTTGGTAGAGTTTACTTTGCCGAAACAGGTCTAGGGTGAGGAGCCAGACCAAGAGAGATACATAAACCCGCAGGGCAGCAAGTGGCGAGCTGTTGGGCAGTAGCGAACCTACGGACCCTATCTCCCGAGAGAAGTCTTGTTCCTCACCTCTAGCTTGCCTTTATTGGCTGGCTGGAGTGAACACTGACGAGGAACAAAGCTCCCACCTCATTCTTGCCTTTATTGGCCAGCTTGAGTGGAGACTCGCAAGAGCAAACGTGCTCGGAGTAAGGAAGTATTACTATATTGACCGTACTTCCGGGATTGCCCTGATAGCCGTGGAATACCTCTCCACTCCTCTAGCACCTCAGGAAGCGCGGCGAGTGATTCTTCCTCTCCTCTCACTCTTGGTGATCAGATTTCCTCTTTGCTTTCCCACCTCCCCAAGAATCTCAACATAGCCCACATCAATGCCCAGAGTGTTGCTTGCCATTACTCTCATCTTCTGGCTGCCATTAACAGTGCACATATAGATGCTTTGCTGATCTCGGAGTCCTTCCGCAAACCCTCTCTTTTATCTGTTCTCTATGCCCTTTCTGGCTTTGTTCTTATCCTTAATTATAGAACTGGGAAGGGAGTTTGTGGTGTTGCTATCTACTTGCGGACTGATATTCCCTATAAGATTATCGGCACATCATCATCCTCCTACTTGGGTTCAGCGGAGTATCTTTTTCTAGAAATTTCCTTGCATCACGTTAAAATGTTTCTTGAAATTATGTACAGTCCTAACCTTAGTATCGATTATTTTGACTCTTTTGATTCGCTTTTAAATGATTTCTGTCCCTCTTATGATCACGTAGTCTTAATGGATGATTTTAATACTTGTCTTCTTAAAAATGACAGTCGTACTCACAAACTTCAATCTCTCTTATCTTCTTTTAACCTTAGTATTCTGCCTCTTTCTGCTACTCAACATTTCCCTAACTGTACCCCATCTCTTTTGGATCTGATGTTTGTCTCTAATACTAATAATGTATCAGTCCACGGACAACTTACTGCCTTTTTTTCTTACCATGATTTCATCTTTATGTCCTACAGGATTCGCTCTCCCAAGCGTAAGCCGCAATATATTTTCCTTAGGAACTACAGGGGCATTGATCCGGAGGCATTGCTATGTGATGCTGGTAGCATCGACTGGACGGCCGTCTTGGAGAGCTTTTGCATCAACGATATGGTTCGCATTTTCAATAACACAATACTTAACTTATACGATCGTCATACCCCTGTCCGTCGGGTCAAAGTCAAATATGTTCCGGCTCCCTGGCTTACTCCATTAAGGATGCGTTGGCAAATAGGGTCAAAGCCAAAAGGAGCTTAAAACGCTGTCCTTCCGAGCACAACTTTAATGCGTTTAAGGTAATGCGTAATCGCTGCAGTCGTATGTGTAGAGATGCAAAGAGACGCTACTTCCATAATTCTCTCGACAACCGCAACTCTGCAGAAGTCTGGAAGTTTCTAAAAACTATCGGTATTGGTAATATAATATTTCTCACATCCCACCGTTACATTGGATCCGCACGTCAAATCAGCTACTTTAAATAAACTTTCCTGTTTGCTAGTGCCGCAGTGTCCTTTTTTCGAGCTAAGTCCTGTAAGTGCAAGTGAGATCAAAGAATCTATTTGCGCTATCTCCTCCTCTACAATTGGTAATGATAATCTTTGCTTAAGAATAATTTCCCCTATCCCCCCCACAATATGTAACATCTTGACTCACATTTTTAATTGACATTGTTTTCTTGTACTATTCCTGAGGCCTGGAAACAAGCTCATATCATCCCCTTACCCAAAATTCCTAACCCGGTATCACCGACCGATTATCGACACATTTCTATCCTCCCATATCTCTCTAAAGTTCTTGAGCACATTGTTCATCAGCAACTGTCTGCTTTTCTATCTTCTAATGACCTTCTTAGTCCTTTCCAATCAAGTTTTCGACCTAGCCATAGCACAGTAACGGCTCTTTTAAAGGTTACTGATGACATTCACCGGGCTATGGACCACAAATCTCTCACCTTACTTGTACTTCTAGACTTTAGAAGTGCCTTTGACTCTATTGATTTCGATATCCTTCTAGGGATCGTTAAATCTTTCAATTTCTGTGTTTCTACTATTGGTTGGTTCGACTCCTATCTTAAAGACCGCTCGCAGTGGGTTTGTCTCGAAGTTTCTTCTTCTGACTGGTGCTCTCTTACCGCGGGTGTACCTCAGGGTGGCGTTCTCTCTCCTCTTCTCTTTTCTATTTTCTTTAACTCTGTCGCCAGAGTCATCTCTTCCCATTTCCATCTCTATGCCGACGATCTGCAGCTTTACAATAATTTCTTAAGGCAAGATGCGGAAGCCGCCGTGTCTGCCATGAACAGAAACCTGGACTCTATTAGCGAGTGGTCGCGCTCCTTTGGACTGCAAATCAAACCTAAAAAATCCCAGGCCATAATTATCGGCGGCAGGTATATGCGGACTAGGCTCGATGTTGCGTCGCTGTCTCCACTCTATCTGAATGGTGTTCAGATTGATAATATAACAATCGATGGTACTATAATAACACATAACATAACATCACGCCTGTATTCCCTGAAGGGTTAGGCAGAGGTGTACCTATAGTACACCCACATTTTGCCAGTTATGTTTAAGTCCCATATAATAGGGGGCGAGCCTATTGCCATCAACTGGGCACAAATCCAGACTCCGGGCTGCTACTGAGAAATTCCTGATGGAAAAACCCAATAACACCTTGCCCGACCCGGGAATCGAACCCAGGACCTCATACTCAGCAGTAGCGCTTTGCGACCACTAGACCAACGAGGAACTATAATAATCAATTTAAAAACTCGTTTGTATTTAAATACACAAAAGTTACTCTAAGTAAGACGTATGACAAATATTTCCACTCTTGTTCGCGATAAATTGCATCACAACTGTAAACTAATTATTCGAATACCAATTGTATTAAGTTCACATTCTTATTTAATCAACAATATTTAAAAAGCTCAAACATGAACCTTGATTTAAATTGTCTAGTTGCGTTTAGATCAGTAACTGTCTCTGTCATTCTGATTTTTGACTCGATTCATACTTGTACATTGTTCGAGAATACAAGTCTCAATTTTATATGATTTAAGACTGGGTTTAATATAATACAGCTGTTTGTGTTGTTTTGGTATTGATAACCAATCGCGCAGCCACTGCGCTAATCGACTGTATACATACATAACATCATCATCACGCCTTGTTTCCCCGAAGGGTTGGGCAGAGGTGTCCCTGTAGCAGGTTCACCCACATTTCGCCAGTTAAGTTTTAAGTCCCATGTAATAGGGGCGAGCCTATTGCCATCAACCGGGCACAAATCCAGACTCTAGGCTGCTACTAAGAAATTTCAGATAGAAAAACCCAATAACACTTTGCCCGACCTGGGAATCGAACCCAGGACCTCATGCTCAGCAGTAGCGCTTGCGACCACTAGACCAACGAGGCAGTCAAGTTTTAAAATGTTCAACTGTTCAGACACAATAAATAACAAAATAATTCGAACATTATATTCAATTTTACAACAGAAAGATACAAAGTCAAATTAAGCCGCAAAACAACTAAGTATTACAGAAACGCAAACTGCAGCAGCACTATAATGTAAGTGGCGACAAGGTTGCAGAAATGTAACAGTGTCGCCGCGTCAACGACAAAAACTTCACACGCACTGAGCGTTTCAAAATCTTGTTGTATTATACGATGCATATTTTTCCAGACCCTTTTTGATGGCACTGAAATCAAGAAAATTATTGTTGAACTATCATAGTGGTCCGTTTAAGAAATTATGAGTGATATGATACAATATACCAAATGCTAGACCTTCCTTTGAAACATTTGTATAAGAGGCAACAGCCCTACGGATCCTGAGTTCGAACACAACCCGTTACAGTTGTAACGTCAAAGCACTCATATATATTCAAGAAATTCAAAGATGACTCCGTTCTGGAGTGCAAATAAAGTGGTGCTGTTCCTCAAACGATGGGACACTTAATATCGTGTCCTACAAGTCCTGTTGCCTGCATGTTACAGGAACTGACGGACGATATTAATGTCACCAAACTAGTAGCGATATTTTCTGCAGATTCAATTCAAATTGCCATCGAAACTATATTATAATATATATATAATATATGTATATATATATATATATATATAAGCAATATACAGTGCTATTAAAAAAAATACTTAAAGAATTGTTACATACAGTCTTGGGATAATTTCAAAATCAAATTAGTATGAGCTCTTTTGATTTCTCTGTAAAATCCTTCGCAAGCAATACACAATTGCGTTTCCACGAAGAATGCCTTGGATAACAGCAACACCATACCAACGGCATGGCTTATAATCAAATTTTCTTCCCCCTAGAAATATTTTCATTAAATTATTTATTGACATAATAAACAGAGACATTTCGTGAAAAAAGATTTGAGTATGAATGTAGATGGCTTTAAAGCTATAGTGGGGAAAGACCAGAGAAACGATGGATGTTTTATAGATAAAAATTATGAGCAGAAAAAGTTTATTACTGAGATGATTGATAAAAATGTGTTAAAGATGAAGACACCACTAATAATGAAATTGTAAAAAATAATAACTTTGAGGATCTGAATAAAAAAGTTGATAATGCTAACAAATACTTACAGAATTTGTTTTCGACCATGCAATTAGAATTTCTGCGTAAAACAGAGATTGTATGAACGTTGTAACATAGTGAAAAACAATCTGTAACAGAATATAATTTTCTAATAATTATCTTGATAAAAGGCTTTTTGAAAATAGGATTAACGGATGAAACATCATCAGCCGGTGAAATAAAAAGGTATAATATTTACTATAAATCCAGAAGAATATCTTATTAGGTCCCAAGCTTCACTAACAGACATTAATACGTTAATCATTTCTTCCAATGCTGTTTCACTGTCCACTGTTATTTCATCGTCAGTAATTTTACCAAAATGTGTATTTACTACAATCGTGTTCCAGATTTCAACTTGGTAACTTAACATATTAATAGTAATCATGATTTGTACTATTTCCACGTCTATGAGTGCAGATATTGATACAAAAATACCTCTCAAGAAAGACCAGTTTTCGTCGTATATGACTTTGAAAAGTACTAGTGCAATACAGTTGGACAGGATTAAGACAATTGACACCCATGTGAAAATCTTCAGTTTACACATATCTTTGTTGCTACGAAGGTTTTCATTAATCTCGTACAAAATCGAAAGCAAACGCACACTTTTACCACTATAATACAAATTAATGACAAACACAGCTGCAAAATTGAATGCATATTCGAAATAAACGAAATAGTAGACCAATTTGAATTGCAGACCAAAATTGGTATTAATCATGAGTAAGCAGTAAAAGCAAAGCATCAGACAATTAATAAATATAGCACATATAATGTTTTTTCTTGTTACAACTTCCACCCAATTATCATGGATATTATATTTCCGCACACACAAGATAGTATTCATGTAGTAATAAGGATAGAAGACACTTAGAAAGTCGACATTTAACAATACTTTACTTGTAGATTTCATATTGTTATTTTTATTCTTTTAAATACAGAAGGTTTCAGACGTCCTTCTTCAGACTAAAGAGAAATAAAACAGCAATTATGTCAATAGTGGCTGTTATGCTAACCAATAATGTGTGATGTTGATAGATTAATATCATTCGAGCAATTTTAAAAGTACTTACAAAATAGTTCGGCTAGTGTCGTTATTAGGGTTCGGTATGTCCGAATGAAAAAACGAAACCCATAGGATCATTCGTGTGCCTGTCCGTCTGTCACAACCAGTTTGCTCCGAATCTAATGGACCGATTAAGTTGAAAGGTATACATATCAATTTCTGCGACCCAAACACGTGCGTGTTACGTAAGTAAATGAATTTTGAAAATGGGGTTCACTTTTGGGAGAAAGCTGTTTCTATGGAAACTGTTATTCGAATAGCTCTTCACATTTATTAAAAAGAAATTCTTTAACGGCTTGCAGTAGTAGTAAACTGGTATAAATCGTCACGTAACGAATAAGCATTATGCCTTCCACGCGACTGGAGAAAGTGTGAATTTGGTCAAAATGAAAATCCATAATAGCGGCTGCGAAAATTGTCAAGGGTATCGTTTTCACGTTAACATGTAAATTCAAGATGGCAGCTTCGAAAATGTTAAAATTGTTCATTATGGGTATCGTTTACGTGGTTTTTAAGGGTGCTAAAGACGATAGTGAAGCCAAAATTAAAAACCAAGACGCGATTTTTTTTCGTAGGTGTCGTTTCAATAGTTCTCGACGGTGCTAAAGTTGATAGTGAGGTCAAAAGAACATTCTTCGGCGTCCATACATCGTTCGCCTAAGAACCAATAGAGACGTGAATTTACTTTCTGTGTTCTAAATAATGCATATTGTATTTGATTGAATCTATCAAAATCACGGACACTGCTGAGACATGTAAAAAATCTAAAACGCTTTCGGAATTTGAGGTTATAATTATGCCAATAGAAACTTAATAACGTAGCGTTTATTAGTTAAAATACATTGGATTTTATCTTCAAACGTTTCGTTCAAGTATAACGTTGTAACGTTGTATAATTATTAAAATTTTAAAACAAGGCTTATTTTGGGCATTTGTTTATTCATATTAAAACCAATTTGCCAAATCCTCACATATTCTACGTGACGCGCGTGACCTTGAGTCGCCACACAGTCCTTTGGTCCTCTTCCCTCTTCCCTGTCACCTGCCGCAGCAGACCTCCTAGGCTGGAGTCCTGAGCGTCGTCGCACACGGCTGGCGGCACGACACACCGTCATATGCTGGAATGACGGGCACACGTAGTCGTGTCCCTCCCTCTCAGCGGCACGACGTTCATACGTGTGTCCTGTCCCTCAGCTACGGTTGTCGCCGTTGTAACGGTTACTTTCCAATCAAGTTATGCTTTTAAACTCAGTATAATATCCTCATATTAGGTAAGTGTTGAACGATGTCGCTTTTTATATTGTGTGTACCTACCTACCTATCTAGGTCAACTTAGGGCGTGTGCCTATTTGCTCGTAATCTGCTTTTGTCTAAAATCATTATGCCTTCTGCGTAATTATTTCTACATGCAACCTATTTGCCATTTTTTATGCAGGTACTTGCCATTGACTCAAAACGTGCAAATCATTCCGTGTTTCTCACTCCGTGTAAATTCCGTACTTATTATGACATCCACACACCATCTCCATTAGCGCACAAGTACATCTCACTTTGCTTATGCTTTTGTGTCACAATCAGCGGAGATGACTATTGGTCATCTTATGACGCGCTGTACGTTATATTCCAGGGCCCAAAGTTCCGGCTACCGTCCAAAGTTTCTGCTACCATCCACAGTTCTGGTTCACTTACCGACTACCATACAAAGTATCGGCTTACCACGATTTACATCGGCATATCGGCACTAGAGTCTGGCAAACGGAAGTAGAGACTGAAAAAGCGCGGCAAATTTAAAAAATATAGGTAGGTAGGTAGGTATAGGTAAGTAGTCAGGTAGGTTAGATAGTTATTAATAAAAATGAGTTGCACATTTACGTTCACTGTTAAGTTGAACATTACTATTGTCATTGACATTTCTCGACACGTTCTCGGTGGGGCTATTGTCATTATTGTCGCTGTTATGTTTCAGTTGGAGAATCTAGTTCTTTGTTTATTAGCATATTTTTTTTATATGTAAGCTATAGTTTTGTATAAGAAAAATAAAGAGAAAAAGGGTGTTTGTTAATAAAAAAAAAAACAAACATTTGCGGAAAACTTTTTTTTTTATTAAAAAAAAATCCCATCGATTTAGCAATTGAAAAAGACAGTAAATGTTTTCTGGATTATTATAAACATAATTTTGACATGTATAATATGAATTTTGGAGGACGTCCCCACCCTCCACAAATTTGAAACCAGTCAGCCAGTCATTCGAAGCGTCTCGTAGGTCGGATACTTTTTCAAAGATCAGTTGAACATTGTTGGGTTTTGTTAGGTTAGGTTAACCTAACCTAACTAGCTGTTTTTTTTTAAATCTTTTCTACAATTACCCAATCACAACAATACACAAATGCTGTTCATTATTGGGGAGTTCCATGTGACCATCAAAATACAAGATCAGTTTATCACTGTTAGGTTATGTTAGGTCAGCATAGGTAAGGTTAGCCAAAAAAAGTTTTTGGTAACAAAAAAAAATCCCATTGATTTTGCAATTGAAAAAGACAGTAAGTCTTTTTCTGGATCCATATAAACATATTGACATGTATCTTGTGACTCTTGGAGGTGGCGACGGGGTCCATACAAAATATTCCATGGTCTAAATGTTTTATATATATATTTTTTTAATGGAGTAACGTGGAGAAAAAAGCTAGATGTAGGTATTTCTAATAAGTATTTTACAGAAAATTAAATTGCAGCAGTACGAGAACATAATTAGTGATAGCTTCAATCAAAAGTATTGGCAGTGTAGCGTCTACATAGAACACGCCACAAGCGGTCACCTTAGCAAACGATCGATTGGCTTGCAACACATTCTTGCAAAGTTGTTCTTGACTCTCTGTAACGAAAAATACCATAATCATGCATATTATATTTCTGTTCTTTTAAAGAAAGAATGCGTACCATCGGCGTTTTTCCGTTCTATTTATTCAGGAAAAAACAAAACATAAAGACATGAAATCTGAAACTAACGGGTGTCTCATTATGAATGCACTATTTTATTTAAAAATAAAAAAACTTATTTTTTGAGTAACTTGTGATATTTTGATTGCATTGTAAAGTAGACATGTTCCGATTAAGCATGGAACAAAATATCCGGCAAATGCCCCACTGCAATAAATCAATTGTTTCATACACGGTGTGGAAGGTGGCGCTGTCCTGTTGAAACCACATGTCGTCCAGATCCATGCCATCCAGTTGAGGATACAAGAAATTCATTATCATAGTCCTGTAACGAATGGCGTCCACAGTAACTACAATTCCGACCTTATTTTCCCCATTTTTTGTGATGAGTTTTCACAATAATAACGCGTTATTCTTTTGTGAAGCGCTCCATTTTAATTAATTTGAATAATCATAGATGACAGCTGTAATGTTCCTTTTTTATTTGTTTTATGTTATTATTTTTATTGTTTTATTTATTTTGTAATCCCCTGGGATTTATAAGTCCGTAGGTATGTCCGTGGCATCACAGCGGGCCCTATCAGAATACCAGCGCTGCGGTATTTATTTATTTTTAAATATCGCAGCATCATGCTGAGATAGGAGCCTTTTTGGCCTCGCACAGGTCGTATTTTCCTTTTTTTTTGTAGTCTAGAATGCTCCTTTTTTATTTTTGTTAATGTTTGTGCCTTTTTTTTATTTTTTTTTATTATGTTTTGTATTTCCTGTGCGTGTCCCAAATAAAATATTTTCTTTCTTTCTTTCTTTCTAATGGTAAAGAACAACAGAGTTCCACGGAAAAAAAAACAAAGTTTTTTTTTTAATACTGCACTTTTAATGAGACACCTTTTATTACTGACTTAAATCCATGGTCATTCACATCGAACTCATGTAAGAAAATTATATATCGATTATTAACAACATACTTGGACAGTTCATGTTCTTCATAAGCTGTAAACACGCTGACTGAGCTTCCTCAAAAGTTATATAGAACTTCTCACAGTATATACTGTACATAATTATTAGAACTAAATTCTTTATTATCCATATAACTAAAATTACTGTATGAACCCAAATCTAAAAATAAAAAAAATATTTTAATATCAAGTCATAAAATTGAAAGTCTAGTTGTAGACAGGAAAAGCCACTCACAGAATCAAACAAAGCTTAAATCATAATATTTACTTATTTCAAATTATCTTAATAAAAAATGTTTGATATCAACACTCCTGGGTTAATATAGTCCAGTAGCAATTATTATAATATTGTTGAGATCAAAATCAAATAAAGTCATAATTTTAAATTTGCAAGTGGCGCCAGTAACAGAGCGAGCGGATAAGGAGTTGTTTGTCATGGTATGGGCATGTTAGGAAGAAGGATAAAACGCATGTGACAAAGAAAAGCTCGTTATGACATACTGTGCCGAAACGTGGACACTGACAGTCAGGCTGGTGCACAAATTTAAGGTCACTCAGCGTGCTATGGAACCGCCTATGCCAACAAAATCTTTGAAGGATAAAATCAGGAATTAAATTATATGGAAAAGAACCAGAGATACCGATATAACTTGCAGAGTAAGCAAGCTGATGTGGCAGCGGGCTGGCCATATTTGTCGAGAGACTGATCGCTGGTGGAACAGACTCGTCGTCTTGGAGTAGAAACCGCTTATCTGCAAGCGTAGTGTGGTCCATCTGGACTAACGACCTTAAAAAGGTGGCTGGGACAGATTGGATGCGGAAAGAGGAGAACAGAATGTCCTTGCGCGGCATAGGTGAGGTCTATGTCCAGTGGACTGCAATAGGCTAAGTTGGTGGACAAAGAGAACGATGAATATCAATATTGATAAATGGAGAGCAAAACTTACGAAAGTTAAATCGATTATGTGAGACATGATATAAAAAAAAAACCGAAGAAAATTATAAAGTAACGGTTTATAGCAGAGATTGAAAAAAGACACATTTTATGCCGACTTCAGTTAACATGGAACAAGTGACACTTAAGAATTAAAAAACTGGCCAAGTGCATGTCGGACCACATTTGTTGCCGCCCAAAAGTGGCCCCCATATTCAAAATTAATTTATTTACGTTACACCTCCGTGTTTGGATCACAGAAATTCATATGTATACTAAATTCCAACTTAATCGGTTCATTGGATTCGAAGCTGTGACAGACGAACAAACACACACGCGTGATCCTATAAGGGTTCCGTTTTTTCGTTCGGATGTATGGAACCCTAAAAAGAGTCAATGAGTTCGAAAATAGATTAATCGAAAAATATTCTAAACTTACATCTACTTCTCCAAATTCTTCTAAATGTTTTAGCTTTGACAACATTAACTCGATACACCATATGGTACGATAGAATGTGCCCAATGTGTGATATAGAGCCTGCGAAAAACAAAACAATAAACTTATAGAGTATAATAACTTAATATATGTAAAGTTGTACAAGGGTCTTTAAGCGCGTGGGCAAAATTGGAACCAACCCCGCCGTCATGTTTTTTCAATAAAATTACACAAAAAAAAGACACTAGCGCCCCTGCCAATGTCATTTAAGCGTCAAAAGATCATTATAGCACTGTTCACTATTAGAAAAGATGACAATCATATCAAATTGTCAATATATTTTTGAAGATCCAGATACAGCTCGGTTATTCTATTTTAGTTATTTTCATAGCATTACCTGACCTACAGAATTCTGCTGTGGGGCAAAGCTGTTGATATTCAAAATATATTTGTCCTTCAAAAACGAGCTGTTCGAGCTAGGTGCCAGAGTTTCTCTGAGAGATTTTTTCTAAGATATTGGTATCCTCACAGTGGCATCGCAATTCATCTTCACCAACATCTTATATATTAAGCAAAATATACACTTATACACTAAAAACAGTGATATACACAATGTTAACACTAAAAATAAGGACAAACTACGACTTCCCTTTCACCGGCTTCATAAGGTTTATAACTCATTTGTTGGGCTTGGTGTAACCTTTATAACAAACTACCCTCTTCTTTAGTAGATTTGCCTTTTAATGCGTTTAAAACTAAAGTAAAATCTAATCTTTGTTCAAAGGCATACTTTTGTATCAACGACTACTTAAATGATAGCAATAGTTGGTTGCTATGATTAACTCGAGACAAAGTTTGTTCTTTCTCCAGAATTAGCTTACCTACTGACAGTTTATATGAGTTTATTTAATTGTTTATTTTATTTGAATTTCTAAGTTTTTTTTTTAATGAGTAATTCATTTTTATTTTATTTTATTGTTGACATTATTTACTCATTACAATGTTTTGTTAAGAGTTGTATTGCAATTTGTGGTTAGCTAGCTTCTCGATGTTTTGGTTATATGGTGACAAATGGCCAACAATTTATCATTTAAATGATGTTTTGTGTTGCATAATATAAATTATTTTGCATACTATTGTATACATTAATTTTTGTAAGTATACCTAATTATGGCCTTAATGTACTACAATCTTAAGACTGTTCTTAGACCATATTTATTTCGTCATTGATCTTACACTGCTAGAACTCTAAAGGGTGACTGGTAATTAGTGACGGCTACTTAAACACGTGACTTTACTCATCATTATAAACAAATTTCACTATGGGACTAAACCTGAAAACGCGAAAACAAAATCAGCGGTTCCCCACATTTTGACGAGTTATGTGATCATAAATGTAGGGAACAGCTGATTTTTTTTCGCAACAATGAGTCATTGCAACGTTTTAAGTGCCCCAACTGCCAGTAACTTATATATTTACGAACTATTTTTTTGCGTGAGGGTTAAGAAAAATGAACTTACCAACACCTGGAACATAGCCTTATACAGATCATAAGCTTTTAAAATATCTTGGTATATTCCAAACAATTTCAAACAATTTTCGTCATTATCGTCTTCAATATGCATCATTAGGACATCTTTAATCCACTCATCGAGATATTTCCTTAACAATATTATAATCCGGATGGCTATAACTACATTGATATCTAATGCGTAAAACAGATAGTCACAAATATTGTCAAGAATAAGATTGTAGACTCTCTCGTAACTACATCCTAAATAATAGGTATACTGTAAATATATATTAACAAAAATAGTAGATGCTATTGAGATCCAGTTCCAAATAATAAAACTCCGGATACTCTTACTGAAATCAATGCTCCTGTGTATAGTTTGGATCTTCAAAATAAGTAAGACGTTGTTGTCCTTATGCACTTTGTTTAGAATGAACGATATCGTGAACCCGATCGCATTTGTGATAAAATAGATACTAGTAAAGAAAATCAGGAGGTTATTTTCTAAATTACTCTTTCTTATATCTGCGACGTCTAAGGTGAATATTTGATAGGTACACATCACATTCATGAATAACATGCAGCATAACGAAAATATTTCATATGTTCTTCTTGTTGGATAAATATGACCATTTCGTACATCATATTTGGAAGCCAAAATCAGATAGAGGGCAAATTTAAAAGCATACACTATTCTTTGTATATCTTTCTCCAATCGATTATCGAGTAAACTTCGGAATGAGATCTCCTGGACAATGTTTGGTATTTGAGACATTATTTTTACTATCAACGTCAACTGTGTGTCTTTGAATGATTATAGAGATATTAATATATTATTTATAGCCCTCTTCACCGGGCCGTATCGAGCGACATCGACAGTGACCCAGACTAATTTTCTTTCCTTTCATGGGCTCAATAATATTACAGAGACGAGGACAATATAACTAACTATAATAATTGCGTTTAAATATGTATGAACTGATCTTGTCATTGCTAAAGACGCAACTACATAGTTATGAGCTCCGTTATCGTCTTGTTACATTATTTAAATTATTTTAATAAACCTAATGCGTTGTACAAAGAAATTTACTGTATTAAATGTATTAGAAATGTAATTTGCATACATAAATAGGTTATGTTAATTTATTAAGTAGGTAAAAAATTGAATAAACATTAATATAAACACTTATAAAGGTAAGATAAGGTGCAGCAAATTGTAGAAGACTGAAGAGAGGTAAAGAAAAACTGTCATAGAACGGATTGTAAATATCTTTTCATAACGAATAGCTGGTACAGTCTCAACTGGCTCGAATATTGTTTTTATTTAAATATTATAGAAGAATGTATTGCAGCTGAATAATAATTTAATGACTGACTACTCCAATAAAACGACCATTAAATTGTGCCGGCCCTTACATCAAGCCAAATCAACAATATAATCAAACTTATAACTTTTAAGGATTTGAATACGAGGCTTTTGGCTACTTTGTATGTATTGCTGTGTGTATTTCGTCCATTTATTTTTGTAATGTGCGTCGTGCAGAATAAACAAGTTTTCTTACTTTAATTACGAAATTACTTGCTATGGAAGCCAAGAGGCTTTGTTAGAACGTGTATCGCACAACAGTCACAGCAGTCCAGTGGTGTTAAAGTACGGAGTACCTTGTTATATTACAGTCTTTCTTTAATAAGAAAGTGTGGCAATTCACAGGTCTGGTAGATAATAGTACATTATGATACAACTGTGCTATGTTAGTTCCCACTCGGCTCCCTTATCGCGCTCGCGCGAATATTACCATTTCGAGTGTAATGATCAATGTACACGCGTTTGATTAAATACAGACGTCATAACTTGTAGTTGTCCTTTGATTTTATTTTTACCTGACATGGCACATGATTGATTTTGATATATAAAGAGAATTAAACCTATAAAACCTATAAAAAATAAAAAAGAAAGAAGGAAAGAAGTATGTAAGGATCGTAGCAGGTGGCGTTCTGTAGTTTCTGCCTACCCCCTTAGGAAAAAGGTGTAAGTTACATACATTATAAGCATTTAAATAATGTTTATCTAGTACATACATAGGAAAAAAATATCTTGTCTTTTATGTCTAAAATAGAAAATTTCACAACATACATTTTCAAGTGTCCTTGAAAGGATTGTATTATCTTAATAAAGATTTTCCTTAAAAAGATCTAATGAAGATACAATTACAGAAATGCAAACGCTATTAGCACAACGGTATAGTCAGAGAAAAGAATTAGCAGACTCAATTGCAACTCAGCATCTACGCAGAACAGACCACACACATGTATCTCGTTGAATGACGCTCGATGCATGCGCAGTATCTTCTTGCATAGTTTTTTCTCACCATCTGTCAATTAACATAATTAAAAAGTTTTTTTTTAATTTATGTAGTACTGCCACACCAAAAATGCTCTCAATGGCGCCGATTCTCTTGTCACAAATGCCTCTAAACTAGACTAAAAATCACCAAAATGTTTTGGTGTTTTTTCCTCTCAATCGACGATTTCCCATTCTGAAATAGACTATTTTAGTTTGACAGCAGTAAGATGGCACTGAGATCTACTCTATTCTTTTAGCAACAAAGTTCAATATTGTACTAACAAATATTTCATTTCTCGCCTCACACATCCTCGTGCATCTAGACCTGTTAAACCAAAGATGGGCAGGGCGTGGATAGAAATTTCACCATACTTTCAATTCTTGCCCATCCCATCCACGCCTCGCCTCGCTAGTGTTAAACCACCTTTAGCCTGTTACTGCGATCTGACACACATCTTTACAAATGAATATTCAACGCCACTATATATCATACTTAATTTTATTTGTTGTTGTTTATTTTTGTATACGTTTTGACGACATATATGTAATATGATATCAACACTTGTACAAAAATTTGATGATTCTTATTATAAACCATGTAAATACATGTACCACCTAAGAACAGTTGTAACAGTAGACAGGTTAAAAGTTTATACTTAATACATATGTGGTAACAGAAAACACACAATAGTCTGTTCCCACATAGTATGAAATAACAGGCTGTTATTTTGTAACAGGTTTTTGGAGGTGTTATTTACGTGGAATAGAAACAGGCGGAGCAGATATGTGATTTTACCTGTTACAACCCACTCCTAGTATCATCTTGCGCGCCATGCCACAAAAAAAGTTTTGGACCATAGACAAAACTGAAATAGAGAAATCTTGAAATAAAAATTTAACACCGTGACTACAGCCACCCCACCAATGGCAAAGTATATCTCGTAAACTACTGAAGAACTAATTTTGAATTTTGGGCACTAATTTTATCTTGAAAGGTACTTATTTTCTATGTAGGTTTAAGTCAAAGTCGTGGTCCTGCTGAACGAGCGCGCGAAAATTATCATCGTTGATATCTCGGTAAATACAAATGTTTCAGTTCTGTTTCTTTTTACGAAATAAATCACGTACAAGGGTACTAATTATTTGTATACTAAGAATAGCTGCAGCATTGCCCCCCTTTTCGGCGCTCATGGTGGTCCTGCTGAAGGGAGCGTGATTACCTCAAAAGTCGAGTTTCTCGAAAACTACTAAGGTACCAATTTTCTGGTTCGAGTACTAATTATTTACCAAATATAGAAGCGATTGGCGTTGGTGGTACGGCGATAGTCACGGACATAGAGAAAAATAAGAAGGGTAGTATTCTTTACTATTTCAAACCTAAGAACTTAATGCAACCTATTGACAATCCACAAATACCATTTAAGAAAGGAACTGGTAGGTCAGTCAAACATAAAAGAATCTTCCCTTAAATCGAATGCACTATTTCTTCGTACCTCACAGTAAATCCGGTCTGATACTGTTTCAACAAAACATTGCAGGTATTTTTAATAAGGTAGACGAAATAACGGTGGCACTTAATGAATTTTCTCTGAATTCTAAGGAAACTGACATCATTTTTTTAAGTGAGTCATTCATTAAAAGCAAATCAGAATCACTTCTAAAGATTCCTGGTTACAAACTCGTCGTTTCATACTGTTGAGATACTAAACGAGGTGGGACATGCATTCTCATTAAGAATGGGATGACTTTCGTTAAATTATATAAGTTTATAGATGGACATTGTACGTATATTTAATTTTGAATGTACCGAAATAGAATTAACAATTAATCAAATTATCATTATTTGCATTTATAGGACACCAAACAGCAATTCAACATTTTTTTCTAGAAAAATTGGAAAAACTACTAATTAGAGTCACAAAGACATCGAAGAAGGTAATTATTTGTGGTGATTAGAATTTAGACACTATAAAACCAAATAAAAGTTGCCAAGAACTCTTAGGGTTGTTGAAAATTTTCAATATTGAATTGCATTTAACAACACCAACACGAGAACAGTCGTGTTTCGATTTATTTGCAAGAAATATCAAACAAGCTAAGGGTGAAGTTCATCACCTGGCTCTATCTGATCATGAGATAGGGCAGACCCTGATAGTGACAACTTATAAACCTAAATATATATTAAGTTGGTTTATTCTAAATTTGTGACTGTATTTCTGCGGTTTCATTCTCTGACATGTATCTTACGGATAATATAGAAGATGCATTTCAGGTATTTCATGAGACATTATGACTGTTCTATAAACTATGTTTTCCCGTGCAAAAGTTAAAAAGGTCGCACGGAAAAATAATACTCTATGGTTGAGGAGAAGTTGTGGAAGTAAAGGACAAGTTATTTACATTTAAAAACTATTCATAATAAAAAAAAAACAAAAGTAGATTAACAAAAAAGTATAATAAATATTGTGACATACTTAAACGTTGTATTAACAAATCTCAACAAATACACAACAAAATATATATTCTGAGTATGAAAAACAAGTGCAAGGCTACTTGGGATATTATCAATAAAAAATTGGTGACAAAAAAATATTGACATAAAACAAATAGTATTAAAAACCAACAACATCACTGACCCTCAAAAAAATTGTGACATGTTTAACAAATACTATATCTAATTGACAAAAAATAATGAATTTATGCGTAAAATTGATGCTATAAATAGAACTATAGATATTGATCACAATAATATGAATCCTGTAGAAGTATTCAGGGTAATCCAAAACCTAAGAAAAATACTGCGTCTGTCGGTTTTGACGAAATAAACTATTACTAAGCAAATTGGATAAATATGGAATAAGGGGCAAAGCAAATGACTGGCTTAAATCCCTAAGTGATAGGCGTCAATGTGTGAAAATATCAAAAGTCATTAATGGACACAAAGTAGAACATAAATCTAATTTTAAAACGAATGCAGTAGGAGTACCCCAAGGCAGCGTGGTGGGATCGATTTTATTTCTGCTATATGTTAATAACCTTCCCAATGCTACACGCCACGAAACAATATTATTTGCTGACGATACGACACTAATACTAAAAAGTAATGACAAAAATAAATTGTAACAAATTAATGAAGCAATCAAAAAATAAAACAAAAATAATTCAATGTCATACATATAAATCAAACTTTCACACTCTTAGTATAAAATATGAAGACACTATCTTAGAACAAGTAGTAAAGATAAAATTCTTGAGGATAATAGCTAACTTGTCAGCTTTATCTTGAACATGGGGATGGAAAGTTCCTAAAGTGAATTAGGTAACTTGTTATACACCTGAATGGCATTAATATATACATTCCTCCTAAACATTTGTAATCTACATTGAGGTACATTTAGTTCGTATTTATATTTTTTTCTAGTAGTAGCCTTTTTGTGACTGACTTCTGATTGCATGCGAAAATAGTGCGGATATTGCTTAACTAGTATACAAAGTTCTTCGACGTACAAGCAGGGTAAAGGTAGTATGTGTAGTTATTTAAATACTGGTTTACAGCTGTACAAAAACCAGATGCCCGATATAGACCTAACACACTTCTTTTGTACCCGAAATGCCATAAAAACTTCAACGGAGTTGTCTCATAGTATCAGGCCATATGATATCACAGACGACACGTATCCATGATATTATGCAGTGACTGCTGCGTCTACGGACATTGTTGATCGTAGAGGTTTTATTGCGTTTACGAATTTGTCTACCTTATCGCATATGTAATTGATGTGCGATTTCCAGTTACAGTTTTGGTCCACTATTATCCTCAAGAATTTTATCTTTACTACTTGTTCTAAGATAGTGTCTTCATATTTTATACTAAGAGTGTGAAAGTTTGATTTATATGTATGACATTGAATTATTTTTGTTTTATTTTTTGATTGCTTCATTAATTTGTTACAATTTATTTTTGTCATTACTTTTTAGTATTAGTGTCGTATCGTCAGCAAATAATATTGTTTCGTGGCGTGTAGCATTGGGAAGGTTATTAACATATAGCAGAAATAAAATCGATCCCACCACGCTGCCTTGGGGTACTCCTACTGCATTCGTTTTAAAATTAGATTTATGTTCTACTTTGTGTCCATTAATGACTTTTGATATTTTCACACATTGACGCCTATCACTTAGGGATTTAAGCCAGTCATTTGCTTTGCCCCTTATTCCATATTTATCCAATTTGCTTAGTAATAGTTTATTTCGTCAAAACCGACAGACGCAGTATTTTTCTTAGGTTTTGGATTACCCTGAATACTTCTACAGGATTCATATTATTGTGATCAATATCTATAGTTCTATTTATAGCATCAATTTTACGCATAAATTCATTATTTTTTGTCAATTAGATATAGTATTTGTTAAACATGTCACAATTTTTTTGAGGGTCAGTGATGTTGTTGGTTTTTAATACTATTTGTTTTATGTCAATATTTTTTTGTCACCAATTTTTTATTGATAATATCCCAAGTAGCCTTGCACTTGTTTTTCATACTCAGAATATATATTTTGTTGTGTATTTGTTGAGATTTGTTAATACAACGTTTAAGTATGTCACAATATTTATTATACTTTTTTGTTAATCTACTTTTGTTTTTTTTTTATTATGAATAGTTTTTAAATGTAAATAACTTGTCCTTTACTTCCACAACTTCTCCTCAACCATAGAGTATTATTTTTCCGTGCGACCTTTTTAACTTTTGCACGGGAAAACATAGTTTATAGAACAGTCATAATGTCTCATGAAATACCTGAAATGCATCTTCTATATTATCCGTAAGATACATGTCAGAGAATGAAACCGCAGAAATACAGTCACAAATTTAGAATAAACCAACTTAATATATATTTAGGTTTATAAGTTGTCACTATCAGGGTCTGCCCTATCTCATGATCAGATAGAGCCAGGTGATGAACTTCACCCTTAGCTTGTTTGATATTTCTTGCAAATAAATCGAAACACGACTGTTCTCGTGTTGGTGTTGTTAAATGCAATTCAATATTGAAAATTTTCAACAACCCTAAGAGTTCTTGGCAACTTTTATTTGGTTTTATAGTGTCTAAATTCTAATCACCACAAATAATTACCTTCTTCGATGTCTTTGTGACTCTAATTAGTAGTTTTTCCAATTTTTCTAGAAAAAAATGTTGAATTGCTGTTTGGTGTCCTATAAATGCAAATAATGATAATTTGATTAATTGTTAATTCTATTTCGGTACATTCAAAATTAAATATACGTACAATGTCCATCTATAAACTTATATAATTTAACGAAAGTCATCCCATTCTTAATGAGAATGCATGTCCCACCTCGTTTAGTATCTCAACAGTATGAAACGACGAGTTTGTAACCAGGAATCTTTAGAAGTGATTCTGATTTGCTTTTAATGAATGACTCACTTAAAAAAATGATGTCAGTTTCCTTAGAATTCAGAGAAAATTCATTAAGTGCCACCGTTATTTCGTCTACCTTATTAAAAATACCTGCAATGTTTTGTTGAAACAGTATCAGACCGGATTTACTGTGAGGTACGAAGAAATAGTGCATTCGATTTAAGGGAAGATTCTTTTATGTTTGACTGACCTACCAGTTCCTTTGACCTTGAACTCATAACTCATCATTATTATTCAAAATCAAATTGTGTTTAGTGAAAACCACAATCCCGTCAGGATTGTGGTTTTCACTAAACACAATTTGATCTGTTTTGTTCACGAACCAGACTTTTCAGTCACAAATTCCCTCGTCTGCGAAATTGATAATAAGATAGCACTAGTCGCTGTGTACCGCTCGCTAACATTTAATAAAAAATATTAATTTCAAGGCTTCTTGAATGGTTTGGATAATGTACTTATTCAACTAAAATCATTTAAAACTGTTTCTGTAGTGGGAGATAGATGTTAACGTTAATGTTAATTAAACCATCTAATAATGATGACCTCTCAACCAACTACCGTCCAAGTGCATTGCATGGTTTTTTACTGGCTCATCAAGCCCCCACTAGAGCAGGAAACTGTCTTGATCATGTCAACCTCAAATGCTAATTACCAGCAACAGCACAAATTTAGGAATCATTTATCACGGATCATTTGCCAACTTTGCTATATCTTGAGGATACAAAATTGCCCAATAAACCACAGAAAGCAATTTCACAAGTGGACTACGATAGGCTAGTTCAGGAAGTTGAAGGTACGTACTTCTCGCATCTCATGAATATGGACGATGTGAACGCAGCTGCGAATGAGCTGATCGGTGTTATCCAGGGCTTAATGAATAAATAAACATTCGAGGTAAACATTTCCAGAAAAGATATAAATTGGATTACTTCAAGTCTGCTGCGTTGCATTCCTCATCGTGATACACTTCATGTGAGCATTAAAAAGTCACCTGATGACGATATCCTAAGAATTACCTACAATCGTTACCGAAACCATTGTAACATTATATTACAGAATCTAAAAACCCAGTTTGACTGGCATGAGTTGGAAGAAGCTAAAACTAATATTAAGACACTGTGGAATAAAATTAAAAACAATACAAACTCAAAAATAACTTCTATACCTTTTACGGACTTATTAGTAAAAATTGATCTTGATCCACAAGTAAGTATTTGTTGATCTTGTGTGTAAGTATTTCACTGACGTTAGCAAAAACCTCGCGTCTAAAATCATTTCGCTTCCGTCGATGTCCTCTATTCCATGCACACAGCCTTTCAAAAATTTCCCCCTAAACTCACTTGTTCTCCTTGACTTTGACAAATCGGAAGTTAGCAACGCCATTTTAAACCTACGTCCAAAATCTGCCACTGAGAGGAATGGTATCTCAATATATTTACTAAAACTCTGTCGCCATATACTCGTCACCCCGATCACGCATATTCTTTATCGGTCAATAGCCACTGGAATTTTTTACAGTAAGTACATAACCTTATCTTTGACAATTCTGTAATTTTATATCAACTTGTATGCTAACAATAATCGATCGACCTTCACGTTATCTACGCGAAGACACTGCCGCCCAAGATACAGAATTTTCCTAGTTCGGGAGCAGGGTACAAAATTATTCTTCTTGGACTTTCGACCTCACTACCTACTTTTTGTAAGTAGCAACGCACATTAACATGCTTAAGTTTCCTTACCATTCTGTACACCTATCTATTTTCAAAGGCCGATGCCTGCCGGGGTTGCGAAGAAAACCGAAAGGGAGATCGTGGCTCCCGGCAACAGGACAACACGGGTGTGTTTTAGTCAGTAAGAGTCTGACACGCCCTCCCGCTCCGCCCAGGGGAGAAGTTATTGGATAATTGCCCACCAAAAAAAAAAACGTAGTTTCGCCAGTTAATTTAATTTGACACTATATTCAAATAAAGTATTCAGGCGTACCATTTGCTGAAAACAAGACTTATAGATATTATAACACTCCAAAATATAAGCTAATAATAAACTTGAAACATTATTTTGCAATAAGTTTCATTTTGCAAATGGTACGCCTGAATACTTTATTTTTTTATTTGGTTCTTTCGTTTCTTTCGTTCTTATTTTTTTTTTGGTTTTTGCAAATGTCGAGCTTGAATATTCCACAAATTAACTTTGCACAATGTTCACGACAAACAATATTGAAGCTACCCCACACAAGAAATCGTAGATAGGAAGCTTGATTCTCATGCAAGTATAGGCAAAACTTAAAATATAAAAACCTGAGACCGAAATGATACTGAGCCAATTCAAAATGAGGAAGTGCTTGAAATTCTTTTTTTCATTGAGAAATCTGTGAAAGTCTTTGATTTTCAAGATAAACGAAATATTCCTCTTCGTATTTATCACAGTGACGACATAATTGATGCCAGATCCGTTACTGAACAAAACAAAGTCGAAGTAGGAAAAGATGTACATTATGTTTGTGTATTTTCTTCTAAATTCGTCGTGAAACAGCTCGGAGATGCGATATAAAAAAGAGAGCTGAATATTATTGTGCTATGACACCAAGCTCAATGTAAAGCTGTTTCGATATATGGAGTTATCCTTAATACGATACTTCGGACTCAATAAAATGTTTTGCGTGGAATTCAAAGGCAATAGCATTGACTGCATATCTACTCTAACCCACTCACAGACTTTTCACTCACTTTAGAGTGTAAATTCACAATACATTTGTGTGTGTGTTCAAATTCGTGAGAAGAAAGTCGCATTGAGTATACACGTGTTAGATCATTTATTTTGAGGTTAGTATTATATTAAAATATTGTTTGTGGGATAGTGAAATCTGTCACATTTACGAAGCTTGGGACTAATGTTGAAGTACCTAATTTGACTAGGTACTGTTTACCTAAAAATAACACTTAACTTGTAAAGTTCATTTAAATGTTATTAATATTATTACGTAGTATTTAATGATACTTGTACATAACATTATATATTGCTATCTTAATATATTAAGCTGTTTCGAACGATTGTCACAATACTGTCAGTTGATGTTCATATTCTTTTGATTTTATCTAAGAATTACGAATCAGCTTTTATTATATTGCTTAATTGCCCTATAATGTTTTAAAACGATTTCAATACATAAGATTTGTTTATTATTACCTGTATTAGAAGTTATTAATGTATGACGATCTGTGATTTATTCTAAATGACGATAGATGTATGACATTGTGACGTTGGTAGGGGATAAAAAGAATTGTAATGGCGTTATCGCGTCACTAGCCCGTCCCATCTTTGATGTCCTCCCTCCGGTTGACGCCCTAAGCCGAGGTTCATACCCCACAGGGGGTGCCCTAAGCGAGCGTTCACCTAGTTTTAATTAGCATAGTTTACTGCCCCTGGCTGGAGGCTTTGAGTGTAGTAGCTTAAGTCAGCCACAGGAAAGCCCGGTTAAGTAGTCATGATCTCAGAGATCAACTACGACATGCCCGACCTAAAAAAAATAATGTTATTGAGTCAGTAGATGTTCAGTTGGTGGGTTCTAGTGCAGTTCTCATATGGAATAGACCGACCTTGTGTCACGTAAGTTAAGTAATTTGATATTATATCGTAATTATTGCTTATTATGATTATGTTGTTTTGTATAGTATAATATTGCCAATATTGCTATATTTTATAATATTGCTATTATTCTGAGTAATGGTTCAAGCGATAGAATCAACTGTCTTTGAGATAACGACAATTTATATAAATGTCTTGATAGCATACTGTTATACTGTTTCTATGGAGTTTCTTGTCGTTCTCCATGAAGACCTAGCTTTGCGAACGGACAACTAGATTTCTAATAAGACTGACAAGTCTAATTAAATAAATTTCTAGCTTTGTCTTTCTGTGCTTTACTTCATGAAATTCTTTCCCTACAAAACATATTCATCAGAACTTTCATACTCAGTAAATGACCAGTAATCGTTCTGACACTCAAAGCTTGCTAATTTGGGTAATACCTATAAATACACTTACACTGCATACTGCACTTTCTAACAAACGCAACAAGCATGAAGGCTTTTTCGCGCGCTAAAGAACTTCGTTTAAAAAAAATGCCGTTTATTTTTAATTATTTTTTTAATTGCCGTTTGGTTCGTATTTATATTTTTAGACTGAGTTTATATGGAACTGTATTTAGGAAGCTAGGAAGTAGATAAAACCATATTATAATCTTTACTTGTTGCTTGATTTTGAATTGTATTTAATCTTTTATCTGAAACTAGTTCCCGTCCGCGACTTTGCCCGCGTGTGACGAGACTAAAAAAGATAAAGTCGAAATCAAATAATTTATTTCAAATAGGCCCTTATAAGGCAGTTTTGAACGTTAAAATGTACAAAAAAATTGAATTAATTCTAGTCGCCCCTTCTAAAAGATAGTTTTCTTATGGAGAAGAATGGGCAAAAAACTCTACCGTTACTCTTTTAAAATGTTTAACAAAATTTTGTATGGGTACATTAGTTAAATAATTATATGTGAAGATGATGTACCTAGAATAAAATTACTATATCACAATAGGTAAAAAGAATAAAAATGAAGCAACGACAGATAAATTAATTATGTAATAGAAAAATCGTGCTCACTGATACCAATTAAGAACGCAATAACCCTTAAAAACTGTAAATTTTTGTACCACATTTTCACTGACGTTCATTCAGTAGAAAATCTTGCTTGTATACAAGGAAGTCTGATTTATTGAAGATCTGATGTCCGGTCAAAAAACGGACGTTTACATGCGCCCTATGGCAGAAATAACGCACCGCATTCCCCCGCACCGCAGTACGTGCTAGCCCTTAACATCGTCGATAACGCTTTTTAATATAAGCTGAAATTTAGTAGTGTTCAACGTACTTCTACTGCTTCTACCGCAAACGTATTATCCCTGGAGATTAATTAATTTAAATTTAAATTTTTGATTAATTTATTAAGTCACAAATAAACATGAAATTGCTATTTTGTGTCGTATTGTTCATACTCGGCGCTGGTGTTAAAGGTAATTATTAATTGACTACCTACCTAATTCGTTTATTCATTAAAGTCTAGTTTTGAGTGTAAAAACTTTACAAATAATTAGTTTTGTTTTCATAATTTTGGCCGAAAATGGTTATATTAAGATTGTTGATGCGTAAATAATAGTAGCGAGCTACTATTTATTAAAATAGAGGTAGATAGGTTGTTATTTTTCAATTTTTATAAAATTTCACAGTTGATGATAGTTATTAGACATATTGCAATCTAGCCAAGCTAGCTAATAAGTAATTTAAATATAATTTAAACTACTAAGTCTTAGACTAGACAGGATAACGCCAATTTAGTTGGAAAATGATGAGTAGATATTCGTTCCCCGCGTTTTCGTTCGTATACTAACAAAAATTCGTATATGTAGAAAATTTCTTAGAAAAATGTAGGTCTTTACCTATGAAATTGCCGCTCTGCCGTACTGGCTATTTCAAGTCCATTTTTTTTCTCTTTTCGCTAAGAATTCTAAATTCGAGTTATTTTCTTTTTAAAATATGAAATTCTTTTTTGAAAATTAGTCATTTGTTTAATGGTTAGCGTTCTGTTTTTATCGCATTTTTACGCGTTTTTTGTCATCATGGATACGTTAAAAAATCGAGTGATTATGGAGTATGAGTACCGTTGTGGCAGCATAACGGCAGAAGCGGCACGCAACATCAACGACGTATACGGAGCGAACGATACGGAGCGAACGCTACTAACGATCGCACCACCTGTTATTGGTTTGCCCGCTTCCGTTCTGGAAATTTCGACCTAAAAAATGAACCCCGTGGTCGACCGAAAACTTTGGTCGGCAATGACGAATCTACAGCTGAATTAGCAGCAGCTTCCGATGTTAGCATCAAAATAATATTGGTCCATTCGCGTCAAATTGACAATGTAAAAAAGCTTGACAAATGGGTGCCCCACGAATTGAATGATCGCCAGCGCGAAGCACGCGTTGAGTTGAGCCTTGCACTGCTCAACAGGCACACAAACAAAGGCATATTGAATCGCATTGTTACTTGCAAGTTTAACCAACTTGCTGAGCGCTTGCAATTGTCGAACAGAATCCATTTTTCGTCATCCTGGTTCAGCAAACAATGCCCCAAACGAAAACTGACCCCTTAAAAAGTGATGATCATTATTTGGTGGTCTAGCGCCGGTGTCATTCATCGCAGCTTCTTACCAAACGGGATGAGCATTACTGCAGATGTGTACTATGAACTGATCATAATGATGGAGAAGCTCGCACATCTCCAACCAGCTTTGGTCAATCGTTCTGCTCCGCTGCTCCTGCACGACATCGCGCGAGCTCATACTGCACAGCAGACGGTGTTCAAGTTACAAGAGCTGGGGTTGGAAGCTCTCCGTCATCGACCGTACTCACCAGACCTTGTCCCTACAGACTTCTACTTTTTCCAGAATTTGGATAACTTCTTGGTGGGGAAATAATTCAATAATCGAGAGGCATTCCAAAATACGTTTGAAGAATTTGTTGCCTATGCAATAAGCTACCACTACGTTGGCAAAAATTACTTTGATTAATAAAACTGAAAAATACAGAGAAACAAGGGCGTTAACTTATTTCATGAAAAACGGCAATTTCATCGGTAAATACCTAATATTCCAAAATGTTGTTTTGCTTTGTTTTCAGTACTTGGGTTGTCTAATAATCACTGGTGCCGATTCTTTTGTCACAAATGCCTCTAAACTAGACAAAAAATCACGGAAATTTAATTTATTGATGTCAAACGACGATTTCCCGTTCTGAAATAGACTAAAAGTGACACAACTTAACTATATTTTAGTTTGACAGCACTAAGATGGCACTAAGTTATTAATTTAGTGCAAATAGCAATTTTGCTCTTCTAAATTTGACGTTTTTCGCCCAAAATTTTGATTGTTTAACTAAATTTAACTATTATTAAACGCGATTAAAAAAGTGTGGAATAAATTTTGTTGTCTGGAACTAGAATTTACACCAACACATCGACTTCAGGTGCAAAAACGTCCGAAAAAAGTTGTGTTCTATCAAAAAAATAATGATTTCGACCCTCTTTAGAAAATCCATAAACCCATAAAACTCAACATGTAGACTGTAATAATTTTTCATATTTTCCATACAAAATTGAGAAAAAACCATATAAAACACGTCGAGGCTGGCCCACCTGCGCGCCTCTGGCTCTAAAAAAATATTCACAAGGTAGCAAACAAGTACTACGTGGAGTCGCGATCGTCAAATTCGATTTTAGTCGTGTCAAAATTATTTCTAACTTTAGAGATTTTTTTTTTGCAGAATATCTTTAAGATTCTCATAGGCAAAAGAAAGAAAATTTAGTGATAGTTTAGTTCGCTGTACAAGAGAATCGGCACCATTGTCAGTTAAACTGTTTTCAGTGCAGGAATTTTATATGTACCTATAATACCAATCCAGGTAGATTTGAATCATGAAATCTTTCAAAAACTTTTCCACTACTAATTCAAATGTTTCCCAATATTTTTTAAGTCATTAGTGTGACTAAGCAGTTTACCGTGTTTTGAAGAACATTATCCTAGCGATCGATAAGCTTCTGTGCGCTAATAAAGATAACATAAATAGTGATTATTACATGATTAGATAAATACCAGACTGTCGTAGTCCCACTGCAGAACAGAGGCCTCTTCTCATATCTGTATGAATATGTATTTTCTACGGAAGGAACAAGCATTGATTACCATGCTTGCTCTGCTCACCTTGGTTATCAATTTCATACTGTTAACTCTACAATATTTTCCTTTTTCCTTTATTCGTTGTTTACTTAGTTAGTGCTAGTGACTTAATATTGTTTGTTAAGAAATATACGCAATTAGTTTGTAAGTCGTTTTTTATAAAATGAAAAACAACTATTACATGGTACGACGCCATTACGTGCGAGAGAGGGCAAGCTCTTTATATGACATTATACTTTAGGTTCTGTTCTACACCCCCCTCAATGTAACAAATAGAGCTCATACTTATACTTATGTATGAAACTAGTTAAGTAATCATGTATTTAAACAATGTTAGTATTTCTTAACCAATATATAGAAGCACATTAAAACTATATCATACCACACATCCTAACAAATTTTAGCAAAAGATCTTTCTTGAGAGATTTCGTAAACATATCAGCTACTTGTTCGGTTGTACTAACATGGCATACTTTACATTTATCTTTATCTTTTTATGTAATATTAATTTCCTTACAAAATCAAACTTAATATCTATATGCTTTAATCTTTTAATACTATTAGTGTGGTGTGTGTGTGTCTCGTTGGTCTAGTGGTTGCAAGCGCTACTACTGAGCATGAGGTCCTGGGTTCGATTCCCGGGTCGGGCAAAGTGTTATTGGGTTTTTCTATCTGAAATTTCTCAGTAGTAACCCGGAGCCTGGATTTGTGCCCGGTTGATGGCAATAGGCTCGCCCCCTATTACATGGGACTTAAAACATAACTGGCGAAATGTGGGTGAACCTGCTACAGGAACACCTCTGCCCAACCCTTCGGGGAAACAAGGCGTGACGTTATGTTTGTTGTGTTTGTTTATGTAGTGTGAGGAGTAATTAAGGCTGATTGATTATCACATAGCATTGTAACTGGAGATACATTAGTGGTACTAAAATCATGTAGCATATTTATAAGCCAACATGCTTCACTTGCTACCATACTCATTGCTACATATTCTGCCTCAGTAGATGAAATACTCGCAGTACTTTGCTTCTTAGAGCACCAAGAAATCAAACAATTACTGTAAATGAAAAAGTAATCAGTTGTGGACTGTCTATCTATGATGTCACCTCCCCAATCAGCATCATAATAGCCCACTAACTTTTCATCGTCACACTTATATAACAGCTTATTATTTATTGTACGTTTCGTGTATCGCAGTACTCTTTTTAGAGCTTATAACAAAATTTCACTTGCACGTTCGTGATACCTGCTTAATATTGACGCCACAACACAAAGATCTGGTCTTGTGCCCGATACTGCATACATCAAACATCCACCAATTTGTCTACATACATTTTCTGTTTTTTTTATTTACTTCAGACTTATCTTCTAGTATTTTACTATAAACATTTTGGTTCAATGGAGTACATACTTACAGTTAATTATATATGTTAAATCTTTTTAAAATATTTTCCAGATAAGTTTTCTAACACAATTCTATTACCCCAATTTTCAAATTTTGCTTTATATTTATCACCAAAAAATCTGATATCAAACCCAAATCTTTCATTTCAAACTTCCTATTAACATTGACTTAAGGTCACATATTCGGCTTTCATTTGTCCCAAAAATCAACAAATCATCTACATAGATTAACACATACATTTGTTTTTTACCATTACACTTTGAATACAAACATGAGTCACACTGTGATCTTTTAAAACCTCTAATCATAACAGATTTAAACTTATAACATCATAACATCACGCCTTGTTTCTCCGAAGGGTTGGGCAGTGGAGTCCCTGTAGCAGGTTCACCCACATTTCACCAGTTATGTTTTAAATCCCATGTAATAGGGGGCGAGCCTATTGCTATCAACCGGGCACAAATCCAGACTCCAGGATGCTACTGAGAAATTTCAAATAGGAAAACCCAATAACACTTTGCCCGACCTGGGAATCGAACCCAAGATAATGCTCAGCAGTAGCGCTTGCGACCACTAGACCAACGAGGCAGTCATTAAAACTTATCGTATTATCAGTATTTTAACTTATCGTTCCAATATTTTGGGAGCTTTTTAAGCGTTATTCAATTTCACAATATTTTTACCATCATCATATGCCCCTTCAGGTAAGGTTATGTAAACATTTTCTCAAATTTCCCCATACAAAAATGCCCCAGTAACATCCATCTGGTACATAAGTAGTTTTAGTTTTGTTGTTACTGCTAAAAACAATTTAAATGCTAACTTCGCTACAGGCGCATAGATTTCACTTAAACTTAAAATATAATTCTGCTCAAATCCCCTTGCTACTAATCTAGCCTTGTATTGTACACCATTATTTTTCTTTACTTTAAATACCCATTTGCTACTTATCACTTTTGTATTACCTAATAATTCATACACATTCCATGTGTTGTTGTTTTTAAGAGTCTATAGTTCCTTTTTAGTGCTTCTTTCCATTTATATGAGTCTGGACTCCTCATAGCCTCTTCATACGTCTTAGGCTCATTCTCTTCTACTGAAACATTGTTACATTCATAAAATGGAGTCTACTTCCTCATACGACCTTTGATCTTAGATTTTAATAGTCGCGTACACCCTATCATACGGAGGTTTTGAGACAACCTACAGGATGTCAAAATACAAGTTTATACGAGTTTATGGATGTTTGTGTTTTTGGAATTTGAGATGCCCAGCTGGGTATCTCAAATTTCCTTTCCACTATTTCCTTTTTCAACCACTTTCGAATGCTTTTGATGATCCTTCGTTTTCCTGCGTAGATTAACAATATGGTGAGTAATATTATGGTAGCTATCATGACACAGCCAATGATATTCAATTTGTTGTCCACTTGTGCAACATTTGATAAGTTTTCGTTAACAATTACTTTTTCTTTTGTCTGATAGGTGCCCATTTTTTTAATTAATTCGGTGTACGTGGTGTAATTTCGCGACTGTTTTGATTCTTACTATGTTTCAACTGCGATACCTAGTACTTATGTTCAATTAATTGACCTACCTTATAAAAATGCTAATTTCGATATTTAGAGGGTCTTTTGCTTATTCGTCCAGTTCGCGTTGTATATGTTTCGTCACTGGGTTTGCTTGTTTGAAACCTTACTTTTTTCTGTATTTTATTCTGTACCTGTTTGTTTTTTTTATTATCATTTTTTTCTAATATGTTTTTATTTACTTCCTCTGATGGCAATTCATCGTCTATATATATGCTGGTTTTAAGCGATCTATAGATATGTTGGCTTGTCTGTCTGGTAACTGTACGCGATACACTTTTTCGTTTCTACTTATGACGCGATATGGTCCATCGTATGGCGATTGTAATGGTTTCCGTACTGCGTCATTTCTAATGAATACATAATCACTGGTTAATAAATCTTTGTGTATGAAAATCTTGCGAGGTGACTTGTTTACTTTAGTGGACGGTTTCAATCCATCTATTACGTCTTTAATTTTTTTAACGAAATTGTTGTCATCATGCAACTGTACATTGCTATGGTCATAAAAGTCACCTGGTAGCCTAATATTACTGCCGTATAGCATTTGTGCTGCGGTTACGCCTGTGTCGGACCTAATTGTCGTGCGCAATCCTAACATTACTGTTGCTAGTTCATCTATCCAGCTTTTATTGTCTAAACGTGCCTTTAGTGCTGCTTTTAATGACCTATGCCATCTTTCTATCGCTCCATTGCATTGAGGATGATATGGAGTGGTACGGGTTTTCTATATTCCCATGATTGACATTAATTCTCTAAATAAATTGCTTTCGAACTGTCTTCCCTGGTCACTTGTGAGTTTAACCGGGCACCCATATCGACTAATCCAACCTTCATATAAAGTTTTGGCTACTATTTCTGCAGTTATTTCTTTTAATGGAAATGCTTCTGGCCAACGCGTAAACCTGTCTATTATCGTCAAACAATATTTAAATCCCTCTGGTGTAGTTGGTAGCGGTCCTACTATGTCTATGTGAATATGTTCAAAACGCTTACAATTTTCAAAGGTACTTAAATGTGCATTGGTATGCTTTTGAACTTTCGCTTTTTGACATCTAATGCAAGTCTTGGCCCAATTTCCAACGTCTTTATTCATATTTGGCCAAAAATACCTATCACTAACTAATTTTCTACTTGCTCTAATGCTTGGATGGCTCACATTATGTATTGAGTCGAAAACTAAACGTCGAAACTTTCTGGTCAAGTATGGGCGTGCTGAGTCGGTTGAAACTTCACAGACAATGTATTTCTCTGTATTGTATATAGTTACACGTTTCAACACTATGTTGTTATTGTTATTCGATTCGCTTTGCAATTTTGCTAGCTCTACGTCCGTTTCCTGTGCGGCTGCAAGTTCTGCGAAATCGATCGTTGTGGGGCACGATATTGTTGCTACTCTGGATAATGTATCCGCAACTAAATTATCGTTCCCACTAATGTGTCTTATGTCCGTGCTGAATTCGCTAATGAACATGATCTGTCTGGCTCTCCGAGAAGTTTCTCTATCTGTACCTATTTTACTAAATGCAAATGATAAAGGCTTATGGTCTGTAAAAATAACTAACTGTTGACCTTCAATCATGTTGCGGAAATGAATTATGGCTGAATATATTCCTAATAATTCCCTGTCGTATGTACTATATTTCATTTGTGCCAGTGTTAATTTTTTAGAAAAATACCCTAATGGTTTCCACTTGTTGTTTAGCTTTTGCTGTAATACTGCGCCCACACATGTGTCTGACGCATCGGTCATTAACGCTAACGAAGTATTTGACGTTGGATATGATAACATGACTGCGTTCTTTAGGTCTTTCTTACATTGCTCAAAGTCGTATTCAGCTACTGGTGTCCAGTTAATTTTTGTTTTATCTTTGCGTTTTGTATTTCCTAGGTATTTATTCAACTCTGTTTGATGATTAGCCGATTGAGGTATACTTGCCCTATAAAAATTCAACATTCCTAGAAATCTTCTAAGTTCCTCAACTGTTTCCGGTTTTGGGAAGTCTACAATGGCTTTTACCTTATCTTCTAGAGGTCTAATTCCCTCTGTTGACACTTCATATCCTAAAAATTCTAATTTCTGTTTACCGAAGCTACATTTGGAAAAAATTATAGTTTTGCCGTATTCATTGAATCTTTCGAAAACTTTTTCTAAGTGTTGTTTGTGTTCTACTTCGTTATCTGATGCTATGATGACGTCATCTACATAGTTGAATAGGAAATCCAAACCTTGCAATACCGTGTGGTGCATGAAACGTTGAAACGTTTGTGCTGCATTACGTAATCCGAATGGCATGCGCATAAATTCAAATAAGCCAAAAGGTGTTATGACAGCAGTTTTTTCATTGTCATTTTCCGCGACAGGTATACAATTGTATGCTACTTGTTCTGTGACTTCCTGGTTGAGCTTCGAGACTAATATTCGGTACTTGGAGTCGTCGGACATCTTCTGCGCATTTATAATTGTTTCCGCTTTGGTGAACCATAATTCTGGTGACTTGGTCCAAAAATTTTCTATCTTGTCGGTCACGGACACGGGTGAAAGAACGTATTCTTCAACGGTCGCTTTTTCTTCCATCTTCAAGCTTGACTTTGTGACTTTTTTTTCAATAAGCACTATGGGTTTTCACACTATACCGCGTGGATGTTAGGATGAGTTGCCAGTTCTCGATCAACGCACACACTTTAGGATCACGTCGGGGTCACCAATTTTGTGTGTGTTCCAGGGTAGTGTGTGCGGAGAGAAATAATAGATGTTGTATGCTATATCAGTCTTTACTAGAGTTGATATTACAAGGTTGTATTTGCGGCACGTGTATAGCGGATAGCGGTTTCGGGCGAACTGGCTTCGCCGGGCGCTGCGCATGCGAGGAATATAAAACGACTGCGTCAGCGCCCCTACACCTTTAACCTTTTTGCGTATATTCCAGTTTAGGTGGCTGAGCCCATTGTTGATAAGAAATATACGCAACGACTGCCTCGTTGGTCTAGTGGTCGCAAGCGCTACTGCTGAGTATGAGGCCTGGGTTCGATTCCCGGGTCGGGCAAAGTGTTATTGGGTTTTTCCATCTGGAATTTCTCAGTAGCAGCCCGGAGTCTGGATGTTTGCCGGCTGATGGCAATAGGCTCGCCCCTATTACATGGGACTTAAACATAACTGGCAAAATGTGGGTGTACCTATGTACACCTCTGCCTAACCCTTCGGGCAGGCGTGATGTTATGTTATGTAAATATACGCAATTCGTTTGTAAGTCTTTTATTATAGAAGGAGCACAACTATTACTTGGTACGACGCCATTACGTGTGAGAGAGACAGCAAGCTCTTTATATGACATTGTACACTTCTACACTTAGATTTTTTGAATTAGGTATATAAACTGCCACGTAGGTCTTGTGGTCGTAAGCGTTACTGTTGGAGGTGGAGTCCTGGGTTCAATACCCAACTCGAGTATAGAGTTATTGGGTTTTCCCATCACGTCAGCAGTAGCTCGAAGTCTGTATTTGGCCGGTTGACGGCAATATAGGATCGCTCCCTATTACATGATCTTTAAACATAACTCGTGAAATATGAAATATTACAACCTCTGGCTACATCTTCAGGTGTTGATAAACTTGAACATTCACTTGAAATAGAACATCGAACATAACCGTGTGTAAATTTATCGAACTGAATAATGAACAGAGCCAAGCATAGACCCAAACATCGCTACGAACATTTTCGCAATCATACCAGCGAATGCTCTAGTTAATGCTCGAAAAAAAAAAAATCTTCACGAAGATGTCAGACTCGATTGTCTCGTATGCAACAATGACAGAATGGCTCAGCTCGGCAAAAAACAAAATACCCATTTCCTCTTTAATTTGATGCCGGCTCCGATATGACCGCCGTGGAAAGTATATTATAACCAGTGATCAGAGTAGGTAGATTGATTTTACGTACTCGCATCATGAATAGTCATAGAAATCATTCTAATCTGTTTTCCGGGACTTCATTTTGGTACTTACGGGATTGAATCAATTATTGTAAAAGTAAGGATTTTTAAACTACTACATGCGCCCTATGGCAGAAATAACGCACCGCATTCCCCCGCACCGCAGTACGTGCTAGCCCTTAACATCGTCGATAACGCTTTTTAATATAAGCTGAAATTTAGTAGTGTTCAACGTACTTCAACTGCTTCTACCGTGAACGTATTATCCCTGGAGATTTACAACAATTTATTAAGTGACAAATAAACATGAAATTGCTATTTTGTGTCGTATTGTTCATACTCGGCGCTGGTGTTAAAGGTAATTATTAATTGACTACCTACCTTATTCGTTTATTCATTAAGATCTAGTTTTGAGTGTAGAAACTTTAGAAATATTTAGTGTTGTTTTCATAATTTTGGCCGAAAATGGTTATATTAAGATTGTTGATGCGTAAATAATAGTAGCTAGCTACTATTTATTAAAATAGAGGTAGATAGGTTGTTTTTTTTCAATTTTTATAAAATTTCTACAGTTGATGATAGTTATTAGACATATTGCAATCTAGCCAAGCTAGCTAATAAGTAATTTAAATATAATTTAAACTACTAAGTCTTAGACTAGACAGGATAACGCCAATTTAGTTGGAAAATGATGAGTAGATATTCGTTCCCCGCGTTTTCGTTCGTATACTAACAAAAATTCGTATATGTAGAAAATTTCTTAGAAAAATGTAGGTCTTTACCTATGAAATTGCCGCTCTGCCGTACTGGCTATTTCAAGTCCATTTTTTTTCTCTTTTCGCTAAGAATTCTAAATTCAAATTATTTTTCTTTTTAAAATATGAAATTCTCTTTGAAAATTAGTCATTTGTTTAACGGTTAGCGTTCTGTTTTTATCGCATTTGTACGTTTTCCGCCATCATGGATACGTTAAAAAATCGAGTGATTATGGAGTATGAGTACCGTCGTGGCAGCATAACGGCAGAAGCGGCACGCAACATCAACGACGTATACGGAGCGAATACTACTAACGATCGCACCACCTGTTATTGGTTTGCCCGCTTCCGTTCTGGAAATTTTGACCTAAGAAATGAACCCCGTGGTCGACCGAAAACTTTAGTCGACAATGACGAATTAAAGGCGATTGTGGAAGCTAATGATTCTCAATCTACAGCTGAATTAGCAGCAGCTTTCGATGTTAGCATCAAAATAATATTGGTCCATTTGCGTCGAATTGGTAAAGTAAAAAAGCTTGACAAATGGGTGCCCCACAAATTGAATGATCCCCAGCGCGAAGCACGCGTTGAGTTGAGCCTTGCACTGCTCAACAGGCACACAAACGAAGGCATATTGAATCGCATTGTTACTTGCGACGAAAAATGGATTCTGTTCAATAATTGCAAGTGCTCAGAAAGTTGGTTAGATCCTGGTTCAGCACCTAAACAATGCCCCAAACGAAAACTGACCCCTAAAAAAGTGATGGTCACTATTTGATGGTCTAGCGCCATTCATCACAGCTTCTTACCAAACGGGATGAGCATTACTGCAGATGTGTACTGTGAAGAACTGATCATAATGATGGAGAAGTTCGCACATCTCCAACCAGCTTTGTTCAATCGTTCTGCACCGCTGCTCCTGCACGACAACGCGCGAGCTCATATTGCACAGCAGACGGTGTCCAAGTTACAAGTGCTGGGGTTGGAAGCTCTCCGTCATCGACCGTACTCACCAGACTTTGTGTCCTACAGACTTCTACTTTTTCCAGAATTTCGATAACTTCTTGGTGGGGAAATAATTCAATAATCGAGAGGCAGTTCAAAATGCCTTTGAAGAATTTGTTGCCCCCCGTCCAGCAGACTTTTTCAAAAAGGGCATCAATAAGCTACCACTACGTTGGCAAAAATGCATTGATTGCATGGGTAATTACTTTTATTAATAAAAATAAAAAATACAGAGAAACAAGGGCGTTAACTTATTTCATGAAAACGGCAATTTCATCGGTAAACACCTAATATTCCAAAAATGTTGTTTTGCTTTGTTTTCAGTACTTGGGTTGTCTGATAATCACTGGTGTCGATTCTCTTGTCAGAAATTCCTCTAAACTGGCCAAAAAATCACCAAAATTTAATTTATTGCTGTCAAACGAGGATTTCCCACTCTGAAATAGACTAAAGTGACACAACTTAACTATATTTTAGTTGGACAGCACTAAGATGGCACCGAGTTATTAATTTAGTGCAAATGGCAATTTTGCTATTCTGAATTTGACGTTTTTCACCTAAAATTTTGATTGTTTAACTAAATCTAACTATTATTAAACGCGATTAAAGAAGTTTTGAATAAATTTTGTTGTCATGAACTAGAATTTACACCAACACATCGACTTCTGGTGCAAAAACAGTCCGAAAAAAGTTGTGTTCTATCAAAATAATAAATATTTCGACCCTCTTTAGAAAATCCATAAACCCATAAAACTCAACATGTAGACTATAATAATTTTTCATATTTTCCATACAAAATTGAGCAAAAACCATATAAAACACGTCGAGGCTGCCCCAAATGCGCGCCTCCGGCTCTAAAAAAAGTTTCACAAGGTAGCAACCACGTGGAGTCGCGATCGTCAAATTCGATTTTAGTCGTGTCAAAATTATTTCAAAATTTAGAGATTTTTTTTTGCAGAACATCTTTAAGATTCTCATAGCCAAAAGAAAGAAATTTTAGTGATAGTTTAGTTCAGTGTATAAGAGAATCGGCACCATTGTCAGTTAAACTGTTTTTAGTACAGGAATTTTATATGTATAGTACTAATCCAGGTAGATTTGAATCATGAAATCTTTCAAAAACTTTTCCATTACTAATTCAAATGTTTCCCAATATTTTTTAAGTCATTAGTGTGACTAAGCAGTTTACCGTGTTTTGAAGAACATTACCCTTGTATAGCGATCGATAAGCTTCTGTGCGCTAATAAAGATAACATAAATAGTGATTATCACATGATTAGGTAAATACCAGACTGTCGTAGTCTCACTGCAGAACAGAGGCCTCTTCTCATATCTGTATGAATATGTATTTTATACGGAAGGAACAAGCATTGATTACCAATATTTTCCTTTTTCCTTTATTCGTTGTTTACTTAGTTAGTGCTAGTGACTTAATATTGTTTGATAAGAAATATACGCAATTCGTTTGTAAGTCTTTTTTACAAGGTACGACGCCATTACGTGCGAGAAAGGGCAAGCTCTTTATATGACATTATACTTTACGTTCTGTTCTACACCCCCCTCAATGTAATAAATAGAGCTCATACTTATACTTATGTATGAAACTAGTTAAGTAATCATGTATTTAAACAATGTTAGTATTTCTTAACCAATATATAGAAGCACATTAAAACTATATCATACCACACATCCTAACAAATTTTAGCAAAAGATCTTTCTTGAGAAATTTCGTAAACATATCAGCTGCTTGTTCGGTAGTACTAATATGGCATACTTTACATTTATCTTTATCTTTTTATGTAATATTAATTTCCTTACAAAATGAAACTTAATATCTATATGCTTTAATCTTTTAATACTATTAGTTTGAGGAGTAATTAAGGCTGATTGATTATCGCATAGCATTGTAACTGGAGATACATTAGTGATACTAAAATCATGTAGCATATTTTTATAAGCCAACATGCTTCACTTGCTGCCATACTCATAGCTACATATTCTCTCTCAGTAGATGAAATACTCACAGTACTTTGCTTCTTAGAGCACCAAGAAATCAAACAATTACAGTAAATGAAAAAGTAATCAGTTGTGGACTGTCTATCTATGATGTCACCTCCCCAATCAGCATCATAATAACTCACTAACTTTTCATCGTCACACTTATATAACAGCTTATAATTTATTGTATGTTTCGTGTATCGCAGTACTCTTTTTAGAGCTTATAACAAAATTTCACTTGCACGTTCGTGATACCTGCTTAATATTGACGCCACAACACAAAGATCTGGTGTTGTGCCCGATACTGCATACATCAAACATCCACCAATTTGTCAAATATTCGTATAAATTTTGTGTTTTTTTATTTACTCGAGACTTATCTTCTAGTATTTTACTATGGAAATTTTGGTTCATTGTAGTACATACTTATAGTTTATATATGTTAAATATTTTCCAGATGAGTTTCCTGACACATTTCTGTTACCCTCTTTTCAAATTTTGCTTTACATTTATCACCAAAAAATCTGATACCCAAATCTTTCAATTTAAACTCCCTATTTAACATTGACTTAAGGTCACATATTCAATATGAAATACTACAACCTCTGGCTACATCTTCAGGTATTGATAAACTTGAAAATTCACTTGAAATAGAACATCGAACATTCACTGTTTGTAAATTTATCGTACTGAATAATGAACAGAGCCAAGCATAGACCCAAACATCGCTACGAACATTTTCACAATCATTCCAGCGAATGCTCTAGTTAATACTCGAAAAAAAAAAATTCTTCACTAAGATGTCAGACTCGATTGTCGTGTATGCAACAATGGCAGAATGGCTCGGCTAGGCAAAAAAAAGGCAAGTGATCAGAGTAGGTAGATTGATTTTAGGTACTCGCATCATGAATAGTCATAGAAATCATTCTAATCTGTTTTCCGGGATTTCATTTTGGTACTTACGGGATTGAATCAAATATTGTAAAAGTAAGGATTTTTAAACTACTACATTTTAAATTTATAGAATGGATAAACATTTAAAATTGTTTTTTTCTTATTTATCAAGTAATAAAGTGAATCTTACTGTTGTGCGTCCGTTCGAAACTTACATAATATGACTAATTCAGTAGTTATTTTTTGTAAGTATATTATCTGCTGCTTGTAATTGTTACTATTCTTGAATAAATAAAAAAAATATCTTTTTATACTTCTTAATATTTTTTCGCATTCAATGCAATAACAACAAAAGGGTTAAACGTTTCTTATTCATATTGATGTATTCTTTATTCTACATATTACATTTGAAATTCCTTAAAAAAAAATTAATTATTTCAAAATCCCGGACTCCCGGAAGCATATCCATACTAATATATACGTGCCAGTTCATTACACCTACTCCGATCACTGGTTATAACGTAATTTCATTGTATTTTTATTGTTCTAGGTGTTTTTAAATATTAATACTGACCTTATTTCCATATTACGAGTCTGCTTTTAATAAAATTGTAATAGTTAATTTACTTTTCCGACATTAAATTAACACGGATACAGATACATAATAAAATTAAATCGAAAAATACCTATCACTAGGCCGAAATTACTTCGCGTAGTTTTATAAAAAGCAAAGCATGCGGAATTTCCGTCGCGTATTTTTCGGCAGGTGAGTCAGTTATCGCCCCTCGCGGAGTTATTAAAACAGTAATAATGTTTTATAATAATTGTGATATCAACCCTGTATTTAATTAACAAAGCCATGAACATACTAAATAATTTAAAACGAATATTTCCTGCTAAAGCAATAAGTCATCACCGTTATCATTCACATTTATATTATCATTTATAAGACATTTTATTGTACTAAATTTAAGTTAGTAACTGGATAATAAATCTAACCGTATGATTGCCTAAATCAAGGTGAAACTTTACTCCTATACGAAAAATATTCTAAACTAATGGTCTTCTTTCATATCTATATGTTGTGTCATAACTGGGAAATAAATGCTAAGAAAATTATAAAAAAACCGTACAAACATGAGTGGAAAACTTTCCTTCTTATAACCAGTTATTTATCGAGTGTCGTCTCATAATATTGTAGCGATTTGAACTTATGACCTGTCACCTATTGACTTGATGTTGAAGTACTAAACCGACGCTACCACGAGTAATAATTACTTCGAACAGTATCTACATTGTATTCCTGAGATAATACTTAGAATGAACTTTCTAGACACAATAGGTAGAGTTACGCCAGCAACGCCAACAACGGCAGCTAAGGCAGCAACGCCAGCAACGCCAGCAACGCCAGCAACGCCAGCAACGCCAGCAACGCCAGCAACGCCAGCAACGCCAGCAACGCCAGCAACGCCAGCAACGCCAGCAACGCCAGCAACGCCAGCAACGCCAGCGACGCCAGCAACGCCAGCAACGCCAGCAAAGGCAGCTAAGGCAGCAACGCCAGCAACACCAGCAACGCCAGCAATGCCAGCAACGCCAGCAATGGCAGCTAAGGCAGCAACCCCAGCAACACCAGCAACGCCAGCAACTCCAGCAACGCCAGCAACGCCAGCAACGCCTGCAACGCCAGCAACGCCAGCTACGCCAGCAACGCCAGCAACTCCAGCAACGCCAGCAACGCCAGCAATGCCAGCAATGCCAGCAATGCCAGCAATGGCAGCAATGGCAGCTAAGGCAGCTACGGCAGCAACGCCAGCAACTCCAGCAACGCCAGCAACGCCAGCAACGCCAGCAACTCCGGCAACTCCAGCAACTCCAGCAACGCCAGCAACTCCAGCAACGCCTGCAACGCCAGCAACGCCAGCAATGCCAGCAATGCCGGCAATGCCAGCAATGCCAGCAATGCCAGCAATGGCAGCTAAGGCAGCTACGGCAGCAACGCCAGCAACTCCAGCAACTCCAGCAACGCCAGCAACGCCAGCAACGCCTGCAACTCCAGCAACTCCAGCAACGCCGGCAACGCCAGCAACTCCAGCAACTCCAGCAACTCCAGCAACGCCAGCAACGCGTGCAACGCCAGCAACGCCAGCAACTCCAGCAACGCCAGCAACGCGTGCAACGCGTGCAACGCCAGCAACGCCAGCAACTCCAGCAACGCCAGCAACGCCTGCAACGCCCGCAACTCCAGCAACGCCAGCAACGCCTGCAACGCCAGCAACGCCGGCAACGCCAGCAACTCCAGCAACCCCAGCAACTCCAGCAACGCCAGCAACGCGTGCAACGCGTGCAACGCCAGCAACGCCAGCAACTCCAGCAACTCCAGCAACACCAGCAACGCCAGCAACACCAGCAACGCCAGCAACGCCTGCAACGCCAGCAACTCCAGCAACGCCAGCAACGCCTGCAACGCCTGCAACGCCAGCAACGCCAGTAATGGCAGTTAGGGCAGCAACGCCAGCAACACCAGCAGCGGCAGCAAAACCAGCAACGCCAACAACGCGAGTGACACCAGCAACGCCAGCAATGCCAGCAATGGCAGCTAAGGCGGCTACGGCAGCAACGCCAGCAACTCCAGCAACGCCAGCAACGCCAGCAACGCCTGCAACGCCTGCAACGCCAGCAACGCCAGCAACGCCTGCAACGCCAGCAACTCCAGCAACGCCAGCAATGCCAGCAATGCCACCAATACCAGCAATGGCAGCTAAGGCAGCTACGGCAGCAACGCCAGCAACTCCAGCAACTCCAGCAACGCCAGCAACGCCAGCAACGCCTGCAACTCCAGCAACTCCAGCAACGCCGGCAACGCCAGCAACTCCAGCAACTCCAGCAACGCCAGCAACGCGTGCAACGCGTGCAACGCCAGCAACGCCAGCAACTCCAGCAACGCGTGCAACGCGTGCAACGCCAGCAACGCCAGCAACTCCAGCAACGCCAGTAACGCCTGCAACGCCAGCAACTCCAGCAACGCCAGCAACGCCTGCAACGCCAGCAACGCCGGCAACGCCAGCAACTCCAGCAACTCCAGCAACTCCAGCAACTCCAGCAACGCCAGCAACGCGTGCAACGCGTGCAACGCCAGCAACGCCAGCAACTCCAGCAACTCCAGCAACACCAGCAACGCCTGCAACGCCAGCAACTCCAGCAACGCCAGCAACGCCTGCAACGCCAGCAACGCCTGCAACGCCAGCAACGCCAGCAATGCCAGCAATGGCAGCTAAGGCAGCTACGGCAGCAACGCCAGCAACACCAGCAACGCCAGCAACACCAGCAACACCAGCAACGCCAGCAACGCCAGCAACGCCAGCAACGCCAGCGACACCAGCAACGCCAGCAGCGCTAGCAACGGCAACTAAGGCAGCTATAGCAGCTACAGCAGCTAAGGCAGCTAAGGCAATTACAGCAGCTACGGCTGCTGCGTAGTGGCCTAGCCAGATATAGAAGCCACTAACACACCCAGGTATGATACACTCACATGCACCCCTACACTCACCCAGTACTCACCGTTTACCTATTTTTTTTTCTTTGTTGATTTTAATTCTAGTTTTGCACCTAAACAGTCCCTAGTTGTTGTACCTTGTTAATATAACAATCTAAAATTCAACTTATTATAACAAATTACATCTTACAGTGGTGGTGTGACTGTTGGACTGCCAAGTCATAAGGTCTAGAGTTCGAACTCAAGGCACGCCCTCAGACTTTTTGGATTTAGTATAATTATCACTTGCTTCAAAAACGGTGAAGGAAAACATCGTGAGGGAACCGGCATGCCTGAGAGTTATTTCTCGACGTCATGTGGAGCCATGTCAGAGGCGGTTTTAAATCTCTGACACCAGGTTAATCACTAACCACACAAAAAGAAGAAGATCTATATATTTCAAAATTATTCCTGTAATTTAAAATTGTATACCTCAGCGATCAGTTCTGATTTATAAGTTTAAGCTGTCATTGTTTTATTAGTAAAACAATGACAGCTTAAACTTATAAATCAGATGCCTTGATCACACGTGTTGAGTATACAGGCGAGACAGTACCCTCGGCCGAGTGCTTGCTACGTATAAACACATCACCGAGTGCTCGGCCGAGTTAAACAGCAAAACAGTCACTCAAACCCTGTTCTATTTACAAGACCAAGTACCCACCCCCGCGCTTCCCTGCACTGACCCGCTTGCCCACTCCGCAGGTATAACATGCACTCGGTGCGTACTGGACACACTCCGTGATTCCGGGATTTTTTTGATTGTATGACTGACTCGGTGCCTAGTTAAATAATACGTGTAAATACATACTCATTTACCCAACTCTCTCGGCCTAGTATCATTTAGCTGTCTCGCCTATCTACTCGGTACGTGTTATGAAGGCATTAGAGAATACAGGAGCAAGCGAAGCGAGCTAGAAAACTGGAGAATCCTGACCTGGATAGGTGAAACTGTTTTTGTGATTTTACTATGAGAATGCAAGAGCGAGCTCCAAAATTGGAACACCAAACGCACACAGGGTTTTACCAGATTGTGCCAAATTAAAATTGTATTTATCTCACCTAATACTAATACCACAAAAAAAAGTATTTATGAAATCTTTAACATCACCTAGTGATTAAAATTGTTTTCAATCTAATTGTATTCAATTCATTTATCAAGTCAATTTTTATTAATTTAATTAAACTTAAAATGAGCATAACTTAATATATGTACGAGAACTATTTGTATCATTATTATAACTAATAGCAAATCATGACTGTAGGAGGAAGGCGCCGATGTCTGTCACACAATTAATATTAGCACAGACATCGTCGTTAACTCTATCTTTTAAAAATACTCAAAGCTCTGTACATCGTGTTTTTGTTTCGAATAGATGAGTTGTACCAACATTATTGTTTTATAATTTTAATAGTGGAATTTTTGGTTGACCATTAAAGAAAAAAAAAAACATGGACTGGTCTGAATCATGTAGACCGGTGTTTAAATCACACAAGCTTTTTACCGTTCCTTGTATTTATATTTACGACTAACTGCTGCCCTTAGCTTCACCCGCGTGGACCCTAATTATTTTTCTAAAATAAAAGTAGCCTAAGTTACTCCTTATAACATCAGCTATCTGCCAGTGAAAGTCTTGGAAATTAGCCCGAACACAGATAGCCAGAAAAAAAAAATGATTGTTTTATAAGTAGGTACCCACCTTATATACACTTCAATTTTATATATATTTGTATATATATACAGATATATAACAAAAAGTCTACGTGGTTTTGAAAAAATGGTTGACATCGCATAATTTTTATTCTATCAGAGAATTTCACAACCAAATATGTCAGTCCTACCACTTTAGGAATGCATTGTAGTCACTTTTAGTTATCTAAGTTAATTTGGTAAGTTAGTTAACTTGTCGCTTATTTACCTTACTATATAAATAAGTAAAGTGTGTTCAAAATTGTAATTCAAATTGGTATTGACTTGAATAAATTGTTATTTTCTTTAGAAGAATTCTAAAGCCTAAACTCGACTTTAATACCTAAAAATTTGTTATTAATTTGTCCATAATTATATGTTACTGTTACCAACATTGTTGTTGTACCATCATTCATTAAATATTTCCATGCCATCACTGCATTACGGAATGTGTCTTTGCACTGAATTTTATAAGTAACATCTTTTGTATTCACCACATTTTATACAAATAAACAATTTTGATTTGATTCTATTTATATTGTGTTTTAATCCCAAATAATAAATTCATATTATTAGTTAGGGGAATACTGGGATAATGTTATATGTTTATGAGAATGGAATAGTTCCAATGTCAAGCGTCAGTTATAGATTTTCTCTTTATCAAGATTGTTAAGATTTGACAATTGAAAAGCTATGCCAGATGTTTGTTATTAATGCAAGCGTATTTATAACGTGGTGACCCTGAGGTTAAGAGGATTGCATCTAGAGGATGAGACTATAGGATCAATCATGAAGAGTCAGTGCGATGTTTTTATTCCCTCTTTAATGTGGATAACAAACGATGATTTTACCCAACCAGTGAATGTCAATGCGCGGTTAAGTAAGCTACCGTTACTTTATAAAAGATTTAATACATAATATCTTCTTAGAATAGATAAATAAATAACTAACTGCTATACTATTCTGCTGCGCAGAACCACATCATTTATTCTATTTAAATGTTATATGATTTTACAAATCACCTTTTGATTTAATTACCTATTAAAATCCTATGACACTCACTTTTTATATATGTACACTGAAGGCATACTTTTATTTATTTCTGATTGTTTTAGCATCTAAAACTTATTTTATATTACATTTTTTACTGTTTGTAAAAAATCTTAGAATATTCTATATTCTGACATTTTCATTTTAAGCTGTTTTCTGTCCAATTTACTTTTCTAAACCATAGACATAACACACCATGGACAGGTACACCTTATCTTCTTCTAGATCTTTTATAAAGCAGGCAAATAGGCTTTCGCAATAAGCCTAAACCTCTGTAAACCGTTTTTATTAGTTCTGACCATCATTAAATTAAGAAATAACTTGATATATATTTGACATGTTTAACACATGACAAAGAACGATAAAAACGGGTTTCAAGTTTTTCAGTTGGGGTTTGACTTTGGGTTAAGGCTCTGCTCAGTTTTCCCTAGAGTCTATTTTTTTCTAAACAGTTATCTACTCGAATTTCAGCCTGATCAGTTCAGAGTAATTATTATAAATAACTTACTGTGTATAACCGAACTTTCAAAATGTTGTGATTTCTTACAATAAACAATGAGTATGTCTGTGCTTACGGTCTATCATTTAGTCGACCCTCTCGCCTATTCCTGTATTATTATTGTACTATTCCGTATTCAGCCTTTTAATCGCGTGACGTAGAACGCCGCAGCGTATAAAGCGTCATACAGTCCCAAATAAGAGAGGCCTCCGAATTAATAGTTATTTAAATATAAAAATATACACATACCTCTTAAAACTACAAATATAATATTACCTATTTATATATATATATATACAATAAGCTCAAATAAATACACATAAATATCAAAATATCACCATACCATATAAGGACGTTGTTAAATTAGAAATTATTGTGGTAGATAAAAAATATTAAAGTTTATCATATTAGCCATGTCATTAGTCATATCGCCCACCATTATAAAACCTAATTGAATTTAGTGACACTGCTACTGGAATTTGAGTCAATTTAGATGTCATACGCTTTGACCAACTATTGCTATAGAAACAGAATTTGAATTAGAAGATTGAATTACCGCCGCCCATGGAAATATGTTAAGCCAATAGACACACATATAGTCGCATTTTAAAATCTGAGATGATTTAGATGAATTTACATTGATTCATCTACATTTTTTGAAGATCATGGTGATGATAAAATTAAACTTATCCACAGTTTTTCTTTTTCAAATCTTTAAAATAGAATTTCAAGTTTACAACCGCAATGACCAATAAGTTCAACCAAACACATTGGTAACATAACGTCTACATAGAACAAGGCACTTGACTTTTATCCCAAGCAATTTGAGATAACGTTCATTATTCATCACCATGATATCCTTAATCCACTTATCTAGATACTTCCTGAACAATATTATAATTCGGATGACTCTAAAACATTGCATTTGAAAACTTTTTTTTTTAAACTTCTATAGTTTTGCCTAGACACCGATAGAAGTAATAAATAAGTTTGTTCTATTTCTCAGTAATATAATTACATTATTTTACAAAAAAGAATTGCAGCTGCATGATGACGTAATGACTGATAACTCTGACCAAACACATTGGTAGCGTAGCGTCTATATAAAATAGGCCACACGCGGACATCTTGTAGAAAGTTCGATTTCTCTGCATCAAATTCTTGTATAGTCGTTTTCGACCCTCTGTAAAGAAATAATAATACTCACATTCGTTCAGACAGACAGACGCATACTCACTCGTATTCATTGGACAATTTAACAGTTTTCATTTCTAAATACTTAGTTAAAATAACTTTAATTACTAAAGTTGACCATGTGAAGTTAATAACTAGATTAAGCAATAGAAACATGCGAGCGTGACACTCACATGCCCATTTCCATAAAGTAACTATACCAATAGTGTTATGTTGTTCTTACTTGGACAGCTCCTGTTCTTCATAAGCTGTATACATGCCGTTTCAGCTTCCTCAACAGTTATATAGAATCTCTCACAGTATATACTATGTATAATAACTAGTATGATATCCTTTAATATCCATAAAATAAATGCGAAACTCTGAAGCAAAGTCTGGAAAATTTAATAAATATTATTATTTGGAAAGAACAAGAAAAGTTCATGCATAAAAAAATAAAGTTGAATTCAAGAAACTAACTATAACTAAATATCAATGGCAAAAGCCTGCTGGCTAAGCTGAGCCAGAGGGCTTAGCTTTTTTTTTATTAGGTGGGAAATTAACAAATAACTTCTACCGCCCAGGCCGGAGCGAGAGGGCGGGTCAGACTCTTACTGACTAATACCCGTCCGTGTTCCTTCAGGTGCCCTGGTGCCGGGGGCCACAATCTTCCTTTCGGTTTTTTTCGCAACCTTGGCAGGCATCGGCCCTAGCGGACCCCCTGAATTCTGCTGACATCTCATCTCTTGGAGGCGCGCGTGGAACACAACGCGCCGTCGATCCGAGCCTGTTCCGATGAAGGTCACTGGAAGCCGCTTATTGCAGGAAGCGTAGTACCAGTCATTATGGCAAGCAAAATTTCTGCTAAATGATGATGACGAGGAAAATATCTAGGAGTGTAACGGTCTAGTAAACTCATTATCTTCCTGCCCTTGTTCCATGTCACTTGGGGTAGGCGCAACACGTTTATTAAATTTCTTCCATTCTCCCCTGTCAGCCGTCACTCATTCACTCCTCTTTCTTACATTCCTCACACAATCTATCAATTTTTGCTTTGGTATTTCTCTCTTTTTCCATATCTCAACAGTTATATTCGTAGTAGATCTAGAAAACTGCAACCTCGACATAATGCTAATATGGTCGTCGGTTTACAAAATAAAAGTTTAAAAACTTTTTACACTTACTTCTTTTCCCAATTCTCCAGTTACTTTTATTAAATAAAATACGTAGTTAGCGTGACATAAAGTGCGACAAAATGCGCCAAATGTACGACATAAAGTCTGCAAAAAAACATAGTTTTAAAATACGATGTCTCAATGCGATATGGACGAATGTATTTATATTCACGGCGATAAATCATCATATTAAATTCCATTATAAGCTGGGCTTGCGAACTTAAACACGTGACTTTACTCATGATTATGAACAGCTATTATTATGGGACCAAACCTAAAACCGCGAAAAAAATATCAGCTGTAGCTGAATTAAAAAAAAATGCTTAGCTGAATTTATAAATCTTGTTCATAATGACGCAGGTGTTTAAGTTTGCGCACTGGTTAAAAACTTACCCTGGGTCAGCTTTCAGTACAATAAGAAGTTAGCTTATACTGGGATTTTATATGTCAAAAACATTATTTATAGGCACGGTACACTTAAATCACAGACACAGCAACATAAAAATATATTAGGCGATATAATAAGTGAGGTGTCGAAGAATGTAAGGATGAACTTACTGAGACCTGGTAAATTTTCTTGTACAGATTGTAAGCCTTCAAAATATTCTGGTATATCCCAAGCAGTTTGAGACAATGGTCACTATTGTCGTCTTCATCTTTCATTATGGGGACATTTTTAATCCACTTCTCAAGATATATCTTTAACAAAACTATAATTCGGATGACTATGACAAAATTTATATCCAGTGCTACCCACATTATGTCACTAATAAAGTCGAGTATGGTACCGATATCATACGTTCTAAAAGTTTCATAATATACGGCATTGATAATTATGTTTGCACAGATAATTGTTATGGTTGAGATCCAGTTCCAAACTATGTAACTCCGGATATCTTTACTAAAATCGATGCGTCTATGAATAGTTTGGAGCTCCAAAATAAGTAAGACGTTGTTGTCTTTATGCGCAAAGTCCAGGATGAACATCATCGTGAACCCGAACAATACGGTGGTGCCGTAGAGTACAGCAAAGCACCAAAATAGATCACTTTCTGAATATGTCATATTTTGATCTATGACTTCTACGATGAACATTCGATAGATATATAACGCATTTATCAATAACATACAGCAGAACGCAAATATGTGATATTTTGTTCCAGTGGGATAAATATGATTATTTCGCACATTATATTTTGATAATAAAAAAAGGTTTAGTGCTAAGTTATAAGAATGCACTAATCTTTGTATATCTTTCTCCAGTCTATTATTGGGTAACACTTGTAATGAGATTTGCTTTCGGGTCATTATTTTTATTATTGACTTCATTTGTTTGTCGCGTGGTGACTTACTAACTCAGAAAATGAAGTTGACAATTAATGAAGATATGAAGTGTTAATTATATTTTTTTTTATTTATGTCCTGATCGCATCAACGTTATGAGGTGCAGTTAATATTCCTAATTGCATTGACACATTCATGATAAAATTAAATACATCGCGCCTGTTTTTCTGAAAAGATAAATTACTGAATAACAAAACCTGCTTTATTTCAAGCATTACATTATATACATACAAATATTCATCATAATTATTATGATGAATTTTTTTATTTTTATAAAATACAGCAAGGTGTAATAAATATTGAATTTAAAGTTAACTACAATAACTGCTTCTTCATTTGAAGCATATAGGTTTGATGGGCTAGCCAACGTTCGCACGGACGTAACAAAATCGTGGCGATTTTGTTTCGCGCACTGGATTTTCAACGCTTTGCTTAGCGCTGAGAGATGAAGATCCAACAATGTGTTTTTTCAACGCGCTGAGACGAGAGTGTGTCCCAGCGCGTTGGATTCTCAACACTCAGTGCGCGATAAAATCCCGCCGCAATTTTAATCCGTCCATGCGAATGCTCTTTTCTTTTCTGCCGCCTTACTTAGAAATAATGTAAAGGCATGCTCAAGATGCCATTGGAATCTTTTGCAACCTCTCAAATTTTAATCACAACGCGCCGTCGACCCGTGCCTGGTCCTTATCGGGTGGTGAGCTGTGAGCTACCCATTACTCGCCATCCGCAAGCCTGCGCCTACGGTGGCCGGAAATCGGCCTGCGATTCCCGACGCCCAGGGCGTCTCCTCCTGCGGCGGTTAGGGGCGTGAGGGCGCGAAATTTGCCTCGCCCTCACGCGTTTCGCCTCCTCCTTCGCGAGCATTTCCTCTCGCTCCGTACCATGGCCTGAACCAGGGCCGGACGCGAGAGATCACCGCCGCCACGAGGACACGGCAATGCTCCGCCCGAGCAGGGCAGACCTCCACCATATGCTCCACCGTGCCCTCCGAGCGATCCACACAATGGTGACACCCAGGCATTTCCTCCCGCCTTATCCTGAACAGGAACCTCCCGAAACAGTCGTGTCCGGCGAGGACCTGCGTCAGGCGGAAGGTGAGGACGCCGTGGTGCCTCTCTAGCCACTCCTCAAAGAGGGGTTTAATCGCCACAATTGTGGCGTACCCAACTAAGATCATACCTAAAAAATAGAACGATGAAAGTGCAAGTAAACGGGGTAAACTTATTGGGGTCTGAAATGGCAATGGGCGTTCCTCAAGGTTCGATATTGGGTCCATTCCTCTTTTTAGTTTACATTAATGATTTACCCCAATTACTTCAAAATCAACCGAAGATAGTGTCATTTGCAGATGACACATCATTGATCTTTAATAGGTATAGGTATAACCCGCGCATTTGATATATTTTAGCTACTTCCACAGCATAATGTCATATGGCATTCTACTGTGGGGTCGGCCTGCTGACATTGAATCCATCTTTATTTTAGAAAAGGGAGCTGTCAGGGAGCTATCTACGTCGTCGCGAATGTCTCAGGGAACTATTTAAAAATATTAATATTATGACGGTACCTTGTCAATTCATCTATGAAAATATTATATATGTAAGAAAAAATCTACATATTTTTCATAAATTAAGTGATAGACATAATTTTAATACTTTATAAAAATAGATCAACCATTTTTCAGATTATCTAAAGTGCATACATCTTTGTGTGGGTACTGTGTTTTATTTTACAACAAAATACCTTGTGATATATTACAATTAACCGAAAGAAAAATTTAAAACTCATATTAAAAGTACTCTTTGTAAACAAGCATATTACAAATTAGAGGATTATATCCAAGATAAGAATGCTTGAATACATACTGGTCTAGCTCCATAGGACAATTTAGAGTCTATATAAAATCAAACGGGTTGCTAAGTTAATTGTATAATTAATTATTATAACATTGATTTTACATTCTGTGATTACTTGAACTCACACACTGACTTATTTTTACTTGTAAAATGTTTAGGAATATCGTATAGTATCGTGTACTTTTCCAATACTTGTAAATATGTGAACACCATGTATCCATTACATTATTATTTTTTCTGTCATTAATTTTTAATTATTTTTACCTATTGTGGTATAGTAATCTTATTCCAGGTACATTGTATTCACATATAATTATATAATTAATGTATACAAAATATTGTAAAACATTTTAAAAGAGTAACGGTGGAGTTTCTTGCCCATTCATCTCCATACGAAAACTACCTTTTGGAAGGGGCGACTAGAATCAATTGTATTTTTTGTAAATTTTGACGTTAAAAAGTGCCTTTAAAATAATAATAATAATAATCAAATTTTATTTGCCATAAAAACAAAAATACAGATGGAAGTCTAGGTTCCTTATGAATAGGTACAACACATTGTATAAATCAGGTTCTATGTTAGATCTAAACTCAGTATTATAACCCTGCCTCTTAAACTAGGTAAACCTGTATCTTAAGAGACAGTGATCAGCCATTACACACAGTTAAATGACAAAAAATAGATGTGTGTCGATCCATCCTTTTCAATAAAATAAAATCTTAGAAGCAGAAAAGAAAATCAACTAAAAAAAAAAGAAAAGAAAACCAATAAAATCTAAAACAATAATAATAAAAGCTAACTTATTTAAATTTAATTAAAGTTGAGAAGTATTAAGGAAGTGTTTGACTAATTGAAATAAATTATTTGACTTTGACTTTGAATGTCGGCTAAATGTGTTAGACTATAAATAAAATAGCAGTGATAGCCTAGTGGTCTGATCCTTTTATTGCCAAGTCATAGGTATTGAGTTTGAACCCATAGCACGCACCTCTGACTTTTTGGAATCATGTGCGTATTGTCTAATTATCACTTGCTTCAAAAACAGTGAAGGAAAACATCGTGAGAAAACACGGCATGGCTGAGAGATATTTCTCGACGGCATGTGAAGCCAAGTCAGAGGCCCATGTGCGGCTTTAAAACTTGACACCAGGTTAGTCACTAGCCACACAAAAAGAATACTTTAAATAATAAATTAATCTATAAATTCAATTAGTAGTTTTTAGTGACTGCCTCGATGGTCTGGTGGTCGCAAAGCGCTACTGCTGAGTTTTCGGTCCTGGGTTCGATTCCCTGGTCGGGCAAGGTGTTATTGGGTTTTTCCATCTGGAATTTCTCAGTAGCAACCCGGAGTCTGGATTTGTGCCCAGTTGCTGGCAATAGGCTCGCCCCCTATTACATGGGACTTAAACATAATTGGCGAAATGTGGGTGTACTATAGGTACACCTCTGCCTAACCCTTCGGGAATACAGACGTGATGTTATGTCTATCAATTCAATTCGATATTGTGGCAGGCAGTTAACTGTTTAGTGCAGCAATTAAGATAAAACGATTTTTAGATGGATTAAATACAAAAATATTTATTTAGTCGTGATGTAGATATGTGTGTGGTTTCCCTAGTTGGTCTAGTAGTTGTAAGCGCTACTGAACATGAGGTTCTAGGTTCAATTCCAAGGTCGGGCAAATTTGTTATTGGGTGTTCCCATCAGGAAATTCTCAGTAGCAGCCCGGAGTCTGTATTTGTCCCCAATTGATGGTAATGGTTGATGGCTCGTCCTTGTCCATCTTTAAAATAACTGGCGAAATGCGTGTGTACACCTCTGTCTAACTCATTGGTTAATAGAGGCGTGTAGATGTTTTGTAATGTAAATGTGTTACTTAGATATAACTTCGTTAGCTATAGGATCCAATATATCATTTTGAAAGTTGAATCAGATAGTGTAGATCATTTTTTTCCTGAACACTACGTCGTTAACATGAATACTTTAGGAGTTAACGCTATTAATTATACGCAATATTGTAATTGTGGCAGACCAGAAGCAGCCTTCTTATTGTAATTTGGTTCGGAATGTTGGAACCCTACTTGTACGAGCAAATGTTGAAATTAAGCTTTCAGAAAATGATTATTTATTAGCTCTTGCTAACGGCTTTATCCACGTGGACGTCGGAAAATATCCCATGGAAACGTACTGACGGGATTAAAAGTACCATATGTATTAATTCAGCTTATAAATTAAACAAAAATTCTAAAAACTATATTTTCGGCATCAGACTCGTTCCTGCATCTCGTAGCAATTACTTCTTTCAAAAATGTTCAAGGAACAGTTTTGGCCTTACTATTTTATTTTATGGTTTTATAGATATAGATGGAAGGAAAACAGATATAGATAGGTTTTGTTTTTGCTTCCTTTTGTTTACAGGTACACTACTGGCAAATTGGACTTTCATTTATTTTATTTTAGTCGAAATTTTATAGCAAAATTAACAGACTCATTGGCGCATACTTGGTCACAGTAAAAATATACTACAGCTGTATAATATTTTACACTGGCAACGGAATTTCCAAAATATGGCAAACTCACGCCTTGTTTCGATAAAATTAGGGGTAGGTAAGTAGTGAACAAAATTTAATAAGATTAACGTTTATAAACATTACTTAGCACGTGTTTCAGCTGAGTACTATTCCTGTTTAGTAACAGGAATAGTTAGATATGTTGTGATTTGACAGTTGTGTGATAGTTCACACAACTGTCAAATCACAACATATCTTACAGTCGAAGCTAATTACCTATCTATCGCCTGTTTTGGCATACTGAAGATAGAAAAACTTATCCATCTATCGTTTTAACGTCCCAATAATCTGTCAGAAAATGAAATCTTACGGAATTGTGGGACGACATTCAATGACAGATACAATTATACTGTCTACCCTCAAAAGCGATCTGTCTATTACTGAAAATAGGTAATTGAGTTCAGCCGTTAGTCAATGCACGTGCTAAGTACTGTCTATCACTCTCGGTCACAGTGTTTGTTTAAAAAAAAACACAAATTCAATTTTATTTAAGCTTTATTACAAGAATGCGAACTGTAACAACACAACTGTATAGTTAGTTAGCAGACTAAGCAAACTTAATTGTAACGCAGCATCTACGTAGAACAAGCCACCCGCACGTATCTTGCTGAATGATGCTCGATGCAAACGCAGTACATTCTTGCATAGTGTTTTCGAATAATCTGTAAAGCAGAATTATTACAAATAAATATAAACACTAACACAAGTAATGTTTATTTTGCTGATCTTATTCAAAACAGCAAAAAGAAAAATTATTATTATTATAGTAGGTATGGTAGGTAGATTGTCATTACCAGTACATTACATAGACGGTATCATGATGATGATGACCCACATATACGGGTAATTCTAACCATGTTGACAGCCCGCAAACAACAAATTTCAGATGACAAACACCACTAACGTCACTGAATCCTGGATTGCTTATGCAAAATGTACCGCTGTGATCGATACATGACGGCACATTATGCTATACATCTCTAGTATAAGCTGACTTCTCAATGTGGAAAGCCTATAACAATGCGAAATCTGCTTATACTGGAAATGTAAATGCTGGTGGGTCCAGAGTCGTGAACTCATGGTAACAGTTTCGGCAGGTTTTTGCTGGGATAGTTTTTGTTGTTTCGTATGTTTTTTTTTGTTTTTGTATTATGTTTGACTACGTGCTTATTTAATTATTTAGTTTTTTTTTAAGTATACAAATTATGTATTAGGTATGTTGAGTATTAGGTATGTTGAAACTGTTTGTACTCCCCGTCGCTTGTCCTTATGGGTTCATTAGAAAGCCAGCGTCAGACAGCATCTGTCTGGCATTCATGCTGAAATGAACCTTTTTGGCGCAGCCGTGAGGCACACACTATTGTTTTTAAAACATTATTTTTTTATTTTATCTTTGTTATTTGTGTTTCACGAACTGTGACCAAATAAATGTTTTTCTTTCTTTCTTTCTAGTTTGCGCGTCAATATTCCTTATACCGTGTATTTATCAGGTTATCTGGCAGTGACCCTCCAAAAACAACAACCATCTGGTCGAAAGATCTACCTAATCCGATGATTATAATAAACACATGCCTCCTCCTCCAAGTAATAAATTAAAAAGCATTTTGAAATAAATTACCTGAGCAACCTGACTTCAAAATGTGTGCGCAGGAATCTTGAATATTTTCAATTGCTAAGTAAAATTTCTCAAATTGCTGGCTCAATATTGTCTGCCAAATCAAACATTTTATCACCCAACAGAACAAGGGGACCACATTCTGCATTGCATCATCCTATAACAAAGTCAGTTTCAAATGTCATGAAGTCACTCGAAAGAATTCGATTTCCTAGATTGAATATCCAAAGTCTATAACACTAGCTTGGCATTCTAACAAGATGTTCTTACAGAAAGCAATACAGGTTCGCGCGAACGTTGTTAGCGACCGTTGTTCGTACGAATCCAGTCATGTCGGCCATCCGGCTTACAGTTACGACATTGTTGCCATCGCGCGATGAGGCGGGCACAAAAGTATGGTTGGCACCGAAGCTCGTGTGGAGGACAGTGTGTGAAGTTGGACTCTGGATGATAATTTACATTATTATCTTTTACTGCTAAAATATATTCATATAAGACAAAATTACTTACTACATTATCATACATATAGCCTCTTTTCAATGTATCAATTGTCACTTGAAGATACATCAAAGAGTGGATCAATGCTTCTAGAATGTAATAAAGTGCCTGAAAAAAGACTTGTTGAGATATTTTGTTCATACCTAAAGCGCGGGATATACACAAGTGGCGAGGGGCGTGGGCGAGGTGTGGTCATGGTAACGGTGTGGCGCGGACGAGGCGACCGCGATGGTGCGATTTTGGCGTTGTGTGTATATTCTTCGTATACCGTCCCCACGCCCGCACCACTCGCCATTTGTGTATGTCCCACACCTAACTAGCACTTCGCCTGTGGCTTCGCCGGAGATGATTTCGTGTATTCCCCTTAAAAAAAATTAACACCTAGTTCTCTCTCCTTTCTCTCTCTCTCTCTCTTTTCTTTTCTCTCTCTATTTCCTATGTTATTCTCTTTTATTCTATGGATTGATCAATAAATAGGTACTTACAAAGTGCTGATAACAAATTTTGTGGATCTCATAACACTTTAGTATATCAACGTATGCCTGAAACATTTTTTTGCTATCTCCGTACATATCTCCCATTTCTTGAGCTTTTACACTCCATAGGTAAACTTTATTTTCCAATAAGTTAATGACTCGCGCGACATAAATGACATTAAAATCAATAACAACCAAAAGGTTGATACATAAGGTTATATAAAATGGTTCTCCAAGCCGAATGCAGAAAGTTGTAAAAATAAATACGTAACAACAAAAAAATACAATTATAATCATCCAATTCTGAATGATGAAGTGGTTAAATCTGGTTTGATTATTGAGATATCTGTGGACTTTTTGAAATTTAAGGACAAACTTGATTGATTTTTTGGTTTGAAATATCCCGTTTACGCAATTCATAATAAATCCTAAAGAATAGATGATGCAGTCGAAATAAACGTTAATAAAAACAGAATAAATACATGTTTGACAGGCGTCGGTAAAGCAAATCATATAGGTGCGATACACATATGAAAATATGAATATTAGGGTTCCAATCATTGAAATAACATTCGAGATGAAACTATTTTGTGTTATAACATTGTCCTTAATACGAAATTTAGGACAGAACATAACATATTGCATTAGATTAAAAGGCAAAAACATTGACTGGATATCTTTGTCCACCATTTCGTTTAAAACTTCTCCTTTATTACGCAAATTTTTCATTTTTATTAAATAAATAACAGTAGCTTTCTAGCACACTAGAGTGATGTTTAATTTATGAACACCGCACATCAAATACATATCGAGTTTATAATAAATTTATAGATGGAATCAGTAATTTCTTTTAGTGTATTTGACGACACATTAATGTAAAAAGGTACTAAACGAACCGGCAGGAAAATTATTGTAATTATACTTTTTCTACTATGAATGTTCAATGTCTTGGAATGCTTTCGACGAAAAAAGCAATAATTATAAATACTGTATACTGATTGAAGCCTAGTCGACCGTTAAATCTGAATAGAGTAAAATCGCTCTATTGGTGATGAAAATGATGGTGACGATAAATCTGCATACATAGAATTACTTTATAATTCACAAGTAAATATTATGATGCTATACAAATAAATGAAATTGAAATCTGTTTGTAATGTCTAAATAAAAGCTTTTTACTAAATGCTTATAGTATGTACGGTAAATATAACTAAAACACCATTTTTAAAATCTTTGTGTATCAGTGTGTTTGATCCGGCTAATCTCCGAAACGGCTGAACAGATTTCGAAGAGACCTTCACTGGCAGCTATGCAAATAAATAAAAGAAAATGGAAGTATACATATACAATATATGATCAAACGAACGTCGGCAAATGAAGTTCGATCGATATTATATTAATCGCTTCATTCGAAGATATAACATTCACAAAATAATTCCTCTAACCTACAAGGCAACTTCGCACTTTTGAGGTTTCTGTACCTCAAAAGGAAAAAAACGGAACCCTTATAGGATCACTCGTGTGTCTGTCTCATCTGTCTGTCGGTCTGTCTCTCTGTCTGTCCGTCTGTCACAGCCAATTTGCTCTGAATCTATTGGACCGATTAAGTTGAAATTTGGTACACATATAATATGTATTTTTGTGACTCAAACACGAACGTGTAACGTAAATAAATGAATTTTGAATATAGGGGTCACTTTTGGGGGCAAACAAGAAAATAAAAATAAAAAAGTTTTGCTAACAGCACCGTGTGACATATCAAATGAAAGAACTTGTTGCGAGGATCTTAAACATTTTTTTTTGTATAATTTTAAAATAAATACTTTTAAAAATATTTAAGAAATTCGATGAAAATTAGCCATTTATCTCCGAAACTACTGTAACTAAAATTTTGAAAAAAATACGTAGTATGGCTCTTTACTCATAGATTACAGGAAAACCTATAAGAAGCCTATGGTCTTAAAATAACATGGTAAATCTCTCAATATTGTGCGAAGAAACTTACCTTTGCAGTTGGAATGATCCAAGATGGCGGCTGCCAAAATTTTCAAAATTTTCGTTATGGATGTAATTTTTATGGTTTTCGAGGATGCCAAAGCCAATAGTGAGGTCAAAATGGAAATCCAAGATGGCGGCTGCGAAATTTTTCAAATTTTTCGTCTTGGGTGTTACTTTCATAGTTTTCGAGGATGCTAAAGTCGATAATATATGAGTTCAAAATGTAAGTACAAGATGGCAGCTGCAAAATTTTTGTCTTTGTTTTAAATCATACGAGAGATAGAACTTCGTTCCTGACGGGGGTGGACCGCACACGTTTTTTTTTTTTTTGTAAGTTAGCTACGATCAGTCTATCAAATCTATTTTTTTTTAAATAAGCATAGTTTAGTAAAAACTTCTCTATAGGGAAAATTTGTTATATCTTCGAATGAAGCGATTAATATATATCGTTCGAACTTCACCTGCCGAAGTTCGTTTGATTATAATTATATTTATAATAAGAACCATCCTTGCTCTAAATAACTAATTTAATTCCGAATATAATTATTTAACCTCAAAATAGATACTAATTCCCAAATGAACCTTAAAGTCGTTACCACAATATCATAATCTAAAACTGTTTAAAAAACTACATATTTACAATATTTCAGGGATAAGGAAAATAATATGAAACACTAGATATTTTGTCATTCATTTATATTTCTTTGCCCACATCAAATTCAATATTTTACACCATACCATCACATCTCCTATTCCCCACATAATATCACTACTTAATCAGTATTCTAATATTTACCATAAAATTAATAGGTTACCTTAATTTACAGTAGATCTCCAACCTATGCCAATCTATCTTTTTACCGACACAGCCACTAAGCACGTCTTACCGTCACGAGCGACCGACCAAGAAAGCCAGTTCTGCAATTTTAAAATATCGAATCTTTCGGTGTTGCCAGTACAAAATCGAACTTATTATCCAATCATAAATTGAAACCTACCTAAGTGCCAAATCTCATCCGAATTTGTTCAGCCGTTTTGGCGTGAAGGCGTAACAAGCAAAAAAACAAACAAACACTCAAATACCTAATAAACAAATACAATTTCGTATTTATATCTAATATTGGCGAGGATATTAAAGGACAGTTAACTAAATATGCTAATTATAACTAGCACACTACACACCCTCACTCTTCACACACTCATACTCACACATAATTACACGTAAACGCCCGACTTGGCCCTTTTTTATGCATAACGCTCACTCATTTACAAATCATTCACTCTATCATTTTTGTAAAATTTTAAGTTACCCATTAATTTTTTTTTTTTATCGGGTCTGGTCGCCAAGACACTTAGTTCTCACATTTTGCAATAGTGCGACAGGCGAATAAGTTTATCTCTGGTCGGCCTAATTCTTGTGTTATTAATTGGAATAATAATTCCCATTCTGTGTTTCTGTTATTTTTTCTAGGTTATTCGTCGGCTATAATCAAATATTTTTCGTCTCGCACCATTACCAAATAGATCGAGCTAAATCGTTCAAATGTGGGAATTGTATTCCGCCCATACGATTGATAAAACTAATGGCTGTTGTCTTATCAATACGTAATAATATAGCACAGTCAGAATAATTACGAACAAACCATTTTAATGCTTAAAATACCGCTAAGAGTTCGAGATAATTAATGTGGAGCTTTAATTCTGAATTTTTCCATTTTTTTATGGCTAAATTCATATCCTCTCTATCTGCTGTTGAAAGACAATTGCAAGGTGAAAAATAAAAGAAAAAAGAAAGAAAAAGCCTCGTATTCAATATTCTAAAACCAATAAAAGTTTGACATTATTTTGTCCAAAGGTTTGCACTGGAGTTTCAGTATGGAAAAACCCCGACGTATCCATTCAAGAACGATATCATTCGAAGTTACGTCAACACAGCCTTCGTGCAAATACTTCACCGTGACGTCATTATCATCATCACTCCCGCAAGCTTTCGTGAGGCGAGTCACACAGCCAGCACCCACGGCTTCAACGGGTATCCTGACCACCAGCATGCAGCGAACCGCATTCCTGTTCATCACCCTCAGCCTCATCAGCAACCTTAGCATAGCACCTGCACTTTCGGCCGGTCTCACAAGCAGAGCCCATTCTACCCTCTTCTGCTGGACGCCAGCAGTCAGCCACAACCCGGCGCTGTACCACATTCGACTCACTGGATCATGACGCAGCGCCACCCCGACTCACTGGGGAATCACCACATCAGCACAGACAGTTCCGGAATCACCGCGAACTATGTGGCACCCGACTCACTCTAACCACAGCTGGCACTGTGAAGCATTGCAAGATCCAGCCCACTATCGACCTCCGGTCTCCGAAGGGGAGTGATGTAGCGGTTGCACCGCCACATACGATCTAGCATCAAAGACATGACGTCACACAAATCCTGCATCGCGCAATTAGAGTTTACCGAGCGATCGACATATATATTAGATTCCGACTTCAACCGTCGGGCAGTTCATTCCGACCTCGCCGCCGAGGTCCTTTGCGATCGCGTCCGCGACCTCGAGTAAATGATACTCCTCCGTCGGGGAGGTCCTTGCTCGAAAACGAGGTGCCAGCAGTTGTTGCAGCTGTGCACGTAGCATTTAATTACCCGATTACAGATAATAATCATGATCAAAACTTTGATCCAGCCCGTCCCATCTTTGATGTCCTCCCTCCAGTGACGCCCTAAGCCGAGGTTCGTACCCCACAGGGTACGAGCACCCCCTAGCGAGCGTTCACCTAGCTTTTTAGCTTAGTTTGTATTTCCCTGGCTTTGAGTTTAGCAGCTTAAGGCAACCATAGGATTGACCGGTTAAATAGTTATGACCTCAGAGGTCAGCTATGAGATGACCTATCAAAAAAAAAAACCGTCGGGCAGTTGCTCACTAGACACAACACCCGTCTGGTCGGAGGATCCCCCCTTTTCTATGGTGGATGAGTGAATTTTACACCACATAAACTAAGTAGAAACAATACGTATTACTTAAGTTGACTCAAAAACAACCCAAGCAAAGTTTATAAAATTTACTAGTATTTGGGCGTTGCGCGAGCTGCAAGCAGCTCGCGGGGTTGTATTTTTGAGGAGTATTTCTTACCCTTGTAAAATTTTGAGAATTGGACAGTAATCCTTAGCACTTATAGGATTTTGTAATAAAATCTCTTAAATATTTTGTACGGATTTATGTATGGACTTTTAAGTTAATCAACTGAATGTTTTTTTTTATTCCTACAGTTGATTTACATAAAAGTCAGTACGAATAAACTATAAAATAATATTCCTTGTAAGTGACTATCCCCCGAATGCTGAAACGTCACTCAAAATTTAAGTAGCACTTAAATTTAACAGTTACTCAAAAGTGACGTTTGGCCATACAAAATTTAAAGTTTCGTGTGGTAAACCTCGCTTTTGAAACTCTATTACGTGCATCATATAAATACATTTGCCAAACCAATTACCACCTCGGATATCTCTTAATAATTCTGCTAGCTTTAAATTAAAAACTCTAGCACATACAGAAGGATTTACATAGCTGCTTTGAGTGGATTGTTGAATTTCCGGCCACTTGGGATTACAAGTAAACGTCAAGAAAAATGATGGGTTCCCCAATCTGCTTACTATTGCAATAGCATCACTATATTTTCCTTTCATGTATCGCGGCCCCCCCGTAAAAGTGCTGGGAAAATAAACGCGACCTGGTACGAATCCCTCTCCCTGAATGGTTTCATCTTGACGAATTTGACGCGCGACTTCAATGCTCATTTCAACTTCTTGAAGTGGAGCGGACCTTAGTGCACTACTCGAGTTATGTTTTTGTAGACTTGGTATAAAACGTAGGCGTTCTTCTATGATTCGGCAATGCATGTCAACTAACCATTCTTCCGATAGCCTGCCTATATCGGAAAATCGTGGCTCCGACAATAACAAGCAGCGAACGTATTTCGCTTGAGTTAATTTATTTCCGTTAATATCTACTTTGTTCGGGTACCAACCCGCATTACCCTCAGGATAAACGGATTGACGTTACGTAAAAAGTTAGTTATGCAACTAATTACCTGCCTATCAAGTTTCACATTTGCGGCTATTTGCTCGCGTTCGCTTGTATCGTTAATGTATAGTCCTAAATTATTTACGCTACCAGTGTAAGCTAAATCAAAAACTGTATGATAGACTCGACCTTGAATTTTAAGAAAAGATATTCCCGTTGGTTGTTGGTACCCGTGAGAAACGCCCAAGGCACTGAAGGCAAATATATTATTGTAAGCTCGCGGTCTACTCAGAAAAGACGGGTGAGAGTAAAACTCCTCGGTTAAAGGAATTAAATATTGTATGTTGTACGCGCCCGACCCACAACACCATTGTTTTCGAGATTTTTCTTCTTCAAACAGACGCGCATTACAAGATGGACACCTAAAAGTGTCTGAAGAAAGCAAGGACGTTTTTTTTAAAGAAAATAATTTTATTACGTCTAACTCAGCGTCCCTCTTCTGTGCTACTAGGTTTTTAGATTGACGTAGTGGTATGTCAATACGACGGCTGTTTTTATTATATTTGTCAGTGGCTATTTGATTTATTTCAGGGCTCTGCTTGATATAACCGTGTACAGCATCGCGATTAATTTTTGGATTTTCCTTGGTATATTTTTTTACAGCATCGCGATGAATTTGCGGTTTTTTTTAAATTATATTTTTTAACCGCATCCAAATGGGCGTTTACTGTACTACATTTCCTGCCACGTTTTTGTTTTTTGGGTCGACCTCTCTTTGTTGACGCCACATGGGTGTCAACTACTACCGGTTCAGGGGTTTTTTGAAAACCAAGCAATATAGATTGTGATTCCGATAATTGACTATGATCTGTTGATGCCGGGCATTCAAAGTCTATTATAGACTCGACAGACGCTGGCAATGGCAATGCAGATCCTACAACTAAATTTTCAATTGTTTGATAATTGAGAACGCGTAGTCTGTGTATTGAATACTGACCTACACCTATATTTCGCAATAACAGCAATCTGGCTAATTCGCGAATCGAATAACATTTAAACAAACGTGCTACTCCGCATGTAGAATTTAATTTGTTATATTCATCTACTGCGTGACTGTTAAATAAATAGAATACACTATCGAATCTCCAAAAAGAAACTGTATAGTCTTGCCCGGTAAATACCACGCTATCCGTCTCATCATTGTGGTTTGCGTCGAAAACATTGGATTCAATTATGTTTGCAAGAGTTGAAATACCGTATTCATTTTCTGAAATTTGAGGAAATACTCCATTTGTAATCCAATTGGCGGTCATATTTTCAATTTGAGCTCTATTGTTTCCGACGACAATCTCCGTAGGCAATTCCTCGGGGTTCAAAAATATGACACCCTTCGGTGGAATTGGTTTAAGCGACATATATAAAGTGTCCCCACTTTGGAGAATGACATCGATATCATAACAAGTCAGATTCCGATGTCTGCAAACTGACAATACTGACGCGCAAGCGGACATTGCCACGCATTGAGCGTTATTACCCTTATAATTGCTACTCCCTTGGTGTGTAGTTCCTAAAACATTAACAAAAATACAAGGTCAAGTGCAAGGTAGATATAATGTTACAAGAGGGAGAATATTTTGTAATGACAAAAATCATCTACACCACCCTTTGTAAGGCAAAGCGTCTTTTTTGTCCCCATTGATTGGATTAATGGGTTACAGACAGCTCGCTGACAGAGACGACAGTAAGCAAAGAACAACATATTTATTTTTATTTACTGGGGAACCTGCTTCCAATTTTTAACTTATTTTTATTATGTATAGCGGCAACCGAAATCCACATTCTTGATCATGAGCTGCAGCCCGCTAACAGACAGATGGACAGACGGACGAACAGCAGTCTTAGTACATAACAAGATTCTGTAGTTTTTACCCTTCAGGTACGGCACCCTAACAATTAATAATGTTTGTATGTTTTACCTCTAAACTGTCTTAAACAATTGATCAGGTTGTGAAGAAAATGGTAGGATTTTAGAACGCGAGGGTTTCTGGCACAAAACAAAATTTATAATATATAAAAAAATATGTATTTCCCACTTATTTTTTGTGCAGTACATTTAGGAGCAGAACAAAGGAAAAAACCAAAAACATTATGTATGCATTAAATATTCGAAAAATATCTATTTCACATTGTAGCACAGGATGAAATTGAACTGACTGCAAAATGAGCTCAAAAGTCTGCATGGCTAATAATATGGTGTCTCTTATAAGCATTATTTATAATGATCAGTACCTAATTATGTCAATTTTCTAAATTATTTAAAAACAAAACAACAAAAAAAATATCCCTAAGTATATTAGCTGGCTGATGATGAAACTGCTTTTTAAGTACCTATAACTTATTAATTGATATGTACTTACCTACTTAAATTAATCAAACATTAATTTGTGATAGCATAGAATTATTTGATGAAGGAGCTATGAGATCATATATTTATACTTGAATACTATTTCAGCAGTCTCGACATTAGTAGGTAATGACGCTGTCGCAAACGTGCGATCGTAATAATACTTAATAACGAAAAAATTCTGTTGCAATAACGACGCTCGTGACAAACGCAAGTCTCTACATCCAAGTTAGCGAGCCAAGATGTACAATAACTTGACATATCGGTACCAATGATAATAAAAGTAAAACGGTACGGCAGCAAAAAACGAAAATAAAATCTCCTTGATTATGGGGAAAAATAGAAAACATGGTTCAATAAAAATATACTATAATAAAAGCCTTATTTTGAAGGCACTATTTTACATGAAAACTCGTACTTAAGTAAGGCTACAAACGTGTAAAAAAAATTATTTAATATTTAAATATTTAAGGAAATTAAAATTGCCTCCTTGCAACATTGGTTTAGTGTCAAACTTGTCAAGTCATTGGTTTTGACGTTTTGTTTATTTTGTTTCTGTTCTATTAACAATGGACCTGTATAAAAATGTACTCTGTGCAATGGACAATGGTATTTTCTCAAGCATTTTTTATTGATAGCTAAGAGTACAGTACCTCTGCTTTGTGGCTGAAGCTGCTACCCCACTGGATATACTTCTACATTCACGGTCAGTGGGTCGTCTTTGGGGCGGATTTACAGACATCTGAGTATCTACGAAATGATACTGGAATTCGACAAAAATGTGTTTGAAGAGATGGCTGTAGGAGTTGCATGAAACATTGGTATTCCGTCAGGATACAGAAATAAGCAGATTCAAGGGATTTTTCATTTTAATCATGCGGATTCCTTGTGTCGTACCATACCAAAGCTTTGGGAAGTAGTGTGTAGCGAGCTGTTCACACTAAAAAGAACCTCCGACCTCCACGGAGCTGGGGACTACCAGTAAAAGAATGACAAAGGACAAGCAGAAAATCAAACTGAGTGAAATAGTGTAGTGTATGTAATATTGATAAGATTCTTTCAATATAAATGTATGTAATTGCAGTATTCCAATATTTAATATAACCGTACTATAGTTATAAGGGATAAACAGCAGAGTTATTACAAGTTTAAGTGACACAAAAGAAATGCTTGTGTGCAAAATAATTCCAAAATATTCAATAAGTATACAAAGCTCATCAACCAAGGTTTGAATAACTGAAACATGTTTGAAGGAGAATTACTCGTTTATTTTAAAGTTATTCCATTAATTTATAATGTTATATCGAAGAAAGTAGTTAACCAATCCTATATTTTTTTGTACCAATGGCAAATTCAACCAAATTAAATTTATTATTAAATCATTTAAGTCAAGCAACAAGACTCGATAGTGTTATTAACAATATACTTACAAAAAACTATGTTAGTAACACACTAACATAGTTACCATTATTCATCTCATTCTTCCTATATTAAAAATGCAGTGTGAAATTTAATTTTAACGTTGATTTTCATGTTAGTATTTCAATAATTGATAATTTTGCCTTGTTTGAAGAAAGTATTTGTGTATATTATTGTATTTATTGATACAGATGTTTGTACTTTAGTATTTTTTTGTATTATAATTAAATGATGTGTGTATTATTTATTGTCTTGTTTAAAATTTTTACATAGATAGTATAGCTATGATGTAGGTACTGTGATATGTAATATTCATTACTTGTGTGTTCTGCACTGAAATAACTGGAATGTCCTATTTCTTCACATTTTATGCAAATAAAGATACATAGGTACATGTATACGACCTTCATTTTGCCTTCATTACATGTTTAATACTTTACTTTTAAGCTAGATTTTAAAATATGTGAGCGGCTTTTTAGTTGCAACCAATTAATAATTTAACGATCATTATCTCTGTCTCTATGTCTGTTATCGTGGACCGAGCCTGACTAAACCAACTTGTTCATGTGATTGGCAACTGTGAGATTGTTCAATCTTATATGTTAGTAAGTACCTTGGTTCCATAATCAATTAATCACACACTGGGGGGTGTGAGGATGAGATTCTAAGGAGATGTGCTAACACAGCATCTGCCGTTGATAAGCTCAAAAGAGTCTGGGCCAATCATAATATCACCAAAGCCACAAAAGTCCGCCTGCCGAGAAGTTTGGTTTTTCCAATATTTCTGTACGGCGCAGAAACATGTAGGTACGGTTCGCCTCAAAGACCGACGCAAAATAGATGCACTAAAACTTGTTGTCCATGGGCAAGTAAGGCTAAACGCTGCAACACAAACGTCCATGGTCCAAACCTCCCGAGACGCCAGTACCTAGGTTTGGAAGCCTGCTAATAAGGTTACGTTATTCACTTAACAGAACTATTCAGAAACTCACCAGAAATAAGACATTCTGAATATTCCACAGCTGTGCCTCCGCGACGCGGAACAGTTGATAACTCTTCAGTACTTGCTCGTTTCATGTTGGAAATTGATTATTTTGATAATAATTATCAATCAATATCAACTTATAACTTGCAACAAGAAACCTCGATTCACGAGTTCACGACAGAAGCAGGACGCTTCATTTTGGTGCGCTTTTCAAGTTTTTTTTTAAAATTCAATGTCAAGTTCAAAATTCAAATTGATGGACTCTATGGTCGATTGTTTGATTGTTGGAAATATGTAAATCGACTCTTTTTTTAAATAGGTCATATTTAAATGATTAATAATTTCTCGATTATCTCAAAAAAAAAAACCATATTTTTTGAGACCTAGAAAACAGGGAAACTTTATTTTAAAAGTTCGTTAATTATCCATAGTTTAATTTTTAACCGGCGAAAATTTCCCCGGCTTAAACGTACCCCAAGCGAAAACTTATACCAGCGGACGACTGTAAACGGAGCAGATTCAATTTTAGTCAGATTAATTTTTCACCTCGCGGTGTGCTTATACGGGGTTTTTGACGTTTAGGCAGTCAATTTTAAACTGAATAATTGACTTAAACGCACCCCAAACAAAAACGCTGTCCGCCAAGTTAGTATTACTCCCCCCTTCGCTCCACTCGGTCTCGCAGGTTCGCTCCACTCAGGACCTACCTACCACTGGAAAGCTATCGTGACCTTATCCCTACGCTACGCTACGCTTCGCTTTACCGCTACCTAGTTTCCAAGATACGATGGGGGGAGGGGTGAAGGAGGGGAGAGGGGGGAGTTTTGAAAAAACTAACTGACCTACTCTGGGCCCACGGACATGAATCTGAAAAAAAAAATGTTCCAAGTCTTAACTTCCGAGATCCGCCTAAAGGGGGGAGAAGGGGGAGAGAATGGGGGAATTTTGAAAAATGGTTTTTACTTTTCCGAGCCTCCTCTATACGAATCCGTAAAAAAACAAAACCCAGGTTTCTTAATTTCCGAGATACGATGGGGGGAGGGGTGAAGGGGGGGAGAAGGGGGAGTTTTGAAAAATGATTTTGACCAACTCTGGGCCCCTTGAAATGTTCCAAGTCTCTTAACTTCCGAGATCTACCTAGAGGGGGGGAGAAGGGGGGCAAGGAGGGCAACTTTGAAAAATGGATTTTACTTTTCCGAGCCTCCTCTATACGAATCCGTAAAACAACAAAACACGGGACTCTTAGTTTCCGAGATACGATAGGGAGGGGGGAGAGTGGGGTGGAAAAGGGGAGGTTTGGGATTTTTCCCATACTCGTGAGAGTTACTTCTATACGAATCTGTAAAAATATACCCACCTCCCCCTTCACCATCTGGGAGAACAATTATGTTAGTGAGTGGTAATCGAGCTTTATATAGTATAACTATATAATAATATAATATAATATAATAATATAATATGGAACAACTGCGTAAGCTTCCAAAAACCAAATACTACTACCAAATGAAAAATAATTTTCGAAATTGTCCACTATTGACGAAAATATCGATGGACATAAATATATATTATTTTAATACATAAAGTTGAACATTAAATCTCTTCTTTTTTGGAAGTCGGTTAAAAAGCTGGGATTGACTTTAATATGAAAATGTCATATTTGTTGATACATACTTATATATATGTTGATATAATGGAAGTGTATAAAGAGTGCAGCAAGCCGCATTCTATCACTATTGGATAAAGTGCCGCCAGTTTGCGGCATAATAGTGGCGCTATCTACACTGCCGTAAACGGCAAACTAACGTGACTGTTTAAAGTAACGTTAGCACTGCATTGTCACCGTCACTTGTTGAGGTTAGTGCAATAACATTGACATTTTGTGTATGTACAAAAGGCAATGCTACTACAACTGTTACCTACTAGGAAAACGTAGGATGCAAGACCGAGCGAAGCGAGCTCGGGACTTGGGGCAACCCAACTCGGATAGGTCAGGTTCGAAGGGGATGGCGGAGTCTAGTGAGTGAAAGAAGCAAGCGAACAAAGACGCCGCCATCCCCTTGGTTATTTTTATTAACCGTTCGGAAATAGGAGCCCCGCCAAGCAGGACTCCGTTGATTACTCCATATTGTTACTTAGAAATAAATTTAAACCCGCTACGTGATCTTCCCCGAACTTAATACTCCCATTATCTTACAAATCCTGAATTAAAAATCAGCGATTATTTTTTCGGCTCGCCTATGGTTTTGCGTACTTTAGGGTTTTCAAATATACCCTAAAAAACTACAATATAAAAGCGACGTGTTATAAAGGGCAGTGGTTAAAAAAAAACCGGACCAACTAATAAATATTATCCCCGGTTGTAAGTTCATGGCACTGTCATGTTACCGCGAGGTTCATAGTACTGTCGTACCGAACTATGTTACCACTTGCGGCTTTTTGAAATGATGTACTAGTAGTATGCCGCAAACTGACGGCACTATAACCGATAGTGAAAGAATGCCGCTCGCAGCACTCTATACACTGCCAATTAATTGTAGAGAAAGAAACGAAAAGCAACGCGAGCTATCAAATAATGATCGACTATTATTATTAATAACCATCATTGTCCGTTTCTTGCTCATCAGAAACAAGTAGCAATTATTTTTATTTAAACGAAAATTCCTAATGGCCCTTTCATATCATTAAAAATTCTCACCTCTAATATACCAGTTTTGGTAAAAAGAAGTTTGATGACTCACTGGTGCTAGTGTGTTCACCAACCTAGGTAAAATGAAGCTCATTGGAAGCAAACAGTTCAGAAGAAGAAAAAGTTGCTGTGTAACAGTCACGCTAGACAACATGATTGACAAAGATGTGCAGTCGATGCTTCTACCTTTAAACCAAATGCATACCATTTTGTTGTGTCCCAAGTATCGTATTAAGGATAACTCCTTATATCCAAACAGTCTTACAGTGAAGGTTGTGTCACTTTGTGGACTAGTAATATCCATTTTATTTTACTTATATCTCGTTATTAGCAAACAATTTTTAACGAATAAATATGTGCCTTGGTTGAAAGTCAACTCTTACTTATGTTCTGTCTGTTATAGTATCGGATTTGTAATTAATTATGTCGTCAATGTGTTGCAAACGAAAAGAAATATACTTTTTGTCTTGAAAACGCAAGAAATTCATAGATTTCTTAACGAAAATACCAGTTTTAGGGGCTTTATTATTTGGAATTGGATCAGTGTCGTTCTAATCTTAGGGTTTAATATTTGCATGCATATTTATATCTACATAAAACTAAACGATAACATATTCTGTCTCTTAAGTATGTTACCAGCGTTGTGTTTTGATGCAAACATTGTGTACGCTATCAGACTGATTAAGTTTTTGAAGGATAAAGTTCACTTATGGAACATTAAAGTTCAACATATGCAACAGATGAATCTTAGTGATAATGAAGCTAATTGCAAAAGAATGTTTGAAGTATATGTAAATATTTTGGAATGTTATAACATCTACAAGGCTTCTTATCAGCAAATGGTTAGTACGATTTCTCATTGACAAAAAAGAAGGCTAAGAATAACATTATGAAGCTAAGTGGTTCTTTTTTTCTACAGATCGTTTTTCACACGGTAGAGTTCTTTTGTCTTACATTGATAAAAGTACTTGCAACAGTCAAAATATTTAAATTAACTGCACTTGGCGGACATGAGTTTGTGAGTATGTCTTTCTTCATCTTGATACTGTTTTAGTACAATCGTATCCTAAGCTAGGTACACTCTCAGTGACTTGGATTGCCAGTGACTCGCTGGTGATTTCAAACTCTCATGTCAACAAACAGATTTTGACATCGCTAGCGACAAATCGGCTGTCAAAATCTGAGTTCAACAAGATTTTCCCGGTGAAAATTCAAAATAGACCAGCTATTCTATGTTAACCGCGGTCAACCGTCGGGGCTGACTCAATCTTTTTCCTTTCAATTATGAAATTTATTTCTACACTATGCCAAAAACTTACAATTCACATTTAATTTAATTAACCTATAATTTACATTGGCACAGCCATGCAGATAAAGCTTCTATAGTGCCTAGCATTACAGGGGTTTCTTTTTCAGATTTCAGCGGTTTACTCCACAATTTTTTTGTACATTTGGGCGATAAAGAGTTTAACTCTTCACGCTATTTTAAGCGCGTGCTGCGAACAATTTTACACTGCGATGAATAATGTTCAACGTTCATGCACGCTTATTTCAACAACAAATCGCACAGGTAATTTTATCGAAAATGTTTTAAAAGTTCTAATAATTCTTGGATAAAAAGTGGGTGGCAGCCACGTCACTGAAATAGCACGGGCCAAAGTGGCCAGAGAAAGATGGGATTGGAGAAGGTTCAAGAAGGCCTTTGCTGACCGGCAAACGGACATACAAAACATAAAAAAACGACACATATGAAACTGACGATTACACTTTATATTTGTCCGACTAAAAGGCTAATAATGTAATCATTTTTGGTAAGCGTCCAACCCTGCCGGGGGTGCAAAGACCTGCCGGGGGTGCGAAGACAACCGAAAGAGAGATCGTTCCCCCGGCAACAGAGCAACCAAAGGAACACGGGTTGGTTTTAGTCGGTAAGAGTCTGACACGCCCTCCCGCTCCGCCCAGAGCGGGAGAAATTATTTGATAATTTCCCACCCAAAAAAAAACAACAAAAAAATGGTAAGCTTCCAAGAATTATTTTACAAATAATAACTTTGGCAATATTACAGAATAATAGAAAGAGTGCGCGTCGTAATTATCTATAACAACTAAGATTTCATTCGTCAAATTCATGTCCTTTATTTTCATATTACAGATGCCGAGAGAAAGCTAAGCAAGAATATTCAACGCCTATATCGAGCTAGATTCAACAAGATGAGTGTTTGTGGATTTTTTTACCTGGATGCTACTTTTCCTATTACAATGATGGCTTTACTTACTAACTATAGCATTGTATTACTGCAGTTTGTGTTTTTATAATATTATTCTAGTAACAGTTTGATAAAAAAATCTTTGTTACTATGAAATTAGGGTGATACAATATTTTATTGAATAATATTTCATTGTATTTGCAAACCTATTAAATTAAAAAGCATTAATTTGAAAACTAAAAGTTATTACTTATTATGTTTCAAAATGTTTATGTCAACTAACATGTTTCTTTTTCCATATCTTTTAGATAGGAATCTGGATCAATAAATCATCTAGGTATGTGTGTGTCGCGTGTTACTGAAGTATAATAATCATATTATTATTAGAACCACACATTTTCTTAAATAGCATAATCATTATCATTTATTTGCAATAAGTATTGGCATAGTGTTGGTCTTATAGTCAGTAATAAGTTCCTAATACAAAGTCAGACATTTGAAATTCAAAATATTACAATGTATTTAATGCTAGAGTATTATATTTATGTCCAATGGCCATGCTTTAAATGTTTCTATTATTAATTAATTTTACATTACATTCATTATTAATATTATAGTTACATTAATTTAAAATGGAATATTAACATTATTTTTAAATTAATTTATACAATAAAATCGTTTTTCTAGTAGCCATAATTTTAACTTTATAAAAAATAAATTATTAGGTAGCTTCCCAAATAGATGTGTGTTTTTACAGAACATATACTATTACCTTATATTGTTAAATTTCATTATATCGTTTATTCATTCATTCTTTACACTTTTATTATAAGTAATTGAAAACTAGATTAATAATATTTTTTTGTCCAATTTCTTTATGCGTGCGGAATTTACTTGTAAGTGATTGTTGCACTGTTGCATACACACTTTCGCATGTTACCTTTAGCATAAAACCAGTGTAAACAATTGTTGGTGAACCAATAAAAATAAATAAACAAAATACATTTAATTTGACATCATTTCGTGACAAATATTATTTATGAGGTGATCCAATAGAGAATCAAAGTTCACGATATGGCCGACTAAATAAACACGCTGTGGCAATGGGCCGACCATATTAGACGTAGAACCGATGATTGTTGGGATAGACTTGTGCTTGAATGGAGACCGTGAATCGGCAAACGTAAGGTAGGACGCCCTCAGGCTCATAGGGTGGCTGGTAGCTACTGGATGAGGGTTCCCGAGAGTCGAGCTGAATTGCGTGCAATTGTAGAGGCCAGCAGTTCACTGATGAATTAGTTATAAAAAAAATCTAAATTCAAAATATTTGACTTCCCATAAACCTACTAACCTTATGAAACGTCAGAAGCTAGGTGCACGGTTCCAATTGGTCGCTTCCTATGGAGAAGCGCCGGCAAGAAACTCCACGGTTACTCTTTTAAAAATAAATGGTTTCTACAATGTTTTCAAATTACAGTGTTGATAGGTATGAGAGGACAGTGTAGGCGTATCAACGAGTACCAGGTACTTAGTAAAATAGAAAATGGTTCACAAGTTAGTCTACAGCCTACAACGTTCTCACATTCACAAAATCTAAAAGAAAAGAATGTATATAAAAGATTGACAAAATAATAAAAATAAGGACCTATTTAAACCAAATGACATGATTGCCATAGTTATCATTGAAAGAAACTTGTTTACTTATTATGATTTTAATCAATATTAGATGACTTTTAACTCGACCAAAGAGAGAAATACACAAATAAAAAAAAATCTTCACATTCGAGATATAAAAACAAAAACATTATTTGCAGTATTACAGAAACTACAGAAACTCAAACTGTAGTATAAATATAGTGTAAGTAAGTGTAAGTGATGAGACCACACATCAAAACGATATCACGGCATCTATGATGTACAGACCTCACGCGTGCATCTTTTTAAACGAGGTGTTTTGCGCGCGTTGGATATTCTTGTAGGCTCTTTTTTGTGTAAAACATATAAACATTTCGCCACTTATATTTAGGTCCGATGTTATAGAGAGTAAGACAATTGCCCTAAACTCGGCACAAAGTCAGACTCCGGGCTGCTCCTGAGATTTTTTTACGACAGAAATCCATTAAAACTTTCCCCGGCCAGGTGATAAAATATGTATACGCTGATTGAAACCTGACACGTTTATAAAGTGTAATAGCAATTTGAATGTCACTTCATCATATTATTTTCATAATTCCTCATCCTCCATTTAAAAGGGAGAACCCTCGGAACACGTGTGTTGTGTCTGGTGGGCTACTGATCGACGGTTGCTGTCCGGTTGCTCTATAAATGTCAATAGAGTGGAAAACTATGAAATTGCGATGAAGGATACGTCGGTTATAGTTCGTATGTAGTGGTATAGATGTCGCCATATCGATACCCTAGATCACATTCTTACTAATTACATTTTTTACTTTTTTATTCTTATGTATATTAAATGAAATTGTGTCGTTTTATCTTAGCCTTCTCCTTCTATAAAAAAAAGTGTCACAATGATATTTAAAACTATTATGAAAATTTTTTGTATTTATTCTCATTTGCTATAATTTGCTCGGAGTCTGGATTTGTGCCCGGTTGATGGCAATAGGCTCGCCCCCTATTACATGGGACTTAAACATAACTGGCGAAATGTGGGTGTGCCTGCTACAGGGACACCTCTGCCCAACCCTTCGGGGAAACAAGGCGTGATGTTATGTTATTTATGCTATAATAATGTAGGTCTCTTGTATATTCCGATATACATCAAACATTACATTATAGAATTCTTTTCTTTCTGAATCATCGGTATTTCTTGACTTTTGAAATTTCTCTATCCATAAACGAAGAATTTTCTCAAGTAATTTCAATACTAACAAAGCACATACAGCATTAACATCATATACGATGCTGGTAAATGCTGTAATAGTTTCGAAAATACGTAATGTTTCGAAGATAAAAGAGAAACAAACTACGAAAGTGATACTTAAAATATTAAGAATGATTACATAAGTCCAGTTCCAGATAATGAAATCTTTGTTACCATTTATTTGTAAGACTCTAATCACGTGTTGGATTTTCAAGACTATCAAGATATTATAGTAGCTGTGCAAAATCTTTGAAAAGCTGTTTATGAAATCACCGATCAAGTAGTAACAATAAGTATTAACAGAGATAATGTTGTCACGAATAGAATACTTCGTTAGAATTAGAACAGTTTTTGAAATATGAAAACATGTTTGTAACACTAAGCAGTTTCATGTTAATTGCTAAAGAATGTAAGTCGATCGATAGGGATGTAATATCCTACTACTTTAGTAAAAATAATTTAATATTAGGTATCCTGTTAGTCCGGAGGCTCTACGCGGGGGTCGTGCGGTCCATGGCCCTTTACGGGGCACCAGTGTGGGCGCGTTCACTAAGGCTGCGGCCAGCCCGCCGGTTGAACGCGTCCCAGAGGGTCATGGCCATCCGGCTGGCCCGAGGATACCGCACGGTTTCCTGCGAGGCGGCGAGCCTCCTTGCCGGATTACCGCCATGGGATCTGGAGGCAAAGGTCCTCGCGCACATTTTGGAGTGGCGCGAGGAGGCGAAACGCCGGGGCTTAACTCCGCTGCCGCGAGAAATCGCGGCACAGCGGACAGAGCTCCGGCGGGATTTCATGGCGTCATGGAGAGTGTGATCGCAACCCAGCGCTGGGCACGTCACGATTGCGGCGATAAGTCCTCTCTTTGAGGAGTGGTTAGAAAGGTGCCACGGCGTCCTTACCTTCCGCCTGACGTAAGTCCTCACCGGACATGGTTTTTTCAGCAGGTTCCTATTCCGGACAAGGTGGGAGGAAACGCCTGGGTTTCACCATTGTGTGGATCATAAAACAACCAGTGCTCTTCCTCCTTTCTCCTACTTGATCTATGCTGTTCCCGATAGGATTATATAGATTCTTTTCTTTTAGATTTTGTAAATGTGAGAACGTTATAAGCTGTAGACTTGTTGACTATTTTCTATTTTATTAAGTACCTGGTACTTGTTGATAGGCCTTCACTGTCCTCTCATACCTATTAATACTGTTATTTAAAAACATTGTAGAATCCATTTATTTTTAAAAGATTAACCGTGGAGTTTCTTACCGGGTCTTCTCCATAGAAAGTGACCAATTGGAACCGTGCACCTAGCTTCTGACGTTTCATAAGTGCCCTTGTAGGTTTATGTGAAATAAAATATTTTGACTTTGAATTTGAAGGGTCCATAATTGTGACTAATATAATTATTTCCCTACCAACTATATACATCATGGTACGCAGTAAAGAATTTGAGAATTGAATTGATCGCCCGGAGGACACGATGGAGCATACGGTGGAGGTCTGCCCGGTTTGGGCGGACTACCGTCGTGTCCTCATGGAGGCGATCGGTGACGGTGATCTCTCACGACTGGCCCTGGTCCAGGCCATGGTACGGAGCAAAAGGGCATGGCAAGCCGTCATTTCTTCCGCGAAGCAATCATGCTCGCCAGGAGGAGGCAGAACGCGTGAGAGAGGCAAATTTCGCGCTCTCACGGCCCTAACTGCCGCAGGAGACGCCCTGGGCGCGGGCTTGCAGACGGTGAGCAATGGGTAGATCGCCGTCTGATAAGGACCAGGCCTGGGTCGACGGCGCGTTATGTTCCACGCGCGCCTTAAAGAGATGACAGCAGAACTGACGGGGTCCGCTAGAACCGATGCCTGCCGGGGTCGCGGGAATGACTGAAAGGAATACCGTGGCCCCTGGTAACATACAAGCAACTAAAGAAACACGGTTTTAGTCAGTAAGAATCTGAAGGAGCGGGAGAACTTATTTGATAATTTGCCACAAAAAAAAGGGTGGCAGGGAAATCGACGCAAAAACTGTAATGATGGATTCAGTACATGATTCTGAACCCCTTGCGTTGATTATTCGTCGGCTATTTTTAAAAATCTGCTGTTAATAGAAAAGTGCTATACCTACGTGGTCAAAATGTATGGAAAAGCTAATTGGTTCAATTCTGTTAAATAGTTTTTTATTAATAAATGGTAGTTCTCTTCATAATATGTATTTGTCAACTAAACTTCAGTGTGCCATCACTTCATAAGTCCTAGGCCGTGGTCGCATGCCGTAGACTCCGCATACGTATCGGGTTACGCCAAATGAAACAGTTTCCTTGCGCGTCACCATATCGGTGGCTGGGAGACTTCTGGGTACATCGAGCGCTTGGTGCCTCGACTAATTATGGTAGATAATACTTTTTGTAATGATATTTATTATTCAAGTTCTTTTTAACATAAATGCAGATTGGTTAGATTGCTCGTTCATAGTATGACTTCTTCTTCCCAGCCTCTCAGCGTCGCGCCGTCGCATCACGCCAGTCTGCACGACGCTTAAAACATCGGGAAGTAGTGAAAGGTAGGCGTTTGGGGAACTGTCTTATGTAGGTTTGACGTTCAATAAGTTCTGATCCTCCGCCTAATTTGAATAAACGATTTCTGATCTTGATAAGGCAGTGCAATTTGCACAATCGCAGTGGTAAGGCCTGTGTTGAAAGAGTAGCAAGAGAGACGGCATGGCGCCCATTCCTTTCGGTTGACACAATTCTTAAGGGTGATTAAATTAGCACTTAAATGGCAATTGCCTCAATGACGAGACGCAGCACACATTACTGGAGTACTTAGCCTTGACAGAGCGGCATAAATTTGGTACTTACCAGGACAATTTCTTGACTTCATAAGCATTACACAGGTATTCTTTACATCTCTCATTGCTTCATAAAATTTCCCATAATCCACGCAAAAGAATATAAGTATGATAATATTCTTAAGGGTCAAGATTTGAGCTACTATTACTAGAACGACAAACTTAAAAAGTAAGTAATTTTCATTACACAATTATACAGTGCCCTCCAAAAGTTAGCTGAAATATTATTTTTCCACCTCAGTTCATCAATAAAATCTTCGCCTCCTACGGATCGATGATTACAAATATTTTTTCTGGCGGCGTGCTCTCATAAATTATTAGTATTGTGCAGGCGTCGTCTGATGGTTGCTTAAGAAATTGAAGTTCCCGCTTCTTGTTAGAGTTCTCTAATCCCTCATACAACAATATTCGTCCAAATCAAGAAAAATCGCTAACGACGCCTAGGACGAGGTAAAGTAATTTCAAAAACAAGCGAGCCTTACAGTAGTCGCATGATGTGTAACATTTGACATCTTGGCTGACGTATATATGATATAAACAATATTCATCATCGTCACCATCATCGCCACCGTCACCATCACTTTCACCGTCACCGTCACCATCACCGTCACTATCATCGTTATCGTCATCATCCTGTTTAACCTCTCGGAAAATGGGTTGGTATCATTTGACAGCAAACTCAACAACCGCGCGCGCTCATTGGTCAAATCAAATAACGCGCGCATTCCTGGCTTCCTGTTACACACTTTTTTTTTGCAGCACCTTGGCAATTACAGTAGCAATTCAAATACAATTTTTTTGACAAAATAAGATAAATTTTTGTTCGAGTGATACAGAGTCGAAATTTTCGAGTCAACATTTATTCGACTCTTTATCACTTGAACGTAAATTCCACTTATTCGATCGAAATTTTTGTATTTTGAATTAATGATAGGAAGATGGTTATTTTATATCTGAAAGAATATTTCATAACAATGAATATTGCAAAAAAAAAAAAACGAATGAAAAAAACCGTGTAAAAATAAAAATAGTTTTTTTTTTAAACGTATTCGTAAACTACAACGATTCTGTTTGATTTTGAAAGGTTTTTGAAATACGAATACATGTCTGTTTTACGATGCAGTTTACTGATGACTGATACTTGGCAACTAATACTTCCGTAAATAGCGATTAAAACAGTTGTCGTCTGATTGACGCTTGTAATTAATTAATTTACTTCACACTTGCTACATTACACTACACTCACAAAAATTTCGCCGCATCTTTCCAAATATAGCTTCTATAACTTAACCCCACCTTCTGACTGACTCCCAGACCACTAGTTTTTTTTAAGTATATATACTCCACATTCCCAAATATCATAATATTTCTTACTTCAATTAAAATGATTGATTTTATGAAAATTTACTTAGACTTGTTGTTTTATACTTTTACGCAGACCGAGATAATAATTTATAATAGTTATGTTATTGCTGTTACCGGCTGGTTAAACGAGGGGCATATTGAAGAAGTATTCAGCATTCGATTCTTGTTCCAATACGGTTAGATGAGAATTCGTTTATTGTAGAAAATTATTATTACACGACTTTGTCTCAAATCTAAATTTTTATGTTTGTTATTATTCAGCATTGAGTTTTATTTTATTTCAGAATGGGACTGCTCTTGACCTTGATTGTGTCTGATGGAAAACGAATGCATTCATTAATATATATGTTGTTTGTGTTGTTGCTGTTTATATCTGTTCTCAAGAAGATCATCTGCGAAAGGCAAATACAACTAGCGGCAAATATATGTGAGAAATGCTTCTCTAAATACATTCAGTCGATTGAGGATAGTATACATAGAAACATTAAGGATTTCTGGACATACATTTCCAACCGCAAAGACAAACCCGGTATACCGGCAAAAGTACAATATAAAAACAATGTGTCCAACGGCCCGCAATCGATTTGTAACATGTTCTCTGACTTCTTTTCTTCCGTGTATGAACCTGCTCCGTCTGCACTCCCTCAATGGGAGTTACCTTCTGAAACAGTGTCTAATGACATTGTTGTTTCTGACCTGCACTTTAAGGAAGAATCTGTTTTGGCTGAACTGAAATCCCTTGATCCATCTAAGGGACCAGGTCCTGATGGACTGTCTGCGTTTTTTCTTAAAAATACTGCTGCCTGTATCTGTAGACCACTGGCTATAATCTACAACAAATGTATCACAGAAGGTATTATGCCAACGATGTGGAAGCAAGCTAACATCACACCTGTACACAAGAGTGGATCTAAGCGTATTGTTGAGTAATACCGACCTATTTCTATTTTATCTACCTTGTCGAAGCTTTTTGAGAGACTGGTACATAACGAAGTGTACCCTGTCTTACATAACACTATTATACAGCAACAGCACGGTTTTGTGAAAAAGCGATCCACGACCACTAATTTATTGGTATTTTCTAGTGACCTATTTGATAACATCGACAATCGTATACAGGTTGATGCAGTGTACACGGACTTTCAGAAAGCTTTTGACAAGGTGGATCATGAATTGTTGCTGAACCGAATAGCTTTCAATGGTATTCGTGGAAACTTATTGCGATGGTTCATATCATATATCACTAATCGTTGTCAGCGGGTTGTTATTAACGGATACCACTCTCTTGCTACTCGGGTTACATCTGGTGTCCCACAAGGCTCCATTCTCGGTCCGCTTTTATTCATTATCTTTATAAATAATATAGGTATATGTTTTCATCATTCAAAATTTTTGTTATATGCTGATGACCTTAAAGTATACAGACCCATTCATAGCATTCAGGATTGCTATCTTCTCCAAGAGGACTTGGATCGACTGACGGACTATTGTTGCAGTAGTAAGCTCCATCTGAGCATTCCCAAGTGCAATTACCTAAATTTTACCAAAAACAAAAACATCATAAGGTTTTCTTACTCATTATGTAATGGTTTATTGAATAAAGTAAATTCGGTTCGTGATCTTGGCATATTGCTTGACTCAAAACTTTGCTTGGATTTACGCATCGAACAAATTGTAAATAAAGCATATAAAAGTATGGATTTATAATGAGATCCACTCATGACTTTAAGCGTACCTCTTCGTACCTCTGCCTGTATAAAACCCTAGTCCGTTCCCAGCTCGAATATGCTGTATCCATCTGGAACCCGTACTATGGCAAATACATTGACATGATAGAAAACGTCCAACATAGGTTTCTTCGTGCAATGCACTACAGGTGTCACAACATTTATCTACACTATAACCAGTTGCTCAGTAAATACAAGCTTTTGACACTTAGCTCTAGACGTAAACAATTAGAAACAATGACATTGTATAATATTGTTAATGGCAATTTTGACTGTATAGATTTAAATAATGTATTATGCTATGCAGTCCCCAGAACTGTCCAGAGACGGCGTATGCGTGCAGGCAAACTCTTTGCAGTAGGTACTTGCCGATCTAACACTGGTCTACGTTCACCAGTTCGGCGAATGGCAGCAACCTATAATGATGCATTCGAACACATCGACATATTTACATGCTCTTTGAATAGGTTTCGTAGCCTTTTGTATGAGACACTTGAACTCTCAGAATAATTGTTTGTTGTAGTGTTTTTATTAAACTTGTTTGTTCTATTTTTATAATATTAGTGTAACTGTCATGCATGAACAGTTCACCTCCTAGTGGCTTTAAGGTTTTATTTATTAATGATAATCTGTGAACAGCGCTGTGGGCTACATTATTACTTAAGTTATTTATATTTTTCTATGTGTAATATTGCATAATGTAGCTGTTTGTTGTTCCTATTAAATAAAATAAAATAAAATAACGAAGAAACACCAAATCTTTCCGACGACACATGCAACGTCAAAATATAGGATACCAATATCGGCTTCAAAAACATGTGTCACCTCTCAGAATGCATAAATATCGGACGGTTATTATTGCCGAATTGTCCATAAGATAAATATACTAACAATTATTTTTAAAGATACACAAATTGTAAAAAAACAATAGTATACGTAGATAAAAAGCTTGACAACTGCAGAGGTAGCTCAGCGTCTATAGTGAACAATCCGCACGCGCTCATCTTCTTGAATGATGCCCTCTGTACACGTTGGATGTTCTTGCAGACCCTTTTTGCTGAATCTATGAACAAGAAAACTAAAATGAAATTAATTTTGCGTAAAATTTTACTATTGCATTAAGTATGTAAGCTGCGTACTGTACCAGAACTATTTCTTGATTGCAAGACCATTACACAGGTACTCTGAACATCCCTCATAGCTGTATAGAACCCCTCACATTCGACGCTCAAGCAAGTGAGAACGACGATATTTTTGAAGTTCCAGATATAAGAAACTATAGATAGAATCAGCGACTGTAAGATATAATTCTGTTTAATATAGTTTTACCCATAAATTATCGGATTTAGTGGCAATTGAAGCAATCATCCAATGAATTGGGTTTTATAACGTCAATACGGATTTTAATACGTCTGACACAATTGATATGGTCAAATTGACAAAATTGAAACGATTGTCATTAGAAGTGTTTTATAGAATAATGTTGGTACTTACACGATTATTACCATTACTTTTTACTAAGGTTTTTAATATTAACATCACCGCTACGTTCTTCAAACTAAGGTAGGTGCTGAATATTGTATAAAATAGAATCTGCAAATGAAAGAAAAAAATTATTCCTTACTATGAAATGTGTTTAGATTAAACAACAGTCCATATTGGACTGAATTTACGGAAGGAGTTTGTCGTAAGGTTTGACACTAGACACGCGCTGAACAAGAGTATCTGGTTCTGAGGTAACCCACTATTTCTTAATTGAAGTCGCGTCTGTGTAAAAACTATTATTTTGGGAAGGTTAAAAATAGTAGCACGAAGAAATATTAAACATGTTTACATTATTAGTCTTCATCAAAAATTTACTTACTATTTCTCGAAACGTTTTTTCAATGATCATATAAATGTCCAACATATTAAGGTATATATCTAACATTATATTCCAGTATTCTTCTGTTTCTGATTCTTCGGTATTTCTTGAATTAAGAACTTTTTCAATCCACACACGAATCATTTTATTTAATAACTTTAATAGTACCAAAGCATACACGACTTCAATATCGTAAGCGATACTGGCATAAGCCGTAGTTATTTCAGAAATATTTTTTTGAGCCTTAGTAAAACAGTAGCAAATAACAAAACTGACACTAAGAATATTAAGGATGATAACGTAGGTCCAGTTACAGAAAATGTAAACTCCGAGTTCTTTGCTTTTCATTTGTAGGCCGCTAATCACGTGTTGACTTTTCAAGGCCATCAAGATATTGTAGTGACTCTGCATGATGTTTGAGAAGCAGTTAATTAAATCCCCGATCAAGTACAAGATAAAGTCAAGAGAAAGGCTGAAGCAGAAGCATAAATTGTAAGGTCCCCACCAATTATCACGCAAAAAATTTATCGTACTGATACAATCATGCAAACAGACACACCGAAATATGACCGTGCAAAATACTCTTAAAAAATTGTAAATATCAGTATTAGTAGTGATAATGTTGTCACGAATAGAATACTTCGCGCAAATGAAAATACTTTGCATTAGATTCAACGGCCTTAGTACTGATTGTAAATTTTTTTCAATCACGTTATTAAGTAATTTATTGTTATATGAAGACATAGCTGCATTTTCCACTATAACATCAGGATTAATGGTTGATTTTGAACCATGTTTGAAATATGAAAACATGTCTGATACACTCGAAAGTTTGATGTTAACGATGTCGAAAATGAAACTTAATCGCTTAATCGACTATCAGGTTAGCTGATTAATACCTCATAAAGTAGCGTTCTATATGTAGTATCCTGTTCTATGTCATGTCATGTCAAATTGTATTTGTAATAATATTTAATGGTACTCTGAGTGGAACTGAAAATATCTTATTATTTATTAAAGTGCCTACATTAATTATTGCCATGACAGATTAACTGTCTAACATCTATCTCTCGTAACCATCATCATTATTCATTGCTACTTCTACCATTCATCAATCTGATGCATCATTGCAGCAGCAGATATAATTTAGTCAGGTGGGGGAAATTCAATGATCCACAATGCGATTAAGGGGCTGCAGCTTAAACGATGCCTCACCCCTGTCTAGCTCCCTGTACAAGGACTCCTGCACTATAAAAGACCTTTGCGAGACCAACGCTCCTGCTGTCGAATGTCCGAGTTTTGTTTGAAACATATTATGTAGAATCATCGCTAAGAAGATTAAGATTATAGCAGCATTGTTTAGCGTTACTAATTTATGACCCCTGCTTTGAATTATATCGATGGGTATTACACAAAATTTTGTAACAAAGATTAAAGTTACATACTATTTTTACAAGTACAAATTTAAAGTGGCAAAATTTGAAAGCTCAGGAGAGAATTTTAAAGTTTCGTTTTACGAAAAAAAAAAAACATTCCATCATTGACTGATTCTAATAATAATACTGCCAGATATTTTATAACTACAGCCTGTGGGTCCATTATACGCGTAGATCTTATAAAGCCCTATTGGTCCTGTACAATAATGGTTTTAGGATGCTGTTGAGGTTGCCTCGCTTTTGCAGTGCATCAAGTATGTTTGCTAAGGCCAGCACGGACTGCTTTAGGGCAGTAGTAAGAAAAAGAGTGGCCTCCCTGATGCGCCGCGTGCGGGGCAGCCTTCTGAATACTAAATTGGGAAGGGTTGATTGCTTTGTTGTGAGGCACTGGAATACCGTTCACGGATCTGAAGGTGCCCTTTATAATATTAAATAGCGCAATTGTGGTAGGCTGACAGGATGCAAGATATCAAGCGAGTGTGTGAAACTATACCAGAAATGAAAAAAAATTGGAAATCAAGCCATTAGATGTAGCTAGACGAATTGGAAATCACCGGAACCGGACGGACTGAGCAACTTTTGGCTGAAATAAATGGCTAATTAGTTCACACACTTGTCTGGCATCTCAGTTCCAGACATCCTTAGCGTCTGGTTTGCTACCACAGTCTCTAACAACACGGGTTACCCACCTGCTCCATAATGTAATTCAGGTAGTCCCATGGAACCCAAAAATTATAGACCGATCACATGTTTGTCGACAGTTTATAAACTTCTTACATCCATTTTGAGAGCGGAAATTAACAGATATATTGACAACAACTCGATTGTGTCTCTCTCCAAATGCATGCAGGAACATGCGGCACTAAGGAGCTACTCCTCATCAACTTGGTCATAAACCAACAGGTTTGTCGATCCCGCAAGGATCTGTTGACACGCTGGACTTTAAGAAGGCCTACGACTCGTTGCCACATACATGGCTCATGAAGGTGACTCCAGGTCATACAAGATAGAAACAACTCTGCAGACCTTCCTGATGTCGTGTATGGGGCAATGGAGGACGGTCCTATGGTATCCAGAATGTCGACAGATCCAGTGGAATGATGAGCCTGTATGGATATGGAGGAATATTCCAGGGCGATAGTTTGAATCCACTTTGGTTCTGCTTAGCCCTAAGGCTTGATTTCCTTCTTTTTTGAACCGAATGACGCAGCAACAATACCGCGTGCGGTTTTGTTCGGAATCATACCTTCACGCGTGAGTGTAAACGACTATTACTATACTCTTTGGCGCTAACATCACAGACAACACAAAATCACCCAACTTATTCCGTCCTTTGGCAGATGACATTATATTGGTCGATCACGTGCAGGTAATGTACGTATTGATCGCAAAGCAAGTACACAATCTATTCAAGTTAAAAAGTAAGCAAAATACATTTTTAACCGACTTCAAAAAAAAGGAGGAGGTCCTCAGTTCGTCGGAATATTTTATTTTATTTTTTATGTATGTTCCCCGATTACTCGAAGACGGCTGAACCGACTGAATTTTTTTTTTTATTTTTTCAAAGGGCATACTTCTAAATTGGTCCCATTTGTATTTGGTCACGATCTGATGATAGGATCTTGGAGAAATCGAGGGAACTCTTCAAATGTTATCGGCACACCTATAGCGATTTGGGTATTTTTTATAGTAACTCGTGCATTTGCACTTGAAAAGCACCATTTGGTAAAGTGGAACAGATGAATTACAAATCAATACACTAAAAAGTGTTTTTCACATTGTAGTTTAGAAATCGATTGTATTTTTGTTAAAAGATTTTTTGTTTTTCACTTTTTAGTGTGTTGATTTGTAATTCATCTGTTCCACTTTACCAAATGCTGCTTTTCAAGTGCAAATGCACGAGTTTTGTGAAAGAAATTTTGTGTGATCACGGATTTCTCCATACATTTGTACGTGCTATTTAGCCTTACTAATAAAAATAAGTTAAACATCTTTTTTTTTAACTATGGCAACTTGCAGTTTTAACCACTAAGGTCTTGGCTGCTTAACCGGACTTTCCTGTGGGTGCCTTAAGCTGCTACACTTAGAGCCTCCAGCCAGGAGCAAATAAACTATTCTAAATTAAAGCTAGGCGAACGCTCGCTAAGGGCACCCCCTGTGGGGTACGAACCTCGGCTTAGGGAGTCGCTGGGGAGACGACAGCAAGAGGGGACAGGCTAGATCAAAATTTGGTTAACATCATGATTATTAGGCGGGGTATTTAAAGCTACGTTCTGCAACAACTGCTGGCACCTCGTTTTCGAGCAAGGGTCGGGGAGGAGTATCATTTACTCGGGGACACGGTCGCGATCGCAAAGGACCTCGGCGGCGAGGTCGGAATGATGGGAGGCGTCTGTGTTTGTGCACTGTGCTGGTGGCCCTATTCTTCTCCTGGAGGAGTGTAACGGGGTCATCTGAGTCGGAAAAGAAGTTAAACATCTGTTTAATTCTTGTACTTATACAATGTTTAAACCGTGAATAGGAGTTACACACAACCCTTACTAATAATCATTGTATAAGCAATGCATAGTTACCCACTGCTTAAGACAAAATCACTGGCAACATTAGAAGGTGCGTTCTGAAACGGATGCTGCGTAATATCAGTGACTTTTTTATTTTATTTCAGAAAACATTCATAACTTTGTACTTACAACTTAAAAAAATGTAAATTGAAATAATTACGACGCTTTTATTTCCAAGAGTACTGTTTTTGCGTTCTTTTACGATTAAAAAAAAAAATATTATTGCTAATACTCATGGTTAAGAACGCAACCGTAAAAGCTGTTAGAGTCAATCTTAAACGTCAAAATATCTCAAACCTGCTAATAGATCAGTATGATTGGAATTATAAAATTGTGAAGATATTTTTTTTTCTGCAATAATGGCTGAAACATGACATATAACTAATTCAAAAAAATTTCTTGCATAATATATGTAGTTTGCTGAACCTATGTTTCAACCACATAAACATTTATTAATTGTTCTACTAAGATTAGGATTTATTATTTTAAGAAGGTATTTTTTATTTTATTGTTATTTAACCGAAACTACTAACATTTTCTTTTTTGGTGGTTTATCATTGGCAAGTTCATCAAAAATATCGAAATATTGTAAAATAGTTCATGGTTTTTAAACTCAATATGACAAAAGCAACTAGTTATTACAGTTATACGTTTGTTGCACAAGGTCCGAGGGCTGAATAACGGTTGTACATTTTTCATTGTTTAAAGACATCTGTTACACCAGATGAACATGTCGCCGTGAAAGCGTCTACAAAAAAAAAGTGTAAAGATTATAACTTAGATGAATGATTGGTCATTCATCATCAATCATTCATCTAAGGATTATAACATAATCTTATGCGTAACCATTTATTTTAATTGTTATTCACCATAAAGTCGCTGATCCTACCCTGTATTGTAATAATTTTACCACCCACTCCTAGCATCCGAATGATATCGATTCTTTTGAGATCATATTACGCCATCTATTGCCCAGTTTGTGAAATCAAACTCAATATATTGCTGGAACAGTAACTATTAAACTAATTTCGATATTGGAGCTAAAACTAAAGTTAAAATTAAAAGTGAACATTTATTTAATGATTTTTGGGTTTTTAGTCATATTAACAAGTGGTTATTTGACATAGTAAATTTGTTTATGATAAAGTTCTACCCTCATGTAACGAAAATGGCGCGGATTGCAAATATTATAATCACTAACTGAATGTAATAATTTAATACGAGAACTAAATATGTTTCAATAATAGAAAACAAACTATAAAGTAATAAGATTATTCCACACTGCAATTTACTAAAAAATACCTGTTGTTTGATTAAATTCCTTGAATCACAGGAAGTGTTGTCAAAATAGAAATAAAAAAAGTTGTAGAAAGTAATGAAGCATCAAATTTAACTTTAATTCTGAATAACCTTTATAATTGTGATTATAAGCATTGTCTAATTATAAAAGAATTAACTGGTAAGGATTTTAGCATAGTTTGTGAGTTTTATTGAAGAAACTAAGTAATAAGATTTTGTATTTGATAACCAGGTATATGTCGGTACACTTAGAAAAAGGGTCGCACACACAATGGTGTGTGTAGGTAACAAAAATAACAAGAAAAGTTGTGTTAGACAGAAATAAAATTTGACAAAGTGATCATTCAATAGTGCCTGTAAATGTTCTAATTGAAATAAATGCTTTAATTTGAGTTAACTGTTGTGTGTGATTGAAAACCAACTATCTATATCTACCATCAACGAAGAATTACACCAGATACTGGTCAAAAACGGCATAGGAGGGATTCCCCGCCGTGTTATATACAATTGAAACGTCAAAATATCATTTATTGGTAACGTTGATGTTATAACCCTGGTATAAGTCGTGCATAAAAGGTTATTGGTAAAGCTGATGAAAAGGATCATAGCAGGTGGCGTTCTGTAGTTTCTGCCTACCCTCATGGGAAGAAGGCGTGACCTTATGTATGTATGAACGAATAGTCTTTAATTTTTGTCCGTATATTGTATTTAGCCACAGAGTTATTACAAACACATAGAACAGCTATAAAAAATAGTTTACTGGTGTACAAGTAAGTATGGACACCATCTTCACCTTATGCTTTTGTCCAACATTATCTAATTATTGTAATGATACGTCACACGTAAAATCAAGGACTACAATCAGCTGTGAATATTTTACAAGTCAGCCAGTATATGCTAAATACATATTTTATAGAAAAGCAAACTGTAATAGTATTACGGCGTAATTAGTAAGGAGTCCCATCAAACACATTGGTAGCGCAGCGTCTACATAGAACAGGCCACACGCGGTCATCTTTGTGAAACTTCGATTTTCTCTTAAAACGTTCTTGCAAAGTCTTTCTTCATGTTCTGTAAGGAAAGTTCTTTTATCAAAGGATTTGAAATGTGACCGAGTTGATATCAAACTTTGTTTTAGGAATAGTAAATTGTTATACAAGGGTCAAAAGAAATCAATTCCCATAAGAGGTTGTCCGAGTAGGAATTGATGACTTTCACCCGTGTTAAACACTCTACTTTTCATTTCGAATTTAAGGAAAGTAAAAATAATAACATGAGTGTTCTAGCACCTATTAGTCTTTTTTAAATTTTAAATAATGGAACACACCGCGTCACTGCCTCGGGTCGTCGGGTCGTCACGTTTATAGGTATTTACACTGGCTGTTTATACACTGACAAGACTGTAGTATTTTTTTAATCAATATTTTTCTATAAGGGGGATATATTACACTATAATATCTACGATCACAGATCCATGATCAAAGGCATAACTAAATTGCAAAATGGACATAATATGGGTAATTTGTGAGCTTCGTAGATAGGTATATGATATAATATGAAAGTGTAATATCCCATAATAAATGCCCATTTCACAATTCTATTATATCCATGATCACGGACATGACAGTGTAATACCCCGCTCAGCAAAATTTGTCGTAGCCGACTACCTAGTTCTATTTTTTAAATTCATTCCCGCCCTAGAGACGGAAGCAATTACTATGAGTTTTTCCCGCCCAAGGGTGAGGAGCAGCGTCTTTCACCCGCTACTCGGATCAAACAAACACTACTTTCCGAGTACGAGAAATGAAAAATATATTAAAAAGTAAGTCTTTTTTTAAAAAGTAAGTGAATTGTTTTTTTTTTTTTATATAGACATAAACTCTTATGAGTTTCTTCTACTATCGATAGATAATTGTATTATTCTACTTTTGGGTTTGGACTCAAAACCGCATATACGCGAGAATGTATTATATTGAAGGGGAGACCAGTTTTATGCACTTATAAAACACACTACTTACTTGTACAGTTCGTATTCTTCATACGCTGTATGCAAGCCATCCCAGCTTGGTCCACAGCGATATTGAATTTCTCGCAATAAAAACAATATAATACTACTTGTAGAAGGTCCTTTACAATATTTAATACTGACACAATGCTCAATGCTAACCTCGAGGCGGAAGCCTAAAAAGAAAGAGAAAAGTTAGATATTAGTAAACCATAATTCTGGGCAGACTTAATTTAGATTACCATCGAAACGCTAAGCAGAATAACATTGGTAAACCAACCTATACTGCAGTCCAAACAAATATAAGCCTCTTCCAGCTAGGCCGTCACCTCCTTCTGCTAAGCAGTAATGCTCGCAAAGGAGGAGGCCGAACGCGTGAGGGAGAGGTAAAATTCGCGCCCTCGCGCCCCTTACTGCTGCAGGAGGAGACGCCCTGGGCGTCGTGAATCGCGAGCCAATTTCCGGCCACCGAAGGCGCGGGCTTGCGGATGGTGAGCAATGGGTAGCTCGCTGTCCGATAAGGACCAGGCTTGGGTCGACGGCGCGTTGTGTTCCACGCGCGCTTCTAAGAGATGTCAGTAGAATTGACGGGGTCTGCTAAGGCCGATGCCTGCCGGGGTTGCGAAGAAAACCGAAAGGGAGATCGTGGCCCCCGGCAACAGGGACACCTGAAGGAACACGGGTGGGTTTTAGTCAGTAAGAGTACGACACATCTTCTCGCTCCACTCAGAGCGGGAGAAGTTATTTGATCATTTCCCACCCAAAACAAAAGGCCTTCCCAGCTAGAGATCACGCTACGCTTATCGATCCGCCCTCTCCTTTCAAAAACTAGTTTGGTATTATATCGGCCATCGTTCCTGTAATAAACGTATAGTAAGTAATTCTTACTTCGCCGTGTGAAGGAACTTCCATTTTGACCGCTTGTAGCAGAAGCTCAAAAATACTTAAATTGCGACAGAATGCATTGAACGTGTGAAGTAGAACCTGAAAAAAAAATGACGCGAGTTAGTATTCTGTAATCTAGGTTTTTCATAAGAGCTCTTTATTAAAATGACCCGTTTTTAGAAATATTATACCACTCAATAATGCGATAATTTGACACAGTTTTTGGTAAACGTACCAATACTTGGGATACCGTCTTGTACTCATCAAAAGCTTTCAATATATTTTGATATATTCTTAACAAATTCATACAATATATATTATCATTTTCCTGTGCACCATTCATCATGTGGACATTTTTAATCCATCCATCGAGATACTTTATCAACAATATTAGAACTCGAACAGCATAAATGTATTCAATCTCAAAACTAATCAATACTACTTCAACAAAACAGTTCAGTACGTCAAGGAAATGAGACATTACACCAAAAATAACAAAACACGTACAAATGCAACAAACAGTTGATATCAAGATCCAATTCCATAAAATAAAACTACGAACACTCTTACTAAAATCGATGTTCTTATGTATAAGCTCGATCAGCACAATGATCATGGCGTTGTTGTGGCTATAAAGGATATTAAGAACAAAGATTATTACAAAACCAAGACCTCGAGAGAAGGGTAAGAAAAATGAAAGAAATATCATGACGGCAATGTTCGTGACATTGCCGTCATGGATATAATTATAGATATCTTGGCGATATACTCGATGAATAGTCATTGCAACTATAAAACAAACACTAAGAAATCGTGGTAAAAAGGACTTCTTTTCACTTGGAGTTATATAGTTATCCCGTATACGGTATTTTGAAGAGAATAATAGAGTCAGGAGAAAGTTGAACGGATAAAACATTCTTTGGACTTCTTTTCCGAGACGATTATTGAGTGATATTTCTGCTGGGTAAGATGGGGCCATGACTTGTTGTTTTTGTAACGACGACGCAACAATATCTCCAGCTTATGCCAACGCTTGGTTGATAGTAAATGTTCGATGTTGATTCATGATTATAATAAAACTAATTTACTATCTACACAAACGTGCTCAATGTACCTATTGTAATTTTCTTAAGAGGTAAGCAAACGATATTGAATTGGAATAGTTTATGAATGAAAACACTACCTTTAACCTCTCTGCTCGACAAGATTTTGATACGTGACACATCAGTTGACTAGACGGGGTGTTGCAAATTCATTAATGAAATCCAGGAATTTACATCAACTTTCAGCATTGAAAAGTATGTTACCGCGCCTATTTTATGCAATATGTTTGTGGCAAATATCTTTATCTATTATAATATGTTGAGATCAGTCCGCGTCAGTACACTGCAAAAGTTGTATAGAATAGGTATTACTTCACCTATCCAAAAGGTAAATAATTTATATTTGCTGAAAATATGTACATAAGTCTCTTGCTGAAAATATGGAAAAGGGAAAAATAAAGATATTATTATTTTCTCTGCATTCTTACTTTTACAATTTTTCATACATAAACTATGTACGTAAAAAACACGATCAAATCTTGACAAAAATTACAATTGTGCTGTGACGTGACAATTCTTAGTGCTGTCCATCGGTGTCAATCGATAGGTAAGTAATTATCGAATACTTTATGCAACGCTTCTGTTGTACTAACACATTAAACACTATTTACTGAGTATTATTCAATCATTTGCTTATCGATAGACTTAAGTTTTCTAGATCAATGAACTTCTAACAGCCTTAATAGTCAACTGCCTGGTAGCAGACATGTTTTCGTATTTCAAAAACTGTTTCAAATCAAACAGTAAAAACGTGATTGAAAATGATTTACAATCAGTACTAAAACCATTGAATCTGATGCAAAGTTATTTCATTGGTGCAAAGTATTCTATTCGTGACAACATTATTACTTATTTTTACAACTTTATACGACTATTTTGCATGTTAACATTTCGCGTTGTCCTTTTATATAAAACGATCACTTTTATCATCGAATATTGTAATCGTCATAGGCCATAGTCATTGACTTAATTTTAAAAAATTAAAAAATAAAATAAAATATCATGCAGAGCTACTACAATATCTTCTTGGTCTTAAAGATTCAACATTTTCTCAGAGTGCTACAAATAAATAGCAACGAATTGAAAGGATTAATTATTTGCAACTGGTTTTGGGTTTTTATTTTAAATATTTTTTATATAGGATTCATCATGTTGTGTTTCCATTTTGTTATCGACTTTGATATTTATGATATTGTATCGGTTTACATCGGTATCGTTTTCGATATTAACACTGTATATGCTATACCATTTTTGAAAATAATTGAAAAAATGATTCGTGTTTGGATTAAAAAAGTTCAAAACTCACGACACATCGAAGACTCAGAAAGAGAAGAATATTGGAAAATAATGATTGACGAATACCTGAATATAAAGAAGACCTACATGATTATAGAGACGACTTTTCGACATATGGTACGTTTATTATTTTTAAATATAGAATAAAGACAAAGACAAAGACATTTATTTGTTGAATATGGTACGTAAAAAGTTGGTTAGGTATAATTATGTTCAGGACACATCGGCCCCTAAAAGCGGCATACAAATATTTACATTTATATGGTCATAAAACCTGACTTATATGCAATTTATACTTTAATAACAATACAAAACACTTAGACTATATATATAAAAGTATTATAAAACTAAATAAATTGAATATGTATTACCCTTATATTAAAAAAAAAAAATAATGTCTTAAAATTATTTTGAAAAAGCCATGTTTTTAGATTTATTTCGTAGTAATTAAATGGTAGTTCTCTTATTACTTTTGGAATATGGTTGTAAATTTTTATGGACATAAGGTAGCAATTTTTGTAGTGGATTGTGCTGTTACAAAATTGATTTTTTAGCTTGGTGGTCCTTTTTTTGTAAATCTATTCAGTTACTGTAGAGAAAAAGTGTGAAATTTCCTAACAAATATGGCTATTTCTAAAATACATAGAAGCTAGCGTTAAAACCTTTAACTTTTGAAGAATTTGTCTACAACTTTCATATGTATGCACCCCAGTTATTGCTCTCAAGTTTTTTTTTGCGCTATAAAAGCTCTTTGAATATGAGACGAGTTACCCCATAGGACTAAGTCGTAACTTAATACACCTTGTAGCCGTGATAGGCGTTGAGTACAGCTTCTTCAGTCGCTGTTTTACGTAGATCTCTTAGTGCGTATACATATCTGTTTATTTTTTTATATAGGTTGGTTACAGGTTTTCAATATGTACTCCCCAAATATTTTTTTTTATCTTATGTTAGACCTAAAAATTGTATACTATTTTCTTGGTTTATAACTTCGTTATTATGGTTTAAATACATTTTTGGAGGGTTTTTTTTATAGTCTGCATATTGAATGAATTTTGTTTAATATAAATTTACTTTTAAGTTGTTTTAATTTAGCCAATTTATTATATCGTTGATAGTTTGATTCGCATCTCAAAATCAAACCATTTAATTCAATTTTTTTAAACATTTAAAAATTAAACCATCGGCACTTTTGAATTGTCAAGGAATTGGTCAGTCAGAAATATGAAGCTAGTTGCCCATTCCAAAGCGTAGTAGTTATGGAGAAGAACGGGCCAGAAACTCAACGGACACACTTTTAAATAAAAAAATTGTTACAAAATATTGGTTACATCATCCATGTTGAAATTATATAAGTGAGAACAATGTAGAAAGACGTGCACGTTAGAAGAGTCTGTAATAAAAAGATAAAACAATGAACAATTCAAAAATAAAAATAAATTAAAAATAAGTCATGGCAGCTAAGAGATGACCAGTCACAACTGACGGCGCCCGCTCACTTTCAACTTCTTGTTAATGTAATGTTTTATAATTTTCCGGTATTATTATCGGCACTTCATCTGCAAATAGTACACATTTATGGTTTGTTATATTCGGTAAGTCATTAATATATATAAGGAAGAGAAGAGGCCCAAGGATGCTTCCTTTGGGTACTCCAGACCCATAGTGTGTAAAAAATAGGGATTTGGAAATCATCATTTAACATTCATATGGGATATTTCAACACACTGTTGTCTATTGCTGAGATAACTTTTCTAACGCTGGACCCTTGATGCCGTGGCGCTTACATTTTTCTAGTAGTGTATAGTGGTTAACGAGATCAAAAACTTTGCTCATATCTAGGAAAATTACTGAAACATTGCATTTTTTATCTGTGTTTGGAATATGGGATCTGACTAGAGAGAATGCTGCCAGAGTTGTTGACTAGGTCAAACCATTTTGTTCTTCATTAATAATTTTGTTTGTTTATAAATTGAATCAAACGACTATACATTATTTTCTTATAAAGGATAGTGGGCAAAAATTTATGGGAACTGGTCCCTCTACCGCCACAGTTAAAACTGTGTAAAAAGTTAGCTTCCTATATACAGTCCCATATAAACTCCAGTCTAAAACCTTGAATACAACCTGACTGGGCAATTTTTTTTACACACAAACAATTGAATTGTGAATTTACACTATTTAGTGAGTGAAAAGTGTGTGAGTAAGTTTTAAAGTTTGAATTTGGTCAAAATGAAAATCCAAGATCGTGGCTGCGAAAATTTACATTTTTCGTCATGGGTGTCGTTTTCATAGTTTTCGAGGGTGCGAAAATGTTGTTTTTGTTTTAACATAGACGGTCGTGCGTGCGCGGCGTTTTTTTTTTTTTTCCAGGGATCGGTTTATTTGACGCGGTACGACTTTTATCTTCCTTCTTCTATTAACCTTTATCTGAGTTTCATTTCAGCTAGATATATCATTATTCAGATAGTCCCTATTTTTTTAATACTATTGTCAACAAAAATCAATAAAAGAGTCAGATCAAAGCAAAATAATAGCTATTGGTATTCATTTTCATCCAGTTAGACTAGAAACTGACCCCAATATAGTTGGGATGGCTAGGCAGATGATGATGACAAAAGAAAAATAATCAAGAAATAGATTACCAAAATATTTGAAAAACATTTGAATTTTTATAGCACACATCATATTTAACTATTACCTGTTTGTACAAGTGGAAGATCAAGAGTTGGATAATTAATTATTTCTAATGTACTTTTCTGTACAATTAAATTGCAAACTCTAATTAATTGCATGTATGGTAATAACCTTTTCTATCGATTCATTGGTACATTTGAGACAGTGTAACTCAATTGAAATTATGTCGAGGAAAGGAGAAAACAATTCTAAAAAAAGAAAAAGTTGTCGTGTGACGGTCATGAAGGACGACTTGATTGACAAAGATATGCAGTCAATGCTTTTGCCTTTAAACCTCTTGCAAAACATTTTACTGAGTCCGAAGTATCGTATTAAGGATAACTTCATATATCCAAACAGCTTGACACTGAGCTTAGTGTCATTATGTAGCACGATAATATTCAGCTCTCTTTTCTTATATCGCATCTACGACCTGTATCATGACGAATTTAGAAGAAAATACTCTAACATAATGTACATCTTTTCGTACTTCGACTTTGTTTTGTTCAGTACTGGATCCAGCATCAATTATGTCGTCAATGTGATAAATACGAAAAGGAATATTTTGTTAGTCTTAAAAATCCAGGACGTTCACAGATTTCTTAACGAAAAAAAGAATTTCAAGCACTTCATCATTCTGAATTGGCTCAGTATCATTTTGGCCTCCGGTTTTTATATTTTTGGTTTCGCATATACTTGCATAAGAATCAAGCTTCCGATCTACGATTTTGTTTGTGGGGTAGCTTCAATATTGTTTGTCGTGAACATTGTGTACGCTATCAGACTAATCGGGATGTTACGCTGCAAAGTTAATTTATGGAATATTCAAGCTGACATATTGGCTACACAAGGCTGAAATTTGCATCAGTGTGATCATAGCGACAGTGAAATGTATTGTAAAAGAATGTTTCAAGCTTACGCAAATATTTTGGAGTGTTACGGTATCTACAGGTCTTGTTTTCAGCAAATGGTACGCCTTAATACTTTATTTTAAAATAGTGTCAAGTTTCATTTATTTCTGTCAAAACTACGCTGACGTGACGATATCGAATAACAAAATTAAACTAATTTTGAACTCATAATTTCAAGTACTTAACAATAAATAATTGATTAGATAAAAAGATCAACGGCCACTGGTACTGTATTTTTAGGTTTTTTTATTTTTTATTATGTTAATTAGATAACCAGCACGCCTTTGAAGTTCGCCACCAAATTTAATTCAACCTTGTAGATGAATGAGTGATCAATGAACATAAAGATAACCTAACTAAAACAAAGGTGTTTTTAATTTTCAGTTCGTGTATCACACTGTGGGATTCTTTTGTCACACTTTGATCAAATTGCAAATAATTATTGAAGTTTGTAAATCAGCAGCATTTAATAGCGATTATGTGAGTATTAATTTCAAATATGATCTAATAGTGAATTTAACATTGTAATGTATTTTGTTAAAGTATAAGTATGCATTAAGAAACAGGTTTTTGGACCAGACTCCCGGTATAGGAAGTCTACTCTCTAAGTCCGTCAACAAAGATACGGGCCCGTTCGAACGTAGTTGGTCGGTCAAAGCAAGTGCAAAATTCTTTTTTTTCGGACGGGTTAAGTCACACCGGGAGTAGGGACAACAGAACTGTCTTGTATTGTCATTCATTCTTAGTTCGGGCCCCGTTTTAATCATATATCCGTAAGTGATACAGAGTAGGAAACAGAAGTAACTTGAGCTGAAACTACGGACTTCGTTTCCCCCCTTTTATTTTTTGCCTTTGGGAAAAATAATATTATTATAATGTGTTGTATTTTTACAGGTTGTAGAATATTTCAGACTCATATCTTTATACTTCTGGTTTATTAAGAGTTTGATACTAGAAATTGTTTTGAGCTGGTACTGTGAAAAGTTCTACAAAGCCATGAATAATATTCCCGACTCATGTGCTCTCATATTAAATATAAACTGTTCAGGTACTTAATTGTGTTGGTAATAAAAAAAGATTGTCAAGGCTACTATTTTTTTTTTTGCTAGCCGTTATTGTCCTACTGCTGGGCAAAACCTAAGATACTTTATACAAGATGTAATTGAAATAACTAAAAAACGGAAAGGGGACATTGTGCTCATCATTATTAACAACTTTTAACCGTGAGGCTAACACTGAAATTACAATCATGAGAAAAAAAAAACAGCTATTCCTTACTTAATATCCAGTTATGCGGACATAAACGTATGAATATAGCAGCTGAATTTTTAAACGCGATTTCATGTGTGATCTCGTAATAAAAGTTGCTCATAATAAATATAATCCATTTTCAAGTTTTCAGCTATTGCAATTACAATTTGTATATTATGCTGAAGAAATAAATTATAATTACAGTTATTATATATAATCATAATATTTATAATGACTTTAATGGTCATTTTCATATCTGTGGTCAAATATAAGTCGCTATTACAAATATTACAGATGCAGAGAAAAAATTGTGCAAGAATATTAACCGCTTGCATCATGCAACATTCGATAAGGTGAATGCCTGTAGAATGTTCCACATCGATGCTACTTTCGGGTCGACGGCGCGTTGTGTTCCACGCGCGCTTCTAAGAGATGTCAGTAGAATTGACGGGGTCTGCTAAGGCCGATGCCTGCCGGGGTTGCGAAGAAAACCGAAAGGGAGATCGTGGCCCCCGGCAACAGGGACACCTGAAGGAACACGGGTGGGTTTTAGTCAGTAAGAGTACGACACATCTTCTCGCTCCACTCAGAGTGGGAGAAGTTATTTGATCATTTCCCACCCAAAACAAAAGGCCTTCCCAGCTAGAGATCACGCTACGCTTATCGATCCGCCCTCTCCTTTCAAAAACTAGTTTGGTATTATATCGGCCATCGTTCCTGTAATAAACGTATAGTAAGTAATTCTTACTTCGCCGTGTAAAGGAACTTCCATTTTGACCGCTTGTAGCAGAAGCTCAAAAATACTTAAATTGCGACAGAATGCATTGAACGTGTGAAGTAGAACCTGAAAAAAAATTGACGCGAGTTAGTATTCTGTAATCTAGGTTTTTCATAAGAGCTCTTTATTAAAATGACTCGTTTTTAGAAATATTAAACCACTCAATAATGCGATAATTTGACACACTTTTTGGTAAACGTACCAATACTTGGGATACCGTCTTGTACTCATCAAAAGCTTTCAATATATTTTGATATATTCTTAACAAATTCATACAATATATATTATCATTTTCCTGTGCACCATTCATCATGTGGACATTTTTAATCCATCCATCGAGATACTTTATCAACAATATTAGAACTCGAACAGCATAAATGTATTCAATCTCAAAACTAATAAATACTACTTCAACAAAACAGTTTAGTACGTCAAGGAAATGAGACATTACACCAAAAATAATAAAACACGTACAAATGCAAAAAACAGTTGATATCAAGATCCAATTCCATAAAATAAAACTACGAACACTCTTACTAAAATCGATGTTCTTATGTATAAGCTCGATCAGCACAATGATCATCACGTTGTTGTGGCTATAAACGATATTAAGAACAAAGATTATTACAAAACCAAGACCTCGAGAGAAGGGTAAGAAAAATGAAAGAAATATCATGACGGCAATGTTCGTGACATTGCCGTCATGGATAGAATTATAGATATCTTGGCGATATACTCGATGAATAGTCATTGTAACTATAAAACAAACACTAAGAAATCGTGGTAAAAAGGACTTCTTTTCACTTGGAGTTATATAGTTATCCCGTATACGGTATTTTGAAGAGAATAATAGAGTCAGGAGAAAGTTGAACGGATAAAACATTCTTTGGACTTCTTTTCCGAGACGATTATTGAGTGATATTTCTGCTGGGTAAGATGGGGCCATGTATTGTTGTTTTTGAAACGACGACGCAACAATATCTCTAGCTTATGCCAACGCTCGGTTGATAGTAAATGTTCGATGTTGATTCATGATTATAATAAAACTAATTTACTATCTATACAAATGTGCTCAATGTACCTACTGTAATTTTCTTAAGAGGCAAGCAAACGATATGGAATTGGAATAGTTTATTTATGAAAACACTAGTTTTCATAAATAAAATTCTCTGGTCGACAAGATTTTGATACGTGACACATCAGTTGACTAGACGGGGTGTTGCAAATTCTTTCATGAAATCCAGGAATTTACATCAACTGTCAGCATTCGAATTTATTATGAAAATTATGTTACCGCGCTTATTTTATGCAATGAGTTTGTGGCAAATATCTTTATTTATAATAATATGTTGAGATCAGTCCGCGTCAGTACACTGCAAAAGTTGTATAGAATAGGTATTACTTCACCTATCCAAAAGGTAAATAATTTATATTTGCTGAAAATATGTACATAAGTCTCTTGCTGAAAATATGGAAAAGGGAAAAATAAAGATATTATTATTTTCTCTGCATTCTTACTTTTACAATTTTTCATACATAAACTATGTACGTAAAAAACACGATCAAATCTTGACAAAAATTACAATTGTGCTGTGACGTGACAATTCTTAGTGCTGTCCATCGGTGTCAATCGATAGGTAAGTAATTATCGAATACTTTATGCAACGCTTCTGTTGTACTAACACATTAAACACTATTTACTGAGTATTATTCAATCATTTGCTTATCGATAGACTTAAGTTTTCTAGATCAATGAACTTCTAACAGCCTTAATAGTCAACTGCCTGGTAGCAGACATGTTTTCGTATTTCAAAAACTGTTTCAAATCAAACAGTAAAAACGTGATTGAAAATGATTTACAATCAGTACTAAAACCATTGAATCTGATGCAAAGTTATTTCATTGGTGCAAAGTATTCTATTCGTGACAACATTATTACTTTTATTACTTATTTTTACAACTTTATACGACTATTTTGCATGTTAACATTTCGCGTTGTCCTTTTATATAAAACGATCACTTTTATCATCGAATATTGTAATCGTCATAGGCCATAGTCATTGAGTTAATTTTCTTCTTAATCAGGCATTTGATGAACCAGTGTTCATCAAATGCCTGATTCAGAAGAAAATTAAAAAATAAAATAAAATATCATGCAGAGCTACTACAATATCTTCTTGGTCTTAAAGATTCAACATTTTCTCAGAGTTCTACAAATAAATAGCAACGAATTGAAAGGATTAATTATTTGCAACTGGTTTTGGGTTTTTATTTTAAATATTTTTTATATAGGATTCATCATGTTGTGTTTCCATTTTGTTATCGACTTTGATATTTATGATATTGTATCGGTTTACGTCGGTATCGTTTTCGATATTAACATTGTATATGCTATACCATTTTTGAAAATAATTGAAAAAATGATTCGTGTTTGGATTAAAAAAGTTCAAAACTCACGACACATCGAAGACTCAGAAAGAGAAGAATATTGGAAAATAATGATTGACGAATACCTGAATATGAAGGAGACCTACATGATTATATAGATGACTTTTCGACATATGGTACGTTTATTATTTTTAAATATAGAATAAAGACAAAGACAAAGACATTTATTTGTTGAATATGGTACGTAAAAAGTTGGTTAGGTATAATTATGTTCAGGACACATCGGCCCCTAAAAGCGGCATACAAATATTTATATTTATATGGTCATTAAACCTGACTTATATGCTACTTATACTTAAATAACAAAACAAAACACTTAGACTATATATATAAAGGTATTATAAAACTAAATAAATTGAACATGTATTACCGTTATATTCAAAAAAAAAATTTAATGTATTAAAATTATTTTGAAAAAGCCATGTTTTTAGATTTATTTCGTAGTAATTAAATGGTAGTTCTCTTATTACTTTTGGAATATGGTTGTAAATTTTTATGGACATAAGGTAGCAATTTTTGTAATGGATTGTGCTGTTACAAAATTGATTTTTTAGCTTGGCCCTACCAAGCTAAAAAATCAATTTTGTAAATCTATTCAGTTACTGTGGAGAAGAAGTGTGAAATTTCCTCACAAATATGGCTATTTCTAAAATATAAATAGAAGCTAGCGTTAAAACCTTTAACTTTTGAAGAATTTGTCTACAACTTTCATATGTATGCACCCCAGTTATTGCTCTCAAGTTTTTTTTTGCGCTATAAAAGCTCTTTGAATATGAGACGAGTTACCCCATAGGACTAAGTCGTAACTTAATACACCTTATAGCCGTGATAGGCGTTGAGTACAGCTTCTTCAGTCGCTGTTTTACGTAGATCTCTTAGTGCGTATACATATCTGTTTATTTTTTTATATAGGTTGGTTACAGGTTTTCAATATGTACTCCCCAAATATTTTTTTTTATCTTATGTTAGACCTAAAAATTGTATACTATTTTCTTGGTTTATAACTTCGTTATTATGGTTTAAATACATTTTTGGAGGGTTTTTTTTATAGTCTGCATATTGAATGAATTTTGTTTAATATAAATTTACTTTTAAGTTGTTTTAATTTAGCCAATTTATTATATCGTTGATAGTTTGATTCGCATATCAAAATCAAACCATTTAATTCAATTTTTTTAAACATTTAAAAATTAAACCATCGGCACTTTTGAATTGTCAAGGAATTGGTCAGTCAGAAATATGAAGCTAGTTGCCCATTCCAAAGCGTAGTAGTTATGGAGAAGAACGGGCCAGAAACTCAACGGACACACTTTTAAATAAAAAAATTGTTACAAAATATTGGTTACATCATCCATGTTGAAATTATATAAGTGAGAACAATGTAGAAAGACGTGCACGTTAGAAGAGTCTGTAATAAAAAGATAAAACAATGAACAATTCAAAAATAAAAATAAATTAAAAATAAGTCATGGCAGCTAAGAGATGACCAGTCACAACTGACGGCGCCCGCTCACTTTCAACTTCTTGTTAATGTAATGTTTTATAATTTTCCGGTATTATTATCGGCACTTCATCTGCAAATAGTACACATTTATGGTTTGTTATATTCGGTAAGTCATTAATATATATAAGGAAGAGAAGAGGCCCAAGGATGCTTCCTTAGGGTACTCCAGACCCATAGTGTGTAAAAAATAGGGATTTGGAAACCATCATTTAACATTCATATGGGATATTTTCAACACACTGTTGTCTATTGCTGAGATAACTTTTCTAACGATGGACCCTTGATGCCGTGGCGCTTACATTTTTCTAGTAGTGTATAGTGGTTAACGAGATCAAAAACTTTGCTCATATCTAGGAAAATTACTGAAACATTGCATTTTTTATCTATGTTTGGAATATGGGATCTGACTAGAGAGAATTCTGCCAGAGTTGTTGACTTACCTTTTTGAAAACCATTTTGTTCTTCATTAATAATTTTGTTTGTTTATAAATTGAATCAAACGACTATACATTATTTTCTTATAAAGGATAGTGGGCAAAAATTTATGGGAACTGGTCCCTCTACCGCCACAGTTAAAACTGTGTAAAAAGTTAGCTTCCTATATACAGTCCCATATAAACTCCAGTCTAAAACCTTGAATACAACCTGACTGGGCAATTTTTTTTACACACAAACAATTGAATTGTGAATTTACACTATTTAGTGAGTGAAAAGTGTGTGAGTAAGTTTTAAAGTTTGAATTTGGTCAAAATGAAAATCCAAGATCGTGGCTGCGAAAATTTACATTTTTCGTCATGGGTGTCGTTTTCATAGTTTTCGAGGGTGCTATATCCAATAGTGGGGTCAAAATGTAAATCCGAGATAGCGGCTGCGAAAATGTTGTTTTTGTTTTAACATAAACGGTCGTGCGTGCGCGGCGTTTTTTTTTTTTTCCAGGGATCGGTTTATTTGACGCGGTACGACTTTTATCTTCCTTCTTCTATTAACCTTTATCTGAGTTTCATTTCAGCTAGATATATCATTATTCAGATAGTCCCTATTTTTTTAATACTATTGTCAACAAAAATCAATAAAAGAATCAGATCAAAGCAAAATAATAGCTATTGGTATTCATTTTCATCCAGTTAGACTAGAAACTGACCCCAATATAGTTGGGATGGCTAGGCAGATGATGATGACAAAAGAAAAATAATCAAGAAATAGATTACCAAAATATTTTAAAAACATTTGAATTTTTATATCACACATCATATTTAACTATTACCTGTTTGTACAAGTGGAAGATCAAGAGTTGGATAATTAATTATTTCTAATGTACTTTTCTGTACAATTAAATTGCAAACTCTAATTAATTGCATGTATGGTAATAACCTTTTCTATCGATTCATTGGTACATTTGAGACAGTGTAACTCAATTGAAATTATGTCGAGGAAAGGAGAAAACAATTCTAAAAAAAGAAAAAGTTGTCGTGTGACGGTCATGAAGGACGACTTGATTGACAAAGATATGCAGTCAATGCTTTTGCCTTTAAACCTCTTGCAAAACATTTTACTGAGTCCGAAGTATCGTATTAAGGATAACTTCATATATCCAAACAGCTTGACACTGAGCTTAGTGTCATTATGTAGCACGATAATATTCAGCTCTCTTTTCTTATATCGCATCTACGACCTGTATCATGACGAATTTAGAAGAAAATACTCTAACATAATGTACATCTTTTCGTACTTCGACTTTGTTTTGTTCAGTACTGGATCCAGCATCAATTATGTCGTCAATGTGATAAATACGAAAAGGAATATTTTGTTAGTCTTAAAAATCCAGGACGTTCACAGATTTCTTAACGAAAAAAAGAATTTCAAGCACTTCATCATTCTGAATTGGCTCAGTATCATTTCGGCCTCCGGTTTTTATATTTTAGGTTTCGCCTATACTTGCATAAGAATCAAGCTTCCTCTCTACGATTTCGTTTGTGGGGTAGCTTCAATATTGTTTGTCGTGAACATTGTGTACGCTATCAGACTAATCGGGATGTTACGCTGCAAAGTTAATTTATGGAATATTCAAGCTCAAAATTTGCATCAGTGTGATCATAGCGACAGTGAAATGTATTGTAAAAGAATGTTTCAAGCTTACGCAAATATTTTGGAGTGTTACGATATCTACAAGTCTTGTTTTCAGCAAATGGTACGCCTTAATACTTTATTTTAAAATAGTGTCAATTTTCATTTATTTCTGCCGAAACTACGCTGACGTGACGATATCGAATAACAAAAATAAACTAATTTTGAACTCATAATTTCAAGTATTTAACAATAAATAATTGATTAGATAAAAAGATCAACGGCCACTGGTACTGTATTTTTAGGTTTTTTTTTTTAAATTATGTTAATTAGATAAACAGCACGCCTTTGAAGTTCGCCACCAAATTTAATTCATCCTTGTAGATGAATGAGTGATAAATGAACATAAAGATAACCTAACTAAAACAAAAGTGTTTTTAATTTTCAGTTCGTGTATCACACTGTGGGATTCTTTTGTCACACTTTGATCAAATTGCAAATAATTATTGAAGTTTGTAAATCAGCAGCATTTAATAGCGATTATGTGAGTATTAATTTCAAATATGATCTAATAGTGAATTTAACATTGTAATGTATTTTGTTAAAGTATAAGTATGCATTAAGAAACAGGTTTTTGGACCAGACTCCCGGTATTGGAAGTCTACTCTTTAAGTCCGTCAACAAAGATACGGGCCCGTTCGAACGTAGTTGGTCGGTCAAAGCAAGTGCAAAATTCTTTTTTTCGGACGGGTTAAGTCACACCGGGAGTAGGGACAACAGAACTGTCTTGTATTGTCATTCATTCTTAGTTCGGGCCCCGTTTTAATCATATATCCGTAAGTGATACAGAGTAGGAAACAGAAGTAACTTGAGCTGAAACTACGGACTTCGTTTCCCCCCTTTTATTTTTTGCCTTTGGGAAAAATAATATTACTATAATGTGTTGTATTTTTATAGGTTGTAGAATATTTCAGGCTCATATCTTTATATTTCTGGTTATTTAAGAGTTTGATACTAGAAATTGTTTTGAGCTGGTACTGTGAAAAGTTCTACAAAGCCATGAATAATATTCCCGACTCATGTGCTCTCATATTAAATACAAACTGTTCAGGTACTTAATTGTGTTGGTAATAAAAAAAGATTGTCAAGGCTACTATTTTTTTTTTTTGCTAGCCATTGTTGTCCTCTTGCTGGGGAAAACCTAAGATACTTTATACAAGATGTAATTGAAATAACTAAACAACGGAAAGGGGACATTGTGCTCATCATTATTAACAACTTTTAACCGTGAGACTAACACTGAAATTACAATCATGAGAAAAAAAAACAGCTATTCCTTACTTAATATCCAGTTATGCGGACATAAACGTATGAATATAACAGCTGAATTTTTAAACGCGATTTCATGGTTGATCTCGTAATAAAAGTTGCTCATAATAAATATAATCCATTTTCAAGTTTTCAGCTATTGCAAATACAATTTGTATATTATGCTGAAGAAATAAATTATAAATACAGTTATCATATATAATCATAATATTTATAATGACTTTAATGGTCATTTTCATATCTGTGGTCAAATATAAGTCGCTATTACAAATATTACAGATGCAGAGAAAAAATTGTGCAAGAATATTAACCGCTTGCATCATGCAACATTCGATAAGGTGAATGCCTGTGGAATGTTCTACGTCGATGCTACTTTCCCCTTAAAGATGATGGCGTTAATTACCAACTATATTATTGTGTTAATACAGCTTGCGATTTAAGATCCTGTTTCCTTTCTAAATATTGCAAATTATTAGGTTGATCAGTTGTATTTGTCTTGGGGTAAAACAAAATTTTCATTGTAGCAAAATGTTTTATTAAAATAGGTTCATAAGAATAAATAAAAAATTATAAAAATAAAAATATTTTATTGTCAGGCATCAAGGCCCTGCCGGTGTTACGAAGAAGTCCGAAAGGGAGATCGTGGCCCCCGCCAACATGGTAACTGAAGGAACACGGGTGGGTTTTTAGTCAGTAAGAGTCTGACACGCCCTCCCGCTCCGCCCAGAGCGGGAGAAGTTATTCGATAATTTCCCACCCAAAAAAAAAACGGCTTCAAAGTCCATATGTTAGTATTACATCTTACTTAAAAACTATATTAGTAACATGCAGGAACACAAAAAAAAATGAAAATCACAATCACAAGAAGGTTTAACAAGCTTTGTTGCCAACATGTAGATTGTAGGCCCATCCAGCCTCTCTGCAAACACCCTCAGTATGCCGTTGCTACTTCCCCTCTCTCGGGATATTACTGAGGGAACTTTCTTCCACATTATCGCAAAGTAGTAATGAAGAAGAAGGACGAAAGAGCTGTCGGTAAAAGAGGAAAGTTCATTAAAATAATAACAATCAATTTGAAAGGTATTCATTCTGAATACTTACCCCACACCAGACACTTACAATAATGGCTTCTACCTTTAATCGAATACTCGAAATTTCTAGGCTATCATAATATCATAAAGCAATATTTACGAGTAAATTTTGAGGTTGTGTAACAAACAGTAAAGGAAAACAATACCACGGTTAAGGTTACAAAAATGCCCTTTTCAAATTCTGTTATGAGCGTAATATCTGTCAAATATTTCGCTGTTTTGATTAATTTGGCAATATTATTGCATATAAATAAGAAATATGGCTAACTAGTTAACTGAAATATTGATTATGAAATGCAATAATTAATATCGTAACACCGAATATTTAGTTTGAGATGTAAAAAAAGTATTTGGAAACTTTCCAAATACCTTCGTGAAGGTCGCTGCCAGGTCGGATCCTCTACTATAAGGAATAAAATACACGTTGTTTTATTAAAGTTATAATAGGTTATGGGCCCAGCACGCTCGTGTAACCCACATCGAAATCCGTCACCTATTTTAGAAGAAGAAAAACGCGGTCTCACAGACACCCAAAGCGTTTTAATTTACATGCGCGATGTAGGATTTGGTGGCGCCATCTATTGTTTACTCTGTGTCACTGCTATGCTACATAGTTCTTACGTGGTTTCATTTTAGTTTTTTTTTAATAAGCCGATATTATTATTAGTTTCCGAGATATTAAAGATTACATAATGTTGGTTATCCTGAGTTATTGCTCTCGAGTGTACTTATCTATTGTGTTATTTTAAAGTCATTTTATTTCTAGAATTATTAAATGATACTATAACGTATACTTATACATAGGGGTGGTTTATTTATTAAAACAAAAAACTACAATAATGCAAACTGCAAAAGCACAATAGTGTAGTTAGTGAGAAGCGCCAACACACTTAATAGGTGACTTATGTCTACGTAAAACAGGCTACAGGCACTCATATTGCCGTATGAAGCTTGGTGTAAACGAAGAATATTCTTACAAAGCCTCCTTTCCTCATCTGTAAATGTATTTAAAAATCTTTTATGACTAGCATCTTAAAATAGAAAACGCCCACATTATATTCCGGAATTTTATTCGGGCTTCATTTATTGAAATGGGAGTATTGCACCAAAGACTACGGCAAATTCTTAGTGAAAAAACTCAATTACACTGTGCCAGTCTCTTAAAATCATATGAATTTAGCCAGATTAATTACACTAGTTTACAAAATTTTATAAATTTCATGTCCTTCCAGTAAATTTCATATCGTTTTATTTAGTGACAATAACAAAACGAAAACACATATTTGTTTTATTTTTGTTACGTCAGAGTATCGAGTTATCAACACATTTTTATTTTAAGACTACTCACAAGTTGGTTCTGAATTCATTGTAAAATTTTACTGCATTGTAGCGTTCAGTTAAATAAATATTTGTTTTTAAAATGTCAAAAAGGTTGTGCAAAGTACATCCTAACCGTTTTTTTTTACGTTTGTGGTGAACTTATTATATCTAAGAAAAGATATCCTATAACGGAATCTCTTAAAGAAGCATATTTTTTTTAATTCAAAATTTCGGTCTCACCAGGACTAAAAATGGGCTCCTCACGTTTTTTGTGAAAGATGTAGAAAAACGCTAAGCTCCTGGGCTGCAGGTGCAAAAAGATTTTTGAATTTTAATATGCCAATGATATGGAGGGAACCATCCAACCACGAAAATGACTGTTACTTCTGTCTCACTAAGACATTTGGTTTTAATCAAAAGAACAAAGATAAAATTATATATGCAGATGTTCCTTCGGTTACTAAACCTATCTACAGCTCAGACAAGCAGCAAGTTCCAGATCCTCCCGGTTGTTCCAGCACAATACCGATGACTAACACGGAATCCAAAGAAGATCAAATTCAAAGTGACACAAGTTCTGATGAATTGGTTGATGTTAATGAAGAACCACATAATGATAACTCAGTCTGAACTGAATGATTTAGTGAGAGATTTAAACTTATCAAAATCCAAAGCTGAATTACTAGGTTCACGACTCCAACAAAGGAGGTTACTTGCTCCCAGCGCAAGAGTTACTATGTATCGTAAGCGAAGTGAATTTTTTACAACATATTTCAAGAAATTACATAATTTTCTATGAATGGGTGTCAGCATGTCTCTGAAAATTCATTTCCTTCATTCGCACCTCGATTTCTTCTCTGTAAACCTCAGAGAAGTCAGCGACGAACATGGAGAGCGTTTTCATCAGAATTTGAAATTTTTTGAACAAAATTATCAAGGATACTGGGACCAAGCCATGTTAGGTGATTATTGCTGGTCTGTTATAAGAGACAAATACAAATAAATACAAGAAAAAAGCTAAGGCAATAATTTTTTTATGCTTTTAAAATATTTTTGTAGGCATTTTTTTGTAAATCAAACGTAATAGATATTTTGGAAATGTGACGTGTTGGATTTTTTTCATATTTTTTTTAAAACTCGGCGCATCTCGTATGATAAGTAAAAACACTTTTCATTTCAAGGACAAAAACCATGTAAACTAGTGTTATTGAAGATACATCCTTTAACTGAGACATCTCCGCTTGCTCGCTAAGCACATCATTAAATTCAAATAATCGTTTGAGAAAAAATACGCCAAAATGCTATTGGGTTTTTTCAGCAGGCATTTCTCAGTAGCAGCCCAAAGTCTGGATTCATGCCCGGTTGATGGCGATCGCCGCTTACTAACATAACACGCAAAATGTAGGTGTATGTATACCTTTACCTACTCCTTCAAGGATTATAGGCATCATGTTATGTTATTCTTTTGAAAAAATCATCGAATAATAGTAAATAAATAGTATTACCTGTACAGCTTGATGTCAAAACCAGTATGCGTGAATCTTGTGAGATTTTCATAGCATCATAAAACGCATGGGTGTAATAGCATAGTGCGATTTCTATCATCAACACTTCAACATAAATGCATATAGTAACCCCTGTACAACGACTATCTCCTGTTAAAATTTAAAAAAGACAACAATAACAACGAAATTCTCGCAACAATGAAATTAATGATAATGAAACCATCGAACTCACACATTCTGGATTTTTGGAATAGAAATGTTTTTACATTTCTATTCCAAAAATCCGGAATGTATCTGTATGGTATATGAATCTATTAAAACTTGAATTTTAACTCTTCAATTCCGATATCCAATCTTATGCATTTTTTTTTTCATTTTTCTTTGATTACCTAGTTAATAGACGTTTATTGAAGAGGTAAAAGAAGAAAAAAAAAGTAAGGTTGCCCCCCCTCCCGTTTTAGGGGGGTGTCACCTATAGGTGACACTGGGCATTGCGATAGATGACTTATGAGTTTGTAAGTATAATTTTGGCAGAAATAAAAGTTAGGTTTTTATTTATTCAATAGTATATTATGTATTATTTATAAAAATATAAAAAGGAGCAAATAACGATATCTAATGCTTGTTGTGAAACATGAACCAACATTTCAAATGCAAACCGATATTGCACTTACCGCACATTTTTCTTGTTCGTTGGTGACAGTACCCGCATCTTCGCTGAGAACAGTCGATTTCTGAGTGATCGCACTCTCAATTGCACGGGGACGCCACAAGCAGAATTACGAGTCGGTGGTTTTCCATATTTCTGCAGATACGTAGTGGCAACATTTCGCCGGAAGTCAGAATAGGTCCAGTTATTTTCTGACTGCCTTTTGATCAGCCATGCATTTTGACAAGCTGCATCCAAGCCAAATGCAAAAAGAGGAAACCACGATTTTTTGCCACGAAGAGCTACTCTCATGGAGTTAACGTTTTCGTCAAAACGGTCGACCCCACCCATGTACTTGTTGTACATTTTTATTATAGCTGGGCAATCGACTTGTATTTTGGCCCGCTTTTTATCAACAAATCCAATTCGATCCACTTTTGTGACAGTTGGATAAAATAGTGACAATACTGTTGTCATGCCATTTAGCAGCAATAATTCCTTCTGATGCTTTATGCGCCAACTTACCTCTAGGCTCCTTTTTCATGTCTTTGGAGTTTGGAAGTTTGCAGTTCTCCAAACGGTTTTCACGAACAGTTGCAGTTCCCCCTATATTCTGATCTCGCAAATATTTTAGTAATGGTAGACCGGTAAAAAAATTATCAAAATATATATTATACGGTCCTAACTCTTGAGGTAATCTCTCATGAAGTTCTAAGACAACAGCAGCACCTAGGCCCAAGTCGGATTGCATCTTGAGGCTAGGACCAGGCGCACCCTGATAAGGCTCGCAATTCACTAAATAACCATGGCGAGTTACGGCTGACCAAAGCTTGTAACCAAACCTAATGGGTTTTCCATGTATATGTTGCTTGGTGCCGTGCCTCTCAAAATATGGTACAATAGTTTCGTCAATGGAAATATGTGAAGAACCAGCTTGAAATTAGCACTAAAATTTTGGTTTAGTTTTGTAAAATATTCTTGTATTTTAGCAAATTTGTCGTTCGATGGTAAGGATGTACTATCACAAAGATGAAGATATTTCTGAATTTCGAAAAATCGATTACGCCTAATGCTGGACGCTACTAAGTCATTGTGTGTGTCACTTTTTACTTCCCAGAACATTCTCATGTACTTTGGCGTCAAATATCCTGTCAACAGGAGTATTGCAATGTACACTCGAATTTCCTCACTAGCTACATTTAGAGTGTGATTCCTCTGTAAAGCGTACGTGTTGGTCATATCCACTATGAAATTCACTATTTCGTCGCTATATAGCAATTCAAAACATTGAATGGGAGTCATCACTTCCTGTGAGTAACTAAACACTTCTTCGTCGTAGTAGCCCTTACCGCAAGTAGTAAAAGATGACATAGTGACATCACCATACCATTTTTTTACAGTATTCTCTTTTTTCTTTTTCTTTTTGGGGGCTGGCCCACATTCCTTTTCTTCCTCGTTTTCCAGGTCTTGTACACGAATTTCTCCAGAAACAGAAGGTCGATTTTGAAACTCAACTTAAAATCTAAGCATGCGACTAGGTAGATGAAGAATGTTAGCATCATTTTCATCTCCACTGTCTTCATCAGTTACTTCACCATCGTCAGGAGGGAATAAAATAATATCACCTGGGTCTTCTTCCCCGTTCTGCAACACCTCAGCAATCTCATCTAATGTCAGACTGTAAAAAAACAACTTCTAAAACACTATTTCCGCATAGCGATATGACTAACTATAAACAAAAAAGATTCGTTAAAATAGTATAAAAAATACATAACATAATGCCCAGTGTCACCTGTAGGTGACACCGCACATTGTAGGCGTTGTAGTAAAAATACTATTAGTTATTTTTGTCTATAAATACATGTATATTAAAGATTACATATTAATTTATAGTATGTAAAAAGAAAAAACACAATACTTACGGTCTAGTCATTTTTATATGACTTTTTTTCACAATGAATCACACAAACTCAGCTCGTTCAAAATAAGCGCGAAACAACTTAGTGACGTTGACAAGTGACAGTTGATGCGAGTTGCCAGATAAGAAAAAAAATTAAGTGATGATTAGTAGCATTACTACTATAATGATAGAATTGGAAATAAATATTGGCTAGTGGTAGAAAATCACTATTAAAGTTTTGTCACGTACAGGTGACACTGGGAATTGAAGAGATCAAACCAAGGAATAAGGTTTCTGCATTGTGATATACTACCTGAAAATTATAATTATTGATTTATAGACGTAGAGGAACAGGGGTAAAGTTCACATATTCTTCATAGAAAAGGGAGGATCCTCCAACCAGACGGGTGTTGTGTCTGATGGGCTACTGCCTGACAATTGAAGTAGGGATATTGTCTATATGCTAGTCACACGGTAAGTCCTACTTGCGCAGATTTTGTGTGACGTCAGTGTGATGCGTAGTTCATATATGGCTATTTCAAACTTTCGATGCTTGTAAAGGCCAGTTGAGGTTCCAGTGAAGCGGAACCGGGTGCCGCGTAGTTCACGGTGAGTTGAAATTGACTGCGATGTTTCCTCAGTGAGTCGGGGCAGCACTGCGTTGCGCTTCAGTTAATCGGATGTGGTACAGCGCCAAGTTGAGACTAACTGCTGGCGTTTACCAGGAGAGGTTTTAAAAGCTCTTCTTGTTGACCGGCCGAAAGTGTAGTGTGCTGTACCAAGGTTGATGAGGCTGAGAGTAATGTCCAGGTATGCGTGCGTCCGCTGCATGCAGGTAGTCAGGATATCCTTGGAAGCCGTGGGTGCTGATTGACAGTGATTCGCCGCTCGAAAGCTTGAGGAAGTGTTGATGACGTCATGCTGAACTAGCTGTACGAAGGCTGGGCTAATATCCATGTTCGGAGTCACCAGTATTGAGGTATGAGAACCAGGGATAAAGTTCAGTAATCATCCATAGAAAAGAGAGGATCCTCTGACCACATGTGTGTTGTGTCTGGTGAGCTACTGCCCCGATGATTGGTCGGGACGTTGAATATATGCGGTAAACTCTGCTTACGCGAAGCAGGATTTTGCGTTACGTTAGTGTAATTAGAGGTGGGTTGTAACAGGTTAAACACGATATCTGCTATGACTGTTACTGTTACATAAAAATAACAGATCCAAATATCTGTTATTAAATAACAGCCTGTTATTTTTGTACAAACGAATATCAATTGAATATCTTCTTTAATTCTGTTCGGTTTAAGTTAGTTTTACAATGGTAACTGGTCAATAACAGGTAACAGGTAACACGACCTAATTTAGGAGTCACTTTTTCGTAAGTGTTTGTTCTTGTAAGACCACCGACTGTATTTTTAGGGATAACAAATACTATGTGCTTCTCTTTTTAGCGTAGTTTAACCGCTTTAGTAAGAGTGAGAAGTAAACATATTTCGAAGTAAATGAAAGGTGTTCCTCTATTTAGCAAGAGTCATTCCTTAATGAGGAAGAAAGAGAAATTGTTAACCTTGCAATATTTCTTCCTTTGTGTGTGTGTATGTAACTAACAGCCACAGTAACCGTCTGTGTGAGATTGCTATAATGAATTAACTGTAACAGCCGCGGTAACAGTCTTTAAGGGTCTGTTATTTTAAGTAACAGATATTTATATCGTTAGGAACAATTGTTATTTGTTATTTTTAAATATCTGCTATTTCTACCTGTTACGATAAATACGCCTCACTCCTAAATGTAATGCATGAGATGCTGATGTGGCAACGTAGATGCCGCCACAAATAAAACATTTTTATTTTCAGAAACTTATTAAACAGTCTTTTGAACAAGATTGTATAGAGTCTGTCTACTTAAAGATAGTTGAGAAACTATTTTCAAAATATTGTAGCATTCCAGTATTTGAACATAAGCATGGCCCATCCCGTTACAACGCAATACTCGACTGCCATTGCTCAAAGAAAGTATAACTTTTGTATTCCATTGTATAACCTTCTCCGTTAGTAACTTAATCAAGCAAACCGCGTAAACTATGTTAGAATCGATACTACCCAAAACAAATAGGTAACAAATGACATACCACGGAGAATGCGAATAAATTACGTATGCATAAATACATATCATGATATGGAACACGCAGAGTAAAATGACATTAAACCGATTTCTTTTAATAACAACCTTGGTACTGGCAAAAGATTGAATGAATCTATGAACTTTTTGAAAAGTCAAAATTAATTTGACATTGTCCTTTGAATGGACAAAATGGATGACAAAGCCCGAAATATAGAAGAGGGAGTCGATAGCAGTCGCGAAGTAGAGGAAATTGACAGTCTGGTACCGTTGCATATTTTCATCAAACAACATCGTACTGACTCGGTACAAATTCAACGACATGAAAATCACAAGCCCACACAATGATATAAGATTACTTGTACGATCATTTGGATACACGAAATTATTTTGGATTCGATACTTCGGATTTAGCGACAGAGTTTGCATCAAATTTAAAGGCAAAAATATCGACTGCACATCTTTATCTAAGTAGTTACACAAAAATACATTGACACGACGCACTCTCGAGTCCATTTTAAATGATGTTATTCATAAATATACGGGTCAAGTGTTCGAGTCTAAAACTAATACTGATTAAAAGTTTCACATCAATTTTATTTATTCGTGCCATGTTTATCCGAGTTAAGTAATCACATTTTAAATATGTAGATACCTACAATGGAAATATTTTATGAAAACAAAATACACGCACGTCGAGGTCATAATAAAAATCAATAAAATACTTTCTTATATATTAAATATTTCGTATCTCTATGTATTTTATCGAGTGTACACAAATAATGAAATTAATAAATAAGATGTCTGACATATTATTTATTTATTTCATTATTTAGTACGAAGGGTATGTAGCCCATACACACCCTGGGTAGGGTGTACATGGGTCATACACCTATGGGTCAAAACATGCTAAAGGAAATTGAAACCTTTATGAAGCAGTTAAATGTTCTATTGGCATGGAATTTTCACAGCTTGGGACCCGGTCGGATCCGTTCATATGGGTCTCTGGTTAAGATGGGCGTACCTCAAGGATCAATTCTTGGCCCTTTCCTATTTCTAGTTTATATTAATGACCTTCGTTACATTATGGCTAATATATCGGATATCATTCTATTCGCTATTGACTCTTATTTTTAAAATAGATAGAAAAGATACGGATGTCTTACATGTCAATGATAGTCTGGCAATTATTTCGAAATGGTTCGCAGCTAATAATCTTTTACTTAATGCGAACAAAACTAAATGTCTTAAGTTCTCATTACCAAATGTACCTCTAGTAGGTCTAAATTTAAAACTTGATGGCAAGAAACTAGATGCTATTACGGAAACTGTGTTTGTAGGAATTACATTAGATTCGAGATTGCAAAAGGGGCCCACATTAGAGCTCTTTCAGGTAGTTTAAGTTCAGCTGCATATGTAGTAAGAAAAATAAGGCAGTTAACTGATGTAGCCACAGCTAGGTTAGTATACTTTGCTTATTTCCACAGTATTATGTCTTATGGCGTTCTACTGTGGGGATCGGCAGCTGGCGTAGATTCATTTTTCATTCATATAAATAACACCATTATACTAACAAAATTATGGACCTTAGTCTGAAATAAAGATTTATTTAATTTTAATTTAATTTAAATTTCTAATAACTGCTCCCAAATTACGATGATTATTTTATTTTACTTTTTTTACATACTTCCTTGACATAATTTCTTCATTATTTGACATTATAAACCTACAATTAACTAGTTTTTTTTTATATCAAATTAGATTTGTTACAGCTGTAGTGGTAATCATGTCATTTGGTTTAAATGAGTCCTTATTTTTAATATTTTGTTATATAGATTCTTTTCTTTTAGATTTTGTGAATGTAAGAACGGTGTAGGCTGTAGACTTGTGGACCATTTTCTATTTTACTATGTACTTGTTGATAGGCCTACACTGTAATCTCATACCCATTAACGCTGTAATTTGAAAACGTTGTAGAAACCATTTACTTTTAAAAGAGTAACCGTGGAGTTTCTTGCTGGCTCATCTCCATAGGAAGCGACCAATTGGAACCGTGCACCTAGCTTCTGACGTTTCGTAAGTGCTCTTGTAGGTTTACGTGAAATAAAATATTTTGAATTTCACACGCAGTAGAATGTGGTCAGCTACAGCCAAGTGCGAGCGCATCCGCTACGCGTAAATACAAAGGCGGATGCAACACAGACACCAATAGTCTGTGCTGCATTATCTTGCGAATGGTTTAAATCAGTTATAATAGTCCGTCCGAACCCAGCTGCACCACAGTGGTTTGTAGTGCAGCAGCATTTGTTTGTAAAACATGTAAAAAAAAAACCCTGTCCGATCCGAAAGGGGCTCATACCTAGGTACTGCGTTCCCCCATAGCGAAAGATGTTTACTATGACAGGTTAAATCACCCCCTTGACGGATGCAGGTGACTAAATCGCCATCCTGTATATTAAACAAACAATTATCACTTAAACCTTGCTGTATGCTTTATGACAAAAACAATAGTCACCACTATCAGTCTGAGTGATAATAAGAGAAAATAGGAGAAAATCTAACTAACGTTATTACTTTTTATGTTCTTTTTTTATTTATTTAACAATTATAATACAGTATGTTAACAAACAGAGGGCGTTCCTGTAAACCCGCAAAAGTTTAACGTCCAAACATGCTAAAAAAATGATTAAATTCATATGTATGTGGGCCTATTTTCTTAGAAAATAGATTAATTAAAGTTAACCGTGTAACGAAACATTAAATTCATTGGTGGAATGGAACGTAAGATGAGTGAATGAGTGGTGGGAGTGTATGAAGGAGAGAATGAAAATGAGGTAAAAAACAAAATAAGTCGTAACGAAGATTAAGAATATAATTATTAAGATTTTGTGTTTAATGAGCCTAAATAAACGAAGATAAACGAAGAAAATTGTTTCTCTGGTCAAGCCCAACTCCTACAATTGGGGGCTCGTCCGGGATTGACTGGAAACATTGGTCTGCAACAGATCGCTGGCGCGGGTGCCACGCGGTACGCGACACAGGAAAAAGTAGAAAGACGAACGACGAAGTAGCTGAGTAATAAGCGGCGAGGTGGCTGCTACAAACGAAGATTTCAACAAGAAGATGCCTGTGGACAAGGAGATGAGGGGTGTCGACATCGGAATAGCTACCGGTTCGGCCGCGGCGGCGGGGGCGTCGGCCATGATGTCGCTGGATGCGTACGCCACGTACGGCATAAGCAAATTTAGTGGCGAGGACAAAACCTATTCTTCGTCACAATGGGCTGCCGACATCGAGGATAATGCTGAAATATTTAGTTGGACAAACCAGCAGAAGCTTATCATCGCTCGACGGTCGCTCGTGGGTACGGCGGAATTGTGGCTAAAATCTGAAAAAACGTTTAAGTCATTCGATGATTTGAAGACAGCAGTTTTCAAAGAGTTTCCAGACGCACTAAATTCAAAAGAAATGCATGAATTCATGGCAAGCCGCAAGAAAAGGAAAGACGAAACTGTGTATCAGTACATGCTCATTATGAAAGAGTTGGGTAAAAGGGCAAAATTTCCCGATTATATTGCTATACAATACATAATAGACGGCATATCTGATTACGAAAGCAATAAAGCGATATTATACGGAATCACATCGTACAGCGTACTTAAAGAAAAACTTTCTATTTACGAGGCAATGAAGTCAAAGATGAAAAGAGGCAACGAAAGCAAGCATAGTACGACCAGTGCGAGTAAACAAAGCGGGGACAGTAAGCAGAAAACATCAAGCGAAAAGCGGTCAACACCATCCGGTCGTGTGTGTTTTAAGTGTGGCGATAAGGGTCATGTGGCCATGGATGATTGGTCGGGACGTTGAATATATGCGGTAAACTCTGCTTACGCGAAGCAGGATTTTGCGTTACGTTAGTGTAATTAGAGGTGGGTTGTAACAGGTTAAACACGATATCTGCTATGACTGTTACTGTTACATGAAAATAACAGATCCAAATATCTGTTATTAAATAACAGCCTGTTATTTTTGTACGAACGAATATCAATTGAATATCTTCTTTAATTCTGTTCGGTTTAAGTTAGTTTTACAATGGTAACTGGTCAATAACAGGTAACAGGTAACACGACCTAATTTAGGAGTCACTTTTTCGTAAGTGTTTGTTCTTGTAAGACCACCGACTGTATTTTTAGGGATAATAAATACTATGTGCTTCTCTTTTTAGCGTAGTTTAACCGCTTTAGTAAGAGTGAGAAGTAAACATATTTCGAAGTAAATAAAAGGTGTTCCTCTATTTAGCAAGAGTCATTCCTTAATGAGGAAGAAAGAGAAATTGTTAACCTTGCAATATTTCTTCCTTTGTGTGTGTGTATGTAAGTAACAGCCACAGTAACCGTCTGTGTGAGATTGCTATAATGAATTAATAGTAACAGCCGCGGTAACAGTCTTTAAGGGTCTGTTATTTTAAGTAACAGATATTTATATCGTTAGGAACAATTGTTATTTGTTATTTTTAAATATCTGCTATTTCTACCTGTTACGATAAATACGCCTCACTCCTAAGTGTAATGCATGAGATGCTGATGTGGCGACGTAGATGCCGCCACAAATAAAAAAAAATATTTTCAGAAACTTAATAAACAGTCTTTTGAACAAGATTGTATAGAGTCTGTCTACTTACAGATAGTTGAGAAACTTTTTTGAAAATATTGTAGCATTCCAGTATTTGAACATAAGCATGGCCCATCCTGTTACAACGCAATACACGACTGCCATTGCTCAAAGAAAGTATAACTTTTGTATTCCATTGTATAACCTCATCCGTTAGTAACTTAATCAAGCAAATCGCGTAAACTATATTAGAATCGATACTCCCCAAAACAAATAGGTAACAAATGATATACCACGGAGGATGCGAATAAATTACGTATGCATAAATACATATCATGATATGGAATACGCAGAGTAAAATGACATTAAACCAATTTCTTTTAATAACAACCTTGGTACTGGCAAAAGATTAAATGAATCTATGAACTTTTTGAAAAGTCAAAATTAATTGGACATTGTCCTTTGAATGGACAAAATGGATGACAAAGTTCAGGACAAAATCCGAAATATAGAAGAGGGAGTCGATAGCAGTCGCGAAGTAGAGGAAATTGACAGGAAATTGGTACCGCAATATTTAGTTTGAGATGTAAAAAAAGTATCTGGAAACTTTCGAAATACCATCGTGAAGGTCGTTGCCAGGTCGGATCCTGTACTATAAGGAATAAAATAAACGTTGTTTTATTAAAGTTATAATAGGTTATGGGCCCAGCACGCTCGTGTAACCCACATCGAAATCCGTCACCTAGTTTAGAAGAAGAAAAACGCGGTCTCACAGACACCCAAAGCGTTTTAATTTACATGCACGATGTAGGATTCGGTGGCGCCATCTATTGAATGGTGCCATCTATTGTTGAGACTAACTGCTGGCGTTTACCAGGAGAGGTTTTAAAAGCTCTTCTTGTTGACCGGCCGAAAGTGTAGTGTGCTCTACCAAGGTTGATGAGGCTGAGAATAATGACCAGGTATGCGTGCGTCCGCTGCATGCAGGTAGTCAGGATACCTGTTGAAGCCGTGGGTGCTGACTGACTGATTCGCCGCTCAAAGCTTGAGGAAGTGTTGATGACGTCATGCTGAACTAGCTGTACGAAGGCTGGGCTAATATCCATGTTCGGGGTTACCAGTATTGATGTATGAGAACCAGGGATAAAGTTCAGTAATCCTCCATAGAAAAGGGAGGATCCTCCGACCACATGTGTGTTGTGTCTGGTGAGCTACTTCCCCGATGATTGATGTCGGGACGTTGAATTTATGCGGTAAACTCTGCTCACGCGAAACAGAATTTTGCGTTACGTTAGTAAAGTAATGCATGAGATGCTGATGTGGCGACGTAGATGCCACCACAAATATTTATTTTTTATTTTTAGAAACTTATTAAACGGTCTTTTGAACAAGATTGTACGAAGTCTGTCTACTTACGGATAGTTGAGAAACTTTTTTGAAAATATTATAGCATTCCAGTATTTGAACATAAGCATGGCCCATCCTGTTACAACGGAATACACGACTGCCATTGCTCAAAGAAAGTATAACTTTTGTATTCTATTGTACAACGTTCTCCGTTAGTAACTTAATCAAGCAAATCGCGTAAACTATATTAGAATCGATACTCCCCAAAACAAATAGGTAACAAATGACGTACCATGGAGAATGCGAATAAATTACGTATGCATAAATACATGTGGGCCTATTTTCTTAGAAAATAGATTAATTAAAGTTAACCGTGTAACGAAACATTAAATTCATTGGTGGAATGGAACGTAAGATGAGTGAATGAGTGGTGGGAGTGTATGAAGGAGAGAATGGAAATGAGGTAAAAAAAAACAAAATAAGTCGTAACGAAGATTAAGAATATAATTATTAAGATTTTGTGTTTAATGAGCCTAAATAAACGAAGATAAACGAAGAAAATTGTTTCTCTGGTCGAGCCCAACTCCTACAATTGGGGGCATCGTCCGGGATTGACTGGAAACATTGGTCTGCAACAGATCGCTGGCGCGGGTGCCACGCGGTACGCGACACAGGAAAAAGTAGAAAGACGAACGACGAAGTAGCTGAGTAATAAGCGGCGAGGTGGCTGCTACAAACGAAGATTTCAACAAGAAGATGCCTGTGGACAAGGAGATGAGGGGTGTCGACATCGGAATAGCTACCGGTTCGGCCGCGGCGGCGGGGGCGTCGGCCATGATGTCGCTGGATGCGTACGCCACGTACGGCATAAGCAAATTTAGTGGCGAGGACAAAACCTATTCTTCGTCACAATGGGCTGCCGACATCGAGGATAATGCTGAAATATTTAGTTGGACAAACCAGCAGAAGCTTATCATCGCTCGACGGTCGCTCGTGGGTACGGCGGAATTGTGGCTAAAATCTGAAAAAACGTTTAAGTCATTCGATGATTTGAAGACAGCAGTTTTCAAAGAGTTTCCAGACGCACTAAATTCAAAAGAAATGCATGAATTCATGGCAAGCCGCAAGAAAAGGAAAGACGAAACTGTGTATCAGTACATGCTCATTATGAAAGAGTTGGGTAAAAGGGCAAAATTTCCCGATTATATTGCTATACAATACATAATAGACGGCATATCTGATTACGAAAGCAATAAAGCGATATTATACGGAATCACATCGTACAGCGTACTTAAAGAAAAACTTTCTATTTACGAGGCAATGAAGTCAAAGATGAAAAGAGGCAACGAAAGCAAGCATAGTACGACCAGTGCGAGTAAACAAAGCGGGGACAGTAAGCAGAAAACATCAAGCGAAAAGCGGTCAACACCATCCGGTCGTGTGTGTTTTAAGTGTGGCGATAAGGGTCATGTGGCCAGTCAGTGTCCGAATGGCGTGAAATGTTTTCGATGCAATAAGTTCGGTCACCTAAGTAAAGATTGCAGCGGCCATGTTGTTCCAATCGTTCATATCGCATCAAGATCGAATGGAAGAAACGCAAGCGGAACCGGACATTCAATGTGTGTGACCGATAATGTTCGTAGCAGTGACAACACCGAACGAGTGAAGGAGATTAACGACGACGGACCGAATGAATCAAGCAGAGACACTTGTGACGTTGGTATGTCATCTGTTGGTACTTGTCAAAGAAGCCGTAGCTGTCAAAATCACTTTGACGTTTTGAACGTAAACAACAACAAGTCGAACAAGTCTGTGTAAAGTGTTAAAATCTGCGGTATTACTGTTGATACGTTGATAGATACAGGCTGTGACTTTAATTTAATAACGTCTGAATTGTTTTTCGAGTTAAACGACGTCGCATACGTCAAAGATAAAGTTATACTAACAGGACTAGGATCGGCGAAGGTGTGTACTCTGGGTAAGTTCACAACATTATTAGAAGTTGATAATAAAAGTTTTGAAACTTATTTTTATATTGTTCCATCAGGTGTTATTTCTTATCAGGTCATATTGGGTCAATCTTTCTTGGTAAATGCGACTATCTTATTAGACAGGGGTGCAGTCAAGCTTATGCCACAAGATGATTACAGTCTGTGTTTGTTAAGTTTACCTAGTGAAACTGAGGAGCCTATTTCTCAGATCCCTGCGGTTCAAGAACTCATTGACAACTATAGGCCATCAAAGATTAAGGAGGCACCTATCAAATTAAAGATCATTATGAAAGACGATACCCCAGTTGCTCAACGTCCAAGAAGATTAGCTATTAAAGAAGAAGAAATAGTTAAGCAACAGGTTGAGGAGTGGTTAGAGAAGGGAATAATAAGACCTAGCTATTCGGAGTATGCAAGCCCATTAGTATTAGTCAAGAAGAAAGATGGTAGCTTTAGAGTGTGCGTAGATTTCAGAAAAGTAAATCAAAAGATGGTTAAAGATGAGTTTCCCTTGCCAGTCATAGAGGACCATATTGATAAATTGAGTAAATCAAAAGTTTTTAGTACACTAGATTTGAAAAATGGCTTTTTTCATTTGCCTGTGGATGAGGACTCGGTGAAGTACACTTCATTTGTGACTAGCAGTCCGGAAGGGCAATATGAGTTTTTACGGGCACCTTTTGGTCTGTCTATTTGTCCAAAATACTTCAGTAGATTCATTAATATTATGTTTAGAGATTTAGTTTCTCAGGGAATAGTTCTAATTTTCATAGATGATATTGTAGTCCTCGCTAAAGACGAAAAAGAGGCTCTGGATCATCTCAGTCTAGTTTTAAATGTTGCTTCTGAATACGGGTTAGAAATTAATTGGAAAAAGTGTCAGATATTACAAAGAAAAGTAGAATATTTAGGTCATGTCATTGAAAATGGTACTGTCAAGCCATCACCTGGTAAGACTGATGCCATTGCTCATTTTCCAGAACCAAAGTCAACCAAGCAGGTTCATAGTTTTGTGGGGTTAACATCATACTTTCGCAAGTATATTGAAAGTTATGCAATAATAGCTAGACCACTAACTGAATTAATAAAGAAAGATAAGGCATTTTACTTTGGAGAAGAAGAGAGGAGAGCATTTGAAATATTGAAAACTAAACTTTGTAGTGAACCTGTGTTGAAAATATTCGAAGTTGGTTTGGATACCGAAGTGCATACAGATGCGTCAAAGTATGGATTTGGAGCAATTCTTATGCAGAAAGAAGTCAAGATGGAAAATTACACCCTATTCATTACATGAGTAAGAAGACCAGTGTTACTGAACAAAATTATCACAGCTATGAGCTGGAAGCCTTAGCAGTGGTTGAAGGCGTTAAGAAGTTTAGAAAGTATTTATTTGGGATTCACTTTAAAATTGTGACTGACTGTTCAGCATTTCAGAAGACACTATATAAGAATGAAGTATCTACCAAGGTGGCTAGATGGGTCTTGTTCCTTCAAGATTTTGATTATGAAATAGTCCATCGGTCAGGAAAGGAGATGTCACATGCAGATGCACTAAGCAGAAACCCATATGTTTACCTTATTCAATCAGAATTGCACGCAAGAATATGTAAAGCTCAGAAGGAAGACGAAAATTTGAATTTAATAAGAGATATTTTGAAGGAGAAAGAATACAAAGATTTTTTCATTGAAAATGATTTAATTTACAAAGGAGTAGAGAAGAAATTAGTTATACCAGAAGTTATGGACACGGAAATTATAAGAAGAGCTCATGAAGTAGGACATTTTGGCAAGAAGAAGACCATTGATATGATAGAAAAAGATTATTACATAAAAGATTTAAGTAAGAAGGTAGATAAAATAATATTGGGATGTGTTCCATGTATTTTGGCCTGTAAGAAGGAGGGAAAACAGGAAGGTTTTCTCAACCCTATAGAAAAAGGAGAACTTCCATTGGAAACGCTGCACTGTGATCATCTTGGTCCATTGGATGTTACGAAGAAATTATATAACTACATTTTGACTGTCATTGATGCTTATACTAAATTTGTTTGGATATATCTTACAAAGAGTTTAACAGCTAAAGAGACAGTAGACAAATTAAAAATTCATCAAAAAGATTATGGAAATCCATCAAGAATTATCACTGATAAAGGGACCGCCTTTACAGGAAAGGAATTTCAAGATTACTGTAACCAAGAAGGTATTCAGCATCACACAGTCACTACAGGCATTCCAAGAGGCAACGGACAGGTTGAGCGCGTCCATAGGGTAATTATCTCTGTGTTGACTAAGATGTGTATACAGGAACCAACTCATTGGTATAAGTATGTTAGTCATGTTCAAAGGGCTATCAATAGTACTTATCAGAGATCAATAAATACCTCACCTTTTTATTTGTTTATTGGAACAAAAATGAAGCAGAAAGAAGATATTCTGATTTTGGAATTAATAGAAGAAGAATGTAGGCAAGATTTTATTGAAAAACGACATAACTTAAGACAGGAAGCTAAAGCACAGATTCTAAAAGTACAAGAGGAAAATATCAAGTCATTTAATAAAAGGAGGAAAGAAGAACAAGAATATAAAGAAGGGGACATAGTTGCCATTCGCAGAACACAATTTGGAAGCGTAATGAAATTAAAACCAAAATTTTTAGGGCCGTATAAAGTTGTCAAGAAAGTAGGTAAAGGAAGGTATCATGTGCATAAGGTAGACCTCAAAGCAGAAGGACCTGTTAAGACTTCAACGGGTGCAGACTGTATGAAATTATGGCCATGAGTTTGTACTGCAATCACTGTCAAACTAGTTTATCTCTTACTCATCCTTTTTTGTCTAAAAGAATGTGATAGGTGGTTGCTAGGAATATTAGGTGGCATAACCTTCACCAAATCTTTTCTTAACGATGTGGTATAACTTATCTTTGATGTGTCAGTATGTCTTGATTAAAACTAAATTTTGTTGCTATATCAGGTATGTACTTATCTAACTTGGAGTCACTATAAAAATTTAAGTTAAGATGCGTAAGATTAATCAGTTACTTAGATGAAGTAACTCATCATTGTTGTAGTAATAAACTTAATTTTATTGTAGTTCTGTAACAATGACTAATGTCACACAAACAAATGTTAACATAAAATCTGTTGTCTAAACAAGATAATATTTTCCCATAATGAGATGTAACAAATTGTGATGTTGCATAACAAAGTAGCAGTACTTATTAATTTTCCTTTAAAAGTGCATGTTATTATAAGCTTAAATTCATAAGTTTCTAAGTAGTGCTGTATAATTAATTAATTAAGTTCAAGGTAAGATGATGAATTATGTAAGGTGGTAAGGATAATAGAAGATAGGAGTTTAATAAAATTCATCATTAAATTTAGGAGAATAAGTTTATTTTGTTTCTTTTCATAAACTAAGTTGTATTATTATTACCAATTTCCACATAATGTTTTGTTGTAAACTTAGAATCTAAACAGTAATTGTTGTGTAAGAGAGTTCTCAGTAGTTAAATTATTATAAGCAGAAACAAAGTAGTTTAGTTTAATGTAGCATAGTCTGAGGTCAGACTATAGGGCAGAATGGCCGAGCTGTGGGCCTATTTTCTTAGAAAATAGATTAATTAAAGTTAACCGTGTAACGAAACATTAAATTCATTGGTGGAATGGAACGTAAGATGAGTGAATGAGTGGTGGGAGTGTATGAAGGAGAGAATGGAAATGAGGTAAAAAAAAAACAAAATAAGTCGTAACGAAGATTAAGAATATAATTATTAAGATTTTGTGTTTAATGAGCCTAAATAAACGAAGATAAACGAAGAAAATTGTTTCTCTGGTCGAGCCCAACTCCTACATACATATCATGATATGGAACAGGCAGAGTAAAATGACATTAAACCAATTTTTTTTAATAACAACCTTGGTACTGGCAAAAGATTGAATGAATCTATGAACTTTTTGAAAAGTCAAAATTAATTGGACAAAATGGATGACAAAGTTCAGGACAAAACCCGAAATATAGAAGAGGGAGTCGATAGCAGTCGCGAAGTAGAGGAAATTGACAGTCTGGCACCGTTGCATATTTTCATCAAACACCATCGTACTGACTCGGTACAAATTCGACGATATGAATATCGCAGGCCCACACAATGATATAAGATTACTTGTACGATCATTTGGATACACGAAATTATTTTGGATTCGATACTTCGGATTTAGCGACAGAGTTTGCATCAAATTTAAAGGCAAAAATATCGACTGCACATCTTTATCTAAGTAGTTACACAAAAATACATTGACACGACGCACTCTCGAGTCCATTTTAAATGATGTTATTCAAAAATATACGGGTCAAGTTCGAGTCTAAAACTAATACTGATTAAAAGTTTCACATCAATTTTATTTATTCGTGCCATGTTTATCCGAGTTAAGTAATCACATTTTAAATATGTAGATACCTACAATGGAAATATTTTATGAAAACAAAATACACGCACGTCGAGGTCATAATAAAAATCAATAAAATACTTTCTTATATATTAAATATTTCGTATCTCTATGTATTTTATCGAGTGTACACAAATAATGAAATTAATAAATAAGATGTCTGACATATTATTTATTTATTTCATTATTTAGTACGAAAGGTATGTAACCCATACACACCCTGGGTAGGGTGTACATGGGTCATACACCTATGGGTCAAAACATGCTAAAGGAAATTGAAACCTTTATGAAGCAGTTAAATGTTCTATCGGCATGGAATTTTCACAGCTTGGGACCCGGTCGGATCCGTTCATATGGGTCTCTGGTTAAGATGGGCGTACCTCAAGGATCAATTCTTGGCCCTTTCCTATTTCTAGTTTATATTAATGACCTTCGTTACATTATGGCTAATATATCGGATATCATTCTATTCGCTGATGACACTTCTCTTATTTTTAAAATAGATAGAAAAGATACGGATGTCTTACATGTCAAAGATAGTCTGGCAATTATTTTGAAATGGTTCGCAGCTAATAATCTTTTACTTAATGCGAACAAAACTAAATGTCTTAAGTTCTCATTACCAAATGTACCTCTAGTAGGTCTAAATTTAAAACTTGATGGCAAGAAACTAGATGCTATTACGGAAACTGTGTTTGTAGGAATTACATTAGATTCGAGATTGCAAAAGGGGCCCACATTAGAGCTCTTTCAGGTAGTTTAAGTTCAGCTGCATATGCAGTAAGAAAAATAAGGCAGTTAACTGATGTAGCCACAGCTAGGTTAGTATACTTTGCTTATTTCCACAGTATTATGTCTTATGGCGTTCTACTGTGGGGATCGGCAGCTGGCGTAGATTCATTTTTCATTCATATAAATAACACCATTATACTAACAAAATTATGGACCTTAGTCTGAAATAAAGTTTTATTTAATTTTAATTTAATTTTAATGTCTAATTAATTTAAAAAAAAAGTAAAAATACTACGATGATTATTTTAACTTTCAAATTACGATGATTATTTTACTTTTTTACATACTTCCTTGACATAATTTCTTCATTATTTGACATTATATACCTACAATTTTCTATTTTTTTTTATCAAATTAGATTTGTTACAGCTGTAGTGGCAATCATGTGATTTGGTTTAAATGAGTCCTTATTTTTAATATTTTGTTATATAGATTCTTTTATTTAAGATTTTGTGAATGTAAGAACGGTGTAGGCTGTAGACTTGTGGACCATTTTCTATTTTACTATGTACTTGTTGATAGGCCTACACTGTAATCTCATACCTATTAACGCTGTAATTTGAAAACGTTGTAGAAACCATTTACTTTTAAAAGAGTAACCGTGGAGTTTCTTGCTGGCTCATCTCCATAGGAAGCGACCAATTGGAACCGTGCACCTAGCTTCTGACGTTTCATAAGTGCTCTTGTAGGTTTACGTGAAATAAAATATTTTGAATTTCACACGCAGTAGAATCTGATCAGCTACAGCCAAGTGAGAGCGCATCCGCTACACGTAAATACAAAGGCGGATGCAACACAGACACCAATAGTCTGTGCTGCATTATCTTGCGAATGGTTTAAATCAGTTATAATAGTCCGTCCGAACCCAGCTGCACCACAGTGGTTTGTAGTGCAGGAGCATTTGTTTGTAAAACATGTAAAAAAAAAACCCAGTCCGATCCGAAAGGGGCTCATATCTAGGACTGCGTTCCCCCATAGCGAAATATGTTTATTATGACGGGTAAAATCACCCCCTTGACGGATGCAGGTGACTAAATCGCCATCCTGTATATTACACAAACAATTATCACTTAAACCTTGCCGTATGCTTTATGACAAAAACAATAGTCACCACTATCAGTCTGAGTGATAATAAGAGAAAATAGGAGAAAATCTAACTAACGTTATTACTTTTTATGTTCTTTTTTTATTTATTTAACAATTATAATACAGTATGTTAACAAACAGAGGGCGTTCCTGTAAACCCGCAAAAGTTTAACGTCCAAACATGCTAAAAAAAAGATTAAATTCATATGTAAAAGAAACACTCTTTACACGCGCACTTGTCGCACTTGTCTTTCACGTTGAAAGACAAATGCGCGTGTACAGTGTTTCTTTTATTTTACGAATCAATAAAATATTTTTTGTGAATATTTTATAATAAAAATAAACATGTTTTTTTTTGCATTTGGTCTACGCTATACTACTGCGGGTTAACGGAAACGCCGTCTGTTAGTAAATATACTGTATAAGATGTAAAAAAAAATAACTTTAAGATTTACTTTAGACCATTTAACTATATTATAGAAACCTTTAAGGTAAAAATACTCACATAGAACATTGAACCGTAACGTAACATAAATAAAGAGCACAATCGTATTTACAAAAATGAGGTGTCATCATGGTGTCGCGAATGGCCCATCTCAAAAATGCCCAACTCGCCTAAGGAAGTTTTCACTTCAATAAACTAAACTTAAAAATTGACTTGAATGGACTTGTTCATTGATTTCGCTTGTAAAAGTTAAAATTTCATAATCTGCTTAAGCATTCTGACATGTCAATCGCATTTTTTTCAACGCAAATCTACAATGCACTTAAGGTTCCATTAGTCGACGGCTCGAACTCGTTGGTGGCGTAGCTAATATGCATGCTATTTAGTAAAGTTATTTATTTATTTAGTGAAATAGACGATGAGTTATAACGAAAACGCGCACGTAAAATTTCATGAATAGACCTTTGGGCGTCTAGATAATATGAAAAAACTACGAAATGTATTTACTCAAAATGAAATTATTTGAATGTTTCAATAAATTACCTATCCCTGTGCGGTTTTTATTTTGCCATTTTCATACTACATACGTTATTTATTAATGGCTAAAGATGAGTTAAAATTTGTGTTGAAATATGGAAGTTTCAACGCTCATAACTTCCAAACCAATTCTTTCTCCCAATTCTGCTTCAATATAGAGCTAGATAATGATAAAATAATAGATATAATTTTTAGTTTCGAACGTTCAGCCTCAAACAGACGAGTAATCACCATACTAGTTTGTATGGAAGAATGACCAAATAGTGTACCCTTAAGTCTTTTCTCTAATAAAGACGCACGCTTTATCCGATTTCTTTGTCCGAAAGGGAAAGGGAGATCGTGGCCCCCGGCAACAGGGCAACCGAAGGAACACGGGTGGGTTTTAGTCAGTAAGAGTCTGACACGCCCTCCCGCTCCGCCCAGAGCGGGAGAAGTTATTTGATGATTTCCCACCCAAAAAAAAAAAAAAGTCTTTTCTTTAATAAAGACGCACGCTTTATCCGATTTCTTTGGGGACAATAGATTACATTCTATTTTACTTTGAAATCTATAAAGTTAGCCTCTCTTTTAATGATAAAAAGCAAATAATACAAGCTTGGTTTTTTATATTGACTCTCTTATTAATCCTTTTGTGCCACCCCTCTACTGTACTTATCGTGCTGTGGCGCTGATCATAACAGCTAAATAGTAACAATGAGTCAATCCAGATTTTTGAAAAATAATACTGCTGCGACACATTCACTTCGCTAGCTCGCCATCGCGCGTTAATGGTCACTGTTCTAACCTAACCTAATCCAAATGCTACCCAACCCAAACCCAACTAACTTAACCTAAATGGCAGGCGTTTAAAATCTACTTAATCAGTATTTGCAAAAATATACAAAACAAAGTACACGTTTCTAAATTATATTAAACGTAACTTATAGATTTTTAATATTATAGTAACTGAATATTATACCAATTGAATATTAAATCAAATGTTCATTATACCATATAAAATTAAGTAAAATTAAATTATATCAATAATTCATTATATATTTTCAGCGTTATATTAAAAGATTAGGTCATATGATCATTAGAACTTTTGTTATTATTTCAAACGTTACACACCCTTACTACCTCCTCTGGGCTTTTGATATTTAAAACTTTTTTACGATCCCGATATAAACAATAGTTGACAAAATTAAAATCAGGTACATCATCGACTAGGCTAGTATCATCTCGTAATGTCTTCGTTGTATCATCAAAAATCTGTTTTACTGATCCAACACCACATCAACAGTATTTGTGGCTAGATTAAGAGTACAACTGTGCTGTGTTTTTCTTAGTACAGCGTCGAAAGAATTGCTCAATGTCGCACTACCACTACATTCAAAACAATTTATACAACGCCACTTTGTATACGTAGATCCATTTTATTAGTTTTCGCTAAAGTAAGTTTATGTATGGCCATGAGTAGTATTTTTTTCCTCTTTCACTCAATTTCAAATTTAAAATATTTTATTTCACCTAAACCTACATGGGCACCTCTGAAACGTCAGAAGCTAGGTGCACATTTCCAATTAGTCATTTCCTATGGAGAAGAGCCGGCAAGAAACTCCACGGTAACTCTTTAAAAATTAACTTTTACAATACTTTCAAATAACAGTGTTACTAGTTATGGGAGGTCAGTGCAGGTCTTTCAAAAAGTACCAGGTACTTAACAAAATAGCCTCCACTAAGCCTACAGCGTTCTTACTTTCACAAAATAGAAAAGAATCTATACAAAAGATAAATAGATAAATAAAAATAAAAACCTATTTTAATTAAACGCAATCACATAATTGCTATTACAACTGTAAGAAATCTGAACAATTATCATCTCCACAAAAGCCACTAATACAGACTTGAAATTAAATCGTAGGTATATAATGTCAATTATTAGGATGAATATGTTAAGAATGAATGTAAAAACAAAAATTAAAATTAAAAATTAACATAAACGTGATAATTTGAGAGCAGTTAATAGACCTTTTACATAATTATGCCGTTAATGAGGTATCAGGGAATAGAGCGGGTTAAGTTATTTGATAATTTTCCAACCTGGGAGGTAAGTGGATAGGTGGAGAATTTTACTTACAACAGGAGATTTTTTTTTCGTGATTTCAAAGTTTGTGACATAATATAGTTAAATGGTCTAAAGTAAATCTAAAAGTTATTTTTTTTTTACATCTTATACAGTATATTTACTAACAGAGGGCGTTTCTGTAAACTCGCAATAGTTTAGCGTGCAAACATGCTAAAAAAATGATTAAATTCATATGTAAAAGAAACACTCTTTACACGCGCACTTGTCGCACTTGTCTTTCACGTTGAAAGACAAATGCGCGTGTACAGTGTTTCTTTTATTTTACGCATCAATTAAATATTTTTTGTGAATATTTTATAATAAAAAAACATGTTTAACATATTTTTTTTGTAGTTATATATATATATATAGTGTTCAGTTTTGAGGGAATAGTTTTAAATATAACTGTTAGAGAGCCTTCGTACTCCAAAAGAGAGCCGTACGAACCATGGTCTGGATATCACAAATAGAGAGCTGTCAGCCACACTTTATAAATCTAAAAATTCTTACTGTGTCCAGCCTCTATGTTTTAATATTGTTGGTGAATACGGTAGTTGCCTAGGTAAAAAAAAAGAAATTCTATTTAGTCCGTCTTTCAGATAATAAAAAAATATTAAAAACGTATTTTTTGCTTTATCATATTAATCAAAAATAACTTAGAAAACACGCATTAAAGTTGGGGAGTGAGGGCTCGCTACGTCACAACTTGGTATAAAATCTTGGTGTTTTGCCTGTGATGCTATTAAGGCTGTCTTCATCTGAGGGCCCAGTATTCTGAACGTGGTGTCACATACCACCTACGGTGCAGTCGTGGCCCAGGATGCAGCCCAGTAGAACCGGCTTAATTAAACCATCACATCACACTCACTTATTGTATGTAGTTATCAGTGCTCGTAGATTTTATATTTTTGCATATATAAGTGTTTTTTAGGGTTCTGTACCTCAAAAGGAAAAAAATGGAACCGTATAGGATCATTACGTTCTCCGTCCGTTAGTCTATGAAGACTCATTTCCTCAGGAATGCTTGTAGGAATCAAGTTGAAATTAACATCAGATATCTATCCCAAGTAGCAAAATCTGGTCCTGTAAGTATCCTAAGAGCATGTATTTTTTTGTCCTATAGAAATCCTATAAACGTTTATAAATCCGTATTTGGGCGCAGTTTATAGGAATATTACGCCCTATAGTCGTTTTGTTACAGTCCGGTAAATTGCAGTTTGATTTTATAATTATCTTATTAGGTGCTTTTACTGGTATAATTGATCCATCAATTGTCAGCGTGATACCATTACTAGATAAGTTCAGGGACGGTGGACTCGTCCGCCGCCCCCTATCATATAAGACCCGACGTGGTGGCGCGTAATGTTCCACGCGCGCCCCTTTTAGACGTCGCGAGGGGAGTCAAACACCTCACTCCTCTCGCTTGACCAGGCGGAGCCCGCGGAGGCGGGCTGGCACCAGTCGGGGGCTGCGTTGAAGAGTGCTTAAGTGCCCCCGTAGCCCCCGGTGCTAGTATGCGAGGGAACATGGGATGGTTTTAGTCAGTAAATGTCTGATAGACCACTCCGTCGCCCCAGGACGGAGGACATCAATGAGGATTTCCACCCCGTAAACAAAAAAAGTTAGATTAGATTAATCCACAATCCCGATTTAGCTATGTGAATTGTGACAGGCCATTGAGCTCCCTAAAATAGGGTTGACTTTAACGAAGACTGTTGCATACATGCCGTCTATTGGGCCCTAATAATGATCGCAACATAGGTGTTATGAACGACCTTAATTTTTTTTTAAATTGATTGTAGTAAGTAGTTATATTTTAGAATTTGAACATCCCCCAAGGCCGCCGGGGCATGTTATGAATTCGTCCTCTATCAACGCACATCAAGGACTGATAGCAATATCTCTGGGCAAGAAATAAAACCAAACACCCCGTAAACATATCGATCTTTCGACCGTGATTGGTTTTAATTATTTTATTGTTCCCGCACCCTCTCCTTGAGTTTTGTAGGAATCTAGATGGTGAATACATAATATTTTCGTTAAAATAACGTATATTTTTATTGCAAAAATAAAACACCTTACTTTTCACCAAACCTCACCGCTGCTTTGTACTTCTTATGGAATGAAAGTCGGTTTAATTTTTCAATATTTGTTCATAGTAATAATGTTGAGATCAAAAAGAAACGTGGATTTAATCAGGATTATAGAAACGCGCAAAATAAAGATTTGGTGGAATATAATTAATTACCAATAATATTGTTACAATGTAACCAGGATTATAAATACGCAAACTGTAGCAGTACGAACGTATAATGGGCAACTGAAGCCATAATTCTGAATGGAAAAGTAGCATCGACGTAGAACATTCCACAGACATTCAACTTGTCGAATGTCGCTCGATGAAGGCGTTGAATATTTTTACACAACTGTCTCTCAGCATCTGTAATCATAATTTTAATTATTAAAACCTGCATTTATTTTCTAAATAAAATTGATGTATTTTATTCAAAATTACCTGCACAATTTGATTTCAAAATGACTGCGCATGAGTTTTGAACATTATTCATCGCAATGTAGAACTTTTCACAGTACAAGCTCAAAATAATTTCAAATACCAAACTCTTTATAACCCAGATGCACAAATATAGAAATGAAAACCACATTGCCACCTGTAACAAAACATACCTAAATAAACCTAACATAACCGGTAATATTAAAGGGAATTTCATGCTGCACGAACATTTGTAAAAAGACTCTTATTTCAAATTACATCAAAATGAAATGAAAGAATTGTAAAACGAACTTTATACTCACATACGCAAAGTCGCTACTAGCAGTTAATTTCAAAATATCTATTGTCATTTGTAATTTCATTAATACGCGAAAAAAGAACTCCACTTTGTGATAAACGATCTGAAAATCAAAATGTTTATTTTTCATTGTTTGTCGGTATAAGTTTTTAACATTTTGAATTATAATTAAAAGCATTCGTACCATATACTGAAAAGAAGTCCTGGATATATCATAACAGTCCAAAATATGAACGTAAGCTTCAAACATTCTTTTGCAATAAGTTTCTTTATTACTGCGGTCCATTTGTTGAAACTTTTGAGCTTTAATATTCCATAAGTCAACTTTATTGCATAACAGCTTAAGAATTCTGCTGATGTAAATGATGTTAACATCAAAACACATGACCATTAAGCCACAAACAGAACTAATGTAGGAAAAAGCAAATCTTATGTAAGTATAAATGATTACTGTAATGTAATAACTGAAGATACAGATGATACTGATCCAATTTCGAATGATGAAGCGCTTGACTTTAGTCTTTTCACTAAGAAATCTGTGAACGTCTTGAATTTTCAAAACAAATAATATATTTCTTTTTGTTTGTGACACACTGACGATATAATTAATGACGAATCCGATGGAGTACAAAAACAAATCGCAGTAAGAAAAGATGTACATTGAATTGAAATATTTTCTTATATATTTGGCGAAATGCAGCTCGTAGACAAGACAAGAGAATACAAAAATAGATATTATCATGCCACACAATGACACCAAATTTGATGTAAGGCTATTTGGATATATAAAATTATTCTGAATACGATACTTCGGCCAAAACAAAATGTTTTGCATGAGGTTTAAAGGTAAGAGCATCAATTGAATATCTTGGTCAACTAAGTTATCCAACGGAAATGTCGCACGATTACTTTTATTTTTATTTCCAAAAGGTATCACTCTTATGGACTTCATTTCATATTGGTTATGAGGGCACAAATGAGAAATTTTGTAGGTACATATATAAATTGTTATCGCCAAGGAAATAATGTATAAGAGGTGGATTCAATTAAATGTAAATAATAGTCCATTAAAAGTATTAGTCTCTATCGACCACTATTGTAGAAATAAACACCAAAAAACAAGCAGAAGCGCATAATGTAATTAATTGTTTCTGTGTCACATATCGTAACATCAAGGTTCGTTCCGTGGATGTGACGCATATTTTCCCCCAATTTGTTATTTACGTGTTTTTTTAATTCTCTTTCTTTGCGTCATGTTTACCGCAAATAAACGTATTTTCTTTCTTTCTTCTTCTTCTTCTTTCTTTCCTGTGCAATGAAAGTAAATTTTTGGGTTCCGTAACAGAAGGGTACCAAACGGAACACTATTTCTAAGCCTCCGCTGTCCATCAGCGGGCTATATCTCATGACCCGCAATAGGTGAAAATTTTCACAGATTGTATATTTCTATTACCGCTGTAACAAAAAATAATAAAAAAAAAACGTTTATAGTTAGTCCATACAAGAAACGTGTTTTATTCGACGTTTTTTTGCTCGATCTTAGTACGGTACGGAACCCTTCGTGTGCGAGTCCGACTCACATTTGGCCGGTTTTTTACTACTAACTTTTGTGAATCCCTTTTAAAGAAAATAAAACGAGAATTTGATTCCGAAGAACCAGATAAGCCACATCACAACCCTAAAATACTATGGAACACTATAAAACCATCATCAATTCACAGAAAAAGAGGAACCCCACCAACCAACTATTAACTCCCTCTTGCTCGCACCGACAATCTTGCAATAATGTAAATGAATTATTTGTTAACATTGGGAAAAAACTCGCAGAAAATATAAATAGCCCCCAAATGCACTTAACTTCCCCTCAAAACTAAAAAGTTCAATAAATCTTTGGTTCTAGAACATACAGATCCTGATAAAGTTTAAAGCACCATTAACCAGCTTAGTACACACATTCATAGCTTATCAATTTGAATAATTGCTCTTAGTAATAACATAACTGTCGTGTTTCGCTTCAATACTTTTTCAACATACACCAAGCCGTACAGAGTATCAATCATGATTTCATATTAAAAAGAAAAACTTTAAAAATTGCCAGTGTAATAATCACGAATGTCCCAAGGATTGCATTCATAAAAGAAAGTGAAGAGATTTTTATAAATAACGCAAATGAAAAAGATTTACAATCAGTGCTACGACCGTTAAATCTCATTGATGACGTATAGAATAGAATATTCAAATGCCTAAAAACATTTAGCGGCTATCTATTTTGTGGTAATTTAACACTAACCTTGCACCTAGGAGTCAAAATTTGCCTTTTTTTGGGTAGAAAATTATCAAATACTTTCTCCCGCTCTGGGCGGAGCGGGAGGGCGTGTCAGACTCTTACTGACTAAACCCCACCCGTGTTCCTTCGGTTGCCCTGTTGACGGAGGCCGCGATTTCTCTTTCGGTTTTCTTCGCAACCCCGGCAGGTGGAAGGTGAGGATGCCGTGGTGCCTCTCTAGCCACTGTTCTTACTTAATGGTCTTATCGCCGCAATGTGGCGTGCCCAGCGCTAGGTTGCGACAATCGTAACAGACCGGATCGTAACGTATAGAGCTCCGGCGGGATCTCATGGCGTCATGCTCTCCATGACGCCATGAGATCCCGCCGGAGCTCTGTCCGCTGTGCCGTGATTTCTTGCGGCAGCGGAGTTAAGCCCCGGCGTTTCACCTCCTCGCGCCACTCCCAGATGTGCGCGAGGACCTTTGCCTCCAGATCCCATGACGGTTATCCGGCAAGGAGGCTCGCCGCCTCGAAGGAGACCGTGTGGTATCTTCGGGCCAGCCGGATGGCCATGACACTCTGGGACGGTCAGTTTGTCAAAAATTGCCTACTAAGATAATAAATTCATACAAACATCAGTCCAAAATGAGATTCGAGGAAATCTCATTTTGGACTGAGTTTACATCTGTAAACATCATGTACTGAATCCATGGTAACAGTTTTCGCGTCGATGTCCTGCCACTCTGTATATTAAAAAAAAAAATGTATGTTTAGTAGTCATTGGATACATGAAGTGGGCCGCTTTTGTATGATGACTAAAATGTCATGGTATATATTGGGGGATGAAAGTTTTTATGGAAGTTCCTCATTCTTGCCGATGGGAAATCCCATTGAGGACGCGACTTGTAAATAAATATTAATTAACCTCTATTGTCCCACTGCAGGGCAATGGCCTTCCTGTCCTTTTTCCACTCAACTCGATTCTGACCCACAACCAATCCCTTCCATAAGCTTCAAGTACGTCCCGCCAACGCCTGGATTTTCCACGATGTCATTGGACGTTTCCAGGAACCCATGTTGTGATGTAAATAAATATAACAAAAAACTCAATTAATAATACAAATACTTAAACCTAATTTGTAATTACTTTCACGACAGAATAGCGTACTTTGAGAATATTTGACACAGGAAACTTCGCAATGACGATGATATTATTATGTACAGCCGTACCATATACCACTCACCTTATTATCAGCCTGTCGCAATCTACTGCTGGCTTAAGGGCACTTCATTCGCAGGTTCATTCAGCCGCTACCAGCAGACAAAATATTACAAATAATTGTGTTTATTATACTTTATAAATTTTTTCCTCGCTAATACCCCGGTTCAACGACAAACATTGCACGTTAGCATCATAATGTACTATTTTAAATGAATAGAAATAATCATAATCAGCCACACATTCGGTGTAACCATGAGCCTGTGCGAGTTGTTCATAGTAGAGGGGACAATGTATTACGCCTGTCAAGAATTTTATAAAGGAGCAACAAGAACGAGATGTAAACGAGACAGTGAGTTTTTCCACAGTAATTAAACGTTATTTGTCATTCACTACGTTATGCTCCCCAGAAACCAGAACACCTGTGTTTCCATTTATAAGTTTATAATACTTTTTTTCCCAATACGTACTCAATTTATACATACTAAAAAGGTTAAGAAGGAAGGTCCTTGAAAGGTTAAGAGCACCGACACTTAATTTTTATTACGCTGTAGAGCATCTCTCCAGCAATTAACAAAGAAGCGCCCTTCTTAGCGTTTTTCTTTATGACCTTACACATTCTTTCTAGAAACAAATTCACCCTATAATATATTTAATAATTATTTGTTGCAGTGACATCGAAAAGACTCTGGGAAAATATGAAACGAATGATGGATGTAAACATAGTAAAAATGAATGCGTCCGGACTAATTACTATTGACGCAGTGACAATAATACATTTCTGTTCTATTATCACAAGCCATATTATTGTATTACTGCAATTTTCTGTAACACCGCATACACACATGGATGAATTGCCATTTTTATTATTTTATCTCTGATAGCCCTAGGCCCCATCACACAGTGATGATTAGTGCGATATTTCACCGTTTAATTTCGGGGTCACACGACAAATTCATACTGCATTTTTTAACCGTGTGAACAGTGGGATGTTGACATGTCATTCCAACTTTTTCCCGTAAAATAGCGTACTGATCATTGCGGTATGTACAGGTCCTTAAACTTTTATGAGTTATACGCATTTTTTTTTTGTAAAATTTCCTAATTGGTATGAATTTATCAGTACAGTTTATTTATTATTTTTTTATAGAAGAGAGTTGCTTTAAAGAAGACAGTTTGATTGTTTTTAGTTTAAGCGCGAATCTGTGTTATATATTATTATATTACGATGATTAAAACTAATAAAAGCCTAAGATAATAAATATGTTACATGAAAACTAATTAAAATGCTGGTTTTACAATTATTAAAATTAAAACAACGATACTTTTATTTTTAAATTTTAATTTCTTCCAGTACCTACATTGACCTACAATACATTTTCTTCAAAAAAATCATTATAGTGTTTAGTGTTATAAGCTGGCCTCTCTTTCTAAGTATTTTAATTCCGTACTACGCTAGACCAGGTCCGAGGTCAAAGTTTTACAAATGACAGCCTTCACTTCGAGCCTCACTCTAGTTACTTCTAAGTACTAGGATTACAGAAATGCAAACTGTAACAACATAATAGTGTAGTTGATGATAAGTGCCATCAAACGTAGTGGATAACAAATGTCTATGTAGAACATTTACTTCTAAGTACTAGGATTACAGAAATGCAAACTGTAACAACACAACAATATAGTTGATGAGAAGTGCCATCAAACGTAGTGGATGACAAATGTCTATGTAGAACATGCCAAAAGCGCTCATCTTGCTGAATGACGCTCGGTGTAAACGAAGAACGTTTTTGCAAAACTTCTTTTCCTCATCTGTAAATAAAATAATTATCATTATTATTTGTATTGTTGTCAAGCTTTATTTGTTTCAAATAACATTTGCCCACAACTTCATTTGCTGGATAAATTTTGGGAAAACAAGTAATCGAACCCTTTCAAAGAAACCCGTTACAAAATTTTGGCAGTTGGTTTTCGAAAGACCTTGCCCAAGTTAGTTTCTTTGTCTATCAGTTGGTCAATAACAGACCTCAGACAATTCGCGGCCACGACTGCGGCCCATGTAACGCAATCCAATAAGCATCGTGGATTTGGTCGCAATGACTAACTGGCCGCACGACATGCTGTCAGACTAGTCGCAGCCAAACAGTGTACATTACTATGAAAGTCTATATCGTAGTCGGAGCTTCTAGAACCAAGGTTGCAACCATGGCTATCCCATTCATAATTTATTACATTCTAGTAAGTATGTAAGTTATTAACCTGTACAATTTGATGCCAACACAATAGCGCATGAATCTTGAGCATCCTCCACGGCAAGATAGAACTCTTCGAGTTGCAAACTGAGTGTAATTTGCAGTATCAAGTTTTTTAACAACCAAACGTAAATCAATCCTTGTAAAAAACGCTGTAAATAGGAAAAATTTAATGATGATGATGTTAATGTTACTTATTATTCACATTCCCACTTTCTTAAGTGTACTTGCATTTATGAGGATCTAATAAAAAACACTGATGCTACAGCATGGTAGTTTTTAGCCAGTAGTAACAGATAAGTAACTTATCTAAAAAGTATCATCGACTCAAGAAGAAAAATCTTTTTTTTTAAATAAAATTCCCATTTGTTTAATATTTTCGGGATATAAAGAAAAGAAGAAAGAATAAGTATTTATTGGGGCTCGCACAGGACATCACAAATTAAACTAAAACACACTCATTGAAACATTAATAAAAAATTAAAAAACAAATTTAAAAAAAACTAACAGAAAGTCCTGTACGAGGCCAAAAGGCTCCTATCTCAGCATATGCTGCGACATTTAAAAAAAAAAATGTCGCAGCGCTGGTATTCTGATAGGGCCCGCAGTGATGTCACGGATAGATAGATACAGAAAGGATATCACGCTTTTACTATTCAGTCTTTAAAAACTCCATCCAATTTGTCGCACTGTTTTTCTGTGACTAGTTGTTTTAGTTCATATTGTAAGTATTTGTACTTGTTTAAGTTTTTTTTTAAATACTTAATAATAAACATCTGGATAGATGCTCGGTTTCTTTTTAACTATGTTTTCTAAAAATGGAACCTAGCTAGATTAATTTATTTATTTATACAAAATTTCATGAAAATCGTTGGAGCCGTTTGCTCGTTTAAAGGATAATGTTCATTTTGCTAAAATAAATAATACTTTTTACTCACTGGCTCCTTTTTATTAAAGACAAACTTGGAATAATCAATCACGATCTGACAGTTGATCAATTCGTGAACGAAAGATTCTGCCGTCTTAAACAGAGTCTGAAAACAGTCAACAAAATCAATAAAAAGAATTGCATAAAGAGAAAATCTGAAAATGATAAACGAGAAGTCATGTAAAAATCGTTTGTCATGGTTTGAGGATGCCATACGGAGGAACATGTCGCGAGAAAAGCTTTTAGTATGAATGAAGATGAAAAAAAGGTGAGAATGTTAAGAAAAAAATTTGATACAAAGAAAACGATGGATTGATTGAAAGATGATATTGTTAGAAAGATAAAGAGAAGAAAGGAAAAAGTAAGAGAAAAATATTAGTCCAAAAGTTTAACAACACTGAAGTCATTAATGATTATTCGCTCTTACTCATTTTCATGTCAATTTATTTAGGACTGGCTGCGCCCCGCGGTTTCATCCGCATAATTCTCGATCCCGTGGGAATATCGGGACAAAAAGTATCCTATGTCCTAACCCAGATCGGATGGTTTACCTATGTCCCAAATTTCATCCAAATCCGGTTAGCCGTTTTAGCGTGAAAGCATAACAAAGAAACAAACTCACTTTCGAATTTTTAATATTAGTTGGGATTGTCGCAGCATATCTACTTCGTCCATACATTTCTATTAAGCCGTCATCTCTGTAGTCATCTGCTCTTTAGCCATTACATCTTTCACATAATCTATCCATTCCTTTCTTTGGTCTTCCTCTACTCTTATAATTATTCACATTCACACTTAAAACTTTCCTTATAACGTTTTTTTCATTTCTCTGCATCACAGATCCATACCATGGCAACCTATTTTCAAACATATATCTACTCACCGTTGGTTGAAAATTTTTTTGAATGATCTTGTAGCATTTATCTATTTGGGAATAGGACTGAAACATTCTTTTACAATAGACTTCATTTTCACCTTCTTCACGTGAATATATTGCTTGTTTGTTCCAGAGGACAAGTTCTTCTGTTAATAGCCTAATTAATCGAATTGCATAAACTGTATCGGAATCGAGAGTAAACAGAATAATCATGTGAAAGAGCGTATACCATGGAGGATGTAGATATTCTATGTTGGTATAAATAGCAGAAATTATAAAAAATCCAAAGACCAAACCGACATTGATCCAACTAACAATGATAAAATTCTTACTACTGTTTTTTTTGTTAAGAAACCTGTGCACTTCTTGAAAGGTTAAAACAAACGTAACATTCTTCTTGGTTTGAATGAAATATGTGATATAGTTCATGATGAAACCCGCACTTACGAACAGCACATCGAAAGACGACGCGAAATAAAGAAAGTGTATCGGTTGGTATCTTATCATGTTGTCGTCTTGCATTAAAATAATAAAATTATAAAAATGGGTTGCCAAATAACATAATGTCGCACATAATGAAATGAAATTATTTATACTGTTATTTGAAGTTATAAAGTTGTTTTTGATTTGATACTTTGGATGAAAAACTAGGATTTTCATTAAATTCAAAGGGAAAAGTAATGCTTGTACATCTTTGTCGACTTTGTTTTTAGGATCTTCTCTGATGCGGATCCTAGACGACGATAACATTTTTTATTTTGTATGAAATTAAACGGGCGATGTGGTGTGGACATAAATAGAAAACCAATAAATTTGACTGATAGTCCACACATACTCCATCATATTGAAGGCCTTAATTATTTAGTAAAGTTTCGTTGTTTGTTCAATTATATTATTGAGTAAAAGTGGACGGAGAGAGTTACAAAGGTAGGTATTTGTTTTTCCTATATATAAACATTAATTATCACTATATTTATGTAAGAACCATTGCGAAGTACACTCGAGTGGTTGTTCATGGCGATAACCAGGGAGTAATACGTTTGGCTCAAAACCCAATGTTCTAAACACGCAGTAAACACATTAATATAAGGCATAATTATATTATTAGGGAAGGGATAAGATTGAATCATGATGGCTGACGTACTCATTTGACTAAACACCATTGTGTATTGTCAATTACTGTAAGTGCATAACTGGTGAAGGTGTTAAAGATTATTAATTTTGGTCGTATTTTAGTGAGCCTATCTTGGCCATGATTTGCTCAGCAATGTAGTAAATAAAAAAATAAAGAATACCCATTTCGTAACTAAAATATTGCTTTTACTTATTTGTAACGAAACCTCCGGAATTAAAAGCCTATTTAATCAAGACACTCAATCGTTTATTTCCATAACTAAGACTTCCGATTGTTGGTCAATCCTGTCAAAGTAGGGATGGCAACTTTTACTGAAAAAAATCGATATACTCAAAACCAAAAATAGATTTTTGGAAAATCGATTTTGTATTATGTAATTATTACAATCAACTCAGCCTATCGCAGTCCACTGCTGGACATAGGTCTCTCCCAGGCTGCGCCACGACACTCTATCTCCTGTTTTCCGCATCCAGTTTGTCTCAGTCAACTTTTTAAGGCCGTCAGTCCATCTAGCTGAGGGGCATCCCACTACGCTTGCCGATACGCGGTCTCCACTCTAGACTCGTCTGCTCCACCGGCCATCAGTTCTTCGACGAATATGAACAGCCCACTGCCACTTTAGCTTGCTTTTCCGGAAAACTTAATTTCTGATCTTATCCTTCAAAGAAATTCCAAGCGTAGTTCGCTCCATAGCGTCTTCAAACACTGCGGGACTGACGACGACAAGACTCGATGAAATTTTCCAAACACTGCCCAACCTAGCTGGATCATTTTATCGACTTCTTTCTCAAAGTTGTGCCTACCGAGCTGGATGCTCTAGGTAGACGTACTCCTTCACAATTTTGAGAAGCGACCTTTTGATGTGGATTGGATTCGGCAAGACATGCGAATTGTACATGACTTTTATCTTGTCCAAATTCATGCCAAGGCCAACTCGCCGAGTTGCTCCATTTTTTGCTGTGCAGCATTTGGTCTAACTGTCCCAGCGTCTCGTCAGCGTCAGTTGTTATGCTTTTGTTTAGAGACAAAATAAAATGTTTGTTCATCGAAAATGAACAAACATTTTCTTTCTAATTACAATCCATTGAACCGATTCCGTATTTCCAGTTTGTTTTTTTTAAATAGATTTTTCGAAAAATCGATGTCATATCGCATCCCCACATTTTGTTTGGTGCTGTATTTTTTTTACTGCGTTTTTTTGTTTGATTTTCCGACGACTTTGATTACGATTATAGACCCTGAAATCGCTCCCGATGACGATCTTGGCTTTACATTGGATTTTATACCCGTATTTTGTAACGGTATCCATTGCCAAGCTGGTCGTTGGGCCTCCAACGACGACACCTATTTTTCGCAAAAGAACTGACACGAATATGGAACCTGAATTATACGAACTTACCAGCTTACCACGGAGCCATCTCAACTGTGGCGTGGATATACGAAGACTTAAGACATTTATGTTAAGCAATGTGGAAGTTCGGTCTATATTTTTCAGCAATGGATTGCACCAATTACTTTATGAACATACAAGGTACTCAGCAACTTTTATTGCATAGCTACGTAACATTAGTGTTGAATTGAAGAATTCGGTTGTTTAGTGTCAAGGAAACCATAGAAATAAATAAGGTATCAAGAGACCGATTTCATTGAATGTATTTATACATAAAGACCTTTTGATGCTACAGTATGTTAATACGTATAATTATTTTTATGCCAGTATGCAATTATGTTTCAGATAATAGTCTGGTGTGTCACCAATGTTGGATGTTGGCAAGGAATGCATAACAGCCTTCTGCACCACAAGAACGAAATTTTGGGCATCGACAAATATGATTGTGTGAACTTTGGTCAATCTGTATTAAGAAAGCACTTTCATCATGTATACCAACGCAAAATAGGCACAAGAGACATACAAATAAGAACTATAATTGCAGAATGGATTATACCAAAACTATAAATATGTTTCTATTAACCTTCATTTTTGATATATGATTTTTAAAAGGCCAACCAAGTCCTATGCAAAAAATAGTGGTTGTTTTTTTATCTATAATATCAACCGTAATGCCTATAATGTATTTCTTTCATGGGCATCACTTGGCCAAAACCTTTTTATCAAATGGGCTTTTTTCTTTAGGAAGGTGTATTGGAAATACAAACTTTATGTATATATGACGTCCATGTGAAGATAATTTAGTATTTAAAATAAATACCTTTATAAATTCTGATGTACTTTTGCCAAGTGTAATAAATCTGTCACTCAATAAACTTTCTCTGAATATATTTTTGCTACAATCTATTATTTCTCCCAGTCATTTCTTTTATCTAAGTTATATCGTACCTAATGAAACGAATTCATATTTCCTTTATTTCTTTTTCGGTACTTATTATTCATATTTTTATAAAAATAATTAAAAAAAACATTTAATAATATATATATTTTTTTATATTTATCCATTTTAACGCTTGATAAACATTGCGACAACGTAAATAAGAGTAATAAAATAGGTCAGCAATAAATATTTGCTTTGTATTGTATAATAGAAAACTAAGCGACAAGTGAACCGTGACCAGCGCGTAGACCGTGAGTCATGATAAAAAGTCAAAAGCCGTTTTGCAACTTGTGACCTAGTCATGACGACCTGGGTGCCTAACATGCAATGGACTGCTGATAGGTTAGAAAGTAGTGGGATCGCATAAACCAGTTATTTAATTCGATTATCACACATTTTTTTATTACATTTCAGCAAATTGCAAATTCGACCTTTGCCAGTAGTATTGACTGTTTCATCAGCCCCTCTAAATAATTTTTGTACTTTTGTGCCTCGTTAGAAAGCTGATTAAATGAAGATGGCTTGCCTGTAATCTGTATGCTTAATGCTTTGGTAAAATTTTGAGATAACTGGTGTCAAAGTTCATGTACATAGGTAATTTTTGAAAATGGTTAATTAACTTCTTCCTGTAACTTTTAAGTGTTTGATATTTTAGTTAATTTGGTTGCATCAAAACGTTTGTTAAAGTATAAGGTATCCAATAGGATATTAATGAAGGCCATTCAATTTGAGAGTTTAGAGAAAAGTGATTTAGTGTTATGGCTGATGCTGATTAATTGTAGGCGTTCAATATTCTTGCAGAACTTCTTTTCAGCATTTTTAAAGGAGTTAGAGGTTGGAAGCTACATAAATAACTTAGAATAAGACAGGAGACTCATTCGATGAAAAAAAAAAAGAAGTGAAATACACATAGAAAAAAAAAATGGTACAACACATAACATGACATTCATGCCCGTATTCCCCGAAAAATTAGGCAGAAGTGTATCTATAGTACAACCATATTTTGTCAATTATTTTGAGGTCCCTTGCAATAAGGAGTGAACCGAGCTAAGTCACCCAAAAATTAAACCATACCCATCTCGTATTTCTTTCCGAAGCGAAACAGAGGTTTTATGTTAGTTTCCGAAACCGAATGGCAAAAACAGAACCATTATAATTTTGCGCTGTCTATTTGTCCGTGTGTCTCTGCAATTTAAGTCGGAGTCTATTGACACTATACACGGTGTATTTCACAAGTGGACGAAGATGGCTTAACACACTAAGCGCCATGTGTATCTTTTTATCACACAGTGTCTGGAATATTGTGTATCCAAAACTATACACATCATTCTACTTGGTAGAAGCGCACACAGCAGGTTTCCTTAGTTGAGATGAACTTATCCCAAGGACAAACTAAAAAACATAATCTCCCATACATTCCAACTATAAATGTAAGTTTGTACGCACAATATTGGGAGATTCACCATGTCATTTTAAGACCATAGACTTCTTATAGGTTTTCCTGTATTCTATAAGTATAGAACTATTTTTTGTATTTTTTTTAGGCTCAGAAGTTTCTGAGATAAGGGGGCAATGGTCGATTAAAAAAAATAATTTACAAAAACATATATATGATATCCTCACAACAAGCTCCTTCATTTGATACCATAAAACTTTATTATTTTTTTCTAATTTGCCCCTCAAAAGTGACCCCCATATACAAAATTCATTTATTTACGTCCGTACGTTTTATCCGTGTTTGGGTCATAGAAATTCATATGTATACCAAGTTTCAACTAAATTGGTCTAGTAGTTTCGGAGCAAATTGGCTGTGACGGACGAACATACTGACACCCAGCCAGCCAGACACACGAGTGATACTATAAGAGTTCCGTTTTAAGTACGAAACCCTAAAAATGAAACACAAAATATATGAATAATTAGAGATGAATTAAATATACGATTTCTTTAAAGTACTTACTTCAAATCGGCCACTAGATGCAGAAAATTTTAAAAAATCAATAATTGTCTGAATTTTAACGATATACTCATAAAATAACTGCGTAGTTTGAAAAACGATCTGAAAGCATTAAGTATCAGTTTGAATATATTAGTTTCCACGTGTGAAAAGCAAACGGCTTAATAAACACTGTGATCATCATCCACAGCCTAACTCCGCCAGCGTGCCAATAGCCACGCGTTTATGCCAGCCGCATTCAGCTTTTGCCTGCAATACTTAATCTTACTAACCATTAATTGAAAAGAAACCTTGTAGATGTCAAAGCAGTCCAATATATTAACGTAAGCCTGAAGCATTGTTTTACAATAATCCACTCTGTTCCTTTCCTCCATGTTTTGAAATTGCAGAGCTTGAATATTCGTTAGATCAACTTTATCTTTTAACAGTTGAATGAGTCTTATAGCATAAATGATGTTAGTGTCAAAACTAAATACAATTGCGCCATTAAATATGTTGTAAAAGCTTATTTCAAGGATCGTGTAAGAAATAGTTATGACACTGATATACGATCCTACTATCAATATAACAGCAATCCAGTTAACAAAAGTGAAGCGGTTGAAACTAGCCTTATCATTGAAACATCTGTGGATATCTTGTAATTTTAAAACAAAAAACACGTTTTTATTTGTATAGGAAACTTTAAGCTTTAAATTCATAATGAATCCCAAACTACATAAAACACAGCATGAGATGTTCATGATATAATACGTTATATTATTATTTTGGAAAGGAAACTAGGGTTGGATAATTGACAAGATGGTATTGTATAATGACATCGATGAAAATAATATCGTGGCACAAAATGACACAAAGGTCGATATACGGCTGTTCGAAGATATGAAATTATCCTTGATGCAATATTTTGGAAAAAACTGAAGAGTTTGCAATAAATTCAAAGGTCGAAGCATCGACTGCACATCTTTGTCAACGAAGTTATTTAATAAAACTTCAACACTATGACTTTTAAGATTTTTATGTTTATTTTTTTTATGGACTGCATTTTACTATAGGTTTGTAAGCACACGAATGATTCATATTCATGTATCGTACCTAATAAAATAAATTTAATCATTTATTGATGACCAATCTTAAGTTAAAGCAATCAATTTCGTGTTACTTGATATCTACTAATTTAATTTCAAATTACCCTTGGAATTGACATTTGTGATTAATGACATAATGTACAGAAAAGAAAAACTATCATTTCTTATAGTATTTCAGGTGAAAAAAAAAATCTATTGATCGGATTATTTTTAGACAAACGGTTAAATTATTATTAAGTTATTTTAATTAAAAAAGCCCATTACTGATTATCGCTTTTTAGTAGTAAATTTACAGAAAACAACCCCAGCGCGGTATCCTCCAGTGTGCTCTTCGACGCTCAAGAGAAAACTGCGCTGCGATGCTCCGAGGTCGATCACCGAACATTGAAATATACACTTTATTTCAATTGGATAAGTATTAAATTCAATTGATAAATTTAAAATCCTCTGTCGTCCCGTCCGCTAGTCTGCGCAGGTCATTAGGGGAGCGGAGAAATGTGCCAATTAAAACCTATAGAATCTAATCTCCGCTTCAGAGCTCCGCTTCTATAGGTTAATATTGGCACATTTCTCCGCTCCGCTGCCTCACTCCGCTCCAGTGGACAGGCAGCTTTAGAGTCCTAAATATCGCTATTAAGTAGCAGAATTACAGAAATGCAAACTATAGCAGCACAAAAGTATAGTTAGCAAGTAACCCAATAATTTTGATCGGTAAATTAGCATTAATGTAGAATATCCGACAGGCGTCTAGCTTGTCGAATGTCGCTCCATGTAAGCGTTTAAAGAAAGAAAGAAAGAAATATGCATTTATTGGCATTACGGCAAACACAAAAGACCTTATAACTATAAAAAAACAGAAAACAATTATTGTAAATGCCAAAAGAGCCTCAGCTCAGCATATTGTCAGATGACAACACAAAGTGTACCACCTGACGCTGATTTTCAGCTGCAACCCATGAGTGCCATACGCTAGAATAATAAACAGTGAAGTATGTGTCCGGTTTAATAAATTAGGTATCAGAATAAATAATGTAATAAAATATAGGATAATATAAAGAATATACTGTAGTAATATACATGAGTGTGTTTGTTGTGCTGTGAATCTTAATAACTACAAATAATAAATCTATAATCTTTTTATAGGTAGGACCTTCAAGGAAAAATCGTATGACTGCGTTGTTTTTCTATAACTTCGAAATGGAACGGATTTTGATGCGGTTCTTATATCTGGTTCCTATATTATAGCGTTGACGTTATGATGTCGACCGGACTTAGTGGGACATTAACACTAAAACGAACACAGTCATTCTGGATAAGTTTAATTACACGCTCCGTTCTTGAAAGCAGACAGAATAAAATTTTAAATTGTTTAACATTGTTTAACATTCTTGCATAGTTTCATTTCAGTATCTGTAAAGGAGGTAGAGGTTGGAAGGAAGCCTAGATAGAAGCCCAGCTTACTCATTTGATGAAAAAAGAAGTGAAATACAAACACAAACATAGATCAACACATAACATGACACACATCACGCCTGTATTCCGCGAAGAGTAAGGTAGTGGTTTCCTATAGTAAAAACCATATTTCCATATAATTATTTTATATATTATATAATTATACGCATAATAATTTACATTTAGTGCTGCACACTAAATGCAGCACTAAATGTAAATTATTATGCGTATAATTATTTATAATCGTTTTTTTTCTAACTTGAACAGACAGCTGTGCTGCTGAGAATTACATTTTTAATCACTAATCAGATTCGTGAAGAAATTCATGAGATTTTTGAGCGGGATAATGTTAGCAGAATGTGCCCTGGTAAGAAAAATTGCCTTAAGGGAAACAAACAAAAGCGGTTGCTTCTAGAAACTGTAAAAAATTTGCATCCTCAATTTTGTGCTGAGACTGGAATTCGAGTATCTTATTCGACACTTATGAGAGAGAAGCCTTATTGGATAGTGGAACCTACAAAATGGGACCGAGATACTTGTCTTTGTGTAAGGCACGAAAATTTTGAATACAAACTGAACAAATTGAACCGACTGGGAGAGCTGTCACACAATTCCACATCCCAATGTATAAAAGCGTACATCTGTGACATTACTTCTTATGATGGTATGCTTCGTTTATGAATGCAAGGAGATCAAAATGGAATCGGAGAGTAATGAAGATACCGTTCAATATATTAAGTGGCAAGTAACAAAAGAAGACCGAATCATAAAAGGAGAGAAATAAAATTAGCTAAAAAAGTTACTGTTACAAGCACAGTCAAAGATTTGAAAATGTATTTAGCTGCGGATATTTCTCCTGGATACCCGAAAAGAAAGATGCGACCCTCGGAATCATAAATGTGACTAAGATTATCTGGCAGAATGCTTCTGATGTCTACATACTACTGTTTGAATTTTCGAAATTGTTGCGAGAAATTAAACTACGTACAGGCATTTTAATTCAAAGATAGAGATAAAGAAAGTCCAGCGCCATTAGAAATGATAGATTTAGACAGAAAATAATGAAGAGTTTCTGAATTCTCTTTACTTCAATAGAAAAAGTATTTACGACGCCGTATACGGATCAGACAGTTCAGATGATGAGAATCTCCACTAGGTTTCAGGTCCATTTTATGGAAAGAATGACGATATTTATGCTGGTACATCATAGGAAAATGATAAGGAGAACTTCAACCAAAACATGATACGTCCAAAGACATTTTTGCTAGTAAATGTACCAACTGAAAATACTGAGGTGTCAGCGACTGCAATGTATCTAAATATGTATCTAATATACAGATACGTCGCAGTCGCTGACACCTCAGTTGATGAAGATAGTGAAATAAAAGTAACTTTTCTTCGTTGTCAGCGGAACTCGGCAAAAATATTTAAAATTGAACAAAATGATGTTGCATAATGTCCCCTTTTTTTTGGGAAATTATCAAATAACTTCTCCCGCCCGGAGCGGGAGGGCGTATCAGACTTTTAATGACTAAAACCCACCCGTGTTCCTTCAGTTGCCATGTTGCCAGGGGCCACGGTATCCCTTTCGGACTTTCCCGCGACCCCGGAAGGAATTGGCCCTAGCAGACCCCATCAGTTCTGCTGACATTTCTTTGAGGCACGCGTGGAACACAACGCGCCGTCTTCCGGGGCCTGGTCCTTATTAGACGGCAAGCTACCTATTGCTCACCGTCCGCAAGCCCGCGCCTACAGTGGCTGGGAATCGGCCTGCGACTCCCGATGCCCAGGGCGTCTCCTACGGCGGTTAGGAGCATGAGGGCGCGAAATTTGCCTCTACCTCACGCGTTCTGCCTTCTCCTTTGCGAGCATTACTGCTTCGCAGAAGGAGGTGACGGCCTCCCATGCCCTCTCGGTCCATACCACGGCCTACGAGAGATCCGAGACCATCGCCGATCGCCTCCACGAGGACGTGTTGATGCTCCGCTCAAGCCGGGCAGACCTCCACCGTATGCTCCACCGTATGGTCTGGGTGATCCACATTATAGTGACACCCAGGTGTTTCCTCCCGCATTATCCTGAACAGGAACCTCCCAGAACAACTGCGTCCGGTGAGGACCTGCGTCAGGCGGAAGGTGAGGATGCCGTGGCGCCTCTCTAGCCACTCCTCAAAGACCCCGGACTTATCACCGCAATTGTCGCGTACCCAGTACTGAGTTGCGACAATCGCACTCTCCATGACGCCATGAGATCCCGCCGGAGCTCTGTCCGCTGTGCCGTGATTTCTCGCGGCAGCGGAGTTAAGCCCCGGCGTTTCGTCTCCTCGCGCCACTCCCAAATATGTGCGAGGACTTTGCCTTCAGATCCTATGGCGGTAATCTAGCAAGGAGGCTCGCCGCCTCACAGGATGGTTTTAATACCTGGTGTAGCGTTCTTCGTACACTATTATCTTCTCTTTCACACTCTATTTCCCAGTTAAGGTGGTCAATTACTGACCAGCGCGTTTGTAGTGTTTGCAGTGCGTGAATAGACACCCTGGTAGATGTTGTAGCAGTTTAATACAGGGTGGCAGGGACATCGACGCGAAAACTGTTACCATGGATTCGGTACATGATTCCGAAAACCCTTTTTTGGGTCGGAATTTATCAAATAAATTCTACTACTTCTACTAGGGTGTGTCAAACTCTTACTGACTAAAACTCACCCGTGTTCCTTCATTTGCCTATATTTCCTGAGGCCTTACGTTCCGCCCCCGGCAAAGGAAATCTGACCTCGATTGAAGTTGCACCTAAGATATCCTTAACGAATCTCTCATGACGATCGCGAAAGCATCGACTCCTAATCAGGAAGATAATACCTGCCCAGAGCTCGATAAAGAGGTATTGGTAGCACTCAGAGTAGAAACAGATATAAAATACTCCAAAGTTCAGTATTAAAATTCATCACAGCTTAGCTCAACGATGGGAACTTATTCTCAGCGAGATTATCTTGTGCCTCTGCCGCGTAACTGCACTCTGCTTCAAGCACCCAAACTGAATAACGAAGGCTTGACGGCTATTTCTGTATTAAATTATGAAATTTTGATTTGAACCTGAATTGACTATTGAGATTGAATTCACAAACTGAAAGATTTGATTAACCTGTCTATGTGATCGATGATCATTATTAAAGAAAAAGCTAATAAAATGATTACATGTGTCTTAATATTATCTTTGGATTAGATCAATCCCTAATGAATAAAAAGTCTACGAATGTCTTTAGACTGTAAGGTTCATTCGTGTTCAGAAATCGTCAATGTTAGAAATGAAGTCAATGAGTATAAAAATAAACTCCGTTCTTAAAAATCGTCGCTTGGGAATGTTGAATAACTTCATTGACAAAGATGTGCAGTCGATGCTGCTGCCTTTGAATTTGATGAAAACTATTCTGTGTTATCCAAAATATCGCATTAAGAATAACTTCATAACTCCAAACAGCCGCTTATCGAATTTTGTTTCATTGTGTGCCACGATATTTTTTTTAACAATATTCATTTGTAATATTGTCTACGGGCATTCCGTGTATTCCGCTACAAAATTTAATTGTTTGATATTGGCCACTAACATTATCAATTTTTCTTTTTGTACTGCGTGGTTCATAAATAACTATATTAACAGTATTTTTAAAACGAAAGAAAACGTTTTATTCACTTTAAAATTTCAAAACATTCACAGATATCTAAATAATGAGAAGAAATTCAAACTCTTTACCATTGGTAACTGGGTTGCCGTCGTCTTGTTTTTAGTATCGTATGCCACTTTGATCATTGCTGTTAGTACGATGCTAAATGTATCCATATTAGAAATATTTAGTTGTTTAACTTTCTTGAACATTAATGCAGACTTGATTGTTGCTATCAGACTTATTCAGCTGGTGAAAGACAAAGTTGATCTATGGAATATACAAACTCTTCAATCTCAAAGCGTGGAGGATAGAGGCAGAGAAGAATATTGTAACAAAATGTTTCAGGCTTACGTTAACATATTAGACTACTATGACATCTACAAGGTTTCTTTACAACAAATGGTTGGTTAAACATTGTAAAAGGCAGACCCTTTTACAAAATCAATATGGTTTTATTTGAAAAAAAAAAAAAACCTCAATTTCAGGCCGTTCTTCATACTACCTGGTTCAGTTACAACTATCTCGTTAACATTCATTTATTTGTCGATGATACAAAACTTATCATATCAAGTGGCCGTTGCTGTGTAAGTATGCAACTCGCTTACCATTTGATTAAGATTCAATTCGGTCTGTATGTATGTTAATATTAATACGTTGACAACATTATATTTTTCGCTGCCAACCATTGGAGCGGCACAGGCGAAAATAAACTTTACGACGATTCATCAAAGTGTACATTTGTGTTTAAGCTCACCTCATTGTAGACTTTATTGAGAGATTCATGAGAAGTCTTGCCTATAAGTACTTGCTAGAAAGACTGGAGATGGTGCAAAAAGTTTTAAACATGGTCATCGATTATAATTATTATACATTTTTTGCAGGATTTGATCATTTTAGAAGCAATCTGCTTAGGCTTTTGGATACTAAAATCTTTTGCTTTCCTAATCGTAATCAACGTACATTGTGAGAAGTTTTACATAGCTATGAATAATGTTCAAGAGTCATGCGCAATGGTATTGAATTCTAACTGCACAGGTATTAAAATTTTAAATACTTATATGCACTGCGATTCTTTTTTTGATAAATCCAAATTGGCAGAGTTCATAACGAATTGGTTCAAAAAACCAAAATAGACAGAAGAGTCGAAAGCTATAGGGTTGCCCAGCCGAAGGATAGTATTCATTGACAAAAAGTATTAATTATATTGACCTTTCTTAGTTCACCTATTACCAGTTATTTTCAAATATTACTGCAAATACACGAGTTAGTCTCATCCTTTGCAATCATTACAGATTTAGAGAAGAGGTTATGTAAGAATGTTAAACGGCTACACCGAGCGAGATTCGATAAGGTGAATGCCTGTCGGATGTTCTACGTTGATGCTACTTTAACGCTAAAAATGATAGCGTTACTTGCAAACTATACTTTTGTGGTGCTGCAATTTGCGTTTCTGTAACATATGTTACTACGTTGTAAATAAATGATATTGAACAAAAAGCGTTTGATTTTTTTTTTCTCGTCACTCCTATTATACGCATTGGAACGGGCAACTAGCTTCAACTTTCAGACTGACCACTGCCTCTGATTCCCTAAAAATATAATAAATGTATGTTTATTTTAGTTATTCTCAAATAATTTATCTTTTGGTGTTCTAAAAATATTAAATAGCCATGTAACGCGGTGTCAGTTTTAATCAAATCTCACCCATTTTGTTGGGATTCTCTAGCTTATGTACTGCTGGGCGCAGTACATGTTACATGTTACCAAGAAGGGATGAAAAAGAATATGCAATGCAGTCATCTCCTATTTAAAAAGATTGTTTCTAAGCGACTTTTTTATTTAAGTCAAAAGGTCAAGAGGTCTGGGATATTTACTGTTACAACCGTCGTAATAACTTTCGTTTTTTATAGCTTTTTCGTGAAATACTATGAATAGAAACTTATTTTTGCGGTCAATAAAATCAATACTGCATGCTTAAACATTTATCCAAACTATGGAAACCTTAAATGTACTTACATGATCCGTCATGCACATTGCTGTTTTTTTTTATCTTCCACAATTATCTCTTCAAGTTATACAGTGATATAAAAATAACCATAATTATTCTGAGTTGTCATCTTTTTTCGGCATGAAAACCTTTATATGTCGGTATTGTGTTTGATAAAAAAACAAAATTCTTGTGCGTTTGTTTTGGCAGTAAATTGTACAGATTACTTACTACAAATCAAAACAGTTTGACACTGCAACACTGCGACTGTTTTTCTTAAAATTTTGTAAGAACACTTGATGCAATTTCTAATGCTAAAGTATTCCAAAGTCAAAGTCAAAAATCAAAATCACGCACTTTTGAACGTCAAAATTCACAAAAAAAAAATTGGTTCTACTCGCCCCTTCCAGAAGGTTTTCGTATGGAGAAGAATCGGCAAAAAACTCCACCGTTACTCTTTTAAAATGTTTTACAATAGTTTGTATAAGTACGTACATTAGTTAAATAATTATATGTAAGACGATGCACCTAGAGTAAAATTACTAAACCACATTACGTAACAAGTATTTAAAATGAAGCAACGACAGATAAATTCATTACCTATGTGATAGATACATGGTGCTCACGTCTCCAAGTCTTTTCGAAGCGGGCTACGCGCTAAGCGTATAAATAAAATACACTTACTTTTGGAATTCCTCAAGACTGCATATTGGGGCCAATGTTATTTCAGGCCAATGTCAACAGCTTTGAATTTATGGAAGCCAAAATTGAAATTTTTATTTTACTAAATTCAGTGTTGTCGTGATGTGATATGGAAGCGATAAAAGGAAGAAAGATAAGTTTTGGGAGGATTTCGACTCTGAAATTCTAAATTTTGTTAGGTACCGTAATCATTAGAATTCATAAACGGAACGATTGACTTACTCGTACCTACTCGTAATCTTAAATCTATGGGATTCTAAATCGCGCTAGGCCTGTATTGTAAGAAATTCTATAGAGCAGTGAATAATCTTCAAGAATTATGCGCGCTTTCACATGGAGTCTTTCTTTCTTGCAAAAATATTCTTGACTTTCTGGAAGGATACAGTGTTATAGTTAGAATACATAATTATATATTATTTTCCTGAGGAGCTCGTGGCTAAGTAATAACAGCCGCACGGGTCGATCGATCAGGTTAAGCTATGCTTGCTGCGGTTGGTCCGTGGATGGGTGACCATCTTTACGTACCAAGACCCCTCCGTGCCTCGAAAAGCACGTTAATCCGGCGGTCCCGGCTGTCATTCAAGAAGATCTTTGACAGTCGTTACGGGTAGTTAGACTCCCAAAAGCCAGACATCCAGTTTTACCAAGGGGTATCGTATTACCTAGTTACTAGGTTGTGGAAGTCAGATAGGCATCTGTTAGCTGCATCCGGTTAGACTGGAATCCAAACCTAACATAGTTTGGAAAAAGCTAGGCAGATGATGATTCTAAAACCAAATTGTACAAGTATTTCTTAGGCCCATCATTCGCAACGCTACTCGAAAGTACCGTGTCATGTACGAACTGCCATTGAAAAACTACTGCTGTGACATTCTGGCTACTCATTGGTGATTTGAGTTTGTAACGCGTTACTTTGGCGTAGCGTCGTGGACGATGGGCCTAACCTCAGCGCTAGACAATCAATTTGCCTAACTTTAAAAATTAAAAATATACTAATTAATTATACAATTAAATTAGCAACCAGTTTGATTTTTTTCTAGACTCTAAATTGTCCTATGGAGCAGGACAAGCATATTCTTTTTCTTATATTTTCTCTGTGTTTAACGTTGGTACTTCTAAAACTTTATCGAAATTGTTAGTGAAAAATTTCTACCTTCTCTTTTTTATTATTCACCTACCTAACTGGAAGTAGCAACTTACGGGTAGGAGGCCGTTTAGAGGCTTCATCACTTTTTTTCGATAGTAAGCATATAGGATGCTTACTATCGAAAAAAAGTGATGAAGGGAGATGACGTTATCTCCCATGAAGGGAGATAATGTCATGCCTTGTACTCTTTTACAACGGATACAGTTGTGCACAGTTCGCCTGGCGAGGTACCGGCTATTAATAGGCCAGATGTACTCCCTGACGCTCGCGAGGAGCAATCGGGGGCCAGAATGCAACTTATGCAAGTGTTCTCGTTCAAAAATGAATTTAGTAAAATGGTCTGACGAATGCAGCAGGATAGAATGCTTACTATTGAACGAAAGTGATGAAGCCTCTAAACGGCCTCCTACCCGTATCAAACGATTTGCATCCATGAATGGTGAAAGTGCTAAAATTCTGGACCGAGAACTGAGACATTTATTTTTAGATAGTAAACTGTATTCAACACCAAGAGATTCTTGCTGTGCGACATGACACAGAAGATAAAAAAATACTCTTGTAATTCTTGTACACCAGGAGCGTCTAAACGCTTATGATTAGGGTTGCGCATGTTGTATATAAATCGTCGAACATGGGCATACAATCGTTTCAATTTACTACGCTATTCTCCACCTTCCGTTCCATCGGGTGGAATAGGCGCCGAAATGGAATTGGAACCGAACCAGTATTTTACTGCACTATGTAGGATTTCATTTAGGTTAATAGGCATTCTACTCCACCAAGAGTGATGAGGCGAAGGGAGTGATCGGTGGGAACGGAAGGTGTGATAGAATGCCCCATAACATCCTACTTCTGTTCCTAAACAATGTCCACTTTTGAATGACTCTTTGTTTCTTCATTCGTGTATAGAAAGAAAAATGTAATCAAAGAAAAGAAAAAGAAAGGTTCCAATCAAGGTGGAAGTGTCATCAAATATCTTGTTTGACAAAGATGTGCACTCGATGTTTGATCCTTTAAATTTGTTGCAAACTATTCAGTTGCATCCAAAATATTGCATCAAGGATAAAACAATGCCATTATTGCGAAGCTAGTGACCCGATTTTATGGAAGATTTTCCAGTGGTATTTATTTTCTCTTATATCAATATTGTTTGGTTGGATATTTGTCATCCATTACATCTGCTGACACTAATATATATTTATGTACTGTTGCAGTTTGCTTTTCTACCATATAGATTTTTATAATTTCAACAAAAATATTGGCATTACTGTTGCATTTACACTTTTTATTAGAATATATTCATTACCACCATTTTTTTTCCACATTTATGAAAAAAAAAAATTGTTATTAGTAATTACCTGTCATTTTCGATGGCGTGATAATCACATTTTCTAATCACATCATGAACTGTTTTCACCTTAATATAAGCAATAATTGAATTAGGTTTATTATTTTAGGAGATATCTTCAAAAAAGATCAATCCCTAATAAATGTAATACGCGTGCGTATTGTTTAATTCAGACATGACCAAGAAGTCGAAGTAAAATGAAGTCAATGAAGAAAGAAGTCCATTCCGTATTCAAAAGTCATCGTGAAGTTTCAACATCTACCTTTGTTGACAAAGATGTGCAGTCTATGCTTCGACCTTTGAATTTGTTGCAAACTATTCAGTTCTGTCCAAAATATCGCATTAAGGATAATTTGTTAAATCCAAACAGCCGTCTATCGAATTTTGTGTCATTGTGTGGCATGATATTATTCATATCAATATTACTTTTAAGCTATTATTATGAGTTTATTGACTTGAATTTTTGGAATTTTAGTGCTGTGACCTTCTGCACATCCAAAATCGATGTTGGTTTGTTTAGCATGGGGTTTTTAATGAATTTTACACTGAATGTGACTCAAACAAACAAACATGTAACGTTTGTTTTAAAATTTCAAGACGTTCACAGATATTTCAATAATAAGACCACTTTAAATCTCGGTATCATCAGCAGCTGGATTGCTATCGCTGTCCTCCTAGTTGTGTCTTTTTGCATCATAATAGTAACTACTCTTAGCTTGTTCATAGAAAATTATATTCAGGTAATATTAAGAAATTTAATTTTAATTTCTTTTGACGCAAACATCGTTTATGTTGTGAGACTTATCCAGCTATTGAAATATAAAGTTGATCTATGGAATGTTCAAGCTCAACAATCTCAAAGCATGGAGAATAGGGACAGAGAGGAATATTGTAACAGAATGTTTCAGGCTTACGTTAATATATTAGACTGCTATGACATCTGTGGACTTACGTTTCAAGGAATGGTGAGTATGAGTAATTTAACGGTTTTGATTGATATGAAAAATATAATTAAGCTAAAACGTATTATTTTACAGATCGTATTTCAAACTATGCAGTTCATGTACAAATATCTCGAAGGCATTCAGGTAGTTATTGATGCTTCAAAAGTTTCTGCATTGAGCGGCCATAATAATGTAAGTTATATAAAACAATCTGTACTTAAATATATTATTATTATATTCTGCATTAGCAAAGCATAAGTACCAAATATTGTTCACTATATTAATGTTTATATCTTTACTTAATTTTAAACTAATAATTGTTCGTCACTTACTGTAGCAGGATACAGATTAAGGTTCAAAGCCTTTAACTGTTGAAGACTTTTCTTCTGCAATATCTAGTCGATTTTAGCCACAGAGACTGCATTTGCTGCCCTTATCTCATATGACTAGCACAACTTCTGCATTAGTAAGCGGTTAAATAGGCTTGTTAACTAGTTTAATCCTTTTTTGCAGGTTTTGGCATGGATTACTGCTCTGTGGTTAGTGTTTTGGGTAACGAAATCTGTTACGTTACAAATAGTATTGAACCTACACTGTGAGAAGTTCTATATGTCTATGAATAATATTCAAGATTCATGCGCACATATTTTGAATACGAATTGTACAGGTATTTATGAGACAAATAACATTTAAGTAGATTGTTATTGGTATTATTTTTGCTGATTTTTTTAAATATTTCAGATACCGAGAGGATGGTATTTAAGAATATTAAACGCCTACATCGAGCGAGATTTAAAAAATTGGATGCCTATAGAATATTCTACGTTGATGCCACTTTCCTATTAAAAATGATAGCGATACTTGCTAAATACACTTTTGTGTTGCTTCAGTTTGCATTTCTGTAAAACTCATTGCTATGTTACTTTGTAAATAAATGATAATTCAGTGACTTTTTGCAACGTGTGTAGCAACGTTTTTTTTTTTGAAAACATGTATTATGATACACAGTTGTTAGATTGGCTCAGGCTGAGAACTATTAACGTTATTTAGCACGTTATAAGTTTATGCCCTGACTGAAGGCTTTAGTTTATTAAGGTATCTAGAGGACTGAAAAAAATAGGCCAAGTGCGTGTCGGACTACGCATAATGAAGGGTTCTGTAGTTGGGATGAATTTATCCTACATACAAACTTAACATTGTAGTTGAAATACATGTTCTCCCATACATTCCAACTGCAAATGTAAGTTTGTACGCACAATATTGAGAGATTTACCATGTTATTTTAAGACCTTACAGGTTTTCCCGTAATCTATGAGCAAAGAACCATATAATGCATTTTTTTCAAAATTTTTGGTACAGTTGTTTCGGAGAAAGGGGGGAAATAGTCCATTTTCGTCGAATTTCTTAAAAAATATATATAATTAATTTTAAAAAATATGTTTCAGTTCCTCGCAACAAGCCCTTTTATTTTAGAAATTCTAATTCTTCCAGAGAGATTCTAGTAGAAACAAGAAACTTCACCATTATTCTTTTAGAATGTTTTACAATATTTTGGACAGTTTTACAAATGTTTTACAAATGATCGAACGAGGTATATTTCAGGGCTACAGTTTGAGTCCACTTTGGTTTTGCCTGGCCTTAAATCCTCTAAGCACACTGCTGGAAGATTCAGGACTAGGCTATCGATTGAGGATATCTCACCTCCTTTACATGGATGACTTGAAACTCTTTGTCCCCAACAATTTGCAACTGATGGAGCTACTGAAGGTAACCCAAACTTTCAGTAACAACATTAGGTTAGAATTTGGTGTGGACAAATGTGCCGTCATGCATGTAAAGCGAGGGGAGATTGTGGAATCCGTGGGTTCCATACACCTAAGATCCCTATGATAATTCCTATGATCCCTAATCGAAACCTAATAGTATTTGGGTATGTCGGAAGCATTAGGTATCAACGCTGCTGACATGAAGCAATCGCTGAGTGGACGATTCATTGACCGCCTGAATAAAGTATTAAATAGTCTTTTATCAGGCGGAAACAAGGTGCGCGCCTTCAAAGGGGGTCATGCCGGTTTTGATGTACTCTTTCGGCATACTTAAATGGACGCAGATGGAACTTCACGCCCTGGCTAGTAGGGTCCGCACACTGCTGACCGAAAATCGAATGCATCACTCACGTTCATTGGTGATAAGACTGTTTATCCCGCGGAAGTGCGGAGGTCAACGCTTCTTAAATGTTAAGACCCTGCACAACCGTGAGATATGCAGTCTCAGGAAATACTTCGTAGAAACCGACGTGGGGATGCACCGAGATGTGACCTCATCCCGCTCTCCTTGGCTAACGAGAATTGGCGCAGTATTAGATACTAATGACCGCAAGGAAGTATGGTATAGCAAAGACCTTAACGGGCGCTTTTACCAGGTTTTACATGGCCCGATGTAGACCTGTTAGCGTCCATATCCTGGTTTTGTCTTTGCGATTATGGACGAAGTTATGATAACGAACCACTACCGGAAATATATTGTGAAGGACGGCACGGTTGAACACCAACAACTTGCTCTGAAATACAGTCTTGTGGTATTGGAAGTACCGTACTGGGTCGGGCACATACCTATAGTATCTCCGAAATGCCAGTTCTCTGAAATGGCAATATCACGTTGTATTGGGATCGATCTATCATCACTGACGGGACGGCCCGTATCGTAAGGAGGTTCCTCTCTCAGGAGCCCTGACCACAGGTAGCATGGCCTATGTTCCCGATACCAGTGGGCTACTATATTTCTATATTTTTAAATGTTTTTTTTTCTTTTGTTTTAATAAAAATATTTAAAAATATAAACGATATGTACATAAATTAAATAAAGGAGATAATAGTAATTTCAATAAATCCAGGAAGACTCCTTGATCCACACAAAAATTAAATAATAAGGCTAAGTAAGGCGCTATGGTCTCAATTATGGAAGTACAAACTTTAATGGACATTCCCCAAAGATCATCGGTCAGTTTGATCTTGATTTCCTTAAAAGCTTTTATAGCTGTTGTGGGGTTAATATGTTTAAAGTTTATAAATTCAATCGGGCAGGCTGAAATGTTCACCCGTACTAAATCAAAAGAGAGCGAGGGCGTGGCATTAAGGTTTCAGTGGTTTTAAGTGGGATACTGGTAAATAAATTTACAAATTCTTGAGCAACTTCTTTACCATCGCAAATAAGACCATCACGAGTGAATGAGAATTATGCTTTTTGTTCCTGTCCGTTTCATTATTGATAATTTTCCAAACCGTGAGATACCGTATGGTAATACCGTGAGTACCGTCTTCACTCTTACTAATGAAATCAATAACGTAATTATGTTATTATATAAACATATTAATCATCATTTAACATGAGTATTATATCAACATTTTGACAATTTCTTTTCATTATTAATTTTACAATTATTTTAAATCAATTTTCGTTTTACTTTTTGATTTTACAACTTATTTTGAATGTATTTTAGTAATTTTTTTTTATATTTTATTTATTAAGTAAATACAGCAATCTTAAATATAACTTTACAGTTTTTAACATAACTAACTATTTACACTAGGTGCTAAATTAAAAAACTAACTACCTATCTGTATATATAAAAATAGAACGACACTTAGGCGTCGAAATATTCGTCCGCATCGCTGTCATCCGGAAACATGCCCAGAAGACTGGCAGCATTGCCACGTTGAATGGCAATGCTAATTCTTTGGCCAAAGAACGAGCCAGCCCTCTGGTCACGTGAAGTGTCGACTAGTCAACGAGAAATTTCCTTAAAGAGGAAACGCGCACTCGGGCCCCATGATCCGAGCGTTTCGACCCCAAACGGCTCAAAGCTGTAGTTACCCATGAGGTTGCAGTATTTGCGCTGCTTGAGGGTCTCAGCAGCCGCAGCAGCGGCGCCAGCACAGCCCGCCGTGCTAGAAACATGAGATGGCGCAAGGGTGTCTCACGCCCCTAACCGCCGCAGGAGGAGACGCCCAGGGCGTCAGGAATCGCGAGGCGATTTCCGGCCACCGTAGGCGCGGGCTTACGGGCGGCGAGCAATGGTTTGCTCACCGTCCGATAAGGACCAGGCCCGGGTCGACGGCGCGTTGTGTTCCACGCGCGCCTCAAAGAGATGTCAGCAGAATTGAAGGGGTCCACTAGGGCCGATGCCTGCCGGGGTTGCGAAGAAAACCGAAAGGGAGATCGTGGCCCCCGGCGACAGGGCAACCGAAGGAACACGGGTGGGTTTTAGTCAGTAAGAGTCTGACACGCCCTCCCGCTCCGCCCAGAGCGGGAGAAGTTATTTGACGATTACCCACCCTCAAAAAAAAAAAAAGGCATCCGAACATGCTGATGTCACACCGCTGCTGCGCCAACAAATCAGAAAAGGCCCTAGAGCGAGCAGTGTTCTTAGCAGTGTTCTTGAGATAATTAGGTACGACTCGGTCACATACCTAAAGAAACGGAACAGTGACATGACAAAGCTTAGGTAGGTACACTACTACAAGCTTGAAGTCGCGGCTTGGTCGCGTACGGAGAGAAACTAGCTTACAACGACTCGGCCAATACTCACGCTAAGGCTCAATTTACATTGCCGCGGAACGGAATGGAAGCGAGTTTTTGTCACGAAATTGGGTCAAATTATAATGAACTTTATGTCAACTGTGTAACGTACAAACTACAAAATACTCGCTGAGGCCACAGCTGACGCTCTTTAGACAATAAGTACCTATAAATTAATATTAGTAATTAAATGGATTACAAATACCCACTCGTTTTTCCGTATACATATGTAAACACTCAATTTAGATCGACATATTATCTAAAGATAGTTAAGTAAATAATAATTTATACAAAATATACTTAGGTAAAATTAGTATAAAATTCAGACCAAGAAAAACACTGACAACAACAATAAACACCTGATGAATCATCCTGAATGAACCCCACCCCAAACCCCCGGCGCCCGGCGCGTGTACAAGCACGTTGCGCTAGTGTGAGTACATATAGCTACTGTGAGCTCTATGACCACGCACACAATGATCAATGTAAACTTAATGTTTTTCGTTTTTTTTCAATAATTTGTAACTTGATAACATAAGCTATGTTTCTGCTGAAACAATATTACAAATATTGTTGTTTATAATACAGAAAAAAAACGATATGAAAACGGAATTGACGCTGCAAAAATGTACGAAATGCGATTCACTTAAACTTCATTAATAGGTAAGTTTTTGGAAAAAAAAAAGATATACGAGCATAGATAAATACTGTCTCAATCCGAATATCAACATAATATGGTAAAAATATGCTCAAATTGCAAATGATTTAGGTATTACGTTTATATGCTCAATTCATGCGTCGCCGCACTCTTAATAAGCTATGGCTAGAAAAGTTACCAAAATAAACACAAAAAAGAATTAGTAAAAAGAAAGATAACAAGTGAGTTAATTACACCTAGCAAAAAGCATTCCTTAATTTCGAAACACGATTAGGGTACTCGTAAGTCGCAAAAGGAACGTAATATCTTTCTTACTTCCACGCCACATATGTCCCATACTTCTTTTAAAATATCACCGACTGTGCCCTGTAAAACTAGGAGTATTACAAACCGCAAAACATGGAGACTTTAAAGAAAAAAGTTGTGTATCATTAGCAGTAACAATAAACATAGCCCGATTAAGGGAGCTTAAGTAACCAGAAAAAATTCCCTGCTAGTGAGAGTAGATATTGTGATAAAGAAAGGTAGGTAATACAGATTGCAGATTTCAAATAAGAGAATCTGAAATACTTTCTGTGTACGTACGTACGTATTAGTTAGGTAAGGTAAGTATAAGTATTCATTATTTTTTTCGATTTGAGAGATACTCCAAATTTAAATTTTACAAATTTTCGCTATAACTTCTACTGACAAATTGGTCTGCTATTTTTTGGTTTTTAATATGTTTTTATTTCCTTAAATAAATAGCTTTGTTAAGTTATCCAAAAGATTTTCCTTTAGACCATTTTATTTTTTATTTTATTAAAATAACCATAGTAACAATATAGGCTTTTCAATTATCAAGGAGTCGATCAGTCAGAAAGTTAAAGCTGGTTGCCTGTTCTAAACCGGTAGGTTCCTATGGAAAAGAACAAACTCATGTCACTGTTTTAAAACAAAATGTATTAATGCTCTTGGTTGCATCATTTATGATGGATCTAAAGTTACATAATAGTAACAAGACGTGCACGATTGAAGTAGCTCAGGGTAAAATAAAACAATTCAAGAAAATTATAACATACATTGAAATAAGCCAGCTAAGCGATGACCTGGTCCCATGGTCCCACCTGACGGTGCCCGTTCACGGAAACACACGAAGGCACAGTGTGGTCGACGTGAAGCCCGACAGCACGGGATAACTAGACTTTTTCCGGCTGAATGATTGTATTTGCAAAGTTTTGCACTTGTGTTCACACTCTTTTTGTTACAGAAATTATTGACTTTCGGTTCGTTGTCCTAAATTTTTTGGTTAGTTCAGGATTTAACTTATCAAACAATAAGGAGCAAGCAATGTAAGAAGCTCTATTTAGCTATTCAAAGTGTGCAACATTAATGTACACTTATTTTAATGGCAATTTTTTTTAAAAAGCCTTTTTTTTTTTCCTGTGTCCAGTTATTAGCGACTGACTTCTCAGTCCTTCAAGTTGCAAATGATCGTTTTGTTTTATTCTCGAAAAACGTAATGGTCACATTCTAGCTAAACTATTATTCTTCTTTACATATTTAATTTTAAAACGTTTGGCAGATGAAATTTTACGCGATCATTTTCGTTATAAATCATCGTCTATTTCACAAAATAAATGTTTAAATAAATAAAAACTAGATAAATAAATACTAAATAAATGACTATACTAAAAAGCTTGCCTATTAGCCACGGCATGCAACCAACGAGTTCAAGCTGTCGACTAGTGCAACAATAAAGGGTCTTTATGAGATGATGGTGTAGTACATGAGACATAATTATCAGCTTTGTATTTGAAATGGCAAAGTACCAGCGATGTCTCTGGTATTTGCAGATAGACAACGGTGACATATCACTAGGTGAGCCGCCATCTTCATCTTTGTGTCGATGGCATGACAATATTGCTTTTGACCGAAATCTTTACCGCATCAACGGCGTCATCAGTCAACGTCAAGGTCACTATGACTCCATGTTTTGGGATAAGAGAGCAGGATAGTAGGTTAGTCGTTTTTTCTCCTGCCCTTATCCCAATTTATTTGGGGTCAACGCTGCATTTGTATGGTACGGGTATTTGTATAAAAAAATAATAAAACACAAAATATAATCGGACAAAGTCCCAAGCAACAACTAGTATGTTTATTTCCAGTCCAATCTATTAAAGTATGGTAGTCATATATTATTTTAATTATGTTGAAAACTCATTAATATATTTACGATTGTTTGTTTCATCACTTGTGTGCGAAGGAGCTATTGTTAATGATGTCTTTAAAAATGAAGAAATTCCTTCATATCAGGCAAAACTATCCTGTGAATTTTGTAAGCAATACGGTGGACAAAGATCTGCAGTCTATGCTTATGCCTTTAAATTTAATGCAATATATCATGTTTTGTCCAAAATATCGCATCAAGAACAATTTTATAACTCCGAATTGTCTAATTTCTAATTTCGTTTCAATTACTGGAACACTATTATTTATATTTGTATTCTTGTACCCCAAATATATGTTGTTCCTTCACGAGCTTGAAAATAATACATTCATGTATATCACCTCTTGTTTTGACTTCGTCTTCTACGGTTTTGGATTTGCTATAAATTGCTGGAACGGCATAATTCACACCAACAAATCTATCAAGTTGGTGTTGATGCTTCAAACGCTCCATAGGTTTATAAATAATGAAACCAGTGCTAGACGCATCATTATTTGGAATTGGATTACTGTAATCATGTCTCTGTGTAGTTATTTTATTGTTTTTACTTCTTTTCTCATTAAAATAAAAGCACCATTCCTTTACATATTTTTTGTGTACATTTTCGTCTGTTTCGATTTTAATGTAGTTTATGTTGTTCGAATCTATAAATTGTTGGAAAATAAAGTCGATTTATGGAATCTTCAAGCATTGAATATGTTTGAAATGGAAGATACATACAGAAAAAAATATGGCAATGCAATGTTCCAGGCTTATGTTAACATACTGGAGTGTTACGACATTCACAAAGTTTGCTCCCAGAACTTAGTAAGTACCGTATACGTGATTATAGTAACAAATGACAGTGATGAAAAAAACTGACATTAAATATTTTTGTTAAGTCTCGAGAAATAACTAAGTTTTATGACTAAACCACAAGGTTAGGTGAGGTTTAGTTTGTGTTATCATTTTTCAGATACTTTTCTACATCGTGGAAGCAATCATGCACTCTTTGATGTACGTTCAAGTCACATTTGAAGTGATGAAAACAGATGCGATGATGTACAATGTGGTAAATATTTTAATAATTCCTTTTACTTTTGGAAATTATTTCTTAAATTATGATGATGACTTCGGCTACAGCTACAGCAACTGCATTGGATGACTTTTTAGGGTGACTGAGAGCTAAGATGTGCTGCTATCTGTTTCAGAATATAGCAATCATAGAGTCACTATCCATGTTATTTTGGATAATGAAAGATTTGATTTGGTTAACAATATTAAGCTGGCAATGTGAGAAATTCTACATAGCTTTACAAAGTATTCAAGATTCTTGCGCACTAATATTGAAGTCAAATTGTTCAGGTAGGTACTGGTATTCTTTACTCTATTCATTACTTTAGTTCAATGTTAATTTACCGAAAGGATTGGGCCGCAACGGCGGAGATAGACGTGCCTAATAAAAGGGAACGGGATAATTTGCCTAACAGTGGGACATTATGGACTAAATAGATAGATTTAGTCTAATATAAAAACCTAACTTTATCCGTATAGAAAGATTTTTTTCAAGTAACTACAGACACAGAGCACGGAATCGCCGCACCGGCAGTGACTAGAGACGCCTTTGCTTATAATATTAGAGCACATGCAATTAGCTCTGAGCGCAATTTCAGATGTCATACGTATTGTTACGGGCCGTCGGTTTATATGAGTAAGCGGTGACGCTCACTAACACGCTTAGTTTGTATGGAAAGTTGATAATACCGTCTCTAGCAATGCCCACCGAGGCTCCTTCATAGTCCATGCTTCTAAACCTGCTGCATTGATGGTATCAACAGAGCTTGGCAAAGTTACTCGTAAATGATTACCTAAGGAGTCCTTAAAAAGCTGTGGAGGTCAGGCTTTAAAAAGAGTTTCCTTTTGAGTATTTGTATTCGGTCTTTATATTTTTGGATAAAATGTTAATTTTCATTATGTCAATTGGCAGATGGTGAGAAAAAACCATGGAAGAATGTACTGCGCTTGCATCGAGCATCATTCAGCAAGATACGTGTGTGTGGCCTGTTCTATTTAGATGCTGGGTTACAATTATTTCTTTTGAAGTTTTTCAGCAATTACTGTATTTTATTAATAACGTTCGAATTTTTGTAATTTTGGTTTTATTACATAATATATATTTGGTGGATGTTCTTTATTATTGCTATTCTTTTCATAGCTTCTTCGATACACAAAATGATGTGTCGGCTCAGTTCTCATACTATTTGTACTTCTTAATTAACGGCTGGCTAAGCCGAATTATTATAAGCATAAATAAAACAATAAGTTCTAGCTATTAATGCTGTATTCTAAGCTAATTGTGGTGGCATCTACCATGCCACATACGAACTATGCATCAAAGAACTGACGTCACACAAATCCTGCATCGCGCAACCAGGGTTTACCGCGCAATCAACATATATATATATGCAATTGCCCGAAGATAGATGCCGGGGAGTTATACAATATCTTTCGCTAATAGAAAGATACCCTAGTGCCGAGTGTTTAGTATACGCGGACGAAGTCAGGGGTTGAAGCTAATAATGAATCGTCAACATCCAAATTACTCAAGAATTTGAATATATAAGAGGGCTTTACAAGAATGGAAACTGTAATATGACAATAAGGTACTCCAACACCAAACCTCTAAACCCCTAAGGTAGACGTCCATCAGTCGTGAACACCCGACAAGCAATCCTCTTGTGGAAGGCTTCATAGTTCAGCTGCTGCATGTAAAAAAAACCTCTTGGCTTCCACTGGAACAAAGATGAAGGTGGTTTATTTTCAAAACTACTTTATAACAAGCAAGCCTAATTTTCACACCTTGATTTTAAACAGGCAATAAAAATCTCTCAGCTTGTTTCTCTATGCTAGCGACCCGTTCATTTTGTTTTTAAAACAATGATGAATAATGATATTAATATAAAATTAAAATATTTATAGTAATTTTCGAATGAATTTGAGCTTACCAGTCATCTAAGTGGTCTTCAACAACCAACTGTAGACATCCATACAGAACTTCTCACAATTAATTCTGAACATAATAATTAACATCAATTTATTGAAAACCCACAAATGGTAGTGATTATTTGGTGTTTGAATGTGATCTAGTGTGATCTGACTGCTTGTTTAGCTACTACTTGATGACTTTTAAATGGGTGATTTTCAATAAAAAAAACAAGTTGCTGTTAGAAATGGTAGTTTGCGAATGTATTTTATTTATCTAAGTATACAGCGATCGAGGGAAAAGGGACGGGAACAAACGGGCCAATCACAACAAGCTATCACGTCATTTAGCTGTGCTGTGATTGGCTTACGATGATGCGATTGAATTTCGTTCGGATATTCATCCCAAACATACCCGCGGCCTTGAAAGCTTCAGCTTACAATTGAACTTTCCATTTGCTCATCTTCGACCAGAGGGCAGATCTTCGTGTATGGCCGTCTTACGATGCCTGATGATGTCTGAATATCTGCCACTCGTGAGATACCGTCGTTGCCAGGTATCGGTTTTATGATCCGACCCAATTGCCACTTCAACGGCGGAAGGTTGATTTCCTTAATAATGACAAGCGTGTCAGGTTTTAGGTCCGCCATATTTTTTCTCCATTTGGTTCTAGTCTGTAGCTCCGAGATGTATTCCTTGGCCCAGCGCGACCAGAACTGCTGCCGGATCTGTTCCACTCTCTGGTAGCGAGTCAATCGATGAACAGGTAAGTCTCGCAGGTCATCTTCACAGACTGGAGCGGTGAGTGGTCGTCCGATTAAAAAGTGGCCAGGGCTAAGGGGAAGATAGTCTCGAGGATCCGAAGACAGGGGAGTCATTGGTCGAGAATTCAACATCGCTTCGATTTGACATAACACTGTAGTGAGTTCCTCGAAGGCTAAGTGAGCGTTACCCACTACTCGGCGTAGATGGTATTTACATGATTTGACCCCAGCTTCCCACAAGCCACCGAAATGCGGAGAATATGGAGGAATAAAAGAAAAATGAATTTGTTGACCCCTCGCGTAATCAATAATATCCTTTCTACATTTTAATAAAAACTGAGCAAAATCATTACTTAAGCCTACAAAGTTGCGTCCATTGTCCGAAAATATTTCTGACGGCTTCCCGCGCCGTGAAATGAAACGCTTAAGCGCAAGTAAGTATGCATCAGAAGAGAGGTCACTAACTAATTCCAAGTGGACTGCGCGCGTCGTGAAGCAGATAAACAAACAAATGTATGATTTAATTAGTTTCGCGCCTCTGCCCTTTCGGTTTTGTACGAACACCGGCCCTGCGTAGTCTACACCTGTGCGAACGAAAGGAAAACTAGCGGTTACCCGTTCTTTAGGCAAGTTGCCCATGAGTGGGGTTAATGTTTTACCTCGAAAGCGCTTACAGACCACACATTGTTGCGTCACCTTCTTAGCTAGATTTCTACCTGACAGTGGCCACCAGTTTTCGCGCAAACGGTACAGTAACGCTTGAAGTCCACAGTGCATAGACTGGTTGTGCTCGTGCCTAAACAGTAAAAGTGTAAAGTGATGTTCAGAAGACAAAAGAATCGGGTGTTTTTTCAAAAATAAAAAAAATAAAAAAATTCTATTCTATTCTATTCTATTCTATTATAATTAAAGTCAGGCGAATTCTTTATTCTACCTCCCACTCTAATTATATTTTCACTATCTAAAAACAAATTTAAGCTCGCAAGCCTAACGCTTGACTTGACATCTTTTCCATTTTTTAGTAAGCTATACTCAACTGGAAATGATTCCATTTGTGATAGTCGTGCAAGTGTACTAATCGCATGTCTTAGCTCAATAACAGTGATCGTACCTGTCAGCTGATTTGTTTTGTTGCGCGCACAGCTGTTGTTAATAAAGCGTAGTACATATGCAGCAACATGACTCATGCGATTAAAATGCGAAAACTTATTGAATGGAAAAAATGTTTCTAGTGTAGTATTTTTTGTTAATAATGAGTTTATTACATTTGCTTTGAGTTCGGGAAACTCTTTAGGTGAGATGTCATTAACATTCGGAGTTAATTGCAAATTTAAATTGCTATCAAAGTCAAGGCCGTGCATAAAGTTAGGGCCTTCCCACCATATTGTGGATGAAGACAAGTCTTCAAGACTTACACCACGCGAAACCAGGTCAGCAGGGTTATCTTTTCCACTTACATGTCGCCAAGAAAACGTACTCGTAAGTTCGTGTATTTCAGCGACTCGGTTTTGCACAAAAGTTTTAAGCAAATTCGGTGCCATGCGTAACCAACCTAACACGATAGTTGAGTCGGTCCAAAATGTGACGTCATCAAAGTTACGAGTAAGTGATCTCTTAATCCTGTCAAACAGCCTAGCACCCAGCAACGCACCGCACAGTTCTAAACGTGGTATACTAACGGGTTTCAATGGAGCTACTTTACCCTTAGAAATAAGCAATTTGACTGTCACTTCACTAATACCTACACTACGCACATAAGCGCACACGCCATATGCGGTTTGCGAAGCGTCTGTAAAAATGTGTAACTCAGTCCGAGTAGAATCACATAGAAAGACGTGTCGTGGAACTTTGATGGTGTGAAGATAAGAAAGACTGTCAACAAACCGGTTCCATGTTCGCATGACATCAGTGGGAAGCGGATCATCCCAGTTTAAATTTAATAGCCAAAGTTTTTGCAATAATACCTTGCCGATGATAACAGAAGGGCTTAACAATCCCAATGGATCATATATCTGAGAAACAGTTGACAGAATTATGCGCTTAGTAACAGAATTGTTGCCGTTTTGAAATTGCGTATGGAAATTAAATTCGTCCGCGTTGCTACACCAACCTATACCTAATGTTCTACATTGACTATTATCACCTAAGTTTAAGTCACGAAAATACTGAGGTCAGGCTGTGACGTCGTTGGAGCTGATGCACCGTCGAGCTCAAAGTTAAAAGTCCATTTGCGGAGTGGAAAGCAGCCGGACTTAAGAATGTCTGATGTTCGTTTGCATATGTCAAGTAGTTTGATCTTGTCGTCATACGAGGTCAAAAGGTCATCTACGTAAAAGTCGTCAGTTATGACCCTTTTAACCTCTGGATCCATACACTCAGCTCCTAATTGCTTAAGACACCTAACAGAAAGAAAGGGCGCCGACGCTGTGCCGTATGTTACGGTGCTCAGCTGATAGAACTCGAGCTGTTTTGTCGGATCATCACGCCACATAATAAGTTGTAAGTCACGTTGAGAGGAATCAACAAGAACTTGACGGTACATCTTCTCGCAATCTGCAATTGCTGTGAATTTAAATTGTCTGAACCGTAGCAAAATACCCAGCAAGTCTCCCTGAATAGGAGGTCCTACAAGCTGGATATCGTTGAAAGATTTGCCGTTACTGGTCGCAGCACTGGCGTCGAATACTACACGAAGCTTCGTAGTCGTGCTGTGGTCTCGAAAAACGCCGTGATGCGGCATAAAATAGTAAGGACTCGTATAAGAATCAACCTGAGTCATGTGACCCAAGTTGATATATTCGTGTATAAAATCAGTGTATAATTTCTTATAGCTAATAGGTGCGCGTAATAACCTATTTTCTAAGGACAAAAAACGTCGCTTTGCCTGGGAAAATGATTCACCCAAAGCATCGGGCGACTCTTTTAGAGGAATGTGAACACAAAATCGTCCATCTTTATTGCGTGTAGTGGTTGTGATGAAAGACTGTTCGCAGGCCTGCTCTTCGTCTGTGTGTGTATTCCGAAGCTTGGGTAACTCGTCTAACTCCCAGAACTGACGTAGCTGATTTTCAATGGATTGAGTGAAGTTACATTGGACATGTCCATTATTATGATGTGTATTATTAATAGGACCCGATATTATCCAACCTAACTTCGTGTTCTGTAAGAACGGACCGTTCGGTAAACGTATCTTGCCATCGATAAGCAAGTCCCAAAACCGATCCGCGCCTATTAAAACATCTATCTTTTGCGGCCCTAAAAATCGCGAATTTGCCAGCTGCAGGTGTTCAGGAATCCTAAACTGTGTGCTTTGTGCCTGCATAGCAGGCAATGTGGCCGTTATTTCAGATAGAACGAAACATTTGATGTGAAATGAGTAGGAATTAATATGTGATTTAATTTCTAGATCACACGTTTGTGTACAACGTGATACCAAATTACCTACTCCTCGTATTTCATGAGTGGACTGTATTAGCGGAATATCTAACATTTCGCAAAACGAATGCGTAACAAAACAGCTCTGGCTACCGCTGTCAAGTAATACACATGCGACATGATAATTATTATGTTTATCAGGAATCTCAACTAACGCAGTAGATAAGAGAACCGGTTGCACATCTATGCATTGTGTGTATGTGTGTGTATCAGTGTGAACATTGTTAACTTGAATGAATTGCTTTCCGTTATTGGGATCGTGCACCGTCTCAGAGACGCGCGGTGGGGGCGCGCATGGCGCGCTAGCCACTGCCGCCGCAGTCGTCGTTCCTGTCACGGTACAGCTAGATTGGTTGGAATCATTAGGGTGAATAAGTGAATTATGTTTCATGTTACATTGTTTACAAGGTCCCCACAAGCAACCGTCTAAAGTGTGTCCGGAGCGCAAGCAATTTTCACACAAGTTATTATCTTTGACTACCTTTAATTTATTTTGTAAATTCATATTAATGAATTGCGTGCAAGTGTAAATTGGGTGTTTACCTTTACATACTACGCACAATCTACGCGCTTTACGGCCCGTTGATGAAGGTGGGTTACTTGAAGAAACATTGCAGTGTGTTGCATTACCTCTGACATTTTTTGTTTCTGTCTTACGGTGATCTTTTGTGTGTGATACTGATAATGCTAAAGTTTCCAACAAATCAGCCTTACTTTTGAGGAAATTAATCAAACTGTCAACCTTCAATTTAGTTCTAGGGGGGGTGTTTGCCAATAATAAACCTTTATGTTGTTCCCACTCTCGTTCGGTGGTTCTATCTAGCTTAGAAACAACAATATATATTATAAGCGTATCCCAGGTATCCGTTGGCTCATCAAGGGTTTTTAAAGCGCGTAAATTGTTTATAATTGTATCTATAAGTTTTCTAATTAGTGAAGGTGACTCTTTCACTGGTTGTACTGAGAACAATGCTTTAAGGTGACTATTCACCAATAATCTATCATTATCGTACCTATTTAGGAGTAACTCCCAAGCCACAGAGTAGTTAGCTGCAGAAATCTCTAGCGCGTTTACAACTGATTCGGCACTTTCTTTGAGCGAAGATTTAAGATAATGGAATTTTTGAATATTACTGATCTCAGTCGAATTGTGCACCAAAGATATAAACGTATCCCTATATTCGAGCCAGTGTTCATACATGCCGTCGAACGTAGGTAACATGATGGTTGGTAGTTTAACGGACACTGGCCTGTTTATATGCTGGCACGGTTTGGAACAATCGGCGACCTCTTCACTGACGCTAAGAATGGATTCAGCTCGGGCAATAGTATTATAGTAGCCGTCTTCGAACTGTTGCCGCTGATCTAACTGATCATCTATGTCACTATCGGAAACTAGTTCTTCAAGTTTTGATTGTATTTCATTAAATTCACTAAATAAAATCTCAGCACCCTTTACACGTAATTTTAAATCTATTTTTAACTCTCTAGATATAGTTTTTACACTGATAGTATTTAAATAATTAGCAAGTTTTGTTAACCTGCCCTTAACGATCCCACGTTTCCTAACCAAATCGCGCATGATTTGCTCAGTTTTTTCGTCAATAATAGTTCCATAGGGGGACCTATCACGTGATTTGCTGGGACCCTTCCCATCATCAGCCATTAATGGCATCCCGGTGGCCTGTGAAAAGTGGAGTACTCACGTGCAAAGTGACTGCGTGTGAAAACGGCTGGTGCTAATAGTGACACGATCAGCCGATGTGTCGCTCTGCGCAATGGGCAACCCTCACCAACACCCTCACTGGAATCAGATCACAAAACGGTATTACACTTATGAACTCAGCAGGTCTTGAAAACTGGAACTTGATAAACGCACCGTGTGTCCGCTTGTTCTTCCAAATCTTCAATTATCCTTTCACATCAGTAAGATTGAAGGCCTTTGCGTGAATATATATGCTGCTGAATCTGCGCTTCTAAGTGTAATTTCGCTCGTCTTTATGTGCCTGCGTGGTCGTAGCAGCGTGGCAGTCCAAAGGTCGCTTGACTCGACGATTTGGTTTTGATGCTTCAAATCCTCGAAATATGGCTCTGAAGGTCCAAATATGTTTGAATGTGATCTAGTGTGATCTGACTGCTTGTTTAGCTACTACTTGATGACTTTTAAATGGGTGATTTTCAATAAAAAAAACAAGTTGCTGTTAGAAATGGTAGTTTGCGAATGTATTTTATTTATCTAAGTATACAGCGATCGAGGGAAAAGGGACGGGAACAAACGGGCCAATCACAACAAGCTGTCACGTCATTTAGCTGTGCTGTGATTGGCTTACGATGATGCGATTGAATTTCGTTCGGATATTCATCCCAAACATTTGGAATGGTATGAGGTGGAACTGCAAATTAAGGAATAATGAACTAAACTATCACTAAAATTCAAGGAATAAAAAGAATAATAATAAGGAATTTATTTTAGTTGTGTCAAAATTCAATTTTAACACAACTAAAATCGAATTTGACAATCGCGACTCCACGTGGTACTTGTTTGCCCTACCCCATGAATTTTTTTTTGAGTCGGAGGCGCGCTTGCGTAAAACACGTTGAGGGGTAGCCTCGACGTGTTTTATATGGGATTGTTCATTTTTTATATGAAAAAAAAATTACCTACGTGTTGAGTTTTATGGGTTTAAGCGTTTTATAAAGGGGGTCAAAATTTTCATTATTTAATTGCGATTATAGCTAGTCAGACTCAGTTATACATCCAAATTTTAGGAGAATCACATCAAATTCAGAATAGCAAAACTGCTATATTCACTAAATTAATAACTCGGTGCCATCTTACTGCCGTCAAACTAAAGCCGTGAGGCACACATTATTATTGTTTAACATTAGTTTCACTTTTCACGCTGTTATTTATATTTAATATTTCACGAACTGTGTCCAAATAAATGATTTTTCTTTCTTCATCTTTCTTTAAACTATAAAAAAAATGATTAAATTAATTAGTTTTTTTCTTTAGCTACAATGTTTTTAGGTTTCACACTTGATTGATGAGAATATTTTTTAAACTATTTTGATTTTTTTTTCGTTTCTGCTGCATTAAATCATTTTTTGAACTTTTCCGTGGAGAAGAGACAGAATTAATCTCCATTGAATTATCTATACAGTGGTATATGTGTACTAGCAGGAGTGTAACAATAAAAACAGTTGCAGAAACCTTACCGTTTACCGTCCACTGCTGGGCATAGGCCTTTCCCAAGCACCGCCACTTCTACCGATTCTATACTTCCCGCGTCCAGCAGATATCTTCGGCTTTCATAAGATTATCGGTCCATCTTGTGGGAGGCCTTCCAACGCTACGTCTTCCGATTCGCGATCGACACTCCAAAACCTGTCGGCCCCATTGGTCATCCGTTCTGCGAGCGATGTGTCCTGCTCATTGCCACTTAAGTTTGGTAATTCTACGGGCTATGTCGGTTACCTTGGTTCTCTTGCGGATCTCTTCATTTCTGATTCGATCACGTAGGGAAACTCTAAGCATAGCCCTCTCCATTGCTCTTTGGGTGACTTTAGCCTTCTGATAAGGCCCATTGTGAGCAACCACATTTTAGTACCATAGGCAACACGCACTGGTCAAAGACTTTCGTCTTGAGACACTGTGGTATGTAGGACGAGAAGATATTCCGTAGTTTCCCGAATGCTGCCCAGCCGAGTCGAATTCGACGATTGACCTCTTTCTCGAAGTTACCTATCAAGCAGGACAGTTTGTCTTAGGTAAGCATACTCGTTCACAACTTCGAGCGAGGCGTCTCCGATCATTACGAGAGTGGGTGTTACTTGGGCATTTAACATGACCTTTATCATGTCCATGTTCCTTTTAATACCCACTCTTTCGGAGGCTCTTCTGAGGTCATCGAGCATTGTACTGAGGTCCTCCATGGTATCAGCCATGATATCTATGTCGTCGCCAAACCGAAGGTTAGTGATATGAAAAATAAAAAATATATTTTCTGCGACCGGAATATGAACAAACCGAATTTTAAGATTAGTAGAATACCATATTTTTTGGTCTATTCACAATGTCACACTATGAAGTGAAAATACTTTGCACGTTAATTTGTAGAATTGACCATAAACCAGATTGAGTGTGAATTAAAAGAATTATTCATAGGATTTCATTTTTAAGTCGATTTTGAATACAATTTTGAATAAGAAAGATCTCTGAAACAATTTTTTGAAGAGAAAACTTCTTTAGCGGCGTTGTGCACTTTTTTGTAATGGGTAAAAAAATGTTAAACTCGCGTCAGGACACGTGACCTGATCGAAAATTCGTAAGACGGTTAAAAAGACATCAACGCGTTGATTACCGCGGTGCCGATTTTTTTTTCAAGTTTTCACTTCTGTCGGCAATCCCGGAGTGCAACAGTTTTTTTTTTGCGACATTGTATGTAATAATAATAGCCTTTATTCAACAATTTTATAAAACATTAATGAAAGTGAACTAAACTACTGTTTATGATAACTAATTAAACTTAAATAATATTTGACGCCGGTATCGCGATTGTCTTGCGTTTCCTCAAAGGCCTTCCCTAAAGCTTCCCACTTATGGGATAATGGGTCATCCTCCTCCAAGCAACACCAGCTATTTTCTTAATATCGTCCTCCTATTAAGACGTTGCCTCCCTTTCTTTCTTTTGCTTTGTCTTGGACACCATTCGGTTACGTCCTTAGCCCATTTTATCCCTGTTACTCCTCATCAGATGACCTGCCCACCTCTATTTTAATTTTGTTATGCAGTATGTTACATCTTTAATATTCGTTTGTTTTCGCAATGATTCTATTTTTATTCTGTCTTTTAACTTGATATTGAGCATGTATGTAGTTCAACTTTAAATGGCGAACCGAGGGTTCGAATCTCATCTGGCGATTTGTTTGTATTTTTTTTTTTTTAATTACTTACCCATTCATAGTTTTTGTTATTTTTTAATAATGACTAGTAGTTGTTCGATAAAATCATTAGTTTTTTGTTTCACTAGAATTGCCAGATGGGGCTTAACACAGGGTGACCCCTTGTCGCCACTGCTATTTAATATGCTTGTTGCATGTACATAAATCATATTGGAATATGAATTACTCATTTTGATACATTATTGACAACATTAAAGTTTTTAGGAAAGTTCATGAAGGAAATGTTCCATGCTCGTAGATAACCAATTTCTAAAAACGAAAACCAGTGCATTTTTTTGGAAAAAAATACGATGATATATACAGAAATAATACCTTCAAATAACTTTTTTACAGGTTTGATGCTAGATTTTAAAAGGGAATGAAAAAAAAGTACTAGAAATACAGAATAGAAATTGCAGTAATACCTAAAAAGATTTATGAAAACAAATGGACATGAAAAGGTCAAAATAAGTAATTAAGTATGCCTTTTTATTTATAATTAGGGACAACAAAGCAAATTATTTTACAGAAAATTGAACTGCAGCAATACAATATAGTATTGAGAAATAACTCCCAACAAACTTATTGGTAGCGTAGCGTCTACACAGAACAGGCCACACGCAGTCATCTTACTGAACGATCGATTCGAGTTTATAACATTCCTGCAAAGATGTTGTTGACTCTCTGTAACAAAAGATACCATTAACAGAAATACATAATATAACATATAATCACGTCTGTAATCTCCGAAGGGTAGATTGAGGTCTACTTATAGTACACCCATATTTTGTCAGCTACCTATGTTTAAGTCCCATGTAATAGGGGGCAACCCTGTTGCTATCAACCGGGCACAAATCCAGACTCGGGCTGCTACTAGGAAATTCCTTATGGTGAAACCCAATAACAGTTTGTCCGATATGGGAATAGAATACCCGCCCCGACCCTTGCTCGAGCCAGCCCGCGCTGCTGAACCTGTAGCTTTAAATTCCCCTAATATTAATATTAATCCGATCCGGCCTTGCTGTCCTCCACCAGCGACGCCCTAAGCCGTGGTCCGTACCCCACAGGGGGTTCCCTTAGCATGTAGTCGCTTAAATTATATATTAAATTTCTAAGTTTTATGCCCTGGCAGCTGCAGCCACAGGAAAGTCTGGTTAAGAAGCGGTCAACCTCCTAGGTTGACTTGCAAGATGCCATACAAAAAAAAGGAATCGTATACAGGAGCTCGTGCTCAGCAGTTGCGCTTGAAATAGAACAAATCATGAAGATAAAAATAACAACAAAAAAAATTACAAATTCTTACAAGGACCTGACTACTGCTATTTAAGGCCACTAGTAGTGTAGTTACATGTACACAAAACTTTTTTTTTGTTTTCGACACTTTACACTTTCCCTCACATTTTCTGCGGAGTTTCGCTTGATAGATTAGTTTTACCCTTTATAAAACCCTAGAAGGCACATCATAAAACATATTATAACATACTACTTACTTTGACAGTTTTTGTTCTTCATAAGCTGTAAACATGCCGTCTCAGCTTCCTCAACAGTTTTATAGAACTTCTCACAGTTTATACTGTGTATTATAATTAGTCCAACATTTTTTGTTGCCCATAAAATTGTTACAAGACTGAAAATTAACGGCTGCACCTGAAGTAAAAAAGATAATGACATTTGTGAACACACTTGCGCGGGAACAATAAATGAAATTCCATAAACATAATATTTTGTAACAAATACTCGTGAATTGTTTTTGTCCTGCGCCCTGCCTTCGAATTTTGAAAAAGAGGCACAAACTCGAAACCGCCAAACGGCCCAATATTAAATTAAAAACAGTATATTTATAATTAAAAACACTGTTTGTTAACAAAAATAAAATATTTGATAAAATATAATGTTTATTTATTTACACAGTTGTTATGTATTCACAAAATTTTTAGGCATAAAAAGGCGAATTAATCTGGCAAATTAACCACAAAATTTTGGCTTCGTCCATACTCATTCCCAGTTCGAACTCGCCCGATTCGTATAAATGTAACTATATGTATAGCTAGAAGGCGCAAGAGTAGTGCTACTATGATTTTTATTCGGTCTTAATATGCGGTACCTATATAATGAACAGTAGGTGGGTAGGTACAGGCCGAGGACGAGCGGTTGCAGGTGGAACTTTGCTTCAAGGCCAGGGCGGGGCAATCGGGGGCTCTAGACAATGTCTTGATGACAATGACTATTTATTATAGTTATTTTCATAGTCTTAATGTCATATGGGATTCTACTCTGGGGAACCTGTTCGGTCATTAATACTATCTTTGTTCTACAGAAAAGGGCTGTTCGAGCCATTTACAACCTAGGTCCAAGAGATTCCCTTAGAGAAAAATTCAACGAAGTAAATATTCTGACTGTAGCCTCACAATATATTTTTGAAAACCTATTGAATGTACACAAAAATATATCAAATTTTAAGAAAATGTCCGATATTCATCAATACCAGGAATAAACACAACCTTGCTGTACATCGCACACGTATCCACAAAGTAGGCAACTCGTTCATGGGTCTTTTACAACAAATTTCTCATTGACATTCGAAACTTACCCATTGACCGATTTAAAATCAGTATTAAAACCAAACTTTGCGAAAAAGGGTACTATAAAATTTCTGGTTATTTAGAAGATAAAAAACCTTGGGATTGAGCTGCTCGCTCTGCTAAGCCTTGTGATTAAAACAATAAAACTTGTCATTTTTTATTGTTACCATGTAAAATCATCAAAATATACGAGTTTTATGTACCTATACATTGACATTGTTGAAAATTATATTCAAAATGACATGATTCCTTTGTAAAGTATTATATCATTTTAATTATTGTGAATGTCAGGACTATGTGGATATTATTATTAATTTAATTTTTCTGCTAGTGTCAATGATGGTATGGTAGTTTGAGTAGTTTATGCGGCCTACCCAAATATCCTTTCTTTGGTATTGTTCGTCGAGTTGAGCTCCTCAAATCTGTGTGGTTCTTTCCTCAAAAGACCATTTCAGACACTAATCTACATGGCCCTCATATGGCCTGACCAAGATAATCCTTCTTCTCCTCCTTCCGGAGGCTCTTTGCGGGGCTCATCGGGCCGATTCCCGGCCACTGTAGGCGCGGGCTTGCGGACGGTGAGCAATACGTAGCTGGCCGTCCGATAAGGACCAGGCCCGACTCAATGGCGCATTGTGTTTCATGCACGCCTCAAAGAGATGTCAGCAGAACTGACGGGGGCCGACAGGACCGATGCCTGCCAGGGTTGCGGTTTTGTCCAAAAGAGTTACTGTAGCCCCTGGCAATACACGCAACTGAAGGAACACGGGTGGGTTTTAGTCAGTAAGAGTCTGACATGCCATCCCGCTCCACCCAGAGCGGGAGAAGTTATTTGATAATTTTTCAACAACAAAAAAACTTACTGTACTGGTACTGTTAGTGCTTTTTCAACATCTATAAAATAGAATCAACAACATATAGTTCGTAAGTACAATAATTAAAGCTCATTTAAAAAAATCAGTCTGTATATACAATAATTCAATTCAATTAATGTAAAATTTTTAGGAATTCAATATTTAATAATTGGGTGGTTTTCAAAATGTATACATTTTGTTGTAATTATGTGTCCACCAACTTGTTGGTAAAATAAAATAAAATACAGTTCGAAATGTAAACATATAAATCAACATCCAGACTAATTAGTAATAACATTGCCAGTATGATTTTTTAAAATATTGAAATTGGTTCTATTGCTTTAAAAAACTAAATTTAATTCCTATCATAATTTGTACACGTACAGTAGAAATCGTAGTCTAAGAAGACTAAGACCTCTACTGCGCAGAGTCAATAACTGTCTAGATGATGCATGCAATGCTTAAATCTTCTTAGATTTAAGCATTATTGATCTAGACAGTTGTTATCTCTGGTCGGTAGAGAATGCACAGGAAGTAGTCCGAGAGTGGCGGTGAGAGTTAAATAATCATTAGCGTGTCGGTCACTAAATCCTGATTTGATGTCAACATTCATATCACCTATTAAGATAATGTTAGCGTAGCATTGCAGAGAAGATATTATGTCTTGCAAACTATTATAAAAGTTTTCTAGATTTTGACAGGATGGAGAGCAGGCTATAATGCAGTTAGCGTCCTGAAACGGTTCCGTCGTCCCACATTTTAAACTTTCTCTAATATAAACTACTACTCCGTCATTCCTTATTACATTATTAATTGTAGCGGAAGGTGAATATCCATGTTATATGGGAATAGGTCCAGAAGCCTGCAACCAACACTCTGTCAGAACTATTACACCACACTCAATTTTCGTTGATGTAAACATAGTTAGAAACTGATCCAAATTTGTATTAACGCTTATATACTATTTGGATATGGACTATTTTTAAGTTATTTTTGAGCACCGGCATTAATTCAGGGCATTTTTCAGGAGAGCATGAGAAAGATTGAGCGACCGAAATGTTATCCAATTCCTTGGAAAGTTTATTTAAATTAGTATCAGTTTATTTGAATTAAGTTTATAATTGGTTACGGGTAAAATTGAATACAAAATACTAAACACGGGAAATGGTTGGGCGATGTAAAAATTAATAATTGATCTGATAGAGGACACTTTTCCAACAAAATGTACACTTGCAGCTGATAGACATTAAAAAAAAGCGGGCGAGTTCGAACGGGGGATGAGTATGGACGAAGCCAAAATTTTGTCGCAAAAAATGTTAAACTCTTACTTCGTAACCCATTCTCGTTGAATTCTTCAGCTCATTTAGCATTACGTTGAAATATACTAGATTCCCGTAAAATGCGCTAAATGCGTGATGGACTGCCTACGAAAAAAAAAATGAATTACAAATAAACATAAAAAATCGAAATCATATTGCAATAAAAAATATACATAAGATAAAATTAATTCTAATATACACTAATTCACCGGTGCCCTCCCCGCATTGGTCAAAACTCCGCTGTTCCTTGTGTAAAACTATCTACTTCTGACTTAAATTGTTTGGTAAAAGTAATATTTTAAGGTTCAACAAGGACTATATTTTCGCCATGTCCATCTGACTGTCTGTTTGCTTATCCGCGGCTTAGTTCAGTGAATCTTAGTATTAGAAAGCTGTAATTTTGCATGGGTCCTATAAATTAAACAATTATGCCGACAAAGTTGTAAAATAAAATCATGATAAATATTTGTTTTTAGGGTACCTCCCCTTCCTTCAAGTAAAGTGGGGATGATTTCCTATGTTATGGGGTGTCGTGTGGATGTGTGAAAACAATTTTTTGAGTTAGGAACACGTTTGTGAAATATTAAACTTTAAAGTGCTCATTTTTTAGAGTCAAGTGTTGTCCCCATTTTTTTTTTTTTTTTTTGAGGGTGGGAAATCATCAAATAACTTCTCCCGCTCTGGGCGGAGCGGGAGGGCGTGTCAGACTCTTACTGACTAAAACCCACCCGTGTTCCTTCGGTTGCCCTGTTGCCGGGGGCCACGATCTCCCTTTCGGTTTTCTTCGCAACCCCGGCAGGCATCGGCCCTAGTGGACCCCTTCAAATCTGCTGACATCTCTTTGAGGCGCGCATGGAACACAACGCGCCGTCGACCCGGACCTGGTCCTTATCGGACGGTGAGCCACCCATTGCTCACCACCCGCAAGCCCGCGCCTACGGTGGCCGGAAATCGCCCCTCGATTCCCGACGCCCTGGGCGTCTCCTCCTGCGGCGGTTAGGGGCGTGAGGGTACGAGGTTTGCCTTTCCCTCACGCGTTCCGCCTCCTCCTTCGCAGAAGGAGGTGACGGCCTCCCATTTCCTCTCGCTCCGTACCATGGCCTGAACCAGGGCCGGACGCGAGAGATCACCGCCGCCGATCGCCTCCACGAGGACACGGCGATGCTCCGCCCAAGCTGGGCAGACCTCCACCGTATGCTCCACCGTGTCCTCCGGGCGATCCACACAATGGTGACACCCGGGCGTTAAGTGTTGTACCCCTGCCAGCTAAATGGTTGTTTTTGGATATGTGAAAAAAATCACGGCAGTTATCTAATATACAACGAGGTTAAAAGGAAAATTTGACAACCAAGTTTGCTTCACAAGTTAATGAGTAATAATCGGCCAACTTACATTTGCAGTTGAAATTTAAGGCAGAACATGTTTTACAACTACTATGTTAAAGTTTGTTCTTGGGATAAATTGATCCCAACTACGGAACCCTTAATTGTGCGTGGCGTACGCGCTTGGCCGGCTTTTAAATTTAAATTTGACGTATTGAACGATGTCATGTTTTTTTTTTTATGAATTAATATAAAATGTTGCTCAAAACCTTTAATACGCTTAACGGTCATTTTTAATACACTTTTCATCTTTGGTTGCGTTTAAAAAGTAGCATCGTTATGTGGAATGGATTGCTTCGGGAGACGTAAATGCCAACATTTTTGTCCTTTGACTCGTGATGTGTACGAACGACTTCAAGTAGTGAGAATACAAGAATCTATTATAATGCCACCGTTCCAAAAGCGACATAGGGATGTGAGCGGTATTGGCGAATGTGACAAGTACGAGTGTAAACGCAAGAAGTTTAGTTAGTTTTGCTTTAGCTAGTTTTGTGATGATTAGCCTCCTCATTACAAAACTAGAGAATTCTGAAAATATCGTTTAGAATTCTCTAAAACGTTTTACAATAAGGTCACCAGATGGTCCCAAAACCTGGTGTAAAGTAGCTTCAAAAGTAAAATCTCGTGTTCAACAAATAGTAGTTATTATTAAATAACATGGTAAATCTTTCAATAGTATGCGTACAAACTTACATTTGCAGTTAGAATGTACGAGATAACATGTATTTCAACTACAATGTTAAGTTTCATTACCCTTCATTGTGAAAGAAAGAAAAGAAAGAAAGAAAAATAGGTTTATTTGTCACAGAGACATGTGCATACATAAAAGACAAGAGTAAACGAAAACAACAAAAAGTACACAATAAATCACGAGCGTAAAACAGAAATTAGTCGGCAGCTGCACGACATGACTGTGACAAGAAGGCTTCCACTCAGCATGATGCAGTGCTATGGGAAACCCACAGCACAGCGCTGATTTTCAGCGCGTGTGCGCGTGTTTTTTGTGCGTAGTCCGACATGCACTTGGCCGGTTTTTTATTCTATTGACGGTTATTTGAAAATAAAAAGAAGTACCAAGAACCAATACTATTTGTGTATCGTATCAATAGGTTAAGGTGCGACGGGGTGGCCCTCGACCGCCAATATGTTTTACACTCATATTTCATTACAGTAATATTGTATAAAAATGTGTATTGGTGGTACACTGTAGGTGCGTATTTGTTATTCCTATAAAAAATACGTTTTAATATTATTACATCATAACATCACGCCTTGTTTCCCCGAAGGGTTGGGCAGAGGTGTCCCTGTAGCAGGTTCACCCACATTTCGCCAGTTATGTTTTAAGTCCCATGTAATAGGGGGCGAGCCTATTGCCATCATCCGGCACAAATCCAGACTCCAGGCTGCTACAGAGAAATTTCAGATAGAAAAACCCAATAACACTTTGCCCGACCTGGGAATCGAACCCAGGACCTCATGCTCGGCAGTAGCGCTTATGACCACTAGACCAACGCGGCAGTCAAGTTAATATTATTATGCGTAAATAAATTTATGCTTTAAAAATTATGCGTTAGCTTTTATCTGTCATGAAACCCCGAACTTAGATACCTACATGGTTCCTTATCCATTTGCATATTTTTTTTTTATATTTTTCTTACATGCATGAAGGCTCCTACAAACAAGCGCGACACGCGACGCGACACAAAGGTACGCCGCGTCGCGCAACGAGCGGTGTCTTTGTGTCGCGCTTGTTTGTAGGAGCCTTAAAGCGACACTGCTTGGTGGTAGAAAACAAATATGGTTACGTATTATGACAGCTGTTTGATAATAAACCAGCCAACGGCGTGTCGAATCACGAACAGTGAAGCGTTTAGTAGTTGGGATGAATATTTATGCATGTACAGTAGTGATTTAATAGACCGCAAAAATAAGTTTCTATTTCTCGAAAAAACTGTGAAAAACAAAGACATTACAGTTGCGATTGTAACCGAAAAAAAAAAATTAAAAAAACTAAAATACACGCTTTGTATAGATACCAAACTAAAAAATAGAAAATATTTTTTTATAAATTTGAATTAAGAACAGTGAAAAAAATTCTAATAAATATAAATGAATAATAGTGTAAATAAGAAAAAAAATATTTATTTAAAAAAAACATCGTGGGGTGCATGGTGTCAATAGTTATAAATATTTTATTGACAGATATGAGAAGGATTATCATTTCGATAATATCTTAAAATCACCCCACGCTTTTTTTTTAATTTTTTTTTTCTTATATCTTTACACTAACAAACATACGTACAAGTGAAGCTAATATAAATCGTGTAAGAACCAATATCTCAAAAACTTTTGATTTAAATTAAAAGTACACTTAGGAACATCATACCTATATGTTTTTAAATTATGGGATCTAACGATACCTCACACACTTGTGGTTTTTTTTTTTTCATTCATCTGTTACATGTATAGGGAGAGCCACCCCTAATTTATTTTATCGTGATTTCTCTACACCGTTATTTAGCGGTGCATAGAATAAACTTTCTTTCCAATTTACATCGATAGTGCCGATGATTTAGTCTCCAAGTAAAATAACTGGGTAACACCGGACGGACGCATCGACCGCGACGCGTCGACGGACGGGCAGACGTATATAACGAAATCCTAAGGGTTCCCTTTTGCTTTTTGGCTAAGGAACTCTAAAAACCCAGTATTCATCACCATCAAAACCCTGCTTACTTATTTCTTTAAAATATGTTATTATTTTCTTGATTTAAGTAAGTTCAAGTAAAATAATTTCGAACTTACCGCTACTTGGAAAATTTTCTTAAACAAATTGTAAGCATTAATGATATTTTGGTATATTCCAAGCAAATCCATACAATGTTCATAATTTTCGTGTTCTTCTTCCATCTTCAGGACACCTTCAATCCACTCTTCGAGATATTTCCTTAGCAATATTATAATTCGGATAGCTACAACTAAATTGATATCTAATGCGATACACATTATGTCAGATATATTGTCAAAAATAAGACCGATGTCATAAGAGCGATTTATTGTTTTATAAAACATCAAGTATATGAAAATATCTGTAAAGATAATTGTTGCTATGGAGATCCAGGTCAAAGTAATAAAATTACGGATACTCTTCCTGAAATTAATGCTCTTATGAATAGCTTGGATTGTCAAAATAAGTAAGACGTTGTTATCCTTATTTATTATGTCTAGCATGAACATCATTATGATTCCGATCGAAAAGCCGATATAATTGATAGCAAAAAAGAATTTCAAGACAGCACTTTTTATTTGTTTTGTATTTACATCCATGAAGCCTGATATAATTTGATAAATACAAATCACGTTAATTAATAAGATACGACAAAACGCAAGTATGTGATGTTTTTTTCCGCTTGGATAAATATGATTTTTTCGAACACTATATTTTGAAGTCAAAAACAGATTGAGTACGAAGTTAACAGAACACGCTATTCTTTGCACATCTTTTTCCAGGCGATTATTTTGTAACACGCTATATGAAGCCTCTAGAACCATTTTAGTTTCTTGTCACTGAACTGCCTATTATAATAAGAGTGGCTTTATGAAATAGTAATAAACTGAGTAGATAATCATTAAAATAATTATAATAAATAAAAATGTACCAGTTGAAAATATCACTATTATGGACGCTATTAATTTGAAACATCGACGTGTCCTACAACCATTACATATTTCATTAACAACTTTATATCTCAAATGTCAAATGTGTAATAACAAATAGCCGTCGCTGTCATATATTTTATTCAACGAAGACATACAAGTGTTAAGATGATTATGATTGTACCCTGTAACGGGTAAAATTCATCCCATCAAATACGTAACAAGTAAAAAAATTCAACACTCGCAACGCAATTCTTTTACCGTAAAAAGATGTGAGATCTAATGTTAAACCAAGTCTGTTAATTTATTCAGTATCTATTTGTCATCCTTATTTTTTAAATAAATAGAGTAACTTTTTTTTTGGATGGGTAATTATCAAATAACTTCTCCCGCTCTGGGCGAAACGGGAGGGCGTGTCAGACTCTTACTGACTAAAACCCACCCGTGTTCCTTCAGTTGCCATGTTGCCGGGGGCCACGATCTCCCTTTCGGACTTCTTCGCAACCCCGGCAGAAATAGACTGACTTGTAAATATAATTAAGACAACATTAAGGAACTTTGACTCGCAATAGCTCTTAAACTTCAAGTTCAAATTAAATGTAATTTGAGATTATACCTAGTTAAGCCCTCTTGGTCACTGAAAATTCAGGCTTCTAGCTTTATCCACAACGAAGTTACAGGGGGTCGAAAATGTCCTGAATGGTTTCGAGAAAAGATGGTACAGCTGTGCCTTTGTGTTTGTTTTGCTCAACTTGGCGGGGCACTGTTGAGCCCCCCGGTTATACTTATTTGCCTTAGACGAACTGACTACAAACGACGAATATATGTGAATATATTATGACCTCAAACAATAAATCCTAATAATACAATTGCCAATATTGAATAACTATCCCTAAACAACCAAATGTGTAACAGGTAAAAATACATAATTTTATTTGCTTTAGACGAATTAGTTTGGATTAGACCCAACCAGTGAAAATGTTTAGTATAATTTATTTTTATAAGAACGCGCTCATTAGATCTGTCGCACTCGGTACTGTAATGCCTGATCACCGCATGTTAATACCGTCGCCATACTCGTACTTCGACGAGGATCCTGTTTGAAGTACTCGATGATCTCGTCGAGTTCTGGCGAATGAAAGCCCGATCGACTTCTGTCGTGTGCATTCGCTGGTGTCTTGAAATGCCCATAATCGAGTAGCCGCTGAGTCGCCGCTACGATCGTCCGGGCCTGTGGGATATGGGCCTTCAGAACCCCGTGAAGACGGAGCGACTCCCAAGATTTGCAGCTCCGCGTAAAGTTATAACTAGCCCTAGCGTACAGGTTGCACAATAGCGACGTACTCCAAATTAGAATAACTGTAATGGCGATCCATTTTTGCAAATTATGATATCGTATTACGCATCATACGACGATCGCGGGTCAACTAACAGAGCCGGCGCCGGCGTCGCGGGACGGGGAAGCGTGGAAAGAGGCTTGCTGTCGCCGCCCGCGTGCGTACAAACTCTTTTATGCCGTATCACTATGCGCTATTTTGGTCTGGACATTTACGAACCGCTCTTCGCTTTATCGGAAGCGCGGCACCACACATGCGGTTCGAGAAGTACCTAAGTTACGTCTAGTGGCTACTATTGCTTCTCACGCTTTCAAGTTTATGCATATAATTTTGTTTTATTATTTGAAAACAAAAATATTTCATTTTTTTGAGTTTAACTCTATGATTCAATAGTACTAAGGGCAAATCGTTCTGTCGCGGGAAAACAACCATTAAAATTTCAGCGTGTATTATTGATAAATTATACGATGACGTTGTTAACATTTTATGTGACGCAATTATGCAAAGCAAGAAGGTGACAAAATTAAAAAAAGGGTAAAAGGTAGAGGGGTGGAACAAACACATGAGCGAAGCTTATAGTCTGGCTGGGTAGGCATACCAACAGTATGTGAAACATGGTAAACTTGAAAGTGGGCCTGTTCATGACAACATGTATCTTACACAAAAAAAAAAAACAGTCTGAAGTTCTATCAAAACCATTAAGACTAGCTTAAAATGGATTAGCCGCACACGTTACGGTTAAAAACTTTCGAGCTTTCTGAAAGGGTTATAAGAGGATACGGTAGGGTTAGTTTGCCAGTGACTGTAGGCGGGTGTACTGAGCTTATAGATATAGCTAATCTTTTTAAAAATCATTTTAAAGTTAAGTCACCGCTTGCCGTCAGTTCTACTGCCGCGGATGTGGAGCCCGTCACTGTTTATGAGAACCCGATTGGGTTTTCTGCTAATGATGTGAAAAATATTATTAATAACATGAAACGTGGTAAATCTCCGGGCAGTGACGGACTCAGCATTGAACACCTTGAGCAACCAGGTAAACATTTATTTAAAGTACTAGCTATGTTGTTTACTTTTTGCATCCGTGACTCGTACCTACCAGCAAAGATGATGGAAACTATTGTTGTACCTGTAGCAAAAAACAGTCACTGAAAATGTAACTGACACGAACAATTATAGGCTCCTGGCTAGCTCCCTGGCTACTGTGATGGCGAAGGTCTTCGATGGTCTCCTGGATGCTTAGCTCAGCAAGTATACTTATAGCAACTAAATAACGTCGATAACCGATCAAACTGCGGTCAGTTGAGTAAATTGAGTCGCGTCGAAAAAAAAAGCAACATAGAAATTTAAAAAAGCGGCCAAGTGCGATTCGGACTTGCACACGAAGGGTTCAGTACCACCGTACAATATCAAACAATATAAAAAATAAAACCCGACAAATAAACGTTTCTTGTATGAGGGCCCCATATCATGTTATACCTACTTACTACAAACTCTGTGAAAATTTCTACCTATTACGGTTCAAAAGATTCGACCCTGTGACATACGGACAGACGGACAGCGGAGCCTTAGTAAAAGGGTTCCGTTGACACCCTTTGGACGGATACTTTTTTTCCTGACACGAAACCCTAAAAAGACACCACGGTTATCTATTCCCAAACCCCTGAACCCTTGAACCCTTGAATGAAAAAGAGCCAACTTTATCTCAAGATACTGTCAGGAGACGGTTAGTGGATGCCGATCACAAATATAGAAGGATCATCAAGAAACTTCCTTTACACTTAAAAAATATGATGGCTGGGTAATCATCGAGGTCTTAAACCTCACAGTATCTATAATGATATGATGTTAACCTGATTAAAAGTGTTTGGGCAGCGATGAAGCTTTTAATGTTTAAAAAAATTAAAGAAAGAAAGAAAGAAAAGAAAGAAAAACATTTATTTGAACACAGTTCGTGAAACACAAAACACAAATAACAAAGATAAAATAAATAATAATATTTAAAAACAACAGTGTGTGCCTCACGGCTGCGCCAAAAAGGTTCATTTCAGCATTAATGCCAGACAGATGCTGTCTGACGCTGGTTTTCTAATGAACCTATAAGAACAAGTGACCCGCTGCTGAACATACACTATACTACATAAAATTGATATGGACGTCATAATAGTGTGGTTCACATATACCCAAAAGGCTTATAATGCTCTGCGTATCCAATATAATAACGCATTCAGGGTATTGTTGCGATTGCCGCGCTTCTGTAGTGCCTCGGTAATGTTTGCAGACGCACGCACTGATGGCTTTGATGCACTGTGGCGTCAGAAATCTGCCTCGCTACTCGGCAGGCTGCGTAGCAGTCCCAACACTATCCTGCAATAAATAGCCGCCCGTGCAGATAGCCCGCTAGTGTGGACGCTTACAAACCGGACCCGTTCTATTTTAGTTATTAAGTACTAAAACAGGCTAAGCTTTTTTGTTACTAAAACTAATAGACCATTATTGTCTATAATTATGACCTCCCGGTCATAATTATAGACAATAATAGTGTCGCACAGTGGGAAATAATGGAAACAATTCCGGTCATGCGTCATTTTATGAGGCAAGGTCACAATTTTTTGTTAATCTCTTTAAAAATATATATATTTTAAGCTACAGGTGCGGAAATTATGAAATTTATTACTGTTTTTTTAGTAATCCAGGAAAACATCATACGTCTTAGCTAATTTACAACCCTCAACCCACCTAACCCTAGGTACAGTGAGCTATATATATATATATATATATATATATATATATATATATACATCTTGAAGGACATGTTGCGTCCTACATGGCGTTATATATATATATATATAATATAGATAATTATAGATAGGATATCAAGACAAAATCAAACAGGTTGCTAATTTAATTGTTAAATTTATAATTTTGTATTATATGACATTGATTTTACATTCTGTGATTACTTCCTCACACACTGACTTATTAATTTTAAAAACATTAGGAAAATCGTCTACTTTTACTATGTTTGTAAATATGTGAGCACCATGTATCTATCATATAATTAAATTATCTGTCGTTGCTTCATTTTTAATTCTTTTTACCTATTGTGGTATAGTAATTTTATTCTAGGTGCATCGTCTTCACATATAATTATTTAAGTAATGTACGTACTAATACAAACTATTGTAAAACATTTTAAAAGAGTAACGGTGGAGTTTCTTGCCCATTCTTCTCCATACGAAAACTACCTTTTGGAAGGGGCGACTAGAATCAATTATATTATTTTGTAAATTTTGACGTTCAAAAGTGCCATACATGGGCCTATTTGAAATAAATGTTTTGACTTTGACTTTGATATATGAATAGAATAGAATTTGTCAGTTATGGGGGGCCAATAAGAAAACATTAAAAAAAGTTTTGAAAACTGTACCGTGTGACATATCAAATGAAAGGGCTGTTGCGAGAATCGAAATTTAAAAAAATAGTAATAATATAAATACGCTTAAAGATATTTAAGAAAATTTATGATAATTGACCAATCCTAATCTCTATTACTAGAGACTACTGAGCCTAAAATTTTGAAAAAATACACAGAATATTTCTTTACTCATAGATTAGAGGAAAACCTTTAAAAAGACTTAAATATAATTGACTTAAATACTATGTTATAATACATCTTCTCTAATCTCTAAATGTTATAAAACACAGTCGCTTTTCGCGTTTGTCTGTATGTCCGCATTGTTATTCTAAAATACGCGACGGATTTTGATAAGGTTTTTAACGTCATTTAAAAAATGTATTCCGAAAGGTTTATTTATACACATGGTGACATTTGATTCACAGTTTTGCTTTTAATTTTAAAATAAAGATATTTAAGAAAATAGATGAAAATTCACCATTCCCTTATCTCCAAAAATACTGAGCCTAAAATTTTTCTAAAAATACTGAAAGAAAGAAAAGAAAGAAAGAAAGAAAGAAAATACATTTATTTAGCACAGACTAAGAGACACACAATATACCAGATAGTTAGGTAATTATAGTCGTACATCAGGAAAAAAAATAAGATAAAAATAAAAAGTGCAAAGTCCGATGTAAGAAATTAGCAGGAGAGTGTGCCTCACGGCTGCGCCGAAAAGGCCCAGTTCAGCAAAAATGCCAGACAACTGGTGCCTGACGCTGATTTTCAACTGGACCTGGTGTGTGAGGTGACGAATGTAAATCAGTTTTATACTGCATCGTGATGTGTGTAATGTGTATGCATAATTGTATAAATAAATTAAAATAAATTAGTGTCACATAAAAACAGTAACGAGTAGGTACCTATATATAAAAAGCGTGATATTGAGTAACATTGCAAAACTAAACAATAAATAAATAAATACTGATAAATAGATAAGTGACATGACCGCATGATTAGACCTTCTTATGCAAATAAAGAAATTCTCCGAAATGAGTCAGAACAGAAACCTGCTTTATTAATAATAATTTATTAATCCGTGCACTGTAATGTCATCGCACAATACGCTGCAAGCAGCCGAGCGCGGCGGACTATTTTCGGACAGTTTGCATCTTGTGTGTGCTTTGAACTTGTCTTAGCTGTTGTTTGCATTTGGATTAACCAAATACGAAGGATATGACGTCTTTAAATAAGTCAGCTAAAACACTATTTGCGAAAGTGGAAAAGAAATTAAAAAACAAACAAACGAAACATAAAAGGATGAAAGGTAAGCGCTAGTCGATAATAGAAATATTTGATGTACTTAATTAACAAATAATGAATTCTGGCATAATATGAGATACGAAAACTACCCACTTTTAATTTTCCGTCTCCCTTTCACAGCCTCATGGATGTCAAATCACAAACTGCACAGAGGTTCGCCCACTGCCGGTTGTTGGTGAAGGATGGGTAAAAAAGGCGCCATCCCCACATTGTACGTCTCATTCATGTGCAAATAGGCCAGGCAACATTTGGTACGTTGACAAGCGAACATGATTCAGCGATGCATAAGTGGGAAGGTATAACAGAAGGTATAACATTTGTTACTTGAATGACCTGGATGGATTGGTGAGGAAGCCATCCTGACGCCGCTCCACCGTTTGTTAAAGTCGTCGCGTGCAAGTGGGCCAGGCATTTCGGGTAAGTACTTGCGCCTGCGTTGCTACAAGGCACATTATGTGAATAAATATATATATATAGGCGGTTATTTTAGTGTGCTATTTTTCATACCACAGGTCTCACAACATGCGACATGACGTTGCGGCGGCGCGGCGCGCGGCCCTTTTGTACATTATATAATTGAGAAATTCAGTGCGACCATATCCAACTTCCGTTGCGATTCTATTAGATACTGCCGTAAACGTGTTCTAAAAGTGTCTATTGTGCTGATTATTCTTATCGGTGGTGGCAGGTTATTCCACACTTTGGAAGCCGCATAGCGAAAGCTACCCCTGAATGCCGCTGTGTTGTGAGTCTGAGAAGAGAGTTGTTGCGAACATTGCCGTCTCCCACATTCGCGTCTGTTAGTTAACCAACTAAGTTTATCGTATAGATAGTCGGGTTTTTTATATTTAACCACACCGAACAGGAGGCACGCTAGGTGTAGCTTCCGTCTGGACTTCATTTTTAATGACAAATGTTTATTCAGAAAAGGTGTTACGTGACTTCGCCTAGGAATAGTATAACAAAATCGCGCGCAAGCGTTCTGTACTCTCTGAATGAGACGGTCTGTACGGGCTAATAGGCGCGGGCCATACACTGTATCGGCGTAGTTTAGCCTAGATAGTACTAAGGCTTCCACCAGCTGTTCCCGTAGTGACTCAGATAAATAACACCTCATCCCATATAACACCTTCAGGCGGTAAAAGCAGTTCCTTACTGAGTCTGCTACGTGCTTTTCAAACCGAAGGTCTTTGTCCATCACAAGACCCAGGTTACGCGCCTCATTAACTCGCTCGATTGGTTCGCCCATCAGTTCCACGTCAAAAGTCGAAGGCAGTCGGGCCTGCTGCTGTCTGGTGCCAAATACCATATATTTAGTTTTAGAAGGGTTCAGGGACAGGCAGTTTTCCTCAGACCAAACGGCGATTCGCTGAAGATCTTCATTAAGATCCTTAATGGCTCTGTCATACTCGTCTGGTCTGAAGGAAATATACAGTTGTACATCGTCGGCGTATATATGGTACTTGCATCTCTGGAGGCATCTAATTATGTCTGCACAATACAAAATGAAGAGAATGGGGCCCAAGATGGAGCCCTGAGGAACTCCTCTCTCCACGGGTATAGGTGTCGATTTAAGGGTAGTGCCGTCACTTAAACGCAGGTCAACAAATTGTTCCCTATTACATAGGTAACTACGGAACCATTGTATAGCCTCTGGGTCGAAACCGTAATATTTTAATTTTGACAATAATAATGGAATGTTAATGGCGTCAAATGCCCTGGAAAAATCCAGTAAAACCAGTAGTGTGCACATCCCCTTATCTTGAGCACATAATATGTTGTCAGTAACATCCAGTAAAGCAGTAGATGTACTGCGCTGCTTCCGAAAACCTGATTGTAAATCGGGTAAGATGTTATTTTGTTCAAGGAACAGCGTAAGTTGACGGCTGACGATTTTCTCTAATACTTTTGATAGACATGGCAATATACTAATAGGGCGTAGGTCTTTTAAGGTGGATGGATTTGGGATTTTTGGTAAGGGCCTGATCGAGGCAGTTTTCCATTTGTCAGGGAATGTTGACGTCACGATGGAGAGGTTTATTATGTCCGTTATAACATTTAACGTGTGCGGCAAAGTCATATTAATCATATCCAGATTAATGTTGTCGCAGCCTTCGGCGTTACTTTTGAGACCAGCGATTATGCGTGAGACATTGCTCCTATCCACTGGAACGATTTTAAAATTTGCCTCCCCGTGGCTGTGGTTGTCATAGTAGATTAAAAGAGAAGCGCTTGCCATGTGTCTACCGGGAACAATCAAAAAATTTCTATTAATTAGGTCTGGATCTGAAAAATGCGACGGAAGGTCTTGTTTAGATTTAAATGGCAATAAGGTGGATTTTAAATTTTTCCATAGCAATTTAGGGTGTACTACTAAGTACTACTACTGAGAATGGTTCTTCACTCATAGATTACAGGAAAACCTATAAAAAGTCTATAGTCTTAAAATAACATGGTAAATCTCTCAATATCGTGCGTACAAATTTACATTTGCAGTTGGAATGTATTGGAGTACATGTATTTCAACTAGAATTTTAAGTTTGTATTTGGGATAAATTCATCCCAACTACGGAACGCTTCAATGTGCGTAGTCCGGCACACACTTGGCCGGTTTTTTAATTTAATCATTGGTTATCAAAGAAGTGACAAGCTGCATAGGTACTTATATCGTATCGTAACTAAAAGTCAATTTAATTATTTGATTATTTTTAGTGCGTGAAAAAAGCGTTTTATTTTTATAGTTGTTTGCATTCTCAAAGCAAATCTGTTAATGTGGAGAAACGACACCAACATGAACTACTGTAGCCGCTACAACAACAAAAAATATCAACGAAATAAAGCATTCCAAGACACTGAAAGAGACACAATAGAAGTTTAATTGTTATTACGCCTATGGGCGTTTAAAAGTCCCTCAAAGTTAATTTATTCAGGCGTGACTTTGCGGAAATCCATTATAAAATACAATAGAAGTGGATATATTTAGTAACCTGTTCCGCTTAGCTATTTCTAAAGTCTTAAAAAAAAAACCAGAAAGAAATCGACACGTGTTTCACCTCTCAACGAGGCATCCTCAGGATGACTATTGACTTCTCGCAAATTCGAACACGGTGTTTTGCCATACCAAGCGATGAGCAGTCAATATTAATTTTTAATATTGACTTACCTTTTGAATATTGACTTACCTTTTTTAATATTGACTTACCTTTAATTTTATCCCCATACAAAAAACGTGTTTTACTCGGCTTTAAATTAAAAAGTTGTATTAAATATTGTACGGTGGTACGAAACGCTTCGTATGCCAGTCCAACTCGCACTTTTGGTCGCTTTTTTAAATCAATTATTTTTATTAGTTTTAGATCGTCATACCCTTTTGTAGGACAATCCTACCTTCTCTATATTACTTTATATAAATCGTGTGGACCATAAAGACTATGAATATTAGGTGTGACATATTATGTGCGCACTCTACAATCACTCGAACGCGACTGGCGCATTTGCTTTTTTTAGGTAGGTCATCTCGTAATTGACCTTTGAGATCGTAACTACTTCAGTGCTTGCTGCACGGCTGCCAACCGCGTCCCCGACATAGGTGACCTTGGTTGGTGACAGGCACAGCTGTTTGAAATTTGATCGTAAACCACCAACTACACGGTTGTAAAACACCAAGGTCACCTCTGTCGGGGCGCGGTTGGCAGCTGTGCAGCAAGCTCTTTAACCGGGCTTTCCTGTGACTGCCTTAAACTGCTAAACTCAAAGCCTCAAGCCAGGGCGTAATACTGATTATTCTAGGCGACGTTCGCTAAGGGCACCCCTTGTGGGGTACGAACCTCGGCTTAGGGCGTCGCTGAAGGGAGGACAGCAAGAGATAGACTGGATCAGGCTGGTTCAAATCTGGATAGTTATTATTATCATCTGGGGAAATTAAAGCTACAGGTTCAGCTTCGACGCGGACTGGCGCATCGTTGTCGAGCAAGGGTCGGGGGGTGCGTTTGCTTGTGCAACAACCGCTTATATACGCCTACTTAATGATGGCAGTTTTACTTCACGGCGATCTGAAATATAATTCGTTAAACAAAGTAGTAATTCTTATGCACAGCGTAGACATCGTAGTAATTCTTATGCACAGCGTAGACATCGCGTTCGTTTAGATATAAAATATTATAAATTTATATTTTTTTAATAGAATTATCGTCCTTGGTGGCAACACACGCAGGAATGTCACTTTTCTTTCGCGCGCGTTTTTTCATCGCACGAAAAAATTTGCTCTCTTAAAATTATTCATTTAAAATAAGTTTACGGAACTTTTTACTAGAATAACAAATGTTAATTATGTTAAGTGATAGAAAGTGCAATAAGTGCATCGTTAGTGAAAACCTGAGACGGACAAGGCGTCCATCAACGATATTAACAGGAAAGCTGATAAATTACCTACATCAGAACTAACTAGAAGCAGCTTTAGTCTTGAGTTCCAGACCCACATTAGATGTACTTAGATCCGGAGGCCTCCCACAATCCTAATGTGCGAGAATGCCTGGCTTTAACTGACCACTTTGTACGTGATACTGACAGTGTTTTACAAGCACTATGGTGGACATTAACACAACACAACTTGTTAAAGCATTACCTATCTCTCCAGTGGATACGAGATGTCTTTAGTAACGTTATCTCCACGTTACTAGCTGGATGAGAAGCTACCAGAGAGGCACGTGATGCCCTTAGCGATGTAACTGTACATAGCTAGCTGGTACGCGCTTGTCAGCATTACCCCTCCAGTAAGCACGAGATGCTCTCAGTAACGCTAATTCTACGTTACCAGCTGAATATGAAACTACCAATGTAGCACGTGATGCACTTAGCGATGTTATTCTACATAGCTAACGCTGGTATGTACTCGTCACAAGGGGTAAGTCACATTTCTATGATCTTGGCTAAGGAATTGTCAAAAGTGGTTCTATATACTTTTAATTTACAAGCATGAAGGTTGCGAGACAGCCTTACTTAACCCTGCACACTGTCTGTGTGTTATAAACTTGCAAAAGCATTATACTTCCTATAGTGAGTGTGGAATTCTGCCTCGCTAACTAGATTGTTATCAACGAGTACAAGGTACTCTCAACAACATTGATTCTATGTTGCTAACTGGCACATATCTGACATGGTGTGCACATGCTTAGCACGAGATGCTTATAGCATGTTATCTCAATACTACGTGATCTAGCTTTCATATCGAGGATTGCCATTTTTAACAAACAAAATATAGCTAATTAAAAGATATCACTGTGTACGAGATACTCAGTGACTTATCTAGCTCTAGGTGGCTTAATTATCCTGCCAAAAACGGATAAATGATATCTATTTTGTAAACTAAAACAATAATGCAAAATTGTGCAATTTTTACAGGCATACATTTAAATACACAAGATACTTTGTAAACATGATTCTGTGATACAATGGCTGATGACAAATGCTACCTCTGGAAACTCTTGATTTCAGATACAAGTGCAATGGACTAAACCATAATTGGAATAATACAAAGTATTATTCCATGCTCCCATACTTATTCACCCCATTTAGATTCCTCTAAACTGAGGAAACAAGGGATTGAGATATTCCAGAAACAAGCCGTACTGGTTATTACCCCTATCATAGGGAAAGCAGTGACTGACTCTATGCTTATGAAGAACATAAGACAAACACAAATTGTTGATTAACTTGGCTGATGCAGCAAAACCAGCTGGCAATGCCCACTGCCACCAAACTAAAACCAGAACAAAAGTTATATAATCTCTAATTGACATTAACTTTAATTCATCCTATTTGATAAACAAACCGAAACAATCACAAACTTGAGTACACAATGTTTTAGCTACAAACAAAAACAATAACAACTATTCAATAAATACTAAAACCACAAGACATTCTAATGATAATAGTGAAACTTACCAGTTCTATGGCGAAAATGTAAAACAAGCACAACATTAGTTGATTTACTTACTTTTGTAAATAACAAAATAAAACATCCTTCTACCGGGTTAATAACAGGAATCACACCATTGAAAACCACCACCACAATATCTTATGATGTTTTGGTTTAACCTAATCGGTTGGAATGGACTATGTCTGAAAAATAAATGAACTATTTTTGTCACTGAAAATAAAAATCAATATATCGCCTCTTTGCTTCAATAATGTGTTATCTTGAAAATTGAAATTTTAGAGGACAGTGTTTTTCAACTTTCAAAAAATAATTGTGTGGAAATGAATATTTGTTTTACTGTAAATCTACGAGTTATTGTAAATTTAACAAATAAACCTTGTGAAAACTTATCAAAATGCTGATAATTTAGAAGTTTAGCAAGAAATTGGCTTTATTTGAGAAAAAGGGGAAAAAATGTAACATTGTTCTGGAAAATATATAGCAAGATATGAGTTACAAACTAAATTGTCACGATGTTAATGATATTACTTTGGTTATGAAACTGGGTTATTATAATGAACAAACATTGTTGAAATAAAAACTTAGATTTCAGAACCAATCTTTATTGGGGAAAGTGCAACTGCAAACTACACTTATTATGATTTCTATGACAAAATATAAAAAATCAGACTGAATGACGTTACGAATAATCACAATATTTATTGTTTACCTATTACATCATGAGAAACGCATATTACTGGAGAAAGCTTAAAATTAAATAAAAGAATACTATCCTTATAATCTTGACTATTCAATAGCGCCAGATAAATAAGAAACTCTTATTTATGAGTTTGCATTTGCAAACAAAATACAATTACGAGAATTAAACATTTATATCTAACTCGTCTTAGACAAAACAAAAATATAACAAACTCAAATTAAAAATAATTGTAATTATAACTAATGGCACTTGGAGTAATAACTCAGTACAGCTTATTAACTAATATAAAATCACAAGTTTACCTAGAATTATAGTCTCTCACAATGATCAGATCACACACACCTTATCTTAAAGTATGTAACAGTCTTAGTATTGTTTTGGTCTAAGTATTAATAATCAGTCTTTTTATTTTTTTTTACCTGTATTTAAAAAGCCCTCTATAAGCTACAAACTTTCATAAAATGGCCTATGGTATCTGGGGATAAGATTTTTGTTAACCAAATCCATTAGGTCTGCTTTTTTTTATCAGATATCCCAGGTTTTTGGTTGTATGCATTTTTTAATTCCAAATTTGAGATATTCCTTTTCTTTTTAATAACAATAGCTTTTTTAAATTGTTTATCAGTATATGAATCTTTAAAAAACAAAGCTTCAGGATCGCTTTTTTGCACCCGAATCACCTTTAAACCTGTTAGTTTAACTGAATCATTATTTTCATCTTTTAACAATGAAAAGTTCATTTGAGTAGTTAAGCTCTTCCAATCATAGAAATCTGCGAAGCACATTTCATTCACATGGAAGGGCTCACTTTTCTTCCGGGCAGCCTTTATAGCACCAATAAATCCGTCAGGTGTATACATGGGTCCAGATCGTAATTGCCGCTTAACTTCTCTTTCAATTTGAGAATGAGCGGAATCGCCCTCATTTTGGGTATGTCCTTTTATCAAATATTTATGAGTGACTGAATTAAGATTTGGTATTGTCTTTACTGCGTATAGATACATGCAGAGCATAAATTTGTTTTTTTGCTGACCTGCACAATTATCCGAATAGAATACAACATCTAGGTTTTCGGCTGTTTCTGAAATTTTGACGAGGTATTTGTAAACGCAAGTACCGATTTCGTTTATACCTCTGTGAGCGTTTGACTCATCCCAAACATAGCTTTCAACACAGTTACTCTGAATATTGTATATGGTTAAATTAAGTACATTCAATTTAGACTTATAATAAAATACAGAGATATCCCCTTTGGGACATTGGAAAACCGCTTGTAGGTCGTACACAGCAACGAGAAGTTCACTATTCTTTTTATCGTTCTCCTTCTCTGCACGTGAGAGAACTTTTTCATTTTGATGTGTTTCGTAGCTTTCTTTTAATAGTTCTTTCTCTTCATCAGTGCTATTTCTGTAAGCTTCACATACATCACATAAATCTTTTTTAGGAACAAAGAATGAAATATTGTAATCTTGCGTAAATATACGGTAAAACATTAAGTAATTGGCGAAAGGTACATTTTTCGACTTACAATCTGCAACATAGTCTCTATGAAGATCGGTAATGGCTTTGCTGCCATCGATATAATGTCTTCTAGAGTTGGCTCTTATGTAATGTGATTCAATTTTTGGAATTGCTTCTATAAATGTTTTTACACTGTTCTTTATGTTCTCATCCACTTTATATCGATTTGCATGTTGTCCCCGATTATCTTTCATAGTAGAAATGTTACAATCTTTATTTTTCTTCTTTAACGCCGTCTCTATTGGCCGGTTATTAATTGCCAAAGTGTTTTTGAAAAATATTTTACACACTCTTGTCTTTATTCCAGAAACGGTAAAATAGAAAGCATTATTATTATCGCGTGTTGGTGCAACGTTTCCATCTGAATCTATCTTCACGTATCGATGTTTAGGAATGACTGCTTCGGCACTATTTGCTATAAACGACCACTGTTTTTCAATGTCGCCCAAGTTCCAGAATTCTTTTAAAAGTTGTTGACGTTGGTCATCTGTGATATTTGAACGACATTTGAATGCGCAATTTTCTCTGCAAGGCGATCTCAACTTACGTTCTGGAATATTTTTTTTTGTTTTTACTGATTGATACGACTTACCACTATTTCTCAGTCTCTTAGCTATATTTTTCTTCCAGCTTCCTTCTTGTCTTCGTCTTTTTCTTCCTTTTTTGGTCGGACTACAATCTGGATTTTGTGAGTTTTGTTCAGTGGGGCTAACATTTTCAACACCCGATGGTTCATTTAGTATTGGGAGCACATCAGCTTCTTGTACAAGGCTCTTAAGAAACATTTCGTGGTCTTCTGTAGGTGTACGAAAAACATCATCTTGGTTTCTTGGGTTAACAACTTCTCCGTCAGAATCTGAAGAATTTTGATTAAGAAATTGGGGCTCCATAACTTCATAGTTTGGGTCTTTAACTGAATCGTCGCTATCTGTATACAAAATGTAATAAGGTTGGAATATAAATAAGATTAGGTAAATTACAAAAAAAAAAAATTAAACACCAGTGAAACTTACCTTCATTAAAAGATGTATTTGATGAGCTGCATGATGATGAGTCACTCGAAGAACTACTGCTGCTGCTGGTCGAATCACAACGATGGCGATTGGATACTGATAAGTCAGCTTTTTTTTTTGCTGCGTCATCCACAATTAAGGTTGCTTCCTCTATGTTTGACCTCGCATCCCCTGAGCTTAACGTTGTGTCCATATCTAAAAAAAACGTTTTCATAAGTTAAATATTTAATTTTAGTACCTACGACAGAAAAATTACCACACACACGAAATAGTTAATAGTACAAGTACTTGAGTTTACCAAGCGTTAAAGAGTAGATAGGTATTTAACACAGCCGCGTGGCGGCGGCAGAGTTTCCCTACTAGGTAGGTAGTTCTTTATTACAGTTAAATATACAAATAGACAGATACCTGCACTTGTCCCTGCAACAGGAATATTTGAATTTTCTGTTGTCAATGCAAGATTAACAAGTCTTTTAGATCGCGATTCCATCTGGAAAAATAAGTATAAATAGGTATTTGGTTTAGCATTAACAACGTAATATTTAGGAATATTACTGCTTAAATTATTATTTTTTTGTTCAATAACGGAACATCAGCAGATAACTTTAACTTGGTTTTTGTATTAGAAAAAGTTTCATCATCTACAATGTTGTATCATAAGATAACACAAAGCAATATTCTCATTCTTTCGGCAACAGTGTGACATGCAGCATTTATAACAATTAAAACATCACACATTTTTCTAACAACACTGTGTCAAATCCACATATCACATTATAAAATAAAAAATAATAATTGAATTAAAACATACCTTTGCAACCAAAAAGTGATATCGTCGTGATGTCACGTTTTCGCTGAAATTTGAGAGCACCTTCCTCTCCACGTGCTTAGTGACAACTGTTTTGTTTCGTTGTTGAAACAAATCTCCACGCAAAAAGAGACAACGCGATATCGCGATCTGACACCGTTGCGCTGTCTCTTTCACTCATAGATTCGCTATTACACGCACGAGAGATACCACGTTTTTTGGGAAAATAAAATCGGTCACGGCGGTTTTAATTATCAAATAAAAAAAAAATGAATTGTCGGACTTATCACGTTATTGAAGCAAAGAGGCGATATATGATGGACCTCAACAACAACCCGGCTTATATTCCAAAATAACAATTCAAGAAGACCAATATTGGAATAAATGCAAGCAAAGCAGTTATATTCCTCTGATTCTGCTATTGGCTATGGACATAGATAAGAAAATATTTGATACCTACCAAATTCAATATCTTAACCTCTCAAAGCCATTTTCTGGAAGCTGACCCCAACATAGTTGGGAGAAGGCCGGGTAGATGATGATCCTCTCAATACCATCAAAGAACTTATTAAATATTGAGATGCATTTACAAACAATACAATAGATAGATCTACAAAGAATTTATCTGAAAAATACATTTCAGTCAGTCCCAAACAAAATAGATAATTCAGTTTAATTATGAACAAAAAAAAAAATCATCAAGACTGTCTAACCCATCTAGAGCAATAAGAATCCCACCATATCATACTGAAGGAAAATAAAAATAAAAATCCCAGTAATAACTACAAGTATGTAACAAACTGACAACTTGTACACTAATCAATTATAGCTTAGCATATCAAAATAGATAGGTATAACATACCATATTACCTTTATGAAATCATATTATAATTTCATCCTATAGGTACAGGGGTATCACTTAGGACTATCTGGAAGATAACATTACCGACCAAATAACCAATAAAGGGTTAATTACATGCACATTTACTAATACTTTTCATACTTGAATAGTCTCTTATCTCTGTTTTACCTACTAAATTACCAGTAGTGAGTGCCACTTACAGAAAACAAGGTTTTCTTACAATCTAACTTGACTGTTTATTTGGTAAAATATCGAGACTGCGATAAGACATACCAATAAATACCACTATAAGTGTGTTTAAATGTTTGGGCTTGAAAACTAATAATGCTATTTTTTAGGCTTGATTTTTAAGTTTTATTTTTTTCACTTTAAACAAACCTTGAAACACCAGTACTAAAAAAAAAAAAGTGCTAGTAAACTTAGTCGCATTATTTAACATTACGCCCGGACTTCCCGAAGGGCTGGGCAGAAATGGGTGATCTTATTCAAAGCTTATAAAATCAAAATACCTAATTAATCATTTGATTGCCAACTACTAGTCTACATATTTAACAGTAGATTTAAATGATAATTGCAGCACTAAAGTGAAATTATTAAGGAAACAAAAAAAAAAAAAGGAGGGGGGGAGAACATTGTGAGGACAAAGTAGGTATTGATGGATTGTGAGTAGACCATGAACAAGATAAAGTATAATACAATAAATGTAGGTACTATGAATGAATTATCTACAAATTGCTTTACTCTAAAACTCTCCATCTGCTCACCAAGTGCACATCATAACAAGTTCAATTATACAACTCCCTCACTTAAAAATGCAACTCATTACACAATCCCAATTTTGGACATATTATGAGGTCAAGGAAAAGAGTTCATATCTTTATACTTCCAAAATGAATCTAGTTTCGATTAGCTCTAAACTCGTCAAGTAATTACTGCTAGCAGAATATGTGAAACTCATATGGAAATTAGTATCGTTGAGGAAAAACCCTAAGCATCTGAAATAGACCCTTTCACCTCAAATTTGTTCAAACCTCTCTCCTATCCAGGGCATAATATACTGCCCTTATTAATTGGTGCTTACAAGTTAAAAGCCTATTCCGTATTTGAAATTCAGTTTCCAAAATACCTTTAATAACTAAAGTTATGGAAAACTAGTCCATCCAAAAATGAAATGAAACCATATCATAAAGTATATACTTACCTAAACTGAAATAACATCAACTGATCACAAGAATTTGACCAAAAAATCCTACTACATTTCTCAAAAAAAAGAAAAACACTAAGTTTGTCTGTCAGTACAATTTAGGTACAATACAATTCCACAAATGCTTACCAAAAATACCTCCCTGCTTACAACATTCAGGGGCTAAAAGATCCTGTTACACCCTATGAAAGTTTAACTACTAAGGACTTCACAGCCATGGTGCCTCTTATTCAGATCACTAGATAACTGACATTCTTTAAAATACCCTAATGATAATCTTTACAATTCATCTTCTAGACTCACTGAGCTCGACACTTCCTTGACAGCAAGATGTAATGTGCAACTCAATACTCACTCATTAAGCACAACAGTATCCCAAATAATTTAACTATTTACAGACAGATCTGAGAATGCTATTCTCAATCATGGAAACTTTTAAAGTAACATCACAACATTACGCATTGTTTCCCCGAATGGTTGGGCAAGGTGTCCCTGTAGCAGGTTCACCCAGTTTTACACTTTTAAAGTATTCATATCATAATATCCTCCTGGTATATTAATTCAGAACAACTTTATAAAATTTGTATAAACACAAGCTGGGTTAAATGTGGTAGGAAGTGAGAGTGATACTAATAATTCACCTCCCACAGCACAAAACATACAGTAGCTCAACTTAGTGCTGGCATCAATTGAAATAGACACAGTGCCAACCAACATTGTGTTGATGATTATACCTCATTACTGATGAAAAATAGTTAAACACTATTAATTAAGCAACGTTATTAAGAATTTATTTAAAATGGATACGCCAAAAGCATATATATTGTACATTAAATATTAAATGTTAACAGATATGGACTTATATACATACCAATTACAGATGTACATGACATTCACATAAAACAAAGCAACCTTCTTAAATTACATAAAATTAAAATATTGTATTCAGAAAGAATGATAAAAGTACCTAATAAATCAGAATATGCCGTAACTTAATACCTAACTAAATTATTGCAGACAACTCTGAACATCTACTTTGTTTAACGAATTATATTTCAGATCGCCGTGAAGTAAAATTGGGAATCAAACGAGCTTACCTGTTAAGCGAAGTCTTGATTCTAATTTTACGAACGGCGATCTGAAATATAATTACCCACCCGCCATTAGCTAATAGCCCCAAAGCTGCAATAATTAGTCTACTTAATCCACTTATTTTTCCAGGAAAACCTAGTGAATGTAAGTATGCGGAACTACTCTGTACAGAAAACAGAGCTTGTTCTCCATCATAAGGATCTCTAAAATTAGTGACATTCCTGCGTGTGTTGCCACCAAGGACGATAATTCTATTAAAAAAAATATAGATTTATAATATTTTATATCTAAACGAACGCGATGTCTACGCTGTGCATAAGAATTACTACGATGTCTACGCTGTGCATAAGAATTACTACTTTGTTTATTTCAGATCGCCGTTCGTAAAATTAGAATCAAGACTTTGCTTAACAGGTAAGCTCGTTTGATTCCCAATTATGAATCACACAACACGTGCGTTTGCAGCTGCAGATGCACGTTTCGTTTTACGGTGACCACAAACATACTTTGTTTTACATTTATTTATTTTAGTATTTTGTATTTAATTATACATCTTTGTTGGTGCCGATTCTTTTGTCACAAATGGTTCCAAACTAGACTAAAAATCACCAAAATTTAGTTAATTCCTGTCAAACGATGATTTCCCATTCTGAAATAGACTAAAGTGACACAGCTATATTTTAGTTTGACAGGTAGGTATTTTTTTTCCATATAAAAAACGAACAATTGCATATAAAACTCGTCGAGGCTGCCCCTCCTGCTCACTTCCGGCTCAAAAAAAAATTCATGGGGTAGGGCAAATAAGTACCACGTGGAGTCGCGATTGTCAAATTCGATTTTAGTTGTGTCAAAATTAATTTTAAATTTAGAGATTTTTATTTGCAGAATAGGTTTAAGATTCTCATAGCCAAAAGTAAGGAATTTTAGTGATAGTTTAGTTAGTTTAATTCATTATTCCTTAATTTGCAGTTCCACATCATACCATTCCAAATAATCACTACCATGTGGGTTTTCAAGAAATTGATGTTAATTATTATGTTCAGTATTCATTGTGAGAAGTTCTATATGGATGTCTGCAGTTGGTTATTGAAGACCACTTAGATGACTGGTAAGCTCAAATTCATCCTTATCTATGATTGTTTTATTTAAAATTATTATAAATATTTTAATTTTATATAAATATTATTATTCATCATTGTTTTAAAAACAAAATGAACGGGTCGCCAGCATACAGAAACAAACTGAGAGATTTTTATGGTCTGTTTAAAATCAAACTGTAAAAAATAGGCTTGCTTGTTGTAAGTGTTTTGAAAATTAAACCACCTTCATCTTTGTTCCAGTGGAAGCCAAGAGGTTTTTTTTACATAAGCGGCTGAACTATGAAGCCTTCCACAAGATGATTGCTTGTTGGATGTTCACGACTGATGGACGTCTACCTTAGTGGTTTAGTGGTTTGGTGTTGGAGTACCTTATTGTCATATTACAGTTTCCATTCTTATAAAGTCCTCTTATAGATTCAGATTCTTGAGTAATTTGAATGTTAATGATTCATTATTAGCTTCAGCCTGCGACTTCGTCCGCGTATACTAAGCTGTGGCACTCGGCAATAGGGTAGCTTTCTATTAGCGAAAGATTTTGTATAACTCCTCGACATCAATCTTTGGGCAATTGCATATATTATATATGTTGATTGCGCGGTAAACCTTGCTTGCGCGATGCAGGATTTGTGTGACGTCAGTTCCTTGATGCGTAGTTCGAATGTGATGTTGTAGATGCTGCTACAATTAGTTTAGAATACAGCATTCATAGCTAGAACTTATTGTTTTATTTATGCTTATAATAATTTGGCTTATCCAGCCGTTAATTAAGAAGTACAGTGGTATGAGAACTGAGCCGACACATCGTTTTGTGTATCGAAGAAGCTATGAAAAGAATAGCAACAATAAAGAACATCCACAAATTATTTATTATGTAATAAAACCAAACTTACAAAAATTCGAACGTTATTAATAAAAAACAGTAATTGCTGAAAAAATTCAAAAGAAATAGTTGTAACCCAGCATCTAAATAGAACAGGCCACACACGCGTATCTTGCTGAATGATACTCGATGCAAGCGTAGTACATTCTTCCATGGTTTTTTCTCACCATCTGCCAATTGCCATAATAAAAATTAACATTTTATCCAAAAATATAAAAACCGAAATCAAATACTCCAAAGGAAACCCTCCCTGAAGCCTGGTATATATGTTTATTAATTGCCTGTGGCATACCATAAGTTGAAGCAACAATAAAAGTTGTCAAGCATTAATACAAGTCATTTGGTGCTCCAATTTATTGTATTCCACAGGCAATAAACTTGCATCGTGTAATGAAGGCTTAAGTCTATTCAGTACTAAAAATTTTTATGGTACACAATACGGAATATCCCTTTATTTAAACGAAGCCTCCACAGCTTATTAAGGACCTCTTCGATATTCTTTTACGAATAACTTTGCCAAGCTCTGTTGGTACCATCAATACTGCAGGTTTAGAAGCATGGACTATGAAGGAGCCTCGGTGGGCATTGCTAGAGACGGTATTATCAACTTTCCATACAAACTAAGCGTGTTAGTGAGCGTCACCGCTTACTGATATAAACCGACGGCCCGTAACAATACGTATGACATCTGAAATTGCGCTCAGAGCTAATTGCATGTGCACGAATATTATAAGGAAAGGCGTCTCTAGTTGCTGCCGGCGCGGTGATTCCGTGTTCTGTGTCTACAGTTACTTGAAAAAAAAAAATTTATACGGATAAAGTTTGGTTTTTATATTAGACTAAATAGTCCGTAATGTCCCACTGTTAGGCAAATTATCCCGTTCCCTTTTATTAGACACGTCTTCCTCCGCCGTTGCGGCCAAATCCTTTCGGTAAATTAATATTGAACTAAAGCAATGAATAAAGAAGAGTAAAGAATACCAGTACCTACCTGAGCAATTTGACTTCAATATTAGTGCGCAAGAATCTTGAATACTTCGTAAAGCTATGTAGAATTTCTCACATTGCCGGGTTAATATTGTTAACCAAATCAAATCTTTCATTATCCAAAATAACATGGATAGTGACCCCATGATTGCCATATTCTGAAACAGATAGCTCAGCATCTTAGCTCTCAGTCACCCTAAAAAGTCATCGAATGCAGTTGCTGTAGCTGAAGCCGAAGTCAGCATGTAGGCATCATCATTATAATTTAAGAAATAATTTCCAAAAGTAAAAGAAATTATTAATATATTTACTACGTTTTGCATCATCGTTTCTGTTTTCATCATTTTAAATGTGACTTGAACGTACATCAGAGAGTGCATAATTGCTTCCACGATGTAGAAAACTATCTGAAAAATGACAACACAAAATAAACCTCACCTAACCTTGTAGTTTGGTCATAAAACTATGTTATTTCTCGAGACTTAATAAAAATATTGAAAGTGAGTTTATTTTCATCATTATTATTTGTCACTGTAATCACGTACTTACCAAGTTCTGAGAGCAAACTTTGTGAATGTCGTAACACTCCAGTATGTCAATATAAGCCTGGAACATTGCTTTGCCATATTTTTTTCTGTATGTATCTTCCATTTTTAACATATTCAATGCTTGAAGATTCCATAAATCAACTTTATTTTCCAACAATTTATAGATTCGAACAACATAAACTATATTAAAATCGAAACAGACGAAAATGTATTCAAAACATATATAAAGGAATGGTGCTTTTATTTTTACGAGGAGAGAAGTAAAAACAATAAAATAACAACACAGAGACATGATTACAGTAATCCAGTTCCAAATGATGATGCGTTTAGTACTGGTTTCATTATTTATAAATCTGTGGAGCGTTTGAAGCATCAACACCAACTTGATAGATTTGTTGGTGTGAATTATGCCGTTCCAGCAATTTATAGCAAATCCAAAACTGTAAAAGACGAAGTCAAAACAAGACATACACATAAACATACTATTTTCAAGGTCCTGAAGGAACACTATATATTTGGGGTACAAGAATACAAATATACATAATAGTGTTCCAGTAATTGAAACAAAATTAGAAATTAGACAATTCGGAGTTATAAAATTGTTCTTGATGCGATATTTAGGACAAAACATGATATATTGCATTAAATTTAAAGGCATAAGCATAGACTGCACATCTTTGTCCACCGTATTGCTTACAAAATTCACAGGATAGTTTTGCCTGATATGAAGGAATTTCTTCATTTTTAAAGACATCATTAACAATAGCTCCTTCGCACACAAGTGATGAAACAAACAGTAGCAAATATATTTATAAAAATCAACATAATTATGATAATACATGACTACCATACTTTAATAGATTGGACTGGAAATAAACATACTAGTTGTTGCGTGGGACTCTGTCCGATTGTATTTTTATTTATTATTTTTTAATACAAATACCCTGGATGAAAAGTAGCCCATGTTATTCTCCAAGTCCCAGGTTACCTATCCGTCCATAACGTTCGGTTCAGTAACGTTCAGTTCAGGACGCTACAAAAATGTAGTATTCTGTAACAAAATAAATAAGTCACGCTAGAAAAATGATACACTGATATAAACATACCTACAGAAAGGTATAATTTATTGTATACACATACAAAATAACCTAAACATTAGGATGAAGAACGGAAAAGTAAAAATGAAATATGCGATCCTATGAATATGAATTAATATAAGTATTAGATTATGTGAAAAAAAATGAGGCTAGAAAGTGGGTGACTACGAAAATTATGACGAATAGAAAAATATGGACGAAAACATGCTGCGTCGACCCCAAATAAATTGGGATAAGAGCAAGAGCAAAAACAACCTACCTACTATCCTGCTCTCTTATCCCAAAACGTGGAGTCAAAGTGACCTCTACGTTGACAACTGACGACGCCGTTGATGTAGCAAAGTTTTGGGCCAAAAGCAATATTGTCATGCCATCGACACAAAGATGAAGATGGCGGCTCACCTAGTGATATGTCACTGTTGTCTATCTGCAATACCAGAGACATCGCTGGTACTTTGCCATTTCAAATACAAAGCTAATAATTATGTCTCATGTACTACACCATCATCTCATAAAGACCCTTTATTGTTGCACTAGTCGTCAGCTCGAACTCGTTGGTGGCATGGCGTGGCTAATAGGCATGCTTTTTAGTATAGTTATTTATTTATTATTTATTTATCTAGTTTTTATTTGTTTATACATTTATTTTGTGAAATAGACGATGATTTCTAACGAAAACGAGCGCGTAAAATTTCATCTGCCAATCATTTTAAAATTAAATATGTAAAGGAGAATAATGGTTTAGCTAGAATATGATCTTTATGTTCTTCGAGAATAAAAAAAAATGATCATTTGTGACTTGAAGGACTAAGAAGTCAGTCGCTAATAACTGACCAATGAAAAAAAAAACGCTTGGAGAGAAAATTACCTGTATAATAATTTGTCATTAAAATAAGTGTACATGAATCTTGCACACTTTGAGTAGCTAAATAGAGCTTCTTACATTGCTTGCTCCTTATTGTAGCTGCCACCCTAAGGTAAGGGCCTTAGGGTGACAGCTCCGATAATAATTTGATAACTACCAACTATTCGTATAGAACTTGTATCAACAAGAAGAACTGGTAAATCGACTTCAATATAAACAGCATAAATATTTACAGAGCCACGATCAACTAAAACACCTTTAAGGCGAGTAATCAAGCGTAGTTAAAATTGATTGTGAATTTTACAGTATGTAGGTACCTGTGTAAGAATATCTTATAATTATTTACTCTTTATTAATACGTACATACAGCAAAAACAAAATACAAACAAAAAAATACAATAAATGCAAAACTGGTTGCAGTAGCTATACGGAGTGAGAGACCAGAAGGTTGAATTTCAACAAATTCTAATAAGATATCAACCTCAATGCACAGTGGCACAAGCCTAGTATGTCGCTAAGGAGTCTACTCAAAGAACACATTCTGTTCCGCTAAGCTTTCAAAAGGTAAAGTAGCTGTTTGTTCCTTCGCGGAATATAGTTTGAATATATAACCAAGGCAACGGTTGAGAGGGCGGCGCCTGCACGCGCTGCGCCCCAGGTCCCGAGCGCGATTGCGCCGCAGCCGTCAACACAACAAACGACAGTTCCATAAGTGACACTTGACAGTAGCGACGCCGCGCGGCGTCGCTACGGCCAACATTGATCATAAAAAATAAAACACTTAAACTTACCTTAAAAAAAAACTACCTATATACAGACGCACTCGCTGGAGTCAAAAACACAAAAGATGAATAAACTAAAAATCATAAACAAAGTGGTACAAAGTGTCACTTATGGAACTGTCGTTTGTTGTGTTGACGGCTGCAGTGCAATCCCGCTCGAGACCTGGGTGCGCCCCAGATCCCGCATGCAGAACGCCGCTCTCTCAACCGTTGCCTTGGTTATATATTCAAACTATATTCCGCGAAGGAACAAACAGCTACTTTACCTTTTGAAAGCTTTGCGGAACAGAATGTGTTCTTTGAGTAGACTTCCATTTGTGCACACAATTACTTCATATGACATTTTATAGAACAGTAATGATCGGCAGAGATCATTTCCAGCAAAAAAAAAATACATTTAAGACATCGAGATCCTATGTCTTCTACAGCCGATTTTCGATCCACCGTGCGCCGGAAACTGTGCCAGTCAACCTGCCACATCTCTTGAAGTGCAGCTAAGATGTCCCCATTGCTCGCACTTTTTTTTTAAAGGCGAAAGGGGCTGAGGATACACTATGGCAAGATTCACAAATCTCATAGTGTACCTTTGTGCCCCCAGCCACATCCCCAACATCAACACTTCCAGATCAAAGCTTGTGGAAAACGTTATCAAAATTCAAAAATTATACCCCAGTTTTAAAGAGAATACCCCGAGACGTGAGATGGTCCGCTGCACTGAGTTTGTTGTGAGGTCTCCATCTTGCAACCCAGGAGAACTCACAAAGTGCCTGGGAGCAATTACTCATCTTCCATAACTGCAACAATTTGACCCTTAGTTAAGATCCAAAATTACCTGTTTCCAAAAACCCTACACGAAGAGGCCTGTGTTTACTTGTAGAATCCAAACTAAATGAAGGTGACATCAGGGGAGCGGCCAGCCTACTGTTCAGTAGCGATGTGGTGGCGAACTACGTTCATCAATACTGCTGAGCGTGCCCGCCTACTGGCTGCAACTGTTTGGTGGACAGCGTACGTAACGGTCGATAAAAATTGCAATTGGAAAACACACTGAGAAATTTTTTGCAAAAATATATCGTTTTATGCCTTAAAAAGAATTAGACAAACAGTAAACTGTGATACTGCAATGTCGGCTTACCATGGTGAGCAATTTGTGGAGCTCACTTTTTAGACAGCTGTAAGCCACTATTTGAAAAACTTAAAATTCTACCTCAGTCATGTTTATATATTTGTGAAATATGTATTTTAGTTAAAAGAAACTACAATTTATTTGAAACTAACATTAACAGGCCAAATAGCCGAACATGGCATAAAGATAGACTTCAGCTGCCTCCAATAAAACTAAAATTATTAAAGAAAAATGTGTACTGCATGTCGATTATTATTTACAATCATTTACCAAATAAGTAGTTTTCAAGACTTACCGCTGATAATGTTAAAAAAAAAAAACTTTTCAAACTACTTCTATTTAAAAGTTATACCATTAAGGACTATTTATCAAAACAAATCAATAGAATCTAAAATTTGTAAGTTAGATTAATTGACATCGCTGATTGTTGAATGACATTTACACGCCATGTTATGGCAGGATATGCTGAAACAAATTTACTGTAACACCATATTCTAGCAAATAAATATTTTTGATTTGATTTGATTAGTATTTTATCTTGGATTCGGTACCGAGATGAAAAATGGAGCAACCAGCATCTTTTTTAGATGAAATACTATCTACTTCTAAGTCGCCTGGCGTTGAAATTAATATACTTACAATAATAAAATGCTTTGTTAATTATGTGATTTTTAATTTCATGAATTGTTCAAAACGCCCTATATTCCTCTACTATTTATTACTAAACAGTGCATTATTTAACAAAACATATAATACCGATGAGGCAACCTACTCATTAAATAAACTGAAACAGTTCAAATAGCTCTTTTAGTGAATTCTTAGGCTATGATCGTATTTCGCAGTATTCCCGTAAGACGAAGTATATTTATTTTTACCACTATAATCTAGAGATCATAAAAAAACAAATCAATATGCGTTTCATTAATAGACGCTACAATTTTTGGTGGGTCTATTTGCTGAACAAAAAACTATTTCCTATTTATTACCCGTAGCAAAACCAGCAAAGGCATTCCGGCAAGAGTGTCAGGCACAAGATCGTAGGAGCCTCCAAAATTATATAAAGTATACTTAGTTTTGCATCTCCTTAATTTTAGGGGCCATGCTGATGAAAATGAAAGAAAAATATCATAAAGTACACTACTACTTATATTACAGATACAATAAATCAATCAATCTGCCTAGCCTAACTATGTTGGGGTCGGCTTCCAGTCCAGCCGGATGCAGCTGAATGCCAGTATTTTACGGATACGTAAACTGTAAAAAAAAAACAATAATATGAAAATGAATAAAGCTTAACAACTGTAGAGTTAGCTCGGTGTCTATGATGTACAAGCCACACGCGCTCAACTTCTTGAATGATGCCTTCTGTACACGTTGAATTTTCTTGCAGATTCTTATTTCTGGTTCTGAAAATTCGAAACAATTCAGTTAAATAATTATCTCCGGTCATAGGTGTTTCGATTTGCACCATGTGGCAACTGCCTCGATGGTACAGCGCAGCACTTAAGTGTCGGTGTATGCTTAATAATGCATTGGTGTAAGTGCATTCAATTGGGTTACACGACATTGGGCAAGTCTAATATTTGTCAAATCGGCAATTCATCAAATTTAACATTGGTCAAAGCTGTAGTTCGTCAAAATGATACTTGCCATAACAATTCGTTGACATAATAAGTATTACACAGGTACTCTGAACGACTCTCATTGCTGATGGAATCTCTCACATTTCCCGCACAAGACTATTAGTATGATGATATTCTTCAGGTTCTAGATTTGACTTATTATTAGTAGAATAACAATCTGAAATAGTCATATTTCATCATTTACATAAATTAACGGAAAATAAATGAAGACATTTTGAACGACCACGAAATAAGTAAAGATAATTATTGATGTTTACTACAGATCAGAAAGACATATTTATAAAAACACGAATTGTAATAAAACAATAGTATAAGAAGTAATAAATAATAATACTAATATCCCCACCGTCGTATCTCTACGTTGACGTCGTGGTGGGGCTTGCTCGCTCCTGAACTCTGGGTCTGTGTCGGAAGAGAGACCCATTAAACCCGCAGGGCAGCAAGTGGCGAGCTATTGGGCAGTAGCGATCCCACGGATCCTATCTCCCGGGTGAAGTCTTGCTCCTCACCTCTGGCTTGCCTTTATTGGCCGGCTCCACTGACGAGGAACAGAGTAGCCACCTCATTCTTGCCTTTATTGGCCGGCTTGAGTGGAGACTCGCAAGAGCAAACGTACTCGAAGGAAGGATATATTTCAGTAAGATGCTGGTAGGGATCTTGATCGTACTTTTGGGATTGTTCAGATAGCCGTGGAATACCTCTCCACTCCTTAAGTACCGCAGGAAGTGTTGCCCTCTTGTCGCTACGACACTATATGCTAGCAACCGTTTTTGGGGGCCCATTATTGAGTGTGCAAGTCACCCCCTGCCATTTTATCCGTGTATCACATAACATTGATCAGGCAGGGGACATAGTACTTCCATAGTTCCAGGTAACTAATCCATTATAGCCACCTAGACCCCTAGCCAAATATGTTTTGTTTCCATGTTCTGCAATAATCCTACACCAACTGGGGGTTGTCCTTGGGTGCACTTGTATAGTGCATACAGGGATAATCGTCGGTTGGTGCCTCAACACCTAAAAACGTCTAAAGGGCCTCTGCGAGTAATCGTAAGTAAAATACCTAAAGCGGGTAGCTGTGCTTTTTTGCATAAATGCAATCAATATTTCAATTTAAGGCAAACTGAATAGATGTCAGATCTATTACAAGCTTTCAATGTTAATGTGACTGTACCTGAATTACCCTAGGCTGATAAAATTTTCGTTTTTCTTAATGATGCTAATATTAGTGGTTAGGTCGGTTCCCCCCTAAGGGAAGGGCCGCACTCCACCCCGTACGGCCCTGTAGAGCTCGTTTCCAGACTGGTCACCCTCCCACCGATATAAGAAATGAATTTCTAAATAAGAAGAATTCCGATACCTTGTCCCATTAATAAGGCAAGGAAAGGATTGAAGGAGATTGTAAATAAGACAGGAATTCATAGTTATGAAAATACATTGGATGTGATTTTAGAAAGCTATTAAATAATAGAGGGATGCAAAGTATGTCGTTATAATAATATAAACTTGTGAGTAACCTTTACGTTAGCGTAACAGGTATTTGGTCAGTCATTACTCACACGATACCTCACATCTGCACTGGGAATGCTCAGAGCAACACTTCCATAAGTGACGCATTGCGTCGGCATCATGCTCTTTTGGAGATATGGTCCCTAGCAGTTCTTTCGAACTGATAAACGTAACGCAGCGGCTTTCCTTGCGGCAACGTGTGACCGGCCTTGTCTACAACGGGGCGGCTAGTTCCAGCGGCATGCGTCAGCATCATGCTCTTAAGGAGACATGGTCCCTATCAGTCCTTGGACTGAATATAAGATAGATTTGTTCACCCAATCCCCTGGAAGGTCACCCTTTGCACAACAAGCACATCTGCAAGACACGCGTTCATGTCAGTCTGACCGAATTATTGGTCTGAGATATCGAATACAACATTCAAGAATTAATTTCTAGCTAATAGAGTTGAGAATCGAAACTCAAGAATCATTATTTATTTAATATAGTTTTGGATAATCTCTCTTAAAGCCCTTTTAATAGGTCAAGAGGCAATGGATACAGAATTCAAGATCTAGGTACTAGATAATAGAGTAGAGAATCATAATTCAAGAATCATTAATTAATAGAGTTGTGGATCAACTCTCCTGAATGTCTATAGACAGTCCCCAAAGCGCCCTCCCTTCACCACTTCCTAGTGTTTGAGCTGGGGAGAAGAAGTGGCGCAACAAACTCCCCAGCAACACGTCTCTGTCTGTTTAGTTACAAGAATTTCAAATATATTACCAGCCTTAGATAATTATTATAATGAAAGACTCACCCAGTCGCACCAACACACACACACACACACACACACACACACACACACACACACATATTACATTAGGTACTATATTAGTCTAATCTGGGCCTCAACCCAACTATATTTAACTTAATAACTAATACTCGTTATCTCGCGACAGCCCACTCGGACATGGCCTCTTGGTATTCACCAAGTCTACTCATTTAACTAGCCTAGATTCGGACGTCCGTACCCTATCGTGGTCTGAAACCAATTGCCTCGACTTTCTTCTTCAGATCCCTAACTTTCTCAAGCCTCACATTTGCCTCAGCTTCCCACAGTTTCGCAGAATAGTTTAATGGCTGTTTTTGTACAAATTCTCAATTGTTTAAAAGGGTCCGTTTGAATTGCCTGAATAGATTGGGTCTCGGGGACACTTATGATTAGCAGATGTGGCTTTAACAATGTCCGTTGCGTTGAGTCCAGGGATTGCCAACCTTTGAGACGGTATAGCCAAAAGTTACAATTTATATATATTTTATTATAAAACATTCGATTATGTCTTCGCACAAAATCGATTAGAGTAGCTATGATTCTAGCTAGCCGCTAGAATAATAAAATAATTAATCTAATAATATAACTACGGTTATCGGATATTAAATAGTAGCATCAATGGCTTATCAATTTATCATGCTTTTTGATAGTTTGTTTGAATCTGGCTCATAAGTTGTTGTTTTAAATATCAAGTATGACTCTAGATTTATATTTGTTAGTTGATTTCTATACCTTCCTTTTTATTATATTCATGCAAGACTACGCTTGCTTGCACATAGTTTGAGAACCGCGGGTTGTTTATCTCTGCCTTGGTCTCAGTTCTTAGAATTAGCAGGCTTGTTACCCATAAAGTATAAATGGATGGATTTCTAAGAGGTTGAATATTGTTTTACAATTTTAAAGAAAAAATATATTTTATTATTTATTAGGGTAACGTGTCGAACTGTCAGACCATCAAATAGAGATTTAATGTGTTTCTAGGAAGCCCGAACCATGTGCCGATTTTAAAATAAATATAATATTTTGTTATTAAATAGGAGCAAATGGCAGACAATCACATTAAGTAAACTGTTTGTTGCCAAATCCTACAATTCATTGAATATTGTAGACTAATAAAAGCATCAATATAATCTGCTGACAAAATATATGGCCATTGTTTCAAATAACAACCTACATCTACTCAACTCTACAATAAGGGCATCGTCAGGTGCAGAGCGCGCACCACCGATCAGAATGGCCGTGTCGCCGCGAAAACGTCTGCCTGTAAAGATTATAGCATAATGTAATGCGTAACTATTTATTATAATTGTTATTCACCATAAAGTCGTTGATTCTGCCCTCTATAGTAATACTGTTACAATCCACTCCTAGCATCCGAATGATAGGTATCGATTCTTTTGAGATCATATTATGCCATCCCATTGCCCAGTTTCTATTAAACTAATTTCGATGTTGGAGCTAAACTAAAGTTAAAATTAAAAGAGAAGAGTTAATTGATTCAGGCGTGACCTTGCGGAAATCCATAATAAAATATATCCACATCATCATTTTAAGAGAAGAGTTATTTAATGATTTTTGGGTTTTTGGTCATATTAACAAGTAATCATTTGACATAGTAAATTTGTTTATGATAAAGCGCTACCTCATGTAACGAAAATGGCGCGGATTGCAAATATCAATAACTGTATGTTCGACCCTTAGTTTAGATCCAAAATTACCTGTTTCCAAAAACCCTACACGAAGAGGCCTATGTTTACTTGTAGAATCCAAACTAAGTGAAGGTGACATCAGGGGAGCGTTCATTAATACTGCTGAGCGTGCCCGCCTACTGGCTGCAACTGTTTGGTGGACAGCGTACGTAACGGTCGATAAAAATTCAATTGAAAAACACACTGAGATTTTTTTTGCAAAAATAGATCCTTTTATTATATGCCTTGAGAAGAATTACACAAACAGTAAACTGTGATACTGCAATGTTGGTTTACCATGTTGAGAAATTTGTGGAGCTCACTTTTTAGACAGCTGTAAGCCACTATTTGAAAAACTTAAAATTCTACCTCAGTCATGTTTATATATTTGTGAAATATGTATTTAAGTTAAAAGAAACTACAATTTATTTGAAATTAGCAATGAGCCAAATAGCCGAACATGGCATAAAGATAGACTTCAGCTGCCTCCAATAAAACTAAAATTATTTAAGAAAAATGTGTACTGCATTTCGATTATTATTTACAATCATTTACCAAATAAGTAATTTTCAAGACTTACCGCTGATAATGTTTAAAAAAAACTTTTCAAACTTCTACTATTTAAAAGATATACCATTAAGGACTATTTATTAAAACAAATCAATAGAATCTAAATTTTGTAAGTTAGATTAATTGACATCGCTGATTGTTGAATGACATTTACACGCCATGTTATGGCAGGATATGCTGAAACAAATTTACTGTAACACCATATTCTAGCAAATAAATATTTTTGATTTGATTTGATTAGTATTTTATCTTGGACTCGGTACCGAGATGAAAAATGGAGCAACCAGCATCTTTTTTAGATGAAATACTATCTACTTCTAAGTCGCCTGTAGTTGAAATTAATATACTTACAATAATTAAATGCTTTGTTAATTACGTGATTTTTAATTTCATGAATTGTTCAAAACGCCCTATATTCCTCTACTATTTTTTACTGAACAATGCATTACTTTACTAAATTATAATACCGATGAGGCAACCTACTCATTAAACTAACTGAAACAGTTTAAATAGCTCTTTTAGTGAATTCTTAGGCTATGATCGTATTTCTCAGTATTCCCGTTAGATGAAGTATATTTATTATTACCACTATAATCTAGAGATCATGAGGAACAAATCAATATGCGTTTCATTAACACTTTGAAGGACAGTACACGAGACACAATTGAAGTTTTATTGTTTTGACGCCTATGGGCGTATAGTGTCCTTCAACGTGTTAATAGACGCTACAATTTTTGGTGGGTCTAATTGCTGAACAAAAAACTATTTCCTATTTATTACCCGTAGCAAAACCAGCAAAGGCATTCCGGCAAGAGTGTCAGGCACAAGATCGTAGGAGCCTCCAAAATTATATAAAGTATACTTAGTTTTGCATCTCCTTAATTTTAGGGGCCATGCTGATGAAAATGAAAGAAAAATATCATAAAGTACACTACTACTTATATTACAGATACAATAAATCAATCAATCTGCCTAGCCTAACTATGTTGGTGTCGGCTTCCAGTCCAACCGGATGCAGCTGAATGCCAGTATTTAACGGATACGTAAACTGTAAAAAAAAAACAATAATATGAAAATGAATAAAGCTTAACAACTGTAGAGTTAGCTCGGTGTCTATGATGTACAAGCCACACGCGCTCAACTTCTTGAATGATGCCTTCTGTACACGTTGAATTTTCTTGCAGATTCTTATTTCTGGTTCTGAAAATTCGAAACAATTCAGTTAAATAATTATCTCCGGTCATAGGTGTTTCGATTTGCACCATGTGGCAACTGCCTCGATGACACAGCGCAGCACTTAAGTGTCGGTGTATGCTTAATAGTGCATTGGTGTGAGTGCATTCAAATGGGTTACACGACATTGGTCAAGTCTAATATTTGTCAAATCGGTAATTCATCAATTTTAAAATTGGTCAAAGTTGTAGTTCGTCAAAATAATACTTGCCAGAACAATTCGTTGACATAATAAGTATTACACAGGTACTCTGAACGACTCTCATTGCTGATGGAATCTCTCACATTTCACGCACAAGACTATTAGTAGGATGATGTTCTTCAGGTTCTAGATTTGACTTATTATTAGTAGAATAACAATCTGAAATAGTAAGTCATATTTGATCATTTACATCTTCCACAGATTGCCTTTTCTTTTCTTTGTATGTGCTTATATCCACCCTGCCTCTAGATATATTATTATTTTTGCCATATGTAAATCCATACTTTATATCCATAAAACATTCAGGCTGATTTTGGATCAATTATCTACGGGTGAATGTACTCATGAATATTGGTATCTCTTAGTATGAAGTATTAATTTACTGATATGCTACTAACCCTAGTTTCGCCCAACAGCGAGCAGCTCAGATTCAAAACATTACATGTATGTGACTCACGTACTTACTGATAGATGTTTACGGCTGTGCTATTGCTCATCTACCTACATTGTTTGTTTAGTTATATAATATAAGCAAATAATGTAGGTACATGGATAATATACATGAATCATATATAATAAGTTATATTTAAGTGAATTAGTAGAGTTCTTATTGCGAATTTGAGTACCAATACAAATCATTTCTGGTTTAATGGTACAAAAGAAACATGAACCCCTATCAAGATTGTATGCATGAAAATAAATAAGAATAAAGAAATAACCTCGTTCTATCAAATCCCTTAAAGATAATACCAGAACCAAGTTTCGCAAACATTGGTAGTCTGTACATATTATGTGAAATAAAATCTGCAAGTAAATAAATATAAAATCAATATTTTACTAAATGAAAAAAATACTATTTTTCAAAATTTACTGTAAAATAAAGTAGATGAAAAATATAGGTTTTTACCTATGAAATTGCCGTTCTGCCGTACTGGCTATTTTTTATGCGACAAATGTTAAGTTTATTGAATTAAAGCGAACTTATGACAACAACAACAACTTATACCTTACTTTATAATTCAATAAATTTAACATTTGTTGCAATGTTGCCTGTATATCTTCTATATATGCACGTATACACCAAAAATTGTATTCCACTAGTCTTCTCTTTCTAAATCTTTGTTGTTTCTGGAAATTTGATTTTTATCAATCCATTTACGAAGAAATTTCGTAATTAATTTCAATATAAAAATAGCATACACAACGTTACTGTCGAAATCAATTCCATAAAAGCCACTATGTTCATAATTAAACACATCAAAAGTGTCTAGGAATCAAGTACATTTTTAATTATAAAAAAATATCCAAAATATTTACCAAATCTAGTCTTCCAGACTGGCTTCTTACTTTCATTCCTATGTTTAAGTTAACAACTTACCATAGGAATTAAAGTAACATTTGTGGCATTCCACCATGGGAATCTTGTAAACCATTGTTTCTAAAATTAAAACTCCTGACATTACCCAGTATGTATATTTTAGAATGTGCAAAATTTGTGCGACAGCACTTTGACCTGTTTGAAAAGGCTCAAGACCGTTGCCCTCAAAAAGTAAGAGATCCAGATAGAACAGTTCTACCCAGTGTTCCAAGAATTTCTCTGTTTAAAAAGAACTGTTATCATATGTGTTGACTTCTCCATAACAAAATACCAAAGAACTTGAGAGATTTACCTAATAATTATTTTTTTTAAAGTTAAAATGATTGGATAAACGATTTTATTCTATGAATGAATTTATAAATAATGTTAATAATCTATTTTATATTAATTTAAAGATAATATTAATAATGAATGTATTGTAAAATTAATTAATATTTAAATTTATTATATTTAATTAAATTTATTTTATACCATTGGACATAAATATTATACTCTAGCATTAAATACACTGTATTGTTTTGCATGTCAAATGTCTGACTTTGTTTTAGGAACTTATTACTGACTGCAAGACCAACACTGTACCAATACTTATTGCAAATAAATTATTATGATTAACCTTTATTTCATTTAAATACATATAATTTATATTTTTAAATATTAAAACATATAAAATATAAAAACATTTAAAAATATAAAAAAATAGTAGCCCAACGCTATCGGGAACAGGGTCCAAGCTACCGGCGGTCAGGGCTCCAGGGAGAGGAACTTTCTGACAATGCGAGCCGTGTCCAGGAGTACCGCTCTTTGGATCAAGCCCTTGATCCAGCTGCCCAACGAGAGCCTCCTTAGGTGTTGGTCGAGGCTCTTGGCGATTAAGCCATTGGCTGTCACGACTATCGGCACAATGATTGCTGAATCTACATCCCACATGTCGACAACCTCGCGAGCCAAGTCAAGATACTTGATTTGTTTATCTTTCTCAGCTTTCACGAGGTTCTCGTCATGCGGGACCGTTATGTCAATAATCATTGTGCGCCACTCTCCTCGATCCACCACCACTATATCAGGCTTATTGGCAACAATAGTTCAGTCAGTGATGATGGATCGATCCCAGTACAATGTGATATTTCCATTTTCGAGAACTGGGTCGGGCACATACCTGTAGTACGGCACTTCCGATTCCACAAGGCTGTACTTCAGAGCAAGTTGCTGGTGGATAATCCTGGTTACAAGGTTGTGTCTATGCAAGTACTCTTCATTAGCTAGACGAGAACACCCGGAGATAATATGTCGGATTGATACTCCCGGACGGTGGCGTGCCCGACAGATGTCAACCATGCCGTCCTTCACAATAAAACTCCGGTAATTGTTCGTCATCATAACTTCGTCCATAATTGCACAGACAAAACCTTCGGTTTCCCCAAAGAGGTCACCAAAACGCAGCCAGGTTACGGACGCTGGTAAATCTACATCAGGCCCATGCAAGGCCCGGAAGTAGCGTCCATGAAGCTCCTTACTCTGCCATACCTCCATGCGATCCTTAGTGTCAAGCACTACAAGCTTGCGCCAGTTCTATTTAGCCAAGGAGAGCGGGGTAAAGCCCTTGTCCACCACGACCACATTTCGATGCATCCCCACGTCGACTCCAAGGAAATATTCCCTGAGACTGCATATCTCGGGATTGTGGAGGGTCTTAGCGTTTAAAAAGCCTCGACCTCCACACTTTCGCGGGATATACAGTCTCATTACTGATGACCGTGGGTGATGCATTCGATATGCAGTCAGCAACGTATGGACCCTCCTATCCAAGGCGTCGAGTTCGGTCTGAGTCCATTTGACTATGCCGAAAGAGTAGATCAAAACCGGCATAACCCAACCGTTGAAGGCGCGCACCTTGTTTCCGCCTGATAGAAGACTATTTAATACTTTTTTTCAGGCGACCAAAGAAGCGCTCCTTCAACGATTGCTTCATGTCAGTAACATTGATGCCCAACGCTTTCGACATACCCAAATACTTATAGGTTTCGGATGCGGAGAGGGCTCTAAGGTTTATGGAATCTGGGAACCCAACTCTCGGATTCCATAAACCTTAGAGCCCTCTCCGGTTCAGGTTTTTTGGTATTCCCACGGATTCCACAATCTCCCCTCGCTTTACATGCATGACCGCACATTTGTCCACACCAAATTCCATCCTGATGGCGTTAATGAAAGTTTCAGTTACTTTCAGTAGCTCCATCAGTTGCAAATTGTTGGGGGCAAAGAGTTTTAGGTCGTCCATGTAGAGGAGGTGAGATATAACCTGACCACCTCTCCTTAACCGATAGCCAAGACCTGAATCCTCCAGCAGTGTGCTTAGAGGATTCAGGGCTAAGCAGAACCAGAGCGGACTCAAACTGTCGCCTTGAAATATGCCTCGCTCGATCCTTATCGGCCCGCTATTCCTCTGGATATTTCGACATCCTGGATAGCGAAGGACCGTCCTCCATTGCCCCATACACGACATCAGGAAAGTGCGCAGAGTTGTATTTAATTTATACAATTCCAGCACCCTCATGAGCCATGTATGTGGCACCGAGTCATAGGCCTTCTTATAGTCTATCCAGCATGTCGACAGATCCTTGCGGGATCGACGAACCTGTTGGCTTATGGCCATGTCGATGAGGAGAAGCTCCTTAGTACCGCGGGACCCGTTCCTACATCCATTTTGAGAGGCAGACATGATGGAGTTGGTGTCAATATGTTTGTTAATTTTAGCTCTCAAAATGGATGTAAGAACTTTATAGACCGTCGGTAAACACGTGATCGGTCTATCGATTATGATTATTATTATTATGATTGAGTTTGATTCACGTGTTGGATTTTCAAGACCAACAAAATGTTATTGTTGAGTCTCACTGAGAAGCTGCACTGCACGAACAATGGAATAAACCGTTAACGTACCAACTATTACTGTATTATATTAATAATGTGATCAAATTATGTATTGAAATATAAACAAGCAAAACAATAATGAAATTACAAAGAAATGTGTTAGCAGCGATAACGTTGTCACGAATACTTGACGCAAAAGAAAATTCTTTACGTGAGATTCAAGGGTTTTAGTACTTATTGTAAATCATCTTCAATCACGGAGCTAAGAAATATTTTAGTAGATGAGACTGTTGGTATATTTTCGATTATAATAGCGTTTCTGTTGGATTTGAAGTATTTCTAAATACGAAAACATGTTTGCTACAATACTGTTTAGGACGAATTGAAAGAAATGAAAATTGATCTGTGAGTAAAAAGTAATTACTTACTGTACTTAAGCAAATGGTTTTTAATATTTTGATGTGGTGTTTGGTGTTTTCTCAACATTTATGATTACTTATACTACAACATATCAGAAGTGACGGCTATTTTTTTAAATTATTGCCGGCCACGTCAGGTTTATCAAAAAAAAACGCCCAAGTGCGAGTTGGATCACGCACAGTGAAGGGTTCCGTAGTTGGGATGAATTTATCCCAAGAACAAACTTAACGTAGTAGTTAAAAACATGTTCTTCCATTTATTCCAACTGCAAATCTAAGTTTGTACTCACAATGTTGAGAGATGTACCTTGTTATTTTAAAACCTTAGACTTTTTATATGTTTTCCGGTAGTTTATGAGTAAAGAAATATTATCTGTATTTTATTCAAAATATTAGCCTCAGTAGTTTCGGAGATAAAGAATAGTAAATTTTCAACTATTTTCTTAATTATCTGTAAACGTATTTAAGTTTAAATTTAAACAAGAAAAATATATATTGAGATCCTCGCAACAAGACTTTTCATTTAATATGTCACACGCTACACTATGATTTATTTCCCCTATAAGACCCCCATATTCAAAATTTATTTATTTACGGTACACGTCCGTGTTTAGATCACAGGAATACATATGTATACCAAAATTTCAACTCGATCAAACTGGATATTAATTTATATTACAAATACGAAAACTGAAGAAAAACAATAGCATAAGAAGTAATAAATCTTGTCAGCTGTAGAGGTAGCTCGGCCTCTATGATAAATAAGCCGCAAGCGTTCATCTTCTTGAATGATGCTTTCTGTACGCGTCGGATGTTCTTGCAAAACCTTCTTTGATCTAAACAAAGAAATAATAACGTAAAAGATTTTGTCTGCATTACCAGAAGGGAGACAGAGAACACGAGCATCTCTTTAAAAGCAATCTCTATCACACATATTATACCATTAAAACAACACTTACCTGAACATCTACTTGATTTCATGAGCATTACACATATACTCTGAATATCTCTCATTGCTGCATAGAATTTCTCACATTGCACACTCAAACATATAAATATGATAATATTTTTCATGTTCCAGGTCTCAGATACGAATATTAGAACACAAAACTGAAATATTAACAGGATAATAACTTGAACCATCTACTTCATCTTTTAACTGAATGTTTTCATTTATATACCTTTAACTGATTTAGCGATAATGAATACTTACGTTAATTACACCTATTGCTGTTAAGTTTTTTAAAGCTAAGATCAAAGCCAAATTCTTTAAACTGATGTAAACTGTGAACACTGTATAAAATACAATCTACAAAAAAAAACAAATTAAAACTTATATCTATTGTGGTCACACTACACTCTTTAACGGTTAAAATTATTTAGGGAATTCCTCTAATTCAATATGCAGTTCTTGGAATATTACAAAGAACAATAGACGAATATTTATATGAGCTTGAAGTTATTTCAAATCCTAGCACCTAATTTAAATAAACTCACCATTTCTTTGAAAGTCGTCTCCACAATCATGAAAGTCTCCTGTATATTCAAGTATACATCATATATTGTATTCCAGTACTCTTCTGTTTCTGAATCATCGGTGATTTTAACTTTTTCAAGCCACACACGAAGCATTTTCTCTATTAATTTCAATACTGATAAAGCATAAACAACGTTCATATTGAAAGAGATACAAGCAAAAACCGTAAAAAGCTCAATTGTTCTCATGGTCGAGAAAATAAAGCGATACATAACGACAAAAAGAATACAAAAAATGCTTAAGATGACAACAGAAATCCAGTTGTACGAAATGAGACCTCGGAGTTCGCTACTGTTAATTTTAAGGACCTTGAGCACGTGTTGGATTTTCATGACCAGCAAGACATTCAAGTTTTTGTGCTTAATGTTCGTGAAGGTGTTAATTAACTCCCCTATCAAATAGATTAAGTAGTCGGATACTCCGATAAAGCAATAAAACAAATTGTCATCCCACTTTTTGCAATCCACGAGCAATATGTTCAAGTTATGCAAACAGCCACATTGGTATATGAGCATGCAAAACACTCTCATAGAATAGTACAAATAAGTATTAGGAGTGATAATATTGTCACGAACAGAGTACTTCGCAGACAAGAAAAGACTCTGCATCAAATTCAACGGCCTTAGTACTGATTGTAAATCTTCTTCGATTACGTTATTAAGTAATATTTTATTAGATGAGACTGTTGGTTCATTCTGTATATCAACAGCGTTTCTGTTTGATTTGAAATATTTTCCGTAAAACGAAAACATGTTTGCTACACTAGGCAGTTCCTTTTTGATTGAAGTAGAAACAATAAACAATCGACTGGTGAGTAATTTACTAATACTTTAGTCATTATCTGTAGTATGCTGTTTGTTGTCCTTCAAATTCAAAGCCACAATTTCCTTTATGTCAATCGATGGTCGAGTAATTCACAAATATTATAATCCCGTTTTATTCGACATAGACTCTATATTCATCATTATTTAGTCACATACGTTTTATTTCTTCGAGTCACGTACCCTTATCAAAACAAATTGAGCAATCCTCTCTGAACTTTTCTGTCACTGGTGTCATTATCAAACCTCCTTTAATGTATAAATGTTTTACTTTGTCCTCTCTCGTCACTAAACACGTTCATCTCAGTATAATGATCTTCGTTTTATGCAATCTTTTTCATCTTTCTCACAAACAGATTGTTTATAAACTTTACCCGTTAGCTTGAGGATCGATTCAGTGTGTTACATTATTTTCAATTTTACTATCTTCTTTGCCGTGACCGTGACGTACTGGAAGCGTGACGTACTACTTAGTAGATCGGCAGGGCCATTCAGACAAGAGTTTCGGGAATAAAATCGCAGGAACCTCCAAAATTGTAAAAATATATACTCTGTTTTTCATCTCCACAGTTTCAGTGGTATTTATGATGAATACGAAACCAACTCCTTTTTGGAAGTCGGATAAAAATAGCACAAAGTACACAACTACTTCTATTACAGATACGTTAACTGTAAAAAACAATCATTTGAGAAGCAATATAGATTGAACATCGAAGAGGTAGCTTGGCGTCTTTAATGAACAAGCCGCAAGCGCTCATCTTCTAGAATGTACACGTTGGATGTTTTTGGATACCCTTCGTTTTGGACCTGTAAAATTAAAAGAACGTCCATACAACAGAAGTAATAGTTTTAATTGTGAGGGCTTCGTATAACATAGTTGTAAGCTAAGTTGTACGAAGCCCTCACAATTTGATTAAAAGTACATAACATAACTTTTATTGTAATTTATATTGTACACTAATTTATATTAATCATTTTATACATTAATTTACATGGTGTAGGTACAATTAATTGTTGGGTGAATCGCTGCTCTCCTAGCTAGATCACTGAGTAATCTGTATTTAGGAGAGACAGTTTCGACTCCCAATTTGAGTGTCACAAAAAATCATGTTTTTATGCTTTTTGGAGGTTTCAGTATCAAAAAACAAAATATAAAATCTTACAATTAAAATTAAATAAAACAAAGTAGAATGAGGAGTGTAGATGTGCTGAGTCGAGTGAGTGCGTGTATGTGTGTGTATGAGTGTGTGAGAGCGACTGTGGGTTATCTTTATGTAAGTGACAATAGTTTTCAGTCTCGTCGTAGGTTTTATTCAGGAGAAATGCACGGAGGGTGAGTTTGCATTTGCTGTGTGGTAAATTATGGATATATAATGACCCGTTAATTTTATTATACAAGCAAGGGCCAAGATAGTAGACAAACCTCTTAGTGTATTTAAGCTGAGTTTGTGGAACAGTACAAATCATGTCTTTTCGTCGTTTCGCTATAGAAGTAAGAGGGGTTTTTAAGTGTTGGAGAAAAATGGTTTGTAGAATGAAATGTTGTCTTACGTTGAGGACACCACAATTTTTGTAAAGTTCTGTGGTTGGAAACAGAATAGGTCGAAATGTTGCAATTTTCAGTATAGCTCTGTGGGACACTTCCAAAGGTTTAAGGGCAGTTTTTGTGGCGCCGCCCCAGCAGCTTATACAATAAGTGATAATAGATTGACATAAGGCGTAGTATACATTGCGAATAACAGACTGCTTAGCGACGTGTCGAAGAGTTTAAAAAATATAAATTAGTTTTCTGACCCTGCCTGTTACCAAATTAATATGAGTTTTATAATTCAGGTGTCTGTCTATATATACCTAGGTACTTAATATCATCAACTGTGTCAATGAGTGAACATTGACATGTGGGTGAATATATGCTGCTACAGGAGTGAGCCTTTAAAGTGATAGGATTAGCAGGTTGTGAGGTTGGTGAGATAGAGAACGTCATCAATTTTGTCTTGGATGTGTTAAGTGTTAAAACGTGGGATCGAAGCCAGTTAAAGGCAGAATTATAACCATTTTGAGCAGTAACCTGAAGTTCAGACCACGAGTTAGCGAAAAAGGTAAGAGCTGTATCATCAGCAAACGACAGAATTTTTGCATTTGTGATGTTAAGATTGCAGAGGTCATTCAAAAAGATGAGAAACAGCGTAGGACCGAGTATACTGCCCTGTGGCACACCGGAACATATCGGTAGCTCGTCGCTGAAATGGTCACTAATTTTTACAATTTGCAGTCTGTTTGCCAGATAGCTTTCAAAAAGATCAAGCTGCAATCCTCTAACGCCTGCTCTCTCAAGTTTAAGTAAAAGGTTAGACATAGGAACGGTGTCGAAGGCCTAAATTCTTAGTTAAGTCTATGTTTATATAGTTCATTCTTTACCTGGTAGCAGCTCTCTTCATGATAAATGTACTAATCAAACAAACGTCAACTATCTGTCAATTTAATTATCCTTCATAAGTCATAAACTTTCGCTTATCGTAGACTATACTTTACCCTATACTTATCAGTGAGGACCAGAATTTAAAATTAAAACAATAAAAATTAATCTCTTCAGCTTATTTTGTCAAGTTTTGACCATAACAACCAGTAATAGCAAAATTGTAAGCAGCGGATTTTGCAATGGTTCATTACGAACTATGACGATAGTGTAAAGGACCCAGTGGTTGTGATTCTGATGGGCAATATCGCTGAGCGCACTCGCCAACGGCGAAGCTTCCGGCCGATTTGGCTTGGCCAAAAGGAATATCGCAGATGTCTTTCGAAGACATTCTCACTGTTCTTGACAATCACTTCATGCCAAAAACAATTGATGGAAACCAACCGTGAATTGTGCCTAGAGTTTATTACAAGCGTTTTCACTAAAGATTTTAACTTAACTTTATTTTGTCAAGCTAGGGAAAGGACACGTATACTTGTATATCCCACGTTTCTGTGCGCAGCTGAGACGTGCGTATTACGAAAACTGGAAAAGAAAAAACAGGTGCTCAAGAAATGTGGTGCTGGAGAAGAATGCTTGGGATATCATGGACAGAATTCGCACAAACATCTCCATACTCCAAATATCGGCATCAAACAGCGTCTATCAGCACTAGTACAGTCTTGAATACTGAAGTTTTTTGGTCATGTCTTCAGGCGGAATAATGACTCCATAGAGCGTCTAATGTTGCAGGGCAGTGTGGACCGTTCAAATGAAATCCGCGGTTGGAGATAGAATAATAAACTGTATAACATTCCTTCCCCTTCGGAAGGATTGGTATACAGTTTATTATTTATCTCTTTTTAATACGTACTTCTTCTTTTAATTTAATACTTTACTAATACGTAAGGGCTCAATAAAATTACTTATGCTTTATTTAGGCATGATCATTATTATTGTATGAAAATTAACGGAAAATAAATGAAGACATTTTGAACGACCACGAAATAAGTAAAGATAATTTATTATTGACGTTTACTACAGATCAGACAAACATATTTATAAAAACACGAACTGTAATAAAACAATAGTATAAGAAGTAATAAACAATAATACTAATATCCCCACCGTCGTATCTCTACGTTGACGTCGTGGTGGGGCTTGCGCGCTCCTGAACTCTGGGTCTATGTCGGTAGAGTTTACTTTGCCGAAACAGGTCTAGGGTGAGGAGCCAGATTAAGAGAGATACATAAAACCCGCAGGGCAGCAAGTGGCGAGCTATTGGGCAGTAGCGATCCCACGGATCCTATCTCCCGGGAGAAGTCTTGCTCCTCGAGCCGGAGCCGGCCAATAAAGGCAAGCCAGAGGGGCTTGCCTTTATTGGCCGGCTCCACTGACGAGGAATAGAGTAGCCACCTCATTTTTGCCTTTACTGGCCGGCTTGAGTGGAGACTCGCAAGAGCAAACGTACTCGAAGGAAGGAATAGTCCAGTAAGATGCTGGTAGGGATCTTGACCGTACTTTTGGGATTGTTCAGATAGCCGTGGAATACCTCTCCACTCTTTAAGTACCTCAGGAAGTGTTGCCCCCTTGTCGCTACGACACTTTATGCTAGCGACCGTTTTCGGGGGCCCATTATTGAGTGTGCAAGTTACCGCCTGCCATTTTATCCGTGTATCACATAACCTTGATCAGGCAGTGGACATATAACTTCCATAGTTCTAGGTAACTAATCCATTATAGCCACCTGGACCCCTAGCCAAATATGCTTTCTTTCCATATTCTGCAATAATCCTACACCAACTGGGGGTTGTCCTTAGGTGCACTTGTATAGTGCATACAGGGATAATCGTCGGTTGGTGCCTCTACACCTAAAAACGTCTAAAAACGCCTCTGCGAGTTGGCTTCGGCCCCTCATACGTCTTCGGAAGGTCCGGGACCCCACGGTCTCGAAATATGTCAAAGACATTAAAATAAATAATAATAATAACCCCACCCACCGCCGTATTCAGCTAGCAGCTGATCATGCAATATCAATTAAAACGAATCGTAAGTAAAATACCTAAAGCGGGTAGCTGTGCTTTTTTGCATAAATGCAATCAATATTTCAATTTAAGGCAAACTGAATAGATGTCAGATCTATTACAAGCTTTCAATGTTAAGTAAACTGTTTGTTACCAAATCCTACAATTCATTGAATATTGTAGACTAATAAAAGCATCAATATAATCTGCTGACAAAATACTACTAACTACTACTAACTACTACTCAACTCTACAATAAGGGCATCGTCAGGTGCAGAGCGCGCACCACCGATCAGAATGGCCGTGTCGCCGCGAAAGCGTCTACCTGTAAAGATTATAGCATAATGTTATGCTATTTATTGTAATTGTTATTCACCATAAAGTCGTTGATTCTGCCCTCTATAGGAATACTGTTACAATCCACTCCTAGCATCCGAATGATAGGTATCGATTCTTTTGAGATCATATTATGCCATCTCATTGTCCAGTTTCTATTAAACTAATTTCGATGTTGGAGCTAAAACTAAAGTTAAAATTAAAAGAGAAGAGTTATTTAATGTTTTTTTGGGTTTTTGGTCATATTAACATGTAATCATTTGACATAGTAAATTTGTTTATGATAAAGCGCTACCTCATGTAACGAAAATGGCGCGGATTGCAAATATCAATAACTGAATGTAATAATTTAATACGAGAACTAAATAAGTTTTAATAATAGGAAACAAACTATAAAGTATTAAGATTATTTTACACTGCAATTTACTAAACAATACCTGTTGTTTGATTAAATTCCGTCAATCACAAGGAGTGTTATCAAAATAGAAATAGTAAAGCTGAAGAAAGTAATGAAGCTTCTAATTTAACTTTAATTCTGAAAAACCTTTGCAATTGTGAATATTAGCATTTTTTATTATTAAAGAATAAACCCTCGAAAACTATGAAAACGACCCCCATGACAAAAAACTTGAAAACTTTCGCAACCGCCATCTTAGATATATATTTTGACCTCACTATCTGGTGAGGCGTGTAAATAGCCTGCACCTTTTGAAGATTGTAAGGAAAAGTTAAAATAAGAACCTATGTCTTATGTGTAATGGCGGACCTCAAAATAAGTCAATTTCCCTACTGATGAATCCTCGACAAACCACTAAGAGAGAAATATTAGCAGCTAACATGCCCACGTACCTTGACAATCCAGAGATCCCACTCAGACCCAGGGAGATGGGAAGATACCTCGTTCATGCGCACTTGCAGGTATGGGCTGCCGGCCGGCGAGCAAAATCCTCTTGAATCCACCGGTGGAATGGTTAAAAACTCCAAAAATCAACACTGCACTATAAGTTCTCAATGAAGCAAAGATGCAGGTCCATTTATTTTTACGAGTATAGTCAAGATTTCACCAAAAAGGAATTTTAAAGCGAAGCGCTAATGCCAAAAACACCGTCTTCATCAAACGGTCAAGCGAGCTCTCTCTGCACTCGCTAATGCCATCTATCGGCCCTTGCGAGAAGACTCAGGAAAGTCTCGATACATGGGCGCTGCGTCAACAGATAATGGTGCGAGGATTCATCAATTGAGAAGTTAAAATATTTAATTTGAAATACTAACATATTCTAATATATGGAGAAATCCTAAATTATTATTATTTTATTTTTTGATATTGTAAAAAGGCATTGACGCTTCACCATGCTCGGGGGCTTTGGAAGGACGCAAGTGCTTTCAGAAAGAAAGTGAAAAAATTATAAGTATTTACTGACCTACATTATGATCAGAAAAATTAAGCTTTACGACTGAATACGAAAAAACAAACGATTTAAGTTATTTAATATATTTCCTAAACCTTAAGACTATGAAGTTCGTATAAGAGTTAAAAGTTTATTGCGTTGGAATAGGGTATAATTTAGCGACGGCACGTTTAAAGTTACCGAACTTTGTTTTTACCATTGCAACACGAACGACATTATCCGTGCCTTTATAAACCTCAGTTATAACTCCTAATGGCCAACTTAAAGGAGCTGAATTATCCTGTCCCACGAGTACGACAGTTCCAACTTCTACGGGTTTGTCCGGAGTTGCCCATTTTTGCCTGACTTGCAGCGTATGCAGATACTCTAGGTGCCATTTCTTCCAGAAGGATTGGACCATACTATCTAACGGCTGTTTGCGCTGTGATAAATTAATGCGCTGACCAGACAAATCGGCTGCCGGCAAATACTGCAGTGGAGTCGACATCAAAAAGTGAGCGGGAGTAATAACTTCGGGATGGGGATCGGAAGACAAAACGCTCAGAGGGCGCGAGTTCATAATGCACTCTATTTGAATGAGTACAGTTTGTAATTCCTCATAAGTGAGAAGCTGACTTCCGATCACGCGGTAAAGATGCGTTTTTAAGGTTTTAATATTCGCTTCCCACATGGAGCCGAAATGTGGGGAGCGAGGTGGAATCATTTTCCACATTATGCGGCGGGTTGATAACTCATGTAAAAGAGACGAATTGAAACTTGAATTTAATAAGAATCTATAAAGCTCGTCTAGTTGGGCCTTAGCACCAACGAAATTGGTCGCATTGTCCGAATAAAGACAAGATACTGGCCCTCGACGCGAGATAAAGCGTTTAAACGCGGCTAAAAAGGCATCAGAGGTTAAATCAGAGACTAACTCTACATGGACGGCCTTGGTTACCAAGCACACGAATAAACAGATATACGCCTTCTGGGCGTGCTGGCCTCTGCGCCGAGTGAGGGTTATGCGTATGGGACCAGCATAATCCACTCCAGTGTGGACAAACGCCTTTGCTTCCGATACTCGGTATTCAGGCAGGTCTGCCATCACTGGAATGGGATGCGTTGGATTTACCCGAAAACATGTGTTGCATTGTCGCAACTTGGACCTAATGACAGTCCTGGCATCTAGTATCCAAAATCGCTGTCTTAGAATAGACATGAGTAGTCCCGGTCCAGTGTGACAATTCATCACATGGTAATGACGGATTATTAGATCCACAACATGATCATGTTTGGGAAGTAAAAAGGGATGCTTAGCGTCAAATGGAAGGTGCGACTTCGAAAGCCTTCCTCCAATGCGTAATGTTCCCTCTTCATCCAAAAAGACAGCTAGACTTTGGAGCCTCTTTGAAAGCAATTTCCCAGATTTGATGAGCTTAATGTCATTTGCAAAATGCACAGATTGCACAGCACATACTATCGCTCGTTCCGCAGCTGATAAGCCCTGAATAGAACGAGGTTCACAATGAACCTTTGGTCTAGCGAATTTCAATATATAAGAAACAATGCGCAACAATTTATCCCATGATGAGGTACGTTGAGCAAGTTGATATAGAAGGGGTTGTTCTACTTGCGTGGTCACTGTTAAGACATTTGCCTTGTGCTCGGGAAGTTCCCCACAATTAATAGGAGAAAACGGTTTGACAGGCCAATCCTCAGGAGCACAACGAAGCCAAGAGGGGCCGTCCCACCAAAGTTCATGTGACATTAACTGGGAAGGAAGGATGCCACGAGATAGACAGTCGCTTGGATTCTCAACACCTGCCACATGGTAAAAATGTTGAGAACCCAAGTTCTTCTGACATTGAGCGACTCTATTGCTGACAAAAACTGACCAGCGGTGCGGAGAAGAATGTATCCAAGATAAGGCTATCATGGAATCCGAAAAGGCGTAAATTCCAGCAATAGGAACACGTAAAGCGTAAGTATCGCGAACAGTTTTTACCAATTTTGACATGAGCATAGCGGCACATAGCTCCAGACGTGCAAGAGTTGTGACTTTGGTAGGTGAAACCTTTGATTTCGCACAAAGTAAGCGGACTATGACACCAGAGGGACCAGTAGAGTGTACATAAATCACACACCCGTACCCACTCAGACTAGCATCAGCAAACGCGGCTATACGAACGGAACAATCATCAGTAACACCCACATGGCGTGGTATGCGTAATGTATCTAGCAATGGAAACTCTTGCATGAGAATGGAGAAACGTTTAAAAATGTCGTCAGGAGCGGGATCATCCCAACCAATATTGCTCAGCCATAACTCTTTGATGAGCAACTTGGCATAAAAGATCACGGGGGCGACCAAACCGAGAACATCAAATAAGCGTGCGACTATCGAGAGTATATTTCTCTTAGTACATTTCTCAGCCACTTGAGCGGAAGTGAAGAAGAAATTATCCTGAGAAGGTTCCCACGAAAGGCCTAGAACCTTAGAAACATCACTCCCAGCGTGAAAATCGAGAGACTTACGATGCGAGTCAGGAAGACTGTTTAAAAGAACGGGTGAATTGCTACACCATTTAATAAGGTCAAAATCGCCCGATTTAAACATCTTTATAAGATCATGCGATAGCTGCATGGCGGTATCTTCATTATTCACAGAATATACCAGATCGTCCATATAGAGACTGGTCTCTGCTACTTTAGCAGCTTCGGGATAATGCGGACTGTCAGAGGCCAGCTGTCGCACAGTGCGCATAGCTATGTATGGACTCGACTTAAGTCCGAAAGGTAAGCGATTAAAAGCAAAGGTTAACACAGGTTCGTTCTCATTGAATCGAAACAAAATGCGTAGGTATTTACGCTGGTCAACGGGTACACCAATGCGTAAATACATTTGTTTAATATCCGCATTTATAGCGATGGGAAATAATCTAAAATTTATTAAAAGAATAAACAAATCTGTTTGTAAATTTGGACCAATATGGAGTACATCATTTAAAGATAATCCTGTATGAGTCCTAGCGCTAGCATCCAATACAATGCGCGGCATCGGTTTGTCTGGCCGAACGACAGTGTGATGAGGGATATAGTACCCGTCATCGGAAATGGCAGATTCGTCGATTTGACTTAAGTACCCACTGTCAATATACTCTTTGAGCACGGCATTATAATTTTCCCGCAACATCGGCAATTGGCGCAGTTTCCTTTCAAGCGCAATAAGTCGACGGTACGCGGCGGTGCGGGAGTTACCCAACTCGGCGGGATCCTTACTAAAAGGTAACGCGACGCTATAACGTCCCACATCGTCCCGTGACACGGTCGAGGCAAAAATATTCTCACATTCGGTTTCCTCAGGAGATAAAAAACGTTTATTCTCAACTTCTTCCAATTCCCAGAACCTTTGTAATAAATCATTGAGAGCCAATGCCGTGAAAGGAGACGAGTTAAGTAAATTTGAATTATCACTATTATGCGGAAAATCACCCATAAAGACATACCCGAATGTGGTCAATAATGCAGGTGGGGCGCGTGAACCAAAATCGACCCTATTCCCCAAGTAAATGTACGGAAACAGTTGAGCGCCCAACACTAGGTCAATATCCCCTGGAATATTCCAGCTTAAATCAGCGAGCGGAAGCGCGTGGAAGTCTACATGGCTATCCAAATTAACATGGTGCGATGGTAGCTGGTCCGTAATGCACTCAACTACTAACGCGTGAATAGTATATTTTTGATCCGGATCTACACGAGACTCGATATCTAAATGTACGTATCCTATTATCGGTCGCGATACAGAACCAACTCCTTTAACAAAGGAATTACTCAAAGGAATTATCAGTAACTTAAGTTTTCTACAACAAGCTGTAGTTATTAAATTATTCTGCGAGCCATTATCAATTAAGCACCTCACTATTGTTTTGTGACCCGCACTGTCACTTTTAGCTCGCGCGTAAACCTGAGCTGTCGATAACAGCACTATCGTCTTAGACCACGCTGCATCAGCTGCTAATAACACGGCCGAGTTGTGAGCCGAAGACGCTGGCGTCACATCACACAAATCAGACGCAATCACCCGTGCGGCAATATCGACCTGATTACTATGCACATAAGAGCGCGGCACCGCGACGGAAACCGGGGCAGACAAAGACGTACCGGGGGTCGAGAGGGGCGAGGGAGGCGCGACAGACAGCGGCGCAGGAGGCGACGCGACGACTACATTGCAATTCGTCGCTAGAACGTCAGCTGTTTGCGGTTTATTTTCTTTATCAAAATGTAATAGTGTATGATGGCGTTTTTTACATAAGTCACAGACTGATGTTGATTTGCAGTTACTCAATCCGTGCAATGTGCTCAGACAATTCGCACACCCGCGTTTGGATTTAATAAACTCGAACCTTGTTCTAGGAGTCAACGCGGATTTAAACTTAGCGCAGTTGTACAAATGAACATGAGCGTTATCATTACAGTACGCGCAGCACGGAACCACAATCGCAGGTGAACAAGCGGACGAGTCAGCTGACTCGCTCACAACAAACGCTTTCGTCTGTGTGCGTGACTCGCGAGGCGCGGAAGCGGGGATTCTACTAAAGTTTCTCGCGTTCGAATGAGACAAATTCGAGCGTGCCAATATCTTTGCCTGATCTTGAACGAAGCTTATCAATAATTTCGTTGTGGGAATTTCAATATCTCGAATGGAAAGTTCAAACGATTGAATAGTCTGTGAATCTATTTTTCTCATTGCGCAGTGCAAAAGAATAAAATCAGCAAGATCCGTAATCCCAAGTTGTTTCAAGGCAGAAATAGATGCACTAAATGTTTCTATGAAAGAATCGAGACTGTTAGCGTTAAATGAACAACTTTTTAAATCCAATATATTATTTAAATAATGCGTACCTAGTGAGCGCTTCTCTTGATATTTTTTAACTAAACTGCCCCATAAGAACTTGTACGTATCACCCGTAGGCACAATTCCAGCGGTAACCTTCAATGCGTTGTGCGTCAGTCTACCTACCAAGTACTGCACACGCTGCGAGTCAGTCAGCTGTTCATTCTCATGAATATTTGACTTGAACGACTCGTAGAAAACAGGCCAATTCTCAGTTTTTCCGTCGAAAGACGGCAGCGCGATAGGAGGCAACTTTATTTTCAGCGGTTCAAAAAGAGTCTTATAGTTACTACTGGGTGTTGATGGTGATTGATTACTGTTTATTTTATTCCTAGCACGTTTAATATGAATGTACAAATCTTCAAAGGACTCTAAACAAGCATAATCGACACTTGCACCAGGATTTATACTAATGTTTATTTGATTAATTTGATCAACAAAAGATTCAAATTTATCTCGAATGTCATCAATTGTCTCTGACTCAGTCATAAAACTTTCATTTTTCCTCGAATCGAACGACGATATATTTTTTGTTAAATCGTACAATCGATTAATGCGTTTAAATAACAATCCTTTCTTTTCATGAAGAACAGTTAGTAAATCTTCCGGCTTCAGTTGTTTATCCGTCATTTTGTTAAATAACAAACGAAGACAATAACACAGAAAAATACCTACCAGGCGGTTTGCAATATTATCGCACCTACCAACTATGAGTGGGTTTTTTATTATTATTCCGCACAAAGCCGAGATGCGTTGGTGACTGACTACCTACTTATTTTCATAATATCAAAACGAATTTTTAAATACGGATACCTACATAGAATAAACTTTACCAATAAATACGTAATGTCTTTCTATGTTAACTAACAAATAATTGAACAGATTTTCCAATAACCACGTAAAATCTATTGTCAAATATGCTGCGTTTTAAAGGGGAATGATTTACCAAAAGTTTATGTAGACTAAATACCTATTGTGTGTTATTGAACCTATATGATTTTCACCAAACAATTACGCAAAAATCTAGGTAACGGGTTATTAATCCGGTATCTGAAGGACCAAAATAATATGGTGAGGCGTGTAAATAGCGTGCACCTTTTGAAGATTGTAAGGAAAAGTTAAAATAAGAACCTATGTCTTATGTGTAATGGCGGACCTCAAAATAAGTCAATTTCCCTACTGATGAATCCTCGACAAACCACTAAGAGAGAAATATTAGCAGCTAACATGCCCACGTACCTTGACAATCCAGAGATCCCACTCAGACCCAGGGAGATGGGAAGATACCTCGTTCATGCGCACTTGCAGGTATGGGCTGCCGGCCGGCGAGCAAAATCCTCTTGAATCCACCGGTGGAATGGTTAAAAACTCCAAAAATCAACACTGCACTATAAGTTCTCAATGAAGCAAAGATGCAGGTCCATTTATTTTTACGAGTATAGTCAAGATTTCACCAAAAAGGAATTTTAAAGCGAAGCGCTAATGCCAAAAACACCGTCTTCATCAAACGGTCAAGCGAGCTCTCTCTGCACTCGCTAATGCCATCTATCGGCCCTTGCGAGAAGACTCAGGAAAGTCTCGATACATGGGCGCTGCGTCAACAGATAATGGTGCGAGGATTCATCAATTGAGAAGTTAAAATATTTAATTTGAAATACTAACATATTCTAATATATGGAGAAATCCTAAATTATTATTATTTTATTTTTTGATATTGTAAAAAGGCATTGACGCTTCACCACTATCTTTTCGCACTTTTGAAAATTATGAAAACGTCACCTATGACAAAAATATGTAAAAAATTTCAGAGTCGCCATCTTGTATGTAGATTTTCACCTCACCGTCGGCTTTCTCGAAAACTGAGAAAACAACACCTAGGACAAAAAAAAAAATTTCCCAGCTGCCATCTGCAGCTGCCATTTTGGGTGGGAAATCATCAAATAACTTCTCCCGCTCTGGCCGGAGCGGGAGGGCGTGTCAGACTCTTACTGACTAAAACCCACCCGTGTTCCTTCGGTTGCCCTGTTGCCGGGGGCCATGATCTCCCTTTCGGTTTTCTTCGCAACCCCGGCAGGCATCGGCCCTAGCGGACCCCGTCGATTCTGCTGACATCTCTTTGAGGCGCGCGTGGAACACTACGCGCCGTCGACCCGGGCCTGGTCCTTATCGGACGGTGAGCTACCCATTGCTTACCGTCCGCAAGCCCGCACCTACGGTGGCCGGAAATCGCCTCGCGATTCCCGACGCCCAAGGCGTCTCCTCATGCGGCGGTTAGGGGCGTGAGGGCCCAGCTGCTATCTTGGAGTTTTATTTTTACTACATTAACACTTTCTCTCTCTCTCCGGCATGCAGTACACTCGGGCAGATGTGTACAATTTTATCCCACGATACTGTAATCAAATAACTGTTTTTTTTTTCTGCCGACGATCTCTCCCTCTCTCTGTTTTTCTTTTTCTATGAATTAGGAGACAGTTGCAAATATTAACACTTTTTCAATTGAGCGTGTCTTTTTTGTAAAGTTTGCAAGCCGCGTTAAAGAACTACATTCCAAAAAATTGTTCCAAATAGTTGGGATATTATCAAATAACTTCTCCCGCTCTGGGCGGAGTGGAAGGGCGTGTCAGACTCTTACTGACTAAAACCCACCCGTGTTCCTTCATACAATGTTAAAGTCTTTAGATTAGCAACACTCCCTAAATAAATGTGTTACAGTCATAGACACTAGCTTAATAATAATGGAAATTACCTTTATTATTAAGCTAGTGTCTATGACTGTTTTTGTTATGTGCACTCTCTGTATAAAAACTACAAGTGTAGACGCCCTTTTTGTATTACTACAATTTTTGCTAATAAACCCTGCTAAAACAGACTAACTGTGCTTCTCAATTCCTGCTAAGTAATGCGTACTAAGTGCTCTGGGCCCGTAACCGTAACGTTACGGGCCCAGAGCACTTAGTCTGTTTCGTCGTGGCAGTGGTTTATTTTGGGAGTGAGCGAATTGAGTTGGATATGTCCCGGTACGAAGTCTTGAGGCCGGTACGTGCGTCGTGCATCGAGGCGTCATGGAACAATCCACACATAATTCGTTGAAATTGTCTGGAGGGGACAACTGGTTGGTTTGGAGATTCCAGATGTAGGTTATAATTAGGGGCCGAGGGTTGTTCCACTGGCGGAGAAACAAAGTGAGGAAAAAATAGGGTTAGCGACGCAAAAGTTCAGGAACTGATAGTGACGTGAATGGATTCAGGACACATTCACTATCATGCACTACATCTGCCGGTATGTGGACCAAACTGAAGTCGGTGTACGAAAGGGAATCTGCTGTCAGCATACACCTACTGCAGCAGAAGTTCTTTTCTTTGGAATTTGGCGATGATTCTGTGACTACAGTGATGTCAAGATTGGAGGAAATCAGCAACAAATTGAAACAAGTAGGTGAGCCGCTTTCTGCGAAAATTATTGTAACAAAAGTGTTGATACCGTTGCCGGAGAGGCACTTCCGCTCAGTCTGGTAGTCCGTGCCTTTCGAAAAGCAGACATTGATTGAGGTAACTTCGCAATTGCTCATCGAAGAAGAGGGAAGTAACCAGTCCATTCAACTACAGGAGATAGCTTTGGCTAGTGTAAGCAAACAGGGTAAATGCTACGCTTATGGGAAGGAAGGCCACTTTGCAAAAGATTGCAAGGAGAAAAATAAAAAGTAGACAAGAAGTTGCAATTATTGCAAAAAGAGGCGTCACTTAAGAGCAAATTGCAGATCTTTAAAGGACAAGGAAAAGAAGAAGGTTCCAGCTCCAGAGGAGAATCCTTTCATGTGCAGGAGCAGTTCGTGTTAAGATGTTGGCATAGGAAACTGGTACATGGACACGGGTGCCAGTGAGCACATGTGTTGCAGTAAGGAGTTATTCAGCAAGCTGAAGCGCCTGCTGTGGGAGACGGCAAGCTTCTGAGTGTTATTGGGCATGGTAGTGTGGAACTGTACGCATGGAACGGGTTAGAGTTCATAAAACAGTGTTAAGTGAATTACTTTATGTTCAGTGTTGAAATTCAATCCTTTTTCGGTAGGAACTATTTTGGATAAAGGTTTTCATTTAGTTTCTGATAAGAATTATTGTAAGTTTGTAAACAGTAAAGGTTATGTATGTGCATTGTCAAACGAGTAAAAAAAATGTATCATATGCTGTTTTCGTGTACTGGAACACAATCTAAGATGTCTATGGCGGCATTGAGTTTGTCGTGATGTCTCCATCTTGCAACCCAAGAGAACTCACAAAGTGCCTGAGAGCAATTACCCATCTTCCCTTATAGGATTCTGCATGTTTAAACAAAATCGGAGACCAAAAAAACCTTAACGAGCCAAATTTAAGATAATTGCAACAATTCGACCCTTAGTTTAGATCCGAAATTACCTGTTTCCAAAAACTCTACACGAAGAGGCCTATGTTTACATGTAGCATCCAAACTAAGTGAAGGTGACATCAGGGGAGCAGCTAGGCTACTGTTCAGTAGCGATGTGGTGGCGAACTACGTTCATCAATACTGCTGAGCGTGCCCGCCTACTGGCTGCAACTATTTGGTGGACAGCGTACGTAACGGTCGATAAAAATTGCAATTGGAAAACACACTGAGAATTTTTTTTGCAAAAATATATCGTTTTATGCCTTTAGAAGAATTAGACAAACACTAAACTGTGATACTGCAATGTTGGCTTACCATGGTGAGCAGTTTGTGGAGCTCACTTTTTAGACAGCTGTAAGCCACTATTTGAAAAACTCAAAATTCCACCTCAGTCATGTTTATATATTTGTGAAATATGTATTTTAGTTAAAATAAACTACAATTTATTTGAAACTAGCAAATAGCCAAATAGCCAAAAATGGCATAAAGATAGACTTCAGCTGCCTCCAATAAAACTAAAATTATTTAAGATACTACCTACAAACTATTACTACCTATACCCAATAAATATTGAACTATTTATAATCGTCAAAAGTCAAATCTAGTCTGTCAGCTGTCTATAAACGAATAATGCATTACCATAATGAAAAATACTTGAGAGTCCGCCAAAACATTGCAATAAATTAAGGGGATGTCGAAAGCAATTTTCATTTACGATAAAACTTCTGAATTTTTTACCATTATTTTGTAGGAGTCAATTGTAGTGTGGAGCTCCTGTTGTAGTTTCAAGACGAATAAAATATTGTAGTAGCTTGTGTATGATATTTAAGACGGTTATTATCAAATCCCTGATAAAGAATATGAAGAAGTCAGGGGAAGCGCTCAAAGAATCGAAGAAACTGTAAACAATTTTTTTTTAAAATATAAATCCTAAATATATACAAAAAGGCAGATCGATATACTAGCATGCAAAATACTCTTGCAAAATTATAAAAGTTAACGTTAGCAGTACAGGGTCAGGGAAATAAGGTTTCGAAATGAGATAAAACAGTCAACACTGCCTCAATGGTTTAGTGCGCAAGCGCTAGCAACGCAACGCTGCTGCTGCCCTGGGTTCAATTCTCAGGTCGGGCAAGGTGATATTTTGTTTTTCCATTAGGAATTTCTCAGTACCACCGCAGTGTCTGGATTCGTACCTGGTTGATGGCAATAGGTTCGCCCCCTATTTAACTGGCGACATGTGGGTGTAAGTACCTACTATGGGTACACCTCTGCCTAATTCTTCGGTAATTGCCTAGGTAAAAAAAATAAATTCTATTTAGTCCGTCTTTGAGATAATAAAAAAATATTAGACACGTATTTTTTGCTTAATAAAAAATAACTTAGAAAACACGCATTAAAGTTGGGGAGTGGGGGCTCGCAACGTCACAAATCAGTATAAAATCTAGCAAGCAGTGACGTCATGCCACATTTTAACTCAATGTATCGCCGTAATCTTTTGATTACGTTAAAATATAAAAAATACGTGTCCTATATTTTTTATTAATCTACCTTCCGGACTAAAAAAAATTTTTTATGAAACAAGCCTATTATAATGTTTTCATGAATATAATACTTCGCGCAGAAGAAAAGCCTTTGCATCAGTTTCAACAGTTTTAGTACTGATTGTAAATCTTCATTATCACATTGTTCTGTAATATTTCGTTAGATGAGACTGTTGGCACATTTTCGATTCTAATAACGTTTCTGTTTATAACAGCATTTAAAATACGAAAAAAAATCTGTTACAAAACGCCTGTTAGAAGTTAATTGCTGTAGAGAACGAAAATCTATCAATACGTATGTTATTCACTAATTGTACCGGACGGACGTGATTGCTGGACGCGAAGATCAAGAAGATTGTAAAGCTATCCCAGTCCAAGCAGCGCTGACGTCCTGCACCTATAGTTCCGGGTATTTTCAATACTCACTGAGCGGCTACCATTCCTCTTGAAGAAAAACGGGTTTTTGACGGGAAAATAAGAAGTCCATTTCACTCATAAGTCTTTATAAGTATTCAGGAAGTGATTTCAGGACTCCTCACGACTACTGCTTTACTTGTTAGGTGGAACTAGTCTGTCGATGTCGATGACTACGATTTCTACTTTTTTTTTCTATGGCATCTTGCAGGTCAACCTTAGAGGTTGTTGGCTGCTTAACCGTACTTTTCTGTGGCTGCCTCAATAAATTAAGGCCTCCAGCCAGGGCATAAGACTTGTCATGGAGAGTGCGATTGTCGCAACCCAGCGCTGGGCTCGCCATAATTGCGGCGATAAGACCCCTCTTTGAGGAGTGGCTAGAGAGGCGCCACGGCGTCCTCACCTTCCGCCTGACGCAGGTCCTCACCGGACGGACACGGCTGTTTCGGGAGGTTCCTACACAGGATAAGGCGGGAGGAAACGCCCGGGTGTCATCATTGTGTGGATCGCCCGGAGGACACGGTATAGCATACGGTGGAGGTCTGCCCAACTTGGGCGGAGCATCACCGTGTCCTCGTGGAGGCGATCGGCGGCGGTGATCTCTCGCGTCCGGCCCTGGTTCAGGCCATGGTACGGAGCGAGAGGAAATGGGAGGCCGTCACCTCCTTCTGCGAAGCGGTAATGCTCGTGAAGGAGGAGGCAGAACGCGTGAGGGAGAGGCAAATTTCGCGCCCTCACGCCCCTAACCCCCGCACGAGGAGACGCCCAGGGCGTCGGGAGTCGCAAGCCGATTTCCGGCCACCGTAGGCGCGGGCTTGCGGACGGTGAGCAATGGGTAGCTCACCGTCCGATAAGGACCAGGCCCGGGTCGACGGCGCGTTGTGTTACACGCGCGCCTCAAAGAGATGTCAGCAGAATTGACGGGGTCCGTTAGGGCCGATGCCTGCCAGGGTTGCGAAGAAAACCGAAAGGGAGATCGTGGCCCCCGGCAACAGGGCAACCGAAGGAACACGGGTGGGTTTTAGTCAGTAAGAGTCTGACACGCCCTCCCGCTCCGCCCAGAGCGGGAGAAGTTATTTGATGATTTCCCACCAAAAAAAAGGGCATAAGATTTAGAAACTAAACTACACGCTAAGGGCACCCCCTGTGGGGTACGGACCTCGGCTTAGGGCGTCGCTGGTGGAGGACAGCAAGAGATAGGCTGGATCAGATTAACATTATTATTAGGGGAGTCGTCTAGGATACTGAGAGTATGCCTTGGTCGGCAATCAGGGGGTTGGGGTGTTTTATAGCAGAGTCGGAGAAACGCTTAGAGAGGCGTTTTATGAACTGCGGGATGGTGGGCATTTTGTCGTTTTACACATTTAGGTGAAGAAATTATATTTCCTAAATACATAAGCTAAGTTAAAATGATTGATTTTAAACTAGCTAAAATTGTTGGTGACGCATCGTCGTGAACACTAATGGCTCATGCAGACCAGTGCGATATCGCGGGCGCTACAGGCAGCGCGACCCTTGTAGCTCCCGCGATATCGCGCTGGTCTGCACGAGCCTTAATACTTAACGTAAGGGCTCATTAAAATCTACGTCTTATGGTCTATTAAGGCGAGATCATTAATTGGATGCATCAAATATAAGTTCATCACAAAATATTATTATTCATAGATGATCACAGTGGAAAATTAACGGAAAATAAATTAAGACATTTTGAACGACGACGAAATAATAAAGAGAATTATTGACGTTTATTACAGATCAGACAAACATATTTACAAATAGACGAACTGTAATAAAACAATGGTATAAGAAGTAATAAAGCTTATCAACTGTAGAGGTAGCTCGGCGTCTACGATGAACAAGCCACACGCGCTCATCTTCTTGAATGATGCCTTCTGTACACGTTGGATGTTCTTGTAGACCTTTCTTTCTGGATCTAAAAAGTTACATGATAGTGTTTTATAACAATACAAGCGGGGTTAATCCAATTTCTGTAAAGACTAGTTTGTTTAAGGTCTTGCAAAGCACGGAACTATCAATCAGTTTTGTTTAGAAAAATACCTATAACAAAGCCTAAACAATTTCATCATCAATTTTCACAGAAGATGCATTGCGCTGTTTCATTTATACAGGTTGATATTAAGATAACGCCAGCAAGGTATCAATTATAATCTTTGGTGCTCATCTATAGCTTGAAAAGAACACCTACCAGAACAATTTGTTGACTTCATAAGCATTACACAGGTACTCTGAATATCTCTCATGGCTGCATAGAATCGCTCACATTCCACGCATACGCATATTAGTACTATGATGAACTTCATGTTCCACGATTGAGTAAGAAATAATCGAATAGCGTGCTGCAATAGTAACGGACATTATATTTTTTTTAGCTATAAGCTACTACACGCATTATATTTTTTTTAGATATAGACAACGCTTTGTTTCAAAGCAATATTTAAGTTCAAAACTCTTTTATTCAAATCGGGCTGAGAATTAGCACTCTTTAAGCAAGCACGTATTAATTTGATTAGTAAACTAATACTACAAGAATATTGCATTGAGCGGTAATGAGAATGTTAAGATGCAGAGATGAATGTGAGGAGTGACGAGAAATGACAAAGAAGAAATAACATAAAAAAACATAAACCTATGCTGATCCCAAGAAAGCATACTGCAGATAAGTTATCTGAATACTTACTTTAATTGAAGTTTCACCTCGTAAAGACAATACCATTACTTGGTTATGCAAACTTAGGTAAAAGGATAATATCGTATAGTATACGATCTGGAAATGAAGAATTATATTAAAAATGTACATAACTATATTAAAAGAAATATATATTAAACATGCTCATAATAATTATAATGTACGATATCTCTAAAGATATCTTATTTCTCTCGATATCTTTAAATGGTAGATTGTGATTGAAACTAAAAATAAATTCTGGGTGAATGGATTTAGAGACGTTCGCACGTGTTTTCTGGTAAAGTTCCTAAAGATTTGCTCGATTTTCACGATCGGTATTGCCGCTTTATAAGCTGTGCTTTGACGATCAATTGATTATGATACCTTTTTTTTTTCACTTACAAACAATGCATCTTATGTTATCTCTCCACTGATCTTAGTTGACTGGCAGAGCATGCCTAAGGCATTAAGACCGCCTTTGTACCTTTATTGTACACAAACATTAATTTAATAACTAAGATCTATCAGTTTCTTAAAGATTTACTCGATTTTATCTATCGTTATTCGCCGGGTAACGATCTATAAATTAATATCAATGTTAAAATCGAGGTGACACATTAAGTTACTCTATTTTGTTTGTTTGATCATACGTGTCGATCGTCAAAAAACTAGCAAATCTGAGGCACCCTAACGTTTCTTTATCAGCCATTGCTGATGAAGGTTCAATTCTCGGCCCTTTCTTATTTCTAGTTTATATAAATGACCTTCTTTACATGATGGCTAACTTATTGGATATAATTCTATTTGCTGACGACACTTTAAAATAGATAGAAAAGATACAGATACAGAAAAGATACAGACTGGCTGTTCGAAACGTTTTGTTTCGAAATGGTTCACAGCTAATAATCTTTTACTTAATGCGAATAAAACTAAATGTATTAAGTTCGAATTACCAAATGTACCTCAAGTCCTCTAATTCTCTTAATCTAAAACCTCAACCTCTAAATCTAATACTTGATGGCAAAAAACTAGATGAAACGGAAACTATATTTTAAGGAATTACTTTAGATTTAAAATTGCAATCGGGCGCCCACATTAGAACTTTTTCAGATAGATTAAGTTCAGCTGCATATGCCGTAAGAAAAATAAAGGTAGTTGACTGTTATAGCCACAGCTAGGTTGGTATACTTTGCTTATTTCTGCAGTGTTATGTCAGTAAGGCGTTCTGCTGTAGGGATCGGCAGCTGACGCATATTCTCTCATCTCTTCATTTTACAAAAGAGGGCAATCCGCGCGATCTATAAAATGGGTCCTTGCGAGTCCCTCAGAAACAATTTCAAAGAAGTCGATATACTGACTCTGCCTTCTCTTTATATATTAGAAAGTATTTAGTGTTTGCAAATACTTAGGACTTTTCAAAATAAGAAGCAATTTCCATAATATAAATACACGTAGTAGACATGAAATTGTGATACCCTAATTTAAATGAATTAAAACCAGCAAGTCATTTCTTATGAATAGTACCCGCTTTTATAACAAGTTGTCAAAGTTGGTTACAGAACATAAAGTTCAAAACCCACATCAAACGTGCCCTTATCAAGAAAGCATATTATAAAATTAAGGACTACGTTGAAGACAAGGAAGTTTGGCAATAATTGCTTCTACACATGTGGCTTCCCTGGTACCTCATTAATGATATAATTATGTCAGTCTATTAACTGCTCCCAAATTACCAAGTTTTTTTTTACATTCTTCCGTGACATAATCTTCCTATTATTTCACATTATATACCTACACTACAATTGAATTTCAACTCTTTATTAGTGGTTTTTGTGGATATGATAATAATTCAGATATGTTACAGTTGTAATAGCAATCATTTCATTTCGTTTAAAATTGGTTTTTATTTTTAATAATTTAATTTTATCTTTAATATAGATTATTTTCTATTTTGTGAATGTGAGAACGCTATAGGCTTAGTGGACTGGTTAAGTACCTCGTACTTGTTGAAAGGCCTTGACTGTCCTCCCATACCTATTAACACTATTATTTGAAAATATTGTAAAAGCCAATTATTTTAAAAAGAGTAACCGTGGAGTTTCTTGCCAGCTCTTCTCCATAGGAAACGACCTATTGAAACCGTGCACCTAGCTTCCAACATTTCTTAAGTGCCCGTGTAGGTTTATGTGAAAAAAAAAATTTGAATTTGATCATTTATTATCACTTTTATTTGTTTTTACAGGTGGGAACCCAATACAACAATGTAGTCACAATTTACACACTCAGAAACGTCACCCAAAAACCAATTAAACACCACCACCAATTTAAGAAAAATGAAATATTTTTAAACTGTCCTATTTTGATTGACAGGTCCTAATTTATATCTGTTGATTAACGTGGATAATCAATAAACAGGTCCAAAGTAACGACTCTGAGTACACAAGGCACAAGTCATACAGAGATCAATATGTTAAGTGTCACCCTCAGAAATTCCGCCAATGAGCATGTAAAGATGTTTACTTGCAGAGAAACGTTGTTGAGTATATTTATTGCCCGCCCCACTGGTGCAAACTTTAACAGGTTTGTACGGGCCACCGGGACTTTAAACAGCCTCTCTCTCGACACCTTGCCGCAGCCTACTGTTTGGAACAGGCAGTCCCAAAGATTCTAGTATTTGAAATTATTCAGCATACAAAGAAAAACAAAAAAAAAAAAAATAACCACTACGAAATTGCAAAACTCCTCGTTGACCGTTCCAACGTCATTTCGTTTGTAGGAATGTCCTTAAATTATGTTTTCTATTGTCTACTTGTGCTGTTCTCAATTTATCTGTCTAATTTTTGTTTTGTTTAACTACTTACCATGTGTCGAAACGTCGTCTCTATAATCACGTAAGTCTCCTGTATAATCAAGTAGACATCAAACATTAAATTCCAATATTCTTCTCTTTTGGAATCATCGTTAGTTCTTGAGTATTGAACATTTTCAATCCACACACGAAGTAGTTTCTCTATTAATTTTAATAGTGATATAGCATAAATAACATTCATATCGTAAGCAATGCATCCGTAAATCGTTATATAATCGAAAACATCTAATTCGAATAAGAAACAAAAACAAAGGATAAAACCAACACAAAAAATATTGAGGATGATAACCCAAGTCCAGTTGCAAATGATAAAACCTCTGAATTCTTTGCCATTTATCTGCAGAACTCTGAGCACGTGCTGGATTTTCAAGACTAACAAGATATTATAATAGCTGTTCTTAATGTTTGAGACGCTGTTCATCAAATCCCCGATCAAAAATACGAAAAAGTCAAAAGAACGGTTCAAAGAATATAAGAAACTGTTTTGCCTTTTATTTTTGTTAATATTAATTATCAAATTGTACAAATAGGCAAATCGAAACATAAAGGTGCAAAATATTCGAATTAAATTATAAAAATAATTATGAGTAGTGATAATGTTGTCTCGAATAGAATACTTCGCGCAGAAAAAAAGCCTTTGCATCAGATTCAATGGCCTTAGAATCGATTGTAAATCTTCTTCAATCATATTGTTGTATAATATATCGTTAGATGAGAATGTTGATACATTCTCGATTATAGCAGCGTTTCTGTTTGAAAAGTTCTTGAAATATGAAAACATGCCTAATACTAGGCAGTTGACTATTTAGGCTGTTAGAATTGTTATGACCTGGAAAACTAAAGTCAATCGATAATTTACTAATATAGACTTCAGTCAATGGTGATTAATATTCTTTTGTCAGATACAGATCTGTAATATTGTTAAGTTCGTAACGATCATATAAACTAATATTATAAAGAGAAGTTATTTGATTTTTTGTATGTTTGTTTGTTACGCTTTCACACTAAAATGACTGAACGGATTTGGTTGGTGGACAAATGATTAGAAGATAAGATACTTTTTATCCCGATATTTCCACGGGATCAAGACTTATGCGGGTGAAACGGCGGGGCGCAGCTAGTTTGTAATATATATGTCAAATATTCGTTGCCAACTGTGTCGGTGGACAAGTATTTGTAAAATTAAAGATGGACCCACCGAGCACGGAATCGCCGGCAGCGTTTAGAGACGATAATACTCATTAAGGGCCGGTTGTTTTAAACGGTTGGTTAACGTAACATATGTACGTTCGTTCGTTAAATACAAAGCGTTGTTTCACTACATAAAAACCGATCGTCAAAGTTATTCGGGCTGCCAGTAAAACGTAATGCTTTTTCTCAATAAAAATGGTTGGGAGATTTTTATATTATGGCAACATTTTATCGTTCATAAGAGTACAATCAATTTTTCTGAAATCTAGATATTTTATAAAAGTCAGTTGCAACAGGTAATCTTTCCTCAACGTTATCTTGCATGCTTAAACATGGTGTTCCTTTTGAGGTACCATAACTCCAGGGTACTAATGAGACCATGTCAAAGAATCACTAAAAAAAAATTTTTTTTTTTTTGACAACGTCGTATTATCAATAACAATAGAGCTTTGATACGATACTTCCTTTGAAACACGATATATTGCAATAAATGCCTGCTCGTCCCATAGGTTTAGGTTATTAACACGAGTTTTAAAGACTTTTTTCTTTCTTTCTATACATACTACTTGTTTCATCATGAGATGAACTATCATCGAAAAAAATTGAATAAAACAAACCGTTTTTTATGACTTTTTTGAAATAGCTAAGCGGAACAGGTTACTTAATATACCCACGTGTATTGAAAATTCTTGCTATATAAAATTCACGTTTTTAGTACCAAAATAATCCCAATTCCAATAATAAAAAAAATCTATACATAAGTTATGACTTGTAGACACCCGTTAAACCGGGCGGGTCGATAGTTTTTTTATAATAGTCTCGTAAAGGTCGGTCATAGTGAACATTCAATGTCTGTGATATGATTTCACAGCCTGGGATGTGTGGTGTATCTCATCAGCGTATCCCTATCCGCAAAAGGTGTACCTGTTGTGGCCCACCTAGTTTCGTAGTCAGTTCATGCTAGGATCTTTTCTGCAGGCTTAATAACTACCCAGCATAGAATATTAAATCTTACTGAACAAAGGGCTAGGGGAGATCAACCATTCATGTTTCTTTTGGGCGGGCGTCTATAATAATTATTTACATATTTTGAAAATACACATGGAACGCATTGTTTTTTACTAAGGCGACAAAGTCGAGAACAATTTGGGTTCAAAGACATAATTATATCAGCAGGCCTAACATGACTCCCGCCGAAGGGTTGACTGGGTGGAGGACCTGAGCGGCTCAGTGACCCTCATTTCGTCGGCCGCCGCCGGAACTCCGTCTCTCGAGTCTGTCAAGAGAGGACGGGGTTGCGTGGCAGCACGGTTCGGGGAGATTGCCGTGGTGGGGGTATACTTCTCCCCGAACCGAACTCTCGCCGAGTTCCACAACTCCCTTGCGGAGTTGAGAGTCGTCGTCGTCGGGTTCTGTTCCCTCCCCGTGCTCGTCCTCGGGGACTTCAATGCCAAGAATCTGGCTTGGGGTTCCCGGTACACGGACACACGGGGCAGGATGGTGGAGGACTGGGCTCTGGAGACAGGCCTAGTCGTCCTAAACCGGGGTTCTGTCCCTACGTGTGTGCGGATGCGGGGTGAATCGGTGGTGGACATTTCGTTCGCCAGCCCCGCTCTGTCACCGCGTGTCATTGACTGGCGCGTCATGGAGGGGGTGGAGACCTATTCCGATCACCGGTACATCCGGTTTGACGTCTCCGCCCAGACCTCGAGCGCGCCGGTCCGACAGGCCCCGAGTGGTCCGCGGTGGGCGCTGAAGCAGCTGGACCGGGAGCTCCTCCTGGAAGCCTCAATCGTGCAGGCCTGGGTGTCATCACCGGACAGGCCTGCTGACATCAACGACGAGGTGGAGTGGTTCCGGGAGGCCATGTCTAATATATGTGACGTGGCTATGCCCCGGGTCCGGCCCGGACGTGCTTCGCGCCAGGTGTACTGGTGGTCGCAGGAGTTGGAGACCCTGCGCAGGGCGTGCGTTGCTGCGCGACGCCGGTACGCCAGGCACCGCAGGTTCCGTATCCGCCCTCCGGATACGGAAGCCATTCAGGCGGAGCTGTACGAGGGGTACAGAGCGGCGAAGACCGCCCTCCAAGCGGAGATCCTGCGGGCCAGGGCAGTGGCCCGCGAGGAGTTGCTGGAGACTCTAAACAGGGACCCGTGGGGACGCCCATATAAGATGGTGCGGGAGAAACTCCGCCCATGGCCTCCCCCGCTGACGCAGAGTCTCCGGCCCCAGCTTGTGGGGGACGTGGTGAGCGCTCTGCTCCAAGAGGGGAACACGCTCCCCCGCCCATGGCTCCGCCTACTGCGGTGCCCGATGCGGACCACACCGCCGACGATGACGACGATGCTCCGGAGGTGACCGAGGTAGAAATGAGAGTGGCGGTACGCAAGATGAATGCGAAAAATACCGCCCCAGGACCCGACGGCATACCTGGAAAAGCTTGGGTCCTGGCCTTGGGGGCTCTCGGGCCTCGACTAAGGGGGCTCCTAAGCGCATGCATGGAGAGGGGCCAGTTCCCACTTCGTTGGAAGACGGGGAAACTGGTCCTCATCAGGAAGCCGGGGCGCCCAGCGGACTCTCCGTCCGCTTATCGGCCCATCGTGCTGCTCGATGAGGTGGGCAAGCTCTTTGAAAGAGCCACTGCAGACCGCCTCGTTGAGCGGCTGGTGCGGGTGGGGCCGAATCTGGCGGAGAGCCAGTATGGTTTCCGCAGGGGGCGCTCTACGGTGGACGCCATCATGCGCGTGCGGGCCCTCACGACGGGGGATGCTGTGGCCCGGGGTGGGGTCGTCTTGGCGGTGTCTCTAGACATCGCCAATGCCTTCAACACCCTGCCCTGGAGTTGCATCAGGGAGGCACTCTGGTATCACCGGATGCCGACCTACCTCTGTCGTGTGGTCGAGGCCTATTTGACGGACAGGGCCGTCATCTACCCCGGTCAACAAGGAGAGTGGAACCGGCGAGAGATGTCGTGCGGTGTCCCACAGGGATCGGTCCTGGGGCCGCATCTGTGGGACATTGGATACGACTGGGTGCTGCGCGCCGACCTCCCTAGCGGCGTCAGCGTCGTTTGTTACGTTGACGACACGCTGGTCCTGGCGCAGGGGAGGTCGTACCAGGCGGCGGCCGACTTAGCGACACGCGGGGTTGCGACAATCGTCGACAGAATCCGGCAGTTGGGACTCGAGGTGGCTCTGCACAAGTCCGAGGCCATGGGTTTTCATGGACCACGGAATGCGCCACCGTCGGGTTCCCAGGTAATGGCAGGAGGGGTTCACATCGGCGTCGAGACGACGATGAAGTATCTGGGACTCGTCCTCGACAGCCGGTGGAATTTCGTCGAGCATTTCCGACGTTTGGCTCCCAGACTGGAGCGGGCCGGGGCTGCGTTGAAGCGGCTCCTGCCCAATCTAGGGGATCCAAACGCCTCCTGCCGGAGGCTCTACGCGGGGGTCGTGCGGTCCATGGCCATTTACGGGGCACCGGTGTGGGCGCGTTCCCTAAGGCTGCGGCCAGCCCGCCGGTTGAACGCGTCCCAGAGGGTCATGGCCATCCGGCTGGCCCGAGGATACCGCACGGTCTCCTGCGAGGCGGCGAGCCTCCTTGCCGGATTACCGCCATGGGATCTGGAGGCAAAGGTCCTCGCGCACATTTGGGAGTGGCGCGAGGAGGCGAAACGCCGGGGCTTAACTCCGCTGCCGCGAGAAATCGCGGCACAGCGGACAGAGCTCCGGCGGGATCTCATGGCGTCATGGAGAGTGCGATTGTCGCAACCCAGCGCTGGGCACGCCACAATTGCGGCGATAAGTCCCCTCTTTGAGGAGTGGCTAGAGAGGCGCCACGGCGTCCTCACCTTCCGCCTGACGCAGGTCCTCACCGGACACGGCTGTTTCGGGAGGTTCCTGCACAGGATAAGGCGGAAGGAAACGCCCGGGTGTCACCATTGTGTGGATCGCCCGGAGGACACGGTGGAGCATACGGTGGAGGTCTGCCCAGCTTGGGCGGAGCATCGCCGTGTCCTCGTGGAGGCGATCGGCGGCGGTGATCTCTCGCGTCCGGCCCTGGTTCAGGCCATGGTACGGAGCGAGAGGAAATGGGAGGCCGTCACCTCCTTCTGCGAAGCGGTAATGCTCGCGAAGGAGGAGGCGGAACGCGTGAGGGAGAGGCAAATCTCGCGCCGGCACGCCCATAACCGCCGCAGGAGGAGACGCCCAGGGCGTCGGGAATCGCAAGGCGATTTCCGGCCACCGTAGGCGCGGGCTTGCGGACGGTGAGCAATGGGTGGCTCACCGTCCGATAAGGACCAGGCCCGGGTCGACGGCGCGTTGTGTTCCACGCGCGCCTCAAAGAGATGTCAGCAGATTTGAAGGGGTCCACTAGGGCCGATGCCTGCCGGGGTTGCGAAGAAAACCGAAAGGGAGATCGTGGCCCCCGGCAACAGGGCAACCGAAGGAACACGGGTGGGTTTTAGTCAGTAAGAGTCTGACACGCCCTCCCGCTCCGCCCAGAGCGGGAGAAGTTATTTGATGATTTCCCACCCTCAAAAAAAAAAAAAAAAAGGCCTAACATGACACTCGCGACAATTATCCACTCTCGCGTGACAAATTTTTGTCTATTTCTGTAGTTTTATCGTTATTTGACAGCTACGCCATACAAAATACTCGACTCGTTCTGTCAAAATTTATGTTTTGTTGAGAAACCCTAACATGACATGTTAATTATCTCGATTTTTGACAATTCAAAACGAGATAATCACCTTTTCTTCTATCATTTTGTCGTATTGAGTCGACCTCGATTTTAACGACGATAGACAAAAAGACAAAATTATGATACATAAAAATAAAAAAAAACTCGAAAATAAGATAGCAGATTCATAGTCGTACTTATTGTAGGCATTTTTTTTACCCTTAAAAATTGATGAAATGGGTGTACACCGGAGTGAGTTCCTTTCGGCGGCCGCGAGAGAAACTGTGGTGGAGGGGAGCACTATAACGTAGATGACTATTACGTTCAGTAATAACCGGTCACTTTACCAATTATGGTGATTAACAAAATACGGTTGATTACGAATTAACGATTACGTATGGCAATATCAAACCTTCGCAACATAATTACTAAAATCACCAGTTTATTTCCTAAGGCTGGTGATTAACAATTTTTATGGTTCTAATAGCGGAATCAACTCCAGCTGCTAATTTATCTGAACGTCCGTCCTTTTGGTGAATGTGGTGATTAACAAAATTTGCAATGACTTCATAGTGATTGTTACAATAATAAACTTCGATTTGTCAAATTATGATCGTCGGCCCATTTATCATTTGTGGTAATTATCTAATGAGTATAGGTGCCACTAATTTTAATTTCCGTAATTTTTTTTTTTTTTTTTTGACGGTGGGAAATCATCAAATAACTTCTCCCGCTCTGGGCGGAGCGGGAGGGCGTGTCAGACTCTTACTGACTAAAACCCACCCGTGCTCCTTCGGTTGCCCTGTTGCCGGGGGCCACGATCTCCCTTTCGGTTTTCTTCGCAACCCCGGCAGGCATCGGCCCTAGTGGACCCCTTCAAATCTGCTGACATCTCTTTGAGGCGCGCGTGGAACACAACGCGCCGTCGACCTGGGCCTGGTCCTTATCGGACGGTGAGCCACCCATTGCTCACCGCCCGCAAGCCCGCGCCTACGGTGGCCGGAAATCGCCCCGCGATTCCCGACGCCCTGGGCGTCTCCTCCTGCGGCGGTTAGGGGCGTGAGGGCGCGAAATTTGCCTTTCCCTCACGCGTTCCGCCTCCTCCTTCGCGAGCATTACAGCTTCGCAGAAGGAGGTGACGGCCTCCCATTTCCTCTCGCTCCGTACCATGGCCTGAACCAGTGCCGGACGCGAGAGATCACCGCCGCAATTTTAGCATACCAAAGAAATCATTTAATTTTAATCAAAAAGTCGGTTACACAAAAAATAAACCTAAATAATTAAAAGAGAGAATAATTAAGAGAGCGAGACGTTTATTCATTAAAGTATATATTAATCCATGCATAAAATTGAATGAATGAAACGGAACTTAAAGCCGATGTTGCTATCATAAAAATAATTTGTTTTTAATCATTTACAACATCGGTCTCTCTTCGCGAGATAAAGAAGTGTCAAAGTGCCTTTTTCGAGTTTACTCGTCGTTTACGGTCATCTAACATGACCGTAAACGACGAGTAAACTTCTACGGTAGTCGTTTACGGTCATGTTAGGCATTAGAATAACGTCAGAATCGTAGACAAATTACGATAAAACGAGAAAAAGAGCGTTCTCGCGCTTGTCATGTTAGCCCTGCAGGTAAGAATTAGAACGTCGGCGACGGGAAATATAAAAGACAAATAAATACTAAACAAATAAATAACTGAACTAAATAGTATGCATTATTAATAGACACCAATGAGTTTGAACTTCGAGCCGTTGACTAGTGTAATCTATTTTTGTTCGCAAATTCATTACAGCGTTGTCGTCATGAAAATAAATGTTTCTACTACGGCCAACATTCAAATAAAATGTCAAACATTCAAATTCATTCCTGGCCGCCGTCTTTTTTTTCATCCCAAATCGCCGAACCAAATAGATGATCTCCGATTCGAATGAAATGATTATGGATTAAGCCAATATTAGCATTTAACTATTTCAGTTTGTTAGTCGACTAATGTCAACATATTTCTGGAACATGAAGTTTATAACTTTAATCATATGGTTATGCGTGGAATGTGAGAGATTCTATGCAGCATTACCCAGAAATCGGCCTGAGAGATATTTCTCGACGGCATGTGAAGCCAAGTCGAGGCCCATGGGCGGCATTAAAACTCTGTCACCAGGTTAGTCACTAACCACACGAAAAGCGATAAAGAAGATGGAAAATTCAAAAATGATTTTAATAATGATCGTCATAAACTACCGAAATACAATGACAAAACTAGTTTTCCCAATCATGTATGGCTTAAAAAAATCTTTATTATTTTTTTGCTAAAACTGGTTAGTTTAACGGACTTCGGAAAAATAGCGCTTACAACGCAGCGTTTTTTCAGGCGTTTCATCTCATTGCATGAAAATAGCCTTTCATTGAAAACTTAGAGGAAAAAACAAAATGGCGATGGGGTCATTATGCCACTTTAGTTCTATGCCCTTACGTTTTTTGTTTTCATTTTAGATCCAGACAGAAGAGTTTACAAGAACATCCAACGCGTACAGAAGGCATCATTCAAGAAGATGAGCGCGTGCGGTTTGTTCATTATAGACGCCGAGCTACCATACATTATTATTACCATACATTACCATACATTATTATTGTACTACCGTTTGTGTATCTGTAATAGTAACTAATTGTATGAAAAGGAGCAAATAAATTGTGGATATTAATCTGAAAATATTAATCTAAACATGGGATTAATTCAATAATAAACACCATTTATTTAAGGGTCGTTTTCAAAATTTATGTACTTGTTGGTTAAATAAAATATATTTCGAAATGAATATAAATCAACATTTAGACTAATTAGTAATAAAATTGCAAGTATAGGTTTTTCTTTTACATGAAAATTGGTTCCATTGCTTTAAAAACTAAATTTTATTCCTGCTATGATTTGTTTACCATACAAAATAGGTATGTCCACAGTCGCGCGTATTTAAAAAATGCAGCAAATAATAAATAATGCACACACTATGTAACCAGATTTAACAATGTTTTGTCAGGTGAAGGGGTAAGTTATTAGAAATATACTATAAAACAATGTAATTTTAATAAACCATTTATTTATTGCTCATAAACACGTGTCTCATATTCCATTCCATTGTGTGATTCCTTCTTGTAACTTTGATATTTTATAATAATAAAAGTAAATTCCAAATTTAGAAAGGAAAATCTATGCGTCAATATAGTTACAATGAGAGGGTGCTAGTTTCTTTTGGCTGTGACATTTTGTTTAGAACTGTGGGTTTCAATTCGTGCGCGTCGTAAAAAATATTTTAAGAAATTGTGTTAAAAGTGTCAAATTACGTAAATTCGGTAAGTACTATACTTTACAGTGCAGCATGTCAGTGTAGTTAATGATATAATAAAGTAATATATGTTTCACGAGTAACTCAAGGGTGAAATTACAAAAATATTATTTTTTGAAGGCTAGGCAAACGTTAATTTTATTAAATCGTGTGACCATTGTGTTATTATTGTTGTGTCACGTGACACTTAGGGCTTATCACAGTATATTCACTTAAATGTGATTAGTAATTTCATTTCCGTTTTAGGAAAGATGCCGTTAACGCCCGCTGAACGACAAAAACGTTACCGAGAGCCTTTAAAATCAAAACATCCACAAAATGGAAGAAAGTACAGGAAAAAAAATTGATTAGATTCGCCAAATTCATTATGACTCTGCCTTTACTCTTCATTTGTGTTACTTTTGTGCCACGATAACACAAAAATAACACAAAATAATAATGTATATAATTTTGAAAACGATCCTTAAATATTTGTTAATTACTCACCCTACGATGATTTTTCGTTTCCTACTTTTAATCAACATCAAACTGCCTTGTACAACAGCCGTTTTAATCAAAAATGTACCAACACTGTCATCTACCAAAACATTATAAAGTGATAGAAGGAGACTTACAATCAGTACTAAGGCCGTTGACTCTTATACAGCCTTTTTCTTTGCGCGAAGTATTCTGTTCGTGACAATATTATCACTGCTAATACTTATCTTTACAACTTTATACAAGTGTTTTGGATGTTAATATTTCGTTGTGCTTGTTTATATCATTCCAATCACTATAATGGTAACTTTTTTGAATTAATTAATTAATTGTTTAGGCATTTCATTTGACTTCATCTTCTAATTAAACACGGATTTTATAAACTGCATCTCGAACATTATGCAGAGCTACTACAATTATCTCGTTTGTCTCGAAAATCCAACACGTGCTCAGACTCCAACGAATAAACAGGTACGAACTCAGAAGTTTCATTATCTGCAACTTGACCTATGTCATCATGCTTAATATATTCTGCATTGCTCTATGTATTATATAGTTAGCTACATAGGTCGATACTACATTTTATTTTTTTATTTTTTTTCATTTTATTTTTCGTCAGAATGAAGGAAGCCAAACAAAATGATTGCTGACTAATATAACATTGAACTTAAAACATAACATATCGTTACGTCTGCAATTGTCTAACGGGTGGACAGAGATATAAGACACCCAGACTTTTCGCAAGTTAGGTATTTAAATATTTCCCGCATAGACGTGAAATAATATCTCACACCACTATTACCTAGAGGGGTAAGCAAAGGTACACTTCTAAGCTACAATTAATCATAGGTATACTTGCTTCTATTTTCTTCTACAAGGGAAGAGATCAAAGATATCCAATATAATATTAAATTTAGACGATACTTCATATAGGTAAAACAACATATTCAATTTTCAATTTTTAATAATAAATCATTATACAGTTATATATAAAGTTATAAAGTATATTATAAAGTTTCTTAATCTAGTTAATGGATTCCGTACTGTTACAGTTCATCCAGATAGGTTACAAAATAACCTGTGTTTAGGAGAAACGGTTCCGATCCCCGTCATAAATGGTTGACTTAATAATAGCACTTGTTAAATAATGTATAAAGTAATAATTACAGGAAGTATCCATGCGTCATGTTCGTGAACGGGCGCTGTCAGTAGGGACTGGTCATCTTCTAGCTGCCATGGCTTATTTTAATTTGATTTTTGAATTGTTTTATTTGTTTTATTTTTTATTACGGACGCTTTTATCGTTCTGCATCGTTCTCACATTTATAACTTTAATATGAATGATGTAACCAATATTGTGTAAATATATTGTGATTTAAAAGAGTGTCCATGGAGTTTCTTGCCCGTTCTTCTCCATAGGTACCTACTACGCTTTAGAATGGGCAACTAGCTTCATCTTTCTGACTGACCGACCCCTTGACAATTCAAAAGTGCCTGTAATTGCTTTATTTGAAATAAATGCTTTGAGTTTGAGTTTGAGTTTGCTACAAAATTAGACAAATTAAGGTTATTAAACAACAATCAAATAACAATTTTTAATAATCAAACTTATTGTCTACTACAAAATATGACCACAGTTTATTGATTTCCCTGAAAACTCCATTCTATTGACGGTCATCGTCATAGTGAAGAATGAGCAGTAAAGCAAAACCTTTTAAATGAGATATTTCTCAAGTCTGTTGACTAAGTTTTGGTATCGTGTTATACGTACACAACATCTACCTACACCTACAGGGCATTCAAGCGTCAATATGTTATGTCATGGAAAATAAAATACAATAAACACCAAAATGAACACCATGTATCCATCACATTATAATTTTTTTGTAATAATCTTATTCTAGGTGCATCGTCTTCATATATAATTAATGTATACAATTTTTTTATTTTTTTTACCAAAAATACAACCGACTTCCAAACTACAAAGTGAAAAATAACTTTAATTTCGGAAGTCGGTGTCTTTGCATCAGTATTTAAGTTTTTTGCCACCGACTTCCGTAGTTTGGAAGTCGGTTGTATTTTTGTTTTTTTTTTTTTTCACTTTTTTGTAATTCGTCTGTTCCAATTTACCAAATGATACTTTTCGATAGCAAATGCATAAGTTACTATAAAAAATTCCCAAATCGCTACAGGTGTGCCTATAATATTCGAAGAATTCCCTCGATTTCTCTAAGATCCCATCATCAGATCGTGACCAAATGACAATGGGACCAATTTGGAAGTACACCCTTTCAAACAAAAAAAAAAGAATTGTTCAAATCGGTTCAGCCGTCTTCGAGAAATCGGGGAACATACATATAAAAAAACCGACTAACTGAGAACCTCCTCCTTTTTTTGAAGTCGGTTAAAAACCAATATGATTTTCACTTATTTTTTTAATAATCAAACATATTTTGTACCATAGTGGTACATCCGCTAGGGCCGATGCCCGCCGGGGTTGCGAAGAAAACCGAAAGGGAGATCGTGGCTCTCGGCAATAGGGCAACTGAAGGAACACGGGTGGGTTTTAATCAGTAAGAGTCTGACACGCCCTCCGAGAAGTTATTTGATAATTTCGAGCCCAAAAAAAGAAAAATGGTACCATAAAATTTTCTTCTTTTCGCTGAAAAACCCATACTTTTGACTGTTGTCGCGATAGTAAAGAATAAACAGTAAGCCAACCTTTTAAGTGCGATATGTCTTAAGTCTGTTGACTAAGTTTCAATTTTGGGGACACCAGTGTTCCCACCGTCCATTTTCAAAATGTATTTCTTGGTTCGATAGAATTCATTCATTTGTTTCAACTTCGGCCATTATTACTCATATTGTATTATGATTAGCAAATAATTATTTTAAGTCATTCAAATATCTCTTTTGATCACAACAGCAGCTACCGATAATATTTGATAAATGACGAAAGTGGATCTGAATGATAAGAAACAAAATACTCGATATAAAACTCTTGAGAAAACTACTTGTCTATTGAATACTTTAGGTTATAGATCAATTATTGTTATTGAACTATTAAGTTAAACAAAAATGTATTTCAAAGCAAACAGAAACGTTGTTTCCATCATTACCGATACACTACGTAATAAAAATGAGATTGGGGAAGATGTAATATCAGTGCTAAGACCATTGAATCTGATGCAAAGTTTTTTCTTACGGTCGAAGTATTCTATCCATGACAACATTATCACCGTTAATACTTATCGTTACAACTTCATTTAAGTGTTTTGCATGCTCTTATATCGCTGCGCCTGTTTGATTGGATTGATCGTTTCCATTATTCAGAAAAATCATAATTGGGGGGTTCACAGTTTGTTAATTTGTATGAGCATGTTAAGTGACCTCATCGCTTACTTGGTCGGGGATTTAATAAACAGTTTCTCCAATATTGCGCACAGTTATTACAATATCTTGTTAGTCTTGAAAATTCAACACGTTCTCAGAGTCCTACAAGTAAATGGTAACAAACTCAGAGGTTTTATTGTGTGCAGCTGGATTACTGTTGGCATTCTCAATATTTTTTGTATTAGTTTAATCCTTTTCTTCAATTTCATTTTCATTATGAGTATTTTTGATTATTTGTCGCTTTTCACTAGTCTCATCTTCGATCTTAACGTTGTTTATACTTTAGTAGTGTTAAAATTATTTGAAAAAATGCTTCGTGTATGGATTGAAAGAGTCCAGAATTCAAGAAACACCGAAGACTCAGAAAGGAAAGAGTTCTGGAAAATAATGTTTGATGCCTACTTGAATGTACACGAGTCATACAAGATTTTAGAGGTGGCATTTCAACAAATGGTAAGGTAGGTGGTATTTTTAAATAGAGATTGTGTAAAAACAAGACTCAACTGTACTGACGGCATTTGACATAAGTGCTGCCAGGGGCCTATTGAATAAAACCGACTGGCGGCAATTTCACAAGTTTTTTTCAATACTCAATATCTTTTATTTATTAGTGTTGACATATAAGCAAACAAATAATCAAATATCACAAAATATTTATTAAGCTTTGTCCATACTTGAAATATCATATATTGAAGTAAAAAACAAAAGGAGATGTAAAATCTATATTATAATAATATAGATTTTACATCGCCTTTTGTTTTTTGAAAAACAATCTGTGGAGTAGGAAATCTGTAGGAGTGTAGGAGTGAAAAGGGACGGAATTGTATTACAGGAAGCCGGGGAAGCTCGCGCAATTTGATTTGACAAATGAGCGCGCGTGGTGCTAGAGTTAATAAATTTGCATTTCATTTTTATTTGCATTTCAGTTTTAGCTCCAACATCGACATTAGTTTAATAGTTACTGTTCCAGCAATATACTGAGTTTATTTTCACAAGCTGGGCAATAGATGGCATAATATGATCTCAAAATAATCGATATCATTCAGATGCTAGGAGTGAGTTGTAACGGTATTACCAAAGAGGGCAGGATCAACGACTTTATGGTGAATAACGATTATAATAAATAGTTACGCATGAGATTATGTTATAACCTTTACAGGTAGACGCTTTCGCAGCGACATACATGTATATAATTCTTCTGTAGGTGTGTTTGTCACCTAACTCCTCCTAAATGGCTGGACCGATTGGATGAAATGTTGTGTATATTTGAGTGGGTCCCTGAATGGTTTAAAAATACAATTGGACCGGGTAGGTGGCGCTGTTCAGACATGACAGACGTATATAGATTTAGTCAGCCAAATTCGCCATTAATACTTAATTAAGTAAATCTTATCACTCCATTTGTCAAAAATAAGTCCAATCTAGGGTTTTCGAGTGCATCATACATTTTTTGCTTACGTTTTGACAAACTGGATACATTTTGTACCACGTTGTTGTATCCAGTTTGCCACTTTTTGCCAAATATGTTGCATTGTCAGTTACATTAAATAAGGTCCTGATCAAATAGATAAAAAAAATGTTTTTGTTTTAGGTTGCATTTTATACGATATTTGCAGCATACAATAATGTGCGGAATCTCTCTATGGTGTTATCATTCAGCCAGTATAATACAGTAAGTAGTAGGAGTAGTAATAAATTATGGGATTACCAAGAACTAACAGTTATCTATAAATTAAGTCTTTTTCGTGTCTGTGTTCTGTTCTTATTTCTTTTGAACTACACATGATTTTGATGTGGTGTTCACGCACGATGCATGATGATGAGACCTTTGTTACTTTCTTTATGTTTTTTTTTTTTTTTTTATATATTTTTCGTTGTTATTTTCTTTGTTACAATACAGTATGTAAAAAAAACCGTTTCCGATCCGAAAGGGGCACATAGCTATTAAATAACATTAACAAAGATTTATTAAGAAACCTTATCATTGTTGAAAATAAAAAAAGTTATTGCTATTTAAAATTCACATTTTTTTTTTTTTTTTTACCAAAATTATCCCAAATCCTAAAATATAAATAGCTACACTACGATCCACCCGTGTTGAGATATAAGCATAAAACATTTTTTTTTTCCTGTAAAATTTAGAATTTTCTTAAACCATACTATTCATTGGGGGTGCGAAATATGTAGAACTGTAATACGAACAATAAATATTTTGATACCTTTGTTTTACTTTATTGTAATCCATACTATGCCGATCACAAATGGGTTATTTCACAATGTTGTATGTGTCAGGTGGTATCACCCAGCTCAAAATAGCGGAATAATAATCATACGGGATCTTACACGAAATGACAAGAGTACACAATTTATGACATCTAAAGATCGTTGTATGTATATCTTTGTTCGCAAATTCAACACGCCATGAAAATAAATGTTTCTTCTACTGCCAACATTCAAAATAAAGTTATGCATTCCTTACCGCCGACTTTTATAAAATCCCAAATCACCGAACAAAATGGGTGATCTCTGATTCTAATGAATTGATTATGGATTAAGCCAAGTCGGACAGTTTTATTGAATGCAAGCATTTTACTATTTCAGTTTGTCACTCGACTAATGTCAACATATTTCTGGAACATGAAGTTCATCATTTTAATCATATGGTTATGCGTGGAATGTGAGAGATTCTATGCAGCAATGAGAGATGTTCAGAGTACGTGTGTAATGCTCATGAAGTCAAGGCATTGTTCTGGTATGTATTTTTTAAATACCAATTCGTGCTTCTAACTGAGATCTCAGGGCCTAGACAAAGTGAGAGCCGACATATCAGCGATAAGGAAGATGGAAAATTAAAAAATGTCTTAGATTGACATAGGCTACCGAAACGTTTTAGTCAAACCGTGTAGATATTTTTGCCGAGACAAAAGTAGTTCTTCCAATCATGAATATAATAAACCTTTTTGCTTAAACTGGTTGGTATAACGAACTTCGGAAGAATAACTGTAACGACGCAGCCTTTATACATACTTCTAGGAATCTTAATGCATGAAAATGGTCTTTCGCTGAAAACTTAGAAGAAATGGCGATGATGCCATTTTGTTTCTATGCTCTAGCTTATTTATTTTTTTCCTCTTAGATCCAGAAAGAAGAGTTTACAAGAACATCCAACGTGTACAGAAGGCGTCATTCAAGAAGATGAGCGCGTGCGGTTTGTTCATTATAGACGCCGAGCTACCTCTACAGTTGTCAAGCTTTATTACCACTTACATTATAATTGTACTACAGTTTGTGTATCTGTAATAAGTGAATGATGGTTTTACTACCTCAGTGTGTTATCAGCTTGTACAAAAAGGAACAAATACATTTTTCATATTAATCTGAATAACAAACATGACATTTAATGTTGAACACCATTTATTTAAATATCTGTTAATTACTCGCCTATCGATTGACTTTCGTTGCCTACTTTAATCAACATCAAACTGCCTAGTACAACAGACATGTTTTCGTATTTCAAAAACTATTTCAAATCCAACAAAAACGCCGTATTAATAAAGAATGTACCAACACTGTCATATACCAAAACATTAATTTATAACGTGATAGAAGGAGATTTACAATCAGTACTAAGGCCGTTGACTCTGATGCATAGGCTTTTCCTCTGCGCGAAGTATTCTATTCATGACAATATTATCACTGCTAATACTTATCTTTACAACTTTATACAAGTGTTTTGGGTGTTAATATTTCGGTGTGCTTGTTTATATAATTTAATCACTCTGATGGCATATTTACGTAAAACATGGGGGATTTACAGTTTATTCCATTGTTCAAGCATTTCAATGGACTTCATCTTCTACTTGATCGGGCATTTAATAAATTGCATCTCAAATATTATGCAGAGCTACTACAATATCTTGTTTGTCTCGAAAATCCAACACGTGCTCAGACTCCTACGAATAAACCGGGACGAACTCAAAAGTTTCATTATCTGCAACTGGGCCTTTGTCATCATGCTCAATATATTCTGTATTACTGTCGTCGTTTGTTATTCTTTTGTGTTCGACTTAACTATTGTCGATGTGATATCGCTATACAGCAGCATTACTTTCGACACAAACGTTGTGTATGCTTTGTTAGTATTGAAGTTATTGGAAAAAATGCTGCGTATTTGGATTAAAAAAGTTCAAGAGACAAGAAACACTGAGAATTCGGAAAAAGAATACTGGAATATAATGTTTGATGTATATCTGACTATACAGGAGACTTTCATGATTATAGAGAAGACGTTTAGACAAATGGTAGTTATATAGTGCGTAATGTGAACACTACGATTCGCTTATTACACATGTATCATTTTACATTTTTTTTTTTTTTCAGATTATATTTTATACAATATTTGCAGCTTACCTAAGTTTGCGGAATCTAGCCATGGTGACATGTTTTAAATTTTTACTAACAAAAGGAGTCTTCAAAGTAAGTATTGAATGAAATAATAAGTCAGCAGGATAAAAAAGGCAGTTGTAAGAAACTTTAATGGATTAGAAGAAATGCTTACAAAGGACGTGCTTACTGAGATGACAGCTATTTAAATGTGGGGAAGAAGATATGCTACACTGGCCACATATTAATTAGGATGATGATGAATCAGACATATAAATAAAATTCTCATTTTTTGTTTTTTACCTAAATTATCCCAAATCCTAAAATACAATATAAATAGCTACACTACGATCCAACCGTGTGAGATATAAGCATAAAACAATATATTTTTTCCTGTAAAATTTCGAATTTTCTTAAACCATGCTATTCATTGGGGGTGCGACATTATATAGAACTGTAATATGAATAATAAATATTTTGATACCTTTGTTTTATTTTATTGTAATTTGTATGCCATACTATGCCGATCACAAATGGGTTATTTCATAGTGTTGTATGTGTCAAGTGGTATCACCATAGCTATAATAGCGGAATAATAATCATAGAGGATCTTACACGAAATGACATGAGTACAAAATTTATGACATTTAAAGATCGTTGTATATCTTTGTTCGCAAATTCATCACGCCATGAAAAATATTTTTTCTTCTACTACCAACATTCAAATAAAATGTTATGCATTCCTTACCGCCGACTTTTTTAAAATCCCAAATCACCGAACAAAATGGATGATCTCCGATTCTAATGAATTGATTATGGATTAAGCCAAGTCGGACAGTTTTATTGAATGCAAGCATTTTACTATTTCAGTTTGTCACTCGACTAATGTCAACATATTTCTGGAACATGAAGTTTATCATTTTAATCATATGGTTATGCGTGGAATGTGAGAGATTCTATGCAGCAATGAGAGATGTTCAGAGTACGTGTGTAATGCTCATGAAGTCAAGGCATTGTTCTGGTATGTATTTTTAAAATACCAATTCGTGCTTCTAACTGAGATCTCAGGGCCTAGACAAAGTGAGAGCCGACATATCAGCGATAAGGAAGATGGAAAATTAAAAAATGTCTTAGATTGACCTAGGCTACCGAAACGTTTTAGTCAAACCGTGTAGATATTTTTGCCGAGACAAAAGTAGTTCTTCCAATCATGAATATAATAAACCTTTTTGCTTAAACTGGTTGGTATAACGAACTTCGGAAGAATAACTGTAACGACGCAGCCTTTATACATACTTCTAGGAATCTTAATGCATGAAAATGGTCTTTCGCTGAAAACTTAGAAGAAATGGCGATGATGCCATTTTGTTTCTATGCTCTAGCTTATTTATTTTTTTCCTCTTAGATCCAGAAAGAAGAGTTTACAAGAACATCCAACGTGTACAGAAGGCGTCATTCAAGAAGATGAGCGCGTGCGGTTTGTTCATTATAGACGCCGAGCTACCTCTACAGTTGTCAAGCTTTATTACCACTTACATTATAATTGTACTACAGTTTGTGTATCTGTAATAAGTGAATGATGGTTTTACTACCTCAGTGTGTTATCAGCTTGTACAAAAAGGAACAAATACATTTTTCATATTAATCTGAATAACAAACATGACATTTAATGTTGAACACCATTTATTTAAATATCTGTTAATTACTCGCCTATCGATTGACTTTCGTTGCCTACTTTAATCAACATCAAACTGCCTAGTACAACAGACATGTTTTCGTATTTCAAAAACTATTTCAAATCCAACAAAAACGCCGTATTAATAAAAAATGTACCAACACTGTCATATACCAAAACATTAATTTATAACGTGATAGAAGGAGATTTACAATCAGTACTAAGGCCGTTGACTCTGATGCATAGGCTTTTCCTCTGCGCGAAGTATTCTATTCATGACAATATTATCACTGCTAATACTTATCTTTACAACTTTATACAAGTGTTTTGGGTGTTAATATTTCGGTGTGCTTGTTTATATAATTTAATCACTCTGATGGCATATTTACGTAAAACATGGGAGATTTACAGTTTATTCCATTGTTCAAGCATTTCAATGGACTTCATCTTCTACTTGATCGGGCATTTAATAAATTGCATCTCAAATATTATGCAGAGCTACTACAATATCTTGTTTGTCTCCAAAATCCAACACGTGCTCAGACTCCTACGAATAAACCGGCACGAACTCAGAAGTTTCATTGTCTGCAACTGGACCTATGTCATCATGCTCAATATATTCTGTATTACTGTCGTCGTTTGTTATTCTTTTGTGTTCGACTTAACTATTGTCGATGTGATATCGCTATACAGCAGCATTACTTTCGACACAAACGTTGTGTATGCTTTGTTAGTATTGAAGTTATTGGAAAAAATGCTGCGCGTTTGGATTAAAAAAGTTCAAGACACAAGAAACAGTGAGAATTCGGAAAATGAATACTGGAATATAATGTTTGATGTATATCTGAATATACAGGAGACTTACATGATTATAGAGAAGACGTTTAGACAAATGGTAGTTATATAGTGCGTAATGTGAACACTACGATTCGCTTATTACACATGTATCATTTTACATTTTGTTTTTTTTTTTTCAGATTATATTTTATACAATATTTGCAGCTTACCTAAGTTTGCGGAATCTAGCCATGGTGACATGTTTTAAATTTTTACTAACAAAAGGAGTCTTCAAAGTAAGTATTGAATGAAATAATAAGTCAGCAGGATAAAAAAGGCAGTTGTAAGAAACTTTAATGGATTAGAAGAAATGCTTACAAAGGACGTGCTTACTGGGATGACAGCTATTTAAATGTGGGGAAGAAGACATGCTACACTGGCCACATATTAATTAGGATGATGATGAATCAGACATATAAATAATTACATAGCTTGGTTTCTGATATTCATTAGCAGAGTTTATATAAATGATAGTGCTATTTGTTCAATATTATAAAACATGGGTTTGTAAAAGAACCTCGTTGCCAAATCAACAGCTGATGAGAGATAAAATTGAAATATTTTGGAATTGGTTAAAATACTACTACCGTTTAAATGTATTGTGTAAACAAATTTTGGATAATCTAAATAAATTTGGTTGCTTGGGGATTTAGCTCGTTTAATTAACAATTAAATAATTATTACGAATTAAATAATTAATATTAATTAAATATTCTTTTATAACTATTTCAGTTTATCATCCTAGTATTCACCACTCAAACGTGGAACATGAAAAATATCATCATACTTATATGTCTGAGTGTGGAATGTGAGAGATTCTATGCAGCAATGAGAGATGTTCAGAGTACCTGTGTAATGCTCATGAAATCAAGGAATTGTTCTGGTAAATTGTGTTTCTATTTCAATCCAACCATAGACTTGCGATGTCTACTAGTATTTATTAGGGTTCGCAAGTCCGAATAAAAAGAAAACAGAAACGACTCGTGTCTGTCTGTCCGTGTGTCAAGGCCAATTTGCTCATAGTCAAAGTCAAATGATTTATTTCGAAATTGTATGGCACTGTTAAACGTCAAAATTCATAAAATAATAAAATGGATTCTAGTTGCCCTTTCTAAGAGGTAGTTTTCGTATGGAGAAGAATGGGCAAGAAAATCCACCGTTACAATGTTTTACAATATTAATTACTAGCGACCCGCCCCGGCTTCGCACGGGTGGACGAAAATAAATACCAGTTTTTCGAAAATAATTCGAATTATTTAAGAAATATTGAATGAAATTATTATAAGTATTTTTGAAAAGAACTTTTGATAATGAGTATCTAAATAGTTCCGAAATCAATTTTAATAAGTGCATTAATTCAGTAAATTTACTCGATTTGGCCGCGTCCGCTGCGTAGAGAGCCGACCACGCGAGTGAGCCGCGCGGCAACCTGCTTCATAGATGTGCACCCCCCTCCCCTACGGTTTCGCCGTGCGAGTCGTGCGAAACCATCATTCATTTTAATACCAATTACAATTTTAAATTCGTAATATCTTTTGAATGGATTGTTCGATTGGAATAAAATAAAGAGTAATTTATAGCTATTGAAACAATCTTGCTCAATAAATTAGTTTATTTGGATAAGGATTAGTATTTGACGATAATATGATCAATAAACATAGGCTAATAATTTTAATTACTTTTATTCTATGGAAAAGTGGTTATAACACATATAATGCCGTACTAACAAATGACCTAACAGATTTTTTTTTTTTGTAAAATACGTTCATGGAATGTGAGGAACGTCTCATGACACTATTTTCGTTACATTTTACATATTATAATAGTAAAATAAATAAATAAATAAATAATGGTGGCTACCATATATGGCTGACGCGGCGCCACTGTAATAACATTCTCAATAGGGCCGCGTCAACCATTTTGTCAGCCATTTGATTTCAAAAGCGCGCGAAACCTGCGCCTCGCTTACCGCCGCTGGCGCCATTTTGATTTTATAGCGTCGTGTGTAACGGCCGCTATATTACGGCCGCTATATTACGGCCGCCATATTACGGCCACCATATTACGGCCGCCATCTTACGGCCGCCATATTACGGCCGCCATCTTACGGCCGCTATATTACGGCCGCCATCTTACGGCCGCTATATTACGGCCGCCACATAACGGCCGCCATATTACGGCCGCCATCTTACGGTCGCTATATTGCGGCCGCTATATTACGGCCGCCATCTTACGGCCGCTATATTACGGCCGCCATCTTACGGCCGCCATCTTACGGCCGCTATATTACGGCCGCTATATTACGGCCGCCACATAACGGCCGCCATATTACGGCCGCCATCTTACGGTCGCTATATTGCGGCCGCTATATTACGGCCGCCATCTTACGGCCGCTATATTACGGCCGCCATATTACGGCCGCCATATTACGGCCGCCATATTACGGCCGCCACATTACGGCCGCCACATTACGGCCGCCACATAACGGCCGCCATATTACGGCCGCCATCTTACGGCCGCTATATTACGGCCGCTATATTACGGCCGCCATCTTACGGCCGCTATATTACGGCCGCCATATTACGGCTGCCGTATTACGGCCGCCATCTTACGGCCGCTATATTACGGCCGCCATCTTACGGCCGCTATATTACGGCCGCCATCTTACGGCCGCCATCTTACGGCCGCTATATTACGGCCGCCATATTACGGCCGCCATATTACGGCCGCCATATTACGGCTGCCATATTACGGCCGCCATATTACGGCCGCCATATTACGGCCGCCACATTACGGCCGCCACATAACGACCGCCATATTACGGCCGCCACATAACGGCCGCCATATTACGGCCGCCATATTACGGCCGCCATCTTACGGCCGCTATATTACGACCGCCATATTACGGCCGCCATCTTACGGCCGCTATATTACGGCCGCCATCTTACGGCCGCCATCTTACGGCCGCTATATTACGGCCGCCATCTTACGGCCGCTATATTACGGCCGCTATATTACGGCCACCATCTTACGGCCGCTATATTACGGCCGCCATATTACGGCCGCCATATTACGGCCGCCATCTTACGGCCGCTATATTACGGCTGCCATCTTACGGCCGCTATATTACGGCCGCCATCTTACGGCCGCCATCTTACGGCCGCCATCTTACGGCCGCCATATTACGGCCGCCATCTTACGGCCGCTATATTACGGCCGCCATGTTACGGCCGCTATATTACGGCCGCCATATTACGGCCGCCACATAACGGCCGCCATATTACGGCCGCCACATAACGGCCGCCATATTACGGCCGCCACATAACGGCTGCTACATTACGGCGCCATATTACGGCCGCCATATTACTGCCGCCACATAACGGCCGTCATATTATGGCCGCCACATAGCGGCCGCTACATAATCGCCACCATATTACGGCCGCTATATTACGGCCGCCCTATAACGGCCGCCACATAACAGCCGCCACATAACGGCCGCCATATTACGGCCGCCACATAACGGCCGCTACATAACGGCCGCCACACATTGGCCGTCAAATTATGGCCACTACATAACGGCCGCCAAGTAACGGCCGCAGTAACGATTGTCATAAAACCGGAAAGTGCACTCGCACTTTTATTTTCTTGCGGTGTGGTCACCGTACAATATTTCCGTGCAAAGAATGCACTTTTCCGGTTTTATGACAACGTTATTTGCGCCCGTTTTTGCGGCCGTAGAGTGACGGTAACTACGGTAACTGTAGCGGCCGTTATGTGGCCGCCGTTATGTGGCGGCCGTAATTTGGCGCCCGGTATGTAGCGGCCGTTATTAAGCGCCCATTATTTGGCGGCTGTTGCGTGGCGGCCGTTATTTGGTGCCCGTTATTTGGCGGACGTTATTTGGCGGCCAGCGGCCTGCCCCACCGCTCTTTTAGGAAACCGTAGCTTTATTGGTAAGGACCCTTAAAATAGTAAGGTCTCCGTCATCGCCGCTTATAACGCGCGCGTGCGAGCGGACAAACAGACACGGAAACGGAATTTTATTTAGATAAAATTTAAGTGTCCGTTTGTCCGCGTTTGTGTCAGTTTGTTTGTACCTAAGTACAGTGAACAAACTTTACGCATATCTATACTAATATTATAAAGAGGAAACCTTTGTATTTTTGTATTTTTGTAAGTTTGTACTGAATAGGCTCGAAAACTACTAGACCGATTTCAACATTTCTTTTACCATTACTTAGAGGGATTCTTCCGAATCCGTATAGGCTATATTTTATCCCGGAAAATAGATAGAATTTTTCGTGGTAGTGAAAATTGTGGAGTAAGGCGTCGAAAAAACTGCCGTACGTTAACGATTCTCGCGAACGCTGCCTAAATGGTTAGAGATGTATGGTTGACTTCTATAGAAAAGTTGTAGAACTCAATAATGCCTACAAAAAAGTCCGCGATAGTATAAACCAAACATTTATATTTTAGCCATTATCACATATAGGCATTATATGTGATAATGGCTAAAATATAAATGTCTAACCATTTAAAATCAAAATCAAAATCAAAATCTATTTATTTGCCAGAATGTAGGTTTACAAAGTATTATCTTAAACTATAATGGCCCCTTTACATTCTACCATTACATATGGTGTGCAAATATTTAATTTTAATCTGCAAAAAGTTATTGTTTCAATTTGCATTCAGAACAAAAATAAAATAAGAAAATTAAATAGTCAGTAACAACAAATAAGATCTCATGCATCGATTACTAGAAATAAATAAATAAATTAATTGATGTCAAAGTTATACCTATGTCAGTTCAAGTGATAAAGTTTTATAAAAATGTCAGATTATGAATGTAAGTATGTCATAAATAATAGTATATTGTAATTGATAATGTCATAAATATTAATTCGAACATCAATAAATTCTTATTAGGTATATACCAATATTATTGATTTCTGTTTCACTCTCCGCGATCTGACATGTATTCATTAAGATTATAAAAGCATTTGTCTTTTAACCATTGCGTTACTTTTTTTTTTAAATGTTCAAGGGAAGATCTTTAAAAGCATCCGGTAATTTGTTGTAAACCTTTACAGCATTTATGTACGAGTTCCTCCTATACAATTCGAGCCTACATTGTGGAACACAGAGCTCATGTTTAAATTTATTTTTATTTCTAGGAACTACATTTCGTTTGGTTACATCTTTGTGTTTAATGAAATATTGCGGATGCTGTTTTACAAATAGGCATAATTCTCTAATATACATACACGGCAATGGCAGAATATTGCACTTTTTAAACAAGGGCTTACAACTATCCGTATACCAGGCCCCACAGATTGCACGTATACATTTTTTTGTACTATAAACGCTTTTGTAATATCCACCGAATTACCCCACAACAAGAGACCATAAGCGAGTACGGACGAAACGTATCCGTGATAAGCACAAAGAGCCGCTTCTGTTGATACCGTGACTCTTAATCTTTTTATTGCGTAGACAAATCTGTCGAGTTTATCACAGACGTAATCGACGTGTGTTTTCCAGTCGCAAGTCTGATCTAACATTATCCCCAGAAAGAACAATGCCCACCTTCCATACATTTCAAAACCTGATGATGAAAGTATATGTATAGTTATAAGATATAGTAGAAATACTTCCTGTAAGTTTAGAAAGTAATGTCTAATAGTCATTTCGGCAATTTAAACGCCACGAACTTCAAAAAATAGGTATTAATGTTTCTTTTTAGGTTAGGATTTGCCGTCACCAGAAATAATGAAACAAACGTGCATGAACTAATTAATAACGCTCGTAGTTTACTCTAAAATAGGAATATTTAGCTAACTATGGTCTAAAACATCTTTTTTACTCAGTTAATTAATTGAAACTAACTGCCCCTAAGTCAATGCTAAGACTCCATGATTGTCACTATAAAATGAGTGTCGAGTTGAAAACTGCATTCTCTAGTACAAATTATTTATTTTCTAAGACTGACATTTGGTTACCTACCTACTGGCTAACATCACATAATATGTACAATTTGTGGTTAAATAAGTACATTGTTATCACACTAATAATTGCTTTTAATTTAATTAAGTATACCTAGGCATATACTAACTAGATTAATTAATTTATCTTCGCAGTATAATATAACAGTATAGTATATTATATAACTTCCTAGTGGCGTTCTAATGGATAATAACACAACAGTATAAAATAGTAGCAGGTAGCTTGTCATAAGTACTTACTAACCTATATTTTTAGTATAAAAACGACACCTTATCTAGTTAGATAGTATCTATATATACCTACCTCTAAAATGCCTAACTTAATTCATGTTTTAAAAAATGATCACTTATTTACCAACCTACATATCTGTTGAATGAAACGGGGAAAATAAATAAAATACTATGTTACAGTGGAATAGTTTATTGATATTCATCATTTTCATCCAAATCTCTTATAACTACGTCATCCAGAAATTCTGCTGGAGCAGTTATATTGTTTTCGTACCTAGCCCATCCAAGGCACCACACTACCGTCATCACGTTAGCGCAACATCCGATAGTTCGTCGACCGAGCAAACAATTGCAACAATATTCAACTATCCCGTTTCTGCCAGGCACATTATTTTCTACTAAAATATAAACATAATATTGTTTTCTTGAAATGTGCCTGGACTTGATTTTTCCTCTTATTAGTGTTTTATCACCACTTCCTCTAAGATTATATTGAGAAAAGTCTTGTGTATCCTTACATACTTCTATTCGATATGATCCGTGAAATCTTATATGTTCTCCATAGTATGACCTTGCTTGTCTTATTTGGTAAGTACCTAGAGCAAATAATATTAATTCACTATAACTTAATCTAGGAAACAAAAATAAATTATCTCGGATGCAAACGCGATGCGCCGATGCAAATCAGAGAACTGTCAAATGTCAAAAAAATACATTTCACTTGCGCACACTCAATGAAACACTGAATGATTAATTTAATTCAATTATTGTGTTATTATTTAATTATTTACTTTATCCCATGACTAATAAAAAAATAGTTACTGATCGAATTAAATGTAAAATAAGTATAAAACTAAGGAACAAAGTTAAATATGGTCAACCAGCAATTTGTAAAATGGAACGTTTAAAAGAATTGATGGTTTGGATGCGTTCAAAATATGTCAATACGTTTAGAATTGGCTTAAATAAATGTAAAAATATCTTTTTTTCCTGCGTTTCTTTTAACATTGTGATAAGCGTAATTAATATACAATTCAATAAGCCATATTTTAAGATTTATTTCATTTCTATACACAGTCAGGTCAAATATGAACATTCTTCTTTAGTACTTGCCACTTGTTCAATCATCGTGTCATTATATTTAACCTTTAACGTTAATTGCTTTCTTTTATGGGTTTGGAATTGAATCATTTTAGTTTTTTCCATATTAATTTGTAAGTTGTTAGAGTGTAACCAGTGTATTATTTTGTCTATTGCTTCGTTTATGTCTTGCTCATATGTGTCTGCATTTTCACATTTCACAATGAGAGTTGTGTCATCGGCAAACAAGATTGTGTTATGGCAAATGATATTTGGGAGATCATTAATATATATGAGGAATAAAAAAGGTCCCAATACACTGCCCTGTGGCACTCCAAAATTATTTAGTCGATATACACTTCTATGTAAAACCTTCTTATTATTATGTATTTTAGAAATTTCCACACATTGTTTTCTGTCATTAAGGTAGTCTCTCAACCAGTCATTTGCTTTGCCTCTTATTCCGTATTTTTCTAGTTTATGTAAGAGCAACTTGTGTCCTACAAAATCGAACGCCTTACTCATGTCTAGGAAAATCGCAGCAATTGGTAAACCCTCATTTATAGCCTGGGTGACAATTTTGATCAAATTGAAACATGCCAATGAAGTGGTACTATTCTGTCTAAACCCAAATTGCTCATCTTTAAGTATCCGAAAACTTGTTGTTAAGTCTTGCAGCCTTTTTAGCATAATTTTCTCAAAGATTTTTGATATTATTGGTATAAGCGTCACGGGCCTATAATTATTCATGTCAGTATGTTCTCCTTTTTTGAAAAGCGGCTTAATAACAGATTTTTTCAATATGTGTGGAAAACTACCTTCCTCAAATGATAAATTTATTAAATAACACAGTGGTTGACATATGTATGGTGCGCATAATTTAATAACATTGGTTGTTATGTCATCCACTCCTGCTGCATTTGTGTTATTAAGATTTTTAATTGTTTGTAATATTTCCATCACATCAGTAGGTTTAAGGAATATTGTATGTTCGTTATTAGTCTCGATAGTTTTGTTTATCTCATCTATATTATATTTAAAATTCTTGCTATTTGTCAATTGTATATAAAATTCATTAAATTTGTCACTTATCTCCTTAGGGTCATTATATGTCTGATTATTGTTGATTATTCTATCAATTTGTGTTATCGTACTAACGTCACCAATGTTTTCATTAATCACTGCCCATGTGGCTTTACTTATGTTTTTATTAGTGTCAAGATATTTCTTATTTTGTAGTTGTCTAGATTTATAAATGCACTTTTTGAGTATGTAGCTGTATGATTTATAGTGTTTGTTTGATTTTTTTCTGTTTGTTTTATTGTGTTGTTGGATAAGATAGAGAGACCGTTTCCTTATACAGGATCTTCTTATGCCCTTCGTCAACCATTTATGGTTCCCTTTTTTATTAGACTTCATTATAGTGTATATTGGGAAACACAGATCGAAAAATAATTTAAATAAATCATGAAATTCCGCAAACGCTCCTTGTAAGTTTTTTTTTTCGTATACATTTGAAAAGGTCAGGGATGACATACAACTTTTGAACTTGTCCATATTTTCTCTACTATAATCTCTGACATTCTCATACCAGCTGAATGTTTCGGATGATTTTGTTGTTTTCAGCGATAACGTTTGTCCTGTTTCGTGGTCAGACACAAGGCAAGGTGATGCATCTCCGCTTTAACTTGCTTAATATTGCTTGCTAGCTGATCAAGACATGACAATTGTCTCGTTGGTGTTTTGATATGCAATTCAATTTTATAATTTTTCAACATACTCTTCAACTCTTCGCTACTCTTTAGGCAGCGTTCGCGAGAATCGTTAACGTACGGCAGTTTTTTCGACGCCTTACTCCACAATTTTCACTACCACGAAAAATCCTATCTATTTTCCGGGATAAAATATAGCCTATACGGATTCGGAAGAATCACTCTAAGTAATGGTAAAAGAAATTTTGAAATCGGTCCAGTAGTTTTTGATCCTATTCAATACAAACATACAAAAATACAAAAATACAAAGGTTTCCTCTTTATAATATTAGTATAGATAGGTTAGTTAAATAATTATATGCGAAGACGATGCATCTAGAATAAAATGACAATGTCACAATAGGTAAAAATAATTAAAAATAAAGCAGCGACAGATAAATTAATTATGTGATAGATACATGGTGCTCACATATTTACAAACATTGTAAAAGTAGACGATTTTCCTAAAATATTAGAAATAATAATAAGTCAAAAGTCAGGCTACGAATCTACTGGACCCATTCAGTTGAGATTTGGTACAAGTATGAATTTCTGTGACTCAAACACGGACGTGTAACATAATAAAATAATTTACAATAAGGGGATCACTTTTGGGGGCAAAATAGAAAATTAAAAAAAAAAGTTTTGCATACTGTGCCTTGTGACATATCAAATGAAAGGGCTTGTTGTGAGGGTCTCAAATATTTTTTTTATAATTTTACAATAATTTAGATCAGAGTTATTTAAGAAAATCAATCAATTAATTATTAGAAATATATAATTAGGATAAAGATATTATAGAGAAATTATAGGGAATGGAAAAAAAAATACCATTCCTCCATATCTCCGAAACGACTGACTCTACAAGCTTGAAACAAATACTGAAAAAAAAAAATACAAATATTTCTTTACTTAATAAATAATTAGTATTATAATTTATTATAAAGAAGTCTATGGTTTTAAAATAACATGGTACATCTCTCAATATTTTGCGTTCAAACTTACATTTGTAGTTGCAATGTATCGTAGAACATGTTTTTCAACTATATGTCCTTCAGTCCGGAATTGGAAATTTATAGGCTGTATAACTTAAGTGAAGCGCGCGGCTGAGGCTGCCTTGAAGCGGCTCCTGCCCTATTTAGGGAGTCCAAACGCCTCCTGCCGAAGGCTCTTTGCTGGAGTCCTGCGGTCCATGGCCCTTTACGGGGCACCGATCTGCGTGCGTTTTGTGAGGCGGCGGCCGGCCCACCGGTAGAACGCGTCCCAAAGGGTCATGGCCATCCGGCTGGCCCGAGAATACCGCACGATCTCCTGCGAGGTGGCGACCCTCCTTGCCGGATTACCGCCATGGAATGTGGAGGCAAAAGTCCTCGCGCACATTTGAGAGTGGCGCGAGGAAGCGAAATACCGGGGCTTAACTCCGCTGCCACGAGAAATCACGGCACAGCGGACAAAGCTTCAGCGAGATCTCATAGCATCATGGAGAGTGCGATTGTCGTAACCCAGCGCTGGGCACGCCACAATTGCGGCGATAAGTCCCCTCTTTGAGGAGTGGCTAGACAGGCGCCACGGCGTCCTCACCTTCCGCCTGACGCAGGTCCTCACCAGACACGATTGTTTCGGGAGGTTCTTGTTCAGGATAAGGCAGGAAAAAATGCCCGGGTCACCATTGTGTGGATAGCCCAGAGGATAAGGTGGAACATACGGCGGAGATCTGCCTGGCTTGGGCGGAGCATCGCTGTGTCCTCGTGGAAGCGATCGACGGCGAGGATCTCTCGCAGCGGGCCCTGGTCCCGGCCATGATATGGAGCGAGTGGGCATGTGAGGCCGTCACCCCCTTCTGCGAAGAAGTAATGCTCGCGAAGGAGGAGGCGGAACGCGTAAGAGAGAGGCAAACTTCGCGCCCTCACGGCCCTAATCGCCGCAGTAGACGCCCTGGGCGTCGGGAGTCGCAAGCCGATTCCCAGCCACCGTAGGCGCGGGCTTGCGGACAGTGAGCATTGGGTAGCTCGCCGTCCGATATGGACCAGACCCGGGTCGACGGCGCGTTGTATTCCACGCGCGCCTCAAATAGATGTCGATAAAACTGACTGGGTCCGCTAGGGCCGATGCCTGCCGGGGTTACGAAGAAGTCCGAAAGGGATTTCGTGGCCCCCGGCAACATGGCAACTGAAGGAACACCAGGTGGGTTTTAGTAAGTAAGAGTCTGACACGCCCTTCCACTCCACCCAGAGCGGGAGAAGTTATTTGATAATTTCTTGACAGTCTCCTCTGTCATCGATACAACTGGCGACGAAACCCTGATAGCTGGAGATTTTAATCTGAGCTTCATTAATTGGGAAATCGACAAAACTTATTCCCACACTTCCAGTAACACAGCTTTTAACTATGCTAACGCATTGGGCTACTCACTGATAGACTTTATGTCACTGTGTAACATGGAGCAAATAAACTCTGTCAAAAACTGTTATCACAAAACCCTAGATTTAATATTATTGTGTAACTTCTATGGAGGAATTGTTAGTGTATGCAATAACCCGTTATCAACAGTAGATGTCTACCACCCACCCCTCGAAATACTAATAAAAAACACGTCCCCCGCGTTATTAAAGAGTAAGATGCCTGTTAGGTACAACTTTAGAAAAGGCAATTATACTCTAATCAACGCTATAATTAGTGAAATTGACTGGACCCATATTTTCTCAAACTTGCACGATGTCGATGTTATGGTGACACACCTATATAAGCACCTTAATGATATAATTGACGAATACGTTCCAAAATCAAAAAAACATAGTGATAAGTATCCCTCCTGGTTCTCTAAACCTCTCATTAGACTCCTAAATGAAAAAGAAAAACTTAGAAAACGGTATAAAAAATATAAAAATCCAAGGGATCACTTTGAATATAGACTTTTGGAGGGGAGATCGAAAATCATGATGAACAGCTGTTACAAAAACTATATGAGCTTAACTGAAAAAAACATTAGACATAATCCGAAACTCTTTTGGTCCTTCGTTAAAGCGAAAAAGTCCAAATCTAACGACATTCTCTCTGAGATGTGTTTAGGAAATGAAACATTATCTACTGGTGATGAAGTCTGCAGCCTTTTTGCTAAGCATTTCTCCAATAACTTTACTCCCTCGATTGGTTCACCTGCTGTAGCTCAAACCGGACCCAAGTATCATCAGCATGCATTAGGTAGTGTAGTATTCACGGAACGAGATGTCCTGAAAGCACTAAAAAAACTTAACATCTGCAAAGGGCCGGGGCCAGATCGTTTGCCGCCGGTATTTGTAAAGAAGTGTGCTACTAGTCTATCCTTACCGCTTCAAATAATATTCAATCATTCGATTGCGACATCACAGTTTCCGACGGAATGGAAAATGGCAAATGTCGTACCAATTTTTAAGAAAGGAGATCCTAATGACGTGCAGAACTACCGTCCTATTTCACTCCTTTCAGTTTTCGCTAAACTTTTTGAATCCCTGCTATGTCCCTTACTTATATCACACATTAATCCTCAGCTAGCTCCTCAACAACATGGTTTCTGTGTTCGTAAATCTACGACTACTAACTTGGTCCACTATGTCAATAAATTAAGTAAATTGATAGACTCTCGTGTCCAGGTAGACTCAATTTACACTGATTTCAGCAGTGCGTTCGACAAGGTGGACCATAAAATTATCTTAAAGAAGCTTGAAGGTTTCGGCATATTTGGCCAGTTGCTTCTTTGGTTTAAATCGTATCTTTCAGAAAGAAAACAAAGAGTGGTTGTAAAGGGCTACGAGTCACCAGTTTATTTCTCTACATCTGGAGTTCCCCAAGGTTCGCACCTGGGCCCAATTCTTTTTCTAATGTTCGTCAATGACATAGTTATCTCAGTAAAACACAGCAATTGCTCTATCTTCGCTGATGATTTAAAGATCTATAAAGAGATACACTCATCCGTCGATGTTCATTTACTCCAGGTTGACCTCGACGCAGTTCACGACTGGTGTTTAAAAACCGCATGTCACTCAATGTGAAAAAGTGCTATCACATAACATTTACCAGAAAACGAAAACCTTTACCTACTTCTTACTCAATAAATGGGGTAACACTACAAAAGGTAGACACGATTCGTGACTTAGGAGTCCAGCTCGACTCTAAACTCACATTTGTCAACCACATTAATAACATCACAGCCAAAGCTGCAAAAATGTCTGGCTTTGTAAAAAGAATATGTCGGGATTTCCAGTCCATCTCTACCCTAAAGGTGCTCTTCAATACTCTTGTAAGAAGCCTACTGGACTATGCATCTCCAGTTTGGAACCCTACTTACCGTGTTCATGTAAACAGGATTGAACGTATCCAAAGAAGCTTCACCAGATACCTTCGTTTTAGAAGCTCTAGCTGTCCACGAGATTCTTCTTACGGTCAAAGGCTCATTCATTTTAAAATATGCACTCTTGAACACCGAAGAGACGTGACAGATCAAGTCCTTCTCTATAAAATCGCCAACGGTTTACTAAATGTCCCCGATCTTTTGGAGGAATTAAGTATAGCTGTACCTCGACAGAATGCTATTCGATCTGGTCGCGAGACCATTACCTTTGCCACAACTGCAAGTCGTACTAATCTTGGTAGCACCGTTCCCATGAATCGTCTAATGGGAAATTATAATAAGATCGCTACACGAACCAATAGCATCGACATCTTCTCTAACCCTTTTCGTCAATTCCGTTCGAGAATTTTAACCAGCTCGGAGTCTCAAGACCTCAGTGCGACACAAGCCGCCTATTAATAAAATTCTATCCACTTCCATTTCCATCTTTTTAAGTCTTTTTTTTGTTATGTAGTTAAATATTTCTGTAATTTCCATTGTAATTCCCATCGTATTTGTGAACATAATTATTTTTTATTCTTTGCAACTAAATCAACTAACGTTAACTAAAACGTCCAACAATCATTAAGTTCTCTGCTAGTGCTGTGCACTTCTATAAGTGACGAGTTCACAATACCTAAAACTGTATGTGATTTTTGTATGTGTATGTTTAAGTGAGTTAGTCGTTGAGGTGCCAAATAAATAAATAAATAAATAAATAATTTCCCAGCCAAAAAAAAAAACTACTCGCACTTGTCCGGTGTTTTAAGAGATATGCGAAGACAGTTTTTTTTATTGGATTTGGCCGGTAGGCAAAAGCAAAACAGTACCTAAATTTTTTTGTCATCTCTGGAAACCTCCTCAACTTTTAACGTTCTTTTAACATTTTAGATTCAGAAAGAAGGGTTTGCAAGAACATCCAACGTGTACAGAAGGCATCATTCGTGAAGATGAGTGCGTGTGGCTTGTTCATAATAGACGCCGAGCTACCTCTGCAGTTTACAAGCTTTATAACTTCGTATACTATTGTTTTATTAGAATTTCTTTATCTATAATATGGTTATTGTCACTAAGACACATACTTTTAGTTGAAATTTACTTAAATAATTATACTATAAATAGATAGTAGTTAGGTCTTCATTTATTTCGTGTTTGTATTTAAATGCAATAATAATAATAAAATCATATAATATAATCATATGATATAATTTTATCGACGATCTATCTACATAATATGTAGATAGATCGTCGATAAAATTATATCATTTATAGTAACTTAATTATTGATTTTGTTGGTCTTCCCCTGTGCAGATAGAGTTTGCAATGGTAATTATCTCATCCTTGCAAACTCTTGATTTTATCTCCTATATTAAATACAATAGAAGTGGATATATTTAGTAACCTGTTCCGCTTAGCTATTTCTAAAGAGTCTTAAAAAAAAACTGAAAAAAAATCGACACGTGTTTCACCCCTCAACGAGGTATCCTCAGGATGACGACTGACTTATTGCGAACTCGAACACGGCGTGTTGCCACATCAGGCGCTGAGTGCAGAACTCTGAAGCTGCATTCAGAGCCTGCCCAAGAATAATGTGATAACTATTGAAAAGATTTTTATCACATAAATGTTTTGAACAAGACAAACATTACGGCTTCAAAGCTTGGGTATGATAACATTACGCCACACTATAAAATATTTGACGTACAATATAACAAATAACAAAAGTATAATCAAATTACTCGTAAGTATATTCTCATATTATTTTATTAAATTAAATGGTTTTGGTTTCAAGTATTTTATTTTCTCTCTACTCTTAAACACGGTGTCTACATCTCTTTTTATCCTATGCCCCATCGCAGTTATGCCGGAAGAGATTTCTTTAGAAATGAGCATCATTTTTGTACGTATTTTTCTGTTCTTTTTGTCTTGTCTGCTTATATATGTGTGTACATAAATGGGTAAATAAATAAAATATTTAAATAATAAAAAATATATAAATAAATAATAAAATATATAATAAAACTACTACATCAATCAACTATAAACTGTCTGCTGTAAACTGCATGTAAATTCGAGTTACAAAAATAATGCCAAATCTAGACGGAACGTTGGTCTTATTAATAGTTCTTCAACAGTTGCATACGAGGAAATTCCATTCAACAAAGAAATTGTAGAAGATTTAAAATCAGTTTTAAGGCATTTTGATGCGAGCCTTAATCATCTATAAGAATTGTACGATATGTGACAACGCGACAATCACTTTCAACAGTTATATATACAACGTGACAGCAATCCGTTGCACATGCATATATATACCTAATTGTTCATAAATGTCGCTCTGCATCATAATAGCTCATCCCTATAGTGAGAATTTCTTAGGGTCCATGGTTCATGTGAGCCAAATCTTCGATGTTGCCTGCATTTCGGCCGGACTCGTGAACAAACATCGTTCAGAGCTACAATAAAATATTACAGGTTGCAAAAATCCAAAACGAACATAGTTAACGGCAAAGATCTCAAAATGTTACTTATCTATTAACTAGATCAGCGTCTTCAAGTAGGTTCTTTACTATCAACTTCTTTCTTAAGAATTTATTGATTCCATTTCTAAAGATTTTTAAAGTTTTGTCCGATGCCGTCACCTTATCTTTCGATTGAAATATTTTGTATGCTATACTAATTTTGATGATAATGGAGAAAGCCATTCGTGTTTGGACTTTTCGTTATAAAACTCAAATGACATTCTGACGAAAGGCATTTGAAGACGATGTTCGAAGTGTATCAAAATATTCAAGAGACATTTCAGATTGCCGAAAAAGCTTTTCGACCATAATGTAAGTTTCGGCTTTTATTTTGATAAACATATTTCATTCTCAATTTAATATTTGTTACAATAGTTGTTTAAAACAACTTTTTTTTTGTTAAAAGTTTTATTTTTCGCTTTTTAGTGGGTAGTTTGTAATTTATTTAAGTTACAATAGCCTAATTTCAACTGCTCATCACTTTTTACAAAATATTGCTTTTCCCGATGCAGGGACGTTAATCGTTGAGGAGTTTTCCTGGTACTTAACCATCAGCTCCACTTCTCCATATGCGTTATGACAAGCATAAATTGTAATGCAGCCATATTAAAGTAATCGAATTGCAACCCGTGAAATACTTATAATTGAGTAATTCCAGTGGCTATTTGTGGTTTTCATCATCAGTTCCACTTCTCCAAATGGTGTTTTCCGAGAGCAACTGCATGAGGTTACTATAAAAAAAGAATTATCGAAATCGGTTGGCGTGATATTGAGTTATTTGTCCATTTGTCGCGCACATACTTAATGCAAATTTAAGACATATGGATTTCTCATAGATGCCATTGTCAGAACTGGACCATTTGAAACTGGAATTGAAATGGGACCACAAGGGAAGCACCAGTTTCCAAATAAAAAAAAAATCATCACAATCGGTTCACCCAGTTGAAAGTTCTGAGGTAACAAATATACAGTCGAATTGAGAACCTCCTCCTTTTTTATACGTCGGTTAATAAAGATGAATCTAAGTTATTTCGAAATAATCAATCCTAGTTAAAAAAAAAAAAAAGTTGTGTTAAAATATAAACCATAAGGGTATTGATAACTATATTATTTGAGTGTGATGTTTGAAATCCTAATCCGATCCTAATGGACTGCATCCTGCGCCTCGACTGCACCGTAGGTATCACGACGTTCAGCAAAACTGGACCCAAACTGATCCAGTCAGACTCAGATGTAGCCCGTCTGACTCAAACTCAAAACATTTATTGCAATTAAACCATTTACAGGCACGTTTGAATTGTTGGTTTTTAGCGCCGTGTGTTACACTCTACTTTTCACTGCGACTTCCACGTGAGTGAAGCCGCTGGAAAAAGCTAGTTTTACATAAGAATAAAGACTTTTTCGTTTTTGTAGGCTCATTGGTTACAAACAAAATTTAAAAAGCAATTACTTTTTCCCCTAGAGCAAATACGCTACTTTTTCCGCTAGAGCAAGGTATGCTACAATGACAGACTTTTTGAGCAAGACGAGTGAAAAATAATTTTGTGGGAAACCCTGGCGCTTACGCATTAAGTAAAAGTGTATTTTTTTCATAGCTTCGAAAACAAAGGTTGCAAAAACATTCAACAAGAACAAAGATCATCGTTTAGGAAGATGAACGCGTGCGGCTTGTTCATTATAGACATTGAATTATCTTTACAATTTTTAGACGTTATCATCACTTACACTATTGTGTTGTTACAGCTTGCATTTTGCAAAGCTACGCATTTCAACGAATCAAAATAGTGATTCTTGATTAAATAACCCAGTAAGGGGCTTTGATAAAAGAAGTTTCTATAATTCAAGAAAAATTTCGTGTAAACATAATCAAAAGCCTATCTTAAATTTTAATCTCAGGATTTCCGAAGTAAAAATGTAAAAAATTGCGAAAATTGGCACCAATTGGTTTTCTCACTGTTTGCTGCCAATTTTCGCGATTTTTACATGTTTAATCTCGAATTCCTGACATTAAGATTTGGCTTTCGATTATGTCGTTAAGTTAACATGACAAAAAACAGGTTTATAACATGACATGAACTTAACGAGACGCTTAATTTTAAGGGTATAGGGACTTGTTGATAAATTGGTTTATTTAGAAAGATTCATTCGTTCATGAGCTATCAGAAAAGAATCAGTAAAGCGGTGAAAATATCTTACAATTAGCAGTGTATGCTCGGAGGTTGGAAAACTTTAAAAAAAATCTTAAAACGTTCTATATCTCCAAAAACAACTCATTTTGTACCCCAAGTTATCGTCTCAAAAATGTTTCGAAATGACTCTAGTATTACTTATTTCAAGGAATGCAGCCAATTTCCAATTACCTGTATACTAATGACGATCGATCATATGGGCTCACATTCGTTAGGTCACCTTTTAACAAAATTAGAATTTTGTTTACTTTGCGATCAATAAAAATTATTATAACACGATTATATTAAATTTATTAAACATTATCATAAAAGGATGCCAACCATACATATTAACATTTACCTACTTGGCACTGAATAAGCCGGTAAAATTGTTCTGTCGTAAAGATTTTAACAATGTTCAAGAATAACAGAGTCATATCAACTTACCCAGTAGAAGTATTACTCAATAATCGACTAGACAAAGATGTCCAAAGAATATTTTATCCTTTCAACTTTATGCTGACTTTGTTGTTGTCTTCAAAATACCGTATACAAGATAATTATATTACTCCAAGTGAAAAAAATATATTTAAAAATATACCACAGGTCTTGGGTGTTTGCTTCACGATAGCGGGGACCTTTTATACCTTGTACCAAAATGATGTGAACCTTTTTTTGCAACAAGACGCCGCTACTACTATTATATTAATTATTTCATATGTTTTACCTATCTCTCGTTGTTTTAGTTTTATATCGAGCTTTGTTCTTAATATAGTGTACAGCCATAAAAACGTCTTGCTCATTGTGTTGATCCAGATTATTCATAAACACATAGATTTTAGTAAGAACATCCGCAGTTTTATGATATGGAGTTGGATCTCAGTTTCAACTATATTTGGTATCAACCTATTCTTCTTTATTACTTTTGGTATAGCGATGGATTATTTGACTGTAGTAAACTTTGTTTGTGAATTATTATTCTCCTGTATCGATGTCGATTTCGTTTATGCTCTTCGAGTTCTTATATTGTTAAAGAAATATCTCAAAGGATGGATTGAAAATGTTCAAATGATAAATGATGGACAGGAAAATTATGAAATACATGGTATGAAGTTGTTTGAAACATATCAAAATATTTTGAAGGCTTTCGACATGTACAAGACGGTTTTCCAAGTATTGGTAAGCTTTTGAATAAACTATGTAATAAATTATTCTGAAATGAAGTTATCGAACATTTAATAATATTTTACTAATAAATACAAAAACAATAGGCCCTTAGGTGTCGAAGTACTCCTCCATAACGCTGTCATTCGGCAACGTACCCAGAAGAGAGGCATTATAGCTACTTTGAATGGCAATGCTAATTCTTTGCAAAGTGTCGATTAGTCGGCGAGAAATTTCCTCCAAAAGGAGACGCAAACTCGGGCCGCATAACCCGAGCGTTTTGACACCGGATGACTCAAAACTGTAGTTAGCTGTAATTACCCATGAGGTTACAGTATTTGCGCCGCTTGAGGGATTCAGTAGCCACAGCAGCAGCAACAGCACAGCCCGCCGCACGCTTTGCTTGAAACATGAGATGGTGCAAGGGTGTCGAAATAGGTCTCGTCCCACACCAGAGGCCTCCACCCATTTAAGGCAATAACGTCATGCCGTCTGACCTCTCCCCATGGTCACCTACGAAGCCGTTTGGTTCGGATACCGCTGGTATGCCGGCAGTGAGAAGGGCTTGACGAATAATATCGTTGATGCTGGCGTGCCTTTCTATGTGACCTGCGCTGCTACATAATATTCTTGAATCTTTTGATAAATCCTATATTCTGAACAATTTTTTTTTATGCTAGCTAATCTATCTTTAAATCTCTTTTACAGCTAATGTATCGCACGATCAACGCTTTCATACGCAATTTATGTATTTTTGAGTTTTATGTACTAATGGTGAAACTGGGAAATCGTGATCATGGAGATGTAAGAAGTACTATAACATTTAATTCGGCTCATTCAATTTACGTCCATATTAACTTAACTGTTAACTTTTTCAGTTTCCCTTCACATTTTTCGGAATCGGCAGTTTGGTAACTTTATGGATAGTAAAGGATGTACTGTATGTAATAATTCAATGCGTGTACTGTGAGAAGTTCTACATAGCTATCGAGGAAGCTGAGACGGCATGTGTACAGGGTATGAAGACTAGAAACTATACAAGTAAGCATGAAACACTACTCTTAATTTAAATTAATTTATCAACAAATAAACTGCGCCCGATGGGATTTCCCAATTGACATTTTTTTTTTAATCCTCTGTCAGTGCTCGCTCTTGCGCACTATTTCATGCTTATAGACCCAGACCGGTTTATATGTCGTATGTCAATGAATTTTAGCATTCGTTGTTACCATCGTCATTTTAACAACATAAAAAAAAAACTTTCATCCTCTGTTTAATTTCATCCCCTAGAGGGATCTAGGGGATGAAATTAAAAAATCTTTAATGTACATTAAGATTCCCTTTCGTAATAAAACAAGGAACTCTTGTAAAAAATTTCGTGTCTAGACCCAGCCGTTTGGGCTGTGCGTGATCTGTCAGTGAATTTAAGATGTTTATTAACGAAATATGAATAGTAGAAACAACGCCTAAAGAAGCAATTAAATCTACTGAAGGCCTTCTGGCGATTTTAAAGCTCCGCTATTCTGTTTTAATAGAAAAACTTTTTTTACAGAAGCTCAAGAACGACTTTGTAAGGATGTTCTAAAGGAAAACAGATTGTTCAGTAAGATGACCGCGTGTGGCCTGTTCTATGTCGACGCTACGCTACCGATGTCTGTAATGGGACTCTTTACTAATTACGCCGTAGTGCTATTACAGTTTGCTTTGCTGTAAATATTAATGTATTAATTAATTAAATATATCTATTGTTGCCTATAATATGGCCTGGGTATACATTTTGTTGGGCATCATTAAATACATTTTTTTTTTTTTTTTTTTTTTCTGTAGGTCATCTAGTAGCTGACCTCTGAGGTCATGACTACTTAACCGGTCAATCCTGTGGTTGCCTTAAGCTGCTACACTCAAAGCCTCCAGCCAGGGCATACAAAACTAAGCTAAAAAGCTAGGTGAACGCTCGCTAGGGGCACCCCCTGTGGGGTACGAGCCTCGGCTTAGGGCGTCACCGGAGGGAGGACATCAAAGACGGGACGGGCTGGATCAAAGTTTTGATCATTATTATTAATCGGGGAATTTAAAGCTACGTGCACAGCTGAAACCACTGCTGGCACCTCGTTATCGAGCAAGGGTCGGGGAGGAGTATCATTTACTCGGGGGCGCGGTCGCGATCGCAAAGGACCTCGACGGCGAGGTCGGAATGACGGGAGGCGTCTGTGTCTGTGTATAGTACTAGTGGCCCTATTGCTCTCCTGGAGGAGGGTTATGGGGTCATCAGGGTCGGTGAGAATGTGCCTAGGTCGGCGGGTACGGCTAATCCTACTTGGGACATAACTGGCGGCCTCGACAACCAGAGGGTTGCGATGTTTGACCGCGGAATCGAAGTAACGCTTTGCAAGGCGTTTTAGAAATTGGTGGATCGTGGGAATTTTAAGGTCGAGATGGAGACTCACGTTCCTAACATACCAGGGGGAGCCTGTGGCCCTGCGGAGGAATCGGTTTTGGAGCGTTTGCAACCTATGGATATGACGGGGTTTTGCATGAGCAAAGACGGCACCCGCATAAGTCATGTTGGGACGAATACACGCTGTGTAGATTCGCAATTTGCACTTAAGTGACATCTTGCTGCGTGCGTTTAGGACGGAATGGAGCCTACCGAGAGCGAAAGCGGCTCGCGAACGAACCTTCTTTATGTGCTCAGCGAAAGTGAGATGGTGGTCGAGGAAAACACCTAGGTATTTGGCTCGCTTCTCCCAAGGGATCTGCTTACCGAACATAGTGAGAGGTCGGGGGAGGGGGTCTCTAAGCCTTGTGCGCGGTTTCGAGAAGAGAACCGCTTGGCTTTTTTCGGGATTGACTTCTATGCGCCACTTTCGAAACCAGGCAGCGAGTCGATTGACTGCGCCTTGGAGAGTGTGGGCGATATTGTCGGGGTATCTAGACCTAAAGTAGATGGCCTTATCGTCTGCGAACAGAGCGAAATGCGTCCTTCTACCTGGGTTTGGAATATCGCTAGTGAATAGCGTGAACATGAGGGGAGCTAGCACGGAGCCCTGAGGGACTCCTGCACGAATGGGGCGGGGAGAGGAAAGTGCTCCTTCAATGCGATAGCGGAATACGCGATTCGATAGATAGTCCCGTAAGATGAGTACGAGACGATCCGGCACGCCGAGTTGGTACAGCTTGTATAATAAGCCGTTGTGCCAGACTTTATCGAATGCTTTCGCAATGTCGAAGAAAACTGCACCCGTCAAAGAGCCGCGTTGGAAACCATCGCTTATGAACTCAATGATGCGGTGGGCCTGATGCACGCTAGAGTGCTCAGTTCGAAAGCCGAACTGTTCGTTGGGGATGAGGCCCTTGGTCTCGGCGAAGTCTCTGAGACGCTTGTAAATAAGCCTCTCATAGATTTTTCCGAGAACCTTGAGCAAACTGATGGGACGGTAGCTAGAGGGCTCGGTACTGGGTTTACCGGGCTTTCTGATACCTATGACTGTGGCTTCTTTCCACGACTGGGGAAAGAAGTTGTTGCTTAAGGCACCATTGAAGATGGTAGTCAAAAGCATTATCAGGTGGGCAGGGAATAATTGGATCACCCTATTGGTGAGTCCATCTGAACCGGGAGCTTTACGAGCTTTAAGACCTTTGATAATGTCATGCACTTCGTCTAGAGCGACGGGAGGCAGTGGACAATCAGGGTCATCGACAGGAGGGAGAGAGGCTCTACGTTCGACTTCAGCGTCGACCTTTAGGAGGTGAGCTTGGTCTACTGGCAGGGAGCTGGGTGAGCATTGGGCCTCGAGGGTGTCGGCCAGGCATTCTGCCTTTTCAACGTCCTCGAAGGCTATGGTCTTGTCGGGACGGGTCAGGGGGGGCATGGAGGAAGATTGAGGGGATCTGAGTTTCCTCTGAAGTTCCCAAAATGCCAGATGGTTGGGCTCTAGTTCGCCGAGCATCTTGTCCCAGCCCGCGTCACGCAGCTCCTGTATGCGTGTCTTTACAGATCTCTGTAAATAGCGCATATGGGCTTTGTTTGCGGGGCAGGGGAAGCTGCTGTAGGCACGGACGGCCGCGTTCTTCTCAGTCAGTAATGCGCGCACATCGTCCGGCAAGCTCCAGTGACGGTCGTCCGTCACTGGAACCTCCCTTGAACATTCGTTCAGGACGGTTTGTACGTGATTAGTGAGTGAGTCGATCGCGGACGTCGTGTCTGCGATAGAGTTGAAAAGGTCGGGAATAGAGTCTAACTGAGGGGACGTGTTGGATTTCAGCTGAGTGCTTACTTTCTTCCAGTCCGTGATCCTCTTAGTGATAGGAGGAGAGTTTGGGTCGCGGAGACCTATGCGGGGGTCTAATCTCATGACTACCGGACGGTGATCAGAGTCGAGCTCGTTAATAGTTTCTATGGAGTCTAGTCTTAGGTTGACGTTCTTAAGGAGCGCCACATCTAAGATATCAGGGGCATGATTTACGTTAACCGGAAAGTGGGTGGGAGTCATTGGAGCGATGACGTCAAAGGTCAGAGAGTGGGAGAGGTCGAACAAGTGTCGGCTTCTTGTAGTAGTTACCGAACTATTCCAGGAGGGATGTTTGGCATTGAAATCGCCCGCTAAAATGAGCGAGTTACTCATAGTGAGTAGGATCGAGAGGTCGTCGGAGAGGAGTTGGAAATTCTCCGAAGTAACGGGGGGGAGATAGACCGACACGAGAGTGATCGGCTCGTGGCCTGACATGCCTAGGCGGCAGGCCGAAACTTCTAATCGTGAGAGGGGAGGAGGGTCGATTGGGATGCAGTGAAGCTGCTTTTTATAGTATATCAGGGTACCTCCTCTATGGCAACGTGACCTATCGTTGCGAACTATCCGGTAGATAGCTATTGATGGGTTACGGTTGCAAGGTTTTAGAAAAGTCTCTTGGACTAAGAGAACGTCTATTTGATGATCGCGGAGGAAAGCCGCAATCTCTTCGCGTTGATTTTTAATGCCGTTTGCATTGAAATAACCTATTATTAGGGATCGCGGTTTGAACCTAGCTAAGACCGTGTTATCCATAATGGGGTTTAGTAGCGAGGGAGGTTAGGGCTTGCGTAATGTCCGGATACGCGTTGTAGATGGCCTGGATCTGGAGGAGATTACCATGGGCCGCAAGGATTTCGTTGGCCATTGTCTTTGCGCGAGGGGAGACGAAGGCCAAGAAGGTTGACGTAATTACGTTGAACGAGTCAACGGAGACGTTGGGGCTAGCCACGGGAGTGGATTGAGAGGGACGCGTAACTTTAGGAGCGGACGTGGGTTTCGCGGGGGGCGCGGCGGGCGCCGGAGGCGCAGAGGGCGCAGGGGGCGCAGAGGGCGCAGGGGGCGCGGGTGGCGCGGCGGCGCGAATACGGGGATCCATAAGGCGGGGGAGGGGAGCGGGGGGAGGGGGAGGGAAGTTACTGAATTGAGAGGGCACCATGGCAGGGAAAGACTGCTGGTGATGGAGATAACTCCACGGACTAGGCCTCTGAGGGCTTAGTCGTTGGGGCAAATGGGATGAGGGAATCCTATAAGAGGAGGGAGCTTCCCTTTGCTGGCGGGCGTCGAAACGCTTGGCCAGTTTGGGAGAAGAGGCCTTAGGGGCTTTGGGGCAACCGCGGTAGTTGGCCGGGTGGCCTTGTTTGCCGCATAGGACGCAGCTGGGAAGGTCGGTACAAAGGGAACGATCCTTTCGACGGGGGCAGTCGGAAGTGCCGTGCTCACCTAGGCACTTGACGCATCTAGGTGTAGCATGGCAGTTCCTCTGCGAGTGACCATATAACTGGCAGCGGTGGCATTGGCCGACAATGCCACTCTTGTGGGGTTTTTCAATTTCGAACCCTGTGAGCTTGCACAGGGAACGAATTTGAAAGATCGGGTGATGGCCCTCTACGGGCGGGCAGATGACGAGGACCATGTCGTATGACTCTCCGCCTCTAGAGCGGTGCATGCGATGGACCTCATCTACGGGGACTTTCTGTGACTGAAGGTCCTTTAGAATGTCGGATGGGAGGATTTCGCGAGGGATACGCTTAATCACTACGCGGATCTGTTTTTCCTCTGGGAGTGAGTAGGTGTGGTATGACACACCTCTCATTCTCAGAAGACGGGTTAGGTCCCTATAGTCGCGCGACGTGGGGACATTGACTTTAATACCCTGCTGGGTATTTCGGGCGCTGGAGAAATTTATTTTGTGGTCGACACACCATTTGGATATGTCGGTCCACTTTCCCTTGTCCTGGATGAACAAGGGAGGCGGGAGAGGGATCTTTTTAGCGTTAGCGTTAGGCGCGGGGGTATCCTTCGCGGAGGATGACGCAATCGGACGAACGGTGGAGGGGGAAGCTACTGTAGCGCAGCTAGCGGATGACGTAATCGGACGAGGGGTGGTGGGGGAAGCTACTATAGCGCAAGTCGCGGGGGTAGCGGGAGAGATTTTTGAGGACGGTACCAGTGGTGCGGGCGACGAGGGAGCAAAGTGTAAGTCCTCAAGTGCAACGACCTTGCTGGCCTGGGACGAGCTTTGCTTCTTGTTCTTCCTCTTCTTGCCCTTTCCTTGGACGGTTGTACAACCATCGTCGGATTGGGAGGAGGATGAGGAAGAAGAAGAAGCGGCGGACTCTGCTTCGTCGTCGTCCGAACCATAAGGGTACGGGGTGGTGGGCCGCTTTGAGGAAGCGGCGCTGATGGGGGCGTCAGTGTCCATGGACTCTGACGGACTAAGGGGTCTAGATGGCTCAGTAGCCGGGGGGGATTCTAGAGCATCGCTAAAGCTAGCGATGCTATTGTCAGAGGGACATGACTGGGACTCTGACTCAGCTTGGAGCCTGGCGAACCGAGCTCCATACTTCGTCTTCAAGGCGGGCTCTTCTTCGAGTACACCCTGGAAGAACTTGATAAAGAGCGCTAGGCACTTTACCGGGTCCTTAATAATGACGGGGGAAGAGAGACTTTACGCGTGAATTTTTCCCTAACTAACTTCCTACTATCCTAACTCCCCGGTGGGTATGCCGGGGATGTGTAATCCCTCCCTGTCGGGTGTAGACAGGGAGGATGTGTGCCTATGGGTGAGCCCTAAGCTTGCTTTTGCCCGTTGCCTATCTTATTGTGCAACGGGGTCCTATCCAGTCTAGTGTGAAGGGTATCGATATACCCGACCACGCTAGGTGAGTCGCTGTGGAGGCAAAACTGTCACCAGTGCCGACTAGGAGACCCCCCAAGGCCGAACACTGGGACCCGGCCAATTGACTGCCTAACCCTGAAGGGGATGGGCGGGTGTGATTGGGTCAACACCCCCTCGGTTTCGTTGGCACCGTAAGGTATCCTCCGAGGACCACGAAACTGTGGTTTTGCCCGGAAGGGGCCAAAATTGCCTCGACGAACGTTTTGAACGACAATCTTAAAGAAAGTCGATATTAATTGTGTCTTGAAAAAGACCCCAATTAATAGTAGTGATGGTAGTCGGGTGACTACGGAGACGACTCGGGAACCACCAAGGAACGCTTGAGCCGGAAAATCGGGAACTCTTGCACACAGCAGCGCAGCGCAACACGACCGTCCGCCACCGGTGCCGGGCGCAGGTTGAAATACATTATTCAACGTCAAAGCCTTTTAATTAATTACTAGCTGCGTGCAGTGGTTTTATCCGCATAAGTCTCAATCCCGTAAGAATATCGGGATAAAAAGTATCTTATGCCCTAACCCAGGTCAAGGGTTACCCATGCACCAAATTTCATCCAAATCCGTTTAGTCGTTTTAGCTTGAACGCATAACAAACTAACAAACATACATCATCATCTGCCTAGTCTTTTCCCAACTATGTTGGGGTTGACTTCCAGCCTAACCGGATGCAACTGTATACCAGTATTTTACATGGAACGATAGCCTATCGGACCTCCACAACCCAGTTACTAGGTAAACGATACCCCTTAGTAAAACTGGTTGTCAGACTTTCGGGCTTCTGACTACCCGTAACGACTGTCAAAGATCTACAAATGACAACCCGTTGGTCCCGGTTGTCATTTAAAAAAAAAAAGAAAAGTAAAAATATTTTTTTTTCTTTATTCTTTTCTTTAAAAAAAAAAAAGAAAAAATAAGAAGAAAAGAAAATTACGTTAAGCCGTTGCTTAACGTTCTTTTCGAGGCACGGAGGGGTCTTGGTATGTTAAGATGGTCGCCCATTCATGGACCAACCGCTGCAAACGTAACTGAACCAGATAGATTGCCCTGTGCGGCTATTATTGCTTAGCCACAAGCCCCTAAACAAACAATAGTTATTTATGCAACCGTTGTATAATAAGGGGTATTAAAACACGAATGTGGGTTTATCACATGAGTGTTTTAATACCTAATTATGTACAGTTGCATACAAGACTTTATCTACATCCATGATTTATGAATCCTCTATAAAAGGTTCTGAAACTATTGGAAGTTTGTAATTCAAGATCAAGAATTACAAAAATCCCACGAAATTTAGTACAAGTGCACGTATGAATGTCGCCTGCAGCAGCAGATCACCGCGCATGCGTTGCAGCGGGTGATGCTGTCCCCCGCTTCAACGTTCCATCACAAAAGTTGATGGAAACAAGGAGTTGCATACATGACAATGTTCTATTTTTGAAATTCGAGTTGCATAATGAAATTTAGTACAACATTATAACACTCATTTGGATGATATTATGGTTACTATGAATGTTGGCAATAAGCTAACTGTTTCAGAAAATTTCATAGAGGTTTTATAGCATGGGTAAAAAATCAAATCTTTTCTCATTATAATATTACTAGCTTTCACCGCGGCTTTGCCCGCGTGATATCTTTATAAATTATAGCCTATATTATTCAGTGATAATATGTCAAGTAAGAGGTTAGATAGGCAGTCGCTCCATGTAAAATACTGGTATTCAGCTGCATCCGGTTAGACTGGAATCCGACCCCAACATAGTTGGGAAAAGGCTAGGCAAATGGTGTGTATGGAATGATTATATAGTATTCTACTGGTGAGAGAATTTTTATAATTGATCCAGTAGTTTTTGAATGTATTCATTACAAACAAACATACAAAAAATCAAATCTTTTCTCTTTATAATATTAGTTTAGATTACTAACTGCGCTCCACAGTTTCAACCGAATAACCGATTACGTAGGAATATTGGGATAAAAAATATTATATGTGTTAATCTAGGTTATAAAATATCTATTTGCCAAATTTCATCCGAATCTGTTCCATAGTTTTTGCGTAAAAGAGTACCAAACATCCAACCAATAATATGATGTCATGTAATATAATATAATATTATATTATATCATATCATATAATATTATAAAATCATATCATATAATATTATGAAAGAAATATCCTACTTTTATAATATAATATGATATGAATAATAATTTTAGTTTAGATTTAAATACTCAAGGATGTCAAAAAAAAAATTGTTGCCCCTTCCGAAGAGTAAAGAATATCGTGAGGATCTGAAGAGACCGGCAATAGTTCCTCTCTTTTAATATGGCACTGTTTCAGTTTGTCATTCTACCATTCTTCACAATTCAAATCTAGAATTTGAAGAACATCGTACTTAAATGCTTGAGCGTGGAATGTGAGAGATTTTATGCAGCCATCATAGATGTTCAGACTACCTGTGTAATGCTTCATAAGCCAAGACATTGTTGCGGTTCGTATTTTTCTATTTGTGGGCGATCTCACAGTGTTAGTCAGTTTTATCGATTGATCCAGAAAGAAGAGTTTGTAGGAACATCCAACGTGTGCAGAAGATATCATTCAAGAAAATATGCACGTGCGGCTTGTTTATCATTGACGCTGTGCTAACTCTACACTTTACAAGCTTCGTCGTTTCTTATTCCACTGTTTTGTTCTAGTTTGGCTATCTATATTGTTATTAAATATTCAGTGTTTTCTTGGACATTATTTGTTTTACTATAAGTAATTGCTTTGTCAAATGAAATGTGGCAAATGTCTCCGCTAGATATACCGAAAATTTACAGACCCACTGAGTTTATATTCATTCTTAAAAAAAAAACAAAGAGAAAAATACATCTGCCTTCAAGCATAGTAGAGTTTTAGTTGGAAGTGTATGTGACTCCGCGTATTACTGGCACATGAGATATTTTAATGACTTTAACACAATAGCAGAATAATTGCCAAAAATGATCGACTAGCAGAGCGTTGGTCAGAAAATATTGTAAATGTAACTGAAAATGTGTGGATCCGAAGAAAAGTAGGGCACGTGAAAGCTTAAAGTGGCGCAACAATGACAAGGTGGTTACTCAGCAGTAATTAGAGACTATTAAAACTCATGACGGCATTAAGACAGTAATATCGATAAAAAAGATGTTAGGCGTTCGGCTTATAATGGAAGCCATGATAATACCATCAGATATTGTTATTCGTTAATTGAATTTTCTGTAATTTCAAAATTAACAACTAGAGCCTTAGTGATACGTATAGATCAATACATACAGAATTATATTTAGAACGCTATCATATTAAAACATTTTATTGAATTAGAAAATCCATTTATCATTTAACAACAGGCAGGTTACGTTTTGCAATGTATAAGATCAGTACAATGTTTCACAAAAATAAAATCAAAACAAACTTCTCAGTGTACCCACCAGAAGTATTATTAAATAATCGTCTAGATAAAGAAGTTCTAAGAATGTTTTATCCATTGATTTGTTTACTTCTTTTATTGTTTCCTTCAAAATATACCATTCGAGATGATTATATTACTCCCAATGGCAAGAAGCGTATCATTTTGTCGTTCTGGAGTGTATGTTTTGTTATTGTGACCTGTGTTTATAACATTTATTTCGATGAAGTTAACGATAGTTACAAAAAATTCCATAATAATATGATTGTTTCATTTATTACAACATTCACATTTATTTGCCTTGGTTTCGGCGTTAAAATATTTTTCATTCTTGATATCGTTCAGAGTCAAAATAACATCTCGCTCATTGTTACCATTCAGACTTTACACAAGAGTATTGATTTTAGTAAGAGAGTCAGAAGTTTCATCATTTGGAATAGGACCTCAGTTTTTATTGTCTTCGGAGTTAACGTCTTCATTTATTCTACGCACGCAACAAGTGTTTCATTACAATTTCTTACATTTGGCAATGATTATTTGTAATTTTATATATGCTGCATTTAATATAAATTGTATATATGCTATTAGTTTTATAATGTTGTTAACAAAATATCTGAATGAATGGATCAAAGAAATCTTAGGACTGCTTAAAAAACAAGCTAATGATGCATATTGTATCGAACTGTTTAATATTTATCAAAATATTATGGAAGCTTATAAGCTATTCAAGGATATATTCCAAGTATTGGTAAAATGTTTAACTTTGATGCACGTGATTTTTGACTTAAAAAAAAGAAGATCGAATAGAATACACAACTAACATTTAGAAAACTAGATGGCTATTCACGCAAGTGTAGCACCGCGCAAGCATGAATTTTGTTCAAATATTATGTAACACACAATATTCATCGACTCATGACCAAACATAAGTAAGGTAACATCATAATGATATAAAATATAAGATATAAAATATTATAAATTAATAGAATTATCGTCCTTGGTGGCAACACACGCAGGAATGTCACTAATTTTAGAGATCCTTATGATGGAGAACAAGCTCTGTTTTCTGTACAGAGTAGTTCCGCATACTTACATTCACTAGGTTTTCCTGGAAAAATAAGTGAATTAAGTAGACTAATTATTGCAGCTTTGGGGATATTAGCTAGTGGCGGGTGGGTAATTGTATTTCAGATCGCCGTTCGTAAAATTAGAATCAAGACTTCGCTTAACAGGTAAGCTCGTTTGATTCCCAATTTTACTTCACGGCGATCTGAAATATAATTCGTTAAACAAAGTAGATGTTCAGAGTTGTCTGCAATAATTTAGTTAGTTAATAAGTTACGGCATATTCTGATTTATTAAGTACTTTTATCATTCTTTCTGAATACAATATTTTAATATTATGTAATTTAAGAAGGTTGCTTTGTTTTATGTGAATGTCATGTACATCTGTTATTGGTATGTATATAAGTCCATAACTGTTAACATTTAATATTTAATGTACAATATATATGCTTTTGGCGTATCCATTTTAAATAAATTCTTAATAACGTTGCTTAATTAATAGTGATTAACTATTTTTCATCAGTAATGAGGTATAATCATCAACACAATGATGGTTGGCACTGTGTCTATTTCAATTGATGCCAGCACTAAGTTGAGCTACTGTATGTTTTGTGCTGTGGGAGGTGAATTATTAGTATCACTCTCACTTCCTACCACATTTAACCCAGCTTGTGTTTATACAAATTTTATAAAGTTGTTCTGAATTAATATACCAGGAGGATATTATGATATGAATACTTTAAAAGTGTAAAACTGGGTGAACCTGCTACAGGGACACCTTGCCCAACCATTCGGGGAAACAAGGCGTAATGTTATGATGTTACTTTAAAAGTTTCCATGATTGAGAATAGCATTCTCAGATCTGTCTGTAAATAGTTAATTATTTGGGATACTGTTGTGCTTAATGAGTGAGTATTGAGTTGCACATTACATCTAGCTGTCAAGGTAAGTGTCGAGCTCAGTGAGTCTAGAAGATGAATTGTAAAGATTATCATTAGGGTATTTTAAAGAATGTCAGTTATCTAGTGATCTGAATAAGAGGCACCATGGCTGTGAAGTCCTTAGTAGTTAAACTTTCATAGGGTGTAACAGGATCTTTTAGCCCCTGAATGTTGTAAGCAGGGAGGTATTTTTGGTAAGCATTTGTGGAATTGTATTGTACCTAAATTGTACTGACAGGAACTTAGTTTTTTTTTTTTTTTGAAAAATGTAGTAGGATTTTTTGGTCAAATTCTTGTGATTAGTTGATGTTATTTCCGTTTAGGTAAGTATATACTTTATGATATGGTTTCATTTCATTTTTGGATGGACTAGTTTTCCATAACTTTAGTTATTAAAGGTATTTTGGAAACTGAATTTCAAATACGGAATAGGCTTTTAACTTGTAAGCACCAATTAATAAGGGCAGTATATTATGCCCTGGATAGGAGAGAGGTTTGAACAAATTTGAGGTGAAAGGGTCTATTTCAGATGCTTAGGGTTTTTCCTCAACGATACTAATTTCCATATGAGTTTCACATATTCTGCTAGCAGTAATTACTTGACGAGTTTAGAGCTAATCGGAACTAGATTCATTTTAGAAGTATAAAGATATGAACTCTTTTCCTTGACCTCATAATATGTCCAAAATTGGGATTGTGTAATGAGTTGCATTTTTAAGTGAGGGAGTTGTATAATTGAACTTGTTATGATGTGCACTTGGTGAGCAGATGGAGAGTTTTAGAGTAAAGCAATTTATAGATAATTCATTCATAGTACCTACATTTATTGTATTATACCTTATCTTGTTCATGTTCTACTCACAATCCATCAATACCTACGTTGTCCTCACAATGTTCTCCCCCCCTTGTAGACTAGTAGTTGGCAATCAAATGATTAATTAGGTATTTTGATTTTATAAGCTTTGAATAAGATCACCCATTTCTGCCCAGCCCTTCGGGAAGTCCGGGCGTAATGTTAAATAATGCGACTAAGTTTACTAGCTCTTTTTTTTTTTTTTGTTCTTGTGTTTCAAGGTTTGTTTAAAGTGAAAAAAAATAAAACTTAATAATCAAGCCTAAAAAATAGCATTATTAGTTTTCAAGCCCAAACATTTAAACACACTTATAGTGGTATTTATTGGTATGTCTTATCGCAGTCTCGATATTTTACCAAATAAACAGTCAAGTTAGATTGTAAGAAAACCTTGTTTTCTGTAAGTGGCACTCACTACTGGTAATTTAGTAGGTAAAACAGAGATAAGAGACTATTCAAGTATGAAAAGTATTAGTAAATGTGTATGTAATTAACCCTTTATTGGTTATTTGGTAGGTAATGTTATCTTCCAGATAGTCCTAAGTGATACCCCTGTACCTATAGGATGAAATCATAATATGATTTCATAAAGGTAATATGGTATATTATACCTATCTATTTTGATATGCTAAGCTATAATTGATTAGTGTACAAGTTGTCAGTTTGTAACATACTTGTAGTTATTACTGGGATTTTTATTTTTATTTTCCTTCAGTATGATATTAGACAGTATTGATGATTTTTTTTTTTTTTTTTTTTTTAATAATGAAACTGAATTTTCTATTTTGTTTGGGACTGACTGAAATGTATTTTTCAGATAAATTCTTTGTAGATCTATCTATTGTATTGTTTGTAAATGCATCTCAATATTTGATAAGTTCTTTGATGGTATTGAGAGGATCATCATCTACCCGGCCTTCTCCCAACTATGTTGGGGTCAGCTTCCAGAGAATGGCTTTGAGAGGTTAAGATATTGAATTTGGTAGGTATCAAATATTTTCTTATCTATGTCCATAGCCAATAGCAGAATCAGAGGAATATAGCTGCTTTGCCAGCATTTATTCCAGTATTGGTCTTCTTGAATTGTTATTTGGGAATATAAGCCGGGTTGTTGTTGAGGTCCACCATATATATTGATTTTTATTTTCAGTGACAAAAATAGTTCATTTATTTTTCAGACATAGTCCATTCCAACCGATTAGATTAAACCAAAACATCATAAGATATTGTGGTGGTGGTTTTCAATGGTGTGATTCCTGTTATTAACCCGGTAGAAGGATGTTTTATTTTGTTATTTACAAAAGTAAGTAAATCAACTAATGTTGTGCTTGTTTTACATTTTCACCATAGAACTGGTAAGTTTCACTATTATCATGAGAATGTCTTGTGGTTTTAATATTTATTGAATAGTTGTTATTGTTTTTGTTTGTAGCTAAAACATTGTGTACTCAAGTTTGTGATTGTTTCGGTTTGTTTATCAAATAGGATGAATTAAAGTTAATGTCAATTAGAGATTATATAACTTTTGTTCTGGTTTTAGTTTGGTGGCAGTGGGTATTGCCAGCTGGTTTTGCTGCATCAGCCAAGTTAATCAACAATTTTTGTTTGTCTTATGTTCTTCATAAGCATAGGGTCAGTCACTGCTTTCCCTATGATAGGGGTAATAACCAGTACGGCTTGTTTCTGGAATATCTCAATCCCTTGTTTCCTCAGTTTAGAGGAATCTAAATGGGGTGAATAAGTATGGGAGCATGGAATAATACTTTGTATTATTCCAATTATGGTTTAGTCCATTGCACTTGTATCTGAAATCAAGAGTTTCCAGAGGTAGCATTTGTCGTCAGCCATTGTATCACAGAATCAAGTTTACAAAGTATATTGTGTATTTAACTGTATGCCTGTAAAAATTGCACAATTTTGCATTATTGTTTTAGTTTACAAAATAGATATCATTTATCAGTTTTTGGCAGGATAATAAGCCACCTAGAGCTAGATAAGTCACTGAGTATCTCGTACACAGTGATATCTTTTAATTAGCTATATTTTGTTTGTTAAAAATGGCAATCCTCGATATGAAAGCTAGATCACATAGTATTGAGATAACATGCTATAAGCATCTCGCGCTAAGCATGTGCACACCATGTCAGATATGTGCCAGTTAGCAACATAGAATCAATGTTGTTGAGATTTTGTTTGTTAAAAATGGCAATCCTCGATATGAAAGCTAGATCACATAGTATTGAGATAACATGCTATAAGCATCTCGTGCTAAACATGTGCACACCATGTCAGATATGTGCCAGTTAGCAACATAGAATCAATGTTGTTGAGAGTACCTTGTACTCGTTGATAACAATCTAGTTAGCGAGGCAGAATTCCACACTCACTATAGGAAGTATAATGCTTTTGCAAGTTTATAACACACAGACAGTGTGCAGGGTTAAGTAAGGGTGTCTGGCAACCTTCATGTTTGTAAATTAAAAGTATATAGAACCACTTTTGACAATTCCTTAGCCAAGATCATAGAAATGTGACTTACCCCTGGTCTCGAGTACATACCAGCGTTAGCTATGTAGAATAACATCGCTAAGTGCATCACGTGCTACATTGGTAGTTTCGTATTCAGCTGGTAACGTAGAATTAGCGTTACTGTTATTAAAGGTATTTTGGAAACTGAATTTCAAATACGGAATAGTGACATTCCTGCGTGTGTTGCCACCAAGGACGATAATTCTATTAATTTATAATATTTTATATCTAAACGAACGCGATGTCTACGCTGTGCATAAGAATTACTACTTTGTTTAACGAATTATATTTCAGATCGCCGTGAAGTAAAATTAGTATGAGTCTATTGTTATTTTAAAATGAATAAATAATAATAATAATAGGAGACAAAGGTATATAATCAGAAGTTCTGATAACGGAGTATTACCCATTCTTTAATCACTTTTCGGTTTTACTCGCTGACATGTTGTTAAAAAAGAAATTAATATTTTCAGGTGATCGAGAATTTACCGACTCCGTTGATGGCATTGCTGACAAATCTATGGATAATTAAGGACATATTACAAGTGTTTATACACAGTTGGCAATGCGAGAAGTTTTATATAACTGTTGAGAAAGCTGAGTCGGCCTGCAGGTATACAGCTTATGAAGAATAAAAACTGTCCAAGTAAATATCAAAGATTTTCACTTCATGATTGTATTATTGGCTAAATGGCCATGAATATGGTTCAATAATTTGGGATTAATTTAAATTTAATAAACAGGATATTTGACTATGATTAACCATGTTTAAAATATGCTTATGTAAAAAATACAATCTTTTAAAGCGGTCTAATGTCGTGAGCCCCCACCACTTTAATAGAAAAATAATAGTGGAATTCTAACGTCTAGAAGTCCGAAAGGGATACCGTGGCCCCCGGCAACATGGCAACTGAAGGAACACGGGTGGGTTTTAGTCAGTAAGAGTCTGACACGCCCTCCCGCTCCGCCCGGAGCGAGAGAAATTATTTGATGATTTCCCAACCCAAAAAAAAAAGCCCCCACCACGCAGATAATAATGTGCTTGCGTGATGTAGACGACATCTACTACTGTATTTTAAATACATTATAACTGTGATGATATTGTCTTTACTGTACTACTCTTTTGTATTACAAATGTGGCTGAATTTTGTTCACTATGTTTTTCTTTACAGATGATCAAGCACGTCTTTGCAAGAAAGTACTGCAGACTAATCGAACGTTCAGTAAGATAACCGCGTGTGGCCTGTTCGATGTAGACGCTACGCTACCAATTTATTTGATGGGATTTGTCACTAGCTACGAGATTATACTCTTGCAATTTGCATTTCTGTAAAACAACTCAATTAGCGGAATCATTTTAGATTTTACAACCAATAAAAACATTTGATGCACTTGGGTTAAATTTTTTAAATTTAATATTTCATTCTACTTTCTTGGCGGACAGTACTGCGAAGGATTCTAATGCCATCAAGTAAATCACCGGGAATATGAAATGGTAATAAGATCTTGTATTTTTACAGGTAACGACAAATATTTTATTAGTCATAAATGTTGTACATTTAAGAGTTTGATATTGGAAATTATTTTGAAATCGAAGTGCATTGGTTTGTATTATAAAATTCTAAATATATATATTTCTGTTTTTATAATATATCTTCTTGATGATAGTGCAAATAAGACATGCAAATATAGTTACAGATGCTGAAAAGAAGTTATGCAAGAATTTAAAATGCCTACATCAAGCTAAATTCAACAAGATAAAGGCTTGTGGAATGTTCTACGTTGATGCGATATTTCTATTAAAATAAGATGGCTTTGCTTACTATGTTGTCGTGCAGCTACAATTAGCTTTATTATAATAGAGTATTAAGTAAAGTTGTTTATGCATAGTCTTCCACCTTTGTCTGAAATGAATGAATGAATGATTTCTGTCTGAAATATTTTCTTGTTTCATACTTTTTTGAGTGTGATTTTTCAGTAGTCGGGTTTTACTTTTTATTCCAATTATTTTGGGGCGATAATTTCGTGATCGTGATTTTCGAGATTTGCAGATCAGCTTATTTTTTTTTTTAGTTTGGATTTTATTGTATAATCGGTACCTACAGATTTTACAGCCGCGCCGCACGTAGCACAGTCTCACTTTTGCTTGTTTTTAACAATTTAAACATATTTATTTACTTAGACAATATGATATATTAACATATTTGTAATGTACTCGTTAAGCCTTTAATTTTTTACCCAACATGGCACAATTAAATTGTTTTGTTCATTACTTTATGTCCTCTAGAGTTCGCCATATTGTATTTAATGTGAAGCCACATAGCCTATAACCAGCGGACAATCAAGACACTTTCAATGATACCTCATTTGTTAAATTATGATCGGTATTTTAGAAGTTATGAGGTAACAGATGAATATACATACATACGTAAATACATACATACCAGTCAAATTCATAACCCTCCTTTTTGCTTCGCCGTAGTCCAGTAAAAATAACTATTCCCTATGAAACTGAGCGGCGGCGGCAGGCAGCGCGGCGTGAGCGCGGCGTGAGCGCGACGCGCATTTGTATGGCCAAGGGCAACGACTTTTACCTGACCCTTAAAAAACTGGGAGTAAAGTTATTGTTAGTTGTTGTTGTGTTGTTGTTAGTTAGTTAAACATAAACCTCAAAAATTGTGTGCATAATATTGTTTAGCCGAACTTAATACTGGTGAAAATTTACTAGGGGGTTAGGATTTCATAATATTATTATTAAATATAAAAGTATCGATCCATTTATGAAAATGATTGTTAAATTTTAAACTTATCAAATTTAAGTTCACTTTTTTAATGTTTTATTAATTTCAGTTCTTGTGTACCTTTCTCGGAGAAAACACTAATAAATCATCCAAGTATACCACAACTTTTTTTCCTAAGTAGGTATTTATAATGATAATGAGTAAACCACGTGCTACTGAGGCACAATAATTATTCAAACCGTCTATTCTGGTATAATTTCATAAGAGCACTGTTTAAACCCAAAACAAAAAAAAAACACCATGTATCATAAAACCATAAGCATGTGTCATCATTTATAATAAAATATCTGCAATTTTTTTGTACCTACTTTCTGTGCAAATAAATAATTATTCGATTCTATTCTACCCCAATACATAATAAAAAAAAAGCATATTTATAGGTATCTCTATCTCGTTATAAGCTATCCCGATTATCACACAGGATTTTGATGGGTGACAAGATTCTGTTAAAATAAAGTCAAAATTTTAGATGACTTTAATTTTTACCGACTTCAAAAAAGGTCGTCGGAATACTTTTTTTTATGTATGTTCCCCGATTACTCGAAGACGGCTGAGCCGACTTGAAAAATTCTGTTTTTGTTTGAAAGGGTATACTTCCGAGTTGGTCCCATTGTCATTTGGTCACGATCTGATGATGAGATCTTGAAGAAATCGAGGGAAATCGTCAAACATTATAGGCGCACCTATAGCGATTTGGGTATTTTTTATAGTAAATCATGCATTTGTTCTCGAAAAGTATCATTTGGTAAAGTGGAACTGATGAATTACAAACCAACCCACTAAAAAGTGAAAAAAATACCAACAAATAACTAATAACATCACTGTTTGTTTTTTGCTCATCAGAATGAAATAGCATTATTTTTGTATAAATTAATATTCCTAATGGACTTCTCCTTCATTAAAAATCCTCACCTCTAATACATTATGTCTTGGTAAAAGGAATTTTTGATGAGTCACTGTTGCTCGTGTGTTCACCAGCCTAGGTAAAATGAAGCTAATAAGAGCTAAACAGTTCAGAAAAAGAAAAAGTTGCCGTGTAACAGCCATGCTTGACAACATGATTGACAAAGATATGCAGTCGATGCTTTTGCCTCTAAACCTAATGCATACCGTTTTGTTATGTCCTAAGTATCGTATTAAGGATAACTTCATATTTCCAAACAGTCTTACAGTGAAGGTGGTGTTATTTTGTGAACTGATTCTATACACTTTATTTTACTTATATCGCGTTATTGGTATCGAATTTACAAGGAAAAGATATGTGTCTTCAACGTACATCTACTCGTACTTATGCTTTGTCTGTTATATTATCGGATTTTCTATTAATTATGTCTTTAATGTGTTGCAAACGAAAAGAAATATATCTTTTGTCTTGAAAATGTTAGAAATTCACAGATTTCTTAACGAAAATACCAGTTTTAGGGGATTTATAATTTGGAATTGGATCAGTATCGTTCTAACCATAGGTTTTAATATTTGTATGCATATTTATATCTACATAAAACTAAACCAGAACATATTACATGTCATATGTGGGTTACCTGCGTTGTGTTTTGATGTTAACATTGTGTACGCTATCAGACTCATTAAATTTTTAAATGACAAAGTTCACTTATGGAACATTCAAGCTCAACATTTGCAACAGACGAATCCTAGCGATAATGAAGCTATTTGCAAAAGAATGTTTGAAGTATACGTGAATATTTTGGAGTGTTATAATATCTACAGGACTTCCTATCAGCAAATGGTTAGTACGATTACTCATTAACAAAACAAAGCTACAAATAACATAAAAAAACAGTCAATAGGTATCGGCAGAGGCACACGATTGTAACGAATTTCCTCTCGCTTTTGCACACTTGGCGAATGAGATAGAGATATTTTTGTTACATCAAAAAAGTGTCGTCGGTCAAAATGGTCCATTTTGTTCGGTCTAGCTCTCATTTGCCAAGTATGCAGAGTATAACGTGCGATAATGAACTTCATTCCAAAAGCTAACTGAAAAAAACCTATTTGATTTTCAGATCGTGTTTCACACGGTAGACTTCTTCTGTCTTACTTTAATTAAATTGCAACAAACACTCGATATTTTTAAATTAACTGCATTTAGTGGACATGAGTTTGTGAGTATCTTTTCTCCATATTAATTTTATTTTAGTACAATAGTATGTTATGCTAAGTTCACTTGCAGCGACTTTGATCGCCGGTGAATCGCTGGCGATTTCAAAATCTCACATCCACACACAGATTTTGATATTGCTAGCGACAGTTGCGCTGTCAAAGTCTGTGTGTTTTATTGAATTCAGTAGATTAATCACAAACACCTGCGAGGTGACCAGAAGTGCTATTCTATAAAAATCTCACTATGAAAACAGAAATGAAGTGAGTTTGAAGTGAGTTATCATTCCATATCAGTTCACTTCAAGCTCTATTCACCTTAAATTTCACAGTTCGACTTTTTTAGATCAGCTATTCCACATCCGCTGTCGGCCGTCGGAGCTGACACTCGACCTTTTTCTTCTTTCAAATATGAAATATTGTTTATCTCCACATTATACCAATAACTTTTAATTTAGTTGGTAAAGGTATGCATACCTCTACCCAGTATTACAGAGCTATATATTTTTTTTCAGTATTCAGCGGTGTTTTATACCATATTTTTGTACATTTGGGCGATAAAGAGTTTGACACTTCACACTATTTTAAGCGTGTGTTGCGAACAATTTTACACTGGGATGAATAATGCTCAAGGTTCATGCGCTCTTATTTCAACATCCAATTGCACAGGTAATTTAATCGAAACTATTTATAAAAAGTTCTTCTAATTTTTGGATAAAAGGTGGGAATCATCAAACAGGTCGCTGGAATAATAGAGGGCAGAGAGGCCAGAGAAAAACAGGACTGGAAAAGGATCGAGGAGGCCGTTGCCAACTGTAAAAAGGACATACAAAACATAAACAAACGCCAAAATTGACGATAACACTTTATGTTTGTCCGATTAAAAGGCTAATAAAGTAATAATTCTTGACCAACGTCCACGAATTAAAGAAAAGATTTAAGAAGAGAAAATAATTAATTTTAAAGAGAAAAATTATATAATCTCACCCCGCTCTCCATGGCTAAAGAGAACTGGCGCAAACCTGTAGTACTTACTACAGATGACCGCAAGGAGGTATGGCAAAGCGCTTCATGGGTGCTTCTATCGGGGTCTTCGTGAGCCCGGTGTAGATTTCTTAACGTCCGTATCTTGGCTACGTTTCGGTGACGTTTTCGGGGAAACCGAAGGAACCGAACCGTCTGTGCAATTATGGACGAAGTTATCTTGACGAATAACTACCGGAGACATATTATGAAGGACGGTACGGTTGACGTGTGTCGGGCATGCCATCGTTCGGGTGAATCCATCAGACATATTATCCCTGGTTGTTCACGTCCAGCTAACGGTAATAATAATAATCCTGGCCATTTTGTTATATCCGTGCAAGTGCACGGATATAACAAAGTGGCCAGGATTATTCACCAGCAACTCGCTTTGAAGTATAAACTAGTAGATTCTGAGGTACCGTATTACACGTATGTGCCCGCGAAAATGACCATGTCACGTTGTAATGGGATCGGTCTATGATTACTGACAGGATTATTATGCGCGCCACGCAATGATAGTCGATGTTACCATTCCACATAACGAGAACCTCGTGAAAGCTAAGAAAGAGAAACAAATAAAATATCTCGACTTAGCACACGAGGTTGTTGACATGTGGAATGTGAGCTCGGCTATTCTTGTGGTAACGGCTAATGGCCTGATGGCCGAAAGCCTCCATCAACTTCTCTCGAGGCTCTCGTTAGGCGGTTGGATCAAGCGCCTGATTCAGAAAGCAGTACTCCTCGATACGGCTCGCATTGTGAGGAGGTTCCTGTCTCTGCAGCCCTAACCACCGGTAGCTTGGACCCTACTCCCGACACAGGCGGACTTCTATTTTTTAATGATTGTTTATATCCTTTTTGAGTAAAAAATATTTAAAAATGTAAATAATAATTTTGGCAATGTAACATAATAATCGAAATAGTGCGTGTCGTAATAATTGATATGAACTAACATTTCATTCGTCAAATTCACTGTCGTTTATTCTAATATTACAGATGCAGAGAGAAAGCTAAGCAAGAATATTCAACGCCTACATCGAGCTAGATTCAACAAGATGAATGTTTGTAGAATGTTCTACGTTGATGCCACTTTTCCATTGAAAATGATGGCTTTACTTACTAACTATACTATTGTATTACTGCAGTTTGCATTTTTATAATTCTCGTAACAGATGTTATATACAGTACCTAAAATGTTTGTTACTATGAAATTAGGTGATAAAATATTTTATTGAATTTAATAAGTATTGATTGATTGAGTAAAAATGAATTAATTATTTGCAAACCTATTAAATTATAAAGCATTAATTCTAAAACTAAAACTTTATATTTGAAAATTTTACCAATCGACATGTTTCTTTTTTCATACCTTTTAAACAGGCATTAGGATCAATAAATTATCTAAGTCTGTGTGAAGTAGGGCTTTTATCCAGGGAATCTCTGTCTCGAAAATTTCGAGAGTCTCGACGATTTTTTGGTATTTTCGAGACTCGAGACTAATATTTTCGGTCTCGCGAATACAGAGACTTTTGAGACTTAAGTCACATAACCATAAAAATAAGTTATTTATGAACATCTGATTAATAAAGTCCGAAAAGTAGCGAAGTTGATCAGAAATATTACCAACAAAACAAACTATATACTAAGGAAATATGTAGAGGAGTTCCACAAACGACTATAATTAATTGCAAGACGAAATGGTTCAGTTTAGCTGAAATGCTTAAACGATTTCTTAAAAAAATATTTTAAAATATGCGTTGGATAAGCTCTGATTGATTTAGGATCCGGAATAGAGTTCACTGAATCTCAAGCCTCAAATTCACTTCGTATCATGAAAGTGACCTTAGATTTAGCAGCACTGTCTAGGCGAGACGCTACTCTTTTAACTACGGATACTGCACTAAATTTATGTCTAATGAAATTAGGCATACAACAATGTTCTTTGAACGTAAGTCTTATTAGTAATTTACACATCTCTGGAGCACAATATAGGCACTTTTGTATTGTTGGCAACCAAAATTTCTGATAAACTTGGCCTAAAACTTTCGTTTTTATCCAACCTTCATTTGACGTCATATGTGCGCTTACACCGGAGTAAATCTTTTGTTATATTGTTCATTTAGAAATATCACAATAAACGCATTGGATTGCTTAGTTTTCTGTAATAATGGATATTAATTTCTGAAATGCCCTGTTTCTTTACGCTTATAACACGTAATTATTTTTTTCGGCGACATCTTTAACGCTTGTGAGTAAGAAGTATCTGTGTTGCCATTTTGTTTTCTAGTATTGTTCCGTGTCTTCAAATAAGATTTATTAGTAGCGAATGCAGCACCGCCAAATTAATATTATTTGAAGAAACCTCCATATCGATTAATTTCGATTTTATTGCATCGGTGGTAACCTGTATTCCTGAATTTTCTATTGCCATGATCATAGGAAAATACTTTTCTGGCAAACTGGCTTATAGCAATGACCCTATCTATTCGTCCGTAATTGCAAATCCCGTTCCTATCAATCTCTGTGCTGTCTCGACAATTTGCATTACATTATTAGTCATTGAATCACAACTTTCTTGCTATATTGAAATTAAATTGTCTTAGCAAAGATATTTTTCTCGAAAAGCCAGAATCGTCGAACACGTTTTTTAGCTTTGTCCACAACTCCATCGAGGTTTTTGTTTCTTTAATATGAACATACAATCCGGAATCAATGGTCAAAATTAGCTTTGCCTTAGTCTTTACGTCTTCTGCAGGCTTTGTTTCAGTGCTACCTTCTAGCACCAATAAGTTCTCTGCCGCAAAACTCATTTGTGTTTGAGAACGCTTTGTATATAGTTCACAGCCATTATTTACGCAAAGGTTCCTGCACTTTTCTTAAACTGTAATCTGGATTTACCTAAGAAATTGGCACACTAGCCTATAACCTATTAAAACGTGCACTTTCGGATAACGACTAACTTTAATAACAGTTATAAACAGTTAACAATTTGATATCATAGATGGCGTTACTAATATACATTTTGTTACTCAAATATAACAATAATGAGTAAAGCACGTGCTACTGAGGGATACAATAATTATTCAAACCGTCTAGTCTGGCATAATTTTATAGGTATACTATGTTTAAACCCCAATAAAAATTTAGGAAATCGTTCACTGCTAGCTAATAAAAAATTGGGATTGAATCTTATAAAAAAATCATATTTATATCTCTATCTCGTTATAAGCTCCCGCATATCAAACAAGGTTTTGATGGGTGTCAAGATTCTATTAAAATAAAGTAAAAATTTTAGATGTTTTTAATTCTAATTAAACTAAAATTGTATAGAAAGAATCGAATAGCAACGAGAGCTGTCAAATTATTTTTAATAACCATCACTATCTGTTTCTTGCTCATCAGAATGAATTATAAATTTTTGTATAAACACACACATACACACACATATACACACACACACACACACACCCTCACATACATAACACACATTATGATAAAGCAATAAAGATATTAAGTAATGTGTAAATTAATATTCATTAAAAATTCTCACCTCTAATAAATTATGTTTTGGTAAAAGGAAGTTTTGATGAGTCACTGGTGCTAGAGTGTTCACCAGCCTAGGTGAAATGAAGCTAATAAGAAGCAAACAGTTCAGAAGAAGAAAAAATTGCCGTGTAACAGTCACGCTAGACAACATGATTGACAAAGATGTGCAGTCGATGCTTTTGCCTCTAAACCTTATGCATACCGTTTTGCTATGTCCTAAGTATCGTATTAAGGATAATTTCATATTTCCAAACAGTCTTACAGTGAAGGTGGTGTCATTTTGTGAACTGATTATGTATATTTTATTTAACTTTCATCGCGTTATGGTTATCGAATTTATAAAGAAAAAATATGTGCCTTCAACGTATATTTACTCGTACTTATGCTTTGTCTATTATAGTATCGGATTTGCAATTAATTATGCCTTAAATGTGTTGCAAACGAAAAGAAATATATCTATTGTCTTGAAAATGTTAGAAATTCACAGATTTCTTAACGAAAATACCAGTTTTAGAGGATTTATAATTTGGAATTGGATCAGTGTCGTTCTAACCATAGGTTTTAATATTTGCATCCATATTTATATCTACATAGAACTAAACCAGAACATATTACGTCTCATATGTGGGTTACTTGCGCTGTGTTTTGACCTAAACATTGTGTACGCTATCAGACTCATTAAGTTTTTAAATGACAAAGTTCGCTTATGGAACATTCAAGCTCAAAATTTGCAACAGACGAATCCTAGCGACAATGAAGCTAATTGCAAAATAATGTATGAAGCATACGTGAATATTTTGGAGTGTTATAACATCTACAGGACTTCCTATCAACAAATGGTTTGTATGATTACTCATTAACAAAACAAATCCGCAAATAACATAAAAACAGTCAAGAGATATCGTGGCACCCGTTTGGGTCGAAGTTCCTTTCGCTTTTGCACACTTCGCGAATGAGAATTAGACCGAAAAAAAACCGGTCAAGAGCGAGTCGGATTCGCATACTGAGGTTTTTTTATTTTATTTTATTTTTCTTTTTAATTTGTTTTTTTAATTTTTTATAATGTTTTAATGAGTGTGTTCTAGTTTAATTTGTAATGTCCTGTGCGAGTCCCAATAAATACTTTTTCTTTCTTTCTTTCTTTCTTTCTTTCTTTCCGTACCTACCCATTATATCGTCATAATAAAATTGGTATCATTTTTATTGGTAAAAAGATAATTATGGGCTAGATTTTCGCGGAAACTTGTGAGTACCAAAATTTACCTTAATTTTGAACGTTTTTTTATTTTTAGGAATTTTATTTGAGCTATAAGACCAGGCTTTTCGCCAAATTTCATGATTCTAGGTCAACGGGAACTACCATATAGGTTTTCGACCCAACACATATAGGGTACTTCCGGTTGACCTAGAATGGTCAATTTTGGTTAAAAGCAAAGTCTTACAGTACAAGTAAAGGGAAAATTCCGAGTTTTTGCGGTAATCTAAATTTGCCCAGATCTTTTTATTGTGTTGACTCACGACCTTGATTTTTATACACCTAATAGGGGATATAGACTTCAACTTGCTAGGACCAGCCGTTCCTAAGAAAATCGGTGGTGACACACGGACAAACGGACAAGAGAGTGATCTTATAAGGGTTCCTTTTTACCTTTTAAGGTACGGAACCCTAAAAAAGGAACATTATGACCGACGACACTTTTGTAACGTAAGAAAAGTGTCGTGACGATCAAAATGTGTTACGTACGATAAGGAACTTCGTTCCAAAAGATAACTGAAAATATAGCATTGGATTTTCAGATTGTGTTTCACACGGTAGAGTTCTTCTGTCTTACTTTGATCAAATTGCAACAAACACTGGATATTTTTAAATTAACTGCATTTGGTGGACATGAGTTTGTGAGTATCTCTTTCTTCATATTAAATTTATTTTAGTACAATAGAATCTTATGCTAGGTACACATGCAGCGACTTTGATCACCGGTGACTTGCTGGCGATTTCAAAATCTCACATCCACATTTAGATTTTAACATTGCTAGCGACAGATGGGCTGTCAAAATCTGTGTATTTTATTGAATTCAGTAGATTAATCACTTACACCTGCGAGCTAACCAGTGTAATGTTGCATGTTTTTACTTACGGTTTGGTTGTTAAAATGTTGGTCTTTTATCATACGTTCTCTCTAGATAAATGCATGACCATTGCCGGTGTGTTAAATATTCCTGAGGCTCTGTATTTCATTGATTAATATTTTCTGTAGTTTTTCTTGTTGTGACACTTACCTATGTCAAATGTCAAACTGTCAGTTTCTTTTTATTTTTCTGTTTGGCTTAGTCTATGATGTTACTTTTTGGTTTATATAGTTTCAATTATTTTTATTGTTATCGCTAAAACATTGTATTAATTATAATTTATTTTTATATTATGATTGTACAAAATAACTACAAATTAACTATTGTTCTAAATTTCATTTATGAAATTTACGCACTCCAAGGAGGTCCGATTATATTTGAAGAAACCACTGTTTGAAAATGGAAAAGAATATTGATTTTGGAAACGAGCTGAAGGGTATAAAAGCAGAGGCCGTCAGAAGCAACGGGCTTTTCGATCTCGGATTCTATCTATCTCCGATTCTATCTCCGACTTTATAATAATAAAAGGGTCTGTCTCTCTTACAGTCCATCTTGGCCTGCCCTGGCCATTCCGTCAATCACTCCCGGCCGGAGCCTCCAACTCCCGAAGACTACCTCCCGCTGCAGGCCTCCTCTGAGGCCCAACCTCCTAAGTGTGCAGTGCCGATCCATAGTGTTAAACTGTGTTTTTGTGTAATTGTTCTAAATTTCATTTATGAAATTTACGCACTCCAAGGAGGTCCGATTATATTTGAAGAAACCACTGTTTGAAAATGGAAAAGAATATTGATTTTGGAAACGAGCTGAAGGGTATAAAAGCAGAGGCCGTCAGAAGCAACGGGCTTTTCGATCTCGGATTCTATCTATCTCCGATTCTATCTCCGACTTTATAATAATAAAAGGGTCTGTCTCTCTTACAGTCCATCTTGGCCTGCCCTGGCCATTCCGTCAATCACTCCCGGCCGGAGCCTCCAACTCCCGAAGACTACCTCCCGCTGCAGGCCTCCTCTGAGGCCCAACCTCCTAAGTGTGCAGTGCCGATCCATAGTGTTAAACTGTGTTTTTGTGTACTCCCCTTGTATATTTTTAATTATATTATAATATTTAAATATTTTATTATATTTTCCCTCACATTTTCCCCCTCTGGGAAAATGTAACGTTACACCAGTAGTGCTATTTTATAAAAATCTCACCGTGAAAACTTAAGTGAAGTGAGTTTGAAATAAGCTATTATTCCCTAGATTCCATAGCGTCTGGTAAGATAACAGTTCATTTCAAGCTCTTTTTAATCGACTTCAAAAAAAGGAAAAGATTCTCAGTTCGTCGGAATATATATATATATATATATTATAAATATATATATATATATATTTTATATATATATAATATGTTCTCCGATTACTTAAAGACGACTGAATCGATTTGAAAAATTATTTTTTTGTTTGAAAGGGTATACTTTCAAGTTGGTCTCAGTGTAATTTGGTCACGATCTGATAACGGAATCTTGGAGAAATCGAGGGAACTCTTTAAATTATAGGCACACCTATGACGATTTGGGTATTTTTTATAATAACTCGTGCTTTTGCCCTTGAAAAGCACCATTTGGTAAAGTGTAACTGATGAATTACAAATAACACACTAAAAAGTGAAAAAAAATATACTAAAAATACAACCGACTTCCAAACTAGAAAGTGAAAAATAACTTTAATTTCAGAAGTCGGTGGCAAAAAATTCAAATAATGATTGATCCTAAGACACCAACGTCCAAAATTTAAGTTACTTTTCATTTTGTAGTTTGGAAGTCGGTTGTATGTTAGGTAAAAAAAAAAAATACTTTAAATTTCACGATGCGACTTTTTTAGACCAACTATTCCACATTCGCTGTCGGCCGTCGGAGCTGACATTCGACCTTTTTCTTCTTTCAAATATTATATAGTGTTTATCTCCACATTATAACAATAACTTTTAATTTAGTTGGTAAAGCTATGCATAAAAAAACCTCTACAGTACCCAGTATTACAGAGCTATAATTTTTTTCAGTATTCAGCGGTTTTTTATACCATAGTTTTGTACATTTGGGCGATAAAGAGTTTAACACTTCACACTATTTTAAGCGTGTGCTGCGAACAATTTTACACTGCGATGAATAATGCTCAAGGTTCATGCGCGCTTATTTTAACATCTAATTGCACAGGTAATTTAATCGAAACTATTTATAAAACGTTCTATTAATTCTTGGATAAAAGGTGGGGATCATCAAACAGGTCACTGGAATAATAGAGGGCAGAGAGGTCAGAGAGAGACAGGACTGGAAAAGGATCAAGGAGGCCTTTGCTGACTGAAAAAAGGACATACAAAACTTAAACAATCGCCAAAACTGACGATTACACTTTATGCTTCTCTGATTAAAAGGCTAATAATGTAATAATTCCTGGCAAACGTCCAATAATTATTAAATAAATAATAACTTTGGCAATATAACAGAATAATAGAAATAGTGCATGTCGTAATTATTGATATGAACTAAGATTTCATTCGTCAAATTGACTGTCGTTTATTCTAATATTACAGATGCAGAGAGAAAGCTAAGCAAGAATATTCAACGCCTACATCGAGCTAGATTCAACAAGATGAATGTTTGTGGAATGTTCTACGTTGATGCCACTTTTCCGTTGAAAATGATGGCTTTACTTACTAACTATACCATTGTATTACTGCAGTTTGCGTTTTTATAATTCTCGTAACAGATGTTATATGCAGTACCTAAAATGTTTGTTACTATGAAATTAGGTGATAAAATATTTTATTGAATTTAATAAGTGTTGATTGATTGAGTAAAAATGAATTAAGTATTTGCAAACCTATTAAATTAAAAACCATTTTCTAAAACTAAAACTTTATATTTGAAAATTTTACCAATCGACATGTCTATTTTCATACCTTTTAAATAGGAATCAGGATCAATAAATTATCTAAGTTACTGAAGCTTACATGGGCTACATCGGCGATATAGGTTTTGGAGCGTAGTCTGATGGTAATTACCGTAATAAAAAAACCAGGCAAGAGCGAGTCGGACTCATGCACGGAGAGATCCATACCTACCCATTATACCGCCATAATAAAATTGGTATCATTTTTAATGGTAAAAAGATATGGAAAAATTTAGATTTTTGGCGGAAACTTGTAAGTACCAAAATTTACCTTAATTTTCAGCTGTTTTCTTTCGAATTTTCCCTTTATTTGTGCTGGAAGACCTTGCTTTTTGCCAAATTTCGTGATTCTAGGTCAACGGGAACTGCCATATAGGTTTTCGACCTTCGACCGAATACCTATAGGGTACTTCCGGTTGACCTAGAAAAGTCAATTTTGGTTAATAGCAAGGTCTTACAGCACAAGTAAAGGAAAACTTCCGAAAAATAAAAAATGTTGAAAGTTAAGGTAAACTTTGGTACTTACAAATTTTCGCGAAAATCCAAAATTTGCCCATACCTATTTATCGTGTTGACTCAGAACCTTGATTTTTTTACACCTAATAGGGACTATAGACTTCAGTATCTGGTATAAATTTCAACTTGCTAGGTTCACCCGTTCCTGAGAAAATTGGTGGTGACACACTGACAGATGGACAGACAGACAAGAGAGTGATCTTATAAGGGTTCCAGTTTTTACTTTTTGAGGCACGGAACCCTAAACACGTTCAAAATCTAGTCTCAATCTAATCTCAGTGACAATCATTCATCATCATTTTCTGTAACGCACTTCACACTTTCATGTGTTTCTTTTTCATTTGTTTTCTTTTTTAATTCTTGTTTTACTTGTAGTACAATTGTTGTGTTGTGATATTTTAGTAAAAAAAAAAAACTGTGTCACTCCGGTAGTGTCGACAGAAGTCAAAACTTGAAAAAAAATCGGCACCGCGGTAATCAACGCGTTGATGTCTTTTTAATGGTCCAAAGCTGGTGTCATCACGGTGTCGCGAAATCAATGGTTTAGTCCCATTTCAAAAATGCCCAACACGCCTAAAGAAGTTTTCACTTTAAAAAAAAATATTTATTTGCACCTTCAAGTAATAAAAAGCATTACAAATAGGCCTTAAGGTAAGTAAGGTTGTATGTTCGAGTTGCAGTTAATACCTGACCTAAGATCTTGACATTGTTTAGGGCTACGAGACCAACGGTGGCAGAAGAAAAGGTTTCCTCCTGCCTGCCCGACGGCAGAGTTAGTGCACGCCGAGTCCGCTCCCACTCCAATTCATCCCAACGTGTGCTCTCTCCAAGTACACGTTAGAGCGTTCCCTCGACAAAATTTTAGCATACGGACAACGAGACCCGTTAGGTACACAGTACCTAATGGGAGACATTGCCCGCCCACCGGGGTGCACCGTCCCGGAGACTGGCCTTCCCCCCGGACGCATCCATAAGGGAACTCCAGCCCACAGGCACACGGGGAGTTTTCCTGTCCAAGCATGCCTGGGTGATAAAAATTTTGGTGATTGAAATAATTTTGAGCTTGTACTGTGAAAAGTGTAGAACTTGTCACAGTGCAAGCTCAAAATTATTTAGCTTAAATATATGTAGCGATCCAAAACAAGTGCACGAATATTTTGAAATCAAATTGTAGAATATTATTTTATTAAAAACTACTCGTAACCTGATGTTAGTATACAGGTTGTAAAAAGACCTATCACAAAGCCGCACATTATGTATATTATACAAAACAAAAGAATGCAAAAAAATTGCTCGGAAACGACTTTTAGTTTAGGTGTTAAAATTCGCTTTTTACGGTAGCGTGCAATGTAGGTAATTAATGCACGCAAATCATTGTGCTGATGTACGGTTCCAGGTATGGTCCGATAAAAAAAAAATAACAAGAACAACAATAACTGACTCCCGGCTTCGTTATACGTCTTTTTTATACCCGATTAAGACATAGACAACATTATTGTTATCCATCAGGATTAAAAGTTGTGCAAGAACATTCAATGTCTACATTGAGCCACATTCGACAAGATCAGTGTCTGTGGAATGTTAATGCTACTTTTCCGTTAAAAATGATGGATTTACTCACTAAATATACTTTTGTACTGCTGCAGTTTGCCTTTCTATAACCTTGTTTATAGAAAGGCTATGAACGTAAATTTACCTAATAAAACTTAAATTAATTTATTTATTCACTGACATACAACGCACGCCCTAAACCACTGGGTTTAGAAGAATGAAATTTTGCACAAGAGTTTCTAATAATTTTTATTATAGCGAATTATTTCATTGGGGATGAAAGTTTGTATGGAAGTTCACATTATCCACAAGACCTCGCGGAAGGTCAAGACAGACATGGCAGGATGAACTACAACGTCACAAATAGCTGTGAAATATTTTGCTGTTCTGATTATTTTATCAATATTACTGAATAAAGTAATGAAATATTCGCTCTGTAGTGGACTTATAATGATTACAACTAAGTAATTAAATACGTAATAAATATTAAATCATTTAAGTTCATTACCGAGTCATCATTCTTTCGTTAGTGACAGAAATATAATAGGTAATTCAAATTCGATATCCGTATTTCATATACTTTACCAACCACTCAAAAACGATGAAAGACTTATAATACATCATAACGCCTTCGATAGAACGACCTAAATATTAACTTTAAAAAATGATCGTTAATGATTTTATGAGCATTTTATTTCCCATAAACTTTATCGGAAAAATCGTATGCGAGTCAGAATTTCATATCAGTGATAAGATTAAAGAAAAAGTTTGTAAAAAAACTATCATGTATGCTGTGATCGGTAACGGTGTATATTTTTGTTTGTTATGGGCAACTATCATATACAATCCTTTTCGTTCCGTTTTGTTCAAAATGTTCTACTTATTTCTATATTTTTTATATAGTTTTAACTTAGCAGCTTTGTGTTATATCAACTTATACAGGAGCTATTCAATTTTGCGCATAACATCGTCACTCCAAGAAATCAATAATTGCCTTTACAGCACCAGTGATATGAAAAAGTTCAAGATATATTTTTGGGCGTATTTTTGTTCAATAATTTTTCTTTGGCTAACTAATGTGACTGGAAAAATGATTTTCGACATATACTGGACGTGGATTAGAGCCATTTATGATTCTTTATCAATAATTTTTGATTTAGGAATGGCTCATACACTTATGATCATTTATATTTTAACTTGCAAACTTGAACAATGGAATAGTATAGTAGAAAACATGAATTTTGACAATGAAGACGAAGAAATAACAAAAGACAGAGAAGCAAAAGTGAAGAATCAGCATCGAGTTATAAAGCTAATCTGCAAAACGTGGAAACTGTCGAACGAAATATCTGAATTCAAAGTAAATAACATTTTATAGATAAATGATGACCAAAAAGAGTTCCCAAAAGACTACAACATGAATATATTTTCTATAAATAGTGTAAAACAAAAAAACTTCGATGTTTTCTCACCATGTTACCACATTAGGAGGAGCGAAAGCAAGCGCAAGCGGTTGTACGTCGCATATTATGTTCGTTCGTAGACATAATAAGTCAATTTCTTTGATTTCAGGTTCTGCTCCATTTCGTTTCTACATTTATCATGTTTGTCATGTATATAATGATGATATTAATATTTTCGTGTACAAATAGGGTTAGTATTTATTTTATTTACTGTTGATATTATCTACAACCGTACATTTTATTACTCACCTTATTCTCAGCCCGTAATAGGCCTGTGTCCAAAAAATATTTTTTTGTCTAGAAGGTAGATTAATAAAAAAATATTGGACACATATTTTTTTCTTTTTTGACATCATCAAAAGATTACGGCGGTACATTGGGTTAAAATGTGGCATGACGTTAGCACGCTTTGCTAGATTTCATACTGAGTTGTGACGTAGCGAGCCCCCACTCTCCAACTTTAATGCGTGTTTTCTAAGTTATTTTTGATTAATACGAGTATGATAAAGCAAAAAATATATGTTAAATATTTTTTTATTATTTGAAAGACGGACAAAATATAATTTCTTTTTTTTTCACCTAGGCAACTACCGTATTTACTGCTGGATTAAGGGCTCACCATTCATAGGTTCATCCACCAGTACCAGTAGACAAAATATTACAAATAATTGTTTTATTTTATTTTATTTTCTTACCTGGTAGTTTTAGTATTCAGGCGTGAACTTGCGGAAATCCATTATAAAATACTATAAACGTGGATATTATTTAGTAACCTGTTCCGCTTAGCTATTACTAAAGAGCCATAAAACCCCTGAAAGAAATCGACATGTGTTTCATCTCTCAACGAGGCATCCTCTTTGTCTAACCCAAACCCCCAGTACACGTTGGGCGAGCCCAGCGGGCGAGTCCGTCGCTCGGCCAACGTATACTGGGCCTTTTTGCATGATTTGCCGTTTGATTTGCGTTGACCGAGCGCACTTTGGTCAACGGGCTCGCACAACGTGTGCTGAGGGCTTTCAATTTGGTCTCCTGACCCTCGACCAAATTTCAAATCTGAACGCCATATGGTAGGATAGGACAGGCAGAATACACATGTCGACGAGCTTATTTTATTTATTTTATTAAATAAATATAATTGCAACAACAAACTTTGCACGCTTGCATCATAATGTACTATTTTAGATGGATAGAAATATCATAATCAGCCACACATTCGGTGTAACCATGTGCCTGTGCAAGTTGTTCATAGTAGAGGGGACAATGTGTTACGCCTGTGAAGAATTTTATAGAGGAGCAGCAAGAGCTAGATGTAATGCTATTTTGAAGTCATCACAAGACAGTGAGTTTTTCCACATTAAAAATAAAACTTTATTTGTTGTTCACTGCCGCGTTGATCTAGTTGGTCATAAGCACGACTGCTAGATAAAGTCCACTTTGCTCAGTAAAGTAAGCGTTGCATACGAATATGAACTTTTTTCATGTGAGAATAAGCTTAAAATCCGTATGATCACTAGGCACAAACAATTGATTACACAGGGACAGGGATCTTATGACAGCGTCAATGAACAGAGTTTACGTGGCTGAATTTTGTACTAAACATAATATTCGAATTTTAACAACTTTCTTATTTACCATCGATACGCTAAGAACAAGAATAAAACCGGACTGTTGGATTTCAACTTTAAGCGCTGAGCAGAGCCTTTAAAATTGAACAGTGCCCTTTCTTAGGGTTTCTCTCTATAACCTTACATATACTAGCTAGAAAAAAACCCTTAACATATATCTTAATAACTATCTGTTCCAGCAACATCTAAAAGACTCTGGAAGAACATGAAACGAATGATGGATGTAAATATAGTGAAATTGAATGCGTCCGGACTATTTACTATTGACGCAGTGACAATGATACATTTCTGTTCTATTATCACAAGTCACATTATTGTATTACTGCAATTTGCTTTTCTGTAACAGCGCACTTCTGCATGGATGAATCGCCGTTTTAAGGCATGTAATTAATTAATCGAACCTCAAATAAATCCCATTTTGCTTTCCTTAAAATATTATTGAAAACTCTAATAAGTACTTCATTCCTATTTTGAGGTCCTAAATAGCCAAGTAACTGCGTCCAACTTAGATGTAACTGTGGCCAACCAGTCAAGGTTCTAACCTAACGTAACCCATTTAGTTGTGCTGTCCTAGTTACTGTGACCAATTCGGCTCGAGCGTGGTTGGTGGCGGGGCCGAAATTTCTCGCAGATGAAGCCGCGGGCAGCTATATATATATTTTTATTCGATATAAAATACATTTTCGGTATTCTAAATTGTGGATTTACATGGCTTTTTTCTTCGTGACATATTTCGTAAGACTAGAAATAATTGTTTTTAGTTTAAGCGCAAATCAATGTCCGATTTTGGTCACGATGTGATAAAAACGAATAAAATAACCTACATTATAATATAATATGCTATGCTAGTTACCTGATAGCAAGTAAAATGCTCACGGTCAAATTATAATTACGGAAATTAATACAAAATTTTATTTTGTGATTTTAATTTGTTATAGTAACTAAAAAAGCTTCTTAAAAATAATTTTGGTGGTTGGTATACCGCAGTCACTGGTAGCAAAACCAATATCAGCTATACTCTTTTTTATTTAAATTCCGCACTAAGCTGGGCCAGCTTAAGGTTAAAGTGTTACAATCTAATAAGTCAAAATTCTATTGAAAACGATGAATACACTTTAATAATTAGTAATGCCACTAGTACTTAAGGCATAGGATGGTCTCCTGTTATTGATGAAATCAATTTTCCTATAATTTCTCCTGATAAACTTAAATGTAACCTAAGTGTGTGTATGAATACCGTTTAAAATCCAGCTGATCTCTAGTCCCGGCGTATGGATCTACAAGACGTCAGTAAATCCGATCTGTGGTGGTCTGAGCCCCTTTTTCTCAAACAGCCTGCATCTACATGGCCAGTACTAAAATTAAATCTAAATGAAAACTTACCTGAAATAACAACCATGCCTGTTGTCAAACTCAAACTCAAACTCAACCCAAACTCAAAGCATTTATTTCAAATAAACCAATTACAGGCACTTTTGAATTGTCAAGGGGTCGGTCAGTCAGAAAGATGAAGCTAGTTGCCCATTCCAAAGCGTAGTAGGTACCTATAGAGAAGAGCGGGCAAGAAACTCCATGGACACTCTTTTAAATCACAATATGTTTACAAAATATTGTGTACGATGCAGAACGATAAAGGCGTCCGTAATAAAAAAATAAAACGAATGAAACAATTAAAAAATCAATTTAAAATAAGCCATGGCAGCTAGAAGATGACCAGTCCCTACTGACAGCGCCCGTTTAGGAACATGACGCATGGATTAGCACCATTCAGCTCAACCATTTTGAAGGGAGCTAAATGATCCAACACACACGCCACCGTCAGCGAGACATTAGAGTGAGCATGACATATTCTCAGCCGCAAGGGCACATTCAAGTCAATGTTGTGGTAATAGATAATCCACCTACGATATCTAAATTTCAACAATTTTATAAGTTTTCTTCGCTACAAAGAGTCATACTACAGTTTTCAGATTTATCAATAATTTTAAACACCCCAAGAATAAAGTAAAGTGCTGTTATAATAGACGATGTCCTTAAGACTAGTATTTTATCTCTAAATCCATTCCTCGACGACGAAGGGCTCCTTCGCGTTGGAGGTCGTATCGATAAATCTTCGTACTCTTATTGACACACCCATGTTCCTTCGGTTGCCCTGTTGCCGGGGGCCACGGTCTCCCTTTCGGTTTTCTTCGCACCCCCGGCAGGCATCGGCCCTAACGGACCCTGTCAATTCTGCTGACATCTCTTTGAGGCACGCGTGGAACACAATGCACCGTCGATCCGGGCCTGGTCCGTATCGGACGGCGAGCTACCCATTGCAAGTTCGCACCTACGGTGGCCTGAAATCGGCCTGCGACTCCCGACGCCCTGGGCGTCTCCTCCTGCGGCGGTTAGGGGCGTGAGGGCGCGAAATTTGCCTCTACTTCACGCGTACCGCCTCCTCCTTCGCGAGCATTACCGCTTCGCAGAAGGAGGTGACGGCCTTCCATTTCCTCTCGCTCCGTACCATGGCCTGAACCAGGGCCGGACGCGAGAGATCACCGCCGCCGATCGCCTCTACGAGGACACGGCGATGCTCCGCCCAAGCCGGGCAGACCTCCACTGTATGCTCCACCGTGTCCTCCGGGCGATCCACACAATGCTGTAAGAATTTTTCAAATCGGTCCAGTAGTTTTTAAATTTATTAGTTACATACAAAAATAAAAATCTTTCCTCTTTCCTCTAACTTCTCCTGCTCTGGGTGGAGCGGGAAGGAGCTCCGCCCAGAGCAGGAGAAGTTATTTGACAGTTTCTCATCCAAAAAAAAAAAGTCCCATCTCTAAAATGACCAACGCGCCTAAAGAAGTTTTCACTTCAAAAATTATTATTTTTTGGTTTGTCATACATATTGATTTATGGAAGTTGTCATGCTGAAAAATTACATCTAATCTTTTAATTTGCCTAGAAAGCAGTTTAATTTCATATTACTTTGTTTCTTACTTAGATATAGTGATAATTAATCTAATACCTTTAAATGAGCAATTCTTGTATATATGTAATAAGAACTAATATGATCTGAATTTCGGAAGCGGCTCCAAACGGCTCATCCAGATATCGTTTATCTATAAGAAAAACAAATACACATTTTTTACTCAATAACATAATTGAACGTAAACAACGGAACTTTACAAAATAATTAAGGCCTTCAATATAATGGAGTATGTGTGGACTATCAGTCGAATTAATCGGTTTTCTATTTATGTCCACACCACATCGACTGTTTAATTTCATACAAAAAAGAAGAAAATATTATATAATGTTATCCTCATCCAGTATCCGAACCAAAGAAGATCCTAAAAACAAAGTCGACAAAGATGTAGTATTACTTTTCCCTCTAGAATCTAATGAAAATTATAGTTTTTCATGCAAAGCATCAAATCAAAAAGGACTTTATAACTCCCAATATCAGTATTATAATTTCATTTCATTGTGTACGACATTATCTTGTGTATCAAATCATTATTATTATTATGTTATTGTACTGCAAGACGACAACATGATACGATACCAACCGATATATTTTCACACGATACATCTCTACCACGTGTTGTTTCAGTATTTTTAATCGACTTCAAAAAAGGAGAAGGTTCTCAGTTCGTCAGAATATATATATAATATTTTTGTGTATGTTCCCCAATAACTCGAAGAAATCTCAACCGATTAAAAAAAGTCTTTCTTCGTTTGAAAGGGTATACTTCTAAATTGGTCTCATTGTAATTTGGTTCTGATTTCATGGTGGAATCTTGGAGAAATCGAAGGAACTCTTCAAATATTATTGGCACATCTATAGCGATTGGGGTATTTTTTATAGTAACTCGTGCATTTGCTCTTGAAAAGCACTATTTGATAAAGTGGAACTGATGAATTACAAACCAACAAACTAAAAAGTGAAAAAAAAAAAAACCAAACATACAACCGACTTCCAAACTACAAAGTGAAAAATAATTTTAATTTCAGAAGTCAGTGGCAGAAAACTTAAATACTGATCGATCAAAAGACATCGACTTCCTTTTATAAGCAACTCTTGTGCAAAATTGTACGCTTCAGATCCAGCAGCTTTTGATGAATTCGTGGGAATATGTTGGTTGCATTTAAAAAAGCTTGACAACAATATACTGATACTGATAATTATTTTATTTACAGACGAGGCAAATAAGTGTTGCAAAAACGTTATTCATTTGCACCGAGTGTCATTTAGCAAGATGAGCGCCTTTGGAATGTTTTACATAGATATTTGTCATCCAGTACGTTTGCTGACACTTTTCACCAAACATACTGTTGTTCTGTTGCAGTTTGCATTTCTTTAATCCTAGTACTTAAAAGTAACTGGAGTGAGGTTCGAAGTGACCTCTAGTGTTCTAACAATATAATAAATGAGCACTTACAGAACAACCTCAAGTACAGAAGGCCGCAGGTCATCTGTAACAGTTTGACCTTGAGCTGGTCTAGCGTAGTACGGAATTTCAGTAAAATAAAAGGCCAGCTTATAATTGGTCTTACTACCACTGACATGGCCTACCAACCACAATAATATTTATTAGAATAAAATATAGGTCAATATAGCTACTGGAAGCAATAAAAATCACAAAATATAATTTAATATCATTGTTTTATTTGTTAAAATTACTTGTCACAATTATAACTTGACCTTGAGAATTTAGGAAACATTTATTTATTATAATTTAGGTTTTTTATTACTTTTTGTCACATCGTGACCAAAATCTGACATTGATTTACACTTAGTGAAATTAAGAAATAAATGTATGTAATACAAATTAAAAAAAAAAAAATTAAAAACAATAATTATTTCTAGTCATAAAAAATATATCACGAAGAAAAAAGGCATATAAATCCACTTTTTTATTTAGAATAGCGAAAACTCATTTCACACCAAAAAAAAATATAAAAACTTACGTAGTCTAAGGAGTTTTAATATTTATAATATACATTAGATACAACATAATACGGATCATAAAAAATGGGAAATATGGAACTGATCCTCTAAAAACATATTGATATTCTAATGATACATCATTAGAAGGTCAATAAGTTTCAGTTTAAGTTCTTAAAAAAAATGGTAACGTGAATTAATGATGAAAATGTGAAAATGATGATGGTAACGTGAATAATGATGTGATGATAATGGTAAAAAATGGTAAAGTGTAACTTCTTTAAAAAAATGGGCTCTAAATGACGCATTTTTTTTTATAAATGAGCCTGTTTTATCTCTCTGGTCTTTTTTCACAGTTGGTTACTGTGACTAACAAAGCTAAGCTGATAATTATTTATGTGTGATTTTGTATTTATTATTGAAGAATTTAAAGATGTTTTCTAATACGGGTTATGAGGTAACTGAAGTAAATGAATTTTAATTTTAATTTAAGGTACTCCGACCAAACGGGTTAGGTTGGGTAAGAATTGTGAACAACCAAGCGCGAGCCGAGTTGGTCAGAGTAACTTAGCTAGGGCACCCCGATGATCAAAAGTTAACGCATTTGGTTCAGTTGGAACTATGACCAATTTGGTCACAGTTACATCCAAGTTTTCAATAACTTGGCTATTTAAGACACCAAAATTGGAATTATATCAGAGTGTTCAATAATATGTACGTTTATTTTTAAGAAAGCAAAATGGCGATTCATCCATATATGTGAATGCGCTGTTACAGAAATCAAATTGCAGCAATACAATAATGTGACTTGTAATAATAGAACAGAAATGTATCATTGTCACTGCGTCGATAGCAAATAGTCTGGACGCATTCATTTTTACTATATCTATATCCATCATTCGTTTCATGTTCTTCCAGAGTCTTTTCGATGTTGCTGAAACAGATAATGATTACGATATTATGTATAAGGTGGTTTTTTTTCCAGCCAGTATGTGTAAAATCATAGAGAACAACGCTAAGGGCACTGTTAAATTTTCAAGGCTCGGCTCAGCATCTAAAGTTGGAAATTCAACAGCGTGTTCTTAATCTTCTTAGCGTATCGATGGCAATTATGAAATTCAAAATTTATGTTTAGCCAATAATTTAGCCACAAGAACTCCGTTCATTGACGCTGTCATAAGATCCCTGTCCCTTTGTAGCCAATTGTTTGTGTCTTGTGTTCATACATATTTGAAGCATATTTTCTTACGTAAAATGTTCATATTCGTATGCAACGCTTGCACCACAAAATGAAAAAGAACGTTTAATTACTGTGGAAAACTTACTGTCTCATGATGATTTCAAAATAGCATTACATCTCGCTCTTGCTGCTCCTCTATAAAATTCTTCACAGGCGTAACACATTGTCCCCTCCACTATGACCAACTTGCACAGGCACATGGTGACACCGAATGTGTGGCTGATTATGATATCTCTATCCATCTAAAATAGTACATTATGATACAAGTGTGCAAAGTTTGTCATTACACTAGGAGAAATGGCAAGGAATTAAAAAAAATGTAATATTTAGTCTGCTGGTAGCAGCTGGATGAACCTGCGACTGGCTGATATTAAGGTTGGTAGCAAAATGTACGGTTGTAGATAATAATTATCAGTAAATAAAATGAATACGAACCTTATTTGTGCACGAAAATATTAATATCATCAGTATATACATGACAAACATGATAAATGTAGAGACGAAATGGAGCAGAATCTAAAATCAAATAAATTGACTTATCATGTATACGAAAGAACATAAATTATAATTATGCGACGTTCAAGCGAATATGCGGTACTAGCGACTCGCCACTGCTTTGCACGGATACTGTTCCTCCTAATGTGGTAACATGGTATAAAAACATATTTTTAGGGTTCCGTACCTCAAAAGGAAAAAACGGTACCCTTATAGGATCACTCGTGTGTCTGTCCGTTTGTCACAGCCAATTTGCTCCGATTCTACTGAACCGATTAAGTTGAAATTTGGTACACATATGTATTTCTATGACCCAAATACGAACGTGTAACGTAAATAAATGAATTTTGAATGTAGAGGTGACTTTTGGGGGGCAAACAAGAAAATTTAAAAATAAAGTTTTACTAACAGTACCGTGTGATATTTCAAATGAAAGGGCTTCTTGCGAGGATTTTAAATATATTTTTATGTAATTTTACAATAAATGCTTTCAAAGATATTTAAAAAAATCGATGAAAATTGACCATTCTCCCCTTATCTCCGAAACTACTAGACCTAAAATTAAAAAAAAAAAAATTTAATATGGCTCTTTACTCATAGATTACAGTAAAACCTATAAGAAATCTGTGGTATTAAAATAACATGGTAAATCTCTCAATATTGTGAGTACAAACTTATATTTACAGTTGGAATGTATGGGAGAACGTGTATTTCAACTACAATGTTAAGTTTGGGATAAATTTAATTTGGGATAAATTTATCCCAACTACGGAACCCTTTATTTTGCGTAGTTGTTTTATACTATTTAAAAGATATACAGATAAAAATATACAGATGAAAGATATACGAATATACAGATAGATTATGTTGTAGTTTTTGAGATCTGTTTTGACGTGAAAACGTCTTTTCGCTCGGAGTACTGGCAATAAGTTTCAATATTTCTGACCATCAAAAACTATTTTTATAGTTTTAAGATATGTACAGTATTTTTGAAATAGCACAATAATTGTATTTGCTAATATTAAAAGGGTTTTTGTTTTTTTTTTTTTAGTGCAAAAATGGTGCCACCGAATATTATGACGTCAATTAACTATTTGAGTCTGACAAGGTGGGGGTTTTTTAAAGTTACGTGGTAGCGCCATTTTAGCAAGGCAGTCGTGGTTGAACTATGAAAGTGTAAGGAGCTACTGAGAATTGTAATAATATAATTATAAATTTATTGATAATATCTTAGTGATATTTATTTTAGAAGTGTGTATGTTTTATTTTATTTTGTTTATTGAAAAGAAATAAATAAAATAATTATAAATTTATTAATAATATCTTAGTGATATTTATTTTAGAAGTATGTATGTTTGTATGTATGTATTTAAGTAGGTATATTCTCACATTATATTTTTTTACTTTCTCTCTACTTATACATGGTGTCTACATCTCTTTTAATCTTCTGTCCTATCGCAGGTATGCTGGAAGAGATTTCTAAAGAAATAAGTATCACCTTTGTACATATTTTTCTGTTCTTTTCTTCTTTTCTGTTTATATAAATTATGTGTGTTATTGTGTGTGTATAAATTGTTAAATATATAAAATTTCGTCTCATATCGGCCGTAAATCTACCCAGAAATCAAAAATATCACAATCGATGAAAGCTTGCATCATTAGGAATGCAATGAACATTCATTTTTGTAATTCATTGCAAATATTAAATAACAACGTTAAGTTTGTTATATAATATTTTTCACGTTTTAACGAAACTGCAGCGTGGGCTCGAACTGCAAATAACAAAATTTTTTGATCATCATTTAACTATATAATAAAAATATTACTTACTTGGAATCCAGATATTTCGTTCGACAGTTTCCAAGCTTTGCAGGTTAGCTTTATAACTTGATGCTTATTCTTCACTCTTGCTTCCTTGTCTATTATTATTTCTTCGTCTTCATTGCCAAAATTCATGTTTTCTACAATGCTGTTCCATTTTTCAAGTTTACGAGTCAAAATGTAAATGACCATTAGTGTATGAGCCATCCCTAAATCAAAAATTATGGATAAAGATCCATAAAAGGCCCTGACCCACGTCCAGTGTAAGTCGAAAACCATTTTTCCAGTCACATTCGTTAGCCAAAGAAAAATGATTAAACAAAAATACGCCCAAAAAAAATATCTTGAAATTTTTCATATCGCCGGTGCTGTAAAGGCAATTATTGATTTCTTGGAGTGACGATGTTATGCGCAAAATGGAATAGCTCCTGTATAAGTTGATATAACACAAAGCTGCTAAGTTAAAACTAAATAAGAAGAAAAGAAATAAGTAGAACATTTTAAACAAGACGAAACGAAAAGGATTGTATATGATAGTTGCCCATAACAAACAAAAATATACACCGTTACCGAACACAGCATACATGATTTTCATTTTACAAACTTTTTCTTTAATCTTATCACTGATATTAAATTCTGGCTCACACACAATTATTCCGATAAAGTATAGAAGAAAGAAAATGCTCATAAAATCATCTATCAATTTTATTTTTGTCTTTTTCAAATATTTTTTGAGGACAATCATTTTTTTAGGTATTCATTTATGTCGTTCTATCGAAGAAGTTATGATGTAAAAGACTTTAATCATTGAGGTTCAATAGTTTCTGAGTGGTTAGTAAATTATGTGAAATACCGATATCTAATTTGAATAATAATATTATGTTTCTGCCACTAACGCTATATTGATGACTCGTTATTGAACAACAATACACTTAATTGTAATCGTTAGTAGAGTGAATATTTCTTAACTTTTATAGCTATTTGCGACGTTGCCAAGTTTCAGAATGCAACCTTAACTTTGTTAAGAGTCTAGTTTATACTGCCATGTCCTTCTTGGCCATCGGCGAAGTCGTTTACTGCTTTTCGGGTCCCACTTGGTGCTGCTTTTCAAATAGCTTATTGTACTATCGAGCACTACTTTATTTAGGCTATTTTCATATTTTTCTCTCTAATACATCAAGAAAGGGACGGACACATTAGAGCTGTCAATTTTAGTTGACCTTTAACTTCCGTACATGTAAAGTCAGGGAACAAAGTGGCTACTAACTAAAACTCTCAGTAGATCCAAATCATAACTGTCATTCTTTAATAGTTGTATGTAATGGTTTTAACAGGGCAAATTGACATAAGGTGATAATTAATTTGCTGGTCATTTAATTGCAGAACGCATAGACTTAAAAACAACTTTTTGGAACTTCTCAGCGCAGCGGTCAACAGCACAGACACAAAATTCTATACACGCATTCAATTATGATAGCCCGTGCTAAAGTTCACCACGATTTAGGTGCTGCACCCAGGATTGGGTCCTGATAATGGCACTCCTGAACGGTCAACAGCACAGACAGTTAGTTTTATATAGTTACGCATTCAATTATGATAGCCCGTTCTAAATTATAGCATGACTTGGATAGTGCAACTTTTTTGGTTTCACACGATGACTTGTTTTGTATTTGGGTTCGTTGGATTTGTCTTTACAAATATCTTTCTAGTGAAGGTGATAGAACAGATATTTAAAGAAATTCTAATGGTAAAAAGTACAAAATAAAACTTACGTAAACATAGAACTTTAATATTTTCTTAAAAGAAAATAAAATACAATAGAAGAGGAGAAAATAAAAGAAATTAAAATACAAGAGAATAATAGATACTTTTAAAAAATAAAATACAATAGAAGTGGATATATTTAGTAACCTGTCCCGCTTAGCTATTTAAGGTCACGCCTGAATCAATTAACTATTTTAAGAATAATTATATCAAAGTTCAATGTTAACGTAAGTTTTCTTTTGTTTCATTAAAAGCTAGCTTTTAAAAAGGTTTTTACTTATTTTTTTTGTTAATTTCTTTCTTCTCTTTTTATAGATACTTTTAAAAAATAAAATACAATAGAAGTGGATATATTTAGTAACCTGTCCCGCTTAGCTATTTAAGGTCACGCCTGAATCAATTAACTATTTTAAGAATAATTATATCAAAGTTCAATGTTAACGTAAGTTTTCTTTTGTTTCATTAAAAGCTAGCTTTTAAAAAGGTTTTTACTTATTTTTTTTGTTAATTTCTTTCTTCTCTTTTTCAAATTTTTAGTGAAACCCTGAACCATCAATTTACGATAGTTTAAAAAACTTCTTTATTCCATGCAATTTACGTTCTCAATAAGAACCAGTACCCTAATTCCGTAACTTATTTTCGTAAACGATTATGACAAATTTGTTTCATTTTGACAGTTCAACAACATTTATTGCGTTATTTATGTTGTTGATCAGATTTTTTTCCAACTTATGCAGCAATTGATTAGCAATCTGCTCCAAATCGAAACAAATTGTGATTGATCGTGCATTACGCAAATAGGGTACGTATCATAAAATCTTCGGTTTAAATAGGTACACACAGTAAAATAGATAGAGATACGATATATACGTAATTATAATTTAGAGTACAAAGTAAAAGTTTAAGTGTTTTTAATGTGAGTTATTGATTTTTATTTGTACCTCAACGTACGTGTATTTTGTTTTCATAAAATATTTCCATTGAAAGTACCTACATGTTTTAAATGTGATTACTTAAGTCAAATAAACATGGCACTAATTAATAAAATTGACGTGAAGCTTTTAATCAGTATTAGTTGTATTAGAGTCTAGTTTAGATCAACCCGTACATTTTTGAATAACATCATTGAAAATGGCGTCTAGAGCGCGTCGTGTCAATGTGTTTTTGTGTAGCTACGTAGACAAAGATGTGCAGTCCATGTTTCTGCCTTTGAATCTAATGCAAACTCTGTCGTTAAATCCTAAGTATCAAATAAAAAATAATTTTGTCCATCCAAATGATCGTACAAGTAATCTTATATCGTTGTGTGGGCTTGTAATTTTCATGTCGTTGAATATGTACCGAATGAGTGCGATGTTATTTGACGAAAATATGCACCGGTACCAGACCATCAATTTCCTCTACTTCGCGTCTGTTTTCGACTGTTCCTTTTATGCTTTGGGTTTCGTCCTGAACTTTGTCATCCATTTTGTTCATTCAAAGGACAATGTCCAATTCATTTTGACTTTTCAAAAAGTTCACAGATTCTTCCAACATTTTGGCAGTACCAAGTTCGTTGTTAGAAGGAATTGGTTTAATGTCATTTTACTCTTCGTGTGCCATATCATGACATGTATTTATGTATACGTAGTTTATTTGCATCCTCCGTGGTATGTTATTTGTTACTTATTTGTTTTGGGGAGTATCGATTGTAATGTGGTTTATGCGATTTGCTTGATTAAGTTAATAACGGAGAAGGTCGTACAATGGAATACAAAAGTTATGCTTTCTTTGAGCAATGGCAGTCGAGTATTGCGTTGTAACAGGATGGGCCAGGCTTATGTTCAAATACTGGAATGCTACAATATTTACAAAAAAGTTTTTCAACTATCCGTAAGTAGATAGAATTTATACAATTTTATTAAAAAGACTGTTTAATAAGTCTCTGGGAATAAAAGTGTTTCATTAATAATTATAATTTTCAGGTACTATTTCACACGGCAGAGACGTTTTTCCTTTGTTTAATTAAAGTTCAAGTATTAATAGATTTTTTACATTTCTATTCCAAGAATCCGGAATGTGTGAGTTTGATGTTCTGATATGTTCGTTTTTATTAATGTAATTATTGTGACAATTTCACTGTTGTTGTTCTATTTTTGTTCTTTAATTTTTCCAGGGCATAATTGTCGTACAGGGATTACTATATGCATTTATTATGAAGTGCTTGGTGATACAGATCGTACTCTGCTATTACACCCATGCGTTTTATGATGCCATGAAGACCTCACAAGATTTATGCGTACTTGTTTTGGCAACAAGTTGTACAGGTACAAAAAAAATTTGGTTATTTCGTTTCTTAACAAAAATATGAAGTATTTCTCAAAAGAATAACATAACATCACGCCTATAATCCTTGAAGGACATTTCACCAATTATGCCAAGTCACACGTAATGAGGCGAGCCAATTGTCATCAACCGGGCACAATAAAATATTGCAAGAAAAAAAAAGTAAGATTTTAATAGACTGGCATAATGTAATTGAGTTCTTCGACTAGGAATTAACATAGTCTTTGGTGCAATGTTCCCATTTAAATAAATGGGACCCGAATATAACTCCGAAATATAATGTGGGCGTTCTCCATTTCAAACTATGCTAGTCATAAAAGATTTTTTAAATACATTTAGAAATCAAATTAAATCATTTATGCTTGAATATGGTACATGAGGTGATACATGCAACAAAAGTTCTTTATACCATATCCTACCCAAACAGGTTTGCAAATATCTATTATCTATAATATAAATATTTCGTTTTCGATAAATATTAAATAATTATTAAAATTTCGTTATTCACTAATTTAACTATTACAAATATGAATCTTAGTCCCACAGGGCTCAATTCTTGGTCCTTTCTTGTTTCTTATTTATATTAATGACTTGCCTTACCTCATAAAGGATAACCATGATATAGTGTTGTTTGCAGATGACACTTCACTTTTGTTTAAACTTAAACGTCAGCAGCTAGTTACTGACGATGTAAATACGGCAATCTCAAAAGTAGTTCACTGGTTCAATGTTAACAATTTACTTCTGAATGAAAAAAAAACTAAGTGCATTAAGTTTACCCTACCTCATGTTAGGCAGGTGAAAACTAAATTGTTGATAAAGGACGAAGAATTGAATCCTGAAGATAGCACAGTATTCTTGGGCTTAACTTTGGATGCTAAGCTTCAGTGGGGCCCACATATAGATAAATTGTCAAAAAAGCTAAGCTCCGCAGCATATGCTGTTAGAAAAATTCGTAATTTAACTAACATAGAGACAGCCCGTTTAGTGTACTTTAGTTATTTTCATAGTGTAATGTCGTACGGTATTCTGTTGTGGGGAAATGCCGCCGACATTCAAACTATCTTTGTTTTGCAGAAAAGAGCTGTTCGATCTATTTATAAATTAAGTCCTAGACACTCTCTCAGAGATAAATTTAAGGAGATAAATATAATGACTGTGCCTTCTCAGTATATTTTTGATAATCTTTTATATGCCCACAAAAACAAAAAATTGTATAAAAAATACAGTGATATCCATAACATAAATACTAGGAACAAACACAAATTTGTTGTACCTACAACAAGGCTCAAGAAAATAGGTAGCTCCTTTAGATGTCAATGTATACGCTTTTATAATAAACTTCCAAGCCACGTACAAGATCTAAGCCTTAATAAATTCAAATCATTTACTAAACGCAAGTTGTGCCAGAAGGCTTTTTATGCCGTTAAAGATTACATTGAGGACAAAAAGGCATGGGATTGAGCTGCTCCAATTTTATAATTTTTTGTGTTTTACTTTCGGAACTTTTTTTTTTTTTTTTTTTTGCTAACTTTAAAATTATATACACAATGACATGAATATTTACTTTGTGAAGTATAATATTTTTTTATTATTTTTTATTATTGTGAATGTGAGGACTATGTAGGTCATATATATATATTTATTTTTCTCAGTTACTTTTAATGATCATCTGGCAGTTGTGAGTACTTTATGCGGCCTACCCAAATGTCCTTTCTTTGGTATTGTTCGTCGAATCATTGAGCTCCTTTTAAGTTCTGAGTTGAGCTACACGATTACTGACAAATGCGTGCGTGGAATGGACAGGTCCACTCACATCTGTATGGTTCTTTCCTCAAAAGACCATTTCAGACACAAATCTACATGGTCCTCAAATAAAATGCTCTGACCAAGATTATTTCCTGGTTTTTATATACACATTGACATTAATGAATTTTATATACTTTTAAAGTATTATATTATTTAAATTATTGTGAATGTGAAGACTATGTGGGTCATTCCTTTTTCTTTTTGTTTTTAATTTTTTCTCACTTAGTTCTAATTATAGTCTGACAGTTTTGAGTAATTTATGCGGCCTACCCAAATGTCCTTTCTTTGGTATTGTTCGTCGAATCGTTGAGCTCCTTAATTCTGAGTTGAGCTGCACGATAACTGACAAATGCGTGCACTGACTGGACAGGCCCTCTCAATCTGTGTGATGCTTTCCTCAAAAGACCACTCCAGACACCAATCTACATGGTCTTCACATGATCTGACCAAGATTATGTCTGGACTTTAAAAGAGACTGTGACCTCTGAGTTTGTTTCGGCCTTTCTTCTCAGAGTAGTCAGTTAGGAAACGCCGACCTCATCTAGTTTTTAAAAATATGATTGACGTGTAAAAGTGTTTGTACAAACCTATTTACAGAAATAAAATCATTTATCATTTATCATTTATCATTTATCATTTATCATTTATAGGTTATTTATGAAATTCATTCATTATATAATTTTATTATCATTACTCACTTAAAAAAAAAAAAAAAAAAACATTACTTAAAGCCACACTATAAAGCTCTAGAAGAGAGTGATTGACAGTCGTCTAAGATCAGAGTGTTCACTGTCAAAAAATCACTATGGCTTCGAACCTGGCTTATCGACCACCGATCCGATGTTTGCTCTGAACACGGTTGCTAAAGAATATCGCACCAAAAACCGACCATTGTATGTAGCATTCCTGGACATGGAAAAAGTATTTGATAGGGTCACGAAGGGCCACGAAGTCCCAAGGGACACGATCTGCTGGAGCCTTCTTATGAAAAATGTCTCCGAACATTATATCAACATCAAAGTATAGAGGTGCGAGATCAATGGTTCGGACGATGGTGGGTAAGATAAAACTAATAGTGGTCATAGAAGGCGTACATCAAAGCTCTAATACTGAGTTCCTTCTTGTTTTGCTGCGTTTTGGATTCATTCGCTGGGTTAGCGCAGATTTCGGCAGCGTGGACTTTTATATACGCTGACAATGTAGCCATCTGCACAAAGAGCCGTGTTGAGTTATTGCAGGAAACACCAATTATAGGCTCGTAGCCTAGTGCTGAGTGTAGCAAAAACCCAATTCATGTGTTTTAACGAACCAGATCCAAGTGACAACGATTCCCATCGATGGACAATTGGTCACCTTGTGCCATCAATATAAGTATCGGGGGAGTATGATGCACAATTCTGGGAACGTAGAATGCTACATTTAGCACCGAATAGCTGCAGCGTGGCTAAAATGGCGAGAAGTAACTGGTGTTACATGTGATAGAAGAATGCCTGTTAAACTAAAGGTTACGGTATAAAAGAACATCATAAGACCAGTCATTACATATGGCAGCGAAACGTGGGCCATAACCCAAAAGAACGTACATATAATTCAAGTTGCTGAAATGAGTATGTTGAAGTGGTTGTGTGGCGTTACCAGGCTTGATAAAATCCGTAACAAGTACGTGCGAGCCTGGGAGCTTGGGAGTGCGTCATATCGCCAACAAGATGCAAGAGAGTAGGCTGCGATGGTATAGTCACGCGAAAAGGAGGCCGCCTGAATATGTAAGCAACATGGCATTACAACTTTCCATCCTCAGTCCATGACCCAGAGCCAGAGCCAGACCCAAAACAAGGTGGGTAGCTGTAGTACTGAAGGACATGAAAATGAGTCAGGTAACCGAAGACGATGTCGAGGATAGAGCGAAGTGGAAGAAAAAGACCAGGAAGGCTGACCCCACCACCATGTGGAACACAGCCAGAAAGAGAGAGAGAATTAACTTAAAAAACAAAACATAATTAATAACTTTATAATAGGCTTTATTGATTAGATAATATTATGTCTTTAATTTAATTACAGATAAGGAGAAGAGGCTTTGTAAAAATATTCAGCGTTTACACCAAGCTTCATACGGCAATATGAGTGCCTGTGGCCTGTTCTACGTAGACATGAGTCACCCGATAAGTGTGATGGCGCTTCTCACTAACTACACTATTGTGCTATTGCAGTTTGCATTATTGTAATTTCTTGTATAAAATAATTAAATCATAATTGTGTTCATTTTGTTTTTTTTTTTTTATGAATTCTCATCAATGTATAACTGTAGGTTATATTATGATGAAATAATACTAGCAACAAAACAAGTTTAAGTATACTAGAGAGCAATGACTCCGAATATCCAACAAAGGTAAACTTTAATATATCGGTAACTACGTATAGAATAATATTGGCTTTTTAAAAAAACCAAGTAAAATGTGTTCAATTAATGTATTTAATTGAACATATTTAGTAGCCTAAGTAGTAAAGCGTTTATACATATTTTATAAATTCTGTTGATGCGAGATTTATAAAAACGCATAGAAACTATGTAGCATAGCAGCGACACTGAGATATCAATAGATGGTGTTACCGAATCCTACTGCTCCATAATTTTTGAGGGTACTAAAGCCGATAGTAAGGTCAAAATGTAAATCCAAGTTGCCGGCTGCGAAAATGTTCAAATTTTTCGTCATGGGTGTTGTTTTCATAGTTTTCGAGAGTACTAAAGCCAATATGAGGTTAAAATGTAAATCCAAGATGGCGATTGCAAAAAAAAAAGTTTTTGTTTTAAATCATACATGAGAAATAACTACTTTGTTCCTGACGGGGGTCCCCCGACCGCATACTTTTTATATCCGACAAAAAACAACTCAGGGGGTTCAGAATCCCACAGTAACAGTTTTCGTGTCGATGTCCCTGCCACCCTATATAGGTTACATAACGCCATATAGAAACGACGTAGCCCGACAACTTTGAGAAATCAATAGATGGCGCTACTGAAACCTACATCTTACAATTAATGAAGTTGTGTAAAATCGACCAATTTTTTTTTATTTTTAGCCTAACTACATATCTTTCACTCCAAGAAGCAAGTTTTCTTGAAAGAAGTTCATCTTCTATCTTCTCTTCCACTTAATTGTGTACCGCTTGGTAGACAGTAAGATAAGGATACTATTGTGAAAGAAAACAAAGAGTCGTTTGAAATATAAAATATAATTCGTATTATTAGCAAACGAAAATAAGCAGTTATAATCACGCAATCACGTCTTTATAGTACTTTTAAAAACAGGCAATCAACAAAAACTAATATTAATAATCTAATAGGATCACAGAAGCTCGAACTGTAAGACATCCTCTTTTTAGACTAAACAATTGTAAGGGGAGCGCCGCGCCAATGACAAACAGTCCACATGCAGTCATTTTCGTAAAGGAAATAGTATGTATTCGTTGGATATTCTTGCAGTCTCTTTTTTAGGTTTCTGTGAATAATCAGATACTTACAATAAGAAATCTGTCCCATAATTTCGACAACCAATCCCAGAGCAATATCTGAAGCCGTTGTCATGGCGTGCTGAGGCGAGGAAGTTCCTTCAAACTTAAAATATCAGTGTAGGTATATTTTTATTCAAAGAAAAGCGAACTACTTACTTCCACTGTTTTGGTTTTATAAAGTTAACGGTAATTTAAAAAAAAATCAAATAGAAATATGCCATATGATGTTGATGACATAAAAATAGGGAAATATTAATTAAAAATAAGGATTTCTAGGTTAAGTAAAAAATACAAAAGACATGGTGTTAAATATAGATTAGGCTTGAATCAAATTACATCCACTTGACATAAAACAACATTCTAAAAGAAAATTACTTCACCTGAGCATCTTTCTGATGTTGTAAATTGTATACACGTACTCTGTACTTCTACCAAGAGTTTTTAGAATGTATCACATTGCACAAAGCGATTATTAGTGATAGATTCTTAACCATCCATATAAGAGTTAGCGATGATATTGTAACCTGGAACAAACATTGTTTCATTAGCCACCTAAAACTAATTTGCAGTTTGCTTATACGTAGTTAAGAATTCCACAAACTCAAAAAAAAAAATGTTTAAAGAAAACAAACGATTTTGAATATTTTTATATGGAAGCTGACATATTTACTAGACTTATAGTGTAGGAGCAATTTTTTTGTTTTTTTTTTTCATATTTGGATTTTCGATACTCATGATTGTTGTAGTTTCGCTAGGTAATTTAATTCGACCTTGTATAAATTGTGCATTTTTTTATTCTACCTATCCCACTGCTGGGCATTTTTTGGGCTTATACTTCAATATTCTAATTGACTAGCAGCGCCCCGCGGTTTCGCCTGCATAAGTCTCAATTCCGGAAATATCGGGATAAAAAGTATATTTTGGAACGAAGTTCTTTAACGCGACTTGTAAATTTTCAGAAATTGTCACACTAAAAAGTGTTAATACTCGCGACTGTCTTCTTCTAATTCAAAGAGAAAGAAAGAGAGAGAGAGAGAGAACGCCGGCAGAGAAAAGCCAAACAAAAGAGTAAAGTGATTACAGTGTCGTGGGATAAAATTACAGAACCTTAAAGCACACATATCAACTCGGAAAGGGATCGTCAATTGTATTGTCGCGGTTCGTCAGCTTGTCCTGAGGCGAGGCGATTACGTTACGATTCCGATAAGTGTGCATTGCAGTAGGGTGTTTCAAACAAAGAATAATACTGAATAGCTCGAGTTGATACGGTGATGATCCCTTTCGGAGTTGATATATTGTATATGTGCTATTTTCTTAAGCCGGATTCACATTACTGTATTGTCTTATGTCATTACACCTCATGATGAAACGTTATCTTATCAAAAATAGTTGTGATACGACGATCTCCTGAACTCACTTGGTTGGCCAATCCTGCATTACGATACGACACACAAGTCTAGTGTGAATCATGATACTCCTCTTGTTTTATCTAAGTTCTTACGTCAGTACCAAATAATTCACACCTGACCTTTTTGACGGACATCTATTTGAGCGACATTATCGTAATATTTATTTTGAGTTGAAATATTCCTCACTTGTCATTAATAGAGCACAATATTTTTGAGTACAATTTTTTTTACAAACTACATTGAAATCATAAAAATTTTAAAACACTTTGCTTACCTTCTTCCTCTATGTTACTTGGAGTCTGTGCAAAATGTGTGTTCTCTTCCTTTCTCCGGTCAATCGTTACGTTATCATTTACTCACTTTTCATTGACATCATCCCTAATTAATCCTATTGACCTTTTGCTCTGGTCTTAATCAAAAATTACAAGAAAACCAACTTGGCTTACCAGTGATGGAAAAATCTTCGCAATGATTTCATAAGCTTCAAATATCTAATTTTCTGTCCCAATAAAATTCATCTTCTAAGTCTGCAACGACTTCTGATTTTCGAGCATCGTCAATCCATACTTTAAGAATTTCCAAAATAAGCTTTAGGAGCTTCTTAGGGTAAAATAAATTGATATCAAAGATGACGTCAAACAGGTTTGTTATAAGCTCATCTATCGATATGACAGAGGAAAAGACGTAATAAAAAAAAATATCCAGACAACTTGAAGACAAATTAGGACGATGATGTAAATCCAATTCAACAAATTAAATATCTTCAAACTTTTCCCGTTTACTTTGAACATTTCACAAATATCATGGATTTTCAAGGCAACTAACACGTTGTTGTACCTCTGTATGACATTAAGTCATCATGTTTCCCATGACATACACAATGAATATCTGTGCATTGGAGAAACATTTCTCAAAATTGTAGCCTTCCAATCCAGCTGTAAATATGTTTTTGAAAGTGAAAAAGAAGTATATAACCACTAATATAAGCGACCAGATGCCTGAAACGGCGTTCTAGAGAAAAGTATTCGGAGTGATGAAGCTGTTCCGTATACTGTACTGAGATAACATGTAAATAAAATGGCATGCAAAATGAAATGGCTTTAGTAACGACTGTGCGTTTTTTTTTCAAACAAATTTTTAGGACGTATTTCGTTGTTTCCACAACTTAATAAATATTTCACTACAAAGTCGTGTGTTGTTACGATATATACAATTAATTTAAATGTAGTTGGACTATTAAAGAACAAAAATGTATTACAAACAATTTAATATTAGAAAGCCTAAATAAACTGTATGAGAATTTATTATGCTAATATCATTTACTGCTTAAGAAGTTTTCTTTTTATTTTTATTTCTTAAATGTGTTGAAAATAATGGATATACTGAATAAATTTTGTTTTGATTCTTCATTTAACATCTTAACTCTAGGACTTTATCATTATCACCTGTCCCCGACTATTTTAGGGTTGGCTTCTAGTCTAAACAGACATAGCTGAATACCAGTTTATTACATGGAGCGTCTGCCTGTCTGACCTTTATAGCCCAGTTACAGGGAAACACAATAGACTTCGTAAGATTGTTTGTAGGACTATAGCCAAAGATTTTAATAACCACAAGTTAACAATTATCGACCCATACGGTATTTGTTCCTAAAAAATAATTATTACAATTCAAATAATAGGTATATATATACTGTATAAATAATAATGCTCTGTTGCTTTTGGAGGGTGCATGCAGAAAAATGGCAACGATGCAAATAGCAGTCAAATATTTAAGAAAAGCATTTGGGAACTTTGATAATGCTCGTTTTATTCCAAAAACTAAATATATTATTTATTGTAATTAATTATCAATATTTAAGTACACTACAGGACCATATTTCATAATTTCATAAGAATATTGACAAATTAATCAAAATAGTGAAATGTTTGCCAGCCACTGGCAGCGTTGCAACTTTCTGAATACACCCTCTTTACTAACTATAATACCCACATATTCGTAATAAAGAATGCAAATCTCGATCATCGCTTGAAAATCAATTCAAGTATTAAAAAAATGTCCCGATTGTAAGATACAGAATCTAAAAAAAGATATAATTAAGCTTTGGAGCAAATTGACCAATGAAACAGAAATAAAGGACGAAACTTTTGATTGCATTGACTAAGTTAAAATTTTTGTTTGTCTGTAAATGGATTTTTCACATAATTTTCCTAATGACGATCTTGAAAGCTTTAATGGTTCCACCTATTAGCTCAATCAATAACAACATCAAACATCGCAAACGCGCATGTAACTACGATTTTGAGAAAGTGATGTAGTATTGTAATTGAGTAGAAGGAAAATTTCGTGCCCTTGCCCATTCCTTCTTCAGTGACCAAGGGATATGGTGCTCGTTCATACGCACAATGCCGCTTCAATTGTTCACAACGAGTGATTGTTTTGTTGTCACGCATACCCTCAGGAATTCAGCGTAAGGGGATCAACATCAACTTTCATGTTAAACACTTTCTCTAGGACCGATTCGGTACGTGTCTTGGTAAATGACCCTAAATCAACAATTTTTTTATATTAGATCTTTTTTGACTATTAAAGCCAAACATATTTTTGAAGACTCAGCCGAGTTACTTCGGTTCAGAAATTATGTATAAGGTTTTTTGTAGTAGCGATTTAAAACGTTAAGTGTGGAAATCCAACCAAAAAAAAAAAACTCGAAGAACTAACAGACATACATATGCACGGCAAAACTCACCGATGTTTGAAAAACATCTTTATAGATGTCGTAACACTTTGATATCTGCAAGAAAACCTGAAACATCTTTTTGCAATCCTTTTCGTTGCAGTCATCATTTGCTAAGAGTAAAACTCGATTATTCCATAGTGTAACCTTATCGGTCAGTAACTGAATTATTCTAATTGCATAAACTTTATCTGTATCAAAAGTTATCAAAGACAAAAGATTTAAAATACAAATAAACTGTGGCTTGATGTGAAATGAAAACATGAAAGGCACAAAGTAATATGCGAGAATAATAACGGTATGAATCCAACTTCTAATGACAGTCCGCTTCAAAATGTGAGACCATTAAGATACCTATGCACTTCTTGAAATGTTAAAACGAATGTGACATTCTTCTTTGTTTGATCAGTATTTATGATGGAGTTCATGACAAAACCGGCACAGAAGAATATAGAGTTGAAGATAGACGCAAAGTACGGAAAATTAATCAAACTATAACATTTTAAATCGTCTAGCAACACACCAAAGTCTCGATACAAGTAAGCTGATAAATACAGTACTGCCCCACACAATGATATAAACTTATTGAAACGATTATTCGAATAAATGTAATTGTTCTTGATGTAATATTTAGGATTTAGAACTAGTGTTTGCATCAGGTTTAGAGGTTGAAGGATCGACTGCACATCTTTATCGATCATGTTTCTGAAAAGTGATTCATCACGAATGTTTCTTCTGAGTGGTTGATTTACCTTTCGTTCCAAAGAATTCATTTTGATTGAAATTTTCAAAACAAAGGAACTATAAGAAGTGAATATTAGAACAAGAATACACTTGACTAAAGGCTTAACAAAATTTGAAGAGGGTGGTTATTTAACCTTAACTATGTTGTTGTTTTCCTTTAATATTAGTTACACATATCCACTTCCTCACAATATTGTTTTATGCTATGATGGCCTAGAAATTTCGAGTACCTATTCAATTAAATGTAGAAGCTATAAAATTGTGTCTGGTGTGGGGTACGTATTCGGAATTAAAACCTTTCAAATTGATTATTATAATTTTTTATTAAAGTTTACTACTCTTTCACCAATTGCTCGATCCTTTTCTTCATTTTGTTTTCTTACGTACCTATTTTAAATAAAAATATTATGTTACAATTACAATTTTATTATTTTATTTTACTCCACAATGTCTAATTCCAAATCTCCAATCAGCAGTAATGTGAAGATAATTTTTTGCATTTTTTTTTAATATTCGAAACACATGACAAAAAAGATCGATTAACCTAATAATATGCAATATTTAGAAAGGTAACAGGATCATAAAACGCAAACTGTAAAAAGACCACAGTATAATTGGTAATTAACGCAATCATCTTTAAGGGGAAAGTAACCTGGACATAGAACATTCCACAGTGAATGCCACTTTGTCGAATGTTGCACGATGCAAGCGGTTAATATTCTTGCACTACTAAGAAACAGAACCATGAATAATTTTAATGTTTTTCTTCGACTGTCGTTTGGAAATTTTAATTATTGTTGTTCATTGTCTAAACTGTAATGTAACCACTTAGTCCTGTAATTCACTTATGCCTAATTTGAGAAAGAGCACTTTCTTTGGGAGTATAGAAAGAAAAGAAAGAAAAGAAAAGAAAACGTATTTATTGGGACTCGCACAGGACATTACAAATTAAACTAAAACACACTCATTAACACATTATAAAAAATTAAAAAAACAAATTAAAAAAAAAATAATAACAGAAAGTCCTGTACGAGGCCAAAAGGCTCCTATCTCAGCATATGCTGCGACATTAAAAAAAAAATGTCGCTGCGCTGGTATTCTGATAGGGCCCGCAGTGATGTCACGGATAGATAGATACAGAAATAAATATTAAATAAAATATAAAATAGATGTAAATAAATATTAAATAAAATATAAAATATATGTGTGAAATACTTAAATATAAAAATTAAATAGAAGTAGTCCGCGTGTCTGCACCATTATAACTTTTTTAACTTAAACAAATAATAAAATTAAAATCGTTTCTCGCTGTCTTTATTAAGCTATTACAATTTTATTATTATAACAAACCTCAGTATACAATGTGTTACAAAAACCCTGTCTGATTCGAAAAGGGCACATAGATACTGGAATAACATAAAAAGTAATAAAAAAACTTATTATTATTGAAAATAAAAAAGTTATTGCTATTTAAAATTCACGTGTTTAGTACCAAATTTATCCCAATTTCATAAAAAATTGGTATATTTTCAACAGAGTTCTTATGTTATGACTTGTAGACACCCGCTAAACGACGGCCGCCCGCGTCCCATGTAATAAGCCGGTATAATTCCCCATTTAAAAAAAGTTTTCATTTTTATTTATGTTTTCTAAAAAATTACCGCATAAAATGACTCTCAGTATGACTCTTAATAACACCCTCACGGATCAGACAGGGTTTTCGTTACACGCTGTATTTAAAATAGACGATGATTAAAATACGTGATTCTAACAACTCGATGATTTATTTACTCCACTTTGTTATTTTTGGATACCGCTTCTATCGTTTTGAGGACAGATATTAAAGTAGCGCAAACTGTAGCAATACAATAGAATAGTTAGAAATTAAAACCATCATTTTTAATGGAAAAGTTGCATCAATATAGAACATTCTATAGATATACATCTTGTCAAATGTCACTCGATGTAAACGTTTAATATTCTTGCAAAACTTTTTCTCAGCATCTAAAAAAGTATTTCCATTTGATACTTATTTTTATTCATAGTCAGGAACATTATGTGGTGTGTAATTTTGGAAATAATACCATGTCGCAAAAGCAATGCTAAGCGAAAACTAATTTCAATACAATTTAAATGAATTATAAAAATACCTGTACAATTTGATTTCAAAATGAGCGCGCATGAGTTTTGGACGTAATTCATCGCTATGTAGAAATTTTCACAGTACAAGCTCAAAATAATTTCAAATATCCAACTCTTGATCGTCCACATGTACAAACAGGTAATCGTTAAAATTGCTGTGTGCTGTAAAAAATATTATTTAAATTATTTTTTCTTTTGTCATCATCATCATCTCAGCATTTACCCAACTATATTGAGGTCGGCTTCTAGTCTAACCAGATGAAGCTGAATACCAGCAGCAATTTATTTTGCTAAGACAGACAACGGCTAATAGAAGAAGGAAGATAAAAGTCGTACCGCGTCAACAGAACCGAGGCTAAGGAAAAAAAAATGCTCTGTATAAAATATTTAGAGATTCAGACAGGAGTTAAAATGGAACTGTATTTAGGGAATATTTAGGGATTTTGATTGTATTCAATCTTGTATTTGAAACTAGTTTCTGTAAGCGGCTTTGTCCGTTTGTTACGAGGATAAAAAACATTCTATAGATGATAAATGAATGATAAATGATTTTATTTCTGTAAGTAGGTTTGTACAAACACTTTTACTCTTCAATCATATTTTAAAAACTAGATGAGGTTGGCGTTTCCTATCTGACTACTCTGAGAAGAAAGGCCGAAAGAAACTCAGAGGTCAAAGTCTCTTTTAAAGTATTTAGTACTTTCAGACATAATCTTGGTCAGATCATGTGAAGACCATCTAGATTGGTGTCTGAAGTGGTATTTTGAGGAAAGCATCACACAGATTGAGAGGGCCTGTCCAGTCAGTTCACGCATTTGTCAGTTATCGTGCAGCTCAACTCAGAATTTAAGGATCTGAATGATTCGACGAACAATACCAAAATAAGGACATTTGGGTTAGCCATAAAAATTACTCAAACTGTCAGACCATAATTAGAACTAACTGAGAAAAAATTAAAAACAAAACAAAAAGGAATGACCCACATAGTCTTCACAATAATTAAAATAATTTAATATAACTATAATATAACTGGTTGTTATTAAATATTATTGTAACAATTATGTCAAAATGACATGTGGAATTCAAGGATAGAGTTATTATATAAATTAGCGTATTCCAGGCATGAGTCATAAAGTCAAAATAAATCAGTAGAGTTAAAAAATAATACTCACATACGTGCCACTACGGGCTGAAACATCAAAAATTTCAAGCGATATTTTAAATTTGACTACAACGTGAAAAAATAACTCAAATGTGTGATAGACGATCTGAAAATGAAAATCTTAAGTTAGATCAAAACCTAATAAACAGCAAATTTCTTTTAAAAAAATGGTAAATTTTCGTACCACATTCTGGGAATAAGTCTTGTAGATCTTATAACACTCCAAAATACTAGCATAAGTTTGAAACATTTTTTTGCAATAAGTTATATTGTCACTATGATCCATCTGTTGCAAATGTAGAGCTTGAATGTTCCATAAATCAACTTTACTGTTTAAGAGCTTAATTAGTCTGATAGCGTATACGAAATTTATTTCAAAACACAACAAAAATAATCCACAAATGAATTCGTAGGTAGAAAGCCAAAGCATTATGTTAGAAAAGGTGATAATGTACAAATAAAAACCTAAGGTTAAGATGACACTGATCCAATTCCAAATAATAAAGCGCTTGAAGTAGACCTTCTCGTTGAGAAATCTGTGAACTTCTTGAATTTTCAAGACAAAGGAAATGTTTTTTTTCGTTTGAAGCACATTGACGACGTAATTCATAATGAATCCGATACCAAACGTAACAAAATCGAAGTAAGAGATGATGTATCTTAAATTGACATATTTTCTTGTATATTCGTCTAAACTCAGCTTATAGATGCGGTAGAAGAACGGAAAATTAAGTATCATGATGGCACAAAATGCCACCAATTTCGAAGTGAGGCTGTTTGGATATATGAAGTTTTCCTTAATGCGATATTTGGGACATAACAGAATGTTATGCATGAGATTTAAAGGGAAAAGCATCGACTGAATATCTTTGTCAACCGAATTGTCTACTGGGACTTGGATACTATTTCTTTTGTGATACTGTTGTCGACCTTGTGTAGACTCCATTTTCGTACGAATGAAATTTGTTTTTCTAAACAATAAGTTGAAAAGTGGCTGATGAAAATTGTATTAACTTATCATCTGACGACTAGTCCATTAGTAATATTAGTTGTCTTCATAAATATTTAGAATAATAAATGTGAAAATGGAGTGAAGAATAAATATTATATGAAACGTAATGTGTTCTAAATAAAAATAGAAACGGTGCTTGCTTTCTTTAATAAATAAAAGTAAAATTACATTCACAATTATTTCATAATTATTTTCTCTAGAATATTAATTTAAAATTGTTTTGTCTGTATCAACTTCAAACGGTGAAGGGAAATGCAATAATGATATACAGTAAATTCTAATTAGTTTTTAAAACTGCACCTATTTGTTAAATTTTAGTTTAGTTAAAGTAACTCTATCATTTTTAATGGAAAAGTAGCATCGACGAAAAACATTCCGCAGGCATTCATCTTGTCGAATGTCGCTTGATGTAGTCTTTGAGTATTCTTTCACAATATCTTCTCAGCATCTGCAATATTCATATGAATGACTTATTTATATTCATAGACAGGTTCATAATTCGTCGGGCTCATAGTTGAATAATTACAGCCGCACGGGTCGTTTGGTATTGGTTCAACTGCAACTGTTGTCGTCATGATTATAGAGTAATGAACTGTTCAGAGGTTGCACTCGCTTTAAAACAATCCAATTAAATTTCACACACACTTAATATAGAACAAACACACAAGTAAAGCCCTATAATAATTGGAATTACTGGATGAATTTAGAAAATAAGATCTTGAAAAATTCTATATAAAAAAAAGAAAGATTTTGTAAAAAAATGTTTCCTTAAAGTTACTTTACCTTACTACACATTTCATTAAATTTAAAGTTACTACAGTTTATTTCACTTAATGCAATAAATCAAGATTAGAATTTTAAACATAATGTTAAAAATGTGAACTCTCTAACATTGACACTACTCTATGTTAAGTTTTAAGAATTTAACAGAGATACGACCATATAATTTCATTCAGAGTTATCAAACTAAACCAAACAATTAACACTGTTATAATGAGCAAGTTTTGATCTGGAAAATAACATTTAAAACTTATGAAAAATATAGGAGGATTAGGGGAACAAAGGTTTCGACTCCCATACTCGATAATTTGTGCACTCACGCGATACAAAATAATATTTCTTTGATTCGAAGGATTTCCTTTGTTTCGTGGATTTATTTATTTATTTATTTAACCATTTATGCACACACATATAAATAGACAAGAAGAAAGGAACAGAAAAATACGTACAAGGGCAATGCTTATTTCTAAAGAAATCTCTTCCAGCATACCTGCGACAGGAAATTATAAAAAATGAGATGTAGACAACGTGTGTAACCGTAGAAGATAAAACAAAAACATAAACCAAAGAAGAGAAAAAAAAATTACAATTACAAATTACAACTCTGTGTAGTTTTTTTTTACTTTCGTATTTTAGAAAAGTTCAGTAATCTTCAATCTTAGAAATCAGGCTATCACAAAGCTCGTCGGCCGCCGCCGGAACTCCGTCTCTCGAGTCTGTCAAGAGAGGACGGGGTTGCGTGGCAGCACGGTTCGGGGAGATTGCCGTGGTGGCGCGTGGTATACTTCTCCCCGAACCGAACTCTTGCCGAGTTCCACAACTCCCTTGCGGAGTTGAGAGTCGTCGTCATCGGGTTCTGTTCCCTCCCCGTGCTCGTCCTCGGGGACTTCAATGCCAAGAATCTGGCTTGGGGTTCCCGGTACACGGACACACGGGGCAGGATGGTGGAGGACTGGGCTCTGGAGACAGGCCTAGTCGTCCTAAACCGGGGTTCTGTCCCCACGTGTGTGCGGATGCGGGGTGAATCGGTGGTGGACATTTCGTTCGCCAGCCCCGCTCTGTCACCGCGTGTCATTGACTGGCGCGTCATGGAGGGGGTGGAGACCTATTCCTATCACCGGTACATCCGGTTTGACGTCTCCGCCCGGACCTTGAGCGCGCCGGTCCGACAGGCCCTGAGTAGTCCGCGGTGGGCGCTGAAGCAGCTGGACCGGGAGCTCCTCCTGGAAGCCTCAATCGTGCAGGCCTGGGTGTCATCACCGGACAGGCCTGCTGACATCAATGACGAGGTGGAGTGGTTCCGGGAGGCCATGTCCAATATATGTGACGTGGCAATGCCCCGGGTCCGGCCCGGACGTGCTTCGCGCCAGGTGTACTGGTGGTCGCAGGAGCTGGAGAGCCTGCGCAGGGCGTGCGTTGCTGCGCGACGCCGGTACGCCAGGCACCGCAGGCTTCGTATCCGCCCTCCGGATACGGAAGCCATTCAGGCGGAGTTGTACGAGGGGTACAGAGCGGCGAAGACCGCCCTCCGAGCGGAGATCCTGCGGGCCAGGGCAGTGGCCCGTGAGGAGCTGCTGGAGACTCTAAACAGGGACCCGTGGGGACGCCCATATAAGATGGTGCGGGAGAAACTCCGCCCATGGGCTCCCCCGCTGACGCAGAGTCTCCGGCCCCAGCTTGTGGGGGACGTGGTGAGCGCTCTGTTCCCTCCAAGAGGGGAACACGCTCCCCCGCCCATGGCTCCGCCTACTGCGGTGCCCGATGCGGACCACACCGCCGACGACGATGACGATGCTCCGGAGGTGACCGAGGTAGAAATGAGAGTGGCGGTACGCAAGATGAATGCGAAAAATACCGCCCCAGGACCCGACGGCATACCTGGAAAAGCCTGGGTCCTGGCCTTGGGGGCTCTCGGGCCTCGACTAAGGGGGCTCCTAAGCGCATGCATGGAGAGGGGCCAGTTCCCACTTTGTTGGAAGATGGGGAAACTGGTCCTCATCAGGAAGCCGGGGCGCCCAGCGGACTCTCCGTCCGCTTATCGGCCCATCGTGCTGCTCGACGAGGTGGGATATCACCGGATGCCGACCTACCTCTGTCGTGTGGTCGAGGCCTATTTGACGGACAGGGCCGTCATCTACCCCGGTCACCAAGGAGAGTGGAACCGGCGAGAGATGTCGTGCGGTGTCCCACAGGGATCGGTCCTGGGGCCGCATCTGTGGGACATCGGATACGACTGGGTGCTGCGCGCCGACCTCCCTAGCGGCGTCAGCGTCGTTTGCTACGCTGACGACACGTTGGTCCTGGCACAGGGGGGGTCGTACCAGACGGCGGTCGAACTAGCGACACGCGGGGTTGCGACAATCGTCGACAGGATTCGGCAGCTGGGACTCGAGGTGGCCCTGCACAAGTCCGAGGCCATGGGTTTTCATGGACCTCGGAATGCGCCACCGTCGGGTTCCCAGGTAATGGCGGGAGGGGTTCACATCGGCGTCGAGTCGACGATGAAGTATCTGGGACTTGTCCTCGACAGCCGGTGGAACTTCGTCGAACACTTCCGACGTTTGGCTCCCAGACTGGAGTGGGCCGGGGCTGCGTTGAAGCGGCTCCTGCCCAATCTAGGGGATCCAAACGCCTCCTGCCGGAGGCTCTACGCGGGGGTCGTGCGGTCCATGGCCCTTTACGGGGCACCGGTGTGGGCGCGTTCACTAAGGCTGCGGCCAGCCCGCCGGTTGAACGCGTCCCAGAGGGTCATGGCCATCTGGCTGGCCCGAGGATACCGCACGGTCTCCTGCGAGGCGGCGAGCCTCCTTGCCGGATTACCGCCATGGGATCTGGAGGCAAAGGTCCTCGCGCACATTTGGGAGTGGCGCGAGGAGGCGAAACGCCGGGGCTTAACTCCGCTGCCGCGAGAAATTGTGGCACAGCGGACAGAGCTCCGGTGGGATCTCATGGCGTCATGGAGAGTGCGACTGTCGCAACCCAGCGCTGGGCACACCACAATTGCGGCGATAAGACCCCTCTTTGAGGAGTGGCAAGAGAGGCGCCACGGCGTCCTCACCTTCCGCCTGACGCAGGTCCTCACCGGACACGGCTGTTTCGGGAGGTTCCTGCACAGGATAAGGCGGGAGGAAACGCCCGGGTGTCACCATTGTGTGGATCGCCCGGAGGACACGGTGGAGCATACGGTGGAGGTCTGCCCAGCTTGGGCGGAGCATCGCCGTGTCTTCGTGGAGGCGATCGGCGGCGGTGATCTCTCGCGTCCGGCCCTGGTTCAGGCCATGGTACGGAGCGAGAGGAAGTGGGAGGCCGTCACCTCCTTCTGCAAAGCAGTAATGCTCGCGAAGGAGGAGGCGGAACGCGTGAGGGAGAGGCAAATTTCGCGCCCTCACGCCCCTAACCCCCGCAGGAGGAGACGCCCAGGGCGTCGGGAATCGCGGGGCGATTTCCGGCCACCGTAGGCGCGGGCTTGCGGGCGGTGAGCAATGGGTGGCTCACCGTCCGATAAGGACCAGGCCCGGGTCGACGGCGCGTTGTGTTCCACGCGCGCCTCAAAGAGATGTCAGCAGAATTGAAGGGGTCCACTAGGGCCGATGCCTGCTGGGGCTGCGAAGAAAACCGAAAGGGAGATCGTCGCCCCCGGCAACAGGGTAACCGAAGGAACACGGGTGGGTTTTAGTCAGTAAGAGTCTGACACGCCCTCCCGCTCCGCCCAGAGCGAGAGAAGTTATTTGATGATTTCCCACCCTCAAAAAACAAAAAAAAAGGCTATCACAAAGCACTTAGGTACGCAATAAAACTACTGTCAATAAAAATCTGCATATTTAAATTCCTCACAATTTATGGATAGAGGCGTTATTAAACTATAAAAATGAAAATGGGCGTAAAATGAGGTCGGTTAATGGTTCCGCATAATAAAACGCTAAAGTAATTGTGTCGTATAGCGCTAATAAAGTTTCGTAATTAACTTAAATATTTTCTATGTTATGAAGCGACGGCTAAACCGTAAAGTCCTTAAACTCGGTGGGTAGTTTACAAGATACAAGATACAAGATATTTATTTTGTAAAACATGAGTGTAGAATTGTACAGGTCTTAAAAATAATAAGAGGTAGCTACATGTTTTGCCAATCATGGCGTACAAAATTAGTCGCACTAAGACAACTATTACAAAAAGATAATTATAAAATCGTTAGTAATAAATTAAAACAATGACTTACAAAAAAAAAATAAAAAAATATATAATTTAGTAATTATATCAAGTTTCTTTACCTAAACTGGTGTCGTAAAACTATCAGTACAAACCGCAGCCGCGTGATAGCGCTAGGGACTACGGTGTAGCGCGATAATGTAACTAAATAGTAAAGTAATTATATAGAAAGTTTTTTCAAAGTCCCCTTAGTTTCGTTGTCATATTTGTGTCAAAAAAGTGAGAGAGCAAAATTATCTTTTGGTCTTTTTGTAGCCCTCAAAAACCGCTCATCAGAACTTCACAATTTATATTGGACCAGCAGGGAGTGCCCTTTCAAACAAAAAACATAATTATTAAAATCGGTTCATAAACGAAGAATTTATATATATACATATAAAATAGACGATTTGAAACCCTTCTTCTTTTTTGAAGTCTGTTAAAAAAGCATGAAACCTTCATGACCTGTTTTTTTGGCAGAAACCTCCAAACAGTCTAACCTCCTAACTTCAGAAAATACAACTTAAACCTTATCCACTTTTCATTTAAACTCTCGACCTCCTTATTCCAGGTTTTAATTTAACAAAAACTATATCACAGACTTAAATGTTCCAGATCTTTATTAGCACTAGCACGAGGCACTAGCGAAAGTAGACCACGTATTAGAAAACCTTGCCCAAGTCATAAAGATTCTTTGGAGGTATGAATCACTGGGACATTATTTTTAGATTAAAAGTTAGAGAATTTTATTAACAAGGAGGTCGTATTTTTACAATATTTTAAGTTTAACCACGTTCGCTGGTGTATTTTTTTCCCACAAAAATTTAGTAAATTTTTGCCAGACTGAAGCCTTTTAGTATTTAAAACTAAATAAATGTTTTTCTTGTTAAACATACGTTTTCTAGCTGCGTAGTAGTATTACCACCGGAACGGCCCACTCTTCAACAACGTCCTGAAAACATGTTTTATTGATAGCCCTAATAGTTATTTTTTAATGTTTTTTTTTCTTTGGGCACTATGTGAAATGATTGAATAAAACAAAAATTGGTCATAACTTTTCAACCGTAAGAAATTGCACGGACATTTTTAGGGTTAAAAATTTGGAAATAACCTTGCCCCCGCCCCAATTCGATTTGATCCATACTTCCAGGGACACCCTGTGTAAAACATCTCTGCATTACCAATGCCAACAGTGACCCAATCATTTAACGTTGGTTAAGTATTCATTGTTCCAATTACACGCTATTCAGCTCGATTCTCGGCAACTCTCATCCAGCTGTACCAGCCACCCTGTGAGCCTAATGGCATCGTACTTTACGTTTTCCAACTACCCCAACGGTCATCAGTTCTACGGCTAACATGGCCGGCCCATTGCCACTTCAGCATATGTTGATAAACAAATATGAAACAAGGTTGGTATAAACATTTTCACGCATAGTTTTAGAAATAAAGTTTTTTTTTTTTTAATTTAATAAGTTTGCAAATACTTAATTCAGTTTTACTCAATTAAAAGATATTTATTTCCCATAAGAACTATATAAAAGTTCACTTATAATGATATACAGAGTTACTTCTAAATAATAATAATAATATATAATATTTACCTCTGGGGCGTTGGTCACGTTATACATACATGTTTTTTGAGTTTGCTCTTAAATATATCAATACTATCACATCTCTTTATATTATACGGTAAATCGTTGAACAGTTGTGTTCCCTCCACTAATACTGTTTTTTTTTTTTTTAATTAATACTTAAATTCAATAAAATATTTTACCACCCAATTTCATAGTACCAAACATTTTATTTATTATCACATCTATTAGAAGAATTATAAAAACGCAAACTGCAGTAATACAATAGTATAGTTAGTAAGTAAAGCCATCATTTTCAACACAAAAGTAGCATCAAAGTAGAACATTCCACAAACATTCATCTTCTTGAATCTAGCTCGATGGAGGCGTTGAATATTCTTGCTTAGCTTTCTCTCGGCATCTGTAATATTAGAATAAACGACATGAATTTGACGAATGAAATCTGAGTTGATATAAACAGTTAATTGATTTAGGCGTGACCTTGCGGAAATCCATTATAAAATGATGATGTGGATATATTTTAGTAACCTTTTCCGCTTAGCTATTTCTAAAGAGTCTTGAAAAGACCCTGGAAGAAATCGACACGTGTTTCATCTCTCAACGAGGCATCCTCAGGATGACGATTAACTTGTCGTGAACTCGAACACGGCGTGTTGCCACACCAAGCATCGAGCGCAGAAGATTTTTTTTTTTTTATATAAACAATTACGACACGCACTTTTACTATTATGCTGTTATACTGCCAAAAGTTATTATTTATATAATAATTCTTCTTTATATTTGTCCTTTTAATCGAAAAAAAACATAAAATGTAATCGCAAGTCTCGTATTTGGCGTTTGTTTATAAATAAATAGTAAAATGTTTATTTTGGTACAATAATATAGTATGTTTTTATGTCTGTTTTTCAGCCGGCAAAGGCCTCCTCGAAACTTTTCCAGTCTTCTCTCTCTCTGACCACTCTGCCCCATGTTGTTCCAGTGACCTGTCTAATGTCATCTCCTTAACTTTTATGCAAGAATTATCAGAACATTTTTAAAAATAACTTCGTTAGAATTACCTGTGCAACTCGATGTTGAAATAAGGGCGCATGAACCTTGAACATTATTCATTGCAGTGTAAAATTGTTCGCAGTACTCGCTTAGAAAAGTGTGAAGCGTTAAACCCTTTATCGCCCAAATGTACACAACTATGGTGGAAAAAACCACAGAATCCTGAAAAAAAATTAAGTTCTGTAATTCTGGGTACTGCAAAGGTTTTATCTGCTCGGCTTTGCCAACTAAATTTAAAGTTAGAGGCATACGTGTTCAATACAACAACGCATTACCGGTCCTGCTGGGGCTATCATGATTCTGCAGTGCTTCGACTATGTTCGCGGAAGCGCACACCGATGGATTTCATGTTTTTATAAGAGAGTAGTGTGGTGTGCGTCGCTGCTGAGTCGTGTTAGGTCCAGTAGCAACAGCATAATAAGCGTGTTCGTCGACAGGTGGGACTCTCCACTGGATACGTTTAGCTTGCAGAGTATAGCCATTGATTAGCTTGCAGATGTGTAAGTGAATTTCAATTTACTGAATTCAATAAAAAACAGAGATTTTGATAGCCTATTTGTCGCCAGCAATGTAAAAATAAATCTGTGCCTGGTTGTGAGCTATTGAAATCGCCAGCAAGTTGCCGGCGATCAAAGTTGCTGCAATTGTACCTAGCATACTATTCGCACCTCCGGTGCAACAAAGTCACAACATTTTACAGGAGAGGACTTAAAATTATTTTTTTTCGCATTTATTTCCTCATTACTGGATTACTATTTATAGTAGGTTTAAAATCTTTATAAAATTAATTGTTTATTCGTTAAAAATCTTATATTGAATTATAAAAAAAATCCTAATAAAAGACAACATAAAAAAAGTGTCCTAAATTGTGACTTTGATGCACCGATGGTGCGTATTGTACTAAAACAGAATCAAGATGAAGAAAGACATACTCACAAACTCATGTCCACCAAGTGCAGTTAATTTAAACAGTTTGAGTGTTATTTGCAATTTCATCAATGTAATACAGAATAACTCTACCGTGTGAAAAAAGATCTGTAAAAAAACTACTTAGCTTTATATCTAATTATTAGCTTTCTTTTTTGTTAATAAGTAATCGTACTAACCATTTGCTGATAAGAAGTCCTGTAGATGTTATAGCATTCCAAAAAATGTACGTACACCTCAAACATTCTTTTGCAATTAGCTTCATTATCGCTAGGATTCATCTGTTGCAAATGTTGAGCTTTAATGTTCCATAAGTGAACTTTATCCTTTAAAAACTTAATTAGTCTGATAGCGTACACAATGTTTACATCAAAACACAACGCAGGTAACACACATAAAAGATAGAAGTAATGGTATTTTATATTTATGTATATAAAAATATGCATGAAAATATTAAAACCGACGGATAGAACGACACTGATCCAATTCCAAATAATAAAGCTCCTAAAATTGGTATTTTCGTTAAGAAATCTGTGAATTTCTTGCATTTTCAAGACATAACATACATTGCCTTTCGTTTGTAACACATTGTTGACATCATTAATTACAAATCCGATATTATAACAGACAACGCATATGTAAGAGTAGATGTTCTTCGAAGGCAGATGTTTTTCCATTACAAATTCGTTGGCAGTAACGCGATAAAAGTACAATGAAATGGATATTATTAGTCTACAAAATGACACCACCTTCATTGTAAGACTGTTTGGAAATATAAAGTTATCCTTAATACGATACTTAGGACAAAACAAAATGGTATGCATTAGGTTTAGAGGCAGAAGCATCGACTGCACATCTTTGTCAACCATTTTGTCTAACGTTACTGTCACACGGCAACATTTTTTTCTTCTGAACTGTTTGCTTCTTATAAGCTTCATTTTACCTAGGTTGGTGAACACACTAGCACTAGTGAGTCCTTCCTTCCACCAACTTAACTTCATTTTACCAAAACATAAATTATATAGAGGTGAGGATTTTTAATGATATGAAAAGGCCATTAGGAATATTAATTTAAACAAAAATAATGATATTTCATTCTGATGAGCAAGAAACAGGTTATTTAATATAATAGTTGATCATTATTTGACAGCTCTCATTGCTTTTCATTTCTTTCTCTAGAATTTTAGTTTATTTTTAACAGAATCTTTACACCCGTCAAAACCCTGATTGATAAGCGGAATATAACGAGATACAGATTCAAGCATACAAATATGATGTTTTTTATAAGAGTTAATCCCAGGTTTTTATCAGCTAGCGGTGAACGATTTTCTATATTTTTATTGGGGTATAAACAAAGTACTCTTATGAAATTATGCCAAATTAGATGATTTTAATAGCTGTTGTGCCTCAGTAGCACGTGGTTTACTTATTATCATTAATACCTATTTAGGAAAAAAGTTGTGGTGTACTTGGATGAATTATTAGTGTTATTTTCGAGAAAGGTACACAAGAAATAAAACTGACTAAACAAAAAAAAAGAGAACTCTAATTTGATAAGTTTAAAATATAACAATCATTTTCACTCTTTTCAGCTCACATAAATCTAATAGCGTAAACGTAAGTACCTAGGAATAAGATGACACTAATCCGAATTAAGAATGATGAACCGCTTGAATTTGGTGTCTTTACTAAAAATTCTGTGAATATTTTGAATTTTCAAGAGAAACAATATATTTCTGGTCGATTGCAAGACATTGACGACATAATTATGACGGATCCGATACTGAACGTGAGAAATTCGAAGTAGAAGCTAATGTTAACTATTATAGTACGTTTACTTACAATTCCGTTGCAATGCAGATCGTAGATGTGACACATAAGTATAACTGTGGGTATTGTCACGGAACATCAATCAATCTGCCAAGCCTTTTCCCAAGTATGTTGGGGTCGGCTTCCAGTTTAACTGGATGCAGCTGAATACCGAATTTAACATGGAGTGACTTCCTATCTGACCTCCTCAACCTGGGTAATACAATACTCCTTGGTAAGACTGGTTGTCAGACTTGCGGGCTTCTGACTGTAACGACTGTCAAAGATCCATGAATGGCAGTTGGGATCAACGGCTTAACGTGATTTCCGAGGCAACCTGATGGATCAAACCGTGCGACTGTTATTGCTTAACCACGAGCTCCATTATCGTGGAACATAAAGACACCATATTCAATACAAAGCTGTTTGCATTGATAAAGTTTTTGATACGATACGATACTTGGGATACAACAATGATTGTGTGCATTAGGTTTAGGGGTAGCAGCACCGACTGCACATCTTTGACAACCAAGTTATCCAACGGGAGTGTTATAGGACATCTTTTTCTAATGCTTAAAAAAAGATGTTTGCTTCGAACAGACATAGCTTCGGTTGGTGAGCCATTTAATTTAAACGACGACCTATTTCATACCAAATATACAATTAATTAGAGATAGATGAAAAGGCCCATTAAAAATATTAACATAATGTTTTTGTATGGTAATATATTTTATTTTAATTTACTTAATTCACAGACTTCTTAACATTATTTTTGAATATTGTTGTTTCGCTCTAACAAGTTAAGCGAGACAAAGACAGTGGCGTTATAACCTAAACAATTTGTAAGAACCATTTAATTGAAACTTACATAATTATTAGGGGTTACTCAGTACATGTTACACATGTAATGGTTGGTGAAAAATAATTTTCCAAAAAATACGTGTATACATTTATATACAAATCAATTTTGCAGGAAAGCAAACTGCAGGAGCACAATAGCATAGTGAGAAAGAAGCGACATTACACGTAATGGGTGACACATGTCTATGTAGAACAGGCCACAGGCACTCATCTTGTTGAATGACGCACGATGCATCCGTAGGATGTTTTTGCATAACTTCTTTTGATCATCTGTAAGAAATTTTTGTGATAAGCAATAAATCAAAAATTGTATAGTAGGATAGTGTAGTAGTGGGTAATTTTATCAACCTGTTCTTATTAGATAATGTTTATAGGAAACATAATAGATTGCAGTTGTTGCGCCACTTTTTCTTCCCAGCTAAACCACTAGGAAGAAGTGAAGGGCAGGCATTTTTGGGGGATTGTCTTATGTAATTTTGACGTTCCAAAAGTGGTAGTTTTCAGCCTAGTTTGAATAAATGACTTTTGAATATTTTTTTTATTCACCTGTACAATCTGTTGTCAAAATGAATACGCAAGTATTTTTTGTAAACTTGACAGCTTCATAGAATGCTTCGAGGCGCAGACTGAGTGAGATTTTTACCAACCAGGTTTTTAGTGTCCAGAGAAAAAGGAACGTAGACATAAAGGGATTGTCCCGCTAGAAGATATCAAAACAAATTATTATGTGGCACATGACGTAAATCTCATGAGAAGAAAAGTAAAGAAATTAAGAATATGATTTTATATCGTCATGTTGATGACACTCGCACAGGCCAGGGAAGTATAGCACAAAAGGGCGACGGCCTAATAGAACGAGACGGACACAGCAGTGGGTGGAACAAGGCTACTAATGTAGATGATGATGATTGTCTTATTGAATAACGACTCAGTAATAATTGTACTGATGTTTGTAATGGCAAATAAACGAAAACAGGAAAACTGCATCATGAGAAATAGTTGGGTGAAGGCTTTAATGCAGAGAAAATAATAGATCATCAGCATTGGCAACCCTGTTCCACCTGCAGAGATAGACCACCTCACTATTGCGGTATGCTTTCCTGATCCCCAGATTTTTTAAGACCCTATTTTTTGTTTAGAAAATTGTCTCCCTGTAGCTTAGACGCTGTTTCTGAAGCCAAAAGCCTGCCAGTTTTTTTAAATCTGCAAAAGTTTTATTTTGCACGTAAATATTGTCCCGTAATATTGTCTATAGACTAAAAAGAATTTACCTTCCCATATTTAAAATTATGTTTGCAAAATTGTATCACAACTCCAATATTAATCAAACCTTGACAGAAGATTTCTGTCGTTAGGTACAAGACCTGAAAATAGTAACTGAATTAAAAATTGCAGATGATGATAGCAGTAACTTATATCTACAGTTAATAAAATTAAAAATAAACTTTTTTCTTTATAATATTGGTTGAGTAGACCAAAGTAAATGCATACATAAGTGCAAAAAAGAAGACATAGCAGTGATTAATTTATGATAAAAAAATCTTTGAATCATAAACAAGTTCTTTGTCACTTACTGGTGATTGATAAATGCTTGAAATTATGTCATAACACTTTAATATTTGGTCATATGCCTGAAACATTCTCGCAATCTGCAGTTTGTTGCAACCGTTTTTCTTTGCCAGTAGTAACTGAATGTTCCAGAGTATAACTTTATCAGTCAATATCTTAATTAGCCTGATTGCGTAAATTAAATTGCAATCAAAACACAACAAAATCAATATATAAAATATGACATTCAACGGTGGCTTGAGGAACCTTAGATAGAGGTAGATACTTATGAAGACATAAAATCCAAAGATTGTAGCGACGCTCATCCAACTTTTTGTGATAAACCGCTGGAGACTTGCCTTATCATTAAGAAATCTGTGCACTTCTTGAAAGTAGAAAACAAACATAACGCTTTTCTTAGTTTGAGTGAAGTTAATTATCGAGTTCATGATGAATCCTATACCCCGAAAGATTACATCGTAGATAGAAGCGAACACAAGGACATTTATTCTACTGTACCGCCTGAAATTGTCATCAAGCAATATTTCCAAGATACGATGAATAAACGTAGTCAAGAAAATTGCTGTTCCAATTATGACTACGAATTTATTTAAACGATTATTAGGATATATAAAATTGTTCCTAATTTGATATTTGGGATTAAGCACTAAGATTAGCATCAAATTCAGAGGTAGAAAAATACGTTGAACTTCTTCATCGATTTGGTTATTTAAAACTGTTTTATCACTTCTTATTCCAATTTCGTAATCAATATCCCAGTTCAGAGTCTCCATAATGCGTAAATTACACTGCAGCATTAATGTGACGCTAAAAGTTATGTTTTTTTTTAAATAATTTAATGCTGACAGGGCTGAGCTTAGACATGTTTATCTAAACATACATTACGTTATTGCTCAGTGCGTCATTACTTTAAAGTTTTGAACTTAACGATATTATTAGTACAAGGACGAGGTGACGGGCAAAGTCCTAAGTATACTGTTTTTGTAGTTTAATTGTTAATTCATCAACAAATAGGATGCTGGTAGAATAGTCGATATCGAGTCAGTTGCCTAAAATATTTTTTTTATTTATAGCGTCTCGCAGATCAACCTAGGAGGTCGTCGGCTGCTTATCCGAGCTATCTTGTAGGTGCCTTAATAATTTAAGGCGTCCAGCCAGAGTATAAATGGAGTCCGTACCCCATAGGGATGCCTTAAGCGTAACTTCGGCTTAGGGTTTCACTGAGGGAAGGCAGCTACGCTAGATCGGATGAAAAAAAACAATGGACGTAACGACATTTAAAAACTTGCGCACATTATTCGGTGTAAAATTGCGTTGTTTAAAGTATACTGGTGCCGATTCTCTTGTCACAAATGCCTCTAAACTAGACTTAAAATCACCAAAATTTAGTTTATTCCTGTTAAACAACGATTTCCCATTCTGAAATAGATTAGAGTGACACAACTTAACTATATTTTAGTTTTACAGCACTAAGATGGCACTGACTTATTAATTTAGTGAAAATGGCAATTTTTGCTATTCTGAATTTTTTTTCACCAAACATTTTGATTGTCTAACTAAATCTGATTATTTTTAATTGCGATTAAAAACGTGTGGAATAAAAATGGTTGTCTTGAACTTTAAATTCACACCAACACCTCGACTTCAGGTGCAAAAACAGTGCTGCATCTTATTTTTTTTTTTCTTTTGCTTATATCTCGAAAATGGTGTGTCCTATCGCAAAAATAATGAAAATTTCGACTCCTTTTATAAAAGCCATAATAAACCCCTAAAACTCAACATTTAGGTAATAATTTATCATATATGCCATACAAAAAGTGAAAAATTCCATAAAAAATCCATGCATGTCTCCGGCTCTAAAAAAATTGACGGCTTAGGGCAAACAAGTACCGCGTGGAGTCGCGATTGTCAAATTCAATTTAATTCAAAATTATTTTTAAATTTAGAAAATTTATTTTGAAGAATAAGATTCTCATAGCCAAAAGTAAAGAATTGTAGTGATAGTTTAGTTACTTTAGTTCGGTGTACAAGAAATCTGCACCACTGTCAGTGCTTTTATACGTGCAGCCTGTGGGTCGACTTTTTGCAGAGGGCGTACAATGATCTTAGAGTGCAGTACAACATTGCAGTCAGGATGCTGATGCTCGCGATATTACAGTTGCAATTGTGGCCTCTGGCATGTATGCCGAGGTCCACGTAGACAGCTTTGTTGCACTCATGCGCAAGCGTTGCGCATCCATCCTAACGCGCATGCGTGCTAGTACACACGGCTACACATCAAGCTATACATTTCCAGTTAGCGAATACTGGATATGTATAGCTTGATGTGTAGCCGTGTGTACCAACAGTATCCTGAGTGTTTTGTCAGTTTCTCCGATGTTCGAGCCATGGATACGACTGCACGCAGTCAAGTAAAGATGCGCAGGGGTATCGGAGTTTTCGATAGTGTTGTTTGTATTTAGCTTTTGAAGTGTCTTGTCTTCTCATTACTAACATTAGTTTTTTTTTGAGCATTTCTGTGTTACTGGCGACTATATGGATGTATTTAAAAATCCGATATAAATGAATATAATAGTAATAATAATTAAGGCGGGCCGCACCGGTCTTCTATTATATTGGAATGCGATATGCTGCGGCCCAATGCAGTAATATAACCGTATATAACAGCGTACTGCCATGTAAGTTATACAATGTGAGTCTTTAAAATGTGCAGATATCGAAATGAGGGAATCTAAGCTTAATTTTATCGACGGAAAATTTATTTTAAAAAACTATTTTTTTTTTAAATATATTTATGGAATTATAAAATATACATACAACAAAACGGTGTAACTTGTAAACTAGATGATCTGTCGCGATGAAACAAACTTCATAATGATTGGAAGTAATTAGGCGTTCTCATAAAATGAAAAGTGTGAAAAACAAACTACCCTCAATGAAAATAAATAAGTTTTAATTTTGCAAAAATCTGCTTCGTTTTCATGAATTTTTACGACGACAATAAGACGACAAACAGAACAAAAAAAAATACTTTATAATTTTTAAAGTACAAATACGTGCATAGAAAATTGATCCGTACGTAATATAAATAAAGAGCACAATCGTGTTAACAAAAATGAGGTGTCGGTAGGGGTGTCGCGTGTTCAATTGTTTTCATTTATTTCCATCTCAAAAATGCCCAACGCGCCTAAAGAAGTTTTCCTTTCAAAAAGTTTTTTTTTTTTCCGTCGATAAAATTAAGCACAGATTGGGATCATTTCGATATGTACACATTATAAAGATTTGAATACTCAATACTACTACATACTATAAAGATTTACACTGTATTCAGTTGATTATAATAATTACTTTACTAAGCTTACCTACGTAAAATGTAAGCTGAATACTTTGAGAAGAAACATTTTAGTGGCCTTAGATGATCATACCTATTATATTAATACTCTTTTATTGTAAGGAAGAATAGGATGAAAATTAACTGAATACTGGTAAAATACAACAAATAATTTATTTTAGTGAAATGGTTTCAGGAATAAATTCGTTAACATAAGATAACATCACTCTTTGTTTCCTCAAAGGGTTGGCAGACGTGCACCTAATAGTATACCCACAAAAATAAATAACATTACATTCATAATATTAATAATGTTTTAATTACGAACAGATGGAATAGAAAAACGTTAAGCAAATCTAATCCGACGTTCGCACGGACGTAATAAAATCGCGGCGAGATTTTATCGCGCACTGGATTTTCAACTCTCGGTGTTAAGCCGAGTATTGAGAATTCAACGCGCTGGGACGCACTCTCGTACCAGCGCGTTGAAAAAACACTGTTGGATTTCACTCTCGGCGCTAAGCAGAGCGTTGAAAATCCAGTAGGTACACACAAAAACAAATCACCGCAATTTTATTACGTCTGTGCGAACGTCGGCTTACTCTACACGTTTTTTTAAATAGTCGTACATGAAACGGTGGTATGACATAAACACTCAACATCCAGTTACTTAATTCAAAATGATTGTTAAGTGCGCGTCACTCATAGTAATAAATAGCTGTTGTTATGAAAAATAATTTCTACAATTCATAAATTTTTATCATTCCTTAATTATCCTCCCATGGTTACCAATTCTGATATGCTTTTTAATTTTGATTATGAGTAGTCGAAACAAAACTGATCATTGATGCAATTTTTGAGGAAGGCATAGGCCTTCCTCAAAAATTGCTTATAGAAGCATCAGTGGTACTTAATGATATCGATGATGACAGAACGGTACTACAGTAACTATATATTATTATAAAAATGCAAACTGTAGTAACACAATGGTATAGTTACCATGTAAAACCATCATTTTTAACGAAAAAGAAGCATCTACGTAGAACATTCTGCAGGCATTCATCTTGTCGAATGTCGCTTTATGTAAGCACATTATATTCTTGCACAACTTCTTCTCAGCATCTGTAATGTTTGCAATATTATTATCATTATCAAATCTAAATTTAACAACATCATTGTATTCCTTACATAACATAACACTCCTGTAATTCTCGAAGGGTTGGGTAGAGCTGTATCAATAGTACACCCACTCCTTATTATCTACGCAAATATGATCAAGCAATGATTTGTAGACAACATTAACTGCGACTGTCCGACTTCACCCATGGCTGAGCATAAGCCACTCTCTGCTTGTGTCAATATACACGCTCCTGTGCAGTCTCATCCAGGTTCTACCCGCGATGGCAACAATGTCATCAGCCCATCTCGCCATGCGTTGGACTAGCAAAATTCCTACATTCAGTTCTCGGATACCAACTAGGTCACAAAGGACACTGCCGATATTAGTATGAGTGGCGTCTTTTTTTTTCTCGCAGCCATCAACCATATCTTGTTTTTCTACTACAGAATAGTGTAACAAACAAAACTTATTTGTCACACATATCTCTAAACTCAGTCCGAAATGAGATATAAGAGTTAGAAGTTTGCATGTACTTATTAGCTTTAGTAGGCAATTGACTTCTAAGTGCAAGGTTAGTTTTAAGTTACCACTAAATAGATAGCCACTAAATGTTTTCCTAAACCGATCCTTGTTTCGCAACCGAAATCTTCTTTTTTGTTTCTCGCGGTCATGTTGATGACCGCGAATATCAGGCATTGGCCTTTATTCGACTTTATTCTTATTCTTCTATATAAATTTCTATATATATTGATTCGAATTTATTCAAATTTAACAGACGTATCCTGCGTAACAATATTTGAGTTCCATCACTTGTTTTGCAATGAGGTTGCTCATGTTAAATACTGGTATTCAGCTGCATCGGGTTAGACTGGAAGCTGATCCCAACATATTTGGGGAAAAGCTAAACAGACTTCTTTTCCAATTTCAAAAACCGCGATTCGTAGTAGTCACACTTATCATACGTTAAATAAAACCTTGTTACATACTACTCAAAAATCATTTCAATTACCTGTACAATTTGATTTCAGAATGAGTGCGCATGAGTTTTGAACATTATTCATCGCTATGTAGAACTTTTCACAGCTAGAGCTCAAAATAATTTCAAGTATGAAACTCTTAATGACCCAGATATAGACAAATATGATGGAAAACCACGCCGTTTGCTGAAAACAAAAATCATCATTAGTATCTCATCAGGCGATGAGATACTACTATAGCAGCCGAAAGACCTTTTTTGGGGTCCCTACCTTAAAAGAAGAAAAAAAACCATTTTAACATCAGTTGTGTGTCTGTCTGTCTGTCACAGCTAATTTGCTCTGAATCTAATGGACCGATTAATTTAAAATTATGTATTTCTGTCACTTTTGGGGGCAAATAAGAAAATTAAAAAAAAGTTTTTCCAACTGTACCTTTGTGACATAACGTAAATAAATGAATTTTGAATATGAGGGTCACATTTGGAGGGCAAAAAAAAGTTTTGCTAACTGTACCGTATGACATATCAAATGAAAGGTCTTATTGCGATATAATATAATATTTTATTTTTATAACTTTTAAATAAATACATTTAATGTTGTTCCTACCTATATTTTTTTTATATTTATATATTTTTAATAATTTTTTCTTTGTTCCTCTTAAACAGAGCACCTGCCATCCAATCTCTTCACCACCCTTGGTTGACTGGTAGAGAATGCCTAAGGCATTAAGTCCGCCTTTGTACCGTTATGAGTGTGAAAAGTTTAAATAAATAAATAAATAAATTTAAAGATATTAAAGAATATACATGAAAATTGACCATTCATTGACCTTTAGCTCCGAAACTACCGAGCCCAAAATTTTGAAAAAAAATACAGAGCATGATTCATTACTACCTAATATACGAAACACAGGAAAACCTATACGAAGTCTATGGTCTTAAAATAACATGGTAAATCTCTCAATATTGTGCATACAAACCTACATTTGCAGTTGGAATCTATGGGAGAACATGTTTTTCAACTATAATGTTAAGTTTATATTTGGGATAAATTCATTCTAACTACGGAACTCTTCACTGTGCGTGGTTCGACAAGCACTTGGCCGGGTTTGTTTTTTGAAATACAATACATTACTGAATCAGGATCAAATAGTATAATTTTGAAATAAATACTTACATTCACAGACTTGCCCATTAATGGAGCTAATTTAAAAACTTTAAGTGATATTTGCAATTTGACTAAAGCGTGGTAGAAAAACTCGATGGTGTGAAAAACAATCTGAAAATAAATATTTTCACATCAATATTTTTAAAGCGCTACAAGGTTGTTTTGTTGCGGGGCCAAAAGCAGAAATAACACCGCCATCTTGTATATTCAATACATTTCACAAAACGATTGCACAAACGGTTACCAACAGCGCAACTCCGACAACGTCATTCGAGCGCCAAAAGGTCCTATAGCAGTGTACAACAATGATTGTATCTGTTAGAAAACATAGGTATAGTCCGCGCCACCACTCAAGTCCGATAGACGAGGCACTTGTGTCAAAGTCAAATAATTTATTTCAATTAAGCACAAAAAGGCACTTTTGAACGCAAAATTTACAAAAATTTCAATTGTTCATAGTCGCCCATTCCAAAAGATAGTTTTCGTATGGAGAAGAATGGGGAAGAAAGTCTACCGTTACTTTAATAAAATATTTTACAATATTTTGTATACATTAATTATATAATTATATTTTTTTTCGTTTTTTTTTTCTTTTGTCCATTTAAAAAAATACAAGTAATATTAATAAGTCAGTGTGTGAGCTCAAGTTATCACAGAATGTAAAATCAATGTAATAATAATAATAAAATTATGCAATTATAATTTAATTGCATAATTTCCACCAGTTAACTATTTTTTTTTAAATGTAGTTTCACAATTTTTGGCTGGTCTTCAGTGCTGACGTGGACTCTACAGTGTTTTTACAGACATTTAACCACTGACATCAACCTCAAAGTAACGAGAATAAAAATCACTGTGATGCAAAATCAGGGGTAAAATAACTACCTCCTTCTGCGAAGCAGTAATGCTCGCGAAGGAGGAGGCGGAACGCGTGAGGGAGAGGCAAATCTCGCACCCTCACGCGCCTAACCGCCGCATGAGGAAACGCCCTGGGCATCAGGAATCGCAGGCCGGTTTCCGGCCACCGTAGGCGCGGACTTGCAGACGGTGAGCAATAGGTAGCTCGCCGTCTGATAAGGACCAGGCTCGGGTCGACGGCGCATTATGTTCCACGCGCGCCTCAAAGAGATGTCAGCCAAAATGACGGAGTTCGCTAGGGCCGATGCCTGCCGGGGGTGCGAAGAAAACCGAAAGGAAAATCGTGGCTCCCAGCAACAGGGCAACCGAAGAAACACGGGTGGGTTTTAGTCAGTAAGAGTTCGACACGCCCTCCCGCTCCGCCCAGAGCTGGAGAAGTTTTTTTTTAGTTTAATAATTTCCCGCACAAAAAAGGGGGTAAAATAACTGATAAAGGATTGTACTTACCATTTGCTGGTAAGAGGTCCTGTAGATGTTATAACACTCCAAAATGTTAACGTAAGCTTGAAACATTTTGCTGCAATGAGTTTTATTGTCGCTATGGTCTGTCTTTTGCATATTTTCAGCTTGAATGTTCCATAAATTAACTTTTTCGTTTAACAGCTTAATAAGTCTGATAGCGTTAATAAGGTTTACATCAAAACACATGATACCTAACCCACAGAAGAAATAGAAACTAGGAAGCTTCAGTTTGATGTAAAAGTAAGTTACGATGTAGATATTAAAAGCTAACGCTAAAATGACACTGATCCAATTCCGAATGATAAAGCGCTGGAAATTCTTCTTTTCGTTCAAAAATCTATGAACATCTTGAAATTTCAAGACAAATGATATATTCCTTTTCGTTTGCAACACATTGAGGCAATAATTGATTGTGAATCCAAAACTGTACAAGAGAACATCAATGTTAGAGTTGATAAACGTTAAGTTAATATATTTTCGAAAAGTTTTATCGACATAGAGCTCATAGACGCGATTTAAGAAAAGAAAAATGGATATAATTACGCCACACAGTGACACCAACTTTATTGTAAGACTGTTTGGATATATGGAGTTATCCTTAATACGATACTTGGGACACAACAAAATGTTATGCATGAGATTTAAAGGCAGAAGCATCGATTGCACATCTTTGTCAACCAAGTTGTCTAATGGAACCGTGAAACAATAGCTTTTTCTTCTGTTCAAAAGTTTTTTTAATTTTGAGGACTCCATTTCTCTAAGCTTCATAAAACACAAATGAACAATTGAATTTATAAAAATACGTTTTGTTGAACAAACTGTTTATAAGAGGTGGGTGAAATTAAATGTAAAGAAAAGACCATTAATATTATTAGTCTAGCCCTGAATCTTTAATTAGTACTGTGGCGTTTGGCATTATTAATTAAAGGAATTGTAAAGAATGTAAAGAAAAGACCATTAATATTATTAGTCTGGCCCTGAATCTTTAATTAGGACTGTGGCGTTTAGCATGATTAATTAAAGGAATTGGGTCACTGATTAAAATGTATTTAAACATGCCTTGCGGCTGTCTTATTAAGGAAAAAAAGAGTTATTCGCTATGGATTTACTTATAATAAGACCGCAATTGTTTTAAAATTGATTAAAAAATACAGAATATCAATGAAATATTGACCAAACCAAACAACCTACTTTTACTGTTGGTAATCCATTAGCAAAATGGACCTTGAAAACTTTCTTTTGTCTATATTTGCTTTTCTAGTGTAGGTAAAGAGGTGTAGGCGGAAAAATCAACAGCAGTTAGCTTTCCTAAATGACAAGGAAGGTCAGACTATAGACCTTATCACAACACATCAGTCTCGAACAGTCTCCTAAATGTCATTGCGGGGAAATTTGATTGCTCGCTCGTTCATTATTTGTCCTACATGTTTACTAACATAGTTATTAAGGTTAATGTTTACTAAAAAAATATTATGGATGTCTATTCCGAAATAAAATGATTATTATATTTTTATTTATATATGTTTAAATATCTCGGGACCGAGTCCCGGTCTTTTGGAGGGCGTACAAGGGGCCGAAGCCAACTCGCGAAGGCCCATTAGACAATTTTATATGGAATATTATCATTATTTCATTTATTCATTTTAAATCTTATTAATTTACGTTTTTAAATATTTCTTAAAATAAAATTAAACATTTATAAATATAAAAAATAGAGTTCCGCCGGTGTCGGGAGCAGGGTCCAAGCTACCGGTGGTTAGGACTGCAGAGACAGGAACCTCCTCACAATGCGAGCCGTATCGAGGAGTACTGCTTTCTGAATCAGGCGCTTGATCCAACCGCCTAACGAGAGCCTCGAGAGATGTTGATCGAGGCTTTCGGCCATTTGGCCATTAGCCGCAGGATGATAATAATATTATCAATTATGTCTTTTACATATCTCGGGACCCTTGAGTCCCGGACCTTTGAAAGGCGTGCGAGGGGCCGAAGCCAACTCGCAGAGGCCCCTTAGACATTTTTTCAAATGAAATGAGGCACCAACCGACGATTATCCCTATTCGCACTATGCTAGTACACCCAAGGACAACCCCCGGTTGGTGCAGGACTATTGCAGGATATGGAAACAAAGATTATTGGTTTCGGTGGCTAAGTGAACATTTTATCTAGAACTATGGAAATACTATGGCTCCTGCCTGATCAATATTTTATAAATATTATCATAATATTTTATATATTATTATCATCCTGCGTAGTCCTTTGTGAAAGTATAGTCGACCTCGTAATTGCTGAACTACTTTTGCCAACAATTGGACACATATTTTTTCTTTTTATACGTAATCAAAAGATTACGGCGATACATTGAGTTAATGAGCCATGATGTCACGAGTTTGTAGATTTTATACTTACTTATGACGCAGTGACTTCCACTCCCGGGGAACTATAATGAATTTTATCTAAGCCATTTTTTTGTTAATATGATAAACCCAAAAATACATGTTTAATATTTTTTTGTTATCTCACTGACAGAAATAGCATAACTTTTTTTTTAACCAGGGATCATCTATATTAAAATTTCACTAAGGATACGTTGAACCCATATATAAACAATCGAGTCTTATCTTACTGAACCATTCGAGCCATGGGGGTCACTCGTGAGCCGCGTGAGAGGTCCAATTTAAACATCCCTCGCACCCATTCTTCGCTTGTTTTTACGCACAAAAACCTCGCACCGCTAAGCCGTTTCCACCGGAGATACGCTGAGCGATATTGGCTCTTAACAAACACATCCCTCGTTACGCATCCTCGCACATCTCTGTGGAAACGCATCCTTAGCGCTCTACTATCTACGTAGAATGTAAAAACTTTCGTCAAAAAGCGACTCGATGCACTAACCGAAAAACGCCAAATTCAAAAGGTTTTTTTTTGGGTGTTTTCTTCATCAGCCATATTCTTCATAGAAAGATTAAAACTAAAACTAATTATTATATACATCAAATAAAATCAAATCAAATCGTAGTGAAGTCAAAACTGTACATTTAATTTTTTGAAAAATAAATGTTGTTACAAGATCTGGGAACGATTCTGACGTGAAAAAGAGCTTTAGATTTTTTGTCTGTTTGTCTGAATGTATGTTGTGTTCAAATTTTGCATAGATCTTCCCTATAAGTCTGGTCAGTCTGTAGGCTATAAATTATCACGCTATTTGCTGTGGGGGATGACCAATATTGCATTATGTTTGTATTTTTCTATAGTTTACCGCAAATTGTCAAAAGCCGAGCCAATAGATTAGAACATTTCAGATAGTTACAAATTTAACCTTTTATACCTTTATCGGACTAAGCAGTCAATTATCTACTATATATTTCTATATACTATATATAATAGATAATATAATATAGACTTATATACTATATATAAGTCGGGTTTTCCTTCCTGACGCTATAACTCCAGAACGCACGAACCGATTTCCACGGTTTTGCATTCATTGGAAAGGTCTCGGGCTCCGTGAGGTTTTAGGTAGGGTAGGTAGGTAGGATAGGTAGGGTAGGTAGGGTAGGTAGGTAGGGTAGGTAGGTAGGGTAGGTAGGGTAGGTAGGGTAGGTAGGGTAGGTAGGGTAAGTAGGTAGGATAGGTAGGGTAAGTAGGGTAGGTAAGGTAGGTAGGGTAGATAGGGTAGGTAGGGTAGGTAGGGTAGGTAGGGTAGGTAGGGTAGATAGGTTAGGTAGCGTAGGTAGGGTAGGTAGGGTAGTTAGGTAGGGTAGGTAGGGTAGGTAGGTAGGGTAGGTAGGGTAGGTAGGGTAGGTAGGGTAGGTAGATAGGGTAGGTAGGTAGGGTAGGTAGGTAGGATAGGTAGGGTAAGTAGGGTAAGTAGGGTAAGTAGGATAAGTAGGGTAGGTAGGGTAGGTAGGGTAGGTAGTTAGGTGCGCCGTAAATAAGTTCTTAATGCTACCCGTGCGAAGCCGGGCCAAGCAGCTATTGGCATATATAAGAACGGCTTATTTAGTTAACTTTCAGCAAAGCAAATAGCTTACAAACAAACCAGTTAGTGTCACTCGCAACTATTGATATTAAAGGCAATACTTTTTTTTTTCATTTTGTTATACTTACTGTACATTACGATAGTTCGTACAACGCGAACGTACACAGAAAAGCATCAAGTTTCTATCATCAAGTTTTGTTCTAGCTTTTATCATCTGTGGTTATAATAAAAATTAATGTCTATGGTTAGGTCAGTGGTTAATGATAAATCGCGTGTTTACAATCTACTGTTATATTATTTTAGTAGCATCAGTTAGTGTATCAGTGTTTTGCGATTAGGTAGTATATGCAGGAACGCAGGCATTCACAAAAAACGAAAAACTTCGCAAGCAATGAGGAATTGCTACAGAGGCTGTCTCAGGTGTCGGGCTGAGGACGAGCTGCTTCTCACACGGACAACTGTACATCGTTTTCTTCCGTGTCACCAGTTCTGACTCTTTGTATATTTTGGCTGCTGAGCCCCAAACCTACAAATTCAGTATACAAGGAAGTTTTATGAAAATGTTGCTGTTATTTTAGTAGTATACCTGGGCGACCGAGCTCTGCTCTGGTGAAAATAGAGAATGCTCATTTAATAGTATAGGATAGTTCACACTAATTCCATATATAGTACATACTAATTCCATGCTGCCATGATAGTACATAGTAATTCCATGCTGCCATGATAGTACATAGTAATTCCATGTTATCATGTCATTATCCTAAGATCGGGGTTGCGAAGAAAACCGAAAGGGAAATCGTGGCCACCGGCAACAGGGCAACCGAAGGAACACGGGTGGGTTTTAGTCAGAGTCTGACATGCCCTCCCGCTCCGCCCAGAGCGGGAGAAGTTATTTGATGATTTTCCACCCAAAAAAAACCATCTTGTTCTAAACTTTGCACGACTAAATTTTCCCAGTTAAGAGACCTAGCTAGATAGATTTTTCACCACCGTAAACCCCTACATTGCAACTTTTATCGAAATCGTTAGAGCTGTTTTTGAGAACGTGATTACAAATATATATATACAAATATTGTTCATTTAATAGTATAGGAAGGATTACGTGATTTACTTATGTAAATAAACTAAAAGGAGTACATAAAAAAACTCATTAGCAACGGCACAACTCAACTTACCTGACTTAATTTACTCACACTTAATAAGTATTTCATTCAATGTAAATTAGCTAAATTGCTAAGTTCAATTCTAAAGCATTATGATTAATATAGAAGTGAATAAATTGTCTAATTAGGAAACCACATCTAGGCCAAAACTGCATTTTTGTCCATTTTATGATTAACTAAGTTAAAATAAAAGTACCTGGGCGACCGAGCTCTGCTCTGATGAAAATAGAAAATGCTCATTTAATGGTATAGTTCAAACTAATCCCATGTTTAGTACATACTAATTCCATGCTGCCATGTCAATATTCTAATGTCATTATTCTCATGTCAATATTCATTATCTTGTTCAAAATTTTGGGTGAAAGTACGGAGAAAACGAATTTTCACAGATATAACACCTAGCTAGATCGATTTTTCGCCCCCGTAAACCCGATATTGCAACTTTCATCGAAACCGTTAGTGCCAAAAACTCGTACTCGTACTCGTTTAAAAGTATAGGATTGTGGTGTCTTAGGACTTCCACGCGAACGAAGTCACGGGCCGAAGCTAGTAATTAATCATTATTCGGATGTAAGTTTTCCATTTAAATACTAAATGAAATAAATAAATTTTAATATTACTAATTTTATTAAGTGCTACTGTCCACTTTATTTCGTTGTCGATATCATTATTTGAGCTTACAAATGAATATTGTACCCAATATTGACTACTTGTTCACGTGTCAGACTGTTTCCAGCTTATTTCCTGTTATTGATATTTTATACAGAACTACTTTAGTTATTTAAAAAATTGTATATTGAACAACATGAATACACAAAAAATATTGATAAACGAAAACATATTGAGCATTTGCTATCCTTTTTACTATATCAGAACCATCTTATGTGTGCGCGAGTACAACATCAATAATAATTATGTTCAAACGGTTTCTTTTAAAAATATCCTCTGTACTATATTCGCGAATTGTGTTATGGTTTACCTGTTCATCTCAACAATGATATACACACGTTTTAGTATGCAGTCCATGATTACCTACAAACTCATGTACAGCGAGTCTCTTTTTTATTTCTTTCTGGTTTCTATTCTGAATTTGTTCTACAGTACCACAAGTGTTCGTTTATTATCAATAATGAATGAGATTAATCGAAGGCTTCATTGCAGTAGAGATTTGAAGAAGTTTAAGCTTATTTCTCGGGTGTCAGTTTATTCCATCGTATTGTGTAGCTTCACTTTCTCTGTCTTAAAACTTTTTTTTGACTTGCACTGGTCATGGATGAGAGTCGTATTTGTGTCAGTAATGCTATTATTAGATTTAGAAATAGTTTATATAGTACTTCTCATTTATATTATAAATTGCAAAACAAGTAAATGGAACGATGATATAGAAAATATAAATCTTCGGAATGATAATGAAGATGTTATGATTGATATAGATTCGATGTTAGAAGATATGTATCATGTGTTGAACTCACTTATTGAAGCTTGGAATCTGTTGACTAAAACTTCTGGTTTGAAAGTAAATACCAAATATACTAATATTACATTAAATAAGAAGAGTGAAAGGATAAAAATTTCATCGATCCAAAGACACTGACTTCCAAAATTAAAGTTATTTTTCACTTTGTAATTCGGAAGTCGGTAGTACTTTTTTTTTCACTTTTTAGTCAGTTGGTTTGTAATAAATCTAAGTTAAAATAGCCTTATGTCAACTACTCATCACCTTTTATAAAATATTACTTTTCCCGATGCAGTGACTTTAGTTGTTGAGGAGTTCTCCAGGTACTTCAACATCAGCTCCACCGCACCATATGAATTTTAACGAGTATCAATTGCTTACAGACCATTTTAAAGTAATCGAATCGCAACCCGTGAAATACATATTATTGAGTAGTTCCGGTGGCCATCTGTGTCCTTCATCTTCAGATCTATTTTACCAAATAGTGCTTTCCAAGAGCAAATGCACGAGTTACTATAAAAAATACCCAAATCGCTATAAGTGTGCCTATAATATTTGAAGAGTTCCTTCAATTTCTCCAAGATTCCATCATTAGATCATAACCAAATGACAATGGGAGTAATAAGAAAGTATACTATTTACAAACAAAAAATAAGTTTTCAAATCGGTCTAGCCGTCTTTGAGTAATCGGGGAACATACATAAAAAATTAAAAATATTCCGACAAACTGAGAACTTCCTCCTTTTTTTTAAATCGATTAAAAATGAATAGCGGTGCAAAACTAAATAAAATTTAAATGAATCGTTAATATTAAATTTGATGAACGTTTCATCCGCTGATGATAGTGATGATAATAATAATAATATTCGTATATTTTCAGGTGATGTTACATTTTGTTACAACGTTTACACTGAGTTTGGTGTATGTAACCGTGATGACGTATTGGTTGAAGGGAAAATTCGTAAGTATTATCTGATGACCCATGATATATTGACGGCTTTGACCATTTGTTATCTCAGTTACTATATTTCCAAAATTCGGTCGTTTCCATTGGCTATTGCGTACTAGAATTGCCAAGATTCCCAACAACAGTTTACTTTTACATTCATGTCCCTATAGACTTTCTTGTTTTTCATCATCTTCTTTTCCCATTCTTTTTTCGTTGTCAGTCATTTTGGATCAAATCCTTAAAAAAAAAAAAACTGGTACTCCGGGAGTGCCGACAGAAGTGAAAATTTGAACAAGATCGCCTTGGTGGAAGAAAAATACTTTTATAGAACATTGGTCCATACCTTATCTAAATAAAGACCACAATCGCGTTTACAAAAAAAAAATACTTCCGAAACCTTTAAAGTAAAAATACGTGCATAGAACAATGATCCGTAACGTAATATAAATAAAGAGCACAATGGCACTTTACAAAAATGAGGTGTCGTCATGGTGTCGCGAAATCAATGGTTTAGTCCGATCTCAAAAATGCCTAACGCGCCTAAAGAAGTTTTCACTCCAAAAATCTAACTCAGAATTCAAGTTGTTCAACTGCCTGCTTTACAATTTATTACCATTACGTTTCAGATACCGCTAACATTTTTATTTTGCCTGTTTTATTTTCAGTACAACCACAGCTTGGCTGTTAGTCACATATTAGGAACATCTCTGATGTTACCGAAGACGATCTTGGTTGAAATGGCACTGTCCTTGAGTTGCGAAGCATTTTACACTGAAGTTGCGAGAGCTAAAAGTAATATTATATTGAAGTCATCACAAGACTGTGAGTATAAACTTAACAGGAAAGAATGTATCTATCTATCAAGCCAACAAGAATGTATCTATCTATGAAGTAATTTCCCACTGCTGAGCAAAGGTCGGGCGACCTCTTCCACACACTTCTCGCCTCTGCTACTGTAGTGTAGTACTTTCGTTAGGAGTGTGGGAAATAATACAGATTAGTATAATATTAATGTATTGTAAGCACATACATGTTATCAAAATACATAAAAGATCGTATCTCAAATCATATTCAGCACCTTTGATAATTTCCCTTTTAATTAACATACTTACCTCCCCCTATCAAACTTATTTAGGAATTATAAAATAGTTAAGACTTATGCAGACATTGATAGTTGTTAGCCGTTTACACAGACTTTAGGCGAATACTCCTAGACAGTTGACATGTTGAGAGCTACACGCAAACTGGGCGATCGACTCGTGAAACGCCTCCCCATTAAAAGCTCCTTTTTTGAGCCGCTCGTCGCGCGCGCTTTCTGGTGGCGGACGCCACGTCACGAAGCCTTTCCGTTCGCGTCGAGGAGCGTGGTAGGAGCAGTTTCTTCATCTTCGTCTTGGTCAGCGGCGATGTGGCTTAGCATTTAATTAGACCCGATTATTGGGACAGGCGCAAAAAAGAAAGATATATCACATTACTGCAGTGGCCTGCAAAATAAGCAATGATGGACGAACGTGAAAATGTAGGCTGAGGCGAAACCGAGGCAGACATACGTGAGTCATGCCTGTTGTGGCCAAAGCTTTAATAGTACTTTTCTCAAATAATGCGCGGAAAACAATAATTTTTCAGGTGCTAACATTTTCGTTAGTTTCTTTTTTACTTAAAGAGCTTTCTTTTTTTTTTTTGCTTTCTTTTGGCAAGCCGGTTCGAAATTTAAATAAAATCTTTGATAAGTGATAGGATAGATATGAATTTTCATAGTAATTTATTCGGCTACTAAACACGACAGATATGATACGACGTTCACTAACATGAACAAAATAAAAATACAAGGCTGCAGACAAACAATTCGTCGATTTATAGATAGTCTTACTTTTAAGGCTGGTTTCACAGCTGTCCGGGAGGCGCGCACACTAGAGACCCGTACGCGTAGCACCCGTAGTGCTCCTGAAACGAGAGAGCTAGTAAGATATGTTTGCTATCGTTGCATTGTACGGGCTCTACCTGGAGCGGGTCGCGTACGGAACAATCCGCGTCGCTGTGAAAAAATTTCAAGCGTCTCACGTGTCTCCGTTCCAGGAGCCCGTACGGGCGGCCCACGCGGGTCTCCCGCACAGCTGTGAAATCAGCCTTGACTATCTATTTGGTTTCAGTAACATCAAAAAGAAGATGGATTAACATGCAACGAGTGTTAGCTATAGATATTCAAGAGATGACTGCTTCTGGTGGATTCCCCGTAGATGCTGCCTTAATGGTCCAGTTCATCAAAACTATCACTGGTTATACCGTTGTGTTACTGCAGTTTGCTTTTTTGTAATTAATAATAAACCATCAACAACTTTGTGTTATTATTTAGTTCAGACGACAAATAAAACAGTATAATTTTTTTAAATAATTATTGGGATTTTCAGAAAAAGTATACATTAATTGATGTATTTTGTAATATAATATTGTCCCATTAAGGCACGGTTTACTGTATTTTGCAACCTCTTTAACTATCAGCATGTCTGCTAGGGTCTGTCAGACCCACTTCTGCACATGAACTGTTGTTTTTCATTCAAATTTGTATTTCTTGCCTAACCGCACTCACTAACTGGACTTTATGAATCGCTAGACGCCTTCCGCCTGCTACCTCAGTCCGGAGCATGCTCCCGTAGTAGGTAGTAGGATGTGCGTATAGTTTGCGCAGATTTCTATTAAGTAATGTATGTTTTAAGAGTAACAAGTCTATTTGTTTGTTAAGCAGAAAAATAAATAAATTATGTTGATTAGTTATTTTATTTTATTTTAACTGGTAATATGCACCCCTAGTTAAAACATTAGTTCATTATAATAACTTATGAGTACTTTTATGTAGCAGCAGTAGCCTTAGCGCAAATTTTTCTGCAATGCCAGAGGGTCATGGCCATCCGGCTGGCCCGAGGATACCGCACGGTCTCCTGCGAGGCGGCGAGCTTCCTTGCCGGATTACCGCCATGGGATCTGGAGGCAAAGGTCCTCGCGCACATTTGGGAGTGGCGCGAGGAGGCGAAACGCCGGGGCTTAACTCCGCTGCCGCGAGAAATCGCGGCACAGTGGACAGAGCTCCGGCGGGATCTCAAAGCGTCATGGAGAGTGCGATTGTCGCAACCCAGCGCTGGGCACGCCACAATTGCGGCGATAAGACCCCTCTTTGAGGAGTGGCGCCACGGCGTCCTCACCTTCCGCCTGACGCAGGTCCTCACCGGACACGGCTGTTTCGGGAGGTTCCTGCACAGGATAAGGCGGAAGGAAACTCCCGGGTGTCACCATTGTGTGGATAGCCCGGAGGACACGGTGGAGCATACGGTGGAGGTCTGCCCAGCTTGGGCGGAGCATCGCCGTGTCCTCGTGGAGGCTATCGGCGGCGGTGATCTCTCGCGTCCGGCCCTGGTTCAGGCCATGGTACGGAGCGAGAGGAAATGGGAGGCCGTCACCTCGCGCGTTCTGTTCCACGCGCGCCTCAAAGAGATGTCAGCAGAACTGACGGGGTCCACTAGGGCCGATGCCTGCCGGGGTTGCGAAGAAAACCGAAAGGGAGATCGTGGCTCCCGGCAACAGGGCAACCGAAGGAACACGGGTGGGTTTTAGTCAGTAAGAGTCTGACACGCCCTCCCGCTCCACCCAGAGCGGGAGAAGTTATTTGATGATTTCCCACCTAAAAAAAAAAAAAGTGGAAAAGTGGACCCGGATTTTGAATTGTTATTTCTCAAATATTTTTCATAGTAGTTTTTATTCCTCGAAAGCGTCTATATTCCTTATTGCTTGCCTCGTGAGCGTTTTCACCTTTTAACCGTCCCTCATTATCAGCAAGAAAACTTGGCAAAGATCTGCTGCATGCCTCCCATTTGCAGAACATTTTGCATGAATGCTACTGGTGCTACATATTATTTCCCTCAATATAAAGTCCAAAATGCGTTGATTTCGGTCCTTTTTGCAAGTACTACGCCAAACTTCAAAAATAGTTTCTTCATTTTTGTCCACCTAACGAAAAAAAAACCAGAAGCGCTCCGGAAGTGCCGACAGAAGTGAAAATTTGAACAATTTAATTGCGCAGGAAATAATGTATCGCGCGTTGATGTCTTTTTAATGGTCAAAAGCTGGTGTCGTAACAGTGTCGCGAAATCAATGGTTTAGTCCCATCTCAAAAATACCCAACGCGCCTAAAGAAGTTTTCATACAAGTACCATTCCAGGGCCTATTTGAAATAAATGATTTGATTTTGACTTTTTTTCACTTCAAAAATTTTGTATGACATGTGCAAATAGGTGCACGGGAATACAACTGATTCCTTTAAAGCATGAGTCAGGAAATAAGAAAATAAAGGTTTCAGCTCGATACACGCGGATACATTTTCAAATGTCTTAACATACATAACATCATAACATCACGCCTGTATTCCTCGAAGGGTTAGGCAGAGGTGTAGTACACCCACATTTCGCCAGTTATGTTTAAGTTCCATGTAATAGGGGGCGAGCCTATTGTCATCAACCGGGCACAAATCCAGACTCCAGGCTGCTACTGAGAAATTCCACATGGAAAAACCCAATAACACCTTGCCCGACCCGGGAATCGAACCCAGGACATCATACTCAGCAGTAGCGCTTTGTGACCACTAGACCAACGAGGCAGTCATACATGAATATAATTAAAAATATAAACAAAAGAAAAACAAACATGTGTAAGTAATACATGTCTAACTTTCAAACTCACCTTCTAAGATAATTAAAACACTGTGGGTGTTATTACAACTGCGTTTCTGTATGTCTATCAAAAATTTTACCCGTGAAACACCTTCAATCAATCACTTTAAAATGCGATTAAATGTCGATTATAAAATCCACATCATAAGTGTCAGTTTCTCGATGTTATAGTATGAAAAATATCTACACCTACCCGCAAATTATTATCAAATCATACAGTTGCTTTATCTAATTATCGTGTAAAAATATTGTATCGTTGAATATTCCATGTTCAAATTTTGGATAAAGTGACGCTAGATACTGGTTATTTATCAGTGTGCGACGCAAGCTCACACGCTAGGAAATAATTATTTCAAATGGTTGCCGTTATTGAAATCGATAAGTCCCGAATGGATTGGGGAGAGGTGTAAATAGTACACCTGCATTTCTTTCTTATTAGTTTGAAAATTTTTATTAAATTTATTTTGAAGATATCAAAATCATAACCCCTTCTTTATGCTTCGCTGTAGTCGGGTAGAAATGGATGGGTGGAAGTGGGAGATGGTATGAATGAAAGGGAACAATTGATAACGTGACAGCACTGACAAGGGCTGGGGACTGGAAAAGGAAAACATTTTGTGTCAAGCCGTAGTGAACAAGATTTATTTTGAAGAAACGTGCTATCAGCAAAACGAAACATCAATACCAAAATATTACAGAAAAGCAAATTGTAGTAAAACAATTGTGTAAGTAGCTACAACATTGCAGAAGTTTAGCAGCGTCGCCGCGTCAACTGCAAAAAATCCGCAGGCGCTCATCTTCTCGAAATCTTTGTGTATCACCCGGAAGATATTCTTCCAAAGTTTTTTTGATGGTACTGAAATGAAAAAGATGAATGAATTCTACGCCTATTACATGAAACCAGACTTAGCCAGAAGTGCTATCGTGTTACCTAGCAACTGGGTTGTGAAAGTTAGAAATGCAGACGCTCCATGTTAAATTAATATTCTAAATCAATCTGCCTAGCCTTTTCCCAACTATGTTATGGTCGGCTTCCAGTCGGAATGGATGCAGCTGAATATCAGTATTTTATATAAAACGACTGCTATTTGACCTCCACATCCCAGTAATTAGATAATACGATACCTCTTGGCTTACTGGTTGTCAGACTTTCGGGCTTCTGACGACCCGTAACGACTGTGAAAGATAACAAATATTTATAATAGCCCTCCTCTTAATTTTTATGTTATTAATTCTTAATTTTTATGTTGTTATGCCCGACAGGGCCCACAATGCTCCAAAACTAATGTATATCCTTGTGTACCTACCACCTAAGTTCACATTGTGGAATGCAATAAACGTATTGAGTATTGAGTTTTGAGATCCGCGAATGACAGCCGAGACCAACGGCTTAACGTGCTTTCCGAGACACGGAGGAGTCTCGGTATGTAAAGATGGTCACCCAACCCGGCAAACGTAGCTTAACCTAATGGATCAACCCGTGCGGCTGTTATTACTTAGCTATGAGCTCCTCAATATTAATAATTAGCTGCATGCAAAAGGATAGGCAGATAGATGGAATACGACTTTAAATACTGAAAGGACAAGTGACGAAAAACGATACTAAAATCAGTTTGATTCGCCAGGCGTTTTTACTTACTCACTATTTTCTAATCAATATAATAATTTCGATTTTCAAAGTTATAATTTATTTTTTTTGGCTATTCGTAGTTGACCTGTGAGGTCGTGGCTACGTAACCGGACTATCCTGTGGCTGCCTTAAGCTAACTTAAAGCCTCCAGCCATAGCATAAAAGCTTAAGAACTAAGCGATTTCTCGTTAAGGGCACCCGCTATGGGGTATGAACCTTGGCTTAGGGCGTCGCTGGGGGGAGAACAGCAAGATGGGACAGGCTGGATCATATCTGGATAATTATTATTAACAGAGGAATTTACAGCTACCGGCTCAGCTTTGGTGCGAACTGGTACATCATTGAGTAAGGGTCGAGGGGGAGTATTACATCGGGATACAGATCGCAGGAGACCTTGGCGGTGAGGTCGGTGACGGTTTTCTGTATTTGTTTACTGTACGGGTGGCCCTGCTGCTCTCCTGGAGGAGGGTTATGGGGTCATCTGGGCCAGTGAGAAATTCAAAGTTGTAAGATGTGCGTTTTGTTTTATACTCACAGTCCTGTGATACTTTTCTCACAACATTACTCCGTGCTTTTCCAAGTTCTTCATAAAATGCTTCGTTAGCGAGACAAAGCCCCAATTCCACAAAGAATACTTTGGCTAACCACAGAATTACTCCAAATGTATGACTGATGATAACTTCATAATTCTCCTGAAATTGTAACTAAATCATTTTAGAATAATCGTCAAGGAATCTGCCCTTATAATTACTACTACTGATGGTTCAACGCATATAGCCAATAAGATGGATCGACGACTTTTTTAAGAGATGCGTTTATTTACCCTCTTTGCTTATTGCATATTCAAAGACAATCATATTAAGACGCAGATATATGCCAGTGACCTTGATTGGTTAGCTTGCTTGTTCTATACTGAGCTCACGCAACGCGTCGTACATCCAACCAGAAATAGGACTCGCCTATCGAGGAGCGCTATCCCAAATTAGGCGCATTATTAATTTATTACACATAAAAAAAGATATTTTAATAAAAAACGTATACTAAAAGATTAATAGTTAAATTATCTTTAAAATGTATAAAGGTTTCAGAAATATACGCTTAGTAGATTTTTCGTGATTCTTAGTTTTTTTTTTATAATAATAAAAATAATTCGTTATTTTCATTTTTTATAATAGTAATAATATTTGTAAATCCTTACAAATTAATTTCAATATTTAATATAAACATAATCTAAAATATTCATATATTAAGTTATTATATTATTAATGCTCTTTTTTTTTTTTTTTTTCAACAAAAATCTGTTATTGTCGCCGCTAACACACACACACACTTTTTTTTTCTGTTCCGTTATAATTCAATATTAAGCTCAATAATTAATATTTAAATAACTGAAATGTTTGTCGACTTTTGACACTGAATGTACATTCTTTCATAACTGGCGAAATGTGGGTACACTTCTGCTTAACCCTTCGGAATTATAGGCACAATGTTAGTTTAAGCTATATACATGCTTTAAAGACTACACGAAACTACTCATACTCATTGAAGATACAACAGCTATCGTTGCTATATTATCGCTACCCTTCCTATTAACAATAATGCTGAGCTCTGCGTTCAGCGCTTGGCGTGGCAACACGCCATGTTCAGGTTCGCGACAAGTCAATCGTCATCCTGGGGATGCCTCGTTGAGAGGTGGAACACGTGTCGATTTCTTACAGGATTTATTAAGACTCTTTAGTAATAATTAAGTGGAATAGGTTAATAAATATATCTACGTCCATTGTATTTTAACAATAATGCTGTATATACTCACGAAATGAGATTTAGACCATATTATCAGAACTCCCACATAAACCAGTGTCTGCACAAATGTGGTTATGAAGTGGAACAAAACCTGAAAAAGAGTTTTACAAATAATTATATTTTTTACAGAAAGTATACATAGTAAGTAAGTAAGTATAAGTGTATTATAGTATATTTCTCGACGGCATATGAAGTCAATTTTGAGACCCATGGGCGACTTTAAAACTCTGATACCAGGTTAGACACTAACTACACGAAAACAAGAAGACTGAAAAAATGATTTAAAAAAAACGGCAGAGTGCGTGTCGGACTAGGCACAATGAAGGTTTGGGATGAATTTATTAAATTAAAATTATCCCAAATACAAACTTAACATTGTATTTGAAATACATGTTCTCATGTATTGTATGATTTATCATGTTATTTTAAAACCATAGACTTCGTATAGGTTTTTCTTCGTATAGTTTTTTCAATCTATCATTCATAAGTAATGAATCATTCTCTGTATTTTTTTCAAAATTTTAGGCTCAGTTGTTTGGTTGATAAGGGGAATGGTCACATTAAAATAATAAAAAAAAATATTTTAGATCCTCGTAACAAACCCTTTTATTTAATATTTGACACAGTACCGTTTCAAAAACTTATTTGCCGCATAAAAGTGACCCCCATATTAAAAATTCATTTATTTACATTACACGTCCGTGTTTGAGTCACAGGAATACATAATATGTGTACCAAATTTCAACTTAAACGGTCTTTTACATTCGCAGCAAATTGGCTGTGACAGACGGACAGACACACGATTGGTCCTATAAGGGTTCCGTTTTTTCCTTTTGAGGTACAGACCCCAAAAAAGCATTAGTATTATTATTTAAATTGTTTCTAATGAAGAAACTTCTATCCCAAATGGCTATGCTGATAATGATACTATTATCACCACATTTGGACATTCTTCAGTGAAAAGTAAATGCTTATCTTTTCCTCTAATCTTAAATAACAGTAAAGAAAATTACACTAAATCCAGAAGTTTTCAACGTAAGATCCCAAGCATCAGAAATTGATATCATTGTATTTTGCATTTCTTCCAATATTATTTCTCTATCTACAGCTATTTCATCATTGTGGTTTCCAAAATTAATATTCTTTATATTATAATTCCATCGAATAGTTTTACAAGTCAGCATATGAGTGTATAGCATAATTTGAACTATCTCTAAATCCAAGAGTATGGATGTACAAACATAAATTCCTCTTAACAATGTCCAAGAAGGGTCGTAAGTTATTTTAAAAACTACCAAGATAAAACAAAATAGCAGGAGTGTAACTGTTAAGGAACACGACATGGTCTTGAAATTCTTTGTATCACTGCTGCTGTAAAAACATTTGCTAATCTTGTAAAGAAGTGCAAGTAAACGCACGGACGCTGTGCTGTAATACAAATTGATTGCACATACTCCTGCAAAGTTGAACAGATACTCCAAATATATAATGTTGTAAATACTCCCGTATGTTTTTACAGTAAACGTGGTGTACTCCATGATTCCGTGATAAAAACCAATCATGGCAGAAATCATGATTACGGAGAACACAACATTTTTTCTTGTAACATTTCCCACGTAATTATTATTGATATTATATTTCCGCATACACGAGATAGTACTGATGTAGTAGAATGGATAGAAAATGCTCAAAAACTCTTTGTTTATGTAAATTTTTCTCTGATGCATATTGTTGAAGAACATTTTTCTGTTATTGAAGCGATCCGTAGTAAAATTAACCGTAAATAATATTAATTGGAGATCAATCAGATGTACCTGACCCTTATGGGTAAACTGGTAACGTGAACTAGTAATACGAAAAAGCAATTCTGTTCGAGTGAGCTATATAATTATATCGTTGTCAGTCAATCATCGCTAACGATGTGCTGGTATTTTTCCCTATGATATTAACTAAGCAATTATCTTGAAAGCTAGCTCAATTTATACAAAGTCTACAAACAATAAAGTATGTTTTAACTTTTTGATTAATTTGTTAATGGATGCTCTATCATAAAAAATGACGATGGTAACATATCCTAAACTATAATCGATAAAAAATAATGTAAATAGTATCGTTTTACCCTGTTCATTAATGCTTAATAAACAAGGCTGTTTTGAATACTTTATTAAACGAAGTACCACACAATATCACTGTCCTTCTTAACCGAAACTTAAATCTTTTGTTTCATTCTGTCCAAAAGATCAACAATGATTATAAAAAGCAATAATTACTTATAGAATGAATAATATACCTATATATATTTCACTTGTTATTGTTGGATCTAGTATCATAATGCCATTTTTATCGTACTTACCAGTAAATCCAGTATAAGAAGGTTTATTCAAACCAAAATACAAATGATTAGTTTCACAAAACTTTAATTAAATATCAAAAATCACTTTTTAAGCATCCACCTTCTCTGCCTTTATAACTACTGCCTTTTCTCTCTCTATCCTCTTCTCTTTCTTAGTCTTCAAATCTTCATAAATCTCTTCCAAGATTCTTTGTTTTGTCTCTGGCACATAAATAAACACATAGACGGTTGTGCATAGACAAACAGCTCCGTAGAAGTAGAATGCCACATGAGCTCCTACTGCATTTACTAGAGGCCTGAAGAACAACGTTTGTAGGAAAGCAGCAATTGACGCTGCTGACATTGTCGTCGCCATAACTGATCCTCGATACTGAAAAAAAGATGTAGCTGATGAGTTCCAAGCACCTAGTATTACAATTTTGAAACGTACATGTTTGCTCAGGTCGAAGTAACTAAGTCACTCAGTCATAAGTTAAGTATAATGGAGAAGAGATACATTTACATAGACTATTGATTTTCAGCTTAGTGCATAAAGATCAGACATCAGACAGAGAATGAAGATTCATATAATAAGTTGCCGTTTACGAATAAGATTATTTAGTTTTCTTCAAACAATTTATTGACGACACAAGAGTTTTTCAATGACCAAAATTGATTGAATTGATTATCAAAATTAAAATGGTCGTAAACAGACGATTGAAAACCACAGTTTTCAGTAATCAGGCAGTGCATTAAGAAACGTTGCTGCCTATGTTAACTTTAAGATGAAATGATTAAAATAATAAAAATTTCTTACGTGCAGAGTTATCATTGACACCTACCTTAAAAGAAAAGATCTCTCCAGTAACAATGACGGAGACAGGCTGCAACCCAAGCGCATCACAGAAGATGCACAAGCAGAGAGCGACGACCGGCAACCAGGCCGGGGTGAAGATGTTATAATCTCGAGCCACGTACCAAGAGGCCAGGGCACACATGCTCAACCCTGACACAAAGGCTGTAGCTATGAAGAGGGGCTGTGGATAATAAGAGAAATAATGAAGATCGAATGCATGTGTTTGATCTTCAAGTGTTACAGAACCCAAGCAAAAGTAGGACTTCTAATTCAAGAACTATTTTCATTCTCTGAAAGTGTGATTAGTTATGTTTCGCAAATTATTTTCTAAACCGGTATAGTTGACGGATAGTTGACGGATAGTAGTAAAAGGAAACACATAGTTTTTCTGTTAACTCTAAGTTGATATAAAAGCGAGAAATGAAATTGAGCCCTATATAACGAGGAGGCAAATATTTTGCAAGTGAAGAATTAAATAGCACATCATTTGAAGACTAGAATGGCATAAGACAGTGGCTTTATGCATATGACCAATTTTAACTTTCCCATTTTTTTAAATAGTTTCTGTTAAAAAAAGTGTCCATCTCACCTTCCTTCCAGCTTTCTCTACTGGGAAAGACGCCAAGGCTGCTCCAAGTACTTGCACGGCTCCCAAAGCCATTGCCTGTTGATTGGGAGTCAGGACCATGCCTGATCCTTCAGAAGACTTCAAAAATATTTCCCCAGCAAAGTTTAGTACTGGGCTAGAGCCACACGTTTCTCTCGCTAAAGATATTACCATAGCTATTATGAAGGCTCTGACCAGGATTTTGTCTTGTACTGTAAAATAAGATGGTACAGTTACAAAAATGTAGTCAGTGTTGATTTACTAATTCTTGAAGATACAGAATTTAGTAAGAGGTTTGGCGATAAGTATTATGCTGCAGCCACATTGTTGCGATAAGTTGCACTACACTTCAAGTGCTCTCTCTTACACACCGCTCAACGTGTCACTGTCAACAAAGAGCTTGCGAAGTGTAGTTCGCTTTATCGCGACAATGCCATAGTATTAAAAGTCTATAATACTTCAAATTGCTTGGTATGTTCCTCTGTTATATAGAAAATACTTGCATTCATTTTGAAATAAATATATATTAAAATTGGGGATTAATGTTAATTACTGTGTTTGACGAAAACACGATTCCATAAATTATTATCTTTTTATTTACCAATATTATAAGAATACTTTGGCACCTGATTCATATTTACAGGGTAAACATCTATTGAAAAAAACAAGATGGCGGCTTTAGTTCTGAAGGTGGGTGACCACGCAACGAAAGATCCGTGTTCGTTGAATATACGCGCTATTAAACAACTGTATTCAAGCAATCAGAAACAATTGAATAGCACGCTTGGACATCTCTCAACGTTCATTGAGCTTGATTAGAGTCGTTAGCAACCAAAATAATATCATTGGGCGAATCAAAACAGTCTGATAACTGACGGCATGATATTTTTGTGGCTATTTCCAACATTCTATTTTGGTAAATGTCTCGAAGTTTTGCGAAATTGATATCATTTTTACTTGACTACGGCGAAGCAAAAAGGAGGGTTATGATTTTGACCGGTATGTAAGTATGTATGTATGTTCATCTCCATCTCCTCATAACTTCTAAACTGCTGATCATAATTTGACAAATGAGATATCATTGGAAGTGTCTTGATTATCCGCTAGTTATAGGCTATGTGACGTCCCATTGAATATGGCGCCCTCTAGAGGACATAAAGCAATACACAAAAAAAAGAAAATGTTTCTAATTATGCCATGTTGGGTATCAAAGGAAAGGGCTTGATGAGCATATTTCAAATGTATGTATATATTATAACCCCGAAATAATTTTAATAAAAATAAAAGTTTTAAAAACTAAAACCCAACTATGACAAAAAGTCAACTAAAAAGGTATAAACGAGAGATCACAGACAGACTAATTAAAAATCCTGAGTCACACGTGCTAGGACATAAATCGATTACATTACTTACGATTTCGGATTTTTAATTAGTCTCTCTATCTGTGATACCTTGTTTATACCTTTTTAGTTGACTTTTTGTCATAGTTAAGTAGTTAGTTAGTTTGTTGTTGTTATTGGGTTTTTCTATCTGAAATTTCTCAGTAGCAGCTCGGAGTCTGGATTTGTGCCCGGTTGATGGCAATAGGCGTAACTGGCGAAATGTGGGTGTGCCTGCTTGCTACAGGGACACCTCTGCCCAACCCTTCGGGGAAACAAGGCGTGATGTTATGTTATGTTATTTTTTTGTCATAGTTGGGTTTAGTTTGTATAACTTTTCATGTCTATTAATAAAGCGCAAAAATAAATCTAGGTGCTGTCCTCAAAATTGAACTTATTACTATAACATTCGTGTTTTGAATTTCGGAAAACACCGTAACTGTAAACTTTGAGACAAGGTGCTGATCTTGTCTTGTCTTGTCTTAATCTTAATAATGCTTTTAATGGACTAAGATGTGTATATATAGCACTACTAGGCTATACACCTCTCACGGCTAAACAGAAATCTTTGGAGAATATTGACGTGTTCTTACAGTATGTTGTTACAGTATATGTATTAGACTATAGATGCCGAAACATTCCAACAACTTTAATGACAAATATTTTACTGTTCAAGCAGTACGGTTATGGAATGCTGTGCCCGTGCTCGTAAGGCGTGCTCATTCTTTGTCAACTTTTAAAATTATGGTAAAAAATACTTACTCTCTCCTTAACCTTCATCATTATTACCTTTTGTATCATGATTATTATTATTATATGGATAAGTATATGCTTTATGTATGTATTTATTGTATATGTAACTGGTACACCACAGACTACCTGCAGTATTGTCTGTCCTTCTCCCTTTAAATCCATCCAAAGATTTTTTTTAAAGATCGCTTTTAGCGATAAGACCAGACACTGTGCCACCATTTGTAATTTTTTTACTATTATATCTGTCATTCGCATGGTGTGTTTTATTCATTTAGGTTTTGCGTTCACCGTTCCCTATATTATTGTTTCCGATAACATTCATAAACATTGCTAGATTTTCATTAAACTTAATCAGAATTAACATTATTAGGAATAAACTTACGAATAGCTTTGATAACGAAACGACTGCTGTCTTCATCTTTCATTTGTTCTTTTTTGATCTGGGTTACCTCACTTATCACATAAGGGTCATCTTCTTTTCTACATCTTAGCCATGCCATTGACCTGATTGCTTCCTGCAATAAATTTTATTGAAATATAAATACATAGATTAGACTGCAATAGGCTGAGTTGATTAATTTGATTGATACATTATTCAAAAGCATTTCATCAAAAATTGTTATCAAAGAAATTTTTTTCGAGTCACAAGCAAAATTGCTAAAATTAGAGTAGGGTTTCTCCGGATCGAAAAATGCAATCGAGTTTTTCCTTTAGGGTCACAGTTTGAAGTATGGATTTGACACTGGAGTTTATAGCGTAAAGTAATTGAAGAAATGTCCCCTACGTGAAATGCCAGCGTGAAGATGATGTAGTGCGTAATTTGTTTTAGAATTATACCATTGTTGCTATCAGTCAACTCAAAGCATGTTATCTATTCGACATGGCGTATTTTATTCAGGAGATCATATTTATTCAAATAAAACAGCACGTTTGAGGACATTGTGAAATTTCGTTTTATCTAGCTACTCAAATATTGTGATTGCTCCTGTAAATATTGTTAAAGGAGAGGAAAATTACAATAGTTATCTATATTTGGAATGCATCGTAGTAAGTTTTTTTTACTGCTTCGATTGTGACAATCGCGACTGCCGAGATGGAAATTAGCTTACTTGGTCCTGCATCGCAATTTTGAAGGAAATTGCAAATATTGGAAAAATGCTTCAAATGTTGAAAAAAATCGTCTGATTGATAATGTAAATGACGCAATGAATATTGTTGAAATGAAAGACTTTACCATTGCTAGTGTTACGCAATTACCCTCGCAGGATAGCGTCATTTGGAAATTCCAAGTAATAGCCAGGAGCATGGATGCATGGATGGATATAACGGCAATAGGCTCTTACATGGCAAGTATTTACCTCTACTTCTGTCTGGTAGATTTGCTGAACTGGGCTATTTGACGCAGCCGAGAGACACACGTTCCTATTATTTTTTTACTTAAGGTATAATCTTTTGGTCTATGCTAAATAAATGTTTTTTATTTCTTTCTTTTCTTTCTTTCTATCCGTTCGGGGAATACTGACGTAATTTATGTAATTACACTTATGCTCTTTCTTCATAAAATGGTTTAAGGGCATTATGGTCTTATACATTATAATTATGTGTATGAAGAGAGAATTTGTATGCAAGAAGTTAAAATAATTAAAATATATATTGATAGGCAAGAATGATAAGATGGTTCTTATTTGTCCTTAAATAATAAATGACGTTATGTCAATATTTTTATCTACGTTACCTTGATAAATAATGTAATAAACGTGACCCACAAAGTAAAACCCTACAATAAACACAATAATATGCCAAACGAAATAGAATACAAAAACATACTTAGAGATTATAAAAATATTGATTTCTTACCTCGGTATCTCCTTTTTTAATAAGGTACGATGGTGACTCAGGCATCATGATGAAGAGCACTAGGTGGACTGTCGGCAAAGCTAGACAGATCCACAGGATAGTGCGGTAGCTTAGTATGTCACCAATGACGTAGAGGAACAAGTTACCCGTTGTGTGAAATAGGATCACCTTGAAAAGTAGTTACGGATGAATAAATATAGAAATATTAGAAACAAACATTTACATTTTGCTTATTTAAACATGGACCAATGGCAACTCGCATGGTTAATTATTTATTACCGTCAACAAACCACTACTGGACATCGGCTTGTCCCAGATTGCGCCAGTACATCTGTTTCTTAGCCTCTTACATCCACTGCACGACACTTTAGAATCACAGTCATGTATCTAGAGAGATTTGTGTAAATAATTTCATCACCATTGCTCTCGAAACGGTGAAGGATGACATCGTGAGGAACCCATGTCTTAGAAGTAAAAATTTGAAGACATGCGACATCTACCAAACAGTACTGGGCCCGCTGGTAGATTACAGAAGAGAAGAGGCCTGAGTCCCAGCAGTGGGAACATTATAGGCTGATTATGCTATGATTTTATCTATCTAGCTAGGAGGCTTCCACCCTACGTTAGCCTTCTCAGTACCCGAGAATTCGTCTCCAACCCAACAGTTCTTCGACAGATGTGGCCACATAGCTTTGTAGCTCTGCAAGATATGGCCAACATAGCTCTGTTCTTTTCCAGATTTTTTTAAATTCCTGATCTTTTCCTTAAAAAACTCCAATCAAAGCTCGCTTCACAGCGCGGTATAAAAGATCAACTTACCAATGTTCCAAGCATCCCTCTAACATTGGCTGAACTAATCTCCTTAGTATACAGTGGACATGTGACGTAAGCACCCGCCATTGAGAGACCAAACAATGCTCTGGCCAGGATGAAAGCCCACACTTCCATGGATGACAGTTTGATTGCCCAACACGCCTGAAAAATTGGTATCATTAGTGCTTCGATAATATAAAAAGTTCGGGTAATAATAACAACAGTTCAATGCTGGTCATGGGTGCACTTGTAGTCCGGCTAAATAAATCTTTTTTTGTACTGGCATTATTGACATTACCGTATTGGTGCCAATTAAATTCATTTGTTTTTCCTAAAGAAGCTTAATTAGTTTCCCAAGAATTAAAATCCAGTTTTCATCTCCTACTCGGCTGAATATGCTTTTGCTGGGAATAAGTTTAAAACAGTTCTACAGAATGGATGGTTTTTGGATTCATGACCTTCAACATGACCGGCCATGACTTCCGTTGAATACACGAGGTCAAGCTAGGTCAAAGGAGGACAAGCGCGCACCTTTTTAGACACGTGTCTTTTGTTTTGAGAATCGACATAACAGTAATCGACGTAGAAGTATGAATCCATGACTGAATGACGGACACTAACCCGAGCTCCACAAATTTTTAACATAATTATGATAAGAAATAAACACTATAATCATATTTAGAAGAATAGAAAAAGAAGGTCAAAAGACTTTCCCAACAGCAGACAGTATACACCGTACACAAAATACTAATTGGAATATAAAAGTGATTATTATTAAGCGTATTTGGAATGTATGGAAGGAGGGTAATATTCGTGGTATCTATTAAGTAGCAAAGTGGGTATAAGAGGGTTGGCTGAGTTTTGAGTTAGTGCTTAACTTACATACATACATACATAAAATCACGCCTTCTTCCCATTGGGGGTAGGCAGAAACTACAGAACGCCACCTGCTACGATCCTTACATACTCCTTTTGCCTCGTTTACGTTCATACAACACTCCCGCCGGTTGCGAGTACTACGCACTTGGCCTTTCTGAAGAACATCACCAATAAGGTCAGTATTATGTCCTTCTAGGGCGTCCCCGACCGGCCTTTCCTTTCACATCAGCCTTGTAAATACGTTTTGTTAGTCGCCTTCCATTCATCCTCTCAATATTCCCAAACCATCTCAGCATACCCTTTTCAATTTTTGTCACTACATCTTCTTTTAAATCACGCCGTTGTCTTATCACATCATTCCTCAGCCTATCATTCATAGACAAACCACACATGCTTCGCAAGGAACGCATTTCCACAGCATTTATTCTACTTTCATGCTTGTTTTGCCACACCCAACATTCACTTCCATACATAAGCGTGGGCACCAGCACACCATTGTGAACAGCCAGTTGAGCTTTTTTAGACATTGACTGGTTGGTTAAAATCGCATGTATACCACCATTCACTTTATTTCCCGCGTTTACTCTCCTTTCTACATCCCCATCAATTTTCCCATCCCTTGTAAACAGACTCCCCAAATATATAAACTCACTTACTTACTCCACACTCTTGTGCTTATAACTAAATAACTGTCACCCGTGACTTCGTATGCAAACCAGTATGAAAAATAGTCCTCCAGTGCCTTACTCCCTAAAATGATTCGATTTTGATTTTGTTTTCGATTTGAACTCGATTCTGTTCCGTACTCGATTTAAAATTGAAGAAATATAGCAGTAAATAACACTAAAAAACCTACCTACTTTTTGCTATCATGTAATTTGACGATTAGTTTCGATCCAACAACTTGATAATCAACTGTTAGATGGTGTGTGGAGTACGTACTTTTTGATACTGACGAATCTCTCGATCGAAATTACTTTCGTTTCGAACCACCGCACGATCATGTGCTAGTGTCGGATTCAAGAGTATGAATCGGCATTGAATTCGAATAGAACTCGATTGATTCAGAACTCGAAGCTGTAGGGAGTAAGACCCCAGGTCATGGTCTAGCCATGTGCCAATCCGTTTAGCCGTTTTAGCGTGACAGCATAACAAACAAACAAACTCACTTTCGGATTTATAATAACTAGTTAGGATTATTCTATACTTACAAATGTAACACCAGATATGACGAATAAAGTCAGTTTTCTCCCTAACTTATCACTTAGTATCGCCATTAAATAATTTGCTGGTATGCATGTTAAGTATGGAGCCGCTGCTATCCAAGAAATCTGAGAAGAAATTAAGAGTATTAACTGTTAACAGTTTCATACGTCATTATCACAAAGATGGATGGACTAGCCCACCCCATATTTGGCCAGTTTTTTGTCCCCTGTGGGCATGAATTACGGGTACAAAACGATACTCCGGGTTTCTACTGACAAGTTACCTGACCGTGGTTCGAACTTAGACACTACACGTACGTGTTCTTTAATGTGGCATCTGTGCCAGCCACAATGCTATTGCAACTTCTATCTCCACTATCTAATCAACGAGAAGGAATTTGCAAAAGCATTGAGTAGTATCGTCGTATTATCGTCTCATAGCTTGAGTTAAATTCATCAAATGGACTAACAACATGGCCTTCGCCCATGGTGGTAGGCAGAAACTACATAACACCACCAGCTACGACCTTATCTTACCTTTTGCTAATAAGTAACTTAATTAAAAACTGCTGAGCAACTATAAAGAAATCGTCCAATAATGTCTCTCGGAGGACATAATTTTGTAACATTGATTAGTGACAACTTTACCTCATAATCTGTAAGTGGGGCCCGAGGCGAGTCTTTGGACTGAAGAAGCAGTGACATCGGAGACACCCATCCGATACTGGTACCGTATGCAAATACTGGCAAGTTTACTGCAGACAACAAAACGATGATTTGGACACATTCATATTTTTGGGAGACCTTTTAATGGTTTCTAGATACATCAGTACTATCTACATAATTATCACTTTGATGCAAGATGAGGGAGCATGTGTAAATAATAACAATCGCATGGGTCGATCTTCAAGATTAAGCAACTCTTGCCGAGGTTAAATTATTTTTCTTTAAGTATGCTGTATTGGCACGGCGTCTAAATATTTGTTTGCTGCACCGGTCGACGTCATTACGTCGGCTCCGGCTGTCGTGAAAACCAGCGCTGGGGCTCTGTCTTGCATAGGGTCGTAGCATAATGCTCAGTGATAGCCGATTTGCGTGGATGTGACGCATGCTTACCCCAATCTTTTCGCAGCTTTGTATTTTAAACTATTTTTTGCATCATGTTTATTGCAAACAAACGTTTTTTTTCTTTATTTCTTTCTTTCAGGTTCGTCCATGGATGGGTGAGTATTCATAACATACCGAGACCCCTCTGTGCCACGGAAAGCGCATTAAGTCGTTGGTCACGGGTATCGTTCGTGGATCTGGTGACAGTCATTGTGGAAATTTTAAGTCATTTTTCACTTTGAAGTGGTTTTTTGAAAGTCAGTTTTTTTTTTGAAGAAGAAGAAATAGTTTTTTACGATTATATCTTACAACGGAATCGCCAAAAATGTCGATTCAAACTGGCTGGTGATAGTCACTCTAGCAGAGCGTCGCATCGATGGTTACGTGGCGGCTGTCTTCTGATCACAGAGATGATGGCAGAGGAGCCGCTGTCTTACCACGTCCACGACAAACTGTTATACTCCGTCACAATCCTGATGACAATGAAGCTGCTAAACCAATAATACGATGACCACCTCAAAGCTATCCTCAAGGCTATCCTGCGCCGTTATATTTATTGTCTTTCGTATTTTTCTTATTAACTTTTAGCTGGTCCATATGATTTTTTTTGGGTTACGACTGTCTTTTTGTTCCATATTCGCATAAAGGGTCCAGACACTATTAGTAATAATACCATTAATATCACTGTCATTCCTTCCAATATTGACGTAAAACTATGGAAATATTATGGTCACATCATTATTAAGTAAATACAAGTTATATTTAAGTGATTAAGGAGTGTTCTTATGGCGAATGTGAGTTCCAATACAAACCATTTCTGGTTTAATGGTACAAAACAAACATGAACCTGTACCAAGGTTGTATGCATAAAATAAATAAATATTTCATAGTAATAGTTCCAATCACCACACTGTCAATAGTAATGACATTACTTGAATATAATGTCATTTTTTGTTTTTGGGTGAGAATTTATCAAGTAACTTCTCCCGCTCTGGGCGGAGCGGGAGGGCATGTCAGTTTCTTGCTGACTAAAACCCACCCGTGTTCCTTCAGTTGCCCTGTTGCCGAGGCCACGATCTCCCTTTTTTTTCGCAACCCCGGCAGGCATCGCCCTAGCAGAAACAGTGAGGACCTGCGTCAGGCGGAAGGTGAGGACGCCGTGGCGCCTCTCTAGCCACTCCTCAAAGAGGGGACTTATCGCCGAAATTGTGGCGAGCCCAGCGCTGGGTTGGAGGCCCATAAGCATAATGGCTATCATTGATGTGACCATGAACTTCAATAATTGAGATGTAAACAACAAATAAAGTGTATCTACATACCAAGAAATATTTAAAAAAAAAACATTCGGAAAAACCCATTCAATAAATAGGAAATAAAAATGATTGTGTTATCATTCTGTCCGTTTAAGTTACGAAATTTAGTTACTGCAGGTAATTAAAAAAAAGAACTACTAATTGGCACTTAAAGCATGATGGAAATAATAAAATGGTACTTACTAAGCACAGCACATATTATTTGATTGATCTTGCTCCCCTCGCCAAAAATGAAGTAATATTTCGTCATTGTCGAATACTACATAAAACTAATAAAATTATATATCTATTAGATTCTCCTTAATTATTTACATGAACTTAAAACTCTATCCTACAGATATAATTTAATTCTAAATAATATCACTTTTCATTCATCACTACAAAAAAAAAAAACAAAATAAACGGTGACCAAGAGTCGTTTTACTCATTGTCACTGAAAACTATTATTGAAATAGTTTTCACATTCCTAAGAACGGCAAAACTGCTCGTCGTTCAGGTTTCACGACCACTTATGAACTGAGTTTAGACATAAGGAAGTTCTTTGATATGCTATGTAATATTTGTGTTAAAGATCAATTACTTATCAAGGAATCAAAGTCTGATGGTAAAGAAATGTTTCTCTGTTAAAACAACGTAAAAAATATGTACATTTTATAAATCACTAGCTTTTGCCCGCAGCTTCGTCCACGTGGATATCGGAAAATTTATCACGGGAACGTACTACCGATACCGGGATTACATACCTAATAGCCTAGGAAAAGGTCATTGATTCCTACCGCTGCACCCGCGTTGCTTCAACCATAATTATTTTGTTACGCGTAATTTTGAATCTGTGATATCTTTTAAACCATTCATTTAAATGAAATGATATCAAGGCATGTTTTAATCTAAATTAAATGCTCAATTTAAGCAATATAGTTTATTGGATAAGGATATATATAATACAGATCAAAATACCTTCGGAAAAAACAATTAAATTTTTATCATATTCTGAAAGATAAAAATGGTTAATGTGGGTCATCCTTAGAAGGTAGACATGTGCCATTGCGGACTTTTTGTTGAACTTTTTAAGATGAACAATACTGTAGAACATAAATTTTATGTAACTTTTATGATTTCCGCGGCGCATACCAATAAAGTTCCCAGTCGGCATGATTTTTTCCGACATCTTCAACAATACTCGTCAAAGGATAGTGGGCAAAAATATATGGGAGCTGGTCCCACTGCCGCCACAGTTAAAACCATTGTAGTTTTGAAGATATTACTTCTCCCTTTATCAAGGCAAGGCACATCAAAATATGTCCCATGGTTATTCAGTTCCGACAATGTTAGGTTAGGTTATGTTTGTTATTATTAAATCATACGATAAAAAACCGGTCAAGTATAAATCTGACCAATGAAGGGTTCCGTAGTTGGGATGAATTTATCTCAATAACAAACTTAACATCGCAGTTGAACAACATGTGCTTCCATACGGTATGTAAGGGAGAACATGTCTTTGCAACTGCAAATATATTTTGGTCGATTATTACTCTTTAACTTGTAGAGCCTACTTAGCAGTGATAGTTTTCCTTTTAATTTCGTTATATATAGTACTGCCGTAAAATTTTTTCACATATCCAAAACCAACCATTTAGCTGGCAGGGGAGGGGACACTTGACTCTAACAAACATTACCACTTTAAAGCTTCATTTTACCCATTGTTTTTATCTTGATTTTATTTTACCACTTAGTTGGAGTGATTAATATGTATACCTATGCCAAATTACAGCTTTATAGTAACTAAGAGTGTCTGAGCACTCTGTCTCTGTCTGCAGACTTTATATACACGTAGCTCGGTTGCTCCGGGATAAATTTTGATGGTGTCATAATAAAAAAGATTCAGTGTTATTTGCTCTTTTAAGTAATTCACAGTTAGTGGCTGGCGGAACTGGGACCACTATGGCCCACCATCCTTTCAGCCAATTTACACAAAACCTTTAATGAGTTATACACTAAAAACCTTCCGCATGAATCACTCCGTCCATTGATGACAAACAGACAGACAGACAGACAGACGCTGCGGGGGACTTTTTTTTAATAATATATATATAGTAAGGATTTGCAGTTGGAGAATTGACCGTGACGTGTATCAGTGTATGGGAGAACATGTTTTTCAACTACAAAAAAAAATAACAGTTTGTTTTTGGGATAAGTTCATCCAAACTACGGAACCCTTCATTGCGCGTGGTCCAACACGACACTTGGCTGGTATTTTCCATGTTACTTCAATTATGTAACACGATATAGAAGTTAGAAGTATGCTAAAAGGTACTTTTCCACTGCCGCCAAATGTTAGTTAATTTTGACGGATTCAGTCATTGACATTTGTAAATTTTTGTATTTTTTTATACTTTGAGTTTGAAGTTGAAAAGACAGAAATTATATACATTTCTTGCTTTTAAGCTTGAATTGAGTTGGGTTACAGGGTTCCTTGATTCTATCCTTATAACTTCAACAAATACTGCCGATTTGCTCGAGAGAGGCCTATGTTCGGCCTCAAAATTTATCGCAAAGCAGATATTGTAAGCAATATTGTTGATTCATTGAGCAAATATACCAGTCAGCCCACTGCTCAACAGTGGTCTGGATTGAAGAGAGTTTTAAAATACTTAAAGACAACTGTAAACTGTAATTTACAATTGCCTGTAACTGATATTTTCTTCTCTTCTTCGTAAGTTAATATTTAAGAAAAATACAGATAATATTATTGGCAACTGCGATGCTGATTGGGCTAACAATACTGAAGATCAAAGATCCTGTATCTGCTACGTTTTTCTCTTTCAGGGAGCTGCCATTAGCTGGTGTTCACATAGGCAGCCAACAGTAGCCTTATCCAGTACTGAAGTAGAATATTTATGTCCTTAGCCTCATCTGTAGCCCTCAAGAGCCCTCAAGTACCTCAAGAAGGTCTATGGCTAAATCAAATTAGAAGACGATTTTTGTCCTGAACTTAAAAAAAAAACCTTCTATGCTTACGTACTGTGATAATCAAAGCATCATTAGTGTTGCTGGTCCCCCCAAGCGGCTGCCATGGCCCACGTACAATGGTCCACCTGACGGACTAAGTGCGGAAACCAAACCCCATAACATAGAACATAGAACATAGTGTTGCTGGTAGCCGTCCGCTACCATTGTGTGAGAGAAAAGGTTTTCGGTATAATCGCCACCACTTTTAGATACGCAGAATTTGTCAGACATTTCGTGTCCAAAAATAAATTATGGCAATAACCATAGAATAATGACATGGAATGAAAGTGTCAACTTTTTGTTGCACCAAGTGTACATGCGCAAATACTCCCAATACGCAGAAACCTTGCCAGGTTACGTGCCGTTGACCGTATTATACACAAGAAGACTGAAGATATGTTTGCTGACATATTGACGAAACCACTGCATCTACCAAAACAAGAAGGTTTTTCCAAAGCAATGTGTATGCGTTGCGCGGAGCGGATGGTAGAAAATAGTAAGAACGCAATCGCCTTGTGGAATCTTCATAGCAAGTGTTTGCCTGTGACATATTTCAGGCGTCAATGTGTCATGAGTTTCTTTTCATAGTTAGATTTAGAAAATATGTGCCTTGATCATATATTTTATTGTTAATAAGTAGTATTCAATCTACTGGAAGTCTATTATTTCCCATTTTCTGACGTATACATAAATTACAACGTTGATTTTGTTTAGGAAATGCTATTTAAACCTCGCTGAAGTTTATAAAGCCATTTCTTGGTAATTCATTCAATTAAGTATAATTACATGCTTTGTTTCATTCTGTGCTAATCAAAAACGATTTTTAATGGCAGTAATATTCTAACAATATGACATCTACTGTAACAGTGAATCAATTTTCACGCCTCCGCCTTAAGACCTGGGCGAAATAATGTTTGATATGCGGATAGCTCCTGACCTAAAAAAAACGCCATAAAGAATAGATATAAATTAAAAATTTTGACTAATCAAAAAGTTATGCAACAATAATAATATATTTATTATTGTTGGAACCGGTGTAGTGGTACTATTTTATCGTACCAAAAAAGTAAATCCAAAAAAAGACGGTTGAAGAATTCAAACCAAAATACAAATCATTACTTCCTAAAGTTTAATTAAATAATCAATGCTCCAAAAATAATCACAACTCTTTAAGTATCCATCTTCCCTGCCTCAATAGCCAACGCCTCTTCTCTCTCAATTCTTTTCTCTTTCTTAGTCTTCAAGTCTTCATAAATCTCTTCCAAGATTCTTTGTTTGGTCTCTGGCACATAGATAAACACATAGACGGTTGTGATTATACAAACTGCTCCGAAAAAGTAAAATGCCACATGGGCTCCCACTGCATTTACTAGAGGCTTGAAGAACAATGTCTCTACGAAGGAAGCAACTGTCGCTGCTGACATTGTCATCGCCATTACGGAGCCTCGATACTGAAAAGGAGATAGACTTGATGAGTTTTTATTGTAAGCAAATATTATTATAACTTGACAGGTGCCTGTTTCCTCAGTTCAATGTTACCAAGTCACTCAGTCATAAATTCAGTAAAGAAGAAGTACGCAATTTATTTTCAGCTTACTGCTTATTGACCAGACAGACGATGAAAAATTATTTTCTAAGTTGCCTTTTAATTAGTTTACAAATAATTAATTGATGAATGCTGAACAAGATCTTATCATTGACCAGCAATGTATTATTAAAGTTGAAATAGCCACAATCAAAACTTTGAACAGACGATTGGTAACCATAGTTTTCTATAATCAGGAAGTTAATAGAAGAAGGTGTTGCCTATCTTCTATCTTTAAGACGAAATCATGACAACATCTAAAAATTTATTACGTGTGGAGTTATCCTTGACACCTACCTTAAAAGAAAAGATCTCTCCAATAACAATGACGGAGACAGGTTGCAACCCAAGCGCGTCACAGAAAATGCACAAACAGAGAGCGACGACCGGCAACCAGGGTGGGACGAAGACGTTGTAGTCTCGAGCAACGTACCAGGAGGCCAGGGCACACATGGTCAACCCTGACACGAAAGCTGTGGCTATGAAGAGTGGCTGTGGATAACAGAGATAATGCACATTAGTCGCTACACATAAACGTATGGCAAATATTTGAACGTAACTCAGGTACCAAGAAACACCGAAGCATCTAAGTCCAATCGACGGATTGGACTAAGATGCTTCAGTGTTTCTTGGTACGTTAGAGTTGCTTCCTGTATAAATAACGAATGCTTCAAAGAAGGCAAATGAAATCTGGAAGTTGTTATGTGGAAGACAATGTTCACAAATGTACTGGTCATCTTTGATGGTCATGTGCTGGTCATATTAAGATGTATGTTGACTTGAAAGAGCATGGCAGTTGAGAGAATGTCATGCTCACTTAAATGTCTCGCTGATGGTGGCGAGTGTGTTGGATCATTCGGTTCCCTACAAAATGGTTGAGCTGGATGGTACTAATCCACGCGTCATGTTCGTGAACGGACGCCATTAGTTAAGACTGGTCATCTCTTATCTGCCAGGGATAAATTTTATCTCATATTTTCAATTGCTTTTGATTATTTTTGTACATTGTTCTCACATATAAAAGCAACAATAATAATGTACCCAGGATTTTGTAATATCTATATTTAAAAGAGTGTCCTTGGAGTTTCTTGCCCGTTCTTCTCCATAGAGATCTTTCAAGTTTTGGAATGGGCAATTACCTTCAACTTTGTGACTAACTCACAGACTCTTTGACAATTAAAAAGTACCTGTATGTAAATGGTTTAATTGAAATAAATGCTTTGAGTTTTGAGTTTGACAAGGAAAAGAAATAAAGGTAAATGTTCTGCGTTGTTATTAGGAAGGAAAAAAAAGTCATAAAATCTCACCTTCCTTCCTGCTTTTTCTACCGAAAAAGATGCTAAGGATGCTCCAAGTACTTGCACAGCTCCCAAAACCATGGCCTGTTGGTTAGGAGTTAGTACTATGCCTGATCCTTCTGAAGACTTCAAGAATATCTCCCCAGCGAAGTTTAGAACCGGAATAGAACCACACATTTCTCTTGCTAGAGCTAATACCATAGCTATTGTGAGGGCCCGGATCAGGATTTTGTCTTGTACTAAAAAAGAAAAATGGTAAAATGAACAAAGTGTAGTAGTATTGATGTTTGAAGACACAAAATATAAAGAAGAGGTTTGGCATTAGGACAAGATACAACTCGAATTTCATCATCTGCTTAGTCTGCCCCCTAATTGCTTCACACATTATCATAATTTGAATAATTTTGAAGGTTATGGCTAATCCATTCGTTCGAAAAATTTGTCTGCTCAACAACGTAAATAATGCAATGAATAAATTGTTGAACTGTCAAAATTAAAGCCACTACTACTGTACGTGTGTTAAGCAATTACCCTGCGTTTCCCAACTACATATATTGGGGTCAGGAGCATTTAATAGATAGAACTCGAATTTGATGAAATATTTGCTTTCTAGTTATTTCTAGTATGAATATCGAGTCCTAAAAATCATCGGAAAGTCTTCTGAAATAAATGATGATAAGAGAGTTAACAAGGCTTTAAAGAGTGCTAAAAATATACAAAGAAAAGTAGTAAATCATTTTAATCCGCTAAAAAAACATAATTCACACGACGTCGCAAATGCAGTAGGCTGCTATCATAAAGATAAGACTTCGCATATCCATATTTTCTCTTCTTTCGTTCTCACACACTATTGTCTACATTTCTTTGTCATTTCTCCTTTCGCAGGTCTGCTGGAAGAAATTTCTTAAGGAATAAGTAGTACCTTTGTACTCTAAATTATAATTATGTCATTTCCCTATGTATTTTACTGTGTTTACATAAATAAAAAAATAAATAAATAAAGATATTAAATAAAAACTTTTGAACTTTTGACTTGGTTTAAAAGTTATTTTGACATAGACAAAGATATAGAGTAAAACCGAACCCTACACTTCCGGCGCTGCGTTGTTTTTTTTTTTTTTGTAATCTGGCACAATGGCAAGCGTTTTGTCATGTTATAAAATAAGATGAAATCGAATTTTATAGTAACAAAAATTTGTGCCCACTACACAATTCCATACGCGCAATGAGATACAATTGGATGTCTTGGGTATGTCTTAACGAGCTTGATTGAAATTATTGGAGTTGTTAGCAACCAAAATATCAGAATCAAAACAGTAGGCTAACAGACGACTGGAGTAGTTATTGATGTCTGTTTCTTTAAAAACCTATATAATTTTTACATTGCTTACTCGCAACATGGGCCATTCATTTAGAGCTCAAAACTACTAGTTTCTACGCATCGAACTAATTACTATAACAGTCACGGTTTGTTGTAAGGAAAATACCCAGTACTTATGCATAATTGTGTTTACACTCTCAAGGAATACAGGTGTGTTCTTATTTGGCGTCATCTACATCGTCACATGCAAACTACGCATCAAAGACCTGACGTCACACAAAATCTTAACGTCACATAAATCCTGCATCACGCAATTAGAATTTACCGCGCGAACACCATATATATAACTTTCCCGACATCAATCGTTAGACAGTTGCCCGCCAGACACGACACGCGTCTGGTCGGAAGATCCTCCCTTTTCAATAGAGGATGAGTGAACTTTACACCCTGTTCCTCATACCTTTAAACTCAAAATTCAAAAGTCATTTATTCAAACTAGGCTGAAAATCAGCACTTTTCGAACGTCAAAATTACATCAGACAGTCCCCCAAAACGCTCACCCTTCACCACTTCTTAGTGCCTTTAGCTGGGAAGAAGAAGTGGCGCAACAAACTCCCTGATCTTGTGTCTAGTATAATCTAGTATAGATAGTGCCATCTATGAAGATGCGCCCTACTCTTCTTCCTAATCACTTACACCACAGTAATTACGTTACGCGTTTAGAAAGAAGCGTGGGCGCGTCTTAGTAGATGGCACTAGCTGTATACAGGTAAATCAGACAAGTTACGAGCTTCGGTAAACTTCGTGTTTCCGAATTAGCACCAACGGCTACAGAGTAACTCCCCACAGAGGAAAATCCTCTTTAGTTTTGTCCACTTATCAACAGCTTCAACTTTCTGACTAACTGACCGACTCTTTGACAGTTCAAAAGTGCCTGTAAATGGTTTAATTGAAATAAATGCTTTGAGTTTTGTACTGCCGCGCACTTATCGTTGTCCAACGTCTGTATGCAGTTTTTTCTTTCCCGGGTTACCTCATCCGGTCACAGATCGTCATTTGTCACCCAGGTTTGTTTTTTTTTTTTTCATAGAATTGTTAATTCAAAATAGGCAAGTACTTCAGTCAGTTGCAATAGTTCTAACATAACACACATAACATCACGCCTTGTTTCCCCGAAGGGTTGGGCAGAGGAGTCCCTGTAGCAGGTTCACCCATATTTCGCCAGTTATGTTTTAAGTCCCATGTAGTAGGGGGCGAGCCTATTGCCAACAACCGGGCACAAATCTAGACTCCAGGCTGCTGCTGAGAAATTTCAGATAGGAAAACCCAATAATCGGGAATCGAACCCAGGACCTCATGCTCAGCAGTAGCGCTTGGGACCACTAGGCCAACAAGGCAATAGTTCTATATTAGTGTTAATTCAAAATAGGCAAGTACTTCCATAGTTGCAATAGTTCTATATTAGATCTCATCATCGCGCATTCCTACTTCCGAAGACAGACGAAGATGCCCGAAACGAACGTTTTCTTAGAACATTTGTATTTACCTTCGTTGTCTATCTTATTTACATCTACTTTAAAAGTTACTTACGTATAGCCTTAATAACGAAGCGGTCGCTGTCTTCATCTTTCATTTGTTCTTTCTTGATTTGGTTTATTTCACTTATCACTTTAGGGTCATCCTCTTTTCTGCATCTCAGCCATGCCATTGCCCTGATCGCTTCCTGCAGAACATTTTATCCAAATTTTAATACATGTAATTAAGAATTAGTGTCGTACTTCTAGGCATAATAGGTATTGTTCAAAACATGGCACTAAAAATCATGATCATATTTTTTTGTATGCGGTTCGAAATATTAAGATTTTCCTTTAGGGTTTTCAGACTCAGACCGCAGTCTGAATTTGTGTTCATAATCAGCCTATAAGGTTTCTATTGCTGTGACACAGGCCTCCTCTCGGTGAGAGGGATTGGGCCGTAATCCACCACGCGGGCCCAGTGCGGATTGGTAGATGTCACATGTCTACGAATTTTTGGTTCTATGACATGTTGTTTTACAAGCAGTGGGGATAAAATAATTTAGACAAAGTAAAGCGCCTGCCTGGGTTCGAATCTACGACACTGGGCCACCACTGCTTTCATTGTCAATTTATGTTCAGTTAGTGACAATATTCGCCTACTACACATAGCACTTCTGACGCAATATGGCCTACCCTCTTCGTTGTATGCAGGCGTAAAGATGATGCAGCGTGTAATAACTGTTTCAGAATTATAACATTATTGCTATCTGTCAAATCTAAGGCATTATCTGTTTGACAAAGCTTATTTTATTGAAAGAGATTCTTCAAATAAACAGTACGTTTGAAGATCATGGGAAACTTCGTTTTATCTAACTGCTCAAATATTGTGTTTGCTCCTATCAATATTTTTAAACGGAAGGAAAATTGCAATATAGGTAAAATGATGATGTGGATATATTTAGTAACCTGTTCCGCTTAGATATTTCTAAACAGTCTTTACACGTCACCGAGCGTAGAGCGGTGCTTGGTGTGGCAACACGCCGTGTTCGAGTTCGCGACAAGTCAATCGTCATCCTGAGGATGCCTCGTTGAGAGGTGAAACACGTGTCGATTTCTTCCAGGGTCTTTTTAAGACTCTTTAGAAATAGCTAAGCGGAACAGGTTACTAAATATATCCACATCATCATTTTATAATGGATTTCCGCAAGGTCACGCCTGAATCAATTAACTAATATAGGTAAATACAAGAGCGGCATCGTATCAAAGCATTTCCTTCCAATTTAATTATTTGCTATTAGACTACGGAAAATAAAGTTTCTCTACTAGGTCAACTACAATGCGTATATAATACAGGGTGTAAGGGACATCGCGGAAGCTGTTACCAGGAATTTTGTAGGTACATGGTAGACCTACTAACGGAGAAACATTTTTCCGGTTATAAAAAAAAAATTAACGGTTTCTCAAATTTTGACTGAGTACTGGTTTTGCACGTTTGTATGATACAGCAGATTTTTTTTTTAATAACCGGGAAGAAATTCAACCTTCTGGGATCTAGAATCAAGTGCTGAATTAACAATAACAATGTTCGCGTCAATGTCCAAAAAACTTGGCTCTGGAGAATTGGATTGGACCCAATTTGGTTTAATGTAAAATTGGATCAAATTGGATAAGATCTATTAAAAAATAAAATTATCTCACCTCTGTCTCTCCTCTCTTAATCAGGTACGAAGGTGATTCAGGCATCATTATGAAGAGTATCAAGTGTAATGTTGGTAGCGCCAGGCAAATCCATAGGATAGTGCGGTAGCTTAGTATGTCACCAATGACGTAGAGGAAAAAGTTACCCGTTGTATGGAATAGTATTACCTGGAAAAGTAGATAGAGACTAGAATAAATAAAACTGAAGTGGTACACTGACCTTTGTGCGCTCGAATGCTTTTGACAAGGTGGCGTTGTTGGGAAGCTTTTGTGCAATTAATTTTTATTAATTTAATTTAATAAAAAAAATTCGAGGTCAAAAATTTACGTGTAAAGTCCAACATATTAAATTTAGATATAATTTATATAACCCATGTTACCTGGACCGTTATTACTATTCTATTGATACCTCATTCATTAAAATCGGTTCAGTAGTTCAGGCGCTGCGGTGGAACACACGTAAATACAAACACATACATAGACTGCTAAAATCATAACCCTTCCTTTTGGCTTTGCCGTACTCGAGTAAAAAGAAGGTAGCGGCATTAGTTCCGATTTTGGTCACGCGCCAATGGATCTTTGTACAGCTGCAAACAGTCTGACAATGTTTTTTTTCCACCTGTGTTATTAATATTCGTCAAAGAATTATGATATTCATAATAAAATTTTAGAATTAATAGAATTTTTATAAGCAACTTACCAATGTGCCAAGCATCCCTCTAACGTTAGCTGAACTAATCTCCTTAGTATACAGTGGACATGTGACGTAAGCACCCGCCATTGTGATACCAAACAATGCTCTGGCCAGGATGAAAGCCCACACTTCCATGGATGACAGTTTGATTGTCCAGCAAGTCTGAAAAGTAGGTGTTATTAATGTTTTCATAATACGTCATGATTAGGAGATAGGAGGAGATATTAGGAGATACTTCATCATGCCCCGAAAATTGGCCTTTCCAACAAGGGCTCATGGAGGCGATCGGCGGCGGTGATCTCTCGCGTCCGACCCTGGTCCAGGCCATGGTACGGAGCGAGAGGGCATGGGAGACCGTCACCTCCTTCTGCGAAGCAGTAATGCTCGCGAAGGAGGAGGCGGAACACGTGAGGGAGAGGCAAATTTCGTATCCTCACGCCTCTAACCGCCGCAGGAGATGCCCTAGGTGTCGGGATTCGCAGGCCGATTCCCGGCCACACGGATAAAATTAATCCTATTGTATTAAACGTTGCTCGTTTTATATGTATTTGTGTAAATATTTGTTTGTATATATATTTCTGCTCACGTTCTCGAAATCGTCGTTTACTATTAAAATTACTTTTCTCCGTATTTTCACCCGAGCAGAGCTCGATCGCCCAGATACTGTATTACTTAGTCCTATTAATGAATGATTGGGTAGGAATTTAAGCTGAACAGAGCCTGTTTACACTTTTATCGGATAATTTGGGACATACTTTATGTATAGTGGGCTGCATCAATTGGGTACCCCAGTTGTATTAAAATTTTAATTCAACTGGGGTACCCAATTGATGCAGCCCACCTTACTCAGATACGTTTTTAGAAATGATAAAAAGTATCAGAGGTTTGGCTGAGTTTAGAGTATTATTTATTCTATACTTACGAATGCTACAGCAGACATGAAGAATAAAGTCAATTTTCTTCCGATCTTATCGCTTAGTATTGCCATTAGATAATCAGCTGGAATGCATATTAAGTACGGCACCGCTGCTATCCATGAGATCTGAGGATAAAAAAAAATTGAGCACATGCAGAACGGTGGTGGCCCAGTGGTAACTGCCCTGACTTACGAGTTGTAGGTCGTGGACCCAGGCAGGAGGTTAATGTTTACTAAAAAAATATTAATATAATTTTCTTCTAAAATAAAATGATAATTATTTACACAAAGTAATAAAAAAAGTAATATGTATATATATTACTTTGTGTAAATAATTTCATCACCAGTGCTCTCAAAACGATAAAAGAAAACATGAGGAAAGCGGCAGTGCATGGTTCGACACGCATATGACTGGTTTTTTTATGTTCGTTTAGATATTGATACCCATCACGCTTGTAAGGTTTTGCTAGCTAATTTAAATTGACTTTCTATAGTAAAACAGACATGCGTGATTTTTTCATACTTCTTAGTAAATAATGAACACTGACCTCAAAATCTGTAAGTGGGGTCCCTCTAGGCGAGTCCTTGGACTGTAGTAACAGTGACATTGGAGACATCCATCCGATACAAGCGCCGTATGCAAATACTGGTAGGTTTACTGCAGAAAACAAAAGACGGTTTAGGTCAATCATCATTGAGAAAAACAAAAAACTACCAACGGTTTCTAGAAAATCAGCTCGGCTGGACCGATTTGAAAAATTCTTTTTTTTTTTATTTGAAAGAGTATACTTTCGGTGGTCTCATTGTCATATAGTCACGATCTGATGATAGAATCTTAGAGAAATCGAGGGAACTCTTCAAATATTATAGGCATTTCTATAGCGATTTGGATATTTTTGATGAGCAGTTGACATTAGGCTATTGTAACTAAGATAAATTACAAACCAACCTACTAAAAAGTGTTTTTTTTTTACAAAAAATACGACCTTCTTCCAAACTACAAAGTGAAAAATAACTTTAATTTCGAAAGTTGGTGTCAAAAAACTAAAATACTGATCCAAAGACACCGACTTCCGAAATTAAAGTTATTTTTCACTCTGTAGTTTGAGAGTCGGTTGTAGTTTTTGTAAAAAGTTTTTTTTTTTTAAGTGATATACCATATGTCACGTCATTATCAGCCCATTAAAACTGCCTAACCGTGACCACTGAAACGGAGAAGAGAGGAGAGGAGCGGAGCGGATATTCGCACAGCTCCGCTCTTCCCCTCTCTTCTCCACTCCAGTGGACAGGCAGCTTAACAGTCCACTGCTGGACTTAAGCCTTATAAATTGCACGCCGTTTAACTCAATTCTCAACTCCTCTCATCCAACTATTATCAGCCGTCCATGGCATGTAACACAGATTGGATTAACTTGTCTTTGAAATGTATTCCGAAATTCAGTTTTACCTACAACAAATCTTTTCTATGTCTGCATTATCAGCCACAGAAAAATTCTAGACCTAATATCGGGTTCACATTGCTTTGAATTTAAAATTCAATTTGATTGAGTGTTTGTTCAGACCTACGTTCAGACCCTAATCACTTTCGACTTAACAGTTAATCAACTATAAAACTGAACTGTGTCAAACAGGTATAACATAAATTTCATGTAGTGTTTTTCGTTCCATATTCGCAGACGCAAAACGTTAATGGCTATTCATTGATTTTAATGTGACCATGAACTCTCATTTGGATGTATTTAAGGAATACAACGTGAATAAACCAGAAAATATTGAACATGCATTTGTGGAAAAAGCAAAAGTCCCAATTTGTAATTATTACGAGTTTTTATTTTTTATCTTTCTTTGCATCATGTTTACCGCAAATAAATGTATTTCCTTCTTTCTTTCTTTTCTTTTAATAACGAATGGAGATTTTAAGAGTGCTGTTGTATGAGTGCATTAAAAAAAAATACGTATAAACTACTACAGTGACTATAATATATTTTTCACTATTATATCAATAAGATGTAGAATTGCCACATTAAGAAATAATTAAATTGTGATTGTGGTGAAGTAACGATCTAAAAAGTGTGGCTGGTATAGATGAAAATAATTGAAAAGGTACTTACTAAGCACAGCACATAATATTTGGTTAATTTTGCTCCCCTCGTCGAAAATGAAGTAATATTTCGTCATTGTTGAATACTACGCAAAACTATTAAAAATACTAAATTCTTCTTAAATATTTACGTCAACTTAAAACACAATCTTATATTAAAAATAAATAATTAACTCTACATAATAACACTGTGCAGTAATCACCGCTAAATAAATAATTACATTGAAATAAACGTGGTAACCTAAAACGGTTATCCTTAAAAAAATGGTTTATTTGCAACCCATTTTCACTGAAATTTATTACTATTAGAATAGTTTTTACATTAATTCTAAGATTAAGCACGACGAAACTGCTCGTCGTTCAGCTTTCGCGGTCAGTTATAAACTGAGTTTAGATACAAGGAAGCTTGTTCATATATCTAGACGTTTTATTTGTATTTGTGTTGAAGATCAATTACATATCAAGGAATCTAACGCTGTTGGCAACAGAGGTGTCTGAACAAATAACAAAACACTATCAAACGTCATAATATATTATATATACATAGAATTAAAAACCAAGCCGCTTTTAGTGTATGTCTGTATGACCGCTTAGATCCTCTAAACTTCACAATGGACCGTCGCGGTTCTCACTATCATTTTAGAGCTTTTATTTTTTCCGTATTGCTTCTCGCTGGTCAACTTAGGCGGTTGTCAGTTGCTTAACCGGGCCATCCTACATAAATTAACTGAGCGAGTAAATGCTAAGGTCACTTCCTGAGGGGTACGGACTTAGAACGTCGCTGGGGGATGGCACAGGCTGGATTGGATCGTGATTATTTAGGGCCAAATTTAAAGCTTCGCTTCACGGCGCGGGCTAGCATGAGCAAGGGTCGGGGAGGTCATTTAAGAGGAGTCATTCCGGGAAGTTTACGGGAATAATACATTAATCTAACTCCCTTTATTTAGAAGTATTATGCTAATACTACGAAATCAGTGACAATATTAATAGTTACTTGCAAATTGTAAAGCTAACAACGTACAAACAAACCAGTGCGTAAAAATTGTTACTCTGGTTTTATTTGTAATTGCGTGAGACATTTACGCCTAACTAGAACTAAGCAGACTGTTTACATAATTAAATATTTATTTAATTATTTATTTTGTTTACTCAACCGGTAAAATGTAGAAACGAGATCCGCTGTATCTTTAAATAGTAAACGTGAGATTGTTTAAAATAACTCGGTCAATAGAAAAAAACCCATACATGTTTATTAAATGATGTAACGTTGCGTGACCGTTGACGTAAACTCTTTGTAAACTTTGAAGTTGAAAGGATTATATTGTCGTTGGTCATGTTATATTGTAACCATACCGTAACTTTTCCACTGTAGTCGCCATTTTCTCTTAGAAAAAAGAAACAAGTAGGTACGCTCTATAAATACTGGTTGGTGATATCTAACTATTGAACCTCAACACGACGTATTGCCACACCAAGCGCTGATGTGTCTGTACTCAGCGCTTGGTGTAGCAACACGCCGTGTTTGAGTTCGCAACAAGTCAATCGTCATCCTGAGGATGCCTCGTTGAGAGGTGAAACACGTGTCGATTTCATTCAGAGTTTTTTTTAAGACTCTTTTGAAATAGCTAAGCGGAACAGGTTAGGTACTAAATATATCCACTTCTATTGTATTTTATAATGAATTTCCGCAAGGTCACGCCTGAATCAGTTAACTATTGAACCTTAATTTTCTCACGATGGTTTTTGATTATTCTAAAGTAAATGAATCAGATACTTTAAGCAATTCGTTGATCACTTTAATCCAATCGTGTGCATAATTTATTAACTGTTTGTTGTACCTACTGACTCTTCGTATAAATTCAAGCAGCCCAAAAGGGCCCTGACTAGGGCATCATTCGCCCGAGCCGAGTCCCTGACTGGGGCATAACTCTCACCCGAGCCCAGTCCCTGACTAGGGCGTCACTCACCCGAGCCCAGTCCCTGACTGGGGCATCACTCGCCCGAGCCCAGTCCCTGACTAGGGCATCACTTCCCGAATAAAAATAGAAGATATGTTGGGACTCTATTTTGAGGGAAGTGATCCACTGCTGAAGCTTGCTTTAAACCTAATGCAGACTGGCACGATGCGACTCTAACAAAACAATTTTTGAGAAAACTTTAAGCTAGGACAAACACCGGTGTCGCGTCGCACCGTGCCGTCGCCCATGTCTGCACGAGGCTTTAAGCTACCAGGGTAGTTTGCATCCTGCCGGTGTTGCGCAGAAGTCTGAAAGGGATATCGTGGCCTCGGCAACATGGCAACTGAAGGAACACGGGTGGGTTTTAGTCAGTAAAAGTCTGACACACCCTCCCGCTCTGGGCGGAGAGAAGTTATTTGATAATATCCCACCCAAAAAAAGGGTGGTTTGCATAAGATAAGGTCAGAACGACCAATAACTAACTCCTATATCTAATTATATAGATCATACATCTCCTGTACATATCTATTTCACTAAAATCCTTAATTTCATAAGGTACTTTGAAAATTTCCAAGAGTTGGCATAATCTTCATGATTACCTGCGACAGGATGGTTATTCTCTGTTATGTTTATTTATTATATTTATTTCTGTCGTTTATTAATTTTATTTTCTTATCTTATTACATTTTTAAATATATCTTAAAATAAAAAGATATAAAAAAATTAAGTTTCGCCGGTTTCGGGAGCAGGGTCCAAAGTACTGGTGGTTAGGGCTGCAGAGACAGAAACCTCCTCACAATGCGAGCCTAATCGAGGAGTACTGCCTTCTGAATCAGGTCCTTGATCCAACCGCCTAACGAGAGCCTTATTTTACTCTCGAGATGTTGATCGAGGGTTTCGGCCACCAAGCCATTGTCCGTTACAAAAATGGGCACAATGACAGCCGAGCTGACATTCCACATTTCAACAACCTCGTGTGCTGAGTCGAGAAATTTTATTTGTTTCTCTTTCTCAGCTTTCACGAGGTTCTCGCCATGTGGAATGGTAGCATCGACAATCACTACACAGCGCACTAATCGCAGTATATCAGGCTTATTGGCGACAATAGTCCTATCAGTGATGATAGACCAATCCCAGTACAACGTACCACGATCATTATCGAGAACTAAGTCAGGCGTATACTTGTAAAACGGTAGCTCAGAATCCACAAGTTTATATTTCAAAACAAATTGCTGGTGAATAATCCTAGCCAATTGGTTATACCTGTGCAAGTACTCGCCATTAGCCAAACGAGAACAACCAGAGATCATATGTCTTATGGAGTTACCATACTGTTTAGAGTTTGGAGGGTGGGCGGTGCCCAACACGTCAACCGTCCCGGCTTTCATAATATGTCTTCGATAGTTATTCGTCAAAATAACTTCGTCCATAATTGCACAGACGAAACCTTCAGTTTCCCCGAAAAGGTCACCAAAACGTAACCAGGATACAGATGCTAAGAAATCTACACCGGGTCCATGAAGAGCCCGATAGAAACGCCCGTAAATCTCCTTTCTTTGCCATAGCTCCTTGCGGTCATTTATAATAAGTACTATAGGTTTACGCCAGTTCTCTTTAGCCATGGAGAGCGGGGTGAGCCCCTCGTTCACTGCGAGCACATCCTAGTGCAACCTGCTAGGGCTTTTAAAATTATTATTATTTATAAGTGTCTATATTTTATTTACCTTTTTCTTCTTTTCGAGTGGTTAATGACTAACCTGGTGTCGGAGTTTTAAAAAGGTGGTATAAAGCCGCCCATGGGCGTCTGACATGGCTTCAAATGCCGTCGAGAAATACATATCTCTCAGGTAGAATTTTATTTATGGTTTTATTTTATAATGTGCAACTTTGTTCCTCAAACCTTTTCCGCTTTTGAAAATCTATGTTCCGCTGTCAAAATTATTATGACATCTGCTGTCAAGTTTATCCAAAATGTAGAGCATAAGCAAGCCTAAAACATAATGCCTCAAAATGAAGAAATACGGATATAGTTCACGCCAAAAACTTTTAAGTCTACACAGAAGTTCACGCAAACCATTCTTGGTCAGTATTCTTTCTAATTAACGAATATTTAATTGCGCCTGGGTCATGACAACGGACTTAATTTCGTGGGACTTAATAAATCAATCAATCTGCCTAGCCTTTCCCAACTATGTTGGGGTCGCCTTCCAATCTAACTGCCTGCAGCTGAATATTAGTATTTTACATACATTGAGTGACTGCCTATCCGACTTTCACAACCCAGTGACTAGGTAATACGATACCCCTTGGTAAGCCTGGTTGTCAGACTTTCGGGCTTCTGATGACCCGTAACGCCTATCAAAGAGCCACGAATGACAGCCGGAACTAACGGCTTAACGTGCTTTCCGAGGCACGGAGTACTGTAGTCTCGATATGTAAAGATGGTCACCTATCCACAGACCAACTCCGGCAAGCGTAGCTTAACCTGATGGATCAACCCGTGCGGCTGTTATTACTTAGCCTCGAGCTCCTCTGGCTCTGAGACTTAATAAATAAAAAACAATAATGCACCAACCGGTGTCCTAGTGCCTTAGTCCATCTCTTTCATACCGAAACTCTTGAGGTCCCGGCTGTCACTTGTAGATCCTTGAACGTCGTTACGAGTAGTCAGAAGCCTTAAAGTCAGACAACCAGTCTTAGCGTATATGAAGAAACAGGTTTCCAGCAGAAACAAACCCGTGCGGTTACCGATCGGTGAAGGAGGGTGCTTACATAGAGAGAGTTTTTGGAAACCTGTTTCTTTAATCCGTATGACTCGGTCCGGGTAGTCGGCACCGACAAGTTTAAACCTGTTTCTTTATAAGTGAGATAACGTGGGAATATTATAGCTGCACCGATTGCACACAGACTCGCCTGCACTTGAAACCTGTTTTTTTATGTAAGCACCCTTACTAAATCGTGTTAATCATTAACTAGGTTGTGGAGGTCAGAAAGGCAGTCGCTCCGTGTAAAATACTGGTATTCTGGCTGCATCCGGTTAGACTGGAAGCCGACCCGAAATAAAGAAAAGGCGAGGCAGATTAACGTGTAGAACGCCCATTAGTGAAATGATGGCGTGTCCACCGGGGCCTACAAATACCCACTTAACCTGTTCAGTATTTTTGACTTCGCAGATTGTACACATGGCTACACATCAAGATATACATTTCTAGTATAAGCTGACCTCGCATTGTACGGAAATTCTATACAATGCGAAGTCAGCATAAACTGGAAATGTATAGCTTGATGTGTAGCCGTGTATACCTAAGCACAGAAATACATATAACCTAAACTTTTTTCAACAGATTAATCGACCTAGCTGACATAATCTAAAATGGGATACTGGATCTGGATGGCCTCCTATGTTATGATCGCAGGTAAGTTTTTTGAAAATAATAAATACCTATCAGACAGCAGTGGTGGCCCAGTGGTAACGGTCGTGACAGGAGCCTGACAGGCGTTACTTTGTGTAAATGATTTGAACCCCACTGCTCTCAAAACGGTGCAGGAAAACATCGTGAGGAAACCGGCATGTCCTAGAACCAGAAATTTGAGGACATGTGACATCTACCAACCCGCTCTGGGCCCGTGTGGTGGATCTGGCCCACTCGCACTCACTGAGAGGAGGCCTGTGTCCCAACAGTGAAAATATTATAAGCTGATTATGCAGTACATACCTACCAGGACTTTAAAACGGATGTAGAAAGACGCTTAACGAATGCGAGAGTCACATGTCCTTCCAGTCATTTTTACTGGGAACTTTGGTTACGGAGATATGGATATCAAATTAGATTTGTTACAGCTGCAGTGGCAATCATGTTATTTGGTTTAAATATGTCGTTATTTTTATTATTTTATTCATCTTTTATATAGATTTTTTTCTTTTAGATTTTATGAATATGAAAACGTTGTGGGCTGTAGACTTGTGGACCATTTTCTATTTTACTAAGTACCTGGTACTTGTTGATAAGCCTACACTCTCCTCTCATACCTATTAACACTGTAATTTGATAACATTGTAAAAACCATTTTTTTTTAAAGAGTAACCGTGGAGTTTCTTGCAAGCTCTTCTCCATAAGAAGCGACCAATTGGAACCATGCACTTAGCTTCTGACGTTTCATACGTGCCCTTGTAGATTTATGTGAAATAAAATATTTTGAATTTTGAATTGAAGGTCAATGTTGTCATTTTTTTACCTGGAAGATTTCCTTCACGTCACCTTTACTACTCTTACTATATTACTCTTACATCTCTTTCATCCACAGTTGCAATTGTGGCCTATAACGATGACTTCAAGATGGAAGCGTTAGATGGATTCACAGCAAAATTCAGGGTCCTGGTGGAAGAGCTAGCAATGTTCTGCAAACCAATCAACTACCCCTTCGACCTGGTCACCAGGTTGTGTATGGAAAAATTGCAGAAATAACTCAACGGTAATCGATTGTAGCGTGGTGTTCGGTAAAGATAAAGCTAAAAAGGCCACTCTTCTAGATACAATAATGTTCTCACTGCTGGGATACAGGCCTCTTTTCTTCGAGAGAGAGTGGGGCTGTAATCTACCACGCGGGCTCAGTGCGGGTTATTAGACACACATGTCACATGTCTTCGAATGTTTCGTTCTAGGACATGACGGTTTCCTCACGATGTTTCCTTCACTGTTTTGAGAGCAGTGGTGTTTATTAAATTATTTACACTAAATAAAGCGCCTGTCTGGGTATCCACGACCTACAACTCGTAATTCATGGCCGATAGCACTGGGCCACCACTGCTCTTACAGATATATACATACATGGATTATATCACGACTACATGCCCCGAAGCGGGTTAAGCAGTTGTGTATCTATATTATAGTAACAGCAGCAGCAGTATATAGCAGTGATAGTCGATGGTCACTGGACTGCCAAGTCAGCTCTAGAGTTCGAACCCAAGGCACGCACCTCTGACTTTTCGGATTCATATGCGTATTGTATAATTATCACTTGCTTCAAAACGGTGAAGGAAAATATCGTGAGGAAACTCGCATGTCTCAAAGATATTTCTTGACAACATGTGAAGCCAAGTCAGAGGTCCATGGGCGGCTTTAAAACTCTGTCACCTGGTTAGTCACTAACTACACGAAAAGAAGATAGTTACTTTTCGCCAGTTATGTTTAAATCCCATGTAATAATAGGGGACCAGCATACTGCCATCAACCGGGCACGAATCCAGATTCCGGGCTGCTACCGAGAAATTCTTAATGGAAAAATTCAAATATACACAAATTAATATATACATACATATACACACGCCTTCTTCCCATAAAGGTAGGCAGCATTACTGTCACGGCCTGCAACAAGGGCACTGACGGAGGATCGTGCAAATGTGGGCCAAGGCCAAGCCGAAGTACACATACGTGAGTCCATCAATACCTGGTTGCGGCCAAAGCTTGTCTAGTACTTTTCTCAAACAATGCGCGGAAATTCTAAATTAGTAAATTAATTATTAATTCCAGAATCAATGACGAACAACGATACATGTTTGACGCGCCAAAATGTTAATTTTTGTCTTCTTCACTTTAAACAGCTCTATTTGCAAGTCACCTCCTTGTCTGCCATGATGTGTTCAAGTAAAAAGTTCGTTCCATTTTTAAATAACACGGCAGTTATGAGTTTTCATAGTTATTTAATTGGCCGCTAAACATGACAAATATAAATTTTCATACAAACATTGCCGGCCGGGCGCTCACATGTATTCGACTAGTACAGCAATTTCGATTTATCTCGAAAAAGAGATTAGACATTAGGGATTAAAATTTCGACTCGGATTCCCAGGTAGACATACAATTTATTTCACATTCCTGGCTCAAAAACTAACCTTGGTCATTACGCCGCTGTGCCAAGACTGTAGGCAATACAACACGTTAGCTAAAACTATGAACTTAGACATCTGCGAGTCTCTGTCCAAATATAAAAAGTGTTTATTGAACTTAATTTAATATGTATCTCTAAATGTTATATTTTCTTATCTTTTTATGTCTTTTAAAAATTCATTTTATTTTCAAAATTTTACCTATTAATAATGTTTTAACTTCTTAACTTTATTGTGCATGCTGTGGTCTCCTATAAGTGAAGGAGTACACCTACTTAATACTCGATGTTGCCCTTTAATTATGTGTCTATCTTTTGTTGGAGATCCTAAATAAATAAATAATTAGGTTGACAAAATAATGCTCAAATTTCCAAGCCTGTTTGAGAAAACTATATAACGCCACCCGCCTTACTGTCGAAGACACGCATATCTATACAGGATGGAATATTCTTGCTTGCAGCGCTCGGCCGCTATAGTAACGCTTTCCCCAGGAAAAAAAAAGGGTCGTCTGCACGGGATTTTGTTTTTAAGTGGTTAGATATGGGTGACCGCGGTAATCAACGCTTTGATGTCTATTTAATGTCAAAAGCTGGTGTCATCACGGTGTCGTGAAATCAATGGTTTAGTTATCGGGCCCTATCAGAATACCAGCGCTGTGGTATTTATTTATTTTTAAATATCGCAGCATCATGCAGATATAGGAGCCTTTTTGGCCTCGCAGAGGTCGTAATTATTTTTTATTTTTGTTAATGTTTGTTCCTTTTTTTTATTATGTTTTGTATTTCCTGTGCGTGTCCCAAATAAAATATTTTCTTTCATTCTTTTCTATCTCAAAAATGCCCAACACGCCTAAAGCAGTTTTCACTTCAAAAATTTAGTTTTAAAAAAAAATTTAAATAAATGACGACATATAAAATTATTTGAAAATTGAAGATGACTAAATAAATAAAATAAGAAGAATTGTAAAATCTTTTTATTGGTTTGTTATTACACCTGGCAATACACGGTAGACTATGATTATAGAGTATACAAAATGTTATTGAAATGTAGTATATTAAATATTTGTAGATAAATTGAAAAATGCAGTTTCAATTGACTAAAAAGTACAGTTTTTGTTCAATTATTATTATTACGCTAAAAATAAATACGTAAAACTGTTATTTTGTATGTCGATTAAAATAGTTATAAAATCATTCGGTTTGCTATTAAAATAACTGATTCATTTAAACAATTTGCAATGGTAGCATCTTCGTTTGGCGGTTGAGGGGTGTTCGTTATAATAATTCAATTATTATTCACATAATAAGTGTTGCATTATCTTCGAAAGCACTTCATTGACTTTATACCAGATTTGTGCACAAATGATACAGAGTGGGATAACGCGTATATGCATACGCACCTTTATATTTGAGCGATTTTTCAAACGTCAAACGAAAATATGAAACAGTTGTTAAAATATGGGAATGTTTAAAAACCTATTTTAAATTTTGCTTAAATAGGCGGCAAACGCACACAAATGTCTCCAATTCGATTTAATATTCTTATTGTCATAATCGTTAAATAAGTCTTCTTCTAAATGCATCGATTCTTATGAAAAAAACAATAAATACGTCGAAAAATTCACTAATTATTTACAAAAATAATGATCTTACACTAAGCACAGATAATAAATAGAATAAATAAACAGTCAAATATTAATTCTAAAATCACTAAACATTATCTAAAGAGTTTTTAGTATGGTCGGCCATTTTGTCCGCCATCTTGCGAATTTGAGTTCGAATGTTTGTACTGATCTATTTTAAAAATGTAATCGTTCGTTTTGAATTGCATAGTTTAATCGATTCTTGGTCTCGATAAAAGACGAATAAGAATCCCCACACTAATTTTATACGAAGCAGAAAGATCCAAATACCGTTATTATTAAAAACCCAATGTGAAGAAGTATTTGCGATTGATTAGTGTGGAACCCTTATCGATTTTCAATCGATTAAACTATGAACATAAATTAAGTGATACTTAAATTTTAGCGATTATTGGAAGACGAAGATTGGTCGCTTACATTATTTTACAATATATTTTTACTTATGAAAAGTTGGCACTAATAGTGGGACTCCACTCCCAGAGAGTATATTGGAAAGAAAGCGATATATCGATATGACTGTGATCATCGATTAGTTTATCGATATAGATAATTTTTCGGTTCTTCCGCGATGGGGTCCGTGCATGTGCCCAGGTGTTTTAGTTGTACAAGACTCCTGAAAAGAAAGAAACACCTATTAATTAAAATTTATGCTCATCGAGTTCAAACTCAAAGTTAATATAGCTTAAGAGGGTTTATCCTAAAAGTTGGCAACGTCGTCGTCGTCGGTTGACGTCATTACGTCAGCGCCGGTTGTCGCTGAAAACCAGCGCTGGGGCTCTGTCTCGTATGGGGTCGCAGCATTTATGCTGAGCGATGGCCGTTTGCCGTGGATGTGATGCATATTTTCCCCCAATTTGTTATTTACGTGTTTTTTATTATCTTTCATTGCGTCATGTTTACCGCAAATGAACGTATTTTCTTTCAAAAAGAAAGCAAGCAGCTATTTAGAAAGAAAGAAAAGAAAACTTTTCTTTCTTTCTAAATAGCTGTCAAATATTTACCTGTTTTGATTAATTTAGCAATATTACTGTATGGAATTAAGAAATGTGGCTAGCGAGGGAACTAAAATATTGATTATGAAATGCAATAATTAATATCGTAACACCGAATATTTAGTTTTAGATGTAAAAAAAAGTATTTGAAAACTTTCCAAATGCCTTTTTTACACCTAAAACGGTTACAACATCAAATTCAGTGTTATAATTGCAATTCATTTTTAAAATTCTAGTTCGCTAGTTAGCCACATTTCTTATTTCCATACAGTAATATTGCGAATTTAATCAAAACAGCGAAATATTTGACATCTATTTGCGACGTTGCCCACTTTCAGAATAAACGCTCTTAAGAAATATTGAGTGACAAAGCTGTCATCAGACAGAAATTACTTTTGGTCATTAGCCCGCATTCGGGTGACCGAATGACTTTACACGCATTCGGGGACCCGACATTTTTTTTTGTCATGACATTTGGGTCTCGAATTCTACAGGCATCCGATTTCGGGTAAACAACGCAAGAAAATTTTGGGGATTTTTGTCATTTAAATCTGGAAATAACAAAGGCAATGAACGACCGTAAAGAGCGCAAAGAAATTCTGGGAAATTAAATTATTTACAGAGTAATCACATGTTTTACTTACGTCGATTACGAAAGATAACTAAGACAAATAATGTTCATATTAACAAAGATTTATGTTTTCAGAAGACAACCGAGTTAGGTAACCCGTTATGGCTTGCGCAGACTGGCAGACGGGGCGGCAGAGGATTTTTAAACTATCAATTAAATTTAATACTTATCCAATCGAAATAAGGTATATATTTCAATGCTCGGCGATCGAGCTTGGAGCAACGCAGCGTAGTTTTCCGTCGATCACCGAGCATTGAAATACATACCTTATTTCCATTGGATAAGTATTAAATTCAATTGATAAATTTAAAATGGTCTACCGTGCCGTCTACCAGTCTGCGCAGTCCATTACTGTGTTTGTACAAAGCAGGTGATATGTTTTATCTAAAAATAAGATCGTAAATATATAAGTATGTACATTTTAAGCCGGTGTTGCATCAGCCCGTTAAGATTATTCAAAACTAGCTTTTGCTGGTGGCTTCGCCCGCGTAAAGACCGGGAATTATCCCACGGGAACGTATTACTGGGATTAAAAGTACCCTAACCCAGATCATGGTTTACCGGTGTGCCAAACCATTCAGCCGTTAAGGAGTGAAAAATCAACTGGCAAACAGACAAACGGAGTAACTTTCGTATTTATAATATTAGTATGGATAGTATGAATCATGGTTTTTCTCATAGGATGTTTGAAGATCTAGTCAAAGAAGACAGAAGCTTAAAAACGGCGCTGACCATGAATTTGTTTGGAAATTGGTGGTCCAAAGTTCCGGCTAAACCATCCCAAAGATCTGGCTAACCAATCCAATATTATCGGTGGCATCCGTACACTGCGTAACGGGCCACTATCTATCTATATATCTGATTGCCATCGTCGTGCCGGGTACATATTTACCCGCGTGAGCACGTCGAGCCATCCAAGGGTCAGACGCGACCAACCGTCACCATTCCTAGCGTCTACAGAGTGACACACCCGCTGGGGTCATTGTCACACCAAGCTGAGCCAGGAGAGTACTGTGCTACTCCCAAGGGAATTAAGAGATTTTTGTGACCATAAACTTATTTACTCCATTTCATTTTTTCCATTCTGACATTGAGTTTACATTCTGTGATTTCTTCGTCATACACTGACTTATTAATTGTATTTTTTTTGGAAAATCGTTTACTTTTACAATGTTTGTAATAAGTGAGAACCATTACTCAATTAATTTATCCGTCGTTACTTCATTTTTAAAATTCTTTTACCTGTTATAGTATAATAATTATATTCTAGGTGCATCGTCTTCACATACAATTATATAATTAATGTATACAAAATATTGTAAAACATTTTAAAAGAGTAGCGTTGGAGTTTCTTGCCCATTCTTCTCCATACCTTTTATTGAGTTCAAAAGTGCCATACAAGGGACTATTTGATTTGACTTTTGAAAAATGAATATACATTTTTTTAATTTTGACAAGGTTACGTGGTCTTATATATACCCCAACGGAAACCCTTTCCATCGCATGAGCCATTGCCCATACGATGACCACCTATTATGATGTAGAGGCACAAGGAACATGTTGTAACGATGTGTAGAGAACATAAGTGTAGATGAAGACAATGGATGGATTATGTTAAAGATGAAAATTATGGCTGAAAAACCGGGTGACTACTGAGATAACGGGTAACAGAGATATAGAAGACCCAGCCGAAATACGTCCATTGCTGGACATAGGCCTCCCCCAAACACCGCAACTTCGACCGATTCTGTGCTTCCCGCATCCAGCGAATTCCTGTGGCCTTCACAAGGTCTTTGATACATCTTGTGGGAGACCTCGCACCTCGTTCCATACAAATTCGAAGTCACGGGTAAAAGCTAATGCTTGCCAAACGGAATAGTGATCATAGATTGTGTTGTTATTATCGCAGAATAATAGCCATGACGTAAAAGGCAATCCCCACAATACTCTTTTGTCTTGGGTAGTGACTGTTGTCTACTTCATTTACTATCTTGGTGGAGCCATTGGCGGGAACTATACAGTTGGAAATACCCACTGATAGAAGAATGCTAGATTATGGACTGTATAACTGGATAATTTCCAAGATTCCATTTATTCCATTTTTTCTTGAAACTTTCCATTCATTATCGCACTATAGAAACCCAGTTAAGCAATTTATGCTTAGAAGGTAACATTATACTGAAAGTACCAGGCTCCCATAAGTTTAAAGATTTCATCTAGACTAGAGTCTTCTTCTAATTCTAGTTCTCGTTTTCTATGGCAAAAATGTATGTTTATTAATCCTTACTATTGAAACGTATGTTAACAATATGAAGCGAAAGTACCAGGCCCCATAAGTCCAAAGAACTCACCGGCAGTGCTCCATCTCCAAGAAGCATTTATAGATAGATTAATTATCAAGCAACAAGCTATGAGCACCGATGGGATTTCCAATCGGCGAAACGACGAACTTCCATACAAACTTTTAAATTAATTTCCAAAAAATCTTCCTTAGTGCTCACTTTCGTTATTTATATGGAACTCTAATGCAAAATTTTATGCTTTTAGACCCAGCGGTTTAGGCTGTGCGTGTAAGTGGTACCGACCTAGATGTTGTTTGTATGGTAATTTGAATAATTGCTTGAAAATCGATGTGTTGATGTGAAAAGTACCAGGCTCCCATAAATCAAAAGAACTCACCTAGACCGACAGTTCTCCATCTCCAAGAAGCATTTGTTGGAGTAAGTCTTGTTGTCAGTACCGCAGACGGGGTCGTACTCTGGCGGGCACACGCGCGCGCAGCCGGAGTACTGGAAGCGCGCCAGACAACGCTTCAGAGGTACCACGAACACGTGCTTGCTGTGAATAGAGAATATAACTCTGTTTAGTATGTGCGCCTGGTATCCGGTTTCTTGTGTGCTAAGGATTTTTTTAACAACTTTTGTGTCCTTCCGTGAAGTTTGTCGTTTGAAAATGTACAATTAAAACGATTAAAAGAATAGTGGAAGACGTCTTTTAATAGAAAAATAATAGTGGAATGCTAACGTCTAGAAGTCCGAAAGGGATACCGTGGCCCCCGGCAACATGGCAACTGAAGGAACACGGGTGGGTTTTAGTCAGTAAGAGTCTGACACGCCCTCCCGCTCCGCCCAGAGCGGGAGAAGTTATTTGATTAATTACCCATCCAAAAAAAAGGGGGTAAGACGTCTTTTTATAGAACCACAACTGTACAGTCAATGTTCGTGTTAGTTGCGGTCATAAAGCGCGAGAGCGACAAGTCATGACTCCGTGCTCCGTAACTCCGTACTGGGTAGTACGAAGTTTTAAAAATGCTGTACAAAATATTTAGCATCCTTTTCGCACGTTTTATGACAGCTACTGTCTTGGCGTTTAGCATATTTTCGATGAGAATACTATTGTTGTTTGGTTGGCCATCATTTGCTTTGAAGTCCAATACAAATTGTTTGTCACAAAGTTCAAACTCAAATTCGCCAAGATCAACAACCTAATCATGATGTCCGTAGTTTCGGTCGAAGGTACGGGCATTACTTACTCCGTATCCTTACCTATCCGACCTCTGATTAATTCGGGGCCGGAACTAAGAATTAATGACCATACGATTTGACAGCTGTCCGCACCCGGGGTGTTCTTTCTTGCCCGTTTGAAAAATTGAATTTGACACTTATTTTTATGGATCACCTACTTTCGGTCGGGCCCGAATTTTCGTTGACGGACTTAGAGAGTGGACCCCCTGATCATAGCCATACATTTCACTTAAAAGCAGTGTCATCATTATTCCAGCAGAAACGCGTTCACTACTGGACATTGCAGCAGTTATAGCCTAGTGGTGTGACCGTCGAACTGCCAAGTCTGGGGTCTCGAGTTCGAACCCAAGGCATGCACCTCTGAATTTTCGGATGCATGTGCGTATTGTATATCACTTGCTTCAAAAACGGAGAAGGAAAACATCGTGAGAGAACCGGCATGCTTGAGAGATATTTCTCGACCGCATGTGAAGCCAAGGACTAGACATAGGCCTCCCCCAGGTGTCAGTACATCAACCGGTCCTATGCTTCTCGCATCCAGCGAAAAAAATACCGATGGTACTCACCCGCAATTCTCCTTCTTCATCAAACACTCGTTCTTATAGAACCGGTTGTCGGAGCCGCAGATGAAGGCGGGAGTGTTGGGACAGTCCTCGTGGCACAGCGCCGTGGTGCGGCAGTGCGGCGCCGCCACCGGGACCACGTGCTGCCCGCATGTCGCGAGGCGGAGCTCGCATTCTGATCTGGTGACAAAGAGGGTGTTATTTTTTTATTTTGTAAGAAAGATAATGCAGTCAGAGATTTGGTTCTTAATTTAGGAAAGATGCCTTTTTTTTCTTTTTTAGGGTTCCGTACCACAAAAAGGAAAAACGGAACCCTTATAGGACTAGTTCGTTATCCGTCTGTTAGTCTGTCAAAGAACCATTTTCTCAAGAACGCGTGGAAGTGTCAATTTGAAATTAATATTGATTACGTAGATCTATGTTCCCTTGGAGCTCTAAAAAATCAAGCTTCTATATCAACGCAATAAAAACAATACGGCCTTTTATGTGACATATTTTGACACTCGCAAATAAATCGAAACCTACGAAATTAGGCAGGAAGCAAGGTCTCACAGCACAAGTAAAGGAAAAAGTCCAAAAATTGATAATTTGTAGTTTTATCACATTTTTTTTTTACCGATTCAAAACTTACATTTGCAGTTGAAGAATTGACCGTGACGTATATCGATGTATGGAAGAACATGTTACTCAACTACTTAGTAAAGTTTACTTGATTTACTTAGATAGCCGACCGCAGGCGGCAACTGCTGGAGACGTGTTGCCGCGACACGACTGGATTCTATGTATTGTCATGTGTAACCCGATTTTTATAACAGTGCGCCTGTCATCGTCAAAATATTACAGTGTATGTGGTTTAAATAATAATAATAACAACGAATAATAAGACAGAATTGTGGAGACGATACGAGATGTGTAGACCCTATTAAGAGGCGTCGCGGCACTGAGGAGGTAACCGAGTGGGTGAGTTTAACACTGACAATTATAAAAGTCGTGCTATATTTCTATGAAGGCGACGTGTTGCTAGCTACGGAAGGTATTTCATAGAAATTTATAGCCACCAGTCGTGTCGTGGTGACACGTCGCCTGCAGTTGCCGCCTGCGGTCGGCTACGGAATTGTACCTTAAGGCGATGATAAATAACGATTGCACGAAATCTACTTACTTGTAAACATTTCCATCGGAGCCGCAGACGGGTTGATCCACCACGTTCTCGCAGGTATCGGGGCAGTCCTCCTTGAACCGAGGCAGTAGTGTGCAGTTACCGAAGTGTGCCAGTTGGATTCCTTTACTGTAATCATACACAACATTTTGTAAAAGATTTGGCAAAAGGCTTATTGAGGCATGAGGGACAGGGTGTAAAGTTCACTCGTCCTCTATAGAAAAGGGAGGATCCGGGTGTCGTGTCTAGTGGGCAACTGATGAACGATTGATGTCGGGAGGTCGTACTCGCACGATGTAGGATTTGTGTGACGTCGTTTTTTTAAAGATATTGAGTGGAACAGAACATGAAAGTGGAGGAAAGTTATCTTTCAGGCTGAATGAAAGTTGATCCTTTTAAGGTAAAGTTTGCATTAATCTGGTAAGTAGGAAAAACCATCGAAAACTTCTTTAGGCGCGTTGGGCATTTTTGAGATGGGACTAAACCATTGATTTCGCGACACCATGACGACACCTCATTTTTGTAAAAGCGATTGTGCTCCTTATTACGTTACGGATCAATGTTCTATGCAAGTATGTATTTTTATTTTAAAGGTTTCGGAAGTATTTTTTTGTTGATTGTTTATTTAAATAAGGTTACGGACATATGTTCTATACAAGTATTTTTCTTCCACCAAGGCGATCTTATTCAAGTTTTCACGTCTGTCGGCACTCCCGGAGTGGCACCACTTTTTTTTTTTTTTTTAAGTGAATGAGCAGTATGTTCTGCTTATGTGAGTAATATCAGACTGTTGAATGTTACCAACCATATCTTTTATATAAAAAAAACTAGAAATCTTGTCATTAAAAAAGTTGAATAAAATCATAATTATATTAAAAACTAGCAGTTCGTGCCCGGCTTCGCCCGGACGTATTTCCGACTTTTTCGCTGCATTTTCCAAAAGTAGAGCCATTCTCTAGTGAAGATCTTTCGTACATGCGGCAATAAATTTTTATTTATTAATAGCTTTTTTATGTACCTACTCAAAATAAACTAAACGTGAATTCATGCAAGCCTAGTACTTTTTGCTAGTTATAAACTATTTGTGTGCCAAATTTCATCCAAATCTTAGCGGGATAGTAATACTAATGATTGTAATACTAAGTTGAATTCATGCAAGCCTAGTACTTTTTGTTAGGTTACTCTCAGAAATTGTGTAAAACGTGTCGTGAACAAAATACCGTTATGACTATAACTTCTTTTTTTTGCAAAATCCGATTTTAATGAAACAAAGCCTATATTCTAATCCAAATTAATCTCTGTCTACTTGTGAAAACTACACGAAAATCCGTTCAGAAGTTCCGGAGATGTGCGCGTACAAACAAACAGACAGACAGACACCGAGTTCTTCTGTTTTATTATAAGTATAGATTTGAAAAGGAATATTCAGAGCCAAGCTATAAAACATTAAATAAAAACAGGAAATAGCCAAAGGTAAAAAAAAATCTACTAGGATAACATAAAAACTCAATACTCACAGGCAAGTAGCGACCCTCAAGAAGCAAGGGTTGGTGTACACCTTCTGGTCGGTACCACAGACGGGGTCAAGGTCGGCGGGACACTTGACCTTCATGCACCTGTTCATTTTACCGCGACACTTCTCCATATCCACCTTCTTCACAATCTTTCTGTTACTTACACTCCTGTTGAAGATATTGAAAGGTTAAGATAGACCAACTTTCTAAGAACTGCACCCTAAATTACGTAACTCAAGATCAATCACTATCTGTTTCATTTTGACAATTCTTCTTCTTTTTTTGTCTTGTCGATGGTACTCTTCCCGGTTTTTTTTTTAATACAGGGTGTAAGGTACAGCCCTCCGCAGACTGATAGGGTGAAGTCAGTCTATCATACTAAGATGACCGGTACATGAAATTATTTCAGGAATGTTATGGGAATCCAATTAACCTGTGATTTGTTTTATTACCTTACACGCAATGTATCGCTACCGTGGCAAAACGCACGTAGGCAGGTAGCGAACGGAAGCGCAGCGAGAAATTGAACAGCTGATTTCACGCGTCGTTTGTTCAACATCCATTGCTGTTTTTTTCTGTTTTACCTGTCCTATTTACATTAATGGAATACTGCGTACAGAGAATGTAATTTTACATTGCAAGAAAGAAATTGTAAATGAAAAAACGCAAAAAAATTCCCAGGAAATATACATACGAGTATGATTCAGAATAAGGAGCTGAATGTACCCTGTTAGTTTGCGGAGGGCTGTCCCTTACACCCTGTAATATAAGAGCCTATTAGGTGCCCACGTTCATTGCGGCATCAATAGCATTCTTTAGGTCATCCGAGGTGCAGGTGTACAGGCATTTAGGACACTCCAGCAAGTGGGGGCATGGTCTGATCAGAAGTTTTTTGACAGTTCAATAACATTCATTGCGTTATTTACGTTGTTGAAGAGTAAATTTTTTCCAACATATGAAGCAATGGATTAGCAATATCCTTCAAAATGATTCAGATATGATTGATCGTGTTTTACGCAATGAGGACGACGACATTTTTTTTTTGTCCTCCAGTTAGAATATTGAAAAAATATTGGACATGTATTTTTTTCTTTTTTTACGTAATCAAAAGATTAAGGCGATACATTTAAAATGTGCCATGTCGTCACAGTATGTAGATTTTATACTTACTTGCCACTTCAATGCGTTTTATCTAAGTATTTTTTTATTATTATGATAAAGCAAAAAATACGTGTCTAATATTTTTATTATTATCTGGCTGACGGATTAAATAGAATTTCTTTTTTTTACCCAGGCATCATCCATAATATGGTGCTGGACTCTTAATTTTATATCTTAATTTTATTCATAACTCAGAGTACGGAATCGCTGCACTGGCAGCATCTAGAGACAGTACTAATCAAATTTGTGGCGCCGAAAGTGCGTTTAGCGCTCAACATCTGTCACTGACTTCAAAGCCGTCAGTTATAGTCAATAAGACACTAATGACGTATAGTCTATATATACGTCATTAGTGTCGTAGTGCGAGAAAAATAATAACACGCTTGGTTTGCATGAAAATTGTTGATAATGCCGCTTCTAGCAGCGGTCTAGCAGCGGCTCGCGCCGAATCTGAATTTCAAACCCTAGTTTGCAATGATTGGAAACAAAGATCTGAAATTCTGAATCAATTACTTAGCTATAAAAACAGTTGATTTCAGAATGACTAATACTATATCCTTAAAAATACATACAGGGTGGGATATCGACACGAAAACTGTTACCATGGATTCAGTACATGATTCTAAACTCGAAATTTTTCGGTAGTTATTTAAAAAACAATCTGCTGTTTCATACATTTTGACCGCGTAGGTATTGCACTTTTCTATGAAACAGCAGATTTAAAAAAAGCGATGAAAAATCCATGGTAACAGTTTTCGCGTCGATGTCCCTGCCACTCTGTATTATTGTAGTCGCCAACACAATGTGAGGAAGCGCTTTTTATTTATTTCTGTTTTCTTTTTAGGTTATATGCCTGGTTGCCCTTGTATCCCTGTTGCACCTTGCCGAATGGGTGGTTCATTGAGTAAGTACTGCTTTCCTTAGTATTGTATGTAGTATTGGTTATCTATATATACAAAAGGAGAAACTGGCTGACTGACTGACTTATCAACGATGAAACTATCTAATAGTCACATAGAAAAATATACCTTGTTATTATAGTCGAGAGAATGCGTTCTTGAGACTTTCACTTGTCAGTTTCATACTAATGAATATGTGTTTTGCGAATTTTATTGAAACAAAGAAAAGAAAGCAAAAGCATTAGCAATATTTAGCACAGACCAAGAAGCACACAAAATAATTAATTGCAGATAAAAAATTAGTATCAAATAAAAAATTAATACACAAATTTAAAAATTAACGATTAAAAAATATTTATTTAAAAAATATATTATTATTATTTTAATATTATTAAATTTATATTTATTATTTATATTCTTGTGGGTACTAGAAATTGTCCAACTGACAGGTGTCAGGAACGCATTCTCTCAACGGCCGGATTGTAATTGTTGAAAAACGTGAACGAACGAACAAAAACATGGTGAACACGAACATCTAACACTTTGTTCGCATGTACGTCCTACTAACGAAAATCAAACACTGTGTTCTTTCTCCCCCTCTCTCTTCACTACTTACCCACAATTTAACATCTTCATCTCACACTCGTTCCTGTACACCATTTCATCGGAGCCGCAGACCAGCTTCTCTTTCTGTCCTATACAGTCCTTAGGACATGACTCCCCTCCTGATGTTCTCTCTTGCGATACGCAGAACGACATTGGTACTTCGAAGACGTGTTTACTGAAATCATAAATAATATTACGATTAATAAATAATATGGCCGAGCAACTTGGCAACTGAAAAAAAGTCTCACAAACCGGTCGTAATGTGTATTTTTTTTTTCTTCTTTTTTCTGGAATCGGCTTATTAAGCCTTAATCAAATGAGGTCTTCGTGTGAGATTGTTCTTGTGATGTTCCATTGAACATTCACATTATGTGGTTCAATACTAAATGAACTTTAAAGGGGTTTGAAGATCAGTGGCATACCAACTATTCCGCCACTTTTTTTTTTTTTTTTTTTCAAAATTGCGACCCCGCTTACAACCTTTAAAAATCGATAGTTGACATCAATGAAAACATAACATGATCAAACCCTGTAAAGTGTCACGTTTCCGAGATATTAACGATCAAAGTTGATATGGATATCATGTGATCAACTTTGAACGTTAAAATCTTAGAAACGTGACGCTTTACGAGGTTTGGTTCTTCAATGTTTTCTGTTTTTATTGTATCGATCGATTTATATAGATTTCATACGTGGACGCCATTTTGAAAAAAGAAATGGCATAACAGTAGGTATGCCAAGCTACAAAATCATCAATTCCTTTTTCAGCTTCAGGTTTTGCGAATTTTCATGGCTAAAACATTGCTATGCTTGCTCAGTCTCTGTATGTTTTGCACTTTTCGCATAGTTCTTCTTTCACTTCAAAAGATAGTGAAATTGAAGACACTTCAGAGAGCGGAGCTTTCTTAAATAGAGCTTTATTGGCTCCTCTAAACATGAAAAATAAAATTCTGTCCCAAAAGTTAATAATCATTATAACCGGGTGTTCATAGAAATCAATCGTCACACGAAAAGCCGATAATTTTTTTTAGGGGCATAATCAGCCAATAATGTTCCCACTGCTGGGACACAGGTCTCCTCTTCGTGAGAGCGAGTGGGCCGTAATCCACCACGGGGGCCCAGTGCGGGTTGGTAGATGTCACATGTCTTCGCATTTTTGGTTCTAGGACATGCCGGTTTCCTCACAATGTTTTCCTTCACCGTTTTGAGAGCAGTGATGTTGAAATTATTTACACAAAGTAAAACGCCTGTCTGAGATCAAACCCATAACCTAACAACAACTCGTAAATCGGGGCCGTTATCACTGGGCCACCATTGCTCTTTGGAGTATTTTTTAGGAGAGCGCCTCATAATTTGAACTTGGATGTTCCTCCCCATGAAACTTAAACAAACCACACACAGATTACTTTTCTGTAAAATCAAAACAACCATTCAAAATTCCCCTCCTCTCTCTATACTTCAAAAATACATACCCGCAATTGCTAGCCTTCATCCTGCAGGCGTTGGCATACAGCTTTCCATCGGATCCACACGTTGGTCTGGCGACGCGCCAACAAGATTCGCGGCAATGACGGGTAGTCTGACAATGCTTTTTATTCGTCCGTACTACACCTTGTCTGAAATTTTATTTCAAAGGATTAATTCGGGTAATTTGGAAAAAGTTTAGTCAAAGGATTTCCATCTTAAATGCGGATTTATGTGGCCTGGGGCTCAATATGAGATTTGAAATTATATTACAATTTAGATAAATTTTGCTTTTTTTCAATAAATAAGTACCTACATATTTTTACTGGGTTATAATCAAAAACTTGTGTTGGATAAGTTTACTCAACACATTTTTTCATAAGTTACGAACACCAAAAATTATTCATTCACCCCGCCTTATTTTCCAAATTTCCCGAATACTTTATTTATTTATTTAATTTAAAATTTTCACAAACACAAAATTCATTACGGTTTTTTTTTTCACTCTTTTACATTTAAGTTGATCAAACTTCATAACGCGGCAATTATGATAAAATAATATTACTAAATTATATTATTTTAAACCAGCATTATTACTTTTGAAACTTTTAAATTATATTTGTTGCAAATTAGACTATCTTGTGAAACTATGTCGATTTCCAGCAGACATATTTTGATAGCTAATAGTTCCAATCAGCTACCACTACCAGGGCATCATATAATAAAAACACACTAACCCACAAGTTAATAGCTTCATCTGACAAGTGTTTTTGTACACGTTTCCATCAGAACCGCAGATGGGACCATCCAGTGGAGCCTGGGAACAGTCGACAGGGCAGTTTTCTCGGTGCGCACTGATGTTATTGCAAGCACCCAAATGGGAGAGCCCAATACCGACTCTGAAAAACAAGAAGTACAATTTGTTGAACATGTTGAAGATGTTGAAGATAGTATGATAAATCAATCTACACAAGATTATTGTCCATGTCTCGAAAAAGAAAGCTAATCGAAACAGCTGATAAAAAAATGGAATAATATAATCTATTTTATAGTTTTATTGTACACTATCGACCCACTCTGGCTTTGCATAGGTGCAATTTACTCGTGAGGACGGTATTCTGTTCACGACACGTTGCGCACAAGTTCTGTAGAGTAACCTAACAAAAAAAAACTAGGCTTGCATGAATTCAATATAGTATATCATTTGCATTATTCAGTACTTCTTTTTGTATATATTTACATAATATATAGCCTATGTCCATTTGGAATATTGTACCTTTTAAATGATGAAATAATCTTTCAAATAGGAATTGCTGTTCCGGAGATTACCCTCCACTTATACACAAACTCACAATATTCGCTCCCTCTCTTAATAATATTAGTAAAAACATAACATCACGCTTGGCTGTAGAAGTCCGATAAGCAATCGCTCCATGTAAAGTACAGGTATTCAGCTGCAGTCAGTTGAACTAAGAGCTGAACCAAATATTGATGAAGGGATATATTTATTACCAGCTGCGCTTCGCGGTTTCACCCGCATAAGTCTTGATTTTGTGGGAATATCGGGATAAAAAGTATCTTATGTCCCAATCCATGTCATGGTATATCCATGTGCTAAAATTTCATCCAAATTCGTTCAGAAGTTTTAGCGTAACACACAAACAAACAAACTCACTTTCGCATTTATAATATTATATTAATATATTTTATAACGACTTTGCTAAATAAAACGTCGTACCGGTTTTTACGACGAAATTTTAAGTTCCTCATCATTTTTGTTATAACGTATTTGGGTGCAGTAACAAAGCGCGGTACTATAAAACTTAGAAGCTTTGCCTCTGTGAGGGTTTACTCTGGCGTGACATTCGTGCTAATACGGAAACACGGAGATTACCGAAGCACATACTTTTTCTGGTTTAACTGTAGAAATAGCTAACTGTAGAATATTTATCGCATTCAATAATCCTATAATAGTAGATGTAAGGAGATAAATCAATCAAATAAATATTGACAACTTACCTGCAAATCTCGACTTGCAGCATGCATCTATTGAGATAAGTCCTGCCATTGGTCCCGCAGACTGGGTCCCGCTCCGAAGTACACCGATGATCGCATTTAGACCCCTGGGCTCGGGAGCAGGAGGTCTGGTCCTGGGCTAGGCGTACTCCTGAAAAATAGGGAAGGAGTTTTATAGTTTTTGATAAATGATGAATGATGTTTATTTCAGTAAGTAGGTTTACACGTCAATCTTATTTATACCTGCGATACCAGAGGTAGCACAAGAGCGTTGCCTACCCTTTTTAAAGACTTAATTTTTTGAAATGCGCCGTAGTACTCTACTATAGAAAATAGATGGCGCTAATACCAGTTTTAAGTTTTCAGTTATGTCGGCAGTCCCCATAACTGTCTATTTTTTGAAGCTGTCCTTGTCGTAGATCTATGGAAAGATTTTAGTAGGAAACCATTCAACATCATCATAGGAATCCCCCTCTTGGCCTAATTTGGAGTTCTATAAATTTTTAAGGCACCATATTTATTCGGCAATCATGAGCCATAAATAAAAACATTGATTATAATTTGGGAATTACTCTATTTGACTAGGTTAAGGTGCAACAGGGGTGGCCCTTGGACCATCCCTGAGCCCCGAACATGTTTTTTTTTATATGAGTTATATTGGGGTTTATTTTTTATTCCAAAGAACATTATGTGTAAATATCATTATGCTTTTATAACATTATGCTTTTTAAAATTATGCTTCATTTTTATTATGACAACAGTATTTATGGCAATAAATATGGCAAAATACTGATGCCTAATGATATTATGCGTAATGATCATTATGCTGAATTTCGTTATGCCAATGTAAATTATGACAATAAACTTTATGCTTACCATTAGAAAACTCAAAGAAAATCGTACCTTTCCCACAAGTCTTCTTCCTCATCTCGCAGAGTGAAGGGTAGATGTACCCGTCAGTAGCACAGACCGGTTCACTTTGCAGTGAGGGCCCACAGATCCTGGGGCAGGTGGCGTCGCGGGCACCTTCGCACCATGATGCGGCTGTAACAAAGAGTTAGAGACAGTGAGTATTAGAAGTACAGATTGTCATAAACATGATGAGGCTAGTGATGTGATTCAACTATAGGAGAGAAATATTCCGGAGTTTGATTAGGATTCCACACTATTCGAGTTCGCGATAAGTCAATCGTCATCCTGAGGATGTCTCGTTGACACGTGTTGATTTCTTACAGGGTTTTTTATAACTCTTTAGGAATAGTTAAGCGGCATAGGTCACTTAATATTTCTACGTCTATTGTATTTTATCATGGATATCCGCAAGGTAACGCCTTTTTTTTTGGTGGGAAATTATCAAATGACTTCTTCCGCTCTGGGTGGAGCGGGAGGGCGTGTCAGACTCTTACTGACTAAAACCCACCCGTGTTCCTTCGGTTGCCCTGTTGCCGGGGGCCACGATCTCCCTTTCGGTTTTCTTCGCTCCCCCGGCAGGCATTGGCCCTAGCGGACACCGTCAATTCCGCTGACATCTCTTTTTTTTGTAGAGTTTTTATTTTTCACTTTTTAGTTGTCGTACCTACCCCACAGAAATTTGAATACCACTACCTGCTATGTAAATAACAGTGACAGGAACTTATTGTAACATATCCACATAGACCAAGTGGCAAAAATACGTATTATTGAAGTCAACTCAAAAATTACCCAAGCCAAGTTTATAAAATTTATAACGAACCACCAAACAAAAGAAATATCATCAAAATCAATTCATAATTTTACTGGCGGAGTAATCGCGTAACTAACACAAAAAAAAACCGTCGAATTGTAAACCTCCTCTTTTTTTAAGTTGATTAAAAATCTTGCAATCTTCAATACCCTCTTCAATGTAAAGTGATTTACATTCGTGATAAAAATAGGTAGGTACCTAAATTAAATAATACTAGAAAGTTTCTAAAAACAAATCCAACAGTACAAAATTCAGCGTTAAAATCTCGCTAATGTTGGGATGCACAAAATAAAATAAGGTCTGTCGAAATTCTCTAGATCTCAACAACACCCAGATAAGACGTCGTGGATATAAAATACGAGATGCAGTGTAGGGCTAGGAGATATTGCGAAATATGCACATTACATACTGTAGTGAATGCAAAAAATATTTATTTAGAAATTATGTCGGATTTTCACTTACATGAAAAAAACGGCTACAGTTAACGTATTCTGCAGGATAGTTTGTTTCAAAGCCCGAAAATAGTGCTGTTATTATTAATCGTCACCGGAACAGTTGGAAGTCATGGAGGCAGGCCTTTGCCCAGCAGAGGGATGATGTAAGCTGACGGTAACCAGCTATTAACAAACGGATGGACAGACACAAAAGCAGCTGGACCGCATCCGCAGCCGGTAAAAATGTAACGTACAAATTAGTATTTATAATTACGTAATCTACTACTCAATTCAAGATACTCTTAACTTCCATACCATTTTAATTTTATTTTGATTTAATGTTAATTTAATTGTGATTGGATGTTGATTTAATTTTATTGTATTTATAATTTAATTTAATTTTTAATTTAATTCTGATTTAATTTTGATCTTAATTTAATTTTTGGTTTTGATTGTAATATTGTTTTTTTTTTTTTAATTTTAATTATACTAACATATTTTTGTAAGTCCTGATACTAATACAATATGTATGATTTCCGAAATAAATTATTTGAATTTGAATTATCTAAAATCCTCATTATAATTTTAACAGACATTGCACAGTATTTGTACGTACGTTTCAAGGGCCGAAGTCTCTCTAATCTTTTAGCATAAATCCACCCTTTAAATAGGTCACGAGAAGCCGACACCCGAAAATCCATGACACAAAAGTCCTTTCAGAGTATTTTCTCAACCCGCTCACTTCTCAGCCATACCCATAGCCAGCAAGTCGCCGCGGGCTCGCCCGTGACTAGGGAAGTCCATTAGCACAAACCGCGGACCAACACCCGCACTTATCTTACTAGATAAACCTTGTTGCATAAAAATGTTAGGGTAAAAAGGAAAGGATTTTGCTGTTATTTGCCTTTATGTCTTGATATGTAGATTCTGTTTTGTTTTATTTCTAGATAGACTGATATGAGAGATAGAATACCATTCAATATCTTTAACAATTTCGCATCTAATGGTATAAGCGAAATAGTGCTATCTAACTTAAAACATTTTAAAAAAATCACTAAAATCTTTAATTTGTATGTAGGGGTTAATATCCGGAACTACCAATCGGATTAGATTTTTTTTTTAAATTAAAATATGAAGAAGGCTAGTTATAATAATATTATTATAAAGAGAAAATATTTGTTTTTTTTTATGTTAATTTGTAATGAATAAACTCAAAAATTACTGGACCGATTTTAAACATTCTTTCACCAGTAGAATGTCACTAAATAACATAGAATATAATTTATTTATAAAGATATCACCTGGGCGAAGCCGCTAGCAGAAGCTAGTACCTAATAAAGGAAAAGAAAATACAACCTTAACGTAGTCAATCGAAAGAGCGATTGATAAACAAATAATACTTCATAACAGCATACGCTTTCAAAGCACTAAAGTTATGGGACGGCTGAAATGCACATTTTCAATAAAATACGTGTTTTTAGGGTTCCGTACCTCAGAAGGAAAAACAGGAGCCTTATAAGATCACTCTTGCTTCTGTCTGTCTGTCCGTCTGTCACAGGCAATTTTCTTCGAATCTAATGGACAGATTAAGTTGAAATTTGGTTCACATATGTATTTCTATGCCCAAACATGGACGTGTAATGTAAATAAATGAATTTTGAATACGGACTTTTGGAGGTCAATTAAGAAAATTAAAAAAGCAGTTTTGCAAACTGTATTGTGTGACATATCAAATGAAAGGGCTCGTTGCGAAGATTTTATTTATAATTTTAAAATAAACACATTTAAAGATATTTAAGAAAATAGATGAAAATTTACTGTTCCCTCCCCCTTATCTCCGAAACTACTGAGCCTAAAATTTTGAAAAAAATACAGAGATTGGTTCTTTACCCAAAAATTACAGGAAAACCTATAAGAAGTCTATGGTCTTAAAATAACATGATAAATCTCTCAATATTGTGCGTACAAACTTACATTCGCAGTTGCAATGTATGGGAAAACATGTTATTGAACTACAATGTTAAGTTTGCACGCACTAGGCCGGTTTTTTGGTGTTTTTTGTTTGTGAAAAAAAAAACTTAGTCTTTTGAGACATTTGATAGGTACTCAAGAAAGTAAAAAATGAAAGGGTTATTTGCGAAATAATTGTAAACACGAATCAAGACCAATAAAATTAAAAACATTCGTATAAAATTCGACAAAATATTTGGCATAGTAGAGAATGCTGAAGCTGTAGTAGGTATATGAAATACTACTAATACGCTAGGATTTCACCTTCTAAGAGAAAACACTTGGAAAGATAAAGCAATCAGTAATCAACAGTTAGACATAAAAAACGGCACTAGTAATAAAGTATAGCAAAATTGTAAAGTAACTTATTACGCTGTTACTTATAGTAAAAGTAAATTATCCATCCATACGATGAAACTGCAAACCATTTTGCACAAATCAGATATCGATAAAATATGAAATTACTGTAGAAATTGTATGAGACTCGCCGATTAATTTGAAATAATATCAGTATTACTTTAGAACATTTAGTTTATTTCTCTGTACTAGATCGATTTGAAGAAGAGATCCTTATGCAAGAAAGTTGTTAGATTCCGCATTTGAAAAATTGTTCCTGTTCTCCTAAGTACCTAGAAAATGACATCGAATGACAGTAAACATACTGAAGCAGTGTCAGTGTATGCTGTCATTCGTCATATCATTTTCTGTATGACGTTTACTTTACTGCTATGAAAGCTTAATGACTTTATTCAAAACTCAAAATTCTCGTCTCCTTACTGATTATTTCATCCACGACAAATCCAAAGACATAAACACATCCATCTATTAGAAATGTAACTAGGCGATCATAGATTGTGCAGCGTACGCTCGCCCTTGAGAGATCGAATTGGGTCACATCCCTATTGATAGCCTGCAATGTATGCAGCTGCAGTCCAAAGGGTCTGATTGGGGTCAAGTTCTTACTATCGAACTAGCCTGTTCTATAAAGAGCACTTTCGTGTTCATGTTTGCCTGGTAGTCGTGTAGTTTAAAGTAGATGTTTCTACATCTACTATGCCCGATGATGGCAATAGGCTCGCCCCCTATTACACTTGGGACTTAAGCTTAACTGGCGAAATGTGGGTGTACAATACGTAAATTGTTGCCTAAAGGTCGATGTTAAAATCAATCAATTTGATACAGAATGAATCGAGTCTAATTGCAGTAAATGGATAATTAATTCATTTCCTTTAATATTTTGTTAGCTGTCAAATCAGTTGCAAGAATCTGAGTAGACATAGATATCCTACATATACTATATTAAAAGGAAAGGTGCATTTTAAATAATAACACCGACTACTGAAAAATGACGCTCTAAAAAACATTTCAGACAAGGCCGTGGTCGCATGCCATTATAATTTTGTAGGTGTACAGGCATGCGACCACGGCTTTACCTTGACCATTTTTATACCTATGTCTTGATTTCTGTCTGAAATATTTTCTTATTTCATACTTTTTAGAGCGTGATTTTTCAGTAGTCGGGTTTTATTATTTAAAATGCACCTTTCCTTTTAATATAGTAGGATTATATCTATGTCTACTCAGATTCTTGCAACTGATTTGATAGCCAACGAAATATTAAAGGAAATTAACTAACCATTTTCTGCAAGATGCGATTCATTCTGTATCAAATTGATTGATTTTATAATCTTTTGTATTACGTACCAGGTTAACAGAAGTAGCAGGAGACAGAAACATTTGAATAACAAAAAAAAGAACATGGAATGAATGTAGCGTAGGCAGTAAGTAGGCTACCAAAAGACTCATTTCCTTCCGTGTGGGTGTTGAGACTAAGAGCTCAAGGAAAACAGACATAAACACAAAAAAAAAAAAACTGGAAACGAGCTTTGCAAAGTACCCTTGCAAAGATGGTTTTAAGTTTATCCCGAACTATTTATGATATAACCTACATTTAACAGCGAATAAAAACATTGACCTAATTGCACAAAAGCATAAATCAAACCTAAATAATAACAGTAGACGTAATTTTCAATGGACTCGAAATTGCCAATAGAATTAAAACTTGGCTTTGTCGAAATAAAGTGATTCCTAATTATTTCAATCATAAACGCCGTCCGCTAGTACCAGGTAATCATAAATGCGAGAGTGTTCTTTATAGTTAGTAATCAAATAAATTGTGTGCAGTATCACCGCTCGAGTAAGTGCACGCTTTAATTTTCTTTTATTGACGTCTGAGAAATGGAGCATCTCTTAATTGTTATGTGGTCTTTGTGTACGGTTTTAGATTTTTTGTATGCGTCTATGTTTATGATAGCCTGGTACACGTGATGTTATAAATTACCTTGTAAACTCGCTCGGAGTGTGTACTAAAGCTGTAAAATTCATGATATAAAAATATATTTCTATGAAAATATAAATGAATTGTGAACCAAACCTAGCTGCAATTAGACGATCGTAAAACTGGAATAAATTCTGTCAATGACTGTCCTAATTGCCTTTTCATTAAAAAGTGCATAAGGCTGTTAAAAAATATTACTCTTGACTTTTGCCCGCGGCATCTGATACAGTACAGTCACTGACAAAAACAACTTGCAATAACTATGATTAAAGCATAAAGTCGCTATGATTCATTTGTACGAATAAAAACGAATAATTGTATCGATCGTATGAGTGGTGGTCAGAGTACATTTTTATTACTTTGAAGCTTTTGCCTTTCGTTCGTCTATTAAGGTTGCTTTCTCGTTTCACTTGATGTGGCTGAATATGGGAACTTTAAGCGGCTAAACCAGCATCTTTCAAAGATGACAAAATATTGTTGTTTTAAGAATTTTTGTTCTCTTTAATATTGCTGTCAGTCATTCAATATGTTCGTAGAAATGACATTTTTGGATTTATATGGAACGTGTGGTCTGATACATATGACAATATAAATAATAAGAAGAATAGGTATCCGAAATTCAATATTTCCATCGAATCCCTATTAAATTGCCTTCATCTGATTGACTCCGTTGAAATTTCATTTGACGTCATCAGGGCCAAAAGAACTGGGTCAAACCGGTGATTCCGCATGAAATATTACACTTCACAATTTTTCATTTCTATATTGGTCCTGGTCCTGTAAAAGTAATGGCCTGAAAAACGAGCCACTCATCCCAGGTTCTGTCAGTTACAGAAGTTAATAAATCGGAACGGTTTAATCGAAATCGTTGATAAATTGGACTGATTAAATCAAAACGGCTCATAAATCTGATTTCCTTTCGTTAGTCAGGAGCTTGTCTTTAACTGTTAGGTCCATTTATTATATTTTCTCTATTAGCTGATTTGAATCAAATATTCAATAGGAATTTGTAATATTGTGCTGAATTATTTATTACTCTTCATTTATTTATTACATCTCTGGTATGCATGCGGAAAAGAACAAGTTTACTTCTTTAATTAGTGTGCAGTATTTTCCGCTTGGGTATTTTTGGTCCTTCGGTACAAAACGAATAAAACCTTTAAAAAACAAACAAGTTTCCAACCTGTATTGTATAAGTCTGTACTGTCTATTAATGACAATAATTTACTATCAGTCGCCTTTCTTAGAGATTAGGAACGCAGATATCAGGCGTATCAATAAAGAGACTGACACTACTTACGACTTCCAAAAAGGAGGAGGTTATAAATATGTTCGTAGTGTATGTTTTTTTTTTTTTTCTATGTATGTCCGCCCATTTCTCCGTCAATTATGGACCGATTTTTAAAATTATCTTTTATTTGAAAGGGTATGCTCTCAAGGTGGTTCCATATAAATTTTATTAACTTAGCTTGGATAGTTTTTGAGTTAGCTTCAATAATACGTATTTTTTTCCCACTTAGTATGTAGATAATATGATAAGTAAGTTCCTGTGAGTGTTATTTACATAGCAGGTAGTGGTCCACACAACTAAATAGTGAAAAATAAAAACTTTCCAAAAAAAAAACCGACTTCCAAAAAACACTACAAATTGAAAAATTACTTTAATTTCGGAAGTCGGTGGCAAAAAACGAAAATTCAAAGACTTCTGAAATTAAAGTTATTTTTCACTTTGTAGTGTTTTTTTGGAAGTCGGTTGTTTTCTTTTTTGGAAAAAGATTTTTTGAATTAAACATGAAAGAAAAAATATATATATTATGTTATGTTAAAGTAGTAATAAAATTAACACATAACAAGACTTTTAAGTAGCATATCGATAAAAATAAAACATTGTGTATAAAGTAGTCATGAGTTCTAGACAGTCGACAAGGACCAAAAAATAAAAACGTCATGCTGATTCCTTACGGTCACCTGAACTCAAACGCATCAACCGGTAGGTTATAAATATAACTTACTATGGACAGTAATAAAACAGGATTTGCTGATCGTAACAGTAGCTTTGAGCCGAGTCGTTATACTAACCCGTTTTATAAAATCGAGTTAAAATCAGGAAGATGAATCAGAGCTGTTCTATTTTTAGTTAGACTGAAAAAGGTGTGTGATTTGAAATGTTATGATGGAAAAAGTGTTCGCACCAATCCGCAATGATACAAAAACGTAACACACACACACACTACACTACGCTTACAACACACACACCACACTACACACTCACACACACCCCCACACTTACACTTTTTTCACTTACACTTTTTTCATTTGTTTTTCAGGCCATTTCAGAACTTACTGATTTTTAGACACACTATATACAAAAGGTGGTTTTTGGGCGTTCAGATTTTTTTTTCTGTTCTTTAATTAGTCCTGTCCAACCAAATCAATGCAAAACTTGGTTCATTGCATTGTTTGGTTACGGTTTGTTGATGAAAAGTAAAGAAGAGTTGTATATGAAAAGTAATCAAATAACGTACTTTTCATAACCAAAAATAAAAGATCTTTTCTCAAATTTTATTTTGTCGAATACGTTTTAATTTTTTGGACACTTAGGCTGTTACATTCAGGTTAAGTTAGTGCGTTGACACACTACACGATTTCTAACACTCTTCCACATTCGAAAGTGAGTGTTTGAGGTGGAATACCAATTTTTCTGAGTCAAAGTGTGGGAACCATGTCTTTCTAGATTTCTTTATGCTATAGGCTTTTTGAGATACTCGTAAGTAGGTCCTGTTGTGATTCTGCATACATTAGTGCCTGATATTATTATTCCTGATTTAATATGTTTGCAAGCACAAACAGGTGCACATGATGCAAATTATGTTACATTTAAATACCTCACTTACGTCACACTGTCACAACTAACAAATGGCGGTAATTATATAACATATTTCCATAACCACTTACCAGATGGATTAAAGATTTTGCATTGCATTTAACTCTTAAGAAGACTGCAGCCGTTATTCTCAACCTGGTTTAAAAGGCTAATTGATTATGTTTTGCAACACCCTTGGGTGGCCATCTGGCTAAACCGTACCCGTACCGGTTTTTAACTGGGAAAGGGAACTAATAGTACAGCCGTTTATTCTTATATAAAACTTTAAATATCTACCTCTAGCTTTTTCCCGCGGCTTCGCCCGTGTGGAAATACAAAAATAACCCACGGGAACGTACTACCGGGATTACATACCTAATAGCCGAGGAAAGGTCATTGACTAATGGGCCGTGCCCGCGTTGCTGTCAACCATATTTATACGCGTAATTTTGAATCTGTGATATCTTTGAAACTATTCATTTAAAGGATATAATAATAATTATATTTTTTTACTGGGGTCGGTCTATCATTACTGACAGGACTATTGTTGCCAATAAGCCTGATATAGTGGTGATAGACCGATTAGCGCGCCACGCAATGATAGTCGATGTTACCATTCCACATGACGAGAACCTCGTGAAAGCTGAGAAAGAGAAACAAATAAAATATCTCGACTTAGCACACGAGGTTGTTGACATGTGGAATGTGAGCTCAGCTATCATTGTGCCGATTGTCGTAACGGCTAATGGCCTGATGGCCAAAAGCCTCGATCAACATCTCTTGAGGCTCTCATTAGGCGGTTGGATCAAACGCCTGATTCAGAAAGCAGTATTCCTCGATACGGCTCGCATTGTGAGGAGGTTCCTGTCTCTGCAGCCCTAACCACCGGTAGCTTGGACCCTGCTCCCGACACCGCCGGAACCTTATTTTTTATATTTTTAAATGTTTTTTTTTAATACTTTTTATTTTAAGAAATATTTTAAAATGTAAATAAGTAAGACATAAAATGAATAAACAAATTATAATTTCTTTATTGTCAGGCAACTAAGGCCCATAGGTAAAATACACAAAATATTTTTACAAAATAAATAAACTAATACATAATTATTAAAAAAACATTAATTTAACTAATTAGTACGTAGGGTCGGTGACGTGTTGCGCTGAGTCGAGGTGTTATGAAGCCTTCCGCGAAAACGCCGATACACGACACTCTGGCCAAAATTCTTCCTTCATGAAGTTCTCCAGGTGATGAGTAGAAACGCGCCACAAAAGAAGTAAAGTTAACTTTGTGGCGCGATTCCAACTTCTCGACAATAGTTGAGAAGTTGAAATCGCGCCACAAAGTTAAAGATAAAAACCAAGTTCACTTTAAGAAAAGTGAACTTGGTTTTTATCTTTATGTACTCCACGATCTCGTCTGCCTTCGTGGAGTGATGTAACCGCGACACGTACAGCTGCGTCAATGGAATAGCGGGACGCAACATTGATTGCGACAAGCAGACTTCTTCTTCTTCTCCAAACCTATGAAACCTTCTTCATCTGCCTGTCCTTGGCTTGCTACCTGTGGTAACGAGCTTCGAACAAGTTTGAAGAGGCGCTGGGCTCCCTTCGTAAGCTTAGGTTGCCTCTGATGCTTTGCTGGAGTTGCAATAACGGCAGCCGAGTAAGCTCGCCTTGGTGTGGACGTGCTAACATTCGTCTTCGCCGCAACGATAACGATTACGATAGTGATATAATGTCAAGCATATTTTAATCTAAATTTAATGCCCAATTTAAATAATATATTTTATTAGATAAGAATTAATATAATACCGGTCAAAATAGCTTCGGAAATAACAATGAAATTTGTATCAAATTCTGAAACATAATAATGGTTACTGTGGGTCATTCTTAGAAGATATACCTATGCCAATACAGACTTTTTGTTGAACTTTTTAAGGTAAATAATACTGTAGAACATATTTTTTATGTAACTTTTACGATTTCCACAGCGCGCGCCAATAAAGTTCCCAAACGGCATGACTTTTCCGAAATCTTCAACAATAATTGTCAAATTTCAGCCAATTTACACAAAACCTTAATGAATTATATACTAAAACCTTTCGGATGAATCATTTCGTCCATTGGTGAAAACCAATTGAAAAATCGTTCGGTAGTTTTTGAGTTTATTACGTTCAGACAGACAGACGTGGTGGGGGACTTTGTTTTATATATTATGTAAGGATTATAATTATAATATTATTACTGTGAAATAAATAACTTCTTTTTATATCCTTATAAAAGCAAACACCATGAAAACTTAACCCTTTTTATTGTTTAAAATAAAGATCGAAACAAACAAGTAAACCTTACCGTTAAAAATATGTCCAGAACAATTTGAACTCCAATTGAAAACGTGGTCTAAAGAGTTTAAGGACCAAGAAATACTGGTCCTTTGTAGTGTTTTAACTCAGGCCGGTCTAACTTGAGCTCTGAGTGCAAAGCGTGGTGTTCACAGACAGGTTGCTATCACCCTTGGTGCGGACAACCCGTTTAAACTATATCACAAGTAGATACAGGATAAATTTACTGAATAATGTGTCGCTTAGAATGCTTGGGTTAGGGCTGTGCTGATATCAATTAGGTTTTTAAATTAGTAGTAAGTAATTTTTTTGTTGTTCTAGTGGCTCGCATTTATCAACTGTTTCACTTGTTTTCAGCGGTGATACGGTTAAAATTTGCTAAATTTAGAGTACCTACTTTTGATATTTCTTTTCAAATATTTTAATTAGATTAGAACCTTTTTCCTTACATTAAATTTAGTCCAGATTTTCTTGTCACATTTTCGGTAAAATATTTAAAGGTCAATCAGCGTGAATGAATTATGAATACAAATTGGATTTTTGTCTAACCAATCTTACGAGGTAGGCACAAGCTGCCCATACCCTGTAGTAAATTTGGCAATCGACAAGCTAGCAAGGTTGAGTGAAGTGCGCTTGTCACACTATAGTCACTCCTGGAAGCATAAACTTTATAGCAAAAAGATAAGATCTTGAAAATAAAATAATTAACAACGCGTTTTGTCAACCCTACACTATCGTCATGCAACGCGCGAGCCGTGGGCGACTACATGCGCTGCAACCTTCGCTTAAATTCAAATCTGTGCGCGCTTTAAATGTGATGCACGCGTAAGGTGAAAGACCCCACATTGTCTGCGAAAATGGTAATTTACGCTATTCAGCGATATCTCGAATAGTATGCAATCCTGGTACAACGGGACTTTGTTATGATGTCATTGCTCAGCAGTCAGCAGTGTCATAATAGACCGCTTATTTATGAGGTCCTTGTCTTAAATAGTAACTGCAGCTGAAATGTATTGGGAGTCATTTGTACTAGGGGCTCAGGAGATGTGGAGTAATGTATGCTTATTCATAAGTTCTTAGTCCTGAGTAGTTACTCAGGACTGCAGTTGCATAAGCCAACATTGTACTAGCAGTCATTGGTACTAGGAGTTCATATTCCATGAGTATGATAATGAAGTAGTCTATTACTCTGTTTTTGTTGATCTTTAGAGACGGTAATTCGGATTAATGACACCAAAGATGTATATGGGAGGTCTCGGGACCAATTGACCAAGTTGTTAATCATGTTATCTTTTCCGATATTTATTAGAATACCACCAAAGACCAAAAGGTACAACCATCAAAAATAATACACGATACAAAATGTTGTAGGCAGTTTAATCTATTGTTGTACATTTGTAATTCGGGTAGCAAACGTTCACAACCCAATAGACATTTACGGGCTGTTCAGACATTGTACGCGACAATGGTCATAAAACATGGAATGGTATCTTAACCAGTATGCTAGCCTGGTACAACGGGACTGTTTATGATGTTATGACGTACATAGCTGAGTTTAGTAGATAAGCTGAATATTCATTGTCACTACTGGTGGTATTGTGGTCTTTTAGTACGAGACACATTCTTGCTTCAACTTGTGTGTTGTAGCAATATTGGCTTCGAAGTACGATTGTTATGTAAGGAGCAGAAGCTAGGGCTTTATAACTATAAGTAAAATGAAGATATCAAGTCATCGCATTTCCTTTAAATTCTCATTTTTGTTAGGTAAGTATAGCTTCCAGAAAACATAAGGCATTTAGAAATCAACGTTGTGTATGTTAATTGTATCATGACAGTGTACTTGGAACTATGTTAACAAAAATTTTGTTTGAGTGACTATTAAAAACTAACGTTGTTAGTTTAACTAACAATTGACGATTGAATACATTTTAGTCGTGAAAAAATTAAAATAATCGATCGATTGAGATGAACTTTTCAATTTTGATTTCAATAATAATGTCAAGGAAATGCAAAAAAAAAAGATTTATTAATTAAACAAAAGGTTTATTCTTTTATTAGTCATACAATCAATCTGCCTAGCCTTTTCCTAACTATGTTGCGGTCGGCTTTCAGTCTAACCGGATGCAGCTGAATGACAGTATTTTACATGGAGCGGATACCTATCTGACCTTCACAACCCAGTCACCACAACCATCAACCCAGACCGGTTTTCAGACTTTCGGCTTCTGACGACCCATAACAACAGTCAAAAATCCACGAATGACAGCCGGGACCAACGGCTTAACTTGCTTTCCGAAGCATGGAGGAATCTTGACTTATCAATCTATAGAACAATTTCTAATCAGTTTTATTTTTGTGTTAAGTTTACATACGTTATGGGTATTAATCTCTAAGCACGATAAAACAAAAAAAAAGCTGATTTTCCGGGGTCGTAACTCTAAAAAAAGAGTCTACGGAGTTTTGCTAGCTAATTCAATTTGACCCGGTATACTTAATCCATTTTCTTTCCGAAAATTCACGACTCACTTGCCGAACCATTTCCAAACTTTCTACACCTCGGTGACCTCTAAAATTCACTATGCACATGTGAAAATAAAGAATCCAATAAATCTTCATACATTTACATACATGTGCTAAAACAAAACACTGCCTCCAAAGTCGCGCCTTTGTGTGTCGTACATGTGTTTATAAAGTACTTGAGCGCAGTTTCTCTGTCCGAAATCTAAAAGAAAATTATTTGAAGAATCTATTTTCATTATTTATCTTGTCACTAGGTACGTATGATGCATATAATTACTTTCAATTTTAAGTGTTTTACCAAATAAGCTGTTTAGAAATTAAAGGCACTGTTCCAAAAACTTAGTTCTATGAATAAAACTCGCATGAAATTGTACGGTCTTTCTAACTTTTGAAGCCACTATATAATCTAACAATCTTTTAAATTATACACACACAAGGCACATAAATAAGGGTTCTAGATCATGTATTCTAAATCTCGAAGCATAATAAAATTATTATGTAAAGACTCAATCGACTTCATCAATATGTTAACCATATGCAAGACTATCTTGCACACGTTCTAATCATGTTAAAGATCCCCTTCGACAAAATTGATTTAGGTGTTTAGATACGAATTACAAGCTGATCAATATTCTGTCAGACGGAGAGATTTGGCTCAAAGGACAAAATCATTTTGCTAACATTAATTGCTTTTATCAAACTTGTATTGCATATACGATCTTCATATCGTTTTTCTTTTTTTTTCGGATTCGTAGACTTTGGTTTTCATTCAAATAAATATTTAAAAAAAATTAAAATATCTCATCGTCTATCCTTTGCTCCTAACTTTTGCTGGATAGTAATTAACTTTACCCGTAACTATTCGGATTTGACTGGACTTTTTGCTACGTCAACCTATTTAATTAGAGTTTTTATAGATAACATTTTCATTTCCCTTAGAAGGAAATACTCATTAGTTCACCCATCATAAAAGTGAAATCATCGTTTTCGAATGCGACACATGACATCGAGACAAGATCGAAAGTACCACGTCAATTACCATTACCTTGTACCATGAATAATGTACCATGTAGGTAGCTCCACGTAAAACATATATCCGTTTCACTTTTCTTGTTGATGAGCTTTCTGAGTCTTGAAAATGTGATCTCCTGTCACGAACTTCGCCAATTTGAAAAGTTTGTTGAATAGGACCAAAAACCGTAAGGACCAGAAAACTTCGAGCTTAAAGCTCTTTGAAGGCTAATAATGTGTGTACTAGGAAATCATAACGCGACAGCAATTTCAAGAGGCTAGCGCAAACAATTCGTGCTGTTCAAAGTTTATCCTCGCATCAAATCTTATGTACCTGCGAGCTTATGCGTTCCTGGTAGGTATTTATACAAAATTGTCTTTACTGAGAAAACGTTTTGTGAATCTGGAGCGTACGGTACATCCAGTCCGTGTTGCCGTCTCTTTCTCGCATCATGTTGTCCTTGTTAGGCATCAAACTTGAGGTATGTCGGTATTTGGTTTCATCAGCTGTTATTTTGTTTGAACGAGTGCAGTGCCCATGATTGATGATGGAGCGAAAAAGATCCTGTTTTCCGATTTTGAGTAACGAGTTGTCTCGTTAAGAATATTTACACTGTGGGTACATTAACATTCCTGATTTTGTAGTGTAGTAAATGTATAAACGAAGAGGGTATTTGCAAGTTAACAGGAAAGAGTATCAAGCACTGTCATTGAATGCAAATTATTTTTTGTAAAATACCCGTGAATCATCTTTGATCATAGACATTCACCGTTTAGGTACAAAATTAAGTAAGTTCCTATATTGGACACCCTTTCCATTTATAAATGCAACATGATGCCAAACTCAGACCCAACCTTCTGCAACTCAACCGAGTTCATACAAGTTTTTAATGAAATAATGTCCAACCAGCCATCTGATGAAAACTGGTCAGTGCTATGCTACCTAACAGACACACCTGTAAAACTAAGGAGGTTTCCGATGCGCTGCTTCAAGCGCAATTAATTAAAGCAGGGTTTTTTTTGTGCTTTAACACTTAAACAAAGGTGATTATTTGGAAATACCTGACAGGTCTAGGTATGTCTAAAGCCTGGCTTTCAGCCTAATGTATCACAAAAATACCTACAGTAAGATAAGCCTGTTGGCTCTCTGCCTGCAACATCATATTAAAAGGAATTTATTTAATTCTGTTGCAGAACACGTGGTGAATAATGATATCAATGGTACTAAATGTTTATCCAATTCATTGTTCATTTTATTTGATGGATCACTGAATTTTGTTTAGTTTTCCTACTTTTGTGTTAACACGCTCTACACGAAAAATGTTCATGTCATGTTTAAAAAAAAATATACTCAGTTAACTTTAGTTACGAGGCGTGAAAGTTTTAAATGAAACCTTAAGGCGAAGACTGACTTGCAATGTTTGTTGTAATGTATCGAGTTTTTGTAACGCGTAACAGTAGTGAATGCAGCGAGCCGAGCCATTCGTTGCGAGCATTGCGAGCGCATGTTTGCAATGGACCAACAAAAAAAATGGTGCAAGCCTGAATCAAGTGCTCGAAGCGAGCGTTCGCCATGCGTAGTGTCGCCGTCTTGTAACAAGAAATGGAGCGCGCTTGAGCGATGTGCTCGAAGCGAGCGTTAGCTGCGTCTTGTGTATCGCCGTTTTGTTCCCAAGCTCGCCTCGAATAATACATTACAAACAAACGTTGCAAATCAGTCTACGCCTTTATGACAATCCAATTTATTTTTAACACGTCAACTTACCTTAGTGATTTCTCTGAATATTGTATACGTGGATCGTTTATGAACCTAAAGGCAATCAAAATATGTAGTAGTCGTTCTAATCTTAATACAATAATATGTTAAAATAAAACCCTGTCCGATCCGAAAGGGGCATATAGGTACTGTTATAACATTACCAAAAGGTTTTTTTTTAAGTGAAAACTTCTTTAGGCGCGTTGAGCATTTTTAAGATGGGATTAAACGATTGATTTTGCGACACCGTGATGACACCAGCTTTTGACCATTAAAAAGCGTCAACATCAACGCATTGATAACCGTGGTGCCAATTTTTTTTTTAAATTTGCAAATTTTCAACAGGGGTCATAAGTTATGACTTGTAGACACCCGCTAAACGACGGCCACGCTCCATGTAATCAGCCCGTAAAAACCCCTATTGAAAAAAAAGGGTGATTTTTTTTTCGTCTGAAAATCACCTTATAAATAGACTCTCAGTACGATACCAAACAACACCATTTTTGGTGTTGTTCAAAATCATTTTTAAATGCAGGGTCACGTATTTGAACGTGTAGAATGAAATAAAACAAAAATCTGATTTTCGTCAAATATGTCACATTCGCGGTATTGGATGCCGAGCGACGACATTTTGTATGTATGGCTTAAGCACCAGCTATTGACCTAAAAACCACTTCAACCATAAAAAAAGACTACGTCTACGTATTATTCTGTCTAAAAATATGCGAATGAAGAAAACAATAAATTAAACGATTATTCCGTCAGAATAGTAATAGCATTGTCTTCGTTACGTCCATATCAATATGCAGTGTGATAGCTTGAGGCCTGAATAGTATTAAATAATCTTATAATGTTGGTAACTCGGTCAGAGAAACAGATCACAACTTAATGTCGTTTCCTAAGTAAACTTATATTTCACCGGATAGGTTTAAAGTCCTTTTTAAAAGAGGGTGAGTTAATGAAAAAAATAATGAAGATACTACAAAAAGCTATTTATTTAATTAAATTTTAGTTGTAGAAGGAGGTAAAAATCTTATCCATGAAATGTCTATTGCAAGATTTACTACATAACATTTTTTTTTTTCATTTTATTTGTTATTGATAATATGATCATCAAACTAAAACATACATAAATAAAAATCATATACAGTTTTAAATATTATGATTTCGTCACTGATAGAAGTGCACAGCACTAGCAGAGAACTTGATGATTCAAGGACTGAAGACTTTCCTGTCGGGGGTGCGAAGAAAACCGAAAGGGAGATCGTGGCCCCCGGCAACAGGGCAACTGAACGAACACGGATGGGTTTTAGTCAGTAAGAGTCTGACACGCCTTCCCGCTCTGCCCGGAGAAGGATTGAGGACTTTGAAATTTAATGATAATTATTTTCAAATCTTAATTACGTCTTATTCCAGATAAAAATCTAAATTCCCGTCAAATCTAAATCAATAACACGGACAAAGATTCACACTTCCCATCTTTAATTAAAATATGGAAGTTCTATTTAAAACGACAGTACTTAAAGTCATTCTAGATAGAAAAAGTGTATGTTGCATAAAATTTACTAACAGAAAACTGGGGACTAAAATAAATTCCAATATTTATTACAACATAAACTATCTTTTATGACAACATGATCATAACACGTAATATAAAATATGAAATTATTATGCCTTGCAAATTCCCAATAATTACCTCGAAAGAGCCGACTTTAATAATAATTGTGTAGAGCATTTTGAACTTAATGTTTCGATATAAGGTTTCGATTTTATTGCTGATTTTGTACCGACAGAAGCTAAGTGCGATTTTATTAAAATAATTTTAGTGAAATTCCAATTGAATTTTAAGCATAAAAAGTATATTTTATTAATTTAAATTTCCTTCTCAACCTAGTCGCATGAAAGAACTTGTGAGAAAAAGAACTTGTGAGAGAAAGAACTCGTGAAAACTTTCTTTACAACAAAAATCAAAATCTGTAACTGAACTACGGCCAAGCAAACTCCATTCCTTACACAATAAAGCAAGGACCACCAATTGGTTTTATTGAGATCCGTAAAAAAAAATAATTTGCCTGCCCTTGACATTGAAACGAATGAACCAGCATGTTAGAAATAAATAATAATTTATAGCAAATTAGTTCATAATATTAATATTAGAAATTTCAGGTCTTATTTATTATTATAAATAAAGCTATCTTGCATCTTATTATTCGTTTACTACCTGCGAGCTGCGCCTCGCGGTATTACCACGAATATTTGGATAAAAATGGTCCAATATAATCCAGGCCTATAACTATGTGCTAAGATAAATTATGTGCCAAATTTCATCCAAATCCGTACAGTAGTTTTTGCTTGATAACAAATATCCATCCATCCGACCTCACAAACTTTTGCGTTTATAATATATGTAGGATTAGTTAGGATAGTTTAGATTAAACTAAACTAAACTTCAGGGGAATTAATTATTTTCTAGGCGGTGATAATTATGTAGACAACCTAATATTATTCCATTAAAGCTTGAAGTAAAGCAGGAAATTTTGTCAAAATGTGTTAAGCTGTTTCTAAGTTACATGCCGATTGATAAAATAAGCCGCTTTTAATCTTCTATATGTTGAAGGTAATGCCATACTTTAGGAATAATTTACAGTATAAATTGTTTTATTAAAACATTAGCTACTGTGTTCCCGAAACTGAAACCGCAGCAATTTGTGATTGAGAGTTTAGGAAAAAAATTGAAAGAATAATGTGTTATTGAAATCTTAATTTATTTTCTTGACTGACAGAGAATACTGCGGGCGCAGCCGCCGCGCCGCTATCCATAGACATTATAGTAACTTAACTCTACACTGACAACTAAAATAACCCTACACCATCCCCCTTTTATTAATAATTTACTTATTAAATTGTGATACTTAATCCAAAAATATGGTAATAGTTTTCGTCTTCTTATTTTCGTGTAGTTAGTGGTTTTTTTTTTTTGGTACAAATTGACTTTTATAAATCGTAGCACATTACTAGGACAGCATAAGCGTCGGAAAGATGACTACAGATTTATCTGACATAAATAACATAAATAGAGAACAATACGAATGATCCGCAGCTACCTGCTTTTGATCTATGAGCGTTTTAAATGATTTATTGTGGCTGTAGTTAGACGGGTATTCATTAAACTGCGCCTGTAATCTATTTGGTCCTGGTACTGCTGTGTCTTGTTTAGTAATATTTCTGAAAGTATTTTAAATAGAATACAAAACTTTCGTATATCTAGCACAAATGATCACAAAAATAATTGGACACTAAACAAAATCTATAAGAATCTATGGTTTATGCAAAACACAAAACAAACTTCTTTATCTTTTTTAACGATTAATTTAACTATCGATAAGCTATAATCAAAATTACAGTTTAACGTAATTACTTTCTGGCTCCTTGGATACAGAAACTCCTAGTACAACAGCCAGGACTACACAGATGTTTGTGTCTTAAAGTGAAAATATATAAATAATTATTAATATCCTTATGAAAACGTAGGAAAATCAACAAAACCGATTCTTAAAGCGATACTTAGGACCAAATTTTTAAATTTTATCCTTTTAGTATTGTGACCAAATGAAAATAGTTCCATTGAAAATTTTACTCAAAGGAAAACTCGAAACGTAAAAGAAATCTATATTTATCGGTACTCAGTCCTTAATGTATCAACGTTGCACCAGCAATTGCAGCTACATGATCAGAATTCATTATCTCATGGTATCTCTCCTCATGTTTTCCTTAATCGATTGTAGGCTGTGATACATTTAAATTGTGTATCCTCATGCTAAACGCTTTGAAAGTTAGGCTGGAAACCACGCTTGGATTTAATTTTCCTTTTTTGTTTACTCTTTCGTTCTGTGCGATCCTGGTACTTTGATGGTCGCTAGTCTGTGGACCTCTATTGATTACTAAAAGGCCACATAACGTGCTTGAATTTATAATTTATCAAGTTGCTTATAGCAGTAGGTGCAATCGCCAAATGTTTGCCAAATCTGTTGATTACAGTTCATCAAGAGCAACTCTTAGGAAAGGCAGTCCATTCAAACATTGGTCTTACATTCATTTTTGGATGAAAAATGTCTGGATTTTTAAAATAAACTGAACTCTAAATTTTTATCTTCTCAGAAACAGCCTACAATAGCCAAGAAAAACGCTTTCATCGACTTGTTTACATGACGATTATGAAATAAATTGATACCTAATATTTCTCAAACTTCCCGCCCGTTGCCGCGTATCGGCAAGCAAATGTGGGACGCCCCCAACTAGATGAACCGACGATGTTATTTAAAAGGTGGCTAGGATAGACTAGATGCGGAAGGCGAAGGACGGATGTTGTGGCGCAGCCTGGGACAGGCATAAGTATATGTCCGGCTGATTGATTTTAATTGATTTCTCAAGACTTTTACTAATGTTGTCCAAGACAAATTAATTTATAAGTAGAGCTTACACTTAAAAGCGTATTTATAACTTAGCTACCTTAAGTGAAGGTAAACGCAGCGTTCTACTTTCTTGAGAATCTTACTTTCATAGATAATGACAATCATTAATCAAAACGTCGAATGCTTATTAAGATGTGAGATTTTTAAAATAAATTATGCTAAGCTTACTTCTGTTTTGTGTTACTTTCGGCGTAAGAGTGAGTCACTATGTCAGTACACAGCCATATTTTACATGCTATTGGATTGCAAATAAGCAGGCGGCCCACTGGGTCACTGCCACCTATGGCATCTGCAATATTAGAGATATTACAGGTACATTGCTATCTCGGGACAAAAAGCTGCAATGTCTCATCATTGTCACCCTTAAGGTCACCTTAGGCAGTAATTCGTACATACTAACATCGTTTGGAGTTTACCCCACTGTTTGGCAGTGTACATTAAAAATTACATCTACTTTTTTCGTCATTATCTAGCCCTGTACGGAAACATAATTAATAAAAAAATAGTTTGTAAGTTATGAGCGTCGAAACTTCCATATTTCAACACAAAGTTTAACGCATCTTTGAGCGTAAATAAATAACCCCCGGAGTATGAAAATTACAAAATGATTACAATACAGGGATAGATAATTTATTCAAGAATTCAAATAACTTTATTTTGAATAAATACATTTTGCAGTTTTTTCATAATATCTATACGCCCAAAGGTCTGTTCATGAAATTTTACGCGCTCGTTTTCGTTATAAATCATTGTCTATTACAAAAACTAAATAGTTTGCATATTAGCCACGCCCACCAACGAGTTCGGGCCGGGTACACTAGTGCAACCTTTTTATTAAAACAGAGCAACTGTGTTTATAGGCGTCTCACCGACCCTGATGACCCCATAACCCTCCTTCAGGAGAGCAATAGGGCTACTAGTACTCTACACAGATACAGACGCCTCCCGTCATTCCGACCTCGCCGTCGAGGTCCTTTGCGATCGCGTCCGCGCCCCCGAGTAAATGATACTCCTCCCCGACCCTTGCTCGATAACGAGGTGCCAGCAGTGGTTTCAGCTGTGCACGTAGCTTTAAATTCCCCGATTAATAATAATGATCAAAACTTTGATCCAGCCCGTCCCATCTTTGATGTCCTCCCTCCGGTGAGGCTCGTACCCCACAGGGGGTGCCCTTAGCGAGCGTTCACCTAGCTTTTTAGCTTAGTTTTGTATGCCCCTGGCTGGAGGCTTTGAGTGTAGCAGCTTAAGGCAACCACAGGATTGACCGGTTAAGTAGTCATGACCTCAGAGGTCAGCTACGAGATGCCCTACAGAAAAAAAAAAAAAAAAAAAAAAAAAAAAAAAAAAAAAATTTATAGGCAGAAATAAATATGGTGGAAGTACTTCCCTGGCCGAGCTTCTGAATGAGAGTACCTTACTACAACTCATTTGGAACAGAAGTTTTATAGGGTAAGTTGACCTCCTCAACCAATTAGGTACCGTCAAGGAAAAGCTTTCAAAATGGATTCTTGAAATTTGTTTTAATAACTCGTTTTTTTTTTAATCACAACTTGGATTCTCTTGGCCTACATCTGACCTGATGACAAGTAATGATCAGGCCGAAGGTGGAAGCGAAGTTCACCTGGAATCCTCAACCACAGAGGAACTGGCTATCTTACCTCTAACTGCCGCAACACAACAATGCTGTTAACATTGTTGTTATAGCGACAGACTTAGATAAGATGGTGGTAGCTAGTCAGGCGGACTTAGAACAAGCCCTTCTACCAAAACGAGCAGAAAATTTTGCCCCTGCTAGGAATTGAACCCGAGGCGGCCTCTAGGTCTGAGATAGGTGTATTTATAGAAATATTCACGGTTACAGGTGTTGACAATCTTATACTGAGCACTGGAGCATAAAATATATTTTATTACCATGTATATTTTAATCGAAAACTGGTTTTAATTAATACATTCCAATCAAAATGATAAAGATGTCAATTTCAAATTATAATCCACTTAAAATTCATCGAAGTTATCGTTCCATTCATTTTTATGTGTGATGTTTAAATTATGGCCGCGCTATGATCAGTAAATGAATGAATTGATTCATAATGAATGAACATGGAATTTTAAACGAGTTACAAAAAAGCTTTTTATATTTCCGTGGGAATAATTATAACAAGGTAATTGACCTGGTCCACTTACTATTTTGAAGACTTGATTTGAATTTATTTCTACTGACATGACTCTAGAGAGGTAACTGCCTCGTAACTAATAATCCTCAAAGAAATTGGCAAGAATGCAGAATAAGGTAGAGTTAAAATAAAATAACTTGTGGTTCCTGAAGTACGAAGGACCAGTAAGTAATATTCCTCGTTTTACTGGTCCTACGAGTCTCACCTACATTTTTTTTGCAATTTTGTTTATTTTATTTTTTTGTTGGTTTTTCTGATGGCTGTCCGTTTTTAGACATGCTTTATTCTAGTATTAAAAAAACATTAAATAAATGTAAGGCGGGCTGTCATAATGCCCTCTTTGGAAAAAATATATTTCACTAACCATCATTCTTTTACAAAAACTAAACGGCTCGGTACCAGGCTCTCATAAAACAGAGCAGTCTACAATAAAAGCCACAGTTCAATAGGTTACGAAAACAGTTACAATGAAGCAAAAAGTAAACAAATGCACGCTCGATCGCAAGACAGTGTATCTAAATCATGTTTATGATAATCGGGCATGCACGTAGCGACAAAAAGTCGCATAGCAGCCAAGATCGGCGCAAAAAGTCGTGCGTCTATAACGGTACGCTACTTAATGTGATGAAACTGTATCTATTTTGCATATTACATGGCGCCCTGGGGAATGGGGCAATAATTTCGTTGAGTGCCTATCTTGTTTAATTTGGTAATGATAGTCCGTAAAATGTTTATGTGAAATGCGAGTTTTGAGTGGGACTTCCATTTCGAGCTGCTTAATCTTTTTCTCATCCTGTGTGAATTAGTGAAATGAATTAGAAGGACCTACAAGAGTGATGGTATTTATATCCGTCCAGAGTATGAATCTTGGCAGTAAATCCTGCAACTTTGCTGACTGACTCTCTTATCAAAGTGACATTTTCCCAATTAACTGGTTCGCTTTTAACTGCGACTTCGTCTAGTGGAAAGCGATAGATGAAGTCAGGGATGGAATTAGCGTACCCAGAAGATGACTGTTCACCCTTGCTTTGAAGGTACATTAATTTTTTACTTGCGCATAAAGTTTCAATTAATAAATTAGGTTGAGGGTAGCAAACACAGGAAATAGAAAATAAAACCGCCTGCCACTGTGACTGGTGGCTAATCATGTAAGCACGATCTATACGAATAATACACCTAGCTTCTGACGTCTCATAAGTGCCCATGTAGGTCTGTGTGAAATAAAAATATTTTGATTTGATTGATTTAATTTATAGAATTGAATTTAACCGATTTTTAATGATTTTGTACCGAAGATTACGTCTAAAAGAGTAGTGTTAGTGTTAAAAAATATATATGTTAAGTTAGAGCATTTTCTTAATATCTTGATCTATAAATATTATAGATTTTGTTTATATTAAAAAGCGTAATTAATTTGTAAAGTTATGTCTAACGCGGATAAAAACTGAGAATCAAGCAAAAACTAACAAGCGTATTTTTCTGAAACCTTCACCATTTTAAAGATAATTTAATTATGTATATTTTAATATACATGTTTTATTAGAATACCTTTTGTTTTACGTATAATGAATTAATAATGCGTCTAATTTGGGATAGCGCTCATTGATTGGCGAGTCCTATTACTGGCTGGACGTACGACGCGTTGCGTGAGCTCAACACAGAATAGGCAAGCTAACCACTCAAGGCCACTGGAATATATGCATCTTAAATGAGATCACCGGCTGCATGCCAGGACTGATAGTGATGATCTGAGAATCAAAGAGAACGACGAACCATACCATTTCTCTCACACAAAAAATACGTGCTTTATTGAATAGGAAAAAAATGTACTACAGATACAAAAAATCCTTGTTAAGTGCGTCGGCATCACTCAAAGCAACTCAAACGTGTCGGGGCTAAAGATCACCTCTAACTGACTGTAACGTGAGTGACGACGGGTTGAGTTACAGTCTACTTAGCATTTTATTTGATTTTATCGCGCACTGAATTTTCAACTCTCGGTGTTGAGCCGAGCGTTGAGAATCCAACAAAGTGCATCCCAGCGCGTTGAAAAAATACACTGTTGGATTATCAACTCTCGGTGCTAAGCCGAGCGTTGAAAATCAAGGGCGCGAAAAAAAATTGCCGCGAGAAAAATCGCCCGTGCGTACCTGGGCTTACTCTTTAAAGATATTAAAGAGTAAGCCCAGGTACGCACGGGCTTCTCACCGACATTTTACAATTTAGGCGAGATATACCTATCACACGCATTTTTGTTACGTGTAAAACATTTTTGTACACATGCATCATTAGGACCAATAAGTCATAAGTCATTTACTTCTTAATAAAATACATTGTGTTGAAAATATTATAGTCATGAACTGATGATAAATAAAATAATAAAAAGCTTAAACATTACATTCATATTTAAAATTCATTACGCTTTTAAAATATATCAATTTCACTAATGAATAATTTTATGTCAATTATTAGGAAACAATAAATTAAATAATCAACAACATTCCATTTAAATATTAAAAAAAAATTAAAGTATTAAAAGAAAGAAAGAAAAAAAATACAAAAAATAACAATACTACACACAAATACACAAAATATATAATATTAATTCACAAATGTCACCCAAATAGTGGATGTCGTTTGTCACCTAAAATTGTTTGTGTCAATTAATTCGTATACGGTGGATGTGCCAAAAATGAAATGGAAGAGCAGTACGGTTTAAGAAGATGTGGCAAAAAAATATAATTTACTTATTAAATAATTTGCAGAGCAGTGGTGGCCTAGAGGTAACGGCCGCGACTTACGAGTTGTAGGTCGTCGGTTCAAACTGTGACAGGCGCTTTACTTTGTGTAAATTATTTCATCACCACTATTCCCAAAACGTTGAAGAAAAACATCCTGAGGAAACCGGCATGTCCTCTGACCGAGAGGACGCCTGTGTCCCAGTAGTGGGAACATAATAGACTAATATTATGCATAATGTTATTTTTAATGCCAATTTTACTCTTTGTCGTAGGTAAATCCACACTATATTTTTTAGTTACTATTGTCTAAGATATCCCAAAAAATTGCGGAAAAATTATCATCTTTTACTCTAACGAAATAAGGTTTAATTTAGTTTAAAAACCCGTCTCGAATTCCCTTTTACTCTCACAGTCTCACACGTACAACAGCCGTCATTAGATTAGTGAAGCATAATAAATATAATTAGTGTATGCATCCAAAAGATTCGGTTATTAACACGTGTTAGTGGGTTGGCGCTTAGTGATGTGAAGCGCGTTCGTAGTTTTTGATACAGGGTGATTTTTGCTGAAATAATGAATAGAAGTAAAGTGTATTTGAAGAGCGTTTGTTTGGAGATCGGAGTAGATTTTAGTAATTTACATTATCAACGGAAAAATAATGTATTCTTTTTTTATAAAAATAATAATGTTTTATTTTTTATTTTTGTTTGCATAAATATACAATGTAATTTACATATTTTAAAACGTGTATACACGTAAAAGGCATTAAAAAAAAAAACTAAACATGTATGTCAACTATATACTTATTTTCACACACGTTGAATACTAACGTGCTGATTATATTTATATTTTTTCTTCAAAGGCGTTAAAACGTCGCTCTTATTTTTCTGCATTTTCTCTGCTAATGGCTATCGCTTATCAAGTCTAAGCTGCATTCTTATTAAGGACTGCGATCTCATAAGACTGGTTTTTAATTTAGTTTTAATTAGCAGCTGATTTCAATATTACGGACAGTTAGCTGTTACATAATGGATATTATAGAGTATCTATTGAGGAAGTGAGACGTTACGGTACAATTTGGAAAAGATTGATCCATTCTAAAGGATAACAAACAAAAAAGATTTTTTATTTTTATTTATTTAACTTTATGAAACGTAAAAGGTCTTAATGTTTGTACATTGAAAATATGATTACAATAACATTACATTTATTGAAATCGAGTTAACTCCTAAATGCTCTCGAGAAAGGAGGTTAAACTCTTTACGACTATTTTAGATAACAACTTAAGAATTACTTCAAGAGAACTTTTATTACGAAGTGTCTTGGCAACTAACGGATGTCTACTGACCGATATAACTTAAAATTTCTACCTGTACATGCTTCACAGACATTTTACGAGTCATATGTAGCCCATAAGGGAAAACCATTAAATATTCTCCACATCTAAGTGAAAATATCAAGTTATTGAAGAAACACTAATAATAATAATCAACGGTGTTATTAAACCGGACTAATTTCACGCTGTTTATCATTATTTACAAGTTTTAATAAGAAGTGTCCGGTCTTTAACGATCTACGTGTGATTATAAAACTAGTTTAAATGATATTACTGATTTTGCTCCAGTTTTAATATCGTACTGAATGTGAGAAAGTGAAATTGTAGTCGTTTGTTAACAGATTTATGATGGTACTCGTTCTCATGTAGGTAAGTGTAAATATTATAGCGCCAGAGGCTATATGCGTAAAATAAATATGAAAAACGTCTTTTAAAAATGCGGTAAGTAGAGTGAAGGGTGATCGAAATAAGCCCAATTTTATTTTTATTTATTTGGCGAAACATACAAATGTCATGCACTCGTTTTAACACAATAATAAAAAAAAGGTTTTTTTTTTTTTGCTAAACATTAGTATAATTTTATATTTGAATAATTATTCACAATATTTTTGCTACTCCTTTGTTTACGACTAAGTTTGATAAATTGGAATTATCCTAATAGCCGAAGGTGTACAGTTAAAATACAAACAGTCAGTTATTATAATGACAAAAGAAATTTAGAAAGTAATCGGCTTAAAAAACAAAGAAAACCTTTGACCGATTACATGGTTCACGACAGCATTTAACTTATTTTTGCAAAAAAACCTATGTAAATGAAAACAACAAAACAAAAGAAATGTTAACAGCCTGTATAAGAGGATTTACCGCTAAGTTTTATTCGTCGTGCAAAAAATCAGGCTCAGTGTAACACAGTCGTACGTGCGAGCATGCATACTCAGCTTTAGCGGGAAAACGTGCAGTTGTGTACAGAACAGCATTTTGGCACTATGTAGACAATTGTAACGGCTAGATAAAAAAGGTGACGACCTGCGATGTATGTACGTTTTACGACTATTTTTTGTCCGCGGCTTCGCCGGGAGGTCAGGAATTATCCAAAAGTATCCTAACCCAGGTCATAGTCTATCCATGTGCCAAATTACATTCGACCGCATTCAGACGTTAAGGCGTCAAAGGGAACAGACAGACAGACACAGTTACAGATTACTGCGAAAAAACTGTAGGTATTTTAGATAAAAAAGGAGTAAACGATAGAGCGATGAATGGGGGATGTAGGTATGGTGGACGTTCACATACATCGTGCTGCAAATATAAAGTGGTAGGAAAAGCTTTCATTATTTCTTAAAAAAATTATTTTTTTAATTAGGCAATATTATTAAAGCTGTGTTTCGCATTTAAGGCTCTTGCAAAAAGGCGCGACGCGACTCTGATAGAACAGTTTGTATGTGAAAACTTCTCGATAATTTTTCTACCGGTGCACAGTGGAACGAATGTATGGAAGCGGTTGGACGTAGACATGTCCGAAAAATAAGAGTAAAATTATGACAAACTAATGATGCCATCTTATTCGATTACTTAATGCCTTCATAAATTGTGGTGATGAATTTCTTCATAACTCCCATATTTCGGGAGTAATTTGAGAAAATGTGAAATTTTACTATGAAAATGAGTGTATTGAGCTCTCTCCCTCCTGATTCCGGGCTTGTTTCAAGTAGCGGTCTCTAATATCGTAATGCTATTACTAAGAGCTATATTTAATACTAAGACACATAGTGCGCCAAATGTGCACTTTCTGGGATAAAAGGAAATGAAAATTTAAAAAAAAAAACGTTTTTTCCCCATTTGTATTTACTTTAAACCGCAGACAGACTTATTAAGAGGTCTATAAATATATTATATATATACAGAAATATATATTAACAAAAATATTCACAAGAACTGATGAGAGTATGACTTTTAAGTAAGTTGATAATAAATTACCTAGTTTCATTAAAAGTACAATAAATAATTAAGACGTAAGCTCTAATTTACTAAGTTACACATTTTAAAACAATAACATCATTTAATTATCTTCGTCATCATCATCATCATCAATTAATTCAAATTCAGAATCGATGTCCGCTAAATCATTTATGTTAACAAATTCGATATCACTTTTCTCAGAATCCGTAAGCTCATAAAATTCCTTAAAAGAAGATTTTTTTACAAACTTATTTCCTTTTGGACGGATACTTGTAACAAGTGGATCAGAAGACAGTAAAAGATTGTGCATAATATCTTCATTGCATGAGATACTGCTATGCTTTCGAGAATGCCCCTCTCTATATTTTCTAAAATCTTTATTTCTAGCCTCAGATGCCTCTTCGGATAGAAAACCAATGGGCACAATTGACATGTTCTGAACTATGTCTGGCCCATGCATTAAAATTTTATGAAGTGAAGAAGGCATATAATACCATGGGTATAACTCCACGTAAAGCTTAGCAGTATCAAAGCAGAACTCTCGGAATTTAGTTACGTTGATCTTCTCTCCTGATGAAATACACTGCAAGATCACACAGATTTTTCTTAAAAGCATAGCATCTATTCCGGTCAGTTCAGCAGATTTAGTGTAGTTTTCAAAAAATCTCCTTGCCGAGTTGCCATTGTTGGTGGATCCACTGCCTTGTTTCACAACATCGAGAAGTAAGCCCGTTTCTCTTCTTACAGCCTCTTGAACTCTTTTCTTCCTGTCATCAACTTGCCTTTTTGCTATATCACCCCTTACTTGCCATGATTTTATGTCTAATTTGTAGGAAATGTGTAATAAGCATTCCATTGAGCGAATCCAAGCGTGAAGGGTGCTTAAGCTATATTTATACATGTCCTCGTTTGCGTGTTTATCTTTGATTAACTCTAAATTATTCATTTCTTTAGGACAAGCCTTGCATATGTCACACACTGAAGCTGCTGTATTGGATATAATGGAATGAATTTTACCATCAATCATTGTCAACAGCAGTTGGTGTTTGACACTAATTCCATCAGTGATGGTGGATGGAGTTAAGGCTTCAATCTCTGCTTCGATTTCAGCCATCTCTCTCTGCACATTTTCTTTGGTTTCCTTTATAAACTTAAACAATATTGGCCGGCAAAATGAAGTGGAAGATGGTCGCTCGTTTTCCCAAATTGTTACACCTTTTGAGACGAGCCGCAGTGGTACAAGACTAATCATAAAATTACTAGCAAGATCGATTTGCTCATCTTCACTCGTCCTTTGATGATAAATGCTTTGGCTAGATGATCCGTCAAAACCCCATTTGCTGGTCAATACGAGCTGTTGATTGGGATCAACAGGGGTTTCTAACGACCTAATAAGTCTTCTTGAGGTTAAATCCATCAAGGCTTGTAATTTGATTTTTGCAGAGCTCTCTGTAACTGTGAGATCTTCTTTGGCCGGATAGCACTTAATTTTTTCTTTAACCAACATGTAGTAACTCGGGTATTGAAGAGCTCCTTCTTGAGTGTTGAAATCCCGAAGAGTGTTATAGCGCCATTTCGATAAGTTCATCGATACATAAAGAGCCAATGCCTTCAAAGGGGATATTTCCCGTACCTGAATTGATTTACCTTCAATGAAGGCTTTGATTTTTGAGGCCTCTTCTGGATTCTCCGTCAAGTATTTCATAACATAAGCTGTATCGCTTTGTCCTGCCTTTTGAAGCGCCCTTTCGGCCGAAAACATAATTTCAGCGCTGCTACTGCTGCATGAAAGACTATCTTCAGTGGTGCGTCTTCTTTTTTGCCGGTTACTAAGGTCCTCAAAAGATTTACGAGGACTAGGATGTGTACAAGTTGAAGCATCAGATTTAGCAGGAGAAATTATGGGCTCGATGACGTCACTTATATTTTCTGTAGAAGGTTCCATATTTTCATTCTGTAATTCCGGCCATTGAATTGCAGCCTGTAGCCAAATCTCATGTTTCTTCCGAAACTTATCTGTGCTTCTTCCAGACTGTGTCCATTTTGCATAAATGCGGTAGCAAAATCGACGACACCAGTCTTTTAAACTTGTTTCAGCACTTTCACATAACTGAACACAACTGTTATCTTTTAAAACACTGAACAAATAGTTAAAGTCGCGTAAATCTTTATGTGCGCGTGCGCATAAAGCAACGTGAATATCAAGATTTGTATTAAAATTTGGAAAATACATTGCGAGATTAGCTTGGATACAACGAGGTGTAAATCAACACTGATTTTAAAGTTACTAATAGTGACCTATTTATATAAAATCCAGGTATCCCAGGTATCCTTTGTTAAATATTGCAAGGTAATTAGTTATTGTGATAATTAGTAAATGATGCATGCTAAATTAGTGTATTAAGAGCCATTTAGTAATTAAATAATAGCAATGTTCTTATCAGTAATCATTAGTGCATCAGTTTTATATGTAAACCTTAAGTCCCTAATTATATATCCTAATTAGCTTATATCTTCTCTAATTGGCTGATCAGAAATGTTATTGTAATAAGGTAAACCTTTAGAAAAACGGTTTTAATCAACAAAATAAACAAAAAATTAAAAAATTGTGTTATAAAATAAACATCACTCTTTATCCCAGAAAGTGCACATTTGGCGCACTATGTGTCTTAGTATTAAATATAGCTCTTAGTATTAGCATTATGATATTAGAGACCGCTACTTGAAACAAGCCCGGAATCAGGAGGGAGAGAGCTCGATACACTCATTTTCATAGTAAAATTTCACATTTTCTCAAATTACTCCCGAAATATGGGAGTTATGAAGAAATTCATCACCACAAGTTATGAAGGCATTAAGTAATCGAATAAGATGGCATCATTAGTTTGGCATAATTTTACTCTTTTTTTTCGGACATGTCTACGTCCAACCGCTCCCATACATTCGTTCCACTGTGCGGTGTCGCGTCGCCGCGTAGCAGTTATTTGCGGGGGAGCCTTCAAGAAAGTAGTAAGCACTAGTATCAATTTTAAACTCTCATTAACTGATTGTTCCGTTAAAAATATTCGTCCATATTAAAACATGCATTTTTAGCAAAAACTAAAGAAATTTGTAGATAACCGGTTTAATAAAGCCTGAGAACTTATGCAAAAGTTCTCAAAAAAAGCCATTCAACTTAGTTCCACAAAAAAACCTAAAAACGTAAATCAAGTTTCAAGCCAAATTCGGTGGAACTAAAAGTGCTAAAATTCTTGAACAACCCGTATTTCAGCACTAAACTACGTGTCTGCAATTTTCGTATTTATCGCTAGAACTTTTAAAAAGCTTTTTTAAAGCTAAAGTTTTGTGCTATCGACTGTGCTGCCGCATTGCACCGAAAATCGTAAAAGCTTAAATTGCATTGCAGTGAGATTTTTGACGACCCATTTTGAGAGTTTGGTTCCTATATCCTCTGGAATAAGGCCTACAGATATTTGTACCGAAACAGTCCACGTTTAATATACATTTGCGAAAACAAAAACTTTTTAATCTCTGGCATCTTAAACGAGTAAAGCCGGAAATAAACATGCTTGTAACTTGCACAAAAGTATGCGAGTATCTTGCATGCCAGCCATTGAGCGATAATAACTTCTGATTGGTGAATTTCATAATGGCATGCAAGCTACTTGCTTATTTGTTTGCCAGTTACAGGCATGTGTATTACGCGCTAAAAACGCCCGCCGCGTCCTTGGTGCACAGGGTGCGGGCTAGCCCTAACATCGAACTGGCGATGATTGCTGGAAGGCTGAACTGCCCCTTCATCCGGCATTGTTCCAGCAGACATGTTGCTGTACCAGTGTCGAAGAGAAGATATTAATTTTATTGTTTAAACGACGTTATTTATTTTTATTTTATTTTATTTTATGTACTTTGATTTTAATTGATTTAATTTTACTTTATTTGACATCATTTATTTGATTTAATTTGTTTTAGTTTAATTGTATTTGATCTTATCAGTAAAATTTATATTAATTTAAGTTTGTCAATGGGTGTTATTTACCTGAAATAAATAAATGTGTTATTGTTTATAATTAAAAGTTTATTGCACTATGAAATTATTTACATAAAGGTTTTAACTACACTTAAATTAACTACCTTCATTTGCATGTTTGAAAATATTATAGCAAAGATAATAAGTAGCTATTTGTAAAATAACACAACATCACGCCTATTATCCGCGAAGAGTCAGGCAGAGCTGTACCTTTTAGTAACAACCACATTTCGCTAATTATCTTTAAGTCCCATGTTATAGGAGGTGAGCCTACTGCCATCAACCGGGCACAAATCCAGACTCCGGGCTGCAAATAAAAAAATCCTAATGGAAAAACCCATTATGCTATTTTTACGCTAAGCTACTTTTCTACACTCTAAACATGATAAATGACAACGTTTTCATCAGCCACAAAAATGTTATTAATGATCTATTAATGACAAAAAGAAATAATGGAATAATAAATCAAAGCAAGTGTCGTATTAACGGTTATTGACGGCCGCGCACGCGTCATCGATCACGATCTATAGATCATTGATCTAACGTCGAATAACATTAGCGCCATTATCGACTATAAAATGTAGGGGCAGAAGTTTCACTTCACACAATACGCGTTAATAAAGTAGTGTTATAAATCGATTTCAGAAAAAAAAACAGCAGTCATTGAGGGTCACTGAAGAAGACTTTTAATTACCATATCAGATTAAGTATAGGAACACTTGTTCATTTATGAATAACCAAGAATACTTGAAATTTTCACGTTTCTTGCTCGTTGTCTATGTACCAGACATTTTTCTACTATTGCTATACTCCATAGGTTTAGGTAGTTAAATAAAGGTAAACAAAAAAAAAAAACATGACACATGACAAGACAGCTGTCGAGTAACTGACTAAACGTAATACCTGTCACTTTAGTTATCATGCTACGACACAGTTGTACTCTTCAATTTAGCAAAGTTATAATTCGTTGACGTTTAGAGTTTGGGCTCTTTACAATAGACCGATTACGAAATATTATAATACAATACATGTAATTTAAAAAATTGTGCTCAAGCAGTTACATCTACGAAGGTTAGTTTAAGAATAAATTATAAAGGTAAAATACATTGATAAAAGAGGAAACTATTGTAAAAATCTGAAATAAATTTAATTTGGTTTTATCGTAATTTTAAACAAGAAAGTGTCGTCTATAAACACCTTTTTTACTATTTATTTACCTTTGTTTAACTACCTAAACCTATTGAGTGTAGTCAAAACAGAATAAATAATTAAATGAAGAACAAGGGGGAGGGTTAAATTATGAGCTGTCTCTGATGATATTGATTAGGTTTAGATTATTTCGTCTTAAGATAGTTAATTGATTCAGGCGTGACCTTGCGGAAATCCATTATAAAATGATGATGTGGATATATTTAGTAACCTGTTCCGCTTAGCTATTTCTAAAGAGTCTTGAAAAGACCCTGGAAGAAATCGACACGTGTTTCACCTCTCAACGAGGCATCCTCAGGATGACGATTAACTTGTCGCGAACTCGAACACGGCGTGTTGCCATACCAAGCACCGAAGCTCGGTGCTTGGTGATCCTGAGGATGAAATGGTCCTTCTGCTTCTATTCATTATTATGTTCGATCGAGATAAAGCTGAACATCAGCGCCATGATCAAGAGTGAAACAAATTAAGTTATGTTTTAATTCATCCTCAGTTTTTTACCGACATCTTAAAATGTTAAAATAAATACATACACATAAGAAATGCAGCCTGATATTTCTGAGTTAAGTCAGTTTTAAAGATAGCAATGATCGATCGTAATCTTAATAAGAAAAGAAAGGCCTGTGTAAATGTTTTAAAACGAACAATATTTTGCACTTTTTAAAACTTATGGAGGAAGCTTTCACTTAGAGATATGGACTCAATGAAGCTTATCGTAAGGTTTATCAGTTTTTAAGAAATCTGGTTTTCAGAATGTGCTGTCCAGTTTATGCTTGTATTTTTTATTTAAATTTATCGTTTTACTTTTTGTTCCCAGTTGAGCTGGCCTCTAAAGATGGCCATTATGGCCACTTAAAAGGAAGCTGAACTTTTAGCTTTTGGGTTAGTCAAGGCTAATATATATTATTAGCTAGGTCTTTATAATATACCAACATGAGTTGTGTAAAGATATTATAGAGGTATGAGGAACAGAGTGAAAAGTCCACTCATCCTCTATAGAAAAGGTAGGATCCTCCGAGCAGGTCTTGTGTCTGGTGGGCAACTGCCCGACGATTGGTGTCGGAAAGTTATATATATGCTGATCACGCGGAAAACTTTGCTTGCGCGATGCAGGACTTGTTTAACGTCAGGTTTTTGATACGTAGTTCGTATGTGGTGTTGTAGATGATGCCTCATTAGTCCCTTCCGGTGAACGGATGTCGATAGTGACCTAAGTCTTGTATCCTGCGATACTTGCCAGTGCCAATTGAGGTTCCAGTGAGATGAAACCAGGTGCCGCATAGTTCGCGGACAACACACACACTATCTATAAACATATTTAACAAATCTAAGTTTGCTAACTGCTACATATTTCGTTAAAATTGTAGGTAGTACGCACTATTTTGAGTTCAACTTAAGCTTCTACCAAGTAGACACATCTGATCATGGCACACATCAAAATATCTCTTATTTTTAATGAAGAAGCTTCCAGCACCAATATCTAACACTAACGTAAATGATAAATACATCAAAATGTATTTCACCTCACTGCGATTCGCAAATCAAATTCAAACTCCCACGATACAAATCTGCCACATAAATATTTAAAAATGCGACCAAAAACCTTTCTTTCATTCAATTTAAATATTTTACGTGCCAATAAAAATATCTCGGAGCATTTATTAAACGATAAAAGTCGATGCGAGTCCAAGATTCTGTTTCGAAGAACTAATTACTGCCTAATAAAGTACTGTTATGCTCGCAAAGTGTCATGGCCGCCTTATTTTATAAAATAATTGGTGCGTCTCGATTTTTATATCTTGAAGAATTATGGTGGAGCCACACTTGAGTGAGGTGGCAAACTTTGCTTGTGTTCGAAAGGTTTTAGAGAAATAGATATAATTATTTAGTAAGATTTTGTAATCTTAGGAACTTAACGCGGATGAAGTCGCAGGCAGAAGCTAGTCGTCCTCGCGCACATTTGGGAGTGGCGCGAGGAGGCGAAACGCCGGGGCTTAACTCCGCTGCCGCGAGAAATCGCGGCACAGCGGACAGAGCTCCGGCGGGATCTCATGGCGTCATGGAGAGTGCGATTGTCGCAACCCAGCGCTGGGCACGCCACAATTGCGGCGATAAGACCCCTCTTTGAGGAGTGGCTAGAGAGGCGCCACGGCGTCCTCACCTTCCGCCTGACGCAGGTCCTCACCGGACACGGCAGTTTCGGGAGGTTCCTGCACAGGATAAGGCGGGAGGAAACGCCCGGGTGTCACCATTGTGTGGATCGCCCGGAGGACACGGTGGAGCATACGGTGGAGGTCTGCCCAGCTTGGGCGGAGCATTGCCGTGTCCTCGTGGAGGCGATCGGCGGCGGTGATCTCTCGCGTCCGGCCCTGGTTCAGGCCATGGTACGGAGCGAGAGGAAATGGGAGGCCGTCACCTCCTTCTGCGAAGCGGTAATGCTCGCGAAGGAGGAGGCGGAACGCGTGAGGGAGAGGCAAATTTCGCGCCCTCATGCCCCTAACCGCCGCAGGAGGAGACGCCCAGGGCGTCGGGAATCACGAGGCGATTTCCGGCCACCGTAGGCGCGGGCTTGCGGACGGTGAGCAATGGGTGGCTCACCGTCCGATAAGGACCAGGCCCGGGTCGACGGCGCGTTGTGTTCCACGCGCGCCTCAAAGAGATGTCAGCAGATTCGAAGGGGTCCACTAGGGCCGATGCCTGCCGGGGTTGCGAAGAAAACCGAAAGGGAGATCGTGGCCCCCGGCAACAGGGCAGCCGAAGGAACACGGGTGGGTTTTAGTCAGTAAGAGTCTGACACGCCCTCCCGCTCCGCCCAGAGCGGGAGAAGTTATTTGATGATTTCCCACCCTCAAAAAAAAAAAAAAAAGGCAGAAGCTAGTCATACTTAAGAGTGTTAAGACTAATTCAATTATGAATCAGCCGATCTTTGACGATATAATATTATGAAGACTGATTCAATTATGAATCAGCTGATCTTTGACGATATAAAATTATGAAGACTGATTCAATTATGAATTAGCCGATCTTTGACGCTATAATATTATGAAGATTGATTCAGTTATGAATCAGCCAATCTTTGACGATATAATATTATGAAGACTGATTCAATTATGAATTAGCCACTCTTTGACGATATAATATTATGAAGACTGATTCAATTATGAATTAGCCAATTTTTGACGATATGATATTATGAAGACTGATTCAATTATGAATCAGCCACTCTTTGACGATATAATATTATGAAGACTGATTCAATTATGAATTAGCCGATCTTTGACGACATAATATATGTGAACTGTCAATATTGTCACCTCGTTTTGTCATAGTTGGAATAACAGCTCACTTCAACTAAGTTATCACGTTAAGATTTTTACAAAATAGATCGTCTGTTTGGCGATCTTGGTGGTCTCTCCTTGCTCTTGCTCAGCAAGATACATAAACAGGCTAATACAAAGATTATACCCTAGTATAATATTCTTCTTTTCGTGTGGTTAGTGACTAACTGAATGTCAGAGCTTTAAAGCCGCCCATGGGCCTCTGACTTGGCTCCACATGCCGTCAAGAAATATATTTTAGGCATGCCGGTTTCCTCACGATATTTTCCTTCACCGTTTTTTAATCAAGTGATAATTATACAATACGCACATGAATCCGAAAAGTCAGAGGTGGGTGCTTTGGGTGCGAACTCGAGACCTATGACTTGGCAGTCCGACGGTCTAGCCGGTCGCAGCCTAGTGGTATCACTAGGCTGCGACCGCTCAATATAATATGATAAACGCGAAAGTTCGTGAGGATGGATGGATGTTTGTTACTCTTTCACGCAAAAACTACTGAACGGATTCAGATCAAATTGGGCATACAGTTTACAACCTGGATTAACAACACTTTTATCGCGATATTCCCACGGGATCGAGACTTATGCGGGTGAAACCGCGGGGCGCAGCTAGTGATAACATAATTCGTATTTTATATTAAAAACATACCGTAACCGTAACTAAATTGTGTTTGCAGCAGAGTAATTTGTTGAATGTCGAATAGAGCAAAATAAAATAGTTATTTTATTGCAAATAGATACTTAAATTAATGAGTACAACTTTATTTTAATGTTATTAATATATTATGAATACTGTTTAAATCCAGTTAACTTTATTTCAATTCGTACCTCACAACGATAGCGGTTTTTAGAGTTTATTGAATAGTTAGATTATTATTTAATCAGTTTAGTTAAATAGTTATTAATTATATCATATTTAATTATAAGTAACCAACGTAATAATTAAAGCATTATGAGGCATATGTATAATGTGTTGAAAAACTGGACACTTTTAATACTAACCTTTGCCCTATAACCTAATCAATCTTTGAATCAATTAATTTAGTTGATCACTGGCTTAACAAACCGTGACTTGATGACAATAGACAAAGTGACATTCTATCAACGATAACGATGATGGAAAAGTCAAAAATGTATGAGATTGACATAAGCTACCGAAAAGCTTAAGTAAATCTTGTTGAAAGTAGTTGTAGAAATATGAAACGCTTTGAAAGCGATTGCCACTTGTGTTTGCCCTCTTTTTTTTAGTCCGGATGGTAGTTTAATAAAAAATATTGCACACGTATTTTTTTCTTTTTTGACGTAATCAAAAGTTTACGGCGATACATTGAGTTAAAATGTTGCATGACGTCATGCCTTGCTAGATTTTATACCGAGTTGACACGTAGCGAGCTTGCACTCCCAACTTTAATGCGTGTTTGCTAAGTTATTTTTGGTGTCTAATATTTTTTTATTATCTGAAAGACAGACTAAATATAATTTCTTTTTTTTTTTATCTGGGCAACTAGCGTATTTGTTTTAATCATCCTGTAAGAATATTAAAGATCATGCCTGCAATATGCATTATTAAACTACCGTTTAAAACTCATAAAATGAATGTCTATCAAACCTGTCCAAACTGTCTATCATAATCTAAAACAAAATTCAAATATACACACAATATCAGTCAAGCCATTTTGCTGTATTTAACACCTTGATAATTTAATATAACTTGTAAAAAGTTTGTGCCAAATTCAACTATGTATAATGTGGCCATCCCATTATAATAAAACTGGTTATAATCAATTATAACCAAAAATAAAATTCAAATATACACACAATATCAGTCAAGCCATTTTGCTATATTTAACACCTTGATAATTTAATATAATTTTATACTTGTAAAAAGTTGTGCCAAATTCAACTATGTACATACAATGTGGCCATACCATTATAATAAAACTGGTTATAATCAATTATTTGATGCACTCTTTATGTTGCGAAGTATATTAAAGTAAAAAAGAGTGATACTTTCATTTTAAAGCTTCGTCTGTTTTTGCTTTCTGTTATTATTGGTAATATCAACTGAGGAAGCAAAAAATGGAGGAGTTTTTTTGTTTTTTATAATGGTGATTTATTTTTAAGTGACAGTGGTTTGAGGTTATTGATTATGAATCAAATTTGATTAATTTGTTTTTGGTAGTGTAATGTAGTTTTTAGTCAACATATAAAAGATAATATTTTTATATTCTTATTAGCAATTACATTCGCAATGTCCAGTTTGTCGTTTTCTTTACAGAATACCCAGTATGGTAATTCATCTTTCATTTCAAGTTTTCTTTTTTCATATTTTTTTTTTAATTACGAAGTGCTAATTAACTCAAAAGATTAGCATTAAAAACCGAATTCTGAATCAGGAAAAACTACCTTCTTGCATGCATGTAATAATAACAAGCACTAAAAGCTGGAATATTTATTTATAGTTCGTCTTTCATTATCCCTGATGCTTGTTATAATAATATTGAATAAACGACAGGTTGCGGTCAAACAAAATAGAAAGATTACTTTAACCGCATGACTGGTACTTTGTAGGCTATTTGCATACGAATAAAGTAAGTTATTTTTAAGTTAGGTGTGACTGCTTGACATATTATTAACTGCAGAACATATTTATAGCATTATTTGACAAACTATAAGAATATTTTAGAAATACGGGTAGGTTAAGAGTAACACTGTTATTTGAAAGAATTGTAAAAGCCAATTATTTTTAAAAGAGTAACCGTGGAGTTTCTTGCCGGCTCTTCTCCATAGAAAACGGCCAATTGGAACCGTGCACCTAGCTTCTGACGTTTCATAAGTGCCCATGTAGGTTTATGTGAAATAGAAATATTTTGAATTGAATTGAATACGTAAATAAATAACTATAAATCATTTTGCCCTTCTAAAACCACAAAATGCATTGATAGCCTAAAGGGAGTGAGTTACTTTGGCCAATTGAGGTCGCCGAGGAGAATTTAAGTTACTAGTTTTTAGATAGGAAACGTAAAAGGTATGTATTTCACTTTTAAATTCATAAGTATAAACATATTCTTGTTAAATCTAAGACACTATTTTCTAAGGCAACTGTCCCACCGCCGCTGGCGATTAACGAAAAGCGAGTAGAGCCAGCAACTAGAAACGAGTGAGCAAGCAACGAGCAGTGAATGCGCGCCGCGACGACCGATTACTCGCTGGTATATGTATGTACCAAGCGTGGGTCTTTCAGCGAGTGTTCTGCCCGCCAAGTGAGCGTCGCTGAACTTTTTTTTTTTAACAAAAAATAGCTAATGCTTATGCTCCAGAACTGACAGAATAATCAAAAAGAGTTTATTTTTATTTTTAACCGCTATATATCTGAAAAAATGTAAATAAATAGTTACATCACCATGTGCAAGGATATTATGGTTATTCTGTCGGTTCCGGAGATTTTTAAGCATTAGATCCATATTTTTTTTTGCAAAAAGAAAAATGTTGCCTCTTTGCCTATCAGATTGTATCCTATAATAAATGTATGCATGATATTGGCTATTAAAAGTCATTTCAAACAAAAAACATTAAACAAAATTAAGCTCCTATGTCTTCGAGAGCCTTTTCCGATCCACTCTGCGTTGATGTGAAGAGTCATCGATCAACTAGTAATGTATATATGTATCTCTTTAACTTACACGGGACCTACAATCTTTTGTATGTTTCTTGAGCGAGAAAATCGTTGATATCTAGTCGCTTCATCGCCGACGGTGGGATAGGTGCCTTTAGCGAAGTAAAACATCGAGGGGAAGTTTACTCGAAGTGAGCAAGCGCTTTAATCCAGGCTCATTACTTCTCTCATATAGATAGAGACATTTGAACTGCTGTAAGAGTTATTTATAAAGTGTCAAAGATATCTTTGATCCGTTGCAAAAAAGGGATGGCGCTATTTTTTTTTATTTGTTTTATATTATTATTTTTATTTATTTTGTAATCCCCTAGTGGGATTTATAGGTCCGTAGGTATGTCCGTGGCATCACAGCGGGCCCTATCAGAATACCAGCGCAGCGGTATTTATTTATTTTTAAATATCGTAGCATCATGCTGAGATAGGAGCCTTTTTGGCCTCGCACAGGTCATAATTATTTTTGTTTGTTAGTTTATAATGCTCTTTTTTATTCTTGTTAATGTTTGTTTCTTTTTTTTTTTGTTTTTTTCATTACTGTTCTGTATTTCCTGTGCGTGTCCCAAATAAAATATTTTGTTTCATTCTATTTATCCTGTATAGCTCTATCTTTTTCTGGCTTCAGGTCCATTTATGTAAGTACGATAAAAAATCACTTACCAATTATAAGAAGCGCGGCAGCCGCAAGTATATGTGTCTTGGCCTCCATTTTGTATAGATGAACACTTGAACACAGTTAACACTAGTCAGTCTTGAACAATAACTATAAATTAAATAACACTGAGCAGTGCAGTCAGTCGTCCATGATGTTGAGATTCTGTAACAAAAAGAAAGATTTTGTTAAAATCGTTGGAGAAGTTTGGAGTTCACAAGAAAACTCGATCAAGGCAGAGTGGCGCCCCCCGGCAAGATCTGCTGGCATTTTCCCTACTATTTCGCGGTTGGCTTCCAGTGAAATGAAATGAAATGAAATGAAATGAAATTGTTTATTCTGTAAATAGGATATCAGAATCACTTTTACACGTCATATTAAAAAAAAAAAAAATAAGCTAGTTGAGTTCGGCGTTTCCTATCTGACTACTCTGAGAAGAAAGGCCGAAACAAACTCAGAGGTCACAGTCTCTTTTAAAGTCCAGACATAATCTTGGTCAGGCCATATGAGGACCATGTAGATTAGTGTCTGAAATGGTCTTTTGAGGAAAGAACCACACAGATTTGAGTGAACCTGTCCAGTCAGTGCAAGCACTTGTCAGTAATCGTGGAGCTCAACTCAGAACTTAAGGAGCTCAACTCGACGAACAATACCAAAGAAAGGACATTTGGGTAGGCCGCATAAACTACTCAAACTGCCAGACCATAATTAAAACTAACTGAAAAATGAAAATAATAATGATATCCACATAGTCCTCACATTCACAATAATTAAATAAAATAATATAATACTTTACAAAGTAATCATGTCATTTTGAATATAATTTTCAACAATGTCAATGTGTATATAAAACTGGTATATTTTCATGATTTTACAAAATAATTAAAATGTTAAGTTTTATCACAAGGCTTAGCAGAGCGAGCAGTTCAATCCCATGCTTTTTTATCTTCTAAATAATCTGAAATTTTATAATACCCTTTTTTACAAAGTTTTGTTTTAATACAGATTTTAAATCTATTAATGGGTAAGTTTCGAATGTCAATGGGAAGTTTGTTGACCCATGAACGAGTTGCCTACTTTGTGGAGACGTGTGAGATGCACAGCAAGATTGTGTTTTTGATTGTGTAAGATTGTGTTTATTCCTGGTAAAACAGTGTAACTGGATGCAGTTGAATACCAGTCTTTTACAAGAACCGACTGCCTATCTGACCTCCACAACTCAGCTAATAGAAAACTCAATTTCCCTTAGTAAAACTGGTTGTCAGACTTTCAGGCTTATGACGACGAAACGACTGTCACAGATCTACAAATGACAGCCGGGACCAATGGTTTAACGTGCTTCCCGAAGCCCGGATGGTTGTCAGTATGTAATGGTTGATCATTCATCCATGGACCGACTTCGGCAAGCGTTTCGACCGGTGCAGCATTTGTTTAACATGAGCCCCCCGAGCCGACAAAATAGTCGGGCGCTATAAATTTGTCGCACAATTACAACGCCACATGCGAACTACGCATCAAAGAACTGACGTCACACAAATTCTGCATCACGCAAGCAGGGTTTACCGTACGTCGAGTGTATATACGACATCCCGACGCCAATCGTTGGGCAGCTGTCCACCAGATACGACAGCCCTCTCGTCGGAGGATCCTCCCTTTTCTATGATGATGAGGATGTAATGTATGATACATATATGACCTACTCATCGTATGGAGGATGAGTGAACTTTACACCCTGTTCCTCATATCTCTATAAACTGCTATCGGAAGTGTTGACCGGCAACACCAAGGAAGACCGCCAACTTTGAAGTGAAGTTTGACTACATCGTCTTGTGGGGGTTCGAATCGACCCTTATTTTTTTTTTTTTGAGGGTGGGAAATCATCAAATAACTTCTCCCGCTCTGGGCGGAGCGGGAGGGCGTGTCAGACTCTTACTGACTAAAACCCACCCGTGTTCCTTCGGTTGCCCTGTTGCCGGGGGCCACGATCTCCCTTTCGGTTTTCTTCGCAGCCCCGGCAGGCATCGGCGCTAGTGGACCCCTTCAATTCTGCTGACATCTCTTTGAGGCGCGCGTGGAACACAACGCGCCGTCGACCCGGGCCTGGTCCTTATCGGACGGTGAGCCACCCATTACTCACCGCCCGCAAGCCCGCGCCTACGGTGGCCGGAAATCGCCCCGCGATTCCCGACGCCCTGGGCGTCTCCTCCTGCGGGGGTTACTTCCTCTCGCTCCGTACCATGGCCTGAACCAGGGCCGGACGCGAGAGATCACCGCCGCCGATCGCCTCCACGAGGACACGGCGATGCTCCGCCCAAGCTGGGCAGACCTCCACCGTATGCTCCACCGTGTCCTCCGGGCAATCCACACAATGGTGACACCCGGGCATTTCCTCCCGCCTTATCCTGTGCAGGAACCTCCCGAAACAGCCGTGTCCGGTGAGGACCTGCGTCAGGCGGAAGGTGAGGACGCCGTGTCGCCTCTCTAGCCACTCCTCAAAGAGGGGTCTTATCGCCGCAATTGTGGCGTGCCCAGCGCTGGGTTGCGACAGTCGCACTCTCCATGACGCCATGAGATCCCGCCGGAGCTCTGTCCGCTGTGCCACGATTTCTCGCGGCAGCGGAGTTAAGCCCCGGCGTTTCGCCTCCTCGCGCCACTCCCAAATGTGCGCGAGGACCTTTGCCTCCAGATCCCATGGCGGTAATCCGGCAAGGAGGCTCGCCGCCTCGCAGGAGACCGTGCGGTATCCTCGGGCCAGCCGGATGGCCATGACCCTCTGGGAAGCGTTCAACCGGCGGGCTGGCCGCAGCCTTAGTGAACGCGCCCACACCGGTGCCCCGTAAAGGGCCATGGACCGCACGACCCCCGCGTAGAGCCTCCGGCAGGAGGCGTTTGGATCCCCTGTTCGAATCGACCCGGGGTTGCAAAGAGTTATTGTGTTACATTTAATTAGCCATTTCTCTGTAGCAGCGATTTATATTATTTTTAAGACTGTCCTGACGTTCACAATAAGCTCATTGCCTATATTACAATACATGGGGACTAACACGGCCAAATTGAGTTTTCACTACACACCTTATGTCTGTCATTGCATGAACACACAGAAAGTTACAATGTATTTAATAGTCACTACAAACACTTAATAATAGTATTATTGTACAAATAGCAGGTTTCTACTTAATAACATGGTATTTACCATTTTCTACACGTTGAAGTGTAGCTAACACAATGTTGAAAAGCACTAGAGGGCACTTTACATCCATTACATTCAAAGCATAACGTTTGCAGATCGAACAGTGTTAATCTACATCCGTTGAAAAGATAAATCAATGCTTTTACTGTTTCTTACTTTTTCCATATGTTGACTTATTTTTTAATCATACCTTCTTCTTCCCTTCTTTCATTCACTAATAGACAACGCTCGTTCTAAACTGGTCTATGGAAATTTTTCACAACATTTCCTTTTAAGACGAAGACGAGGACTAAGGAAGGATATTTGAAGTTCATCCCTTAAAGGGGTATTAGTTAGAATGAAAGAACTTAGGACTTTTCAAAATAAGAAGCGATTTCCATAATATAAATACACGTAGTAGACATGAAATTGTTATACCCAAATTTAGATTAACTAAAACAAGCAAGTCATTTCTTATAAACAGTATCCGCTTTTATAACAAGTTGCCAAAGTCTGTTACAGAACTTAGCGATGGAAAGTTCAAAACCCATATCAAACGTGTTCTTATCAAGAAAGCATATTACAAAATTAAAGACTATGTTGAAGACAAGGAAATTTGGCAATAATTCCTTCTGCACATGTGGCTTCCCTGGTATCTCATTAACGGCATAATTATGTAAGAGTCTATTAACTGCTCCCAAATTACCATATTTATTTTTATCTTATTTTTTTTTTACATTCGTCCTTGACATATTCATTCAATTATTTGACATTATATACCTAAGGGTTAATTTCAACTCTTTACTAGTGGCTTTTTTGCACATTATAATTATTCAGATTTATTACAGTTGTAATAGCAATAATGTAATTGCGTTTAATCAAAAGAGGTTCTTATTTTTATTAAAATATATATCTTTTGTATAGATTCTTTTCTATTTTGTGAATGTGAGAACACTGTAGGCTTAGTGGACTGTAGATTTGTTGACTATTTTCTATTTTCTTAAGTACCTGGTACTTATTGAAATACCTACACTGTCCTCCCATACCTAGTCATACTGTTATTTGAAAAAATTGTAAAAGCCAATTATTTTTAAAAGAGTAACCGTGGAGTTTCTTGCCGGCTCTTCTCCATAGGAAAAGACCAATTGGAACCGTGCACCTAGCTTCTGACGTTTCATAAGTGCCCATGTAGGTCTATGTGAAATAAAAATATTTTGATTTTGATTTTTAATGGAAAATATTAATTTTTGCCGATGGGACATTCCATCAGGCGCACGGCTTGTATAATAATTGCATTTAAAATAAAACCGACGTTTTCTTGGTTTCACTTGTACTGTAGTGCTCGGCTCACTGTATCTTCTAAGTTTTAACGTAACGGTCAATAATATTTGCTTCTTCACCTTTACCTCTACCCCAGGATCGACCCTTAGCATTTATTTCTATCTAAACAAACGCAAAACAATTACTGTGCAAACCGCCTAACACGCAGCGCCTCAAGCGCTTTGCTAACTTTCTAGTGCTTTAGAATAGCCCTTCCCTCGCGACGTCTCACGACTGTGACCTTGTATGAAATGCCATTTACCATGTCTTACTTTATAGCTATCCACTCAATACATTTGTGGACTTTCCCCATTTCGCTGAGAAGATGTATTAGATTCTATTTATTGGCGTTTAAAGGCATAATGATCGTGTTTTGCTTCAATAATGTTCACGAGAGGTCAAAAGCGAGAGTCTATTGAAAGCTATGAAATCTTTTATGATCACATTTTCTTGTAAAGAGTTTTACACAATTTGCTCTTAAGAAATCATTGAAAACTTGAAGATAGATAAATGGTTTATGAGATTAGCCAGACAGTAACATTGGTACCAATAGTGCTGACTCAGCATGAGTTGTTTTCATAAATAGAGATCGTAATGTGAAAGGAAAAGAAGAAGAATACTGACCTAATAGATTTATAGATGTATTGATTACTAATAATAACTAAAACCACCCGAACATCCCTTTACATTATGCACGCTCCTTGCATGACCACCATAGAAACGAAAGACAAAATGACATATTTTAGAAACATTTCTACGGCGCGTCTCACAGAAAAAAAAAAAAAAAAAAACTATGTATGGAACGAGATGAATCAATTCTACGTCGAGTAGAGATAAAAGCGGTTTTAGCTGCTATAAAAACTGATACAAGCATTAGGATAGTAAATAATACACAAGAGAACCCAGATAATTTCTCGTATTTTCCGTATATGTGTGTAACCGGGCACCACAATGCATATTGTTCGCTAGTTCCACCACAACCACAGGTACCGCTCGGAATGCTAGTATTAATCTCGTTGTCAACGGTACTGTTAGGGCTGGCCGCACGAGTTTTGGTGGAAATGGATATAATTATAATGATTTTGATAAATATATCGCGAAAACAGACGAATGTAATCTTGTAATTCTTGTATATCTTGCGAATGTCGGCAGAGGCGATGACGAATAGGTTAACGAGATAGTACTAGTAAGATCTTGAATGGAAACTAGTAAGCCAATTCATTATGTGACCAGAAACTTATCTGTTTATTGGAGACGAAGCTCGAAATGCAGTAAGGTATTAGGGACAACATTCTTGGCTTTGAAGAAACTTTCCAGGAACCCAGAGATCAATATCCGAAAAATGATATCTTCTGATTACCAACACGTCATGGCATCTTGTCTGCCGGTGAACTGTTAATAATAGGCGAAGTTAATCGTCTGATCATATCAAGCCATTGCTAGAAGTGGCCCTCTAAATAAACAGTAGAATAATAAAATTATTATTATGCAATATTGTTATATGACATTAAATATCTAAAAGTACATTCTAGGTAGACAAATTAATTGCCACATTGCATATTATCCTGATGCTGCTGATCTATTGGCCTAAACTTGCTCAGTGATTAGTTTAACAATTGTCAAACTTTTTCAAAATCTCTTAATTTTGGCAGCCCTGCTACTCACCAGTATGTCACTCGGTCGGGCATGCATTTAATCCGAGCTTAAGCCTTTCTCTGAGAAACATTCCTTTGAAAAGCGCCGATCACTCAGCATTTTATATTTTGACTGTTTAAGATTATAACTTGAATTTTGAAATTACCGTCAGTTTTGGTGCCTCGGTACGATCAATCGCAGGTCGTAATAATAAAACGACTACCATATAAAGGTCAATGTCAATTTATTACCACGGACGTGCAGTTAACTATATCGTCATGATGTTGTCAGAATCTACAAAATTTTGCTTCAAGATAAACCAACGCAATTCCAGGGAGTGCAGAATTGTGGTGGTCGTGAAATGAAGATCAGAATAAAATTAAAATGTACTTAGTTTGAGCGTACAAGCAAAGCTGTAGATATAATAGGTACTTTCTAGAGAGAGCTCCATAATATGACTTACTTCATTGATGAATCTCTGAAGGCGGAAAACTTAATGTATATGTCCAATGATCAAGACATTGCAAAATAACATTCGTATGGTTACATAGCAACAAAATGCACAATAGTTTAAAAGTTTTCTTCCACATCTTATTAAAGTTAATTACGTACTAAACAATAAATTATTGTTGTGTTAATTGTCTTTTCACTGACCCACATTGTGCTAAACTTAACGTTTATACCAGGATCGCAGAAACATAAAAGCGTTTAAACTTTCATCTCTGATAGTAATAGATTGTTGTACAACGTGGATAGCGGGATTATTGATACTAGGGAGTTAAACATGAGCAGGAGTATATAAATTAAGTTATTTCTTTACTGGGTCAGTCGAGCAAAGTAGTTTGCTAGATATGGTATAGGCAGCAGCTGTGGCTCAATGTATGAGTGAAGATAAACAAAACACAACAGCATAAACACGAAAGAGCATTTTGGAAGATGCAAAGAAAGTCAATAACGAAACAAATGAAGCTGGTAAGGAACCATAACAAAAGACTGTGAACTAAACCTACAGAAAAACCCAGTTGCAGGAAGGCCAAAAGAGAACGCGTGCAGACAAAAAAATCAGTTTCATTCTGCTCTTGAATTTCATTTGTTTCATGACAAAGCATGATGAAATCGCATCTAAAACTTCCCAAGTCTCTAACTCTTCACAGATTAAATATTTTGAATAAAATGAAGGTGTTAAATTTGTTCATCAGGCATCAAAGAGAAACGTCAATACTAATCACGTTGTAAGTCAACAGCGTATGATAGTTTATTATATACGATTCGAGGTCACCGACGGTTATGCCGTAATATTATCTCGCTAACGGCACTAAGACCTTGACATTGGCTTTGAACGAATAAAAACCTTTACGTGGGTGTAATCACCTAATTCTTTTGTGGGTCAAACGTAGATGACCGTCTGAGGTTGGATTGTGGTCACTTACAGGGTTATATTCTAAATTCATATTTATTTTTGAAATTATTTTCATGTAAGTAGATATGAAATGATGTCTTTCGACGTGGGGGGTACAGCAGGCATTATAAAAAAATACCGTTTAGGACTTTACAAAAGAAATAAATAACGTTAAGACAGCTTTTATGCATACTTGTTCCACACTATCAACGCAAAAGGCAAGAAGATAATGCACGCACGAATTAGTGTCAACAACTTCAAGCATACAATGTACTAAGTAATCATAAAATCAAACAGCACTGCATTGACCGATCAACCTTGAGTCCGCGTGACCCATGACCCGGAAGAGTGCAACGAAAGTAGTTCTTCGCACAATACCTTGAAAGACTTTCACGCGGTTTATGCCGGCCTAGTACACACACGTTTAGAATGGTTTTTGCACAATTTTGCAAGCTCCATAATTGCCTTCGGTTTACAATCGGTTCTATACGGTGATTTTATTAATGACACCCTACTTCAAACATCGTCAATCGATGTCAGCGCAGGAAGTACCGTATTTCTTTATTGTTCAATGCTTATCTATCTTGTGGAAAGTACAACATAGTAATTAACCGACCAATTTGAATGTCTGTAATATTGTCAAGAACATGTGAGGTTAACAACACATTAAACCTCAACGCCAGCGGCTTCGCCCGCGTGGTATCTTTATTAATTATAGCTTAACCTACTCAGTGATATTACAACATTCTACTGGTGAAAGAATTATTAAAATCCATCAAATCGTTTTTGAGTTTATTCATTACAGTCAAAACTTTTCTCTTTATAATATTAGTGTAGATAGACATGGGCATATTTCTTTAAAATAATTGTGCTGTCTATCTCTACTCTATGCAAATATAAAAATATTAACTTTAAACTTTAACACTCTATCAGCTGCACGTGTTTAGCAAAGTGCACTTTAGTACCCGCAAATTATGCTGGTACATTCAACATGATAAAAGTTACATTGATCGCTTATATTCAATGCAGAAATGCGGGTATGGGTTCAACATCGCATAATGACGCCGATTTACATAAAGTGTTAAAATGCAAGCTACAATGCAACAAACAAAAGAAAAAAATAAAGAATATACAAGGACAAGTATTTGATGCATGATTGGCTAATGCATTTTGACAGCGACTAACAAACATCGATATCGATTTTGAGATCACTTTTCGATACACATTAAGAGGAGGCTCCCGAAATTGTATGTTAATTTGCATTAATATTCAGAAAAAGTCACACATACAATCAAAATATAGGTTTTTTTTAACAAAATGGTGTAACATTTAAACAAAAAGAAAAATATAATATCCAAACCTAATTAAAACTATTAGTAAACTAAAATATTTTTCGATGTTCAAACGATTTATTGGATCTTTTTCTTTCCAAATATTAGACAGTTACGTAAGTGGAACATTTTCGCTCGATTCATTTTTATTCGAAAATCATGACTTTTTTAAGATTATCTATATATATAAAAATGAATCCCTATTTCCCTTGGTCACGACATCACGCTAAAACGGCTGAACGGATTTGGATGAAATTTGGGATATGGATAGACCTTGACCCGGAGAAGGACATAGGATACTTTTTATCCCGATATTTTTACGGGATCGAGACTTATGCGGGTGAAACCGCGGGGCGCAGCTAGTTTGAAATAAAAACAAGATTATTTGGCTTTTATGTCTAAAATAATTATTGATAATATAGTTTATTATTCAGATATAAGATATTTTTTCTCTAGATCAATTATTACTTTAGTTATAAATGAAATAAGAATTGAAACTTACGACATTTAGTTCCGTACTCGAACATGACCAAAAAGCGCACGCGATATTCAACTTTATTACCGGTATGTTAGCGTTTAGCACATAGTGGAGTGGTGGGGTGCATGGGGGCGGAGTTTGCGTGGAAAATGTCTTTGGAGGGCCTGGTCTTAAGATCACGAAGACCACAATATTGCCCTTTCCTCGGACAACCACAACATACACGCATTGATATGACCAATCTTTTTTTTACAAAAATGTTCGCATATTCCAAAGGGGTTTGCCATCATTTCCGGAATATATTAAGTAAGACTTGTTTAACGGTTATAGATTTTTTTCGTCATTCAATTTTAAAACCTGTTTTTGCCTACATCGATATAACTGAGAAGTGTTTCAAATTTGTTACAATTAGTATCGGATAATTTGCGAATATCTTTTTACGAGAGTCTGTAGTACTATGAAAAAGTTTGTGAAAATAATCTGAAGTAAAATCTGTGTAAATTGATTCTTAGATTAAAGAGAATGAGCAAAAAATTGAGAGGTACAAAATTACTATAGAAGAATTTGATAGGTCCAGTTAATTGACGAATTTAAGTACAAAGTTGGATAAAAATAAGTGCAGATGCCCATATTGTAACATACAAACTTAACAAAAATGTGTCTAAACCTGGACACTATTTGATAAACGAAGCCAATAAACCCAACTGGTTACTGTACCAAAAGTGCGTTCAATAGAACTTTTATGCACCGAGTCCCACTGGTAGGACAGATTAGCGAGGCAAAGTCGAATAATACCAATAAATCAAAAATCATCTTAGTTTTGCTGAAGAAACTAATACAGAACATAATACCCCGATTGGAGGCGAATAAAAGAGTCTGGCTATTTTTAACTTCAAACAAGACAAAAAATACTATGACGTTCCAGAAACCCACATCATAATCACTATGATAGATGATCCAACCATCTTCTAAATTCAGCAAAAAGGACTCAAAGAACAATAAAGGAAAATAAAGTCATAACCATTAAGTTTGATATACACAGAAAAACAGAAGTGGGCGAACGACGATGACCCAGACGGACGAAATTACCGCATCAGAGATCTTTTAAAATATCCGTTAAAAATGTATAAAAGTTATTTGTATGACCTAATTGCAGTTGGAGAGGCTGACCACACTAAATGCGAGGAGATTTATTTGACGACGGAATTTTTTTAAGCTTCTTCAGATTCAAATCATCATCATCATTATCTGCCCATATCCTCATGTCATATCCTTTTTGCTATTGCTTTGGGTTCGGCTTCCAGTCTAACTGGATGCAGCCGAGTATTTTACATGGAGCGATTGCCTATCTGAGCTCCATAACCCAGTTACTGGGTAACATGATAATTTTTGGTTGAATTGGTTATCTAATAATGTGTATAACCCGTGATGGGTTATCTTAGTACACGGTGAGGACAGTCTGTGAATTTTCGCCAGCTTATTTAATTTGACCCTGTTAGTGTCGGTTCTTTATGCAATTCTTACTGTATATAACGGAAAGCACAATGCAGAGGATCTTTGTGATCAGTAAACTTGTGAATCATATTGAATTTATTTCTGAATATCATTAAACATCCTTTAAAATTTTGTGTCACAATGGAAGAAGATCGAATTGGATCTTACCTTTTATGATCCAATCACCACGTTAATGTATTTTTATTAAATCACAATTGAATAGATACCTAATAATTGTGTTGTGTTCTGCCGAAAAACTATAATGATACGAGATACTAAATATCCGAAAAGAAAACCTAGCAAAGATTAAATAACAAAGTAAAGAAAAAGAAACTATGGTAACTTTTGTTGATACTGAAAATATATCCATACAATTTAGAATAGTGAATGAGAAAAAAAAATTAAGGCTACGGAATCAAAGCAAGAATTTTCATTTCCTATCTAATTACCTCGAACCAAAATCAAAATTGATAGGTGGCGCCACCGTTCTCAGGACACGTAAAGATTTAACGAGTAAAAGATTTTTAAATTGCTGTACAATACGATGACCTAGTTCACAAGATGGCGCCCATTAAAATGGTATTACGACATAATGATGAGTCTGTGTGGTCGTGGGATCGAGGATACGGGTAATATGGAAGTAATACCGACTGTGGTTTACCCTCGGGAGAAAGCATTGCACATAGCACTTGGTAAATTACAGAGGCTAAGTGTTTGTGAATCCTTTGAGGTAAGTGCAGTTGCAAGAGTTAACTAAAGCTCTCTCTTTCTCTTCGATTAGAATTCAGCTGTGTATTTGGTTACAGTTTGCAAGTTGTGATGGTGTAGGTAACTATTAGTATAAAACAAAGTGCCCCTTATGAGTTGTGATCAGTAGAAAATTAGTTTTACTGCCAATATTGTTTAACTAGTATATAATCATTGAGGTCGACGCATCCTGGATCATTATTAAGTACTTAATTCCTCTCTAGTCATATCTTTCACAAAATCAATCCATCTTTTATTTGCCCCTTTTCATACAGGCATCCACAATATTACTATACTTCGCATTTGTTACATGCTCCGAATTTTCACATAATTTAGCGATTATTTCATCAACCATCTTTTTTGATTCGATAATCGTGTCACTGTCATCAATTTCATCTTCTTCGATATTATACGACATTGTTGGTTGTCATTATAAATGAATAAATAATGCCCTGTTCATCAGGTCAATTTTTTTTTGTCATGTTATATCATTTATTTATTGTAGGTACAAATAATATAATTTAGATTTACGCGCCTCTACACTACTTGACAATATTTCAATAGTTTGTAAAAAGAAAATTATGTGGAGCCGCGCTCAATTTAAATTAAGGCAACCTATAGGTACCTACTCCAGGCCACTACCATGGCCACCGTTGACCATGGTTAGTACAAAAGTGGTTGAAAAAGTCCATGATCATGCGAGCACAGAACAAATTCGCACGCCACCTGTACAAGAAAATTTATGGGATATATCTATTTTACCCTTTGATGTACCCCACTCTATTCGTACTGGGTATGGTGGGGTACAATCAATTCGGGGTGCGACGGGAATTTACGCTGGTGTCGTACATGGTGATGACTGCCCCGAGGCATAGAGCACAACCCGAAAGTGCTGCAGCGGTTGCACTTGTATCTACGTACTCGACTATTATTTGTTGAGGCAACGGCCCCCGCCATCAATTATATTCTGGTCGAAATTGATATACATATTTACATGTCACTAGTGTGAATTCGCAAGAGTACTATTATTTACTCTATGTTATAAATAATGATCTTTATGATCTTAAGATGTATTTGGTGCTTTAATTTTGATTTAGTGTGTGTGAATTGGCCATAGCATTAGGCTAGGACCTGTAATGGACTACCATTACAGGTCTTAGCCTAATCCCAGCCAAATTTATGTAAATGGCTTGTAACTATATAAGGCATTTAAATAAATAATAAGGAAGAGAGAAAGAAAGTAATGACCAAGAAGTACACGAGCGTAACCACGTAGTACTAATTGTACCAGAGCCGCATAAATTATAGACAGTCGTTAGCTCCACAATAGATGAATTAATTACAATTATTCCTCAATCTTACGGCTAAACTATCTAGTTAATAATGGATAACGGTAATCCGAGGCAACGGCACCACGGTTAACTGAATTTTGACCGTTAAACTAACCTTAGATTTACAAACTGTTGCTGTGTACGTCATTGGGTAATGGTTTAGTTTTTTGGGGTATAACTTGCTAATCGTTGGTTACAAATCATGATGTGCTAATCGTTTTGCTGCTTTACGACTATGACCGTGATATGAATTACTTTGGTGATGCTTGGGGGCCAATGTCCGACGGTGAACGTCTTTCGAGATGATAACGAATTACCATCAAAGCATTATTATCGTGGCAAACATCAGCACCATCATTTAATTGTAAGACCAAACTAGAGTATTTTGAGTTATATAAATTAATGTTTTTAAAACACTGAAAGCTTGTACACCTTCCTTCATAGTTATCGTATCAATATCTAGTAACTGGTCGACCGAGCTCTGCTCGGGTGAAAATAGAGAAAACTATTTTTCCCAGAAATGAGAACTAACTAGATCGATTTTTACCTTTATTGCAACTTTCATCGAAATTTTAGAGCCGTTTTCGAGAATGTGATTACAAAAAATATATACAAATATTGCATTTAATAGTACAGAATAAACAAAGTTTTAAAGCTGTATAATTTTTTTCAGTATAATTTTTCGTAACGGGAATTCTCACAAAAACAGTCTGTGTAATGTTTGTGAAAAAGAATGTACAAAAAAACAACTTTCATCTTACCCGAATTTGCATGCTTTCAACTTTTTGCAAATCCTCACTTTATCAAATCATTGTGTGCAAAATCAAGGTATTATCATTCAATCAGTGACCACATTTACTAAATTGTTATCTGACCGATAAGTCTAATTTCTCACCGTCGACGTTCATCACTAAAAAGTGTCAAGTACCATCCACTTTTTGCCACTATGCTAACTTGAATGGAAACGCACACAAAGAGCCATTTTTTGCTCAATAATGACTATACGGATCTCGAATAAAGGCGGCTCCACAAGATCGATTAAATTAAAACATATTTTTTGCGACAAATTCCGCTTGAGAAAAAGTGCATGAAAAAAATATTGATACGATTGTCGCAGCTTTGTTGTGCTTTTAGCTTTCTGCTAGTTTGAAAATAAATTAATGTTTATTATTCGACAGATAAGCAGGAAAAGTGGAAATTGAGATCTAAGCTGTTATTTGTCAACTTACTTGTAATGCTGGTTGAATGATAAAAAATATGAAGAATTTTCTTTTTCGAAATAGTTGATTCGTCCTCTTATTTTTAAAACACATTTGAAAAATGTTTGTTGACGAGTGGTTCAATCGTATCACTTTAAAAATAAACCGTATTTCCAGTAACAAAAATCAGTCTGCTTATCTATGTATACAGGGTTATTAGTAATATGGTGATGAGAAGAGGATGTTTGAGCCATTTTCGAGTAATTTGACATTTAATATTTTTATTTTATTGATTTTAAAATATAAAATGTCAAATTACTCGAAAATGGTTGACATTTGCAGCCCTCTGCAAATGTCAACCATTTTCGAGTAGTTTTAACTAAATGACCCCTTATCACCCCTGTGATAAGGCGTCATTTAGTTGCAAATGACCTCTCCTAACCCTGTATATAACTTCAAAATGTAATCTAATAAAATTGTAGGATTAAAAGCTCCGGCTAAATTGTTAGTTTGCAGTAAGCCTATAAAAATAAGAATACTGCTGATTTGAAAGCGAATTATGAGTGCTTTTAAAAAAGAAAGTATTAAACAAACTCGCAGTTTTAACATGTGAATTGGCAGGTACTTATTTAACTTGATGATACACACTGGTAGAGCGGCTGTCAAACTGAGCAAGTGATGAATTACGTCTTATTTTTCAAATTACTACTTGTAATTTTTGAGAAGATCATTGTGTTACTGATTGAAGGATATATTGATTGTTGGCTCGCAGCGTACTGTGAATGAATGCAGAATCGGAAAGTTAATCATATTCGGAAAATTAAAGAATAAAAGTTTTTTACCCACTGCACGACGGCAAAGAAAGGGTTGTCTTTGAAACAATAATTATGTCGCTACGAAGTAAAAGCTTTTGGGATTATTAATGTTGATGATAACTGTTACCATGGGGAATGATGAGTCACAATTTTAATCAGTTTTGGCTTCGGAATTCCTAAATTCGTTGAAAATTCCTCAGTAAAAAACCTAAAGAGGTTCAAAGTAAAAGTTTTAAAATAATTATATGAAATCTTCTTCCTTACAAGGGTAGATTAATAAAATGATGCATAAAATTATTTTCGCCATACACTTTAGGAACATTGAAATATCTTTTTTACCGGTTCCCTTTTGTTGAGACATCTCCTTACCTTATATCAAAAACTGGTTTATTGATTGAAACCTTAAATAATTTTACCGATGGGCACTCATTAATGATATAATGTTTGTAACAAGAAACGACGTGTTGGGGGCGAAGAACTCTTTTATAATGTGACTTGTTTATAAAAGCTTACTTATTGCGTCTTGTGATTTCAGAAAATCAAATCATGGATCCCTTACGATGTTTCCGATCACCATAAGTTTGTTTATACTAATTTATTTGTAGTCGGCCCAGCAATATCTTCCTCTTCTATACCTCATATCTCTATCAGCCGTCATCTCGGTACCCCCTTTACCCCCTTTGTATCTATAATCTTTCACAGAATCCATGCATCATCTCTTGGTTTTCCACTACTCCTTAGAAAAGTAATATTTTATCTTAGCAGAGCCGATAACCTTCATTTGTAGAGAACAGGTCCACAAATCTCAGGACCACCATACTTGCCAAATAGCAATAAATATATAATAATTCGCCAATTGCCTAGAGAATGCTTTCAAAATAACAAAAAAAAAACTATACCGAACAAGGATTTCAAAACGCCACGGATATTTATAACAGTTATTATTAACTCAAGGAATCTGCTCAATACTCAATGTGCAAGATATCAATAGATCACTTTCTCGAAGTGAACTGTTTAACGCTGCGGGGTCAACCGCGCCGGTCAGTGTAATTTAATAGTGTTAGTGGACGAACGAGTCATCCATCACTGATGTTAAGTACGTTGTTGTATTTAAGAGCCATAAATTAACCTTTATTGATGGATAGTTTAACTCGGTATGGTTATAAGAAGAATAGAAGAGGTTATAGGGAATAAATATTGATCTTATTGGGTGCTAAAATGAGCCTCTAGGAGTGATACTTAAATACGTCAGATCCTCTTGTCTGCTGGGCCCAGCATCTAACAAACTTGCTGACTAAATAATCTTTTCTCTACAGTATTTTTTTAAGCTCATACTGACACTAGCTACAGAAAAAATATATTCGCTCCGTAAGCTTCCACTGTTAAAAATACATCTACCTAAAGAACAATTTAACGGCTGCTTGGCAAGGCAGTCTTCATAAACACACTTCACTTAAAATAAAACAATGATGCTACTATCCTACATAAAAATAAAATCAGGTTACACGCTATTCAGCTTTTTATTTGCATATAATTTTTTTCGACGTTCACCTAAGTAGAATTTGCATTGAAGCAAAAAATCACAAGACGAATATTACACCAAACATTTCCCCAAATTATCTTCTTGACGACTCAACAACATCCTTAATCACCTTATTGATCAAAACTCGACAGAATGAGGTTTCTCAAACTATTTTTAATCATTGCAAATCTCTTGGGACGGCAACATCACCCAAACTTGATTACAGTACGCATTATAACTGTCAGAAAGTGTTATTAAGTCAAACAATCCGTTCCATCTTCAATTGTTTTGACAGCTATTGTACTGGAACAAGTGAAAGTGGTATTTGGAACTGTTCTTTTTTAACTTTCGTTTTCACATCACTACGATATGTGAAATACTTGAATTAGTTCGAGTGACTTTTTCCTCCTTGACACATTGTGTCGATTAGAATCGTATTTTAGTCAATTAGAATTCGATTTTTCGAATGATGAGTCGATTTAGCAAACAAAAAAATCGATTCTTAAAATTGATTTGTTTCAATGCTGATTTTAGTTGCTTTCTTAGTCCCACCTTTTACTGAATTTGAAATTGAATTTAGAGAAAGAGATTGAACGAATTGTGTCGGCATGCCATTTAATGATTCATTATGATTTTAAAAGCTGTGATTGTATATTTCAAAACTTATTTATTCAATCAAGAATAATTAAAGTAAAAGTATAGCCAACTTGTTTTTATTTACAACATTTTGTACTCTAGAAAATGGAGATTACCAGATACTATTTGTTCATGCAACAACCTCCCATTTCGCACAAAAGTACCAGGCAACCATGAATTCCCAACAGCCTTAATATTTTTTTGTCCAACCATCCTTCAATTTACCACCAACGATCATATAAAAAAACGCTTTCACACAGCCCCGGGAGAGTTATCTTCGAATATCACCAATACGTTCCTCTCCTGACAATAGTACTTTTAAGACCAGATATCGAATACCAGTTTATGTTGATCTCAGCCACCTCTGTCTTGCAACTGACTGATGAAGAAAACGATGGGTCTTATAAACTGGATGGCTGATATAAATGGTTGTATTTGTATTGAAATACGCTATGGCATTCTCGTGTGACTGCATTGAGTCTACGTTCCAGTACAAGACGATATTATTCTTTATTATCTATGAATATGTGCATAATTTAAAATGATTATAGTTGTGGTTTTGTGTGGTGTAACTTATGTCTATTAACATTGTATTTATGGCAAAGATGCTGTAACTTTACTAGCTACTTACTTGAAATTGGAAAAGTTCATTTTGAAATGCTTGCTTGAAGGAGATTGATAAGATACTGACAAGAGCTAAAGCGCGGTCACTGTCGAACTATATAAAAAAGAAAGAGAAGCGTGATGAGTTGATGATACAACGCTTGCAATTTATTGCAAAATATGAAAGTTCTGCATTCAATTAAGACGTTCTTGTTATAATTTAAATATCAATGTACGTTGATATTTAATACAGATGTTTTGGATTGGAACTCAAGTTAAAAGGTAAGTATACCGTTAATTTTTATCGAGATTAGTTTTCAAAACGTATTTTGGTAACAACAGAGTTCTGAGAAATATGTTCAAGATTAATATATATTTTTCCGCTACCGCAAATTATTATAGTTTTTTTTTTTTTAAGACTAGTTTACTTTACAACATTTTCCTCTTGTCAGCGCCTTAAAATATAAATGGTAATTTAGTGTTTTGGAATAGTAATAAGGATAGTTTGGTCAAAGTAAAAGCAAAAGCATGTTTAACGATTATCAATTGATTTGTCAAAGTGTGGTAGTCGTGGTTTTTCACGATCTGTCTCGCTAATTTTATCTCATTTTTGGGGCCCAACTAACGTAACTTCCTAACTGATTGTATGCTATAAAAAAACCGGCTGGTAACTTATTTGGCCGGTTTCTTATACCCTACATTGTGCGTGGTAAGCCAAAAAAAAAAAACAAATATTTATAAAACGAATATTTGAGATTCTCGCAACAAGCTCTTTAATTTGATATGTCACACAGTTATAGTAAGCAAAACCTTTTTTTTGAAGTGAAAACTTCTTTAGCGGCGTTGTGCACTTTTTTTGTAATGGGTAAAAAAATTTAAACTCGCGTCAGAACACGTGACCTGATCGAAAATTCGTAAGACGGTTAAAAAGACACCAACGCGTTGATTACCTCGGTGACGATTTTTTTTCAAGTTTTCACTTCTGTCGGCACTCCCGGAGTGCCACTGTTTTTTAAATTCATTTATTAAATTCATTATAAAATTAATTTATTAATGTTACTCGTCTGTGTTTGGGTCACAGAAATACAAATATCGGTCTATTAGATTGGGTGCAAATTGTCTGTGACAGACGGACATACAGACAGACCAGCAGACAGACACAGAAGTGATCCTATAAGGCTTCCGTTTTTTCCTATTGAGGTACGGAACCCTAAAAAGGATAATTTATGTGTATGTATTATTAATATCGCTGAGTTCATCCCATCAGCAGAAAAAATATAGTTAACGCCTTAAGACTGATGACGATATCAATAAAATAAAAAACAATTGTTTAACAAAATGCCAACAACAATCGAAAAAGATCCAAAATGGAAGATCGCCTTAAAAAACCTATTAATTAAGAAGAAACCAATATTCAAAGAACTTCAGGCCTCGTATTTACAGAATTTGAAATCAATTACCACCCAACTACATAATTATGTTACAAAAGATGCATTACAAATACCTTTAAAAATTCCAGAACAAGTTATGCAGAATACGAATTTCTCCTACCATTTTTGTACCAAAAAAGAATAACTACATTTTAATGAACGTACCTTTTTCGTCGAATTCTTATAATTCTTGTAATTTAAAAAAAACACTCCATAATAATCGCGCCAAAACATTCACGGTCTGGTACAACTATCATTGTCTTTGCCTCCTGCCATTGTCCGCCATGATGGTTTTTTATTTGCTCCCGCTTCCCCGCGCTGTCATTAAACTTTTTAATATTTTTATTTGCAGCCAGCGTAGATTACTGTCCGGTTAGGTTTTAGTTAAAAATGTATACATATAAGACGTGTGCATGACTGCTAATTAGTCACATATTTATTCCAGAAAGGCCTTCGATTGTTCCTTTTTGGCTAAAGAACGCCGATTCCGAACTATTCCTTGATTTACTTGGTTGTTTTTTCCACATCAGCATTCATTTCCCAACTGTTACTGATAAAATGACGGTTATTTTTTCCAGAAACTATAAAATACTTCCAATATTCTTAAACCATAAAATCTTATGAAGTTGCATCAAATAATCGATACGTCCACGATGCATCAAGGAAAACTAGTCTTTATCAAACCAAAAATAAGATTGAATACAGCAAAACAGAATAAACTTGGCAAAATAAAAGTCTAGATCATCTTGAAATATTTTCATTCCCGACTGATTGAACAAAAAACTCGTTTGACACTTTTGAGATATGTAACGTTAAGGTACACAGCCCAAGACTTTAAGAGCTTCTTAGATATTGTGAGTGTTTAATATAGCAATAAGTTACTTATAAAATTGTGTAAAATAACAATAAATCCATCAAGAAATAAATATGCAACAGCCCCGTAACTGAAACATAATGCACCGCCAATACCACTGAAGAAAAAAACATGGCAATTGGAAAAATATACCTTAACGGCGTCTTAAAGAAAGACTGGGGACCACTGGAGAGGTTGATAGCTGTATACAAACGAAGTCGCAGGCAAAAGCTAACATTTTAAATAAAGATAACTAACAAAATAATAGAACATCAAAGTAATAACAAAGGCAAGAACTACAAACGACTCTTGTATTGCTTTTACAATCAATAAAATAGACAAAGACTCTGTGTATTCAAACAGACTCAATTCTCTTTAAATTCAAATACATTTTACAAAGAAAATATTTCTGTTTAGTCTTACTGCACTTTTACTACAGAACAACAATGGTACGTCCATATCCAGTAAATTTATTGCTCGTTCATTTGTTTTTGTTTTATATTTATCTCTGGTTATATCGTTTTAATTGAACTTTTCAATGATGTAAGGCTCATATTCTATATCTTCTATAATAGGTCACCGTATAATTATGAACTTCGTTAATCTATCGACATTATTTCCGTTAGATTTTAAATTGTCGCAATAAATCAATTACAATTTAACGCATTATTCTTTTGTAGTTTATAATCCATTCACGGGAAACCGAAATATTATGAACTGGTATCAAACTTCCATACGACGTAACACAGCATGCGCTTATACTAAATAGCCTGCCTAGCAGCTAATAACTTGGAAGTAGCACTCGGTCAGCTCGCGCGTGGTTGTTTACAGTTCTAACTTTCAGTCAAAATAACTTCGGAAATAATAACGAACTTTTTATCAAATTCTGAAAGATAATAATGGTTACTGTGGATCATCCTTCGAAGATAGACATAATTGTCACCGCGGACTTGTTTGTTGAACTTTTTAAGATGAATAATACTGTAGAACCTTTCAACTTACATATAATAAAGAAATTTCAACGTTTTATCAAGTCGTATAAACATTACTAAGCGGGGACCCGTCCCCGCTTAGTAATGTTTTTACGACTTGATTGATATTTTTGATGATTGAGATGATGATATGATTGACATTTGATATATTTGAGTCTTTCCACTAACTCAACTACGTTTGAGTTCGCGATAACAGTTAAAATTATAGACAGTGAACTCATTAATTATTTCTTATAATTGACCTTGCCTCTGAAATTTGCATTACATACAACATCATCTGTAGTTCACTGCTGGACTTAGACTTTTCCAATGGATCTCAAACCTTGCCCACTCTCATCCATCTACTACCAAACATCGAATACTTTAAAATCTGTTTCTTTCACTACCTCATTTACCTTTACTCATATAATATTTAAACCAAACACATTATCACTATCAGCTACTCCTCCATTTAAAACTGGCACAAAATTTACAGCCCTCATAACAAAAACGATCTAAAATAAAAATAAACAGCGAAGACCACACCATCTTTACTTAGTGCATCAGATTCTATAAACTTTTATAGGGACATTAGCCTCTTAATGGCTATTGTGATGGTTGACACTAAAGCTACAAAGTAGTGCGACAGAGCCGACAGATCAAGCCATTATTGGTACAATGGCAGACTTAAAGCACGAACTGAACGGATAAAATGATAATATATACTCACAATTCAATGGTAATAGCAAAATGTTCGAGATATGAATCGAGGTTATAAATGTATCGTGTTTTGCGCTTAGAAGGTGTTAAATGTTCTGCTTCCTATACTCTTGAAGAACTATTTTAATACTCCATTATATTTTGTTGACTAAAATCTGTTATTACTTTTTTCGCAGGACAATTTTATTCTTCAATCGATCGATTAAGATTAAACAACGCTCACCGAGGTTAGTCTATGGATGGGTGTGACCATTCATTTTATAGGGAGACCTCTTCATGCCTCAGAAACGTCTTAGCTATCATTCATAGATCGTTGACGACCGTTATGGGTAATCAAAAGACCGAAAGTCTGTTAACTAATCTTACTAAAGATTATCGTGTTACCCAGTAACTGGATTATGGAATTCAGATAGGCAGTGGCTCCATGCAAAGTACCGGTATTTAGATTTATCCGGTTACACTAAAAGCTGACTCTATACTGACAATGTTGAGAAAAGGCTAGGCAGATGATAATGATCATCAATTAATTTATCCTATCAATGCTAATAAGGATGCATAACTTCAAATTAAAAAGAAATAACACTTTATTTTGGACATAAATATCACCAATTAAATCTATCTCATACAATTAACTAAACAGATAAACATATACAACTAAACATTTATGTTTTCATTCATGTGAGTAACAAAAAAAAACGTTCTAGATTCTAGACATCCTTCACAATTTATTATAACGCAATTAAGAAGCGAATGAAATAGTCGCCGCAAGCGTCAAGTCGTTACTTTATTCTTGTGTGCATTATTACTATTAACATAGCTATGATGTTTAACATTCTACTTGATGTCCCTAGGCCTTTTAAGAAAGGCTTAATAAGATACCGTTTTTATCGTTAGTGTTTTGATTGATTATATAAATTGAATCCAGACTTTTGCCCCAAATAAACTCGCTTTCTGTTACATGAGCCTTAAAACGCGACTTTACTAATAATACAACTCTGCCAAACTTTCGGGGAAAATTCGCTTAATGTTATTTGATGTGTGATAAGGAAATATAGTACTTCTTCTAGGCTACATACTTTCTCTACTAAGCATTTTAGCTAGTTTAAATTCTTTTCTATGAGTCACACAACCTAGAGAATTCATTTCTTCCTCAAGAATTCCACAGTAGTAAATCTGCACCAATTTATAGCTCAAAACATGACTAGACTAACAATTTGAACACTTAAAATTTTACCAGCACCGCCGATCTGAATTTCGGAATTCAGTGAAATTCTAGAATTACATTTTTAACGTGGAAAGTAACACGTTGGTCTTAAAAAGTTTCTTTTTGATACATTAACATGCTTTCGGCACTGTTTAAGTGGGTTTTAAGTTTTACTCGCCATGTTGGGAAGGTCAGAAATGCTTTTATGCACTGTTTTAGTTCTGAATGTACTAGAAGAGCATAACGAGGTGGCGATTTGTATTCAGCACTCGTAGTTGATGAGCACTGGAGCGGTGTGCCGCAAGGAGTTGTGTTTGGTCCAACAAATTTATGCAGACCGCACTGTTTGTTTACATTAACTATTTGCTAATTATCTCTTTTTGATATTTGTTCTTCACACTTAGGATTAATGTCACGTGCAAATAAATTGCCGGGTCTCATCTGCAAATATTTTTGATATTTGCAGATGAGTAGTCTTTGAAAGCATTGTTTGACTTTAAAGTACCGTTATTCAATTACTAAAAACATTGCTACTACAAAATTGTTTTTTTTTTTTTTCGCAATCAAAAGATACACTTACATAAAAGAACGGGCTTCTAAAAACATATAAATAATTTTTGTAATATAGCAATATCTCAAAATAATAGACATATGTTTATGTAGATATTTATTATTTAATAACCATACATGAAATTATGCTTTCACATAACTTTTATAAAGTTTATAATAAAAATTAAGCCTCAAAATATATATGTGCATAATAAAATGCAAGTAAGAATATGCCGTCTCTTTTATCTTAATTAACATTTACCTGCCTCGTTGGCAAGTAAACCTACTTTCACGAAATTATTAATCTGCTGCTACATGCTATTTATAACAGAATGTAATATACTAGTAAACTGTATCGTTAGATACTTAAATGAATGCACTTTATATGTCGAAATAAAACCTGTCCTAATAATATGGCAGAATGAGATCATCTATATAATAATATCCAAGACTAGATAAAACAATTATGGAAAATGATCTTGATTCTAAAATAACCCAAAAAATGACGCCGTGGATAGAGAACGTCTACTGGTTACCAGAGACATTTTATCTACAAGAATAAATGAAGATATCAAAGATTTTTAACAAATACACATATCGCAAAATATTCCTCCAATAATTCAATAGGGACCTCATTGAAAAACAAACAAACTATGGTATTGGAATAACACATTTCCGATTAAAATACTCCGAACGTTACCATACGCCAATGAGCATTGCCGAGTGCATACACCAGGGTCACTGCTCTCCGCCATAATTGAATTCTAACAAAACTATCGAACCGCTAAATCAGTACCGTAAAGCGCTAGCCGCTAGCATTGAACAAAACTGTTCATTGTTAAGTTTATAAGTAACAAATAATGCAGCGATACAGCGATTGATTTACATAAAACTATGATGGTGACCGATTTTGGTGTGACAGTTGGACCAAGACTTCTGTTCTGCTGGTTTTGTTGGGAATTTTGAGCTTGGAATCCAGAATAACCTGCTTTGTGTGAATTGATAAAGGAATTATTTTCAAACAGTTGTATCCATAATTTAGTTTCTACGAGTAATAAAGTTTACAATGCCGTGGTTGCGTAGATTTAAGGAGCAGCTTTAAATAAGTACCAGATTGCTAGTGCAAAGTCTGTAGGTCCTAGTTTAATCTTTAATCCATTAATATTAAAGGTAAGGAAACCGTCATGAAAATGTAAGCAATCTGAAATTGTCGACGAGCAAACATGATGACCAATAAAGCTTAAGGCTAAACGCTTTGAAACAAGACAATATAGCATCGAACGGGACTCTAAAAACTCCATAAAAATACAAAAAGTAAAAAACAATCATTTATATTCCGCAGTTGGGTCTGGTTGAGAGCACACAGCCTATAGACAATTATAGTCGTTCACAACAGCGGGAACTATTGCACAATACGATGCGGCATTGTTTTTAAAATCGGTCACCATGTTATTTTTTTAGCTCAATTGAATTGAATCCCGTAGTGAATTAAAATTCAGTTCGCGTAAAAGGCATTTGCGAACAGCGATACGGAAGGATTGAACAACAAAAATGTTGTTCTACACTGTCATATACAGCTTTTGACGAACGATTAAATTTTGATGCGCTAAAGTAGCCCGCGAAATTCGAATTTTCTTACGTTTTTTTGCAATTTGCAGATCAGTGGTAGGTTGTATGCTGAAAATTCTACAAAAATAAATTATTATTTGGTACAGCCGCGAATCATGTTTAGATCAACATACCACCTGATACCTGCAATATGCAAAAAAACGTAAGATTTTTTTTCGTCTAAATATATTGTTAATATAATATTACGCCTTTATGCCCCGAAGGATATGTGGTACACTCACATTTCGTCAGTCATGTCTATTATCCAAGTCCTATGTATATAGGGCGAGTCTATTGCCCTCAATCGAGCACAAATCCAGACTCAAAGCTACTAATGAGAAATTATAAATGAAGAAACCAAGAAACACTTTGCTAGAACTGGGAATCGTAAGCTTGACCCAACGCTCAGCAGTCGCACTTAAATCCTCAAGACCAACGAGACAGTCAATAGATTGTAATTGAATATGATATGCAAAATCTTCAATATATTCAAATTCATTTCTATTCGCTAGACTTCCATTTACATACTTGCATATCTCACCTACTTCGTCTTATCTTGTACATATCTTACGTACCGTTCGTAATAAATGATCATGATGCTACTTCCAATCCTCTAATAACAATTATGTTTGTACAATATTTAAGTAACAAACGCATTAGTGAAATATGAATGTATTCTATTTTACTAAAACATATAAAAGTCCGCATCAAAATTCATAGTCAAAATGGATTTGATATTTACAAATTATATCTAGAAGAGCTTTGTAGACGACCTTGCTGATTATGACATGAACTTTTCTAATGTAGTGCCAACAAAATTGAAGGGGAAAAAGTTATGTTTACTCATTTGTTAACTTTCATAATCACAATTTTTTGTATTAACAGTCATCTTTTAGACTAGTCACTCAAATATTACCTCACTGCGGCATGAAGAATCACTAAATTAATTACACGACCAACCATCTAACCAGCCAGTAAAAACTCTCTCTCACCCTCAGGCACTAACAGAATAAAAAGGCTTACCCACTTCGTTGAAGTCGTCGATCTAGCTACCTCCAATATTAAGTTACCTTAGCTAATCAGTTTACTAATCGACCAGAAAATTGTCTCTCTAAATACTGGGTACAAAAAATATACGGCTTAATAGGCTTAAGTTTTGAAGCGCATAAGATGCAAATTTTTATTATTATAAGACTTTTTTTAAAGAGACCTATGTTCAAGGGCTGGCAGGATGATCTTTTCTTTTAAATACGTACCTACTCATTTATGTTTTGTGGTTGACTTACTGTACATTCTTTCTCCCAATAGCCAGTTATAGCTCAACGGTTAAGGAATCAGACTTGGGAGCAAGAGGTCATAGTTTCGACACGCGTTCGTTCTAATAACGAAATAAAACTCATTCCTATTACAGGCATAATATTTAGCTCAGTTGGACGGGTTTACAGAAATATTATAGTCTAGTGTTATTTCACATAATTTGTACTCGTTGTTTTGTAATCATTTCTTGATTTTGCATCATTAAGATTGATAACCTGCAGTTTTCTTTTTAGATCCCGCTACTTTCTTTTTTTTTTCCAGAAATCATTCACGCGTATTTATTATTTTCCAAGTAAAAATAATATGGAAACTTAAAATCTTCCTAACAGCACATTTACAACGGAGCTTTTTGTCAATGATTAAAAACTTTACAACTTTACTCGCCGCTGCAATACGTTGAAAAAACCACAGATTCATGAATATTAATCTTATGGTATGCTTAACGCTTTGTAGTTTCCTGTTGAACTTATATTTAGACATGTATACTGCACTTCCACCGTTATCTTTACGTATATTACACAGTTACGCATAAATTTTAAGTCGAGATATTCGGATTTCCTGACTTTTATATGCATTAGCTTTGGTAATGTTTTGTCCGTTATGCAAGTTTATAATTTCTCCTAGGACAGTTGTAAGATTCGTCATTATTGCATCTATTGCCTGTCCTTTTCCCAACTGCTTTGGCGTCTCCTTTTCCCAACTGCTTTGCAGTCTAACTGAATACCTACTGGATCCGTGATTACTGTCACGAAATCGTAAACTTGCAATGGGTTTGAATTAGTTTAAATTTATTTTGTTTCTATAATTTAACTGAATCCTTGCTATGATTATGATGACTAGCTATCGCAAGATCGTGAATACAATCATGTCATGTAAAATTACTACCTCAATCGTTGTCTTATTGATAGCAAATTGGTTCTAGCAAAGCACACTATTTTATAGTACATCCTACATCATGCAAATAAAGTGTTAAAATGTCATCATCTTCTCCACAATTGACTGGAAAGTGTTAAAATCGACACACAAAAAACGTACAAACCGTTCCACAAAGAATAATTCGATCAGACGATTGGCAATTACCAGCCAAATCCAGAGGGCTGAATGCCTATCTAAAGAATACTAGTCGAAACTAACGTCAAAACTATTTGATTGAACCCAATTCTACGGTTCTATTGCAAAAAGAAGCATGGTAGCTTTGAGCATCGATTGCTTTACAAAAAGCACTCTCCCAAGTGTGTTGCACTTTCCAAACGTTACTTATTGAAAGTGCTTGTTACGCTGGCTTCAAAGTTTGAGTCTAAATTCAACCATGCAACAGGTGGAGATTAAACTGTAGGTATTTTGATACATAATATTACGATATATATATATTTTTTTTAAATGTATTTTCAACACAATATTCTCCATTTACATCTTCTGTTTAATCAACTGTTAATATTATACCCTTGACCGAATTTAAGTCAAGCGGCTAATCTCAATGGAGACCCGAGGACGCAGGAAACATTATTATAGTGTGCAAACGTGTGCATAGACAAAAGTACACTCCCTCTTCTTTCACTCTCTTAATTCAATGGTCATCTGTTGCTGTGTGCATTCTAATAGAGTTAATCTTCATCACTCTCTTTCTATAATTATTCCGGTAAACTTTAGTATTATCTTTACAAAATCAAGTTTTCATCTCTGCCATTTCAGTTGCAATTAAAATATCGCTCACTATCTCAACCTTGTTAAGAATTTCTTGACTCAAATCAGTAATACTTATCTCGTTAGTAAAAATAATAACAGTACAGTCATCCACAACCATCTAGTTACAGATGCTGCACATAACAGTCATAACACGCAAGCTGATAATGGTAACATTATAGTTATTATTATTCCATCTCACTGTGTTGAAGTAAGTCATTACGTTCGAAAGTATATTGATACGATTTTAATTCACCTGCTCGTAGTGGATGAAAGTTTTGATTACGCTAGACAAGGTTCGGACGTTCCAATTCGCACACAATTTGCTAGGTGATTAATAGCTAGATCGAACCAATTCCGTGGGATCAATTAATTACACGTTGAAGTGTAAATCTTCACTGATATCATCTGTTGCTCTGTACATCAGCTGGCATTATCTAAACCGGAACCGCCGGAGATATACATTAGACAGTCTGTAGGCTTTTCTTAGTAAAAAACTGACACAATGATTTAGCTTATGAAGCAGGCAATATTTTATGAACAGTCCCGGAACTTCCCGACTCGAATACAAATCCTCTAATCAAAGATTCACTGGACACGAAAGATCATACAAAAACTCGAAACCCATCAAAACTAAACAAGAGAATTGAATTAAATCAATTTACTCAATAAAAAAAGACTACCAACAGAATTTCTTGCTCCACATTCATTCAATTGATACCAATAAGTAGTTGAATTAATTCTTAACGAGCATCAAGAAATTACTTGGGAGTGACCCGAAGGCCTGAATAACGCGATTAAGGCCATACATTGTGTTCATTTACATCTTGGACTGGGTCCACCACATTATATGGCTCACGATACATGCTTTCTAGTTTTAATGGGGATTTCTGCAGTCAATGTTTTGATTTTTTACACGATAAAGCAGTAGCAGCAACACTGTTTGCCCACCGCATAACGTCAACGGAACGTCAACGAGAAACGAGATTATTCAAACCGAACGTGACCTAGGTGGTGGTGTGCGGTGGACATGCGGCTATAGTAATTGTAAGTATTGCTGCTTCGGCGCCGTTATCTTGTTTCTCGTTGACTTCCCGTTGACGGTGCGGTGGCCAAACGTAACTTCGCACGTGCTTTGGCTTAGCATTATTTCTGTCACTATCGCACAACTGTCAAACTACAAGTGAAAGAAAAAGACGGGAACAGTCAAGCACGTGCTAAGTAACGTTTTCTTAAGAACAGCCTGAGATTCATTTAGAATTATAGAGTCCAGCTATATGCACATAACTGCTCTAAAACGCTGCTTTAAGTTAAATTTCTCATTGACGAAGCATTTCAATTCCAGGTTTGCCGTTTATGTTCACATAATTAAGTAGTAAAGTTTCATTACAAGAGCGATTTATGTAGTTTAATATACTTCGGGATGCGGGTTTTCAATCAGTGTTAATGACCAGTGTTATGGGAATACATTTAAAATAGTTTATGCTCCTCTTAAGATAGAATCAACACTATTACTAGTATACTCACAAGCACTGCTATGAGTACACTTAGCAAAATTCAAAAGCGATAAAGCGAGCAAAGCGCTCGTGGAATAACGATTACAACTTTGACTTTCAGAACTTTTTCATAATTGTATACTATTTCTAAAAATGATCTCGTAATTACAATCAACACAGCACGAAAAAATTGCTTCTAAATGAGCAACATTTAATAATGACACTATAAATAAAACTTACTAATATGATTAGTGCTCATGATTGTACATATTATTCATTTGAAACAGCAGTGGTTTGCAGACTAGCTTTACGACAAATTGTTAGACTATTTTCAATTTATAACAGCTAGTATCTGTATTAACACTTCCTCTCTTTTTTAGGAACTAAAGGTTATTCTATCCAAGGGGTACACCAATATATGACCAATTATAAAATTTAAGTTGATGTTCCATGTCAAAAGAGCGAGCCTATTACCTTACCAAGCACAAATTGAGCCTCCAAGCTGCTACTGAGAAAATCCTGGTTGAAAATACCGTGATTGATAGAAAAAAGAATAGCGGTATTTATATTCTAAAGTTATAAGAAAAAATAGACCACAAAATAATACATCATGAAATGTACAAGAAAGGGAAGAGAAATTAACTTTAAACTGCTGTCGTATGGTATTAAAAATAACAAAAAAGGGAATAGGCAAGCAATAAAACCATAAAAGGCTACCGTCGAAGAATAAAGATACAAAAAAGAACCGCTTTTATAAAGAACATTATTACATGCACTTGCTAACAACATCGAAGCATTGAAAGACACTATATTTCGTGAACTCGATAAAATTGAAATATATATTCAATGCAATCCAAACAATAATAAAGACATTAAGTTTATTGCAGTACAAAACATTTTAGACCAACAATCACTCAAACATAATAAAACTGACAGGTCCAAGACCCATAATTGTCATGTCACCCCAAATGCCTATAATTTCACTCACAAGAATGATTCACTTGACCTTTCACTATCAGAAGAAAAGGATCATAATAACTTCAAAGGAGACCAACAATACTCCAATTGTGATCCACTTGCATACCGTTAAGATCGCAGCAGGCATCACCGCATCAGTAACGCCCAGCCACAGAATAGATAGGTACAGAAACTCAGCTCCATCCAACGAGTTCAAACAGGCGCACGCACATATAGATGCTTACGTACGGAGATCTCAAATACCAGTCACGTGTGCGCTTGCACTCGCTGCGTAGCGTGTCTCGTGCATACGTTTTGCAGATGGAGCCGGCCTTCTACATCTATCTATTCTGTGGCCAAGAACATCGAAATAATTTTAAAAGTGTGCCAGAATCTGACCCAAATCTGATGAACAATACTGGTAATTTTTTGCTTTACCGATTGATGGTTAGAAGCCTGAATAAGATATCAATCCTTATAGATTGGTGTAACGGATGTTTTTGTTCAAGTTTTTTGAAATTTGATCGACAGAATTGTTTCTTGTGTTATGATGAAGTGTTAATGTTTTATTAGATATTCCGAATATGCAAGTTCATTTTCGATCTTTATCGTTCATTAGGCGCTTTGTACGTTAAAAGTTTTTGGAACTAAACTTTCATCAACGATCATTGCATGGAGCACTTCCTTAATTTGAGAATTGAAAAATAATTGACAGTTGACCTAGTTTATCATTAGTAGTGGGTAAAGTAACACTAAAAGAGGATAGCCTCTTATTTCAAACCACACGACTTAAACCTTCGATCAATTATTATATCGATCTTAAACCGCGATTAATACACCCTTAACACTTCCTATTTTAAAGACTAACCTTGATTGTGCAAAACTAACATTACCAGTTTGAACCAACTAGATTCGTTTTTTGTTACTTCCTTACTGTGAATGAAGGGATCAGCTGCTTTATATCCCACCATATACGAACTGGAATCTTCAAGTTTAATGAGTGATGTTATAAATCAATAAAGTCATTGGCTACCTCATTTATCAAGTAAGAACGGGAACTAAGTTAGAAAAAAAATAACTGCCCAAGTGTGTGTCGGACCACGTGCAATGAAGGGATTCCGTAGTTAATATGAATTTATCCTTAGAATAAACTTAACATTTTAATGTTATTTTAAAACCATAGATTTCTTATAGGTTTTCCTGTAATTTATGAGTAAAGAAACGTTCTCTGTATTATTATTTTTTTCAACATTTTAGGCTCAGTGGTTTCAGAGATAAGAAAGGGAATGGACAACTTTCATCAATTTTTATAAATATTTTTAAAAGCGTTTATTTTAAAGTTATAAAAAAAAAACAAAATTGCTTCCTAAAAGTTACACGTTACCCGTCTATGTTTGAGTCACAGAAATTCATATGTGTAACAAATTTCAACTAAATTGGTCCAGTAGATTCAGAGCGAATTGGCTGTGACAGACAGACAGACATACAGCCAGCCAGATAGACACACGAGTGATCCTATAAGTGTTCCGTTTTTCCTTTTGAGGTACGGAACCCTATAAAAGAAAAATAAACGTTGAGTAAAAATCTGGATAGAATTTACTTTTATTGATGGACCTGATTCTGACAGATCATCTCCAAGTCTTAAATTAAAATGGTCTTCTTAAGAATCTTTGGCAATTATGAAAGAATAAAAAACGTATGCTTTACAAAGATAAAATTGAAAACGATACATAGCAAGTGGCTTCCACAGAAATTAAAATTGAAATGAGAGAGTTATTGCTCTGTACGTTTGTATATCTTGATGGTCTGCTAACCCAACATTAATATTACGTATATATTACTATCGCTACCATTGTAAACTTAAGACCTAATGACCTAAGTAATGTTTGCTATCTGTGCACCATCAAGCTACTCAGTAACCTTTGAAGATGGTATCTGGAATGCAGTCGACGTTTCTTTTATTTGGAAGAGTTACGTTTTTCATCTGATGGTTAATATTGATGATGCAGTCGACAATGATGTACACCTCGAAGAAAGAAAGGATATTCATCCAAAACTTGAAGACTGCCAGACTTAAACGGTTCTAAAAGTTCTCTCTATTGCCATGGTACCGTTATGAAAAGCTTTCGCAATTAATGATATTAATCGTTTTGTATGGACTTGAAGAGGCAGTTGGGCTACCAACCTGCTGCTGACTGCCCACTGTTTTTACCGTAACATAAGCTGATTGTTTAAAGCTCTTGCTAACACGACAGAAGAATAATAACAGGTCAAGAAGGCCTAGACAAATGAAAATCGCTTTCAAACTCACACTCAAATTCAAAGCATTTATTTCAAATAAACCGATGTTCTTCTTCTCGTGTGGTTAGTGTCTAACCTGGTATCAGAGTTTTAAAGCCGTCCATGGGCCTCTAACTTGGCTTCACATGCCATCGAGAAATATCTCTAGGCATGCCGGTTTCCTCACGATGTTTTCCTTCACCATTTTTGAATCAAGTAATAAACAAACCAATTGCAGGCACTTTTGAATTGTCAAGGGGTCGGTCGGTCAGAAAGATGAAGCTAGTAGCCCATTCCAAAGCGTAGTAGGTTCCTATGGAGAAGAACTCCGCAAAGCGTTTTGTATTTATACAACGACTTTTAGCGGGAGTTAAATAAGTTTATCGGTAGCTTATGTCAGTCCCATAAATTTTTGACTTTTTCATCATCGTTTTCGCTGATAGAATATCAATTTGTAAGATAGGTGAACTATAAATGACTGTGCAGTGGTTGTCTTAAAAAATGTCATTGTTTATGGACGTTTTCTAAAATGGTTGCCTATTCGACGTCACTGCTTTTGATATACCTTCTCCTATACCAATTGTCCAGCATTATAAGGTTCTAGCATACAATAGAAACACCACAGTAAAACATAGCCGTCAACAAGTAATTCAACCGCATGCTTATTTGATTGTTTCTAATGCTTAAATTACCGTGTCTGGACCGCACAGACAGTACCGTATGCAGTCTGTGGATATAGCCGTAATGTCCGTACACGATTCGTTTCTCATACGTTATGGTTTTATAGTGATAGTTGGTTGTTAGTTGTTTAATATGTATTTAATGGGAGATGTTCGTCATAGCTATGTGGTGTGTATGATAGGTGTGTTAGTGTAACTGCACTTTTTCAGTATAAATTGAGCTTATTAGTACTATGATGCGACAAAGTTATAGTATGTTTTAATTTAGCGTCCTTATGAGGATTCGATTGATGCATTTTATTTTATCAGTATGCAGATTTTGTTGTAAGAGCTTTTGAAAAACTTTTTTAAGAAAAAAAAAAAACTACCGACTTCCAAAAAAAGGGGAAGTCGTTTTTTTGTAAATATGTTTTTGTCTTTCACTTTTTAGTTGTGACACTGACCGGAACTGTAACATCATTTATATAGGACTAAGTGGGAAAAATATGTATTATTGAAGCTAACTCAAAAAGTACCACCTCGAGAGCTTACAAACTCACAAAAAAAAAAGAATTATGCAAATCCGTCTATATAAGACGGAGTTATACCAGAACATACATTAAAAAAAACATCCGAGTTGAGAACCTCCTCCTTTTTTAGAAGTCGGTTTTTTAGAAGTGTGAATGGTTGCTGTTTATCATCAGCAACCTTTCACACTTTGATGCTCATCACCTGTCAATTACTTTCATTTGAATTAAATATGAAAGACTTCATTGTATAATTACGTTCACAAGATTTTAATTGCATCGAGTGCGTACTGAATACACATACTGAGTACACATAATATGATCGAAATATTATTTTACAACTTTTTTCCCAATCAATTTTATCGATATCGAACTTATTAAAACCTAAGCTTTAATCTTCTAATCTTTAAATTAAGAACCTACCAGCTTAAAAAAATATTCTCTATTTGAAAACCGCATATTGCGGTTAATAACTTTTTTTTATGGCAAGTACAAGGCGACAGTATTCAATGAACATCAAAGATTATCCAAAGCTTTCCATGAATACCAATGTGGGTAATGAGCACTACAGAACTCGTTTGTGATTTAAAAAATAGGCCTTTTAAAGGCCAGGTGAAGTAAATTGACATTCGTTGGTCGATTTTATTCAATGCATTTTTTTCGCTGTTGGAAATAAATATAGTAGAATTGGTATTTTAGTAGATGTACTTACATTAGCAGTTTAATGGTTATTATGTGATTTTATATTTGCACCTAATTTAATTTATCTAGCTTCAGTTTTAATTATAAAGTTAACTTAAACATAAGTTATTTCAAAGAAACTACTCTACGTAAAAGCTCAATGACTTTCTTAACTGTTACTCTTTTTTTTCAAACTTAATTGACTAATTATTTTTAATTACATCGTTAAACTTTAATTCCTTAACTATTAAAAAAAATTAAAAGAACAAACTTACTCAAAATAATTCCCAAAGCACGCTTCAACACACAAACACAGCCAAGTTCCAGCAAAATTCAAATTTGGAACGCTCAAACGCGATCGGGATTGAGAAGAGTGATATACACGTGCGGTTCCATCCGCGGACGCTTCACGACTGAGCCCGCGTTCGCTTCACCACAAGCTAATATATCTCGTATACTAGTTTTCATCGTCTTTCACTGGTTTAGCTTCGAGTCGACGGCCACCACTTTCTGGGTTAATGAGGAGCCTGACGGAGCCCGCACTCGCCCGTTTTCTACGTTTTCGAATACGCGTCGGGTGCCGAGTGGTTTTCGAACTGCTGCGTTGCTATGCGCTCCTGGTACATCGCAGATAGTTCTTTTTATGTTTTTTTGTTTGTAAAATTATAAAAAAAGCTCCTTATTTATCTTCAAGCTTTCTTGACTTATCAACTATTATAGAACTTCTGCCCTCGGAACAATTAAAGTGGCTTGCGGATTAAAAATAATCCGCAAATCTCTTGTTCTAAAAAACGTAAAAATTATTTTTACCACGATTGTGACAACATATAATCAACGGTTTAGTAATATAGCATTTAAGACAGAAAATACGAAGAAAATCTAATCTATTTTCCTTCCCTCTATTGACAGTAACAAGTTTTAATGTCAACTAGATCACAATTTAACCGTTTAAATAATAAACTTATACGGTTCATAAATTACTGCGTTAATTTAGAACTTCACTGAAGTTAAACTTGACAATGCAAAGCTAAGCTAAAACAAAGAGATAAAAATTAAGGAAAAAGAACAGGACATCACAGCAACCGTTGATCTAGTGGTTACAAATCGTAAGCGCTGGTGCTAAGTTTGAAGTTTCATCCCTAGGTTGGATAAAGTGTTATAGGGTTATCCCATATTAGGTATTTTTTGCGGATAACATATTTTGGCAAAATTTGGATGAACACCACAAGCTGTAGCTATATTCCGGTGTATACGGGTATAGAGGTCTGGCGACCCTTTCTGACAAGAGTGTATTTCACAAAGGTATTCGATTTCTCTCGTATCAGCGGTATGAAGCGTATCAACGGTAGAGGTATGCAGGAATTATAGTTTAGCTTTCGCCCGCGTGTATCGGAAATTATCACACGAGAACGGACTATCGAGATAAAATCTCCTATATCTTGGTCTATCTGTGTGCCCAAATCGAGATCCAAAACCGTTTAGCGGTTAAAGCCTTAAAAGGCAGACAGACAGACACACCGACACACGTATAGAGTTACTTTCGCATTTATAATATTATAATATGGAAATACAGGGTCAAATTGAATTATCTAGCAAAACTCCGTAGATTTGATGGATATTGATATCTAAAATTTTCACATATGATGTATTTATGTTGCCGTTATAACAACAAATACTAAAAAAACAAAATAAAATAAATATACAAGGGGGCTCCCATACAACAAACGTGATTTTTTGCTCGTTTTTATAGATAATGGCACGGAACCCTTCGTGCGCGAGTCCGACACGCACTTAGCCGGTTTGTTTTATTTGATTGTGTTTAGATTTCAATACCAATTACCTCAGCGGAGTTTTTCTAGTTAATTTAAATTGAACCTGTAGATTAGCCAATTGGTAAAGCAGTGTCACTCACAACTGCTAGACCAATGAGGCAGTCAACCTAAAACAATTCTCATCTTAGATATTCAAATCACTTGTAAGACTTGTACTACTTGAGAATAGCAAACATTGAATTAACTGTAATGAACCAATAAAGATGACTTGAATTAGACTGTGCGCAGACTGATTCCTGCACTGTCGATTATACAAACTGTCTCTCGATCAAAAGCTTTTTGCCAGAATCTCACCTGGTGGTAAGTGATGATCAGGCCGAAGGTGAAGCTCGCTTCCAGAGCTTCACCCGGAATCCTCAACTACAGAGGAACTCCTTACCTCTAAATGCCGAAACACAACAATGCTGTGCTGTGTGTGCGATGCTTCTATTTCAGTAAAATAGAGTAAGGACTGGTGCAGCATGTCCTCTTTAACCATGCATCTCTTTATCAAGTAAAATAGTTTTCCTACTTTTGAATGAGAGACGGAAAGCTCAATTTTGGCAAAAGACCTTTTTTTACCTTCCAAACACCACACGCCAAAACTCATAAAATATTAAATTACCTAATTTAATATTTTGTAAGTTTTAGGCAGTGTGGGCTGTACGGCCTACTGTACACAATAGGCCGCACGTCAGTGATAACTCAACTGCCACAAGATGATCTATTATTTTATTAAAACCCTATACTAAAACAATCCGCACTGGGCCCGCGTGGACCGACCTCGGCGCCGAGGTCCTTTGCGATCGCGACCGCGTCCCCGAGTTAATGATACTCCCCCCGACCCTTGCTCAATAATGAGGTGCCAGCAGTTGTGGCAGCTGAGCACGTAGCTTTAAATTCCCCGACTAAAAATCATGATCAAAACTTTGATCCAGCCCGTCCCATCCTTGATATCCTCCCTCCGGTTGACGCCCTAAGCCAAAGTTCGTACCCCACAGGGGGTGCCCTTAGCGAGCGTTCACCTAGTTTTAATTAGAAAAGTTGAATAACCCTGGCTGGCGGTTTTAATTGTAGTAGCTTAAGAGGCACCCACAGGAAAGCCCGGTTGAGTAGTCATGATCTCAGAGGTCAACTACGAGGTGCCCTAACCAAAAAAAAAAGGGCCCGCGTGGTAAATTACAGCCCGCTCCCTCTCGAAGAGAGGAGGCCAGTGTCCCAGCAGTGGGAACATTATAAGATAACTATGCTATACTACACTAGACCAGCTCAAGGTCAAAGTGTTACCGCTGACATATGGGCGACTATATACTGTAAAGGTCCACAAAAATCGAATTCGTTACTGTATGAATCAATTAATATGACTGCAGTCACTCGCAATAAAATTGTCTCATAGACAAACTGGTCGAAATGATTACAATGAAAAACCGTTAAACCAAACTGTTCTGTTCATGATAGACAAAGTTGTTAAGGTTCTTGTGCACACTGTCTTAGATACCAGTGTCTTACAAGAAGATATGGACGATCGTATATCATAACGGAATGGAGACGATGAAGCGCTGTTACGTTTAAGGGCCGAGGAACTAGGTTGATTTTATTTATAATCTGGCCGAGTTCCCATATTTTACCAACAGGTATTGGTTGAGGCTAAGTGAATATTAAACAATACTAGAGAGAGTTCGTCCATGGATTAAACTGACCTACTGAATGAGTGCAGATTTTCGATGAAAAAAATCTACCAGAACACTTTTTCTTTCCCGTCAGCCATTATTTCCAGCTCCAATAGACGTGACTGGCCAGACCAACTGACCATAGTATTAACCTTAAGGTTAAAGACAACCCTAAGCTGGTGGCGCAGATTAAAATATGGCAACACAGTCACTCGATAATTCCTCAGATTTGATCATCTTCAAATTGAAAATACATTAAGCTGATTAAACTTCTAAAAGTCTGCGTAAGCGTAGTCCGTTAACAGAGATGGTCAAAATATTTAAACCTACCTTAAAAAAAAACATCTTATTATTATCTAATATTCACCATTGGTAAGTAGATATAACAATTCGGTTGTTGACATATGTAAATAAAGTCCTTCAGACCGTATGGCGGCCAATCTCAACGACGACTAGACACGAGGGATATTATAATACACAAGTGTGTGTGGAGTGAGAGTGAGGGAAGAGAGAGTGCACCTGTGTCTGCACACAGGTGCACTCTCTCTTCCCTCACTCTCATAGTCCGATGGGCTGGCAATCCGACACGACCGGAGACAGATTAGGCAGCGTACCCAACACCTTAACGTGCTTTCCGAGGCACGTATCACACCTCTTCTAAACTCTGAGCTGGTTACTAAGAAATTCCTAATGGAAAAACCCAGTAACACTTTGCTCGACCCAGGACTCGAACACAGGATTCCACGGTCAGGAGTCGCGTTTGAGACCAGGATACCAACGGGGAAGTCAACGAGGCAGTTGTTGATAACAGTGCAAAAGTATTCAATTTATATTTACAGTACAAAGATGTTATCGATTAACGGGATTTATTTTCCTGGTGTCCAGTTCGGGCAAGGTTTGATGTGAAGTCATTTCATTACGAAAAATCTGAGATAAGACAAGTTTCACGGTCTGCAGTTGTACGTGGTTGCTGAGCGTGAGGTTCAGAGTTTGAATATCAGTTCAGTTCAACTCACTTTTCTTGGATTACCTGTTAGGAAACTATCAGTCTAAGTAACTAGAAGTATGTTTATTCTAGTGATGATTGTGGTAACGCCATTGACAACCTAGGGTGCGTAAAACATACATTAGAAGAGGACCACTGAAGACTATTTTAAGGCACATTCTATACTTAGAGAGTGTTAAAGCGAAAGTTGATGTTAATTGATGTTAAGACTCTTAACACGAACTAAGCTTGGTGTAAATATACCTATGAATTGCTTATCATTCGCCTGTAGGCAGTAGTAACCTACTTCCCACAAGTATTTAGCTGATTAGCTTTTTAATTGAATAACCCGTTTGTTTTATTTATTAATTCATTAAGTTACTACTTCTAAGAATGCTAACACTTCTTGGCATCAACAGCTCGAGGCTAAATTTAAAAACCACAATACAGAGCTTCAACCTGGCACATTTGATCGAAAACTGTTCTTTACTAATCGTTGGTTGAAACTATGAGAACCTATTGCATAGGTTCCGCAGAAAAATTACCTGCGTATCTGTTTAACGGATAAAAAGTATTTTAAATCAAATATGGCAGGGGTGGCCAACTTGGTTAGACTCAAGATCTACTGTTTTCTGACACCCCATGCGATCTACCAATTACATACTTCTTGAATTTTTTTATGTACTAGTGTTCGACCGAAACTGGTTTTTACGACCGAAACCGAATTTCGGCAACAGTCTTAGTTTCGGCCGAAACCGAAACTGAAACTTCCTTACAAGAATCATGTGTTGAAGGAAAAATAAAGAAAACGTTATTATAATCAGTCAGTCTTTATTTTTTTAAATAAATCATTAAAATCACACAAAAACTCACAACAAACAAAACGAACTGCAAACACAAGCCAGTCACAATATGATTAGGCACGTGAACGCGGCAATATGTCTTCGTTGCTTACTCGCTTGGATGGAATTTAGCACGCTGAACATGACCGATCACAGCGCGAGAACTCACGAATGCAGTTTTGGTTTCGGTCGAAGTTTCGGTAGGTTTGCCACTAAAACCGAAACTAAACCGAAACTCGTTTATTTGCCGAAACTAGACCGAAACCGAAACCGAACTTTCGGTCGGACACTAACTAGATAGTAACTACTTATTTATAGTAGTGTGAGTATTGCGTCTGAGCTACTGCGTGCAAGAGAGGATAAATAACGTAATGGAATGGCGATAAAAAAATGATACAAGATGATGTGCGCAGCAGTTGGTGATTACGTTGCGTGGTTTGTTCTACCTATTTTTTCCTTGAAAAATATTTTTAAGTATATTAACTTGTATTTTTTTTTGTTTTGCCACGATCGACTGGACTAATAGCCGCGATTGATCGGTCGATCGCGATCGACTGGTTGGGCACCCCTGAAATATAGTATGTTAGAAAATACAGATCTTATTCAGCACAAACTTAAAGGAAATATTAATACTTCGGGTGCACAAAATAAAATGTTCCATGTTCGCAATTTGTTTTATACCTGGGGGTAAAAGGGTTAAAACAATAAATCAAATTAATTGCTGGTAAAAAAAAAAAAAAAAAACCATAAATCTCTAGTGGATCGACTTAAAAAATCCTGGCCAGAATGATTAGTTAAAAATTCAAAAATGACTTTTTTTAATCATTGCTAGATATACACCAATTGAAAAAGCTTTTGAAGGAGAACCTTTGCTACTAACTCGACTTTTACCAATTGTTAGTAACAAACCATTTGTTAGTAACAAACCAAACAAACTAATCGTTAAAAAAATGAGTACAATTTAAAAAAAAAGTAAATTTTGATTTTTTATTAATCGTTTTGGCCAGATTTTTTTTTACCAACCCACTCGCGATATATTTTTGAACATAGTTTTGATATAAAAATACTTTTCATTCATTACACAGATGGGTGACGGTCGTTCCTCTGTGGATCTTAGACCACTATTTTAATATACAAATAATGTTCTCAATACCATAATTTCAGTGCTTCAAGGCTCTTTTGGCACTTGGATGACTTTGTCAGTGAGGCGCTGTTGGTAAACACGGGCCAAAAGATCCATATACAGGTTTTTGGTGACGACTTGTTAGACTGACAGGGGATCCTAACAAGCAACTCTTCTGCCTACTCTTCACTAAAACAGGAGTGACGTCTGAAACAAATAAGAATATTAAAACAACGTTTAAATGAGTGCACTACTTTGTTGCGAAATTTTTCTATATTCCTCGCAGGCATTTCTTTAGCAAAAAAAATTTTCGTAGAGCAACTGTTTACAGATCTTACAATTGCGGAGGTAATCAAATCAGGAGATGGTACATAGTTTTCTTATTAAATCATTTGAGTTTCAACCTAATTTTTTTAATTTACTAGCTGCGCCCCGCGGTTTCACCCGCATAAGTCTCGATCCCGTAAAAATATCGGGATAAAAAGTATCCTATGTCCTTCTCCGGGTCAAGGTCTATCCATATCCCAAATTTCATCCAAATCCGTTCAGCCGTTTTAGCGTGATGTCGTGACCAAAGGAAATAGGGATTCATTTTTATATATATAGATTTATTTATTTAAACTTTTCACACTCAAACGGTACAAAGGCGGACTTAATGCCTTAGGCATTCTCTACCAGTCAACCAAGGGTGGTGAAGAGATTGGATGGCAGACAATGGCAATATTATAAGACCCAAAAGATTAGGCTTTATCAAAACTTTAAAGTTTTTTAATATTTATTTTAAAACTGATACTATCAAACTACAATTTTGAAGAGATATTCATCATTTACGAACGTTTGATGCACCAAAAAAAATCCTTCAGAATATTTCCCAAAACTCAGTTAAACATTACAGAGCACCGTCGATTGTTACACCCAAGAAACTCTCGAAGTTAATTTTATCTTTCCCACACAGTTTATTATCAAAACCGTTAACTGAATAACTTTTAACAGCTAAGGGATTGTAAACTATTACAATCTGAGCCCGTGCCGGTTAAACTAAACCAATTAAAGTTAACCAAACATTACATATCGGGTACCAGGCATGCAGAGACTAATGGAACGTTAATCACGTTTTAGAAGTTGTATCGCTTTCTGTGCTTATGTGGTGGAAGTTTAAAGGGTAGTTTCGTTGATTTCTGTTGTCTTGGTAGTGTAATGAAAGAAACTTAAAGAATATTACTGCTTGTTTATAAATCCTGGTAAAATTAAAATATACAGCAACTTGAAAATCACAGCCATAGGTGATTGGTTTAGAGCAGAAAAGTAGGAGCGAATCGCAGACGTAACAATATCATAAAAAACACTGAATAACAAATGAATTTATGACCATTAACTACACTTTATTTGAACATAAAGTTTATTTCAAAAGTAGTTTACTTACTGGAAGTGTAATACTTTTGAATTAAAAGTTAAAGAACGCCGATTAGAATAACACTTTGCTCGACCAAGGAAACGAACACAAGACCCCACGCTCAGCAGTCGCGCTTGAGACCACGATATCAACGGGGAAGTCAATGCGGCAGTTGTTGATAACAGTGCGAAAGTAAAGATGTTATCGATTAACGGAATTTATTTTCATGGTATCCAGTTCGGACAAGGTGAGTTGTGAAGTTATTTCATGAAAAAATTTCCGATAAGATAAGTCTCACGGTCTGCAGTCTTACGAGTATGAATATCAGTTCAGTTCAACTTACTTTTCTAGGATGACCTGTTAGAAAACTATCAGTCTATAGATAATGCCGATTAGAAATACCGGAGACATATTAGAAACAAACAAAGCAAACATGCAAAGAACAATTTAAACATTATACTAACTATGTGGAAAATATCCATCAAGATTTTCCCTCTTGAAAAAGGGAAAAAGATATTTTTCTCAAACATGCTTGGAAATTCGAGTATTATTTTAACAATCTTCTTCGAGATAAATCGAAAATGCAGTACAGGTCAAATACATGCGAGCGCCCGGCCGACAATTTTTGCATGAAAATTTATATCTGTCGTGTTAAGTGGCCGATTAAATTATTATGAAAACTCATATCTGTCGTCTTACGAACTTTTTATTTCAATACAATCAAGCAAAGATTTTATATATATTTCGATTTGGCTATAAATAAGAAACAAATGAACGTATTGACGCGTGAATAATTATCATTATTCGTCATTAATTTTGGAATTTATAATTTATTGACTCAGTTTCAATTTCCGCGCATTATTTGAGAAAAGTAATATACAAGCCTTGGCCACAACAAAGCATTGATGAACTCACGTATCTGTGTGTATGTGCTTCGCGTCGGCCCACATTTTCACGATCGTCCATCAATGCCCCTGTTGCAGGCCGCGACAGTAATGTACTATAAAAGCATTTGCTTACGTCATGTAAGCAATAAATATTTTGGGTTTTTATTAGTCACTTTTTACTACGTACGTCTTGCTTTATTGCGTGATACAAGTTTGTTATCATTAAACACTTTTTGCGACACATTTAATCTCCTTTTCTTAACAATTTAAACTATTTTATTACGGTTTTAAGGCATCATTTATGAATACAATTATAGTTACATCAAATTTTTGTCTGTCAGTGTTTTGATTTGTATTTCACTTGAATAAAATTTAACCATAATTCGATTATGGAGGTTATCCAAAGGCTAATTATCGTAGTTGTAACTCGTTCAAATTTAAGTCTTATCTCAACATCAATATAAATGACAAAAGTTTTCATATCATCTTCGACACATTCAATCAATCGTTTCTTTGGTCTTCACCTACTCTTATAGTCTTATACATTCGTACTGGCATTTCGTTCAAGTTGGATGTTGTTTGAAGATAATTAGGCATTGTGCCATGTAAACTTGACCAACTTGGGTGACAAGTCCGCAGCTGTGAATCGCGAAGGGCCTCCATAGATTTCATCGGAAAAAAAAATTGCCTGAGTAAGTAAGATTTATTTGGTTTCACAATTGTAATTTCTCAGTAGCAATCTGAATTTGTGCCCGGTTGATGCAATAGGCTCGCTCCCTATTAGGTTTATGGGACTTAAATATAACTGGTCAAATGTGGGTGTACTAAGATATGTACAACTCTGCCTGCCAGTGATATATGATAAGTGATTTTAATTTGTAACCAAAACCAAACTGATAACCGAGTATAGAAAACGCAGATATAAGTTATGAGGAGAAATCCCAAAGAAAATTAGTAGGCATACAGTTAAATTAAATAAAAACAGATATAGCAATAAACTAGCTGGATGTCTCAGTGTTTTATGGGTAATCGTGTACTTCAACTAGAGATGTCCAAGAATGAATGGAGGACTATAAATAAAATAATAAAAAACATTTATTTCAGTTCCTAGACCCATATTAATTACAAAAACAATACACAGTCAAATTTATAAATATCACTATTTGAGTCACAGGTAAATGTCAAATCAAATCAATTAATGTCAAAAGCTTACAACAAAATAAAAATAAAATAAAATAGAACAATGAATTAAATTAAGTCAGTGAAGTTATGCCAGAAGCAAAAAATTTAAATTATAATATTCATAAAATTAAATTAAATGACAAATTAAGCACCAGCAATATGCCTGCTACAACAATTCCCAACGTAGGGGCAATCCAGTCGCTGAGCAATCATACCCAGCAATTAGTGATTTTGTGAGAACACTGGTGGCCCAGTGGGAACCGTCCCGGCTTACGTGTCGTAGAACACGGATTCGAACACAGGCTAGCACTTTACTTTGTATAATTTACATCAAGATAAACATTGTAAGGAAACAAGCAAGTCACGGAACCGGAAAGAAACAATTCGAAGACATGTGACACCTACAAACCATGCAGCACTGGCCCCACGTGGGGGTTATGGCCAATTGACCCAGTAAGGCCCATTCTGTGAGAGAGGAGGTTCGTGCCCCAGCAGTGGGAACTTTATCGGCTGATTATACTGCTGTAAGCTAATGATGGTGAAGATTCTAAACCTCAACAAAATAATATAATTATTATTTAAATGATGCTCAAAATCGCATCAATGTCAAGTAGTTTCAAAGCTTTATGTGACACACAGACCGACAGTAGAAATTATTTCATTGTATTCAGTGATAGAGAGATAACCAAAAATTGAGATTCGTCATGACTGGCAATTGTAATATCAGAAATTATGAATGGGCGTATAAAATGAAGTCCGCATTTAATACCTACTATTTATTTGTATATTTTATACCAAGCTCAGTCAACAACTTTGCCTGCATGGATTTCTAATGTAAACTTAAAAAAGTACCAGCTGATTTTCGCTTACCAACTTAAAACCTGGATAAGTGGTTGGTTCGAAGAGAAAATTCCCTTTTACTTTACACTTTTTAGGAACATTTGTCTTCCTACAATGCAGTTACGGAAATGTTTAGGAATTGAAATTAAATAGAGAAAAACCAGTCAAGAGCCAGTCGGACTCGCGCACCGATTGTACCGTTAATATTTTGGATGTGTTACTTTACGTACAGTCCTTCAAAATTAGGATAGATGGACAGGCGGACAGGTAGATGGACGGACAGGCGGAGAGGTAGAAGGATGAACAGGTGGACAGTACTTTATTATTACTGCGGTTAAATACTACTTACTATTCGTTTTAAGACAGCGCCATCTCTACCGATAAATAATGTAATTTTTGTTGATGATTTTTGTCTGAAAAAGTGTGCTGTTTAGAGACATCGTTTTATTTTTTCTGTAATCTTTACATAAACTTCTATCACGTAGAATAATTTCAGATTTTTCTATATGCAAACTTCGGAGATCAAGGCTGACGGACGATATTTTTTTTAATTTTTCGTCAAGAGTCGAAAACTATGCGGTCTAAAAAAAAAGAAAAATATTTGAGAATGTGCAAATAGCAATCTTTCATATGATACCCCCACAGTAGCCCCACTTCGAATTTTAAGACCCCCGTTCAGTCCCTGCTGCCTTTCTTATTTGCAGAATAGTTGGGCAAACGTCGTCTAAAACTATGCTAAAGGACATGACCAGTGGGGCTATAGGCGCCTGCCTAAGTATGAAAATCAATGTGCAGCAAATATTGTTTTATTTTTGCAATTGTTGTATTCTATGGTTTACAGATAAAAAAGTTTCACAAGACTAAAAGTTCAATAACAGAGAAAAATAAAAATAAGTTTTTACCAAATAACTCTGCTTTTGATATGAGATGGCGCTAGGCGTTGTGGTTATCGAGTTAAAGAATGATTTTCTACTAATCGACAAGTCATCGAGGCGCTAGGTTTTTTTTCATACCATCAAGGTGGCAAACGCCTATCCGATCCAGCCATGTGTAGGAATAAAAAGAATAAAAAGATTGAGTATTCACAGGCCTGGGGGGTCATGTAAATCACCAAATAAACACTGCTTTGTTGCACTGTTTTGGTGGCTCACATATAATCGAGCCGCTGTGTCAGACTTTATAGCTGTCTTGTTGCTAAATAGTAATATTTCATTGTAGTATATGTACATACCTGATTTTTCAACCATTGGACAAGTCTCGCTTGCAGAGGTAAGGTTAGCATTGACATTATTTGTCTTTGAACCCGCCTTACAGATATGCCACAGTTTAGGCATCTCATCATAATATCCATTTAACGAATCGTAGAGCAAAACAGATGAATCCTTTATAAATAGCAATGGTAATCGGGTTTTGAAGATGTCAATCCGTAAAGAATAGCAATGGACGTTAGAAATAGAACATAATAATTGCATAGTACACAACGAACGCGTGAAAAAACGAGGGTCGGGAACTGCAATGAAACTTGACGTGATGCCAAGATCCTATGTGCAGGCATGGTGAATGGCCCTGGTTCAGGCCATGGTACGGAGCGATAGGAAATGGGAGGCCGTCACCTCCTTCTGCGAAGCGGTAATGCTCGCGAAGGAGGAGGCGGAGCGCGTGACGGAGAGGCAAATTTCGCGCCCTCACGCCCCTAACTGCCGCAGGAGGAGACGCCCAGGGCGGCGGGAATCGCAAGCCGATTTCCGGCCACCGTAGGCGCGGGCTTGCGGACGGTGAGCAATGGGTAGCTCACCGTCCAATAAGGATCAGGCCCGGGTCGACGGCGTGTTGTGTTCCACGCGCGCCTCAAAGAGATGTCAGCAGAATTGAAGGGGTCCGCTAGGGCCGATGCCTGCCGGGGTTGAGAAGAAAACCGAAAGGGAGATCGTGGCCTCCGGCAACAGGGCAACCGAAGGAACACGGGTGGGTTTTAGTCAGTAAGAGTCTGAAACGCTCTCCCGCTCCGCCCAGAGCGGGAGAAGTTATTTGATGATTTCCCACCCAAAAAAAAAAGGCTTGGTGAATGGCGAACTGAGAAAGATAAATTGAGAATTGTTTTTTTCTCGAACCTAACACACTAAAATCGAAATCATTTGACTGCCTAATTGGTCTAGTGGTCGCAAGCGCAGCAGCTGAGCATAAGGTCCTGGGTGCAATTCCCGGGTCGGGCATATTGTTATTGGGCTTTTCCATCTGCAATTTCTCAGTAGCAGTTCGGAGTCCGGATTTGTGCCCGGTTGATGGCAATAGGTTTGCCCCCTATTACATGGGATTGGTGAAATAAAGCCCGTGCTAAAGGTACACCTCTGCCTAACCCTTCGGGGATTACAGGCGTGATGTTATGTTATGTTTTTATTATTAACACAGTCAAAAATGGTCAAAGAAATAACAATTCAAAAATCGTTTTTTTTTTTGTGTATCGATTTTTCATTTTTTGACTCGAATCGATTGAATTATCGATTTTATTTCCTACCCCTTTGGTCCCTACTATCCGCCACTAATGTCAGATGCATTGTCAAAGAAATAAAACTCCTTTGTACGCAGTGATTATTAAAAAAATGATGGTGATCGATCTTAATGTTAGGTTTTAATTGACACGCGTGAAGCGTGTCAATTAAAATCTAACTTAACCAGTTGGCTATCAAAAAAAAAGTTCAAATATAAACAAAACATGCATATTCCATGTCATTAAAATTCACTTGATCGAAAATAACTCGTTCTTAATTTATTTTTCCCATACTATGTGTAGCTTATTATTACCGGATGATTATGTATACAATGGAACGTCAAAATCGGGAAGTGCATGTAAGAGAGAAGTGGAAGCAATTAATATCCAGCCCGTCCCATCCTTGATGTCCTCCCTCCGGTTGACGCCCTAAGCCAAGGTTCGTACCCCACAGGGGATGCCCTTAGCGAGCGTTCACCTAGTTTAAATTAGCATAGTTGAATAACCGCTGGCTGGAGGTTTTAAGTGTAGTAGCTTAAGGCAGTACAGCAAAGCCCGGTTAAGTAGTCATGATCTCAGAGGTCAACTACGAGATGCCATACTTAAAAAAAAAGGAAGCAATTAATATACTGTTTTTTCAGATATTTTATTAACCTGGACTTTAGTCGGAATAATATATCCATGATAAATTAGATTTTTTTTATTTTTAAATCTTAATGTGAATACTGTAATCCTGCACATGTTCCCGAATTTGAAGGCAGGCACTGGTCATGTCCTTTCAAGTTGATAGCATTAGTAGTTCTTGAGATAGCTGTGACAGCAGACTGAGTCGCACCATAAGGGTTCCTTTTTACCATTTTGGTACGGAACCCTAAAAACGATACCAAAATTTTTCGTAATTGCAGCTATCACTTTTTGCCTCTACATCACCCAAATGTTTGACTTTTAGAAAATGCATATGGCAATAAAACCGCCTCTGTATATTTGTATGATTAAAGTATAAAATAAATAAATAAAAAACGAATAAGTTCAAGTGGTTTTTCCTTATTTTCGTTGTGAATGACGAGACGGTTTTATTAGCAAAGTGAGATTTTTAGCATAATACTAACCAGTATCTAAGGACATATCATTAAGTACATATTTTTATTTAAGAACATTTTATTTACGTAATTTCCATTTTTTTTGCATAAGCCATGCCGTAATGATCAAAACTTTGCATTATTATTAGCAAAGTGAGAATTTTTAAGTCGCATAGTACTGGTTTATCTAAGGACATATCATTAAGTACATATTTTTTTTAAGAACATTTTATTTACGTAATTTCCTTTTTTTTGCGTTAACCATGCTGTAATGATCAAAACTTTGCAGATTTTGGTAAATATTTCATATCAGTAGATGCAACAGCATAGGTACATCTAATTGACTATTTTAGTACAAATTAGTGCAGTGCATTGATATCATAAGTTTTGCCTACCTTGGCACTTACTTTTTTTACCTAATATATAATTTAATAACATATAATTTTATAGGTACTTCATGCTTTTATAGCTTCTTTTTCTTGCAGTTTTCATGTTGTTACAAAAACAGCAGAAATTATTATTATTTTCTAATAACAAAAAAACCGGCTAAGTGCGTGTCGGACCACGCACAATGAAGGGTTCCGTAGTTGGGATGAAATTATCCCAAGAACAAACTTAACATTCTAGCTGATAAACATGTCCTCCCATACATTCCTGCTGCAATATGTAAATTGTACGCACAGTATTGAGAGATTTACCATGTTATTTTAAAACCATATGCTTCGTATAGGTTTTCCTGTAATCTATGAGTAAAGAAACATTCTCTGTATTTTTTTCCAAATTTTGGAGATAAAAGTGTAATGGTGAATTTTCATCAATTTTCTAAAAAGTATTTATTTTATAATTATAAAACAAATATTTGAGATTCTCGCAACAAGCCCTTTCGTTGGATATGTCACACGGTAAAGTGTGCAAAACTTTTTATTTTTATTTTCATATTTGCCTCCCAAAAGTGACCCCCATATTCAACATTCATTTATTTACGTTACACGTTCGTATTTAAGACACAGAAGAACATATTATATGTACCACAACTTTAACGGTCCATTAGATTCGGAGCAAATTGGCTGTGACAGATGGACAGATAGACAGACACACGAGTGATTCAATAAGGGTTCCGTTTTTTCCTTTTGTGGTACGGAACCCTAAAAATGTGACTTAGGAAAGGATAGGGAATTTACCATGAAAATATTGGTGATCGTAGCAAGTTTTCATGAACGGAGGATGCAATGATACATTCCGGCACAAGAAATATCAAAATGACAATGCACTCGGTCGTGTAGAAACCGATCGTACAAACAACCAGCCTGACTTGATCCTTTATTTGGGGTCGTAGGAACAGGATATGAACAGACCAACATACTACAAGTAACGTGTTTCGATTATCAGATCAAAGTCGTGGCATTACTAACAGAATTAACTCACGAAGATATTTATCTTCTAATCAGCAAGTCTAAATCAAACTGCTTAGCAACTTTGAAACAAATCGCCATAGTAGTGTACCAAAACTATGGGATTTAGGTTAAAAGTATGTATGTGTATTCAATTGTATGTATTTATAACATCACGAGGTATTCCTCGAAGTAAAAGACGGAGATGAACTGTTTTACACCCACATTTTGCCGCCAACAATATTAAACGCAAAATGGTCGACATTACTGCCTCGTTGGTCTAGTGGTCATAAAAACTACTGTTGAGGTCTTGGGTTTGATTCCCAGGTCGGGCAGTACTCGCAGGCCGATTTTCGGTCACCGTAGGTGCGAGCTTGCGGACGGTGGGCAATTGGTAGTCGCCGTTCGATAAGGACCAGGCCCGGATCGATGGCGCGTTATGTTGCACGCGCGCCTCAAAGAGATGTCAGAAGAATTGACGGGATCCGCTAGGGCCGATGCCTGCCAGAGTTGCGAAGCAATCCGAAAGGGAGATCGTGGCCCCCGGCAACAACGCCCTGCCACTCCGCCCAGAGCGGGAGAAGTTATTTGATAATTTCCCACCCGGGCAGTACTATTTGATTTCTATTTGGAATTTTTCAGTAGAAGCCCGGTTCATGGCAATAGGCTCGCCCCTATTACATGGGACATAGACATAATTGGCGCAATGTGGGTGTACTGTTGGTACACCTCTGCCCAAACCTTCGGCGAAACAAGGTGTGATGTTACGTTATGAGGTACTCTCAATTTAGTAGCAGTGCTTTTGCTTAGAAAGTGGACATAAAAGCCTTTTTAGTCGCACACCATTTAACTTGATTCGCGGCTATTCTAATCTACCAGCCAATTTGCGAAGATTATCGCTCATCTAGCCTCCTACACCTTATGTTTGCCAATTCGCGGTCTATACTCAAGGACACCCCAACAGCCATCGGTTTTACGTCTACAATATATATTCTGCAAGCTATTTTAACTATTTTGGTTCTTTGTCAGATCTTTTCACGATTAATTGTCAACATGATTTTAACTAATTCCATTTGACTCTAACGTGTTATAAAAAGATTATGTATACCTCAGGTTAAACCCACATCATAATGCTGAGGCCGCATCTGCGTCTATCGTGACGAAGCTTCGCACAGTGATATGAGTCACGCAGATGTGGCCATTGGCCAACCATTATCGGTTATCGTTGCGATGGTTCGGACTGCGTAGCATTTATCGCCCGGGTGGCGGTACCTACATAATAAGCGTGACGCGTGTTCGGACTAGCCTTGGTCATTTCAACTGTTGTGTCCGGTTTACATAGACGCTCTGTCGAAATAATGGAGAACCATCTTGGATTAATACACGATAATTCGTTAAAATTATGAAGCCGCTAATATGACCACCAAGGCGAACTTTTTAGCGAGCGGAACATACGAAGCCTCGGCACGCATTGCTTTGTCACGATAGACGCAGATGCGGCCCCAGCATAAGCTAAATAAAAACCACAACAGGGAAATGTCTAAATAGAATTTCGTAGCTAATCTGCAAAATAACCTAAGTTTATGAACCATTCTCGTCAGAAATCACGATGATGCGTATCTCCTTAATTACCTAATCCACGCTCATTGCATTTATGTTTGCCTAGTACATTATATCATTATTACCCCTGATAACAGATGATATAACTAAAAAATATTTTATTTATCAGCCATTTGAACCCATGGACCAGTATTGAAAAGGTCTGTAACTCAGAAAAAAATAAATAAAGTTCTGATATTTTTAAAGTTGTGATAATTTATGTTAAGTTTTCAAAATGGGTGTGCTGTACCAGTTTCTAGGCACGGCGATAAGTGAGTACTATTTTTAGATACTAAATTCATAATTATCTTCCTGCCCTTGTCTCATGTTACGTGGGGTTGGCGCACCACGTTTTCTTCCACACTCTTCTGTCAACCGTCACGCTATCATTCACTCCCTTCTCTTTCATATCATTCCTCACACAATCCATCCATCTTTTCTTTTTTCCTCTCCCGCTCCCTCCATGAACATTTGTATTCATCACTCTTTTAGTCACATGCGTGAGAAGTGAGTGGGTACTATTTATCAATACTAAATTAGGTATCTATAAAAAAACGGGCTTGTGCGTGTCGGACCATGCACAATAAAGGGACCCGTATTTGGGAAGAATTTATCCCAAGAACAAACTTAGTATTGTATATGAAAAACATGTCCTTCCATAGGTCGATATACGTCACTCAACTCCTCGACGTGGTGAATCGCAAACATATCCTATATATATAAATCGTTGTATGCAGAGCGCCAATAATTTATAATAATATCCCTAACTGTGTTAAGAAATTAAATATAGACTAATTTAAGAAAACATTTAAAAAAATACTGACAGAAAAAGCCTATTATAGTGTTAATGAATTTTTAAATTATAAATCGCTCTGATGATACTGACTGAATCTATTCTATTTATTTTGAATCGCATGACTATTGACGTATTTAATTTAATATTATTGTAATTGTTTTTTATTTATATTATTGCTCATTGAATCTTAATTTTGAATCCTACTGTCTTTCAACCTAATTTGTACACCAGCCATGGTCAAACATGTTGAGCCAAAAAATACCTTGTTACACCAATAATAAGCATCATACCATGTATATTATCTACACATGTTTTTACAAATAAATGAATCTGAATCTGAATCTTGATATTAATTTGAACTTAATACCAGGCGGCAAACAAAAAAAAATTGTATGAAAACACGTTGCGCTCAGCTTTAGCGGTACAGAGTACATCTCCCACATTCCATCGCAATATTTATTTAACTTACTACAGACAATAATAGTACATGTGCTAAGATAAGTACTGCAGATAAAATACAATTTATTGTCATCACATACATAATAGTGATTTGTAAAGTTTACAACGTGTTTATGTCTTTTCCGTGGTTATAATTAAAGTGTTTTGTCTCTTTTAGAAGTACCCCTTTTTTGTGTGGAAAATTGTCAAATAACTTCTCCCGCTATGAGCGGAGCAAGAGGGCGAGTCAGACGTCAGACTCATACTGACTAAAACTCACCCTTGTTTCTTCAGTTGCCTGTGTGTTGCCAGAGGCCACGGTATCCTTTCAGACTTTCCCTCAACCCCGGCAGGCATCGGTCCTACCTAGCAGACCCCGTATGTTGTGCTGATATCTCTTGAGGCGCGCGTGGAACACAACGCGCCGTCGACCCGGGCCTGGGGGCCTAAAACGGCCACATTAAGCATTCTTTTAAAAGCAATTCATTTTCTGAATTCCCAGCAATTCTTCTACATTGACACATATTTAAGCTGAATCGTATTCAATTCAATTCATATCAGAATCATATTTGGAGTAAACATTGCCGCATGATAAAAATTAAGACTTTAATTTTACCGGATAATTTTTCTTAGCAGTTTTTTTATTAATCAAATGAGATTTTTATTTTTTATTTCTACAATTTAAATGTTATTTCATTAAAATACAAAACTGTCAAACAGATGAATTGCGTAATATGAATTGAACGGAGATAATATTATTAATTGTCAGTTTGTGCGATTTATAATATTATCATATTATGATTCTGCCAAAGCGGCCGTTTTAAGCCCCCTGGTCCTTATCGGAAGTCGAGCTACCCATTGCTCACCGTCCACAAGTCCGCGTCAACGGTGGTAGAACTACCCCTAGCTTGATCATTGTAGGATTACAAATGCGAGGTTAAATCACCGGCTTTCATTAAAGTCTACATAGGAACTGTCAATTCCCTAACATTATTTCCCGTTGATCTTTTAGTCGCAAGCGTCATTGGTGAATGTGGGATCCTGGGTCCGATTCCTAGACCAGGCAAAGTGCTACTAGATTTTTCCACTAGGCATTTCTCAGTAGCAGCCCGGAGTTTGGACGGTAGTGTGACACCTTCGAAAACAAGTAAAGCCATTGGTCCTGCGCCTGATCTTACCCCGATCGTGTCGGATTACCATTCTATCTTACTATCAGAGTGAGGGAAAAAGGAATGCACCTGTGTTTGCGCACACACTTTTGCACTGTAATATCTTCTGCGTACTTAGTTAATCTCCGTGGAGATTGGCTGCCGTGACCGAATTCGGTCGGGAGGATATCATTATTATTGACAAGTTAACTAAACCTTTGTCAACATGTCTTTAGTCAAATATACGCTCACATTGGTGACTATACTAGTTCCGTCACGTAATAAGAAGGCGAGTGGTTTACCTGCGCACTGAGCGTTTTATCGATTCCAGCCTATTCGCAAAGCTTTTTACAGACCTATTAGATGACTAGATTTTTATAATTAATGTGATTATTTAGAAATATTATTATACCCTGCCTCGCTTGAAACATATGATGATCTAGTTCAGGCACATAACATAATTGAATTTTTCATAGATTTAAGCAAATTTGTATTTAGTGTTTTACCTTTAAACCTGAATAAAGTGTTATTATTATATTATTTTAATGAATAGCTAACAAAATACCTATTATAATTCTACAATAAAACAATAACCTAGTATTTTAGGACACGACTATACCCGTGCGCAGATAAATCTGCTGCACTGTCGCTCAGCGTTCTTTTTACTTCACGACAACTATACTAAGCTTTTAGCTCATTCAACACTAGGATTGCTTATCCACCTTTAGCCCCTTTATTAGATAGAATAGAAATTATAATTATGTTATCACCTTTAATTGTAAAATCTTTCCAAATTACTCTTATTGTAGCTTTCTTGCTACAGAGAATCACTGACTCCAGTCACAGGAACCTACATCTAGTTTAGGAGTCAAGAGTATTTAAATATTGACCCTTGTATTAAGCCTTTTTATGTTTTAGCCATAAAGATATATAGTTAAGGGCTTTTTGGTGAAATAAATAATGTATTATAATTATTTAAATAACCCACACTTTTGTCCACAGTAAGCACCATGGGTATAAACATGGGTATGATCTTCGCGTGGCCAGCCTTCACCATTACCATGTTCCAAACGACAAACACAACGCTGAACAGGCCAATGACAGACACAGAGATATCACTGTTCGGCAGCTTGTCTTCAATAGGAGCTCTTCTGTCCACACCGACCGCTGGTTATATGTTGGAGAAGTTGGGGCGAAGATATTGCTCTATTCTGAATGCCTTGGGTTTGGTTGTAAGTAATATTTCTTTTATATGGTTTTCAGTAACTTAGCGATAACTGTTGTCTTAGTTTCTTGCTGTTCCTTCTCATAAGTCTTTGTATACGAAAATGCAAATAATTGATTGACCTTTTGTTTTAAATAATTATTTTTACGTTTTCTATGTATACTTATTTCTGGCTTTTTCATCTCATAAAACTGCTTTAATATTTTAAAGTTAAATCTTATTTGATTCTTGTTAGTCCTTTAATAGGCTGATGTAATAAAACATTTTTTAATAGCAATTAAAATCTATTCTATTTTTCGTAAATTTTGACGTTCAAGAGTGCCTAATTGAAATAAATTATTTGACTTTGTGTTAATGATCAGGCACGATCTATAGCCGCTCATCAGGTCAACATAATAAATTGTATTTGTGTTAAAAGTTGTACACGACGTAACTAGATGGCGTTGGCGTCGAATTAGAAGTCGCTATGGATTCGTTACAATGATTTGGCTACCGTCTTGTAAATTTTAGTAAATATAGAATATTGACCGGTTAGATAGTCATGACCTCAGAGGTCAGCTATGAGATGCCCTAAAGAAAAAAAAAAAAGTTAATTTAGAACCATCGTAAATCAGTATACAGTTCGGTTGTTGTATTTTAACCTCGACCTTACGTGTATATACATAAAATCAAAATTAAAGTACAGTATTCTATTGACTTAATGTCCCTCGAGTATCATCGGATTTCCGAATACAAACAAATGCCAATTTCTATGTTAATTAATTATTAGATTTATCGTGTATAATAATGTAATTTTGAATTCAGAACTAAGTACTTTATTATTGTTTTGTTTTGATTTCCGTGTGAACTATATAGAGCTGTAAAACTATTTTCCTATCTGTCGTGCCTGTGACTTTAACGGCTTTCCTCCCATTTTTTAAATAAATTACATTACGTTAAAAGAGTATTAACAACTCTACATACTTCCAAGTCGATTGTGAGCGTCCGGTCTGCACCAATTGCAAAGGACAACTGATCGAAATCCGACAACTGACGAAACACGAGGTTTTGCCGAGAGACATTAAGAACATAGTTTGTCTGTACTGAGTACCATTCCCGGTGTTAGTTACATTAACACTTTGACTTTATTTTGTTTACAGCTCGTCTGGGTCCTATTAGTATGCACCAGGAATGTGGAAACAGTCCTAGCAGCCGTTTTCCTTTCTGGGGTCGCCAGTTCTGTAGCCCTAGTAGCTACGGTGTACATCAGTGAAATCTGTCAAGATTCCATTCGAGGTTCCATGACTGCTACTATGATGGTGTCCTACGGAATGGGGATGCTGCTTTCCTATATGCTGGGAGGATTTTTGCCTTACAATATAATGTTGTACGTTGGTCTCTCTGCGTCAGTTGCTGGGGCATGCTTGCTGTTCATTTTGAGGGAATCACCCATGCATTTGCTCAATAATGGAAAAGAAAAGGTGATTGATTACATATAACTTTCTTTTCTTTTCGACGTTTTTTGCCGCTTTGTGTTTAAGAGTAACCTAAGTAGGACGCTTTGAAAGTAAACGATTTTGTCGAGATACTGCAATTGCTACTGCGATTTTGTTTTTGTTGCATTCAGTTTTGCGCTAATAACAAAATTATAATAGTTATAACATATTTTGGTCTTGTTTGCTCTGAATGCCAATATACCTGACTATTTTGATGGCTACGATAAAATGCTTTTAAATGAATACGTCAGGAGTATACAAAAATGCGTCAATAGCAAGAGCAACAAAATTATTTCCTCCCGAATATTTATTTTGGTACTGTGACTAGCAGCTAAATGGAACCTTAAATGTGTACTATTGTATTATTCTAAATGTAGAAACTAATAACCTAATTTTTTTAGGAAGCAGCACAATCTTTAGCCTTCTACAGAATGTGGAAGTTGGATTCCAAAGAGCTTCTGGGTGAAATGAACAGCATGAAACGCGCTTTGAACCCAGACCTTGGAGGTATGTGTATATCTTTAAATAGTACAAACCAGGGTCCCGTAGGCGCGGGCTTGCGGACGGTGAGCAATGTGCAGCTCGCCGTCTGATAAGGACCAAGCTCGGGTCGACAGCGCGTTGTGTTCCACGCGCGCCTCAAAGAGATGTCAGCAGAATTGACGGGGTCCGCTAGGATCGATGCCTGCCGGGGTTGCGAAGAGAACCAAAAGGGAGATCGTGGCCCCCGGCAACAGGGCAACTGAAGGAACACGGTTGGGTTTTAGTCAGTAAGAGTCTGACACACCCTCTTGCTCCGCCCAGAGCGGAAGAATTTATTTGATAATTTCCCACCCAATAAAAAGATTTCACCTTCATTTAGAGCGTTTATTCCGAAAGATTTGTATGTATTCATGGCTTTTACCAGAGCCAGAGGTTAAGCATTGCCATACAACGCGGTAATGCTTACTAGCGACCTCGAAAATTTATCATATTATACTTGCCTGAGCAACCGGCAGCAAGTTCGATATATTCTCTTAGATATCACTGCTGGCGATAGCGTCGGGGGTCGTGTTGCTCCTCGAATATGGCGAGGGAGGTAATGGCTGATCTTTGCGTTATGCTCGTGAACGCGTGTTGCTTGTGGTGATGGTCGTCTTGCTGACCATGGTTTTGTTATTGTTATTTTATTAACTGTTTATTTATTTTTTACTTCGATGGTTCTAGTTTATCATTGGTGACTTCGAGTTACAGATTTAATAGCTATATGTAAACGGTCACGCCCTTTATGTCTGGAAGCTTTCATTTGATTATGAAGTTCTGTTTACTTTTTAATTTTTTATTTTCGCTTGAGTATAGATTTCGATGTTTTTTGTTGGTATATTGGCGTGTGCCAGCTGACATATAGCAAATAATTTAATTTAATGTTTTGTTTTGCGTAATGTAAATTATTTTGCATAAGTACTATTTCAAGTTTTTTCTAACTGAACAGACAACTGTGCTGCTGGGGAGTTTGTTGCGCCACTTCTTCTTCTGCACTAGGAAGTGGTGAAGGACGGGCGTTTTTGGGGGACAATCTTATGTAATTTTGACGTTCAAACAGTGCTGATTCTCAGCCTAGTTTGAATAAATGACTTTTTTAATTTATAACCAGATTAATATGAATATAGAAAATATTGCATAAAGGCTCTTTCAAACAGGCGCGACACGCGACGCGACACAAAGACACCGCTCGTCGCGCGACGCGACGTACCTTTGTGTCGCGTCGCATGTCGCGTCTGTTTGTAGGAGCCTTTATAAGTATTATCACAATATTTTGATACTTGTAAGATAGACAATTAATATTTTGTAATTCTTTTTACCACAGAGGAGACACCTGAAGAAGAAAAGCTAAAACCTGACATGAAACCCGCTGAAAAACTGTCTATATGGAAGATAATTAGTAAGTATTCCTATCCTTTAAGAAAAATATTTGAAAGTAGACTAATTAATCAATTACTAGTAGTTTTCTGAGTACCTTCGACACTAACTATGTCTTTTGAGAATCGAGACTAGAGTTTGCTTGCCGAAGCGCAGAGACAGATAAACAAATACCAATTTAGATGATTATAATTTTTACATTCATTCCGAACTTCTTCCTATCGTGTGGTTAATGACTAACCAGGTATTGTCAGAGTTTTAAAGCCACCCATGGGCCTCTGACTTGGCTTCACATGCCGTCGAGAATATCTGTCAGGCATGCTGGTTTCCTCACGATGTTTTCCGTCAAAGTTTTTGAAGCAAGTGATAAATTATACGATACGCACATGAATCCGAAAAGTCTGTGGTGCATGCCTTGGGTTCGAACTCGAGATCTATGACTTGGCAGTCCGACGATCACCACATCAGGCTATCACTATAATCTTTAACAATACGTCTTTATTCCTACAGGAAAATCAAAATCATCACAACGAGCTTTCATCGTAAGCATGGTGGTGATGACAGCAGCCATTTTCCAAGGTTTAGTCGTGGTTCAAATATACGCGGAACCCATATTCACTGAAGCAGTGCCTACTACGTCTGCGACTCTTTTGAGTATTATGTTGGCAGTAACGACTGTTGTCGCCGGGATGATTGCTGCGTACTGCACTGATCAGCTTGGAAGACGGGTGAGGCTCTTTTGTTTACTGTTAACCTAGTACTTTTATTATGGTCATTGACCTAGTGGTTCAATTCCCAGGTTGAGCAGACTTATTGGGTTTTAGCATTAAAAATTGCTTACTAGGAACCCGAAGTCTGTATTAGTGTCGATTTAGGTCAATTATAAGCTTTTTCTTAATAATTAGGGCCTTAAACATTACAGACGAAAAGTGTGTTTACTATTTATTACACCTCCTGTGTTACGTAGCGTGGATTATGTACGGGAATAGATTCCTTCTGCATGTTGCAATTTTAGCTCGTAAATCAGCCTGCTTGATCCGCCACTTCTTCCAGATATCCATATAAATCAAAAGATATTATGTAAAAAGCCTTGCACAGAGATGACAAAGAAATACGATTAATTTCAGCCTCTCATGATCTACGCATCCCTGGGCGGCGGAATAAGCTGTGTAGCATTAGGAACACAGATGCAGCTTCATTGGGGACCGAGCTGGCTAACGGCGCTGTTCATATACGTGTTCGCAGTCATGTACACCTGTGGTGCGGGAACTGTGCCCTTCGTTCTTCTAGGCGAAGTGTTTTTACCTGAGGTGAGTGATACTATTGTTTTATGTGATCCTAGTAGCTTAGAAAAGAATAAAGAAGGAAAGATCACAGGCGTTCAGATTACAATAAGTATTTGAGAAAAAGTACAAGTAATATAAGAAAAGTGGGGCTGAGATGATGAAAGGTTTTTTGCACAAACAAATTTAGAAAATATATATTATATCTATACATATAATAAAACAGTAACGAAGTCAAAACTGTAGATTGAAAATATTTGAAATATAGTTTTTAGAATTTTGCTATAAAAATGCACAGCAAACTAAAAGTTGGATAAGTTGCTGTTACTTATTTTCCAGAGGGTGATAAATAGTAGAAAATATTAGAATGTTTGCCCAGAGAGCAACACTATTTTAAGCTCGAGTGACGTGCTTTGAATCCCTCGCTGCGCTCAAGATTCAAAGAAACACTTTCGCCTTTAAAATAGGTGTTTGATCCCTGGGCAAACAATCTACTTTTTCATTATCGTAATAAAATCTTAAACATCTCGTTTACCAAAACGATTGATTTACAAAAGTATGCAGCAATACAATGGGCATACTTAATTCTTTGATATTATAGCATGCGGGATATCTTTTGGTCTAAAATGATGATGTGGATATATTTAGTAACCTTTCCGCTTAGCTATTTCTAAAGAGTCTTGAAAAGACCCTGGAAGAAATCGACACGTGTTTCACCTCTCAACGAGGCATCCTCAGGATGACGATTAACTTGTCGTGAACTCGAACACGGCGTGTTGCCACACCAAGCACCGAGCGCAGACTGAGCTTTATCGCCCGTCCAACTCACTTATATACTGCTCGCCCCATCTCGGCTCGGAACGTGATCTGCGCGATAAGGGGCGAACAGTCGCAGTAAAGGTGATCTTGGCATACTCGTATTTAATTCGTTCAACAGTGTAACGTTTCCTGTATTATTTTTCACTATTTCTAAGCTCTCTAGTACTGACATTCTGAAACCTTTATCACATGTGTAGAAATAGCTAAGCGGAAAAGGTTACTAAATATATCCACATCATCATTTTATTATAGATTTCCGCAAGGTCACGCCTGAATCAATTAACTATATTTTGGTCTATTAGCTCATACTGGAAAACAAAGGACCACATGCTCATTCACAGTCGTGTCTAAAATTAATGTCTCTTCTCTTTCCAGGTCAAGAGTTTCTTCTCCATGGTGCTATTCGAATACGCGTGGCTATGCAACTTCGTGATCCTCTACATTTTCAACCCTCTCCTCAAGGCTGTCGGCTGGGGTCCTGTCTTCTATATATTTGCCTTCATTTGCTTCCTCAGTTCCACCTTCTGTGCCTTCTTCTTACCAGAGACGAAAGGATTGACAGTCGAAGAGATTCAGGGACGATTCGCAAAACCAAAAAGAAAAGCCCCGTTGTATTAGCTCGTAGGTTATAATATATTAATATTGTTTAAGGAATTTTTGTGTTTTTATTATTATTTGATCTTGAAATATTCTGACTGTACTCAATTGATGACATTTTCCGATTAAGCTGAAGTAATGTAGTGTTTGACACAAGACACGATCAATTTAGAATTATGTCGATCAAAGGTGTGTAAAGAGTATCGAGTAACCGATGGTCAATCGATATTATAATTGAAGGACTTCTTACCTCAAACAATAAAAATTTTCAATAGTGTTGCTTTTCGATAGTCAGATTCGACATCATCCCAAAAAACTCGAAAATAAAGTGTACCAAACAAATCGATGATTGCTCTATGAGGTTGCCAGGCGCAAACCGCCTTGTGACCGTTCCAGACATTTTAAACGGAAAAGATTAACTTAAGAGGTTTTTTTTATATTCCATCTGAAACATCAGGTATGAAACGCCGTTATTTAAACCACCTGTTTGATATGCTGAGTGATGAAAAAGCTAAAGTCCTATTTTAATCATGTCGTTTCCGTTTGTGGTTTAAGCTGCGATTTGTCTGCGTTTTGTCTGCCTTTAGATTGGCCACAGAACTGCTTTATTATAATTTGTATTGATATAGAACCATGTAATACTTTCTAATCACGAAATCGAAACTACAAACTCATCTTCACAAGAACCAAACAGCAAATATGACCTCTTAAGCCTAATACAAGCTCCATGCACTATGGTGCAGTCGTCCCATTTGCCTAGTCATAAAGATTTACAATGGAACAAACAATGTTAGCCATGGTTGCATGCCACTGGCCCACTGCCCCGGTTTCGTATAATTTCACCTTTATTGAATGGTTTTGCATATTTGTACTACGTGCGTGTTATGAGAGCCTGGTACTATCAGTTTTGTGGGTCTTCGATTTATACATTTTAGTTATTGGATTTTCCATCTATAAACCTAGCGTGGACATAAGTAATATGGCTCGTTATCATGTTTCCCTTGTCAAAAATCGATGTGCTATGTCAATAAAAGCTTTGTAAAAATACAATATCGGTAGGTTTTCTTTTTTTAGATAGGGCATCTCGTAGTTGACCTCTGAGATCATGACTACTTAACCGGGCTTTCCTGTGGGTGCCTTAAGCTACTACACTTAAATCCTCCAGCCAGGGGTTATTCAACTATGCTAATTAAAACTAGGTGAACGCTCGCTAGGGGCATCCCCTATGAGGTACAAACCTTGGCTTAGGGCGTCAACTGGAGGGAGGATATCAAGGATGGGACGGGCTGAATCAAAGTTTTGATAATGATTATTAGTCGGAGAATTTAAAGCTACGTGCTCAGCTGCAACAACTGCACCTCGTTATCGAGCAAGGGTCGGGGAGGAGTATCATTTACTCAGGGTCGCAGTCGCGATCGCAAAGGACCTCGGCGGCGAGGTCGGAATGACAGGAGACGTCTGTTTTTGTACACTGTACTGGTTTCCCTATTGCTCTCCTGGAGGAGGGTAATGGGGTCATCAGGGTCGATAAGGATTTGCTTAGGGCGGCGAGTCCGATTGATACTATATTTAATATCGGTAGCTTACCCATGGATTAATATGTGGTCTACCAGAAATCATTTGACAAGTTACTAAGTTTTACTTGTTGATAGTACATACAAAAAAATACTCTCACATGCCGCAAATTCTCTCACATGCCACAAAAATCTTGAATAGAAGAAAATGCTTCACGAGTTCTAGTAACTCCGATCTAAAATCTAAAATTAATTATCTAAAATCCAACTCAAAGGGCCGTGGGGTCCGAGTGCTCACTGAGTATTTCGGGACATCGCCAAGCGATTGGTCGACTCTTCACGTGATCAGAGGGCTGGCCAATTCTGAGGCCAAAGAATCAGTATTGCCATCCAACGTGGCAACAGTGCCAGCCTTTTGGGCGATTTTACCGCTGACAGCGATGCGGAAGAATTTTTAGACGCCCAATGAGCTCTTCCTTTTATGTTTTCTTTTAAATACTTGTACGGCGGGCTGCATCAATTGGATACCCCAGTTATATTAAAATTTTAATACATACATAAAATATGTAATAGTTAGTTGAATATTATAGACATAGTTTAGATAATTTATTAATTTAGAATGAGAAGATAATTTACAGAAATAAAGTATTCTAAAATCCAACTCGAAGGACCAAAATGTTGAAACATTTTGGTCCTTCGAGTTGGATTTTAGAATGTGGAATCACCCAACATAAAACTCTAATTCACGTAAACTATAATATAGTCTAGAGAGCTTGCTCTAATTGCCTGACTATACCGTGTCCAAATTGACACTACTTATGTAGTAGTAAAAAAAAACGCTTCAGACAAAATGCGATGTCCCGGTGTGAAAGGCTTTAAACTATTATGAAATTCCAATACCCAGTACATTATTATCTAGAAAACAATTTATGAAACGGAGATCGAATTTTATCTTAACCCCTCATCAGACAGTATCAAAATTAAATGCCCGTTTTTCCCATACGAAATAACTTTACCACGTGCATAAAGGCATTACGAATCTTGCATAATCTCATGCAAACAAAACATAACACTACCCAAACTTCTCCGATTACACTCGTCAAAAGATCGTTGTACTAGGCAAACATAATAAACGTGGATATCGCTAACATTACGCAGTACAATGTACGCAACCACGCAATAAAACCTAAGCTTTATGTGTTTTCGTGTAAAGTGCTCTTTTTAACGTCTGATTTCCTGGTAAAGAGTGTCAAGTTCAAGATTTTTTTGTCTTATGTACGGTACAAAGACATGATTTGTCTGGTCTTTAGGTACGGAACTAAGAAATCATTTAAGAAAATACTTTTTTTGGAAAGAAAAAACAAACATTGTGATTTAAATATGCGTTTTCTTGATTTATCTTTTTTCATATAATTATTATTATTATCTCGTGATATCAAAAATTACAACAGTGGTAGTTAAATCATACGAAAATGAAACACATTATTAATAAATAAAAATTGATTTACTTAAAAATACACAGCTCCTGTACCTGCGGTCGCCCGGTCGTACATAAAATGGCTTACAGACTGTTCATTTTTATGTTATATTATAAATATATTCAAAATGTGAATACTTTCGGTTTCTTGCACAATCTGGGGTTACATAGATAAACTACGTTTAAAATTTTACACTTAAGAGGACCCTGGACTTGATGTTAATGTAAGTAAGTCTGAAATTAATGTTCGTGCCTTCTCTGTATAGCAGCTTATCTGCTATTATTTATTTTTAAATAAGAGGAAAATTATATTGTTTCACGTTTCAATCATCTTTTTTCATTTGCTTACCATGTGGTTCGTTTATTCAAATAACTTTATCGTCTACGCTAATATTGTACATCTAATTATGGTTATCTAAAAAATTATAATTTCAAGTTTATCTTCCCAAAATAGAAATTCACATGAATATACACATCTTTTTTTAAGTCAACATTTACACATAAATAAATAATACTACAGATTAGCCGTATCATATTCGGCTGAAACCTGATTTCAATAAAGTTAGGTAAAGTATAGACTTTAAATAATAATTATTATAGCAAAAGATTTCAATTGCATTGGAACAACAAAACACGAAAAATACGGTTTATTTTTCGGTTGGTTTAAAGTTCAGATCACATGATTATTATTACTGAGAAATTACCTTAAAAAAAAACAATTATAAATTATAAATCCACTATTTCTTAATATTCTAATATTCACTTATAATAATAAATATTTCATTACTAGTTTTTGCCCGCGGCGTTGCCCGTGTGGATGTCGGAAAATATCCCACGGGTACGTACTACCGGGATTAAAAATACATTATAAGTTAATCCAGGTTATAAACTATCTGTGTGCCAAAATCCGTTCAGTCGTTTTTGACGTTCGTGTTTTCAGACAAACAGACAAACGAACAAAAATTCTATAAACTATATTTTCGGCATTAGACTCGTCCACACCTCGTAGCAATTACTTTTTTTAAATATTCAATGTACAGTTTTGACTTCGTAACTATTTTATTATACTTAGAGATCTACATTAAATTCGTCGTTTCATAAATTTAAATGTCTATTAATCTCACAAAGAATGCCGTTATCATTTAGCTCCAAAATAATGCCTTCTTATAAAAATGATTGTTCACAATACGTCGACTACATCGATCAATTAAATTGAGCAAGTCTGCATGCTCTCTTTGAAATAGCACAACATTGGAGCAGTATTCATAGTCGTACTTTCGCTAAGAATATTAAACAATATCGGTACTATGAATTGACCCCAATATTTTAATAGGATTCAAAAACTTAAAAAAAAAATCTTCTAATCTAATTCTTCTTTCTTGCTCTAAAAAGATCTTGAATCTGCACATTGGAGAGTCCTTTAGTTTCTGGCACTATAATAAATGATATTATGGCGTTTACAAGGCTCACAACACCAAATATATAGAAACATCCAAAGATTCCGAAACCGGTGAGCATGTATGGGAAAACCGCTAAAATGAAGAAGTTGAGTAACCACACCCATTCTATGATCATCATTGACGCTAAGCCTTGGACCTGGGAACAAAATAATAGATTAATTATATTATTATTAATCACATGCACTGTTCCATATCATATATGGAACTGATAGAAATGTGACATTAAGAAAATAGAAATACTGTAGTTACATACTTAATATTTATGTACTTAGCACTTGGTGCAGACCGGATGCTCTCAATCGACTTGGATGTATATAGAGTTGTTAATACTCTTTTAACTTAATGTAATTTATTTAAAAAGTGGGAGGAAAGCCCTTAAAGTCGCAGACACGACAGATGAAAGGTAAATAGTTTTCTAGCTCTATATAGTTCACATGGAAATCAAAACAAAACAACAATAAAGTACTCAGTTCTGAATTCAAATTATTATACACGATAAATCTAATAATTGATGGACATAGTAATTAGCATTCGTTTGTTTTCGGAAATGCGATGATTTCCGAGGGACATTAAGAAAATAGAAATACTGTATGTATAAGGTCTTCCAAGTTAAACTACGCAATTTAATTGGAAATTGTCAACATATTACTGGGATCGCAAATCCTTTCCCAAGCGAGATAACGGCATTCCACTTAGACCATTTCTCGTTAATGTCCTATATTCAAATAGCTTTCCAAAAATATGGTCCTTTTATTATACACAATGGGGATGATGCCTGGATCAAAAAAAAAAATATACGTATTTTTTGCTTCATCATAATTAATAAAAAATGACTTAGATAAAACGCATTCAAGTTGGGGAGCAGAGGTCGAAAAAAATCAGTCTACATACTCATGACGTCATAGCTCATTTTCCCCAATGTATCGCCGTAATGTTTTGATGAAGAAAAAAAAATTACGCATCTAATATATTTTTTAATAATCGGCCAAATGGACAAAAAAAAATACCTATTGAAACTATCATGGTCATCTGTCCTATTATTTAAAACAAGCCAAACATGAAAATTATTAAATTTTTAGGCCCGCTTGCACTATAAATCGCCAAATACGCGGGATAATTGCGGAACACATATAAAATGAGAATTGATCGCAATGGGTTTCATTTTAACAGTTCAAAACAATTGGATTGTGATTCAAAGTGTGTTACGTAATTAGTGTTAGTTTTTTAGGTTACCGTTAAACGTATTTAAAAAATTGTTCAGTTTCTGTAAATCAATCTGCCTAGCCTTTTCCCAACTATGTTGGGGTCGGCTTCCAGTTTAACCGGATGCAACTGAATACCAGTATTTTACATAGAGTGACTGCCTATCTGACCTCCACAATCCAGTAACTGGGTAATACGATATCCCTTGATAAGAGTGATTGTCAGACTTTCGGGCTTCCGGGTCCAACAGCTTAACGTGCTTTCCAAGGCACGGAGAAGTCTCGGTATGTAAAGATGGTCACCCATCCACGGACGAACCCCAGCAAGCATAGCTTAACCTGATGGATCGACCCGTGCCGCTGTTATTACTTAGCCACAAGCTGCTGTTCAGTTTCTGTCAATCATTTTAAATATTTTTAGCGCTAAACGCATTTAGTGTTTTGTGGTGCAAGCGGACCTAAAAGATTAATAAAGAAAAGATTCATTATTGACGTATTTTCATTATTAAGACAGATGATCTAATAGTTTCAATCTTTCTATTTTATTATTTAAAATTAAAAGCATTATAAATTAAAAAAAATATTACAAGATAACACAATCTATTAAAACATTTTTAAAATATACAATCTCCATCCTTACCTCAGACTCAAATACTTCAGCCAGCAGTACATAAGGAACGGTACCAGCTCCAATAAGGAATGCGAAGCAGTACGCCATGAGTAGCACCACGGTGACCCACGCAGGAGCTATCTTCGTCTGCAGCAGGAATCCAAGAGCTGCCAGGCACAGGCAAACCAGCACTGATGACGATATTATTAGAATCTGGAAATAAAAGGGAAGAATTACCAAACTTTCATAATTATTTTTCATTTCAAATAGAAGCTGCTGTTCTTCATTTAAGCTTGAGCTGCATATCCATTACAATTACACGGACATTTCGGAAAATTAAGGCTGATAGGACACGGTGCAATTTAATTTTGTTGCAATAATCAGAAGCAATAATATAAGTTGCACCGTCTTAATAAAGCTTTGCAATTTTATCATTCTTTGACGAAAGCCATGGTCTCCTATTAACGCCGTCAGCCGCTTACTGCGTCACGACATACGATGCTTACTATAGAAATGTACTCTTGTGGTCTCTTTCACACGTCACGCATCGACGTCAACGTCTTGACGTCGTACGCGGCATTCAAGCGCTTTACGTCACGTCTCTAGTTATTTCGAACCATTTGCAGCGTCAGGTCGTGTCAAGTGTCATACGACCACCGGCGAGCAATGACTGAAGCGTCATCGTCCAATGTGGACGTATTAACCGCCGACAAGGTGTATGGGGTTCGGACATCAATCGGAACGTTAACGCTAAAATCAGGGGTCGCATATACACACATCAAAAGTGTCTAGGGATCAACATATATTTTTGCAATAACTTTTCTCCTGATTGATATTAATTAAAATTTTCTTTAAGGATTCATCAAATAAAGTGTTTTCGTTTGTCACAGTAACGATAAACCAAGTCACCTTTGCATTAATAAAGAAATTTGCCATTTTCCTAATAAAGGGATTTTTGACATTTGAACCACTAACATTAAAGTTCGAAAAAAAGACTGAAATAACAGTTTTCTTTAAAATTTTATTGGGTAACTTAAACAATTAATAATCCGTGTTTCTACCGCGAACACTAACAACACAAGAACATCGGTTTGGCATACTCAAAATGAGTTCATCCAAATCACGCTGTGGAATGGCCGCCCATGTTCGTTGCAACAACAAAAAAAGGTCTTCTTGCGACTGGATACCCTCCATATTCGGCAGAGCTCTTCTCTGTAGCATATCCCATGCATGCTCAATCGGGTTCAAGTCTGGCGACTGAGCAGGCCAGAGCAGGACATTGATGTTAGCTGCGGCGAGAGTCTGTCTTACAACTCTTGCGGTGTGCGGTCGTGCATTATCATGCATTAACTGAAATAAGGGACCGATTTGCACTTGTAGAGGAACGATGACGTCAGATACAATCGTCTCAGCATAAATTTGAGCGTTGAGGTTGCCTCTGATCCAAATCAACTCAGTTCTTCCGCCGATCCAAATACCCGCCCATACCATGATGGTTCCACCACTATAAGGATGGACTTCCTGGCAGGATTTTATTTATGATTTTAGATCGCTGTTGGCGTCCAGGGGTTCTCCAGTGTCGTATACGTCTTGTATCCGGTCTCATACCAAAACGAGACTCATCAGAAAAGCACACGAAACGCCATTGTTCTTCTGCCCAATTTCTGTGTTCAAGAGCCCATTGATATCGAATCCTACGATTGTGCATTGCTATAGGTGGTACCCGTAGCGGTCTTCGGGAATGAAGGTTCACTTCATGCAAGCGGTTTCTGACTGTTTGGTCGCTAATTAAGTTCCCTGAAGAGTGATGAAGCCTCACGGCTAACATCATGGCGGTTATTGTTGGAGCTCTTCGAGTTAAGATTTGAATGTATCGGTCTTGTCTCCGTGTGGTGCAGCGATACCGTCCTCCATGGCGCTCAGCCACGGTACCAGTGCTTCGGTAACGTGTCCAAAGTCGACTGATAACACTCTGACTTGTATTCAGAGCTAAAGCCACAGTACGTTGCCGGGAACCAGCTTCTATCATTCCCACGGCTCTGAGCATTTCTTCCCTGCTTAAATGACGTCGCCGCTCCATAATAACGTTGGTTTTAATCAGTAGTAGGGAAACAGTAGCACTAATAATGTCTTCAATGCGTTGTATGTTTTTATAGGGAAAATATTGACAGCTGATTTTCATCTTTTACTCGAATTTGATTAACAGTTCCTGTTTCAAATTATGAAATGCACCAAAAAGGATCCATATAAATTTATATAATCATAAATTTATTACAAAGCCACATCTCAATCTCAAGAAATCCGCATAAAAATGCTTGATCCCTAGACACTTTTGATGTGTGTAGTATAAAATAGGTAGACCAAAGCCTAAGAAGAATTAAAGCAACAAATGACCTTTGGTGAACTTAAGAAAAAAAAATGAACATCAAGTTTTACTTGTTACTAAACTCGTCAAACTTGACAAAATTATTCAGGTTAATATCAAGATTTTTTGTTGAAAACAAAAAAGTGTTTACGAAAGACGACCATCGAATACCACGTAACATTAATACGAGTATATATTAAATTCGTTCTGAAGGAATTATCTACGCCGGCTGTGGTAACAGGTAAACCGTTATTGGGAAATCATTTAAAATCTCCCTGCAAAAAACGTGAAAGAATCGCATAAAATTAAATTCAAAAGAATCTTACCCTCCTGCCAGCCTTATCAGCAACTAGAGCCGAGGTCATGGCTCCACAAAACTGTACGACGGCAAATATCACCGTGTACACATCTGACTTGCTCGGGTCTGTCTCGGTGAACACTATCTTAGCGTACACTTGTACTGGGACTATGCCCATGAACACCTTGAAAGATAAATGAGATAACGATCAAATTAAAATAAATAACTCAAAAAAAATAGTAAAAAAGTAAAAAGCTTGGCGATCAATGTAACCATTTGCATCGCTGTCAAAGAAGGTGAGAAATCGGACCCCATGGCCATGTTTCATCCCAATCTGTTTAAAGGTCAATTATCACGGATAAGCAAGATGAAGCAGAAGTTACGTTGAGAACGTTGAGGTCTTCGGGATAAGTTCAAATTGCAGAGCATTACATTACAGCGCCTATTATTCCATGTAATTGGATATCTTTATTTTTCTCAAACATGCTTGGAAATTGGAGCATCATTTTAGCAACCTTTTTCAAGAAAAATCGAAAATGCTGTTCTGGTCAAATACATGCGAGCAGGCGGCCGGCAATATTAGTATGAAAACTCATATCTGTCGTATAATTTAAAAAAGGATCGAACTTTTTATTTCATAGATACATGACAAGTAAGGAGGTAGCTTATCAAAGATTTTATTTTAATTTCGATTTTGCTTGCTTAGAGCGTTTTAATGTAAAAAAGAAACAAATGAACATTTCGGCGCGTGAAAAATTATCGTTGGTCGTCATTGATTCTGGAATTTATAAATAATTTACTTAGTTTGGATTTCCGCGCATTATTTGAGAAAAGAGCTATTCGAGCTTTGGCCGCAACCAGGCATTGATGGACTCACGTATGGTGCCTCGGCTTCGCCTCGTCCCAAATTTTCACGTTCGTTCATCAATGCCCTTGTTGCAGGCCGCGACAGTAATATACTATTGTGTAATATATACCTGCATTGTCATCACAGTCATCACTACGAAGAATGCCCGTCGTGAAATCGGTGAAATAACTGGACGAGAAAAACAAATGATTATTAAAATTCTGAACTTAAAAAACTGTATGAAACTGTGAAAAATGTAGATTTCAATGTATCCACAGGAACTAAACCGCATTCTTAATATATAAGTAAATAAAAACGTATCATGTTCAATTTTATGCATCAAATTTATCGAAAAATAAACCAAGAAAACATTCGTAAAAAAAAGATATTTGTAGAACTAAAGTCCAATAATGTGAAGTCTCTCTGAGCCTATACGTAGATACTTACATAACAGCTTGATTGGCGACAAAGCTTTCGGTTGCTCCGGCATGATGTCTTCATTGTTCAGCTTTTCTTTTTCTGCTTCCTCTGCTTTTGGATCTGTATCTGTAAAAAAACAAGTAATGAAGATCATAACACTTATAATATTATTTTGATGGAAATTGATTACCGCCATACATATTACGAGGGCTTCATCGATGACCTTGCTTACCATGGTCGAAAAGTGCTACTATAATTTACCAATAAGTTTGGTCAAACTAAGGCCCGCCATCTTAAATTTCTTCAACATACTGACCACTTTCATCAAGTTTTGCCACACGATGCAAAAAACTACAGCTAGCCTGTTACAGTGCAATGGCTAGTGCAAGCACGGGTGCTAGTATCTAATGTAATTCATCATTTTCTTATTTATCAAGTAAAAAGATACTCACACTAGTTTAAACATATTAAACTAGTGTGAGTAGATTCTGTCAATCTTAAGCCACCGACACATTACTGTGTCGTGTTGTATCGTGACGCGGAGTATGAATGATGAGAATCAAGGAGATATGTTTAGGACTACGTCAAATCACAATGAAAGGTCATTGGGCAAAATCTGACCCAGTTAACGAAAGTTTTCCTACACAAACCAAATTAGTTTTAAATTGTTAAGTATTAAACTATACTTAATTTTATGTAGTTATTTCTTTTTTAAACCATGGGAATTAAATGTAAAATATGAATAAAAAATAGATGTTCAGTGAACTATAAATTGTATAATTGTATAAATTGACTAACACTGCATCAGAATGCGTCACGACACAACATAGTAATATGAATCTGACTTTACAAGCACATTCTTTATAAAAGCGTTTATACAGAAAGTGGGTAACGTCGCAAATAGCTGTCAAAATATTGATTATGAAATGCAATAATTAATATCGAAACACCGAATATTTCGTTTTAGATGCAAAAAAAACATTTGTAAACTTTCCAAATGCCTTTTTTTACACCTAAAACAACAACATCAAATTCAGTGTTATAATTGCAATTCATTATTAATATTCTAGTTCACTAGTTTGCCATATTTTTTAACTCCATTGCCAAATTAATCAAAACAGCGAAATATTTGACAGCTACGAGTATTTGCGACGTTGCCAACTTTTTAGATGAACGCTCTTAATGTCCTGTAACAATGAAGAAAGAGTACAGACCTGTAACAGATATAAGTTCAACAGCCGGCATGATTTGATGCTTCAACCTCGTCAGTTCATCTATCACCACCATTGAAGATGCAGGCACCCCTCGGTACTTAGCTATCGCCTGTCTCGCATCCTGAAATTGTAACCATGTTGTTAGCTTTGTGCATTACCGAGGGCCTAGATTATGCTGGCAATTGCTTTCAAAGCATTTCATATTTCTACAACGACCTTCAACATAATATTTTGCATAAGTTTTGGCAGCTTATATCAGTCCATCATCATTATCGCTGATAGATTGTCACTTTGTTTAGGCCTTCTGGCGCCTAAGGTATAAGGAACTAGTCTTATAAATTAACAAGCTATTTTAAAGGGTTCCGTACCCGAAAAGTGCCAAATGGAACCTTCTTACTAAGCCTCCGCTGTCTGTCCGTCCGTCCGTTTGTCTGTCAGCGGGCTGTATCTCATGAATAGGTAAGACTGTTGAAATGTTCACAGATTGTGTAATTCTATTGCCGCTATAACAGCAAATCAAATAAAGTTAATAATTATACATGAAAAGTGTTTTTTCGGCAATTTTTGCTTGATCTTAATACGGTACAGAACCCTTCGTGTGCGAGCCCGACTCGCACTTGACAAGTTTTTTTAGCTTTGCTGGCTTTCAACACGACTTGAAGTTTCTACTGTTTCATTTAGCTAGAGCTAACACGAAAGAAGCCACTGTCTATGCAAGACTATTATGTAGAATGAAAATATCAAGAAGACTACACGTGAATTGTATTTTACACGTCATTAACATTATTGTTAGCTAATAGTTACATAATTAGCTTGATTTGATTCATTTGTGGCGGCATCTACTTCGCCACATGCGAACTACGCATCACACTGACGAAACGCAAAATTCTGCATCGCGCAAGTAATGTTTACCAGGCGACTAGCATATATACAATGTCCCGACATCAATCGTCTTGCAGTAGCCAACTAGACACAACACCCGTGTGGTCGGAGGATCCTCCCTTTTCTATGGAGGATGAGTGAACTTCACACCCTCCTCACACCTCTATACCTTTGCACGCGAGTTTTATAACAAACTAGGGATTGACTTGTGAAATCGTAATCATTACTTTCCAATCATCTATTATCTATTTACATATTATTAAATAAAGGCGCTTTTCTTAATCTTATCGGTCTGTATGACCGCTTAGATCTTCTAAACAACACAATGGAAATCTCGAAGTTTTGACACGTCGCCATTATACCCGTGCAATCCAGGGGCCGGTCGCTACTTAATTCGCTATTTAGTTCTAAATCGGTTATTTAATTGATATGCCCTATATTTTTGTCCATTCTAATATGATGGTTAACGAACTCACCTCTTCCCTTTTCTGCCTCAGCAAATACACAGGACTCTCCACCACCATCAATATGAGGAGTGTGCAGCTTACACTAAGTATTAACTGCAGCCAGATGATAGTTCGATATGTCAGGAACCAGCCGACTAGGTAGGACATTAATGTGCCCATGGAGTACAATAATATCGAAGCTGAAAGAAGGAGAGAAAATAAATACATGACATATCATAATCAGCCTATAATGTCTTCACTGCTGGGACACAGGCTTCCTCGCTTCGAGAGGGAGTGGGCTGTAATCTACCACGCGGGCCCAGTGCGGGTTGGTAGATGTCATATGTCTTCAAATTATGTTGATATGATTCTCAAAACGGTGAAAGAAAACATCATGAGGAAAACGGCATGTCCTAGAAACAAAAAATCGAATACATGTGACATGTACCACCCAACCCACACTGGGCCCGAGTGGTGGATTACAGCCCAATTAATCTCATCGAGAAGAGGCCTGTGTCCCAGCAGTGGAAACATTATAGGCTGATTATGCTATTTACTACCAAATTTAAAACAGTAATAGGTACTGAAAACACAGCAGAAAACGGTGAATGTCCTCAACTGCTCTCTTTCACATTCACCTCTGTTATAATATTACACAAAGTAAACAAAATTTCTAGAGACACCGACATTCCTTCAAGGGCACCTCTTATCTCTTTATTTTCTCAATAAGGTCGATGATTTTCTTTGTCTAAAGCTCTTACTTTAGAATTCATTTCAGTTTAGTCTTGAGATTTATGAATTGACATGTTATCATGATAAGATTTCTTTACACACTTGATCAATGCAAAAAAAACTTGCCGTATTGTCATAAAAGAATTGGAGGCTGAATCACCAATCCTTTTGTCTGTAGAACTGAATATCACATATATTTCACTCAAAATTGATTTAAAGTGAAAATATTAATAATATTGATTAATAAAAATTAAGTGCTATAATGACCCCTAATAAAATGGGATTTACTTATCCCATTTTATTGGGGGTCAAGAAGATAACGTTTTATAAAAAAAAAAACGAAGTGGATGAAATAATAAAAATGACTCAAAAAACTGGCAACATTACCACGAACCTACAACGCATTGCTCGACAAAACATAAAAGAATGGATATCGGATAGTAAAGACAATCATAATTAATATTTAAATCACCTGAAGCTAATCCGCCTCGAATAGCATCCTCAGCAACTTCTGACGTGAAGATAGGTGCCAACACCAGGAAGCTACCACCAGCTATACCAGCTAAGAATCTCGCAGCCAGGATCAGGTTTATTGAAGTCGATACGCCTACTATTGCCCACGATAACTAGAATATAAAAGACACTGGCTTTATTAACTACCCTCAAAATTGTTATATGTACTATGTCTTTTTTATTTTTTACTAGCTGCGCCCCGCGGTTTCACCCGCATAAGTCTCGATCCCGTAAAAATATCGGGATAAAAAGTATTCTATGTCCTTCTCCGGGTCAAGGTCTATCCATATCCCAAATTTCATCCAAATCCGTTCAGCCGTTTTAGCGTGATGTCGTGACCAAGGGAAATAGGGATTCATTTTTATATATATAGATTTAATTGTCTCTTTGGATAAGTCTGTTTGATTCTTTCCATTTTGTTTTTCATCAATAAAATGCGCGCTTGGTTTCAACACTCATTTCATTTGCATTTACTTATGTCCTCTGAAGGTTTTATTGTATATATACCCTTTAAGTCTCAGAACATAAAAAGAGTATTAGGATTACGTTTTGATTTTTATTTCAGGAGTTATCCAAGCGACCTTTTTGGTGCTTTAGTTATCCAAGCAAGTCTAATAACATCAATTGCAGGATTGAATCTTCTCAAATCATATCAAGATCACATAATTATGATACTTTTATATTTGGAATTACGTATTTCTACATTAACAATTAAAGAATTTCCACTTACCACAAACGGCAAAGACAAAATAACACCACCGTTTCTTCTTCCTAACGAATTAATTAACAGACCAGCCACTGCTGATCCAACCATAGCTCCTAATGACGGCAAACTGCCTAACAACGCCTCTTCAGCTTTAGTCATAGGTGTTGATAGAGGAGTAGTTGTGTTTGAGGCATATAGCTCTGACGTGTATGAGGGCCAAACGTTGAGAGCCCCCATGACGGTAGAGCCGAAGCCACCTGAAAATAAAAGACGAATACGTTAGAGTAATGATCAAAATCAAAATTCATTTATTCAAACTAGGCGGAGAATCAGCACCTTTTGAACGTCAAAATTACATGACACAGTTCCCAAAAACGCCCGTCCTTCACCACATCCTAGTGCTTTAGCTAGAAAGAAGTGGTGCAAAAAACTCCCCAGCAGCAGAGCTGTCTGCTTAGTTAGAACTTGATTCTATAAATATTAGTATGCAAAGTAATTAAAATTACGAAACATAAAACATTATACAGGGTGTAAGGGACAGCCCTCCGCAGACTGATAGGGTGAAGTCAGTATATCATACTAAGATGACCGGCACATGAAATTATTTCAGGAATGTTATGGGAATCCAATTAACCTGATTTGTTTTATTACCTTACACGCAATGTATCGCTACCGTGGCAAAACGCACGTAGGTAGGTAGCGAACGGCAGCGCAGCGAGAAATTGAACAGCTGATTTCACGCGTCGTTTGTTCAACATCCATTGCTGTTTTTTCAGTTTTACCTGTCCCATTTACATTAATGGAGTACTGCGTACAGAGAATTTAATTTTACATTGAAAGAAAGAAATAATAAATGAAAAAAAAAAAATTTTCCTGGGAAAATTTTCGGTGGAATATGATTCAGAATAAGGAGCTGAATGTACCCTGTTAGTTTGCGGAGGGCTGTCCCTTACACCCTGTATTAAATTATTTGTCACATGTTTTCCATCCTAAAGCGACTTCTAAAGGTTAAGGCAGATGAAATTGAAAGACTCCGATATAATTCGTACCTGTCAGATTTGAGCCCAGAAATTCGTGCTCGAGAATTAGACATGCGCATCTCTAACCCCCTGAACCATCAAGAAATTTAATGGTGACAGATGATTTTCATTTATGAAAAATTGTAATAGAAGATGTGATGTGATGTGACGTGTGTGTGTGTATGTGTCTTATGTGTGATGTGTGTGTGTATTGTGGAAGATGGCGGGACGAGCTGGACAAAACAGACGACCACATTAGATAGTTAATTGATTCAGGCGTTATTTTTCGGACATCCATTACAAAATGCAAAAGACGTAGATATACTTAGTAACCTAATCCGCTTAACTATTCCTAAAGAGTCATAAAAACACACTAGCCCTCGTACGCGTTTCAAAGGACCGGCCCGGTCCTTTGAACCTTTGACCTTGGTCCCAAGATATTTAAACATATAAAAATAATAAAACTACTATTTAGTATCAATTTTAAGTACGCAGTAAATAATGCAAATGTAAAATTAGGAAATTTAAATGGCTTTGCATAAAGTTATGAAATATTTTGAGCGTTGATACGCACTAGCGGTTGACCGCATAGCACTGGATCACAACCACTGGAAGTCATAGGGAGAGGCAAATCTCCCCTCTGACTCTCATGACTCTCTCTCTCACTGCTGGCAGACTCAGCAGTGGAATGATATATGGTAACAGTAACGGTAAAATTTTTAGTTAGCACAGGACTATTTATATTTTAAGTAAATTATTTTCTTTGTCTGTAAATCACCCCTGCAATAAATAAAAAAATAAATATATTTTAAAGATGGCCCCGCGATCCCAATGTTCTTTTTCTACTCTGATTTTAAGTAAATAAAGATTCCCAATTTTGATATTACTACGGCTCATATATCAGTGCCACATAATTTCACTATCGAATCCACAGAACATATAAAATTTATATGTTCTGTGATCGAATCAAACAAAACCAGACCACCGGATGAGTGTGATAACGAATATGTCCCAACATTGTTTATCAGTTCCATCAAAATTTTGCAGGGCACATTTGTGTTCTCTAAACTTAAAACATTCGTAATATTATTATATATTGCAGGCCTAATTATTTGAATCAATAAGATTCATCTAGAAGTCGTCGATATAAATGCTAGGAAAGCACCAAACATCTCGGACACCATTTACATACGGGTACATACATACATGCGTAATAAATAGGTTGCTAAAAAATTGTTATCCACAATAACCAGTTGTCCAACTACGAATATTATGTCTGTTCTCAAGTTCGTCGTCGTCTTGAATTGCTTCGTTTACGTCTATTTTTTTAATACTATTTTTATCTATATATTCTATATCATTTTTCTTCATGGGATTCCTCTTTAGTCTTGGAGAATAACTCGAACAATAAAAACTAAAATGAAAATTCAAAACACTATTTAGATTTGATTGAAAAACTTGATTTTCTATTGATTTTGTTATTAAATAACGTTTATAACAAACATGGTTATTTTCTTTTTGCTTTCTTAAATAAGGAATCTTACCCTTTCAACTTCCTCAACATTACACTCTTCTTTCATTGTGTCTCTCTTTAGGACTTTTTATTTGAATACCGAATGACCTACACTAGGATTGTCTTTATAACACACAAATAACACACACAAAACATTACTCGTAACAAACATATTGAAAGTGGATAACACGTCTCTAACCAATCACTGTTTACTACCAAATAACATGGAACAAATCATTTTTATCTCTCGACCGAGAAGCCGCGATGCATGTTTCCGAATTCAAATTCGCGCTAAAAATAAGTTTTTTTTTTTTTTCTTACCGGCCAAAGCGGCATGGAACTGCATAAGTCTTCCTTTATTCATGTTGATTCACTCAGAACTAACGAGTATCGTCGCTATACGCTCAAGTAATAGTAACATTTTGGCAAATAGATTATTACATAAATGAATTAGAATACACAAGATGTGTAAATAAAACCTGTGTGTAAATATTTTATCTTTTGATAAGATTCTGTCATTCTTATCTTTTGTGGAGCAAAATATCTATTTGTCTGAATTAATTAAAGATTTCCTAAATCAACATTTAGCTAAATTAATATTTGGTTTGGTATTTTTAAATTTCCAGTATGATTTTGCCAAAATTCTGTAAATGGGAAATGTAAGCGTGAGTCGGCCCCCACCACATTGATAAACAACCACGTGAAGGCCACGCGGAGCCGTTAACAATAAATAAACTCAAAACATAAACAAGTTATTGAAAAAAATACCTAGGAGTTTATGGAAAATTATTTGGATATGAATATTTATCTTTTTTTTTGGAATATTTTCATTCAATGAATATTTTAGTAAAATAACCTCAACGAGTGCCACTTAAAAGTTAATTGAAGATACAAGAAAATGTAAAAAGCCAATAAGTTACATTTATTTAGCAGCATTCGTGTATTACAACAACTAAAACACTAATCTAACAACTAATTAACTAATTCTTGGTCCTTTCTTGTTTCTTATTTATATTAATGACTTGCCTTACCTCATAAAGGATAACCATGATATAGTGTTGCTTGCGGATGACACTTCACTTTTGTTTAAACTTAAACGTCAGCAGCTACTTACTGACGATGTAAATACCGCAATCTCAAAAGTAGTTCACTGGTTCAACGTTAACAATTTACTTCTGAATGAAAAAAAAACCAAATGCATTAAGTTTACCCTACCTCATGTTAGGCAGGTGAAAACTAAAGTATTGATAAAGGGCGAAGAATTGAATCCTGAAGATAGCACAGTATTCTTGGGCTTAACTTTGGATGCTAAGCTTCAGTGGGGCCCATATATAGATAAATTGTCAAAAAAGCTAAGCTCCGCAACATATGCTGTTAGAAAAATTACAGTAATTTAACTAACATAGAGACAGCCCGTTTAGTGTACTTCAGCTATTTTCATAGTGTAATGTCGTACGGTATTCTGTTGTGGGGAAATGCCGCCGACATTCAAACTATCTTTGTTTTGCAGAAAAGAGCTGTTCGATCAATTTATAAATTAAGTCCGAAACACTCTCTCAGAGATAAATTTAAGGAGATTAATGTAATGACTGTGCCTTCTCAATATATTTTTGATAATCTTTTATATGCCCATAAAAACATAAAATTGTTTAAAAAATACAGTGATATCCATAACATAATACATACAAACACAAATTTCTTGTACCTACAACAAGGCTCAAGGAAATAGGTGGCTCGTAACTTCCAAGTCACATACAAGATCTAAGCCTTAATAAATACAAATCATTCATTAAACGTAAGTTGTGCCAGAAAGCTTTTTATGCCGTTAAAGATTACATTGAGGACAAAAAGGCTTGGGATTGAGCTGCTCCAATTTTTTAATTATTTTAATTATTGTGAATGTGAAGACTATGTGGGTTTTTGTTTTGTTTTTAATTTTTTCTCAGCTGGTTCTAATTATAGTCTGACAGTGAGTAATTTATGCGGCCTACCCAAATGTCCTTTCTTTGGTATTGTTCGTCGAATCGTTGAGTTCCTTAAATTCTTAGTTGAGCTGCACGATAACTGACAAATGCGTGCACTGTCTGGACAGGCCCTCTCAATCTGTGTGATGCTTTCCTCAAAAGACCACTTCAGACGCCAATCTACATGGTCTTCACATGATCTGACCAAGATTATGTCTGGACTTTAAAAGAGACTGTGACCTCTGAGTTTGTTTCAGCCTTTCTTCTCAGAGTAGTCAGATAGGAAACGCCGACCTCATCTGGTTTTTAAAATATGATTGCGTGTAAAAGTGTTTGTACAAACCTATTTACAGAAATAAAATCATTTATCATTTATCAATCAGCCTATAAAGTTCCCACTGCTGGGACACAGGCCTCCTCTCTTTGAGAGGGAGTGGGCTGTAATCTACCACGCAGGCCCAGTGTGGGTTGGTAGATGTCACATGTCTTCAAATATTTTCGATTCGTGTATTTGATGGCTGAGAATAATGAGTATACTTACTAGAATTTTGTCCTCATGTGTAAGCTCAATGTTTTCTCAATGTGAATGTAAATATACTAAGGGCACCTTGCGCAACATTCATATACTATTTTGTTTAATTAACTTATTCGAATTATTTAGATAAAATCACCTTGGTCTAGGTTTTACGTCAAGTTTTTGTGTAAGGTTATTACGTATTGAGGAAAGCATCGAAAAGCTTGCATTGATGACAACAATGAATTTGCTATAATCACCATCTCCAGTTCCGCGTTACTTGTTAGGCGTATGGCTCGATTTAAAATAATATTGTAAGTTATGCCAGTGGCGGACTAAGCCAGTCGGATACCCAGGGCGGCAAAACAAAATAGGGGCCCCACCCTGGTATGCAGAAGAACTTGAGAAATTGGAGAAATTAGAATGCAAGAGCAAACGAAGCGAGATCGAAAGTTTTAGTATGTACCCTGACTCATAAGTTGAAGTTTCCTTTTGACCTATTATAAATAGGAGATATTATTTCAACCTATGCAGATTCTATTCAGAATGTAGGATGCTAGAGCGTGGTACTTAGGGGGCCTTGAATTACAAACTGCCTTTTACTTACTGAACATATTTTGACCTTATTTAGGATTTCATGAAAAGTACTTCTCGAGATTTTGGTCCCCCAGGACTGGGGGCCAGGGGCAAACCGCCCCTGCCACCCTCCACCTTTCGCGTCCGCCAGTAAGCAAGGCTTTAAAAACTTGCCTGTAAATCACATCTTCTTGTCATTTATAATATCAACTTCATCATCACCTCACACCATCAACAGACTTTTTGTCCGCTGCTTCTGTTGTCTGCCAGTCTTGTCCAGGTTTTCCCGACAAGACTTTCATAATCTTGTCTTGATTTGTGGAGCAAGGGGCCTTAGAACTACCTAAGGCCCCCTTGCACCACAAATTACTACGTTTATCGCTAAATCAATCGTTTGAAGATGATTCTCTGGAACGACAATAAGGTGGATCTGGAATACGGGAACAACAACATGAAACAACAGTAAATATTATAGAAGTAGTTGAAGACGTTTTCGAATCAAACTTGGGAATTAAAATTAACCGGGAAAGAAAACAAAAAAGAATGCGCGCCCAATATTGGTAAACCTAACCACAAACTGGAGAAAAAATGAAGTACTTAAAAACAAAAAACTGCCCAAAGACATACATTGTATACCCAAGAAGATTTTACGAAAGAGGTTTTAGAGTCTCGAAAGTACCTGCAGTCTCAGCTGAGAGACGAAAGAGGAAAAGGTCTTATCACATACATAAAATATGACAAACTAGTAGTGAAAGATAGTACCAATCGTGATACATGGAAGCCAGAAGATTCAGTATCCCCAACAACTCAAAACGACTACATTAAGTTAAATTACATTAAGTTACATTCGATTTATCAAAAACTACAAAAAAAAAAAAATAAGAAATATGCTCGACTACTTGTCAAAACCAACTCAAGAATAACAATTAATTTCCTTCTCTACTTATACTTACTCCAAGCCGGCAGATTCCCGTGGAGGATTACGACCAAAACCCCCCAAACAATAACCCTAGAAAAAAGGAAATATCAAGCCACCTATGTGTCGCGAGTTTGAACGTTAGAACTTTACTCTCTGAGACAAAGATTACAGAGTTAAATCATGCTATTGAGAATCTGCTGTAGGACGTTTTAGGATTATGTGAATCAAGAAGAAGCGAAGAAAGTATAGAAGAATACCCTGATTTTATATTTTGCAATAGTAAGGAATCAAAGGGGTAGGAGTAGGATGTATTGTAAAAAAGAACATAGTTTTAACTGCTATTCAGACAGAATTAGTCCACCCTATTTATAAGGGAGGGGACAGAGGCAGTGTCAAAAATTATAGACCTATATCTATTCTACCAACCATTTCGAAGATTCTGGAGAAGATACTGAACAACCGTTTGCTTAATTACATTAATGCTCATAAACTTCTATCTGAAAACCAATATGGCTTCAGAGCCGGAATTGCAACCGAGGATGCAGTCATTGCACTCTCTGAAAAAGCGACTCACCTCATGGATAAGAAGCAGCGGTGTATTGGTTTATTTCTAGATATCTCGAAAGCTTTTGATACTGTCTCTGCGCCCATACTTCTGTCGAAACTGGAACGTAAGGGAATTCGTGGTCCTGCACTTGAAATTTTTTCAAGTTATCTGGAGAATCGTTTCCAACATGTTCAATTGGGTGAGGCAATAAGCGATAAAGCTAGAATAGAATACGGCGTCCCACAAGGCAGCATTCTAGGTCCAACCTTGTTCCTCATTTACATTAATGATCTGTGTTCACTTCCATTATCTAACTGCTTCATATTTACCTATGCTGATGATACAGCCCTACTTGTTCATGGGAATGATTGGAGTGAAACAGAAAAATATGCTCAGATGGTGTTGGACATGGTCATGAACTGGTTTAGCAATAACTTGTTGACCCTGAATGCAGAAAAAACGAAGCTCGTTTCTTTTTCTTTAAGTAATAAGACTCAGCCAATCATAACGCCCATTATTAAGGTACATAGTTGTTCTCAAGACTCCTGCTGTACCTGTCCCACTCTGGCAACCACATCTTGTATAAAATACTTGGGCGTGCAAATTGACAAACACCTGAACTGGTATAGTCATATTGATAATCTAGTCATCCGAACGCGTAAACTCATTTCCATCTTTAAGAAACTCCGTTGTTCAGCTGACTCGGAAACACTTATGATGATCTATTACTCACTCTGTCAGTCTCTTCTCCTGTATTGTTTGCCAGCTTGGGGTGGCGCTTGCAAAACATACTTTCTGAAATTAGAGAGAGCTCAGAGAGCAGTTCTCAAAGTTATGTTCTGCAAGCCCTATAGATACCCTACTTTGGAACTTTTTAGGGAAAGCAGGGTTCTGACAGTGAGAGGCTTATATGTGCTACAGTGTGTATTAAGGAAACATCGGCTGCCGTTCACAGCAAGTACTAAACGTCGTGCAGACATTGCCCTTCCACCAGTTAGACACAAAACCACCTTCGCACAACACCAATTCACCTATCTCAGCTATATTCTATATAATAAAATCAATAAATTTCTTCATATCCACAATTTAAATTATCACCAATGCAAAAGCACAGTTAAAGAATGGCTAATTGAGAAATCATATGACGAGACAGAAAAACTTCTCTTTCCACATGCTTAAGACAGATATCCTTTTATTCAAGTTTTTTCACACTCAAACACTCCTATACTTACCCACACACCCTTTTTCACACTTACTCACACATCCACCACCACTACACCTACCAGGACTCATTCACACCATACATAAACCGCACTTTCACATTACCTACACATACACAACATACCTACTACCACGACCAACTCACTCTAACTCAATCACGCACAAACAGTTTTATTATTAATTGTTTTTACTTTTATTTTTTTCTATACACTTAAATAATAATTATATTGTTATGTCAACAATGTTACTGGTGAAACAGTTTTACAAAAACATTTTGTTCATCTACCATTATGGAATCACTGGTCCCCAAGTCACAGGCTATAAACCTAGTTTGGGTGCCAGGAGATAATACTCAATGCACTTTATGTTGTTTACCATATTACTGTACTTGTAACCTTTGCAAACATTTTACTCAAAATAAACATTATTATTATTATTATTAATTGCGACCGATAATATTTTGTGGTCTATATGATAAGTCCACAAATTGTGCGATGAAGGTGAGCTGAGCGAGTTCTACAAAGCTTAAAAACCGCTATAGAGACCTTAAACGCAAGGAACCTCATTATAATGGGCGATTTTAATGCCCAAATTGGGACGGCAAGACAAGGCGAGGAAACTGTCTTCGGCAGATACTCGCACGGCAAAAGGCCAAAGCACGGGCAGAAGTCGATAGAGTTTGCTCTAGAAAAAAAACATTAAATTCGTATGTTTAAAACAAAAGAAAACAAAAAGTAACAAAAAATGGATATAGGAATCGCCAAATAGAGAGTACCATAATTAAATCGATTTTATCTTAACAAACAAAGGTTCGGCATAATAAAAAACCTTAACTTTAACACTGACCATAGAATGATAAGGTAAAAAATAAAACTGGAATACACAAAAAAAAAGAAACTTTACCAAATCTATAAACGTACATTGTACAAGAAACTTGCCAATATTAACAAGGGAAGACGGGATGCACTGGGAAAATAAATTTATTGACTTGATAAAAACATCCTCACAAGTTCAAACACAATATGATAACTTTCAAAAAGGTATTTAACATTAGTAACAAAAATACCATCCGAAAATAATAAACAAAAATATCAGATAAATGCACACACACGTCAACTTCTAGAAGATAGAAAACAACTGTAGAAAGAGAAAAGAACAAAGGAAATAAAAACAAAAATCGCTCAGATAAGGAAGGAAATAAACAAAGAAATCTCTAATAACAGAAAGAAACACAGGCAAAATGTTTTCGAGGAATACTTTTCAAAAAAGGGAGCCATTACAAAGGTATCTTCAAAGTACAAAAAAATAGGACACAAACAGCCACCCTATTTGTGTCCTATTTATATCTATTTTGGCAAGAAAGGAAAGATTATTTCGAAGCGATCAGATATAATAGTAGAAGCAACTAACTTTTATCAGAATCTTTACTCGTCACAAGAAAGATCCAGTTTAATGCAGCACGTCAGAGGCAAAGTCTATGTCGATGAACCACTACCCGAAATACTAAGATCAGAGATTGATTTTTCTATCGAAACTTAGAATAAAAGACAAAGCACTCGGAGAAGATAAGGTAACAAATGAAATATTGAAATCTCTATGCGAACCCTTACAACACCCATTGGAACTCATGTTCAATAACTTTCTAGAAAGAAGAGAAACTCCAAAACAATGGTCCGAAACATCTATGACTCTTCTTCACAAAAAAGAAGATAGATCTGACCTCAGTTACTATAGACCAAGTAGCCTTATGACAAACATATATAAAATTTTCGCAAAGATACTATTAAATAGACTGAAAATTACTCTAGATGAAAATCAACCTCGTGAACAAGCTGGATTCCGTAAACACTACTCAACAACTAACCACATCCAAGTGGTAACACAAATAGTAGAGAAGGTCGAAGAATATGGCAAGACTCTATACTTGTGCTTCATCGATTACACCAAGGCATTCGATTCTCTGGCACATAGTACTATATGGAAGACACTAGTGGAACGAGGATTAGACATAAAATATGTCGAATTACTCCATAGCATTCTCCGCAAGAATACAGTTAGAATTAGAAGGATCAACTTTACCCGTTAGAAAAGGCGTCAGGTAGGGCGACCCGCTGTCACCTAAAATATTTTGGTCTGTTCTGCAGACAATATTTAGATACCTTGATTGGGAATACAAAAGCGACAAAGGTTTTACAGACGACATCGTTGTGTTTACAGAAGAGTCCGCACATTTAGAGAACATTTTGCAAGATTTGGCGCAAGAAAGTAAGAAGGTAGGATTGACTATGAATGCTGCAAAAATCAAAATTTTAACAAACAGATCTGAAGTAGCAATAATTATGGATGGACAGGAAATACAATATGTTAAAGAATACGTTTATTTAGGACAATCTCTTTCATTTGAAGACCAAATGGAAAAGGAAATAAATAGGCGAATAGCAATTACATGTAAAAAGTATTGGGGTTTTAAAGAAATCATGAAGAACAGCAAGATAAATATGAATTTGAAAAGAAAGTTTAATGAGATAGCAATCCTTCCATGCCTTAAATATAGATGCCAAACATGATCACTACGAATAAAAGAAGAACACAAACTCGCGAGTTATGCAAAGGAAAATAGAGAGAAGCATGTTGGGTATTAAATTGTCTGACAGAATTACTAATGAGGAAATTAGAAGAAAAACTAAAATAGTAGAGAGAATAAGAAGACTGAAATGGAAATGACCAGGGTACATCTGTAGAATGGAAAACGAAAGATGGACAAAGAAAATCATAGAGTGGGTACCTAGAGATAGAATAAAAAAACGAGGAAGGCTGCGGAAGCGCTGGGAAGATATATTTAAAGAAAGATGTGGACAAAACTGGAGGAGACAAGCTAGAGATAGGGAAAAATGGATAAAAAAGTTGGGGGAGGCCTATGCCGCAGAGGTAACTTCCATAAATAAATAATTTCACGTGATTGCTAACATTAATAATAATATTTCAATACATAAGTATTAAAATATTATTATTAATGTACATAAGTACATTTTTTAAACTTTATTTTGCTTACAAGCACCTATGAATAATAAATACAATTATAAATATGAATTTAACTCAAATAATAAACAATAATATTAATGATAATGAAATGTAATTACCCATGTAATAAACCATTATATGTTAAGATAAAATAATATGCTGAAATTATTCTATATATTTATGGTAGAATAAAGGCTTTTTATATATTTATTTTTATTTTTTATTGTCCTTTCTTTGTGTCATGTTTACCGCAAATAAACGTTTTTACTTTCTTTTTTCTTATTTCAGGTTTGGTTTCTTATTGAAAGTTCGTGTATTCATGAATAATATGACCTGTAAAAGTTTGTTCATTGTTTTTTTTTTTTTGTTTGAACCACATATTTATATTGACTTGTTCATCACATACATACATACATAAATTCACGCCTTCTTCCCACGGAGATAGACAGAAACTACAGAACACCACCTGCTATCCTTTTTTTTTTTTTTTTGTGGGTGGGAAATTATCAAATAACTTCTCCCGCTCTGGGCGGAGCGGGAGGGCGTGTCAGACTCTTACTGACTAAAACCCACCCGTGTTCCTTCCGTTGCCCTGTTGCCGGGGGCCACGATCTCCCTCTCGGTTTTCTTCGCAACCCCGGCAGGACCTGCTATGATCCTTACGTCCTTTTGCCTCGTTGTTTAACTTCTGCATATATATCTGTTCAATGTCACATCAAATTATTACAATCGAGATGAGAACGAGAACCAGTAGCTATTTGTGTAAGATACTATAAAAGTTCAGTTTTACTCAAACAACGGCAATTAATAGTATTACGCGAGATTTGGTGTAAATTATTGTTTTACTGCTTATTTATATTTGCTAGGTGTCGCGGTATATCGGAGGTTCTTACACCCATTATTCTTTTATAGGTAATTAGCTGTTGTCAGCGACTTCGTCTGCGATCCAGAATGAAAAGTAGCCTATTTTTCCAGGTCATGTGCCAAATTTCATCCAAATCCCTTCAGCTATTTTAGCGTGAACGCGTAACAAATAAACAAACTCACTTTCGCATATATAATACTAGCTGTGCCCTGCGGATTCACTCGCATAAGTCTCGATCCCATGGGAATATCGGAATAAAAGTATCCTAATTCAAGTCGACGTGCAGCTATTTAAGCGTGAAAGCGTAACAAACAAACAAACTCACTTTCGAATTTATAATATTATATGTATATATAATATATTGTATAGTTAGGATTAGTTAGTATGTCATATGATTTTTTTTTATCCGACACATTACTGACTGAGAAGCTTTTGCCACCCAGTGGTAACTTACGAGTGGTTGAAGGGAATTGGTAAGGGAGTTCAATTTCTGGAGGGCGCTTGTGATGTATAAAGAAATATGAGTTATTCTCAAAAGGATGACTGAAATTAGACTTCCATAATAGTTGCGAATTGACAGATTTACGGACTTCAAACTTTTTGTAACGAATAGGACAGACTTAATGAAGTCCACCGTTTCTTGTTCTTGTATTCAAAGTAAACAATTATTGTGGACATCTTGAAAGAACAGAATATATACTTTTGATTTAATTCGACCTTGAAACCTAAACCTATGATTAAGAGCACGGATTCTTGAAATCAAACCTGTATGTTCATAATTATCCAAATATTTATATAAATACTTAGTAAATAAGTATTTACTTAGTATATAACAACTTCTCTCTAAATCAGAATGTTTGTTTCAGAATTTTTGTTTTCCACAAAGAGGTAGACAGTAGTATGTATATAAAGTCGGTATATCCACATTTCACCAGTTATTTCTTGAGTCCATCAACCGGGCAGAGTCTAGACTCCGGGCTGCTACTGAGAAATTCCTAATGGAGAGACGCAGTAATACTGTCCGACCGACGCCGAAGGATAGAATGCAGAACTCACCCATGCTCATCTGTGATGCTTGTGACCACACGAGCAACTAACCAAAACAAATGAATAATCTGGCAGGTGCTTAGATACGGACTGCGGTAGAACGATGCCAGCGGAGTAATTGCGTATCACACTTACAGTAGCAATGGCTTTCATTGCGAACATCTCAACATCTTCAAATATCGGCGGCATCCGTACGCTGTGTTCGGTCAAACTGATTGCCATCGTGTTCCGTGCCGAGTACATATTTACATGCGTGAGCAGATCGAGCTATCTACGGGTCAGGTGTACCGCCGACCGTCACCATTGGCCTCTGTAGCGTGTCACACCCGCTGGGGTCATCGTCGCACCAGGCTAAGCCAAGAGAGTATTGCGCTATTCCCAAGGGAATTAAGGGAATCTTGTGACCATAGACTTATCTACCCCATTTCTCGTATAATTTTTTTATAAATAATACTTTTTTCTTAGGTTGACAAGGTTTCGTGGTCTTATTTCTACCCCCCACGTAAACCCTTTCCGTCACATTGGTCACTATTCTGACTGATTAGCATTGATACTAACATGGGCACTTATGAAACGTCAGAAGCTAGGTACACGGTTCCAATTGGCAGATTCCTATGGAGAAGAGCCGGCAAGAAACTCCACAGTTACTCTCTTAAAAATATTTAGCTTTTACAATGTTTTCAAATTACAGTGTTAATACGAGTAGGTACGGGAGGACAGTGTAAGCCTATCAACAAGTATCAGTTAACTTTATCAATTTTTATTTCGGCTTATATGTAGGTAATTATGTTCGTAAAAACGATATTATTTAAATAATACACAACAGTTACTATGAAATGAATATAATTTATTTTTCAGATGTTCTTATTCTAAATCTTAACATTACAGGTTGTTAACTAACCAATTCTTCAATATCGGTACTATAATCGTTATAAAAATTAAATACTTTTCTTTTGACTTGTAACCTTAATTTATTTATTATAATAATTAAAACTATAATTTAAAAAATATTTTAATCTCATTCAAATATCTAATTATACTCACTCCTCTTACTTTCACAATACTTAGAGTTAGGCGTCCTGCAAGGACTCATTCTAGGACCACTACAAATCACTATAATAGTGCATACGTTATAAAATTATGTAGGCACATACTGTACTTACATACCTACTTAAAAGCTTAATATAATTTGGTTTTGCAATGATTCTTCAAACATGAAGCTTTTCTACTATAGTACATTCTTATTTTGTGGTACTGTCAGCGAGAAGACTTGATAAGCAGTGTCATTTTTATATACAGGTTTTTTATCTCAAGAAGCGATGCGCGCTTTACTTATGGTAACCTAGTGTAAAAACACGCTGTAAATGTATGCGTGAAGACGAGTAGCGTCAGCACATAACACACAAACAGACACACACTTCCGACTTCGCCTTTAACTCCGACGGTACTGAGGGCTGATGCGCTTACACACACATTCACAGTGAATACACTTGGTAACCACAAGTAAAGCGCGCGTCGTTTCGTGAGATAAAGATACTGTATCATCTTAAAATATTAAAACGCTGCTAATTAGTATATCATGTAACAGTTGAGAGTATTATTTTAACTTAAGTACAATGATTCCAATTTTTCAAACAATATGTTTAAAAATAACTATTTAAAGAACTGAAGTGATGTTAATCGTTTCTCGTTGATAACTATACAAGTTGATATTTTTATGGAAAAAACATTACTTATTGCCACGGAGGTAGACAAACATTACAAAATCAACCTTGTTTAGTTTCCCACAATTATGTTTTTCTCAAATCCATCTTTTCTTTATATGTAAAATATAACATTTTGTCTCCATTAAAAGCTGGTAGACAAACGACTAGCTATAATTAAATTTTTGTAGATTTTCCGCCGACCAAGCGAAGGGTTATGAATTTTAATCCCTGTTTAATATGCATGCAGCATTTTGCTTCATTTTGTGCGACCGTAATCATTTTATACAAGAGGTCATTTGTTACATTTTTCAGGGGAACTGTTTTGATTTTTTACAAAGGATTTGTCGTAAATTATTTTCTTTTTCATTATTTCTTTCTTTCTTTAAGTTTTCTCATTATTTAAATTGGCTTTGCCTATAAAATGTATTGTACACGATTGTGATACAATTAAATCTTCATGCGACAAAAAATCTTGCAATATAATTCTGAGTGGACTCTAATCTACAAATTCTAAATCAACTTGCCTTTTGATTTCCGTATGAACAGATGACAAGCTTATCATCTATTGGAGGTTAAAATATGAATATAAAATGCTGCCAATATTTTTGATAACAAAGTCACCAGACTAAATGTGTTGTCAACACAACAGATTTCGATAAAAAAACAATCATTTCAGAATTCAAAGTTTGCTGACTTTTTTTATTTAGAATACTTACTGACCGATCAAAATCAGTATTGAGTGCGGTAACTGGCACGTCATCGTCAGTGGTAACAAAACTAGTTTATGCCTACATCTTATTCTATTTAAACTCCATACTACGCTAGGCTAACTCAAGGTCAAAGTCACCATCAACGTGCAGTCGACTATACAAAACCATGAACGAAGTTCTTAATTCAATTCCTACCTTAAATCTAGCTACCTAAGCCCCAATTTTCCTTTTAGTCTTCTTGACAAACAAAGCTTGGATGGCATCTATAGACAGACCTTTTGTTTCTGGTAGATAAAACACGCAGTAGGTAGCTCCCACGAATCCTACTACTGAGAAGGCATAGAATAGTGGAGCAAAGCCGACCTCTTCGACTACGGGAGTGAATATGACCATGGTGACGAAATTCATGGCCCATCCACAAGCCATGACTATACTGCCGCAGAGACCGCGAACCTGAAAAAAATAGTGGTAATTGAGGATTGGAATAAACACAAACAGTGATTAAGAGTCCTATTACATTTTTTTACGGAAATTCGTAATTTTTGACGTTGTAATTTTCATTAACATTATAATATTTTAATTATTTAATTACAATAACGATAGTGCCATTCTCTTTCTTATAAGTTGGAGTTACACATTATTTTCAAGTGATTTGCTGAATTGACGCGGAATATATAGTACTTTAATTTTATTTATGGTAATTTTTTCTTATTATATTGAGAAACGAAAACTAATGAAACGTATTCATTGTAAATAGAAGTTTTATACCTTATTAGTTTATTTGATAAAATTTTGTTTATTTGGAATATAATGGACGCTGAATCAAGACATTTATTGCTTTTCTTTATGATATTTTCTGTGAAAACTCAAGAAATTTAAAGAAATTCTAGAACTCCAATAAACAAGTAAAACATTCAACTTATCTTTTAGTAATTTTAGCTTTTATTTGAATTGAATGGAACAAAGTGAATTTAAGCGTCAAAGTTCCATCGCCAACGGATTTTCTTGTAAACTGAGTTCGTAAAATATTTATAGTAAATTACACGAAAAGAAAAATTAAAATGTGTAACTCCAACTTACAAGAAAGAGAATAGCACTATCGTTATTCATAATCAAATAATTAAAATATATTACTGTTGCTGAAAATTACAACGTCAAAAATCATGAATTTGCGTAAAAAGTGTAATAGGACTCTTAAAGAAATAAGAGAAAAAAAGGTGTAGACCTGCTGGTAAAGTAAGTTTATAAGTTCATATTTACTGCAAATTACTGTTGTTTATTATAAATTATTACAACTGCCATATTCCTATATTATAAACCATAATCGCAGTAAGTTCGCATAATCAATAATCACAGACGGAGATCAAACGATTTTACTAACCGACTCGCAAAAGGAGGAGATACTCAATCCGACTGTACGTTTGTTACGCGATTACTCTGCCAATTATGAATTGATTTTGATGATTTTTTTTTTTCATTTGGTAAGTCATAACTTCAGAGGTGGTTCCATATAAATTTTATTAACTTTTCTTGGGTAGTTTTTGAGTTAGCTTCAATAATACGTATTTTTTCCAACTTAGTATGATGATATGATAAGTTCCTGTCAGTATTATTTACATAGCAGGTTTATTTGTAAAACGAATTTGTTTGGAGTAGGTACCACAGCTAAAAGTGAAAAATATATATTTTTCCTAAAAAAAACAACCGACAAAATAACTAATTTCGGAAGTCGGTGGCAAAAAACGATAATTCAAAACCAAAGACACCGACTTCCGGTTTTTTATTCGTAAAAAGGTTTTTTTTAATGCTTTTGAATTCTTAGTAGTCTTTTACAACATCAAACAGAATCTAGCTCAGCAAAGTTCGTGTACCATTGATGCAGATCCATATAGAAAAAGATGGATTTCTTATAAAACCATGACCCAGATTCTATTCGGAAGTAAACAATACATCAAGATAAAAATCTAGGAATAGAATATATAGCTCGCAAAAAGATTAGATCTCTTCAAGTGTTTCTGAAGATAAAACAATACGCCTTTTTATTCTTTTTTTTTTGGGTGGGAAATTATCAAATAACTTCTCTCGCTCTGGGCGGAGCGGGAGAGAGTGCCAGACTCTTACTGACTAAAACCCACCCCTGTTCCTTCGGTTGCCCTGTTGCCGGGGGCCACGATCTCCCTTTCGGTTTTCTTCGCACCCCCGACAGGCATCGGCCCTAACGGACCCCGTCAATTCTGCTGACATCTCTTCGAGGCGCGCGTAGTACACAACGCAACGTCGACCCGGGCCTGGTCCTTATTGGACGGTGAGCTACCCATTGCTCATCGTCCGCAAGCCCGCGCCTACGGTGGCCGGAAATCGGCCTGCGATTCCCGACGCCCAGGGCGTCTCCTCCTGCGGCGGTTAGGGGCGTAAGGACGCGAAATTTGCCTCTCCCTCACGCGTTCCGCCTCCTCCTTCGCGAGCATTACCGCTTCGCAGAAGGAGGTGACGGCCTCCCATTTCTTCTCGCTCCGTACCATGGCTTGAATCAGGGCCGGACGCGAGAAATCACCGCCGCCGATCACCTCCACGAGGACACGGCGATTTTTCGCCCAAGCTGGGCAGACCATGACCCAGATTTTATTTGGAAATAAATAATACATCAAGATAAAAATCTAGGAGTAGAATATATAACTCGCAAAAAGATTAGATCACTTCAAGTGTTTCTGAAGATAAAACGATACGCCTGACGTTAGACTTGAAAATTATTAGTACAGTTGTATCCATTTTGTGTGACCCTAGATTAGAATCTTTTTAATTATATAAACGAAACTACTTCTCCTAACTAGTGAAACTGACCCAAAGATTTCATCCTCAGATTAGACAGTTCCAGTTAACTAAAATTTACTTCTCTAACGTGTCATAGTTTTGTTCTTCGTTCATCTGTACGTGTTCAAACTGCTCCTTCATTTGATTTGACTACAGATAAAGACATTGAATGGACACGAATAGTTTATTTTACTAATGATAAGTCAATGACTATGACTAACAATATTGTACCTACTTTTAACTTCAAACATACTATTCCGATCCTTGTTCTAAAGAACTTTTATTTGTAAACAAAATGAATAAATTTTATTCTATTTTTGAGAAATAAATTTGTTATGCCATAATGTATCATGTACATATTTACGATAACATCATCGTTTATGGGACTCGCAATCGTAAGTAACTTGTCGTCTGTTCATAAGTGTTTTGTCTCATATATATTTCGCATTCGTTATTGTGTCCAATGATAATAAGAAGTTTATAACTGAAGAAATCATTACTTAGAATATTAAGCTTTAAAAAATATTTAATTCTAATACTCACTTCAGGCAAGAACAGCTCAGCACTCAACACATAAGGAATAACAGCGACCCCAACGTTGAATATAAAGCTGTAGACATAGATGATGACAGCAGTAAACCAATGAGGAGCCCAGTGCCATTGTATCTGTGTGCCTAACAGCATGGTGCAGACACTGGCCAAGATCGATGTGCTGATCATCAGGGGCTGAAACAAAAAGTTGGTATGTATGTTAGCTTAGCATTGTTTTTGTAAATAATCAAGTTATTCCACTAAGAGCATCGATCTGATCCAGTACTTGAGTAAACGGCACCTAAGCTATTCCACTAACGGCACTAAATCATTTTTTTTAAATAGCCTTTTTTCAATAGTACTATTTTTCAATAATAACATTTTTTGAAGAAGAAGCACCACCTTTTTTTTCTAGTAAGAATTAAGTATTACCAATTTAAATCACAAAGTATATAGCCAATGTCTAATAAAATTATCTTAATTACACTGATCAAATCAAAGAAGTAACCACGATTAAGAATCGCTATCTCCTATCTTAAACTATAGTTACAAATAATATTCATTATTGTAACAGTAATTATCATCCACCCCAAATACGCACCTTCCTTCCAAACTTATCAATGACAAAAGAACACAGTACACTGGCCACCAACAGATCTATCGCCAAGAAGATAGAACACTGGTTCGAGTCCATCAACGGCACAGCTTCCTTGAACAGGGTCTCAGCGTACACCTGGAGTGCGATGTTACCCATCAGGATCATTGTCGCCATGCATGCGAGGCTGGTCATCAGCGCACGGATTGAGGTTTGTGATTGTTCTGTGAAGGTATAATTGATTGATTAATATATTGACTTACATATGTCAGCATCATCTGTCTAGTCTTTTCCAACTCTGTTGGGGTAGGCTCCCAGTCTAACCGGATGCAGCTGTATACCAGTATTTTACATGGAGCGACTGCTTATCTGACCTCCACAATCCAGTTACTGGGTTACTTACATATAAAATATCTATATTAATATTATCAAGAGGTTTATGAGACTTTGTATGTAGAGAGTAATCTTCGAAATTACTCATAAATTTAAACATTTTTTTCACTCATAATATATATATATTTATTTTATAAAAACTGCCTCGTTGGTCTAGTGGTCGCAAGCGCTACTGCTGAGCATGAGGTCCTGGGTTCGATTCCCAGGTCGCGCAAAATGTTATTGAGTTTTTCTATCTGAAATTTCTCAGTAGCAGCCTGGAGTCTGGATTTGTACCCGCTTGATGGCAATAGGCTTGCCCCTTATTACATGGGACTTGAAACATAACTGGCGAAATGTGGGTGAACCTGCTACAGGGACACCTCTGCCCAACCCTTCGGGGAAACAAGGTGTGATGTTATGTTATATTATATTTTATTTTATAAAACGTTGCCCCACACTAGGAATTTCTCCTGTATTGTGGATGCGTTCACAAACATTTAAACTTACATACACAAACAGCCAGACCCGGAACAATTACTTGTAGATCATACAACTATTTGTTCTGTGCGGAAAACGAACCCGCGCCACGCAGCGCAGCAGTCAATCGCTTAACCACTGCGCTAACCGTGCCGTCAATATGTTTAAACACTCGGGCAAAGCTGGTGGGTAGAAGCTGGTATTCTATATGAGGAGCGTCGGAACAAAAACCGATATGTCGCATTTATGCCATTATTTTTTTTTTTTTTCCGTTGCAAAATGTTGTATTACATACCCTTCAGGAAAGAAATCTATTCAAAAACAGACATTTCCAGCTTTAAAAAAATATCACAAAACAGTGGTCCAATCAAAACCCGACACATACATATCTAAGGAGGTTCAGTTTCTAGTTGTCGTATCAAAAACCGATAATTCCTTAAGAAGTTTAACATAATTTAATTGTGGTCGGTTCAAATGCCGAGAAATACATGTTTTCAAATAAGCTTAATCTTTATTTCGATTCTTTTTAAAAATCGATTCCCTGTACGTATCTTAACACTCTCCGTAAACACCCCTCTTACGCTGACGTGATTGGCTACCTGTCAATATCTCTTGTCATCTCGCTGTCAGTATTCTTCATGTTCGATTCTGTCTGATGTTTTTTTACGTGTGCTTTGTATTTTTCAAAAACAAAAATGAGTGAATCTCCGTCGATTTTAGAGGATACAAGAAAAATCTCGAATACTGTTTAAGAATTTTAGTTAATTACGATTTTGTATAATAATAAAAATTATAATATCTACCTATCTGTTTTTATTTAAGTACCTACTTTACATAAAACAAGGCTAATTTACTGTAATTCTCAAATTTATACCATGTAGGTACATAATTTGAAAACTTAATTGCAGTTAATATGATCTGGTTTTACCAAAACCCGATAAATCTATTTTAATCATTTCAAAAACCGACATATCCAAATGATCGCGTCAAGAACCGATATATCCAAACGTGTTCACCCAATATCTCGCCAAATTATGTATCTACCTTCCGTTTCGTTTCACAAATCAATCTGGGTCCCTTTTAACTGCATATTGACATAATTTATTTTTCCTCAGCTGTAACATTGAAAAAGTTACAAACTTTTTTCTAATTTGTGTAAAATACGGTAACTTGGATATATCGTTCTTTGTTCCAATGCTCCTCATATGTAAACACACACGCGTCACCTTATGGTTACGACTGTGTCTTCTAACATAAATGACGCAGTAACATCGTTGAATTTCAACAAAGAGTCAATGTTATTAACTCCCCAATATTGTAGTCCATACTTTAAATCCGCAGGCTGATATCAAGAATTTTATGACCAAGAACCTAATCCACCTGTTTTCCGTTACTTTAAAGATGCAAAGTTCAGAAATCTTTTTTTACAGAACTAATAACTGAAGATACGATCTGGCGAGAAAGATGTCGTGAGTTCAAACACATTCCGTGGAGCTATTGACAAACCATTGCAATATAACTATAGTTTCAATAATAATATAGATGAATAAACCATAAACTGTAAGATGCCTTCTAGATTTAGATCTTCACTTTCTTTACGACGTGATACTTATTGAATAAGCTGGTTAGTGTTCTATCTTATAAATTATTAGCAACAACTCATGTTCTGTTCAGCCCACGATGTTATCACAAAGTTACCACATTCTCTTCTATATTTTACTGCAAATTTTTTATAATTTATCTATCGTAGTATTGAGAAACTGTCCATCACAATTTCTTTTTTGAAATGATTTTTTTTTCAATCAGATTGCATTAATGCTATCCTTTTAATTATATAATGGGTGAAGATTACATTAGGTATATAATTTATATGCAAAGTTTCAGCTCAAAATAAATTACTCAAAGAATTCATACTAAATTTCTGGTTTCGTAAGTTTATTGATTTGAAATCATAACAAACGTGTCACCGCATTATGAGGGTCATTATGTTTTTACATCATTTGCTAATATTAAGTTAAATCGAGGGGAGCAAGAGAGCTGACAATGCGGAGAAGCGCGAGCAATTGGTTTCATGTAGGTACTGAAACTTTTCATACGTTCCTTAACATATACATATAGGATTAAAAAACCCTTGCCGTATACTTTGTTACCATCCAAAGACGCTGTGCACTTGATATGTATCTGTATGTCACCGTAAAATTGCGAGAACCGTGAGTTTATAATATAGCGGTACTATTTCCGATGATTATAAACTGTCGAAAAATTGTGAACTGGGTAAAATGGCCAAGCGAGCCGCGGCAGCGGCCGGCTAGCGCTACTTCCAAGTTATTCACAGCTTGGCAGGCTATTTAGTATTAGCGCAAGTTGCTTTACTTCGCAAGCAAGTTTGATACCAGTTCACAATTTCTCGGTTTCCCATTGATAAATTATAAACTATCGAAAAATAATGCGTTAAAATGTAAATGGTTTGTTGCAATTCACAATTTTGTGACAGCTTATAATCTAACAGAAATAATACCGATAAATTATAAAACAACGAAGTTCATAATTATACGGTGACATATACGTATATACCCTTTCCGTTACACGTCGCTTATGTAACAAAAATGTTATTTTAAAACTACTTACTTAAGAACTGCCATTCTGACAATTTTTGCACTGGTGGTGGTGTCTGTATCAGCTCCTTGGTAATGATGGGATCTGAAAAAGACATAATGCAGTTAGATTATGACATAATGTCAATAAGGAATTGACCCTTATTTGCAACGAAAAATAATGCATTATTTTGGGATTTTTGAACTCTGCCTTTTTCCATATTCCTAGAAAGGTATAATCCTGCTTAAATTTTATCTAAGACTGCTTTTTACACCAATTTAGAAGGTGTGCTTAAACCGCCTACTTTTCTATGACACGTATGTTAGCAAATAAGCTATTTACATCGTCTGATGTCACACCAGACATTCAAATTAAAACCTTGCATTATGTCATCAAATTCACGATACGCTTTATCTTGTAGGACAATTAATATTAGACATCATAAAATTAATATTAGACACCAAATTCTATTCATAATATTTGCTGAATTCAATTATTTTATGACGTACGGACGAGCGAAAGCGGGTGAGTGGATGAGGTTTCTGAGACAAATTAGGGAGACTTGGCCTGCCCATAGTCCCATCACAACTGTCAGTTAAACAAGCTTTTCAGCCAAGAATATTTTTGATGTCCCTACAAAACGACTTCATTACTCGTTGGGCCATTTTATTCACCCCACCACCTACAATACCTGAAAAAACACGTACAAGTTAAAAGACGTAGCAAAGAAATATTTCCACGTGTTGGGTATCTGTGTAGTTTGTATAACATAAAGTTGATTGACGTCACGGAATGCGACAGACTACCGAGACTTATCATTTCTTTGTTAGCAGAATATGTGTGGTAAAATTGAAATGTTGCCGTTATGGTGCAACCATCATGGTGTAGAAAAATTATGTGAAAAAAAAAACAAGTCAAAAATCCCAAGTTAAAATGAAACAAAAAGCTCTTTAAGCGCACTATACGACATTTGTTAAGACTCATTATCCTCCTGATTATATCCCATTTTTTGTGGCAGCATCTCTTCACCGATCATATCATCTGCCTAGCCTTTTCCCAACTATGTTGGAGTCGGCTTCCAGCTGAATACCAGTATTTTACATGGAGTGACTGCCTATCTGACCTCCACAACCCAGTTACTGGGTAACAGGATACCCCTGACTAAGACTGGTTGTCGGACTTTCCGACTTCTGACAACCCGTAACAACTGTCACAAATTTACAAACGACAGCCGGGACCAACGGCTTAACATATTTTTCGAGGCCCGTCCGGCTGTTATTGCTAGCCACTTTCCCTATCATCTCAGTATTTATCCTCTTCCTAGCCATATCACCTTTCATGCCAACCATTAAACATTTTCTTAGTCTTCCTCTACTCTTACAACCATCCACTCACCAACATATGTAGCAATACCTATGACATTATGTAAGTATATATCTCCTTTCCCTTCACCCAGGGAGAGCGCAGGTATGGAATTTATATTTTTGCCAGGTTCCACATGGCACAACAAACAGGTACAATGATCTCATCTGGCAAGGAATATAAAGTCGCTATTTTCATTATCATATTATGCAAATAACCTTGATTAAATAACGTTGTGATAATATGCTACAAACAAAGCTAAAATGTGCAAATAACTCCTCCGTGTGATTTGAACAAATATGTTTCTTACATCATATTGAAGCATGTAATGTGTTGCTATACTTGATATAGCAGACAGGCGTAAAATATCTAAAGCCTAAAATCAATTGATCTATGAGAGCAAATGAGGGGAAATGAAGAGATCCGTAGTAGAACCAAGGTAACCGACATAGCCCGAAGATCTGCCAAACATAAGTGGCAGTGGGCTGAGCACATTGCTTGCAGAACAGATGGCCGATGGGGCCGAAAGGTTCTGGAGTGGTGACCGCGTACCGGAAGACGTAGCGTTGGAAGGCTAACCAAGGTGAACCAATGACCTGGTGAAGGCCACAGGAATCTGCCGTATGCAAGGAGCACAGAACCGGTCGAAGTGGCGATGCTTGGGCGAGACCTATGTCCAGCAGTGGTGTTTTGGCTGAAATGATGATAAGAGTATAATGAATATGACACTCATTACAGGAAATCAAGACCCAGAAAAAAAAACCTGAACACTAGAGACCAACATTATCGAAGAAAATCTTAAACCGCAATGTTCAAGTAGCGGAATTCAAGACTGATAGCTATTGAACTTGAAAAACAGGTGCTGCCCATTTATATATTTACTAGCATCCGCGTGGATTTCGTACCTTCCCCTATTTTTTAAAGCCCCCCGTCATCCCCTTTAAAAGTTTGTTTTCTAAAATTAACTATTTCGATCTTTATTATATATTTAGATAGGTGTTCGGGCCAAGATTCTAGTTTTTAGAATAAAGGACACTTTAAAGGTAGATGGGTTATATGTGGAAGGGAACACAGACGCCATCCAGGCAAGTAACGTCATCAAATGAAATATTTCAGAAGACATTGCTGTATAATAAAAGAAGTAATTCCACTACTAAACATTTCTGTCTTTCAACTGTACACACGGCTATATATGTGAAGCTTTACATTTCCAGAATAAACTGACCTGTCATTGTACGAAAATCCTATACAATGTCACAATGTGACATTAGCTTATACTGGAAATGTACAGCTTGATAATGTAGCCGTGTGTACAAGAATAACTCAAGCAGTTCATAAAAATATTACCTCTTCGTAAGGATATCGAGGTTGACTAGCGATAATGTGCACCTGAGGGTTTACCTAGAAGCCAACCACTACCTCCTTTAGCAGTAGTATTCTTCGGAGTGGGAAAGTAATGGAGCTATGCAGGGCGTATAGCTGCATCACTTTCTCACTATGAAATAATATTTAAAAAATAATACTTCTTTAGGAAAGGGGTGGTACAGTTACTGGTCATGAAGGTACCTGTAAATATTGTAGTATGATAATTAACTATTCATTACCATCTCCTTCCAGTATCCTCTCCAGTCTCGGATCTAACTGAAGTCTAATCTTGGCTAATTCAACTTCTACTTCTTTTGAAGTCACCCTCACTTGCCGGTAGAATGCTATTGACTCTGCAGCTTCCTGTAAAAAAAGATTTTGTAAATACCGTTTTTTTTTTCGAAAATATTCTTCGTAAGCTTCATAAAACCAATAACAATGATTAGTTGGCACTTGGCAGTAATCAGCCAATCAAATTTGACATAATCTGTAATCAGGCTATCAGAAATCCTGGGTTAAATTCTTACATTTCTTGTGTATATGTGACTGCACATGGGCTTTTTAATAAACCGCACAAAAAATTGTTTTAGCTTGACCCATTTACACTGCAATGACCCCACACTATCATCGAGCGATATTCTAACATTATTCTTCGAGGAAATTCAAAGTGTAAATAATAAAAATTAAGCTTGACGGACGGATTAGAGATCTTGTTGTTGTTTCGCAAACAAGAGGCTCCTGTCACCTGTTCTCTCGATACTTTTTACGCTTAACCAGAGGGTTGCAGGTACTTCATTTATTAAACTAGTCCTCATAGATGGCATAGGGCATGGAGATCGAACTTATATAGGACCTCTTTGGGCAAGAAGCTAAAAACTAAGCTACTGCACAATTTAATTATCGCATGGCTGTGCAATTAAATTGAAGTAAATATATATCTAGTAAATTTTTATCGCAATAAAATTAAGACTCAATCAAATAAAATTCCAGTCAAAAGTCAGCCACTATTTTTGCGCGTGATACAAAAATATCTAATATCTAAGTGTGCATGTACAGATTCACTCAAGTGCTGCGATGTCGGGAGATAAAAGCTCAAGACGTTTTCGCGTGAAAAGTATGCAAGGTTGAAACGAAGTTTATTAGCAAAGCCTCGTCTAAAATTGGACATTAGAAAGAAAGAAAGTGAAAAAGAAATACAAGCAATAAAAAAGAAGCATTAAAATCTAAACACAGAGCTACATAGTCAACTCTGAGAAGTGAGACAAGTCATTGTACGTGAAATTGATGTATCCTCGATGAGAATATGAACAAATGCCACGAAAATCACGCATTCGAGTTAAGTGACAAATATATTTAGAACTCGTTACAGATTTAAGCTAGTGTTTCCTAGAAGAGCGGTTCCATCATATTATAACGGCCGTCAGGAAAATCACTAGTATTTGATATTTTAAGGTGTCAATAACGCTTTGTATTTAGACAGCTGTTATTTTGTGACCAATCACTATTTCCTTAGGAATTGAAGCCGTTCTTCTTCTTCTTCTTCTTTTTCTTGTCGTGTCGATGGTATTTATGTAATTATTTTGTTAAATTAGTTGGGCCCAGTAGGTGGCCACGCCAATTGCGGCATCAGTACAGTCAATCAAACGAAGCAGTTAAAACTATATTATTAGGTGGCATGAACTACTACTATATTACGTTCAAATTAAGAGGTAAGTAGCGCCATCTGCTACATTTTGTCGAAACTGGAGACAGCGTAAACACTCATGCGGTTCCACCGCAATCTTTACACACAAATCTTTGCAAGATTTAGATTAGACTATAGTTATTCATTTAAATAAACACAGTTCTAGTCCCAGTTGATTTATTGATTACCGATATTAATACTGACATTGGCGGCTCACCCTTTTCGTTTCTAGCATTCGACCAACCGAAGTAGTCGTTTAAGTAAATAAACAATTAGTAATCGAATAAACGAAGAACGAAAATCGAATAACGCGTTCCTTACGAAGCATGTGTGGTGTGAATATCAATGATAGGCTGAGGAATGATGTGATAAGACAAACGGTGTGATTTAAAAGAAGATGTAGTGACAAAAATTTAAAAGAGTATGCTTATATGGTTTGATCATGTTGAGAGGATAAATGAAAGGCGACTAACAAAATATATTTACAAAGTAATTGTGAGTGGAAACTCCGGGAGGGGACGCCCTAGGAGGACATATATTGTGACCTTATTGGTGATATTCTTCGGAAAGGTGAGGTGCGTAATACTTGCAACCGGCGTGTGTGTATGATCGGATGAATGAACGTAAACGAGGCAAAAGGAGTATGTAAGGATCGCAGCAGGTTGCATTTGTAGTTTCCGCCTACCCCCATGGGAAGAAGGCGTTAGTGTATGTATTTTTGTATATAATCGAATAAACTAACCTTCTCTTTCCCTCTCTGCATCAGAAACACCGGCGACTCCTTCAAGAGTGCCAACATCACGATATACAAAATCGACATCGACAAATGAAGGTAGACCACCACGTTATAATTCAAGTATCCTCCAAAGATATATGAAACCAACAGTCCGAAGAAATACGAAGATACTACTGTAGACATCATGGATCCTCTTATTGAATCTTGTGATATTTCTGATATGTATATTGATGATATCGTTTGGCCTGCTGTTCCTAAGCCAGCTAGGGCCATTGCTGTGAGTATCAGAGGTACTGAGTTGGTGATTGAGATGATCGTCCACGCCAACTGTAAAAGAAAGAGAAGTAGTTGTTAGAATAAAACAGTAGACGGATAAACAATAAACTATTCATTCTTTCGTTGAAATTAAATTAAATTGTTTATTCTGTAAACAGGATATCCGAAACACTTTTACACGTCATATTAAAAAAAAATATTACAAATAAGCAAGATGAGATCGGCGTTTCCTATCTGACTTCTCTGAGAAGAAAGGCCGAAGCAAACTCGGAGGTCGCATAATCTTGGTCAAGTTGGTGTCATCAGATTGACATTTAGATATTTTCGATATTATCCGTTATGGTAGGGTATAATTTCGAACTGAGTTGTTATGTATAACATCATTTACCCATATTCAAGCAATTTTTTGTAAAAAATAAAAAATATATATTTATTGGCTTTGTTGCGAACCTACCCAATTTCAATTAAACTAATAGATAGATATTAAGTTACCCCAATGAAATATGTGAACTATAAAATGAAATAAATAACTTAATCTTAGCCACAAAATCTACCGAAAATCCCAAGTCTCTTCAATCATCTAGAGTTTATAGAGATCTACACTATAATTTACCGTATAAAAAGATTTAATACATTAATCTGGATCATAATATTCGGGGGTGTCCAAGCCAAAATGGTCATAATGTCCGATTCAACGTAAACAACAACAATAATTTCCGAAGTTGCTTAAAAATTAAACAGTCCTTACCACAAACGGTAATCCAAACAGCATCGCACCATACTTCCTCCCCAACCAGTTGACAATGTACCCGCAAAAGGGAGTGGCCAACATAGCTCCAACATTAGTCAAGCTGCCCAGTAGTGACACGTGCACTGAAGACATTGGCTCTGAGAGGACTGTGTCGTTGGACATGAAGTTAGCCACATTGTAGGAAGGCCAGGAGAAGATCAGGCCGGTTAGTGTGGTGAGGTAGGCAACTGGAAAGTATTTAAAAAAATGATTAAGAAACCATTCATAAACATGACATGAGCACCCTGTTCCCCGTACTAGTTACAAACTGTATCACGGTGGAACAGTTTTCGTACTCTACCTAGGTGACTCGTAACAAAAAAATAAATAGATTAGTAAATTGGCAGCAGAATATTTTTATAATTATGCCGAATATGTTCTCTTTTATGCTCTTTTATAGTTTGAAGCAGGCCGATTCCCGGCCCCCGTAGGCGCGGGCTTTCGTACGGTGAGCAATAAGTCGCTCGTCGTCCGATAAGGACCAAGCCTGGGTCGACGGCGCATTGTGTTCTACGTGCGCCTCAAAGAGATGTCAGCAGAACTGACGGGGTCCGCTAGGGCCGATACCTGCCGAGATCGCAGGAAAGTCCGAAAGGGATACCGTGGCCCCTGGCAATACAGGCAACTGAAGGAACACGGCTGGGTTTTAGTCAGTAAGAGTCTGATACGCCCTCCGGCTCCACCCAGAGCGGTAGAAGTTATTTTATAATTTCCCACCCAAAAAAGGTATTTATTACTAGCGCCTGATCCAAATCTTTATGCAATTATTCTTATTGTATTAAAAAGTAAAAACGCCTGATGTTGTTCAAACGCAATTCTTTTTTAAGACGTTGCTATAAAACTTTCTACAGGCGTCTGATATCAATATTTGCTTCGGTTAGTATATTGACAGGTAAACATTCTACAAACATCAAGGCCCCTTCTGTTTATTGAGCACAATTGATATTTATCGAAGATTTGACTAGTGTATCTAAGCTTAGAATATAGACATTATCTGTTGTTAGATTGATGAGGTCAGAAAGCACAGTGTAAGGGAAAACAAAGTGCAAATTATCGACACTCAGCCTGCAGACCTGGAAGCTATCCACATTATCTTAGGCAAATGGAATGATGATGAGTCTAGGTGCAGCCAGTCGTTCAAGGATTTTGCGAATATAGTGACAGACCTAATAAAAGTTTCTTAATTATCAATATATAATTGTTTGTTTGTTAACATACTTTACAGACTAGTATACTCGTACTATATAAAAAGAAGTTCAGTCTCATCATGAACACGCTGAGTTGTTGTGAGTACAAATAAAGTATGTCCTATCTAGGAAGTCCTAATCACAGATAACGTTTTATTTTATTTGCATGGGTAATACTGAATTTCGCGTATAGTTAAGTATCACTATAAGCGAAATAATAGGACAAAATAGTAGGACAGTAGTTCTGAGTAATAAATATTGCAGGGCAAAGGCATCATGGTGAAAGAACCAGCAAAGATCACCATGCTTGCTTATTTGATATAATGGTGTTGGCAATAAGTCCTGGTTTCCTTTCAATGCTTTTCTTCAGTATCACCCACTCATCGATTCTCTTCATCTTCCTTTACAACAACAGTGACTTGTTGCCAACAAGCAACGAGCAAGCATGATAATGAAAGAAACTTCTTTGCTGATCTTTATGAGAAAAGGCCTTGTACGGGGACAGTTTCATTACAATCTCGTGAAATTATTTTGTCATTATAGTAACCAATCACAACTACATATAAATGTGCTCCACTATAATCCAGTGACAAATCACGGTTGAGACAATATTGTCACTCTCATCACTATTAGCAGTCACGTTGCTAATCACAGATGCTTTTGCATACAAGATGCAATTAACACTACGTTTGAAATCATCACTTTGCCACCATTTACAACACCAACACGAGGAATGGTACTAAACTTTACCATATTAATCCGTTACCACACAATAACATAAACTTAATCCAATACTAACTTGCTAAAGTTGCAACACCCTGCACAAGAAATCCTCTCACTGTCACTTTATCACCATCCATGCTGAACAATCACAGATTTCAGATCAAATGACTCCTCACTAGATGTTACTCAATATAAAGAAGAGAACGGATCTCTTATACAAATAGTTCATTACTCTTTATTGTTGTATAGTAAATGATAGTGTAGGGTGGGCGGAATAATAACCGCTTGCCGATAAAAATTGTTATGATTTGTAATAAGTGACACTATTAAAGTTTTATCTGAAAAGGTTGATATCAGGTATTGATGCTCCTTAATGGATAATTAATGCGATACGGGATTTTTTTATGTATCAGTAGAAAAGGCTTGTCTCTGACTTTATTTCACAATATCGATACATTTGTTGAAACATGTAAATTTTTAAGGTGTTCATCATTACAATAATATTTGAGACGTGAACGTCGTGACGTGACGTTGAAACTGAATCTTCCCTTCTTGAGTTGCCCACTCTTAGTTCCTGTCTTTTTTATTGAAACTTAATACATTTTCATTAAGTTCTCTAGATTTTCTTAGCTTATAGCCAATGAAATCATCAATCATGCTGCCTGTGATTAAACTGGCCTTCCACTCCACCAATGCTCAAACTTCAACCTTACACTGTGGTACTCAAGAGTTAAGTAATTACTAGAAAATCATTTTTCACAAAAGATTGATCAGAGAAAGAAAGCATAATAATTCCCCAGTCAAATGTGGTCTTAGTTTGATGTAATTTACCTTTTTCATGGCCAATGTCACACTGCTATGTCTTCGCTATGACGACATAAATGAAGTCGTTACATGAGGCCGTACATTATCGTAATTTGGAGATATTTTTGGGCGCACCATATAGTAAATCTGCTGAAATATTTTCTTTGCAATTTTTGGAATTTAAAAAAGGCTTTTATTACGTAGGCTTACCGGGTGCTTACTTTACTATGTAGATAATAACGACGGTAACATTTAAAACTTCTCAATTCGTCAGAAAATTAAAAACTGACAACATTGGGTGAAAATAAATAAGGTGAAATATTTGTTCCCGAAGGGAAAATTGGAGTTCTTCAGGGAACAATACTTGGTCTTCATATTCTATTATATATCATAGCTTAATTTCTGAAAATATGGTACACGTACGACAACCGTACACTGCACCCTACCAGATTACTTACACTACATCAAAATAACGCTGTATACTCGTAAATCTAAGATAATGCAGTCTATTTGCAGACTAACTTAGATAATTGTTAGCTTGTATCGCAGGACTCGCTATTTTAAGTTCACATTATCTTAAATGCGAATGCACTGGCATTACTATGTCTTTAATTGTATGTGTAGCCTCCACAAGTAACGATATTTATTTACAACCCGCATTGAATAGTCTGACTGAATGAATCTTCACCACGGTTTGAGCACAAATTCTGTGAATCCTAGACCACGTAGGACTTCCAAAAGTAAGTAAAAGAGTGTTACCATAATTATACTTCAATAGCAGGATCATTTTAGGGTTCCGTACCCGAAAGGTGTAAACGGAACCCTATTACTAAGCCTCCACTATCCGTCCGTCCGTCTATCAGTGGGCTGTATCTCATGAAACGTAATAGGCAGACAGTTGAAGTTTTCACAGATTGTGTACTATTGCCGCTATAACAACAAATAATAAAAATTAAATAAACTTATAACGCGAAATTATTTAGAACCGCTCCAGGATGCGTGCGTTCCTGACTTTGTTTGACCAGGCATGGGGCATTCCCTGCTCAAAAAGGGGAGGATATAACGCAAATTTATTTCTAACTGCTCCCGCCACAATCCGCTCGTCCAATAAGGATGCAGCTTCTAGCTAGAATGTTCACTACGGCAAAGCGCAAAGCAAGGGTTATGATTTTATCAGTCTATGTATGTATGTTTGTTTGTAGTTACGTGTGTTCCACCGTAGCGCCTAAACTACTGAACCGATTTTGATGAATGAGGTATCAATAGATTTGTAATAATAGTCCGCATGACATAAGCTATATAACTTTAAATTAAATTTAATATATTGGACTTTACACGTAAATTTCTAACCTCCAAATAGAATTTAGATAATCATGATATGTTTGATATCAAAAGAAAGGTCTTGACAAGCGCATTACAAATATGTATAAAATAGCATATTTTAAAGTAAAAAACATGTTTAAATTGTAAAAAAAAGCAAAAATGAGACTCCACTACGTACGGCGGGTGCGAGATGATACCTACACGCAGTTAATCAAATCTTAATAAATAGTAACGATTTTTATTTCCACTAGAAAAACAAGTGTAGCGAAATATTTATATTTGGATTTCTTCGATGCTCGATAAGTGGTGTTGTCGTCTAAATAAATCGCGCTATGGTTTCTTTCAAACCACTATGCACTGCTATTGGAATTTAAATATAATAAAATAGGTTACTTACTGACCTATTGTATTACTCTTGTTGTCATAACGTTTATCAAGCGTAAAAACGGAAAAGTATAAAATAAAAAATTAAGTTTAATAAAAAAACTGTAACCCGAGTACGGGAAAATAAAAATGATCTAAAAAGTACGAAACAAGAATATATTTCAGACAGAAATCAAGACATAGGTACAAAAATGGTCAAGGTAAAGCTGTCGTCGCATGCCATTATTATTTTGAATGTGTTACTGGCGACACCCACATGGTATACAGCATGCGGCTACCGCTTCACCTTGACCCTTTTTTGTACCTATGTCTTAATATCTGTCTGAAATATATTCTTGTTTCGTACTTCTTAGATCATTTTTATTAACAAGAGTCTGTCTGACATCCGTCAGCTGGGCAACGCACCAAGGTATAATTTACGAAACTTGTTCATCGCCCCGAAACCCTATTGTTAAGGCGACGATAACCGACTTTTAGGGTGTTAATCATTTGGAAAAATATATGTTAAACAAGAGCATTTTCTTAATATTTTAATATAGGCATTTTATGGATTATATTTTTATTACATGGTGAAATTAATTTGTAAAGTTTTGTCTAACGCGGATTAATGCAAAATCTGTCAAGCGTATTTTGAAACCTTCACCATTTTAAAGATAATTTAACTATTGATCTTTTAGTATACGCGTTTTATTAAAATACCTTTTGTTTTATGTATAATAAATTAATAATGCGTCTAATTTGGTATAGCGCTCCTTGATGAGCGATGTCTATTACTGGCTGGACGTACGACGCGTTGCGTGAGCTCAGTACAGAATACGCAAGCTAACCACTCAAGGTCACTGACATATATCTGCGTCTTAAACATATTAATATTGTGATACCTGTATGCGTGTATGTTAAACATATTATATTGTGATATCTTTGTGTTAAAAAGTTAATAATTAAAGGTCCAAGCAATATGTTTTTTTTTTTTTCGCCATTTTTACTAAATATTGTACGGTGGTACGAAACCCTTCGTGTGAAATCAAGCAAGTTTGTAGAATCACTAGACAGAGTTAAAACCTAATCTAACTTATTTTATCTTCAGCAGGTGTATGATATAATTTGTTTGATGTCTACCTGAGCAAACATAAATGATAAATCGTTAATGTCCACAAAGATTTAAGTATAAGAAACTGGAAAGAACTGCAATGAGGGCAAATAATGTACGTAATTAAATATTACACAATACTTTTTCTTCGGTAAATCTGTGGCGGCATCTACATCATCACATGAGAACTACGCACCAAACTGACGTCAAGCGAAATCCTACAACTCGCAAGCAGAGTTTACCGTGCGATCAGCATATATATAACTTCCCGACATCAATGGTTGGGCAGTAGCCTACCAGCTACAACACCCGTCTGGTAGAAGGATCTTCCCTTTTCTATAGAGGATGAGTGGACTTTACACCCTGTTCCTCATACCGTTATAAATCCTCATAGATGGCTGAGTCAGACTTTTACTGACTACAGATTTCACAGACTGCACTTTTATAATACTTTGCTTAGTAGTCTGCTTTGCAAACGAATGTGAACATTATTTATATGGCATTAAGCTATTTATTTATTAATAGCCAACTTATGTTATTTTTCGTAATTTTCATATTCGAATGAAAAGCTCGCTTTTACGAATATGAGCATACGCAAAAGACTTTGCGTATGGTCATATTCGCACACGTCCGAACGCTTACTTTACTTATGAAAGTAAGATAGTTAACTGATTCAGGCGTGACCTTGCGGAAATCCATTATAAAATACAATAGACGCTGTCTGTGTTCAGCGGTCGCTGTGGCAACACGCCGTGTTTGAGTTCGCGATAAGTCAATCGTCATCCTGAGGATGCCTCGTTGAGAGGTGAAACACGTGTCGATTTCTTTCAGGGTTTTTTATAGCTCTTTAGAAATAAGTGGAAAATTTACGAAATATATCCACGTCCATTGTATTCTATAACAGTAAAGTGAACGTGTGTTCTGTGAATCTTGCTGCTACTGCCTAAAATCCAAACGGTGTTTTAGTCAGTAGGGGCGCATAAGGAGGATGTACTGCGGTAACGGTCTGATACCTGACGGTGTATGGAGTATATACACCGTCATGACAAGACCGCCATTCTTATCAGGCCTCGTCAGCCTCGCCATATGTGGCCTATCCGGTAGCAAGACGGCTCATACTCTTTCAGAAATATTTTACAGTAGCAACCCGCTCAATTTCACACGGGTGTAGCGACATGTCAAAACATCGAGATGTTTTTGCTTTATCTAAGTTAAATACATTACAATACATTCATGTATTGTAAACAGAAACCTTCCGGAGTTAATGCTCTAAATAATGGTCAGTGAAGAATATTCATCGGTGGTAGTGATAACCTAGTGGTGTGACCGTCGGACTGCCACATCATAGGTCTCGAGTTCTAACCCAAGGCATGCACCTCTGATTTTTCGGGTTCATGTGCGTATTGTATAATTAAAACTTGCTTCAAAAACGGTGAAGAGAAACATCGTAAGGAAACTGGCATGCCTGACAGATAATTCTCGACGGCATATGAAGCCAAGTCAGAAGCCTATGGGCGGCGACTAAGTTCACGAAAAGAAGAAGAAGCAGTCACTCAGACAGACACAAAACGCAACCCAACTCTGCCTCGAAATGTTTTTAGGAGTTGACAAAACATCGAGATTTTTTTATTATAAATAAGTTTAATATTTGTTATACACAAACCCCATAAACCTATTGGAAATTAATTTTCTAAATGATTGTGAAACCTGCATCAAAATCCGTTGAGTAGTTTAGAAGTAATAAGCAGTCACACAGACATACAAAAAGCGAGTTTGTTTAATATTAAGTAGGTAAAGATTTCTCTTGAATGAATTATCTACATGGACATTACAACTCTTTTCTTTGATTTTAGATTTCCATTGGAATGGTTGTATAAAAGACTTTTTTCCAAAGAACGTCGATAGGACACAGAAACGGAATTCCATGGAAATCACTACTCATGTTTTAGATCTGATGATGTTGATGATTGAGCATAATTGTAGAAAAGCAGCCATTAGCATTGTCACTCACACTGGTTCCTCAAATGCATTAGACTGCATTTGCATGCAGGGAGGAGTCGATTACAACTCCTCTGTCATAAAACTTAAAAGCTTATGTTAGCTACCTATTCTTGCTAATAAATATATCATTATAACTCTCTGTTATATTTAAACTATTGTTTGCTTAAGATAACACAAATTAGTAATCAACGATGACTGAACAAAAAACTTATAGGAAATAACAATAATCATTTATTTCATTAATAAAAACACTATCACAGTTACACAACCAAACTTTTAACAATTATTTGTAGACCAGACAAATATCGGTCCCAATACTGGACCGAACCAGCGATCCCTCCAAAACAGTTCCACTGCCGATGACGTCATTAAAATACCTTCCACCATCTTCCTTAACCTTTCGTCTTAATACTCCGTCTCCTTCCATTCAAGAACAGGGCTTGAATGGCATCCGCCGATAGTCCCTTAGTTTCTGGGATACAGAACTGGCTAAAAAGTGCTCCAATGAAGCAGACGACTGAGAAAAAGTAGAAGACTGGTCCCAAGCCAACGGCTTCTACTAGAGGATTGAAGATGACTAGTGTGATGAAGTTGAAGACCCATGTGAAGAACATCACGACGCTGCTGCAGAAGCTTCGAACCTGGAAAAAGACGTTGTATCAGAATAGACTCTATGCGACTGCTACTTATTCTGCTATGTTTCATTTTTAAAGTCTTGAATGTTGATGAAATTACAATCGTTTCGGATATCAATGTTTTCTATCGATGACAGTCTATGATGTTAAGGGTGTGTTTTAGAGATACAATAGTAATTTACATATTCAAGCACTCGTAAATGCTAGGTCTCTATCTTCCGGGGTTGCGAAGAAAACCGAAAGGGAGATCGTGGCCCCCGGCGACAGGGCAACCGAAGGAACACGGGTGGGTTTTAGTCAGTAAGAGTCTGACACGCCCTCCCGCTCCGCCCAGAGCGGGAGAAGTTATTTGATGATTTCCCACCCTCAAAAAAAAAAAAAAAAAAAGGTCTCTATCTTATTGTAACTACATCCTCCTCATTCTGTCCATTACTTGAAGTTAACGGAGTTGGTAAGATCAAAATATCTCCTCAAAAAACTGTTTAATTGCTCGTCTGGAGTCCTCCAAAAACAAGACGATTACAAGGAAAAATTACAATGACTACAAACGGTACTAGCATTGCGGTACTATTGGTTTTGACAAGTACTAATAGGCGCTCCAGCTATTTACATTCACATTTTAATTAAACTTATACAATAAACTATACGTACCTCAGGTAAGAATACTTCAGCTGTCAACACATAAGGTATAACAGCACAGCCCAATGTGAAGACGAAGCTGAACCCGTATAATAGGAACACGGTGAACCACGCTGGCGCCCAATGGAACTGAAGCTGACTGCCCAGTAATACTGTGAAGACGCCAGAACCAGCTGATGTCAGAATTAGGAGGAACTGTTGGAAGAAATTAAAGATGTTTACAATAAAATCAGAGAAGATAAAATGAAACTATGTTTTCGGAATTTTGAATCAGAAAATAACATTTTATGTAAAAATAATTAATAATTATAATTGTTATTTGGATCTATTTCAGGTTCTTTTAGCATTACAACCAGTGCATTTATAATTTTGCCCAAGCTGGAATTCGATTCTGGGTTCAGACAGTCAATAGCTGCGTATATAACCACTATACCAAGAAGTTTGGTAAAAGTAGAAAAAAAGCCGTTTACTGATCACAGTAATAAAGATTTAAAGTTAAACAAGATGGAAAGTAGTAATTAAAGACTTGTATATCTTTATTACTTTGTAAAGATCTTACCTTCCTCCCACACCTATCAATGACCAGCACACACAAAATACTGGCTATCAAGAAGTCCAGAGCCAAAAATATGGCGCACTGGTTAGCAGGCATTGTCGGCGCAGCTTCTTTGAACAGAGGCTCTGCGTATACCTGGAGTACGACACAGCCCATCATAATTGTCAGGGCCACTATGATGAGGATTGTAGCCAACGCCCGTTTGGAAGACTTTGATTTTTCTGTAAAGGAAAGATTTCAGGTTCAACTTCAACTATTCCATTAGCACCAAAGTTGGCAGACTTATTGGTGATCTCAGTTTGTCATTGGCTCATTAATCTATTTGAAATATCATTTTAATTTCTATTCTGTGCCCCTATAATTTGTATTACTCGTTCATTTATTTTAATTGCATTTGACATTTTATTTTAATTTGAATTCTGTGACCTTTATCATTTGTACCTATTTTAATTGCATTGACAATTTATTTTATTGTGTTTTATTCTGTTGTAGTATAGTGAAATTTTATTTTATGTAATATGGCTTTTTCCTGAATTAAATGTTCTTTTTTTAAAGCCGAATGAAATGTTCTTTCTTCCTTTGATGAAGAGTTGGTTTTTTTGTTTGTTTGAACTCGCTAATCTCTGGAACTACCAGACGGATTTGAAAAATGATTTTTGCATTTGATATACCATTCTTGAGGAAGGTTTCCAATTCTTATAAATAGGCTATTTAACATCATGCTACAAGCCTCAGGAGCTGTGTATAATGAAAAATATAAAGAATTCTAAGCGAAAACGAAGTAATTACGCGAGCGGGCGATGCGATGCGACGGGGAAACAAGAAATTTCACACGGACATAATCGCGTATCGTCGCGAAGCTAGTACTATAACAGCCTTTTAATAAGCATCGTAGTTACTTACTTAAGTGTGTCCATGCTGACTCACTTCTCCTTTCTTCTGGTGCTTCTAACTTCTTTTGTACGAGCTCACCGATAGTTTCAGGATCTGGAGAGAACAAAGGTTGATGAGCTTGCGGTTGTAAAACTTACTATTGTGACTTTTCTAACGTCAATATGTTCCTAGACAGTCAAAATTGCTTGACAAGGACGTGAATTTTTCGTGCTTGTCAAGCAACTTTGACCGTCCAGGAACATATTGACGCGGACGTTAAAATATTCACAATAGTAAGACCGTCTAGGAACTCCATTAGGACTTTGCGACCGAATTCGGTCGTAAAGCGGTTCCAGACGTTATTGAATACAGGCTACTAAATGAATCAAAGGCTAATTCTTTCATACACATCTGTCGATCGGATGGGTCTGATCGTAGCAGACAATACGTCATCTGTAATATTCAGATACTACAGAACGCCACCTGCTACGATCAGATGGGGTAGTCAGCTACCCATGGGAAAATGGCGTGAGTATTATGTATGTAAAATTGACGCGTAGCTCTATATCACCGTGTCCATACCTATGTCTGTAACAAACCTCACGTTTGCTATAATGCCTTTTTGTAAAATGTGAGATTTTTTTCTCGACTGTGGGTATATTATTTTATTGTTTACGTAGCATAATTAAGTTTCTGCACATGAATATTTAAAATTCAAAATTCGTAATCCATTGCTAGACGAGAACAACTGCCGACAAACTGTTATGCAGTTTGGCAGATTTTATGTATGTAGGTAATTCTTAATAAAGATTTTGAATGAATAAAAATAAAAAAGTAATAAATAAAAACCCGGAAAAAGACAGAAATAAGAACCTTTATGAAAAATCTAGTTTGTCATTCCAAAAATTACATTACATTAATTACAAAAATTACATTACATTACATTATTTACAATCTACATGTTGAGATAAGTACATACCTGCTTAATTCAATATTATTCTTTTAATTATACCAAAATAAGATTTAAACATAAATAAATATTTTTAAGCCAACACATACCGTAATTTTAATTAGCAGAGGTTTTCCCCGCGTCAATCTAAATTACCTACCAGGCGCCCAGATAATACTAGCAAATAGACGATAACTCTTAGTAAACATAGTAATAAAGTTATCTCAGACGTATTATGGCATGTGCGTAGTTAATTATTCAGTCATTTAGCTGGTTATGATCTTCAAAAATAAATGTCATTCACACTTTTTAGGGTTCCGTACCCGAAAGGTGCCAAACGGAACCCTATTTACTAAACCTCCGCTGTCCATCCGTCGACCCGTCTGTCTGTCAGCGGGTGTCTCATAAATCGTAATAAGTAGTCAATTGAAATTTTCACTTATTGTGTATATCTATTGCTCTTAAACCAAAAAATAATAAGAATTATATAAAATTAATAATTAAAGGGGATTGCCATCGAAGAATCGTTTTATCATCGGTATTTTTTGCTCGTTCTTTCTGTGTGGTTCTTTCCTCAAAAGACCATTTCAGACACTAATCTACATGGTCCTCATATGGCCTGACCAAGATTATGTCTGGACTTTAAAAGAGACTGTGACCTCTGAGTTTGTTTCGGCCTTTCTTCTCAGAGTAGTCAGATAGGAAACGCGGAACTCAACTAGCTTATTTTTAATATTTTTTTAATATGACGTGAAAAGTGATTTCGATATCCTATTTACAGAATAAACAATTTCATTTCATTTCGTTCTTAATACGGTACGGAACTCTTCGTATGCGAGTCTGACTTGCACTTGGCCGGTTTTTGTGTAAGGTTAAGATGGTGATGCGACAATTAATTCTCCACTTTATTATCTATGATGCAGTCTAGGACCGTATAAAATAAATCTGATAAGAATGATAACGTTACATAATTGCCGCATTCGTCGTAGGCGTCAGAAGCCAGGCTGAGGGAGTACTTAAATTACCAGTATAGTCCCATAGACAACAACACACACAACACAACAACACACTCAATAACAACAACAATACAACACAACATTATAGGCTAACATAGGACCCACGACAATAAACAACGACGTCACGTCGGACAAACTATAACAAACCCGGCTGTCATTCTTAGATCTTTGACAGTCGTTACGGGTAGTCAGAAGCCGAAAAGTCTGACAGCCAGTCCTACCAAGGGGTATCGTGTTACCCAGTAACTCAGTTGTGGAGGTCAGTTGGAGTCGTTCCATGAAAAATACTGGTATTCAGCTGCATCCAGTTAGTCTGGAAGCCGACGCCAACATAGTTGGGAAAAAGTATCAAACAATCAATCTACCTGAGAATAACTGATTGACTAATCCAGCGGTTCTTAACCAGTGTTCCGCGAACCAAGGCTGTTTCCTGGAAACATCTGAAGTGGTCCGGGAAGCCATCCTCAAAATATTAAATAAGTGGCAACGAGTCGACACATCGACTCGTTTTGATGTAATACAAAAGAAAAAAAAGTAAGTTCAAAAATTAAAACCCGACTTCTGAAAAATCACGCTCTAAAAAATATGAAACAAGAAAATATATCAGACAGAAATCAAGACCGTGGTAAAGCCGTGGTCGCATGCCATTATAATTTTGTAGGTGTACAGACATGCGACCACGGCTTTACCGTTTTTGTACCTATGTCTAGATATCGTTTTTGAAGACACTTTTTATTTAAATTATTTTGGTGTTATAATTTCGTGATAAAGTATTTACAGAGCACTTCATTATTTTTTTTGTTTGGATTTTATTGTTCCTATAAAAGGTATTTATTTTACAGCCACGCCGTGCGTAGCACAGTTTCAATTTTCCTTTTTATAACAATTTAAACATATTTAATTACTTAGACAAATGATATAAATATACATATTTTCAATGTGCTCGTCAAGCCCTTTCATTTGATACCCAACATGGCACAATTAAAACATTTTTTTTAGTTCGCAACTTTATGTCCTCTAGAGGGCGCCATATTGCATTTAATGTGGTGTCACATAGCCTATAGCCAGCGAACAATCAAGACGCTTCCAATGATACCTCATTTGTCAAATTATGATCGGTAGTTTAGAAATTATGAGGTAACAGATGAACATTGTACATACATACATACATACCGGTCAAAATCATATCAATCCTTTTTTCTTCGCCGTAGTCGCGTAATTACACTCCATTTGTAAATCTTAAAAGTGAATTCAATCGCTATTTTCCTGACTGCGAGGACAAAGGTATTCGAAAATTGATGCGCAATCCTTGAATTGTCAAAGTTTCTGGGGTTCCCGAGGAATAACAAGAAATGATTGAAATTCAAAACCATAGTAACTTAAGATACATTCGAGACAGGAATTAATATTGAAGATCTTTTGAGCCAAAAGACAACTTCTTTCCCAAAGAAATTCGAGAAATTGCTATACGGTACCTAACTTTGTTTTCATCGATATATCTATGCGAGCAGGTTCTCGGCGCTTCTGATAATTAAAAACAAGCACCGAAATCGGTGCCGAAATCCGTTTGGCTATAAGCAGCACTGAACCAAGGATTCAGAAATTAGTAAAGAGTAAGCAGTCACAAAAATCGCATTAAAATAATATTCTTCTACTATACAAATATGTACTTCTATAATATACAATTTTCGTTACAAAAAATAAAATATTGGTATGCGTGTTTTATTTATATTTAAATAGAACGCTTTATTCATTTAAATTTACTGTACATTACCTACAAACGTTTGGTGGTCCATGGCAAGATCGAAATTTTGTCAAATGGTCCGTTAACGCTAAAAGGTTAGGAACCACTGGACTAATCGAACGTAGCTTTATAGACGCAAGTCACGGCCATATTAGAAAAGTTCAAAACCAAATGTTATGGTAATCAAAATAACGCTTTAAAGATAAGTACTTATCATCGCCTAACGTAACGCCTAATGAAACGCCTGACTATTCATGATGAGCAACTAGCAATCATTCAACACTCAGATGTTCTGCTTAGGCGCTCTAAAAGGTTTTTTTTCTCCAACCCTGCCAGTGAAACATGGCCATAGAGGCTCATAGTTTTAGATGTAGCTATATTTTATACAAACATGCAAATACTAGGTTTAGGCAGAGCCTCGTCTCTCAGACAGTCAAAGAACTATTCTTATAAATGTGTAAATACAGGGATACTTTGAAAACAACCGACAAAATTTAAGAGGGGTGTTCTACTCATTACATATAAACAACTTTTACTATGTGGCCAATCGTATTCGCAAAATAATTTAAACCTTCTTATACAAAATGGTCCAATCGGGTATGTACCTTTATATGGGAAGGTTGTTTTTTTTTAATGTGTAACATCTTTCTTCTCGCTTTCCTGCAATCTGTGGGACTGATTTCGTAAAAAGCAATGGAAGTGTGAAACAAGAAACCAGGGAAGCGCGCGCTATTTGATTTCACCAATGATCACATGCGGTGCTAGAGTTGGTTGTCAGAAACGACCTTTACGAAGTCCCCGGCCCTTTAATGTTGCTTATGGTGCGATGTCAGATGTTACACATCATATGCAACTACTGTAAGGCTCGCTTGTTTTTCTTTGCGAATTCGATTGTTCGCATAGTAAAAAGTTGTTTACATTTGATTGGTAGAACACCCCTTAAATTATGTCGATTGTTTACTAAATAACCCTGTATATTATGCCTTACTAACCATTGTCTTCTTCGAGCAACTTTTCCAGTCTGGGGTCCATCTGTAGTCTAATTTTGGCGATCTCTGCTTCAACTTCTTTGGACTTTACATCTAACTGACGGTAGAATGATATTGATTTTGCTGCTTTCTGTAAAATAATTACATGATTAACTCATGCAACATGACAGGCATATGAAAGTTTTCAATAAAGAAATTAATAATAAACTTAATTTATTGAGTGGTGCAAATCACCCCCTGCCATTTTATCTGTATACATAACATTATCAGGCAGGGGACATAGCCCACCCATAGTTCTAAGTAACTAATCCAATATAGCCACCCAAACCCATAGCCCAATAAGTTTTAGTTCCATGTTCTGCAATTAGTCCTGCACCAACTGGGGGTTGTCCTTGAATAATCGTCAGTTGGTGTTTCATTTCATTTAAAATTGTCTAAGAGGCCTCTGTGAATTGGCTTCGGCTCCTCGTACACCTTCCAAAGAACGGGGCCCCAGGGTCCCGAGATATGTCAAAGACAAAATTAATTTCTTTGTGGCAGATGCAAATATGTCGTTACACGCAAAGAGTGTTACTGCCTGGAATGCAGTGCCCCACATTTTTTGACGAACACCACACACGGCTGATGATAGTGCTGTCATATTACACTTCCTCACTTTTTTCTTTGTCTTTGTTATCCACTACCTACGATATAGGCCTCCTAATTGGTCTCCATGGGCTACCTCACATGGCTTTCTACCATTTTATGACAAACTAGGGACCCTTCTCGGCTTCACACGGGTGCAATTTACATAATTATGAAGACGGTATTCTGTTCATGACACGTTGTGCACAAGTTCTGAGCAGTAACCTAACAAAAAGTACTAAGCTTGCATGAATTCAAGATTTCATTAGCACAAAATTTGCTCTTTCTCTTTATTATATTAGTATAGATGACTTGGTGGATGCTAAAATAGGTGGGAGTGCCGGATTTTCGACTGCAGCTTATGAAATGCCTGTTTGTGTATGACTGTGATATGCTGATTTTATTATTGCTTTTTATTTTTTAGTGTGACCATCACCGCGTTGGACTGCAAACTTTTCAGACCTCCGAATTTTCAGATTCATGTGCGTATTGTATAATTATCTTTGCTAAAAAAACTGTAAAGGAAAACATCGTGAGGAAACCGGCATGCCTGAGAGATATTTCTCGACGACATGTGAAGCTAAGTCAGAAGCCCGTGGGTGGCATAAAAACTCAGGGTTAGTCACTAACTACACGAAAAAGAAAAAAAGCTTATTTAATTAAAGTTTAGTTGTACGTACTTCTTCTCTCCCCACAAGTACTAGGAACACAGGAGATTCAGGAAGAAGCGCAATAAGAAAGAAGCACAGTATTGACAGCGACAAATTAACGTATATCACTTGCATGTAAGTGAAGTATCCGCCCAGTGTATATGTCGTCAGGATGCCTGGAAAGCACAGAAAAAATAACTTTAAGTTTCTCTTGTCGCATTATACCATCCAAAGGAGTAGCAGAAATGCACATTTCACTGGATAAGTTTAACGGAACACAAATCCAGAATAAAGAAAATTAAGTAATGAGAGTCTTTTCTAATGAAACCCACACTTTTCCTGACTCGAACTCACGAGTCACGTGTCACCAACAGCCCGGAGTTTGGATTTACGTCCAATTGATGGCAATATCATCGTCGCAACATGGGGCTTAAACATGAAAAGCGAAATGTGGGTGTCCAATACAAAGCCCATCCCTTTGACGACTACAGGCATACACTTAAGTTTAAAATATTACCTTACGTGATCGAATAAGAAATGAAGAGATCCGCAGGATAATCAAGGTAACGGACATAGTCCGAAAAATTGCTATACTTAAGTGGCAGTGGGCAGGGCACATTGCTCGCAGAACAGATGGCCGATAGGGCCGAAAGGTTCTGGACTGGTGACCGCGTACCGGAAGACGTAGCGGAAGGCCTCCCACAACGTGGATCGATCACCTTGTGAAGGCCGCAGGAATCCGCTAGATACGGAAAGCAGAGAACCGGTCCAAGTGGCGGTGTTTGGGGGAGGTCTATGTCCAGCAGTGGACGTCTTTTGGCTGAAATAATGATGATAACGATGATGAAATATTACTTACCCACGAAATATCCACAAGCCGAGCTAGCAGTAAGTCCTCCTCGGATGGAGTCGTGGGAGATCTCGGATATGTAAATGATGGCCACATTCTGTCCAGCAATGCCCACGCCAGCTAAACACGTGGATATAAGAACTAGAGGCACGTTGGCTGTTAGTGATATTGTTAGCCACGCGAACTGGTAGGAAGAAATATTTCGTTTAATTGTAACTGGGAAGGGTTCCGTATCAAAAGAACTGTAAAATTTTAAAATAATCAGCCTATCACTTCGGTTATAATAATCAGCCTATAACGTTGGTTATAATATCAGCTTATCACGTCAGTTATAAGAGTAGGTGCTTGATTTGATTGGCACACAGACGTCCAAGCTAAGCTTTTTGTAATATATTTCACCATGATTGTTCTCAAAACGATGAAAGAAAACATCGTAAGGACGCATGTCCTTGAACCAAAAACTAAAAAAAATGTGAAATCTATCAACTCACTGTCACACTGGATTACGACCCGCTCCTACAAAGATGAGGCGTGTCCCAGCAGAGGGAATATAATAGGCTGATTATGCAAAATAAACCGTTATAAGCTATTACCTATCTAATGAACTTAATTATACTTACTACATAAGGCAATGTAAATAACATAGTAGCATATTTCCTCCCATATGTATTGAAAGCATAACCACAGAATGGACTGATGATCAACCCACCAATGTTGGACAAACTGCCCAAGAGTGATACGTCCATCGAAGACATTGGCCTTGAGAGTACTGTTTCATTGGACATGAAGTTGGCCACAGTGTTTGATGGCCAGGCGATCACAATGCCTGTCTGACATGCTTGAAAACATACTGGAAAATAAAGAAAATATGTAAACTATTATTCAAAGAAAAACAATTCAAACAAATGAATAAACAGAATTATAATACATCTACAGGTATAATATATCTACAGGTAAATAAAAATAATCAAAAATATTTAAGTAATAAAAATCAATTGCCTTGCATTAGTCTCGCTAAAAGTCGAAAATGGCGATTGGACAATTATTTTTTTGTTTTGTTCGTCTCAATACAAGGATTAGAAAAAAAAATATTGAAAAACCTAAAGGAACAGCCGGAAAATCTAAATTGAAATTTTGACAGGACAACGTAAGTATTGTATTAGGTTTTGAGAATTCCCGACAATTTCAAAGTCTCGGTACACGAGACAGTCTACAAGACTTTTCAGTTTTTGTTTTTTTAAGAGGAGTAAACCTTTTTTGAAAAATTGAATTGAGTTGATAGCTAGAGAATTTTAATCGAGTTAATTTCTGGTGAAATGTATCAAGAAAGGCAATTTTTTGTAAAAATCAACATTTATTGAACAGAAAATTAAATCTTAATAACTTTAGCGTTAATTTCAGTCTTAATAATTGCTTTATTTATTTATTTTAATCACACACAGATTCCCTTTTAAGCAGATAAATCTTATAGCTATAAAACGAACTTAGTTAAAAATCATCTGTCTATTAATTCTAGTATCTAATCATTGGTCATAATCACAACATTGTTAAATCTCATAATCACAAATTTGTTTCATAATTAAATAATAATAAAAATAAATGACAAAACAATGATTACATAACAATTTCGACAATCTTATCTCGTCTCGAGTCTCGACGCGAAAGTCCCAGGACTCGAGATAACTAAAATTACGAATATCTCGGGACTGGAGCCAACTAAAATAACGAAAAGTCGCGGGACTTCGAAACACGAGACGTCCTGGGATCCAAACCCTAGTAGGTATGTAGGTAGGGTAGGTGGGGTAGGTAGGTAAGTAACAGGTAGGGTAGGTAGGGTAGGTAGGGCAGGTAGGGCAGGTAGGGTAAGTAGGGTAGGTAGGGTAGGTAGAGTAGGAAGGGTAGGTAGATAGGTAGGTGCGCCATAGATAAGTACTTGGTGCAAAGTCGAGCGGGCAGCTAGTTCCCCTATAATTAATGGACTCAGAAACAAATTCATTCGTATTTTGCGCAGCATGCATTTTTGCATCCTCGCTACGATCATAAGGATTTCAATTCAAGATCAGCCGTCCATTCTGTAATAATCTCACCGTAAACTTAGGTGAAGTGAAGTGAACTGTCAATAGTGTCAATCCCTTTTTTTTATTCGGGTGGGAAATTATCAAATAACTTCTCCCGCTCTAGGCAGAGCGGGAGGGCGTGTCAGATTCTTACTGACTAAAACCCACCCATGTTCCTTCAGTTGACATGTTGCCGGGGGCCACGGTATCCCTTTCGGACACGTAACGCCGGCAGGCATCGGCCCTAGCGGACCCCGTCAGTTCTGCTGACATCTCTTTGAGGCGCGCGTAGTGTCAATCCCTAGCATCAGATGGAATAACAGCTCATTTCACCTAGTTTTCATGATGCGATTTTTTACAGAATAGATCGGCGGGTTTCATTCCGGAATTTTTACGGAATAGATCGGCTGGTTTTCATCCCGGAATTTTTAAAGACTAGATCGGCTGGTTTTCATCCCAGAATTTTACAGGCTACAGCTACTGATAACATATCATGCCATCACGCCTGTATACCCTGAAGGGTTAGACAGAACTGCACCTATAGGACACATTTCGGCAGTGATGTTTAAGTCTCATGCGATAAAGAGCGAGCCTATTGCCTGCAGCTAGTGATGTGATAATCATTATAATCTATTGTTATACACACAATTTAATACAAATATTTTTATGAGGCACCCATCTACGTATAAATAAGTACATTGTAACACTTTCTTGCCTTATTTTATATTATTCACTCACTGCTTGTTTTTTATTAATACCTCTTGTAAACAGTGGTGTATTTTTTATCAATATTATTTATTTTCTTTATTTACTCCAAAAATATTTTGCACAGTAAAATTGACAGCCGATTCCATCGCAGATTCGTGCCATAGACTATACACTCCTGCGCGCGTCCCTTCGCTTGTCACAATAGATTATATATAATAGTCCATACCGTGAACAAGTGATGTTGGAACGTCGTGTCGGGTGTGCGGTGACTATTTTAATTTATCAAACAATAGTTTTGTTTTTCTTTTTATTTGTTTTATATTATTATTTTTATTGTTTTAGTTATTTTGTAATCCCCTGGGATTTATAGGTCCGTAGGTTTGTCCGTGGCATCACAGCGGGCCCTATCAGAATACCAGCGCTGCGGTATTTATTTATTTTTAAATATCGCAGCATCATGCTGAGATAGGAGCCTTTTTGGCCTCGCACAGGTCGTATTTTCCTTTTTTTTTATTAGTCTAGAATGCTCCTTTTTTATTTTTGTTAATGTTTGTACCTTTTTTTTATTATGTTTTGTATTTCCTGTGCGTGTCCCAAATAAAATATTTTCTTTCTTTCTTTCTTTACATGACACGTTGCTTTGAGTACTTAGCGACCTTTATCAGTAACTTCGTGAAATTACACATCTTGCCAGAAAAAATCTAATATTTGATAATAATAAATATTTCTCGGATAAGCTATTACAGTAGTATCGGATTGTAATGCCATCGAAGGGAAGTGACAAACATATCATACTAAGCGGACGTCATAAAGCATATGTTTTATAAAATAAACTACATCCTATTTTTATTAGGTATTTAGTTTAACAGAGAGAGAAACTACAAATTGTATGTGTCCATTAATAAAAAAAATAAAGAGAAATGCCCGTGCGAGTACCTATGAAATTGCCGTTTTGACGTACTGGCTATTTCAAGTACATTTTTTTCTCTTTTCGCTAAGAATTCTAAGTTGAAATTATTTTTATTATTAATATTTTTTTGAAAATTAGTCATTTGTTTGATAGTTAGCGTTCTGTTTTCATCGCATTTGTACATCTTTCGTCATCATGTATACGTTAAAAATTCAAGTGATTATGGAGTAGGAGTACCGTCGTGGCAGCAAAGCGGCAGAAGCGGCACGCAACATCAACGACGTATACGGAGCGAACACTACTGACGATCGCACCACCCGTTATTGGTTTGCCCGCTTGCGTTCTGGAAATTTCGACCTAAGAAATGAACGCCTTAGTCGACCGAAAACTTCAGTCGACAATGACGAATTAAAGGCGATTGTGGAAGCTGATGATTCTCAATCTACAGCTGAATTAGCAGTAGCTTACAATGTTAGCATCAAAACAATGTTGGTCTAATTGCGTCGAATTGGCAAGGTAAAAAAGCTTGACAAATGGGTGCCCCACGAATTTAATGATCGCCAGCGCGAAGCACGCGTCGAGTTGAGCCTTGCACTGCTCAACAGGCACACAAATGAAGACATATTGAATCGCATTGTTACTTGCGACTGGTTCAGCACCTAAACAATGCCCCAAACGAAAACTCACTGAAGTTATGGTCACTGTTTGGTCTAGCGCTGGTGTCATTAATGACAGCTTCTTACCAAACGGGATGAGCATTACTGCAGATGTGTACTGTGAAGAACTGAACATAATGATGGAGAAGCTCGCACATCACCAACCAGCTTTGGTCAATTGTTCGACTCCGCCGCTCCTGCACGACAACGCGCGACCTCATTCTGCACCGCAGACGGTCTCCAAGTTACAAGAGCTGTGTTTGGAAGTTCTCCGTCATCCACCGTACTCACCAGACCTTGCCCCTACAGACTTTTTACAACCCCCTACCAACTTTTTCCAGAATTTGGATAACTTCTTGGCGGGGAAAAAATTCAATAACCGAGAGGCAGTTCAAAATGCCTTTGAAGAATTTGTTGCCTCCCGTCCAGCAGACTTTTTCAAAAAGGGCATCAATAAGCTAACGTAGTGGAGTAGTGCCAACGTAGTGGACATTGGCAAAAATGCTTGAATGCATGGGTAATTACATTGATTAATAAAAAAAAAGATAGAGAAACAAGGGGGTTAACTTATTTAATGAAAAACGGTAATTTCATAGGTAAAGACCTAATATGAGGTGACATAAAACAAACATAGAATAAAATTGTAATACACACATTTTTTTTTTTCTTAGTGTGTCACTTTATGTGAAGTTATTGTATTGGAACTTCGTAATAAAGAATTTTATATGAAAACCAAACTTCGCACTACAATTAAGCGGTTGGTCAATAAACCTGCCGGGGTTGCGAAGAAAACCGAAAGGGAGATCGTGGCCCCCGGCGACAGGACAACCGAAGGAACACGGGTGGGTTTTAGTCAGTAAGAGTCTGACACGCCCTCCCGCTCCGCCCAGAGCGGGAGAAGTTATTTGATGATTTCCCACCCTCAAAAAAAAAAAAAAAAAAAATGGTCAATAAAGGCGGATTCATTTAAATGGATTCCATTGTATAACTAAAAACAAATATTTAGATAAAATAATATGGTGCGATCAACGTATCTGCAAGTCAGTCAAATATAAGGAAGATTTTTTTAGTCCTTTCAATATGGTATTTTTATTGTCTTTCAAAAAATACTTTAGAAAAGGAGTGAATCAAACAACGTACCAAGTATTCGGCATGAAACGTACCATTCAAAATCAAAATATTTTATTTCACATAAACCTAAATGGGCAGTGGGCACTTATGAAAAGTCAGGAGCTAAGTGTACGGTTCCAGTCGGTCGTTTCCTATTGAGAAGAGCCGGTAAGACACTCCACTGTAACTTCATGGAAGACATTGATAGATTCCATTGAAGACATTGATAGGTACTTGGTAAGTACGTACAATAAACATTTTTTTTTTAACGTTGTGCATTGAAAATCACACCGTGAACAAGTAGGTAAAGTGAGCTGTCATTCCCTCCGTCGGATGGGCCTCAATGTATTAATTGATCTAGTCATTACTAACATAGTTTTAAGAGAATGTAATAGGTAATAACAAAATATGCACAAAAATAGTCTGAATTAAATGAATTTTATTTTATTTCACCTGATGCTAGGGATTGACGCTTTTGACAGCTCACTTCAAACTCACTTCACTTAAGTTTTCACGGTGCGAATTAATACAGAACTAGCTGCGCCCTGCGGTTTCACCTGTATAAGTCTCGATCCCGTGGGAATATCGGGATAAAAATTATGTTATGTCCTAACCTAGCTCATGGTCTATTCATGTGCCCAATTTCATCCAAATCCGTTCAGCCGTTTTAGCGTGAAAGCGTTACAAACAAACAAAAAACCATTGAGTTAAATGTGCAAAAAACTCACTTTTTATTTATAATATTATTATATTATATAAAGTTAGGATATATCGTCAGAATATGAGGCCTTACATAACAGTTTTTATTTCTAGGAATAGCAGTGTTTATGGAAACAGAACTATTTACCGATGTTCAGCTGTTAATAATGAAACAATACGTACATGTTTACTTGTAAAGATTCAGGTAAACTTTTGATAAGGAACAACACGCGTGTCTCTAGATTGGTTGACATGTAGGTGTAATGTGAGTGGAGTCCTCTGACACAATGTTCTAGCAAAATAGTATTTTCCCAAAGTTTTACAAAAACTACTGTGTATGGAGTTTGTTGCGCCACTTCTTCTTCCCAGCTAAAGGCTCTTACAAACAGGCGCGACACGCGACGCGACACAAAGACACCGCTCGTCGCGCGACGCGGCGCACCTTTGTGTCGCGTCGCATGTCGCGCCTGTTTGTAAGAGCCTTAAAGCACTAGGAAGTGGTGAAGGGTGGGCGTTATGGGGGACTGTCTTATGTAAATTTGACGTTCGAAAAGTGCTGATTCTCAGCCTAGTTTGAATAAATGACTTTTGACAATCACATACTTTTTTGAACACTGCAAACTATTAAGAGAATTGATATTTCACATATTCACATCCGCCTACGTCCGTTTCATTTGCATAAAGTTTAATCAATAATTTTTTCTAAACGGTTTAAATTATGAAAGAAAAGAAAAAAGAAAATACATTTATTTAGCACAGACTAAAAGGCACACAGTGTAATGCTTAGTAGTTATCTTCATTTATAAACGTAGAACTGAACAAAGCTTTAACATTTTAAGAATAAGTGGGAATTGAATGCCTTCATTAATTTAAGACTGATTGACTAACGTAAATATTTCATTAAAATTTATCTACAAAATTCCTGTTTTCAAACATTAATTTGACAAACGTATTAACGTTAACACGTTTATGAATTTTTAATTTTTTTTTTTAGGTGGTACTAAAACTTAAAAAGATCTATTTTAAAGAGCTTTTCACCCACATCTATTAGTAGATTAGAAGACCAAACCAAACAGCATTAAAAAAAACTCCTCAATACCCTATTATTTTAAACAGCCAGGTTCACTCACAAATACAAATAAAAACACATCAAAAATACTTACTAACAACTGTAGCCAAACATTGAATTAAAAACTCAGAAGTTCTCACTTTTTCCTTTTCCATTTCGTAAAACGAAACTCCACACACTGTTTCCCTTTTATTTCCCTAGCTGATCATCAAATGACGACTTTTTATTAATGATATCATCTAAATAAGAAGATCATATTATGGTATCTTTTGTAGTATTTGCTTCCACGCTAGCAAGCAAACAAACTGTGAGGCGAATGTGACAATTGTCTTACTTGATATCTTATTATTCAATATAGGGAACGTGTGAGTGTGTTTAATGGATATTATCACTTCGGTAGGTCAGGAATCGTTAGGAGAAAGAGGAAGGGTATTGCTGAAACTCTTGCATAGAACCTTGTGGATTAAAGATGGTAGTTTTACTAGACATGGAAGGTAGTGAAGGCAAGCAGTAGTGCCAGATTGAGCGATTTTTCGTAATATTATCTTAAATGACTGCCTCGTTGGTCTAGTAGTCGCAAGCGCTACTGCTGAGCATGAGGTCCTGGGTTCAATTCCCTGGTCGGGCAAAGTGTTATTGGGTTTTTTATCTGAAATTTCTCAGTAGCAGCCTGGAGTCTGGATTTGTGCCCGGTTGATGGCAATAGGCTAGCCCCCTATTACATGGGACTTAAAACATAACTGGCGAAATGTGGGTGAACCTGCTACAGGGACACCTCTGCCCAACCCTTCGGGGAAACAAGGCGTGATGTTATGTATGTATGTATGTTATCTTAAATGATAGTCAATTACGCCTATCAAGTACTACTAAAAAGGGCACCGGCAATATAAAACAACTAAAGTTACAGTTAGTCTTCCTTCCTATTTCAACTGATAATGGAGATTTGAACATTATAGTTAAATTTCTGGTAGCACTGGATTCTTACGAGAATGTTGCCATAATTTGGCAGACTGTTGAACAGTGGAAGCTTTGTAGGGACGAATAAAACTGTCTGTATGTATTATTTGTCAGTTAAAAGTGATTTCGGTAAAATTAACCCTGTATCTACGGTTTTAGCAAATCACACACAGTCGAAATTGATGAACCAAAACCTGTGATCAGATGTGGACTTGGAATTACATCGGTTCAACAGTTTACAAAGCATCTACTAGACTATGTACTGAGATATAAAAAAAACAAACAGATTTACACTTCTCTATCCCTTACTTTTGCATTTTATATTTTAATTTGCAAACTTATATTTTAATATAAGAAAATAGATAGATTACCTACATTTCTCAACTTTGACGTTTGCTTGTTATCAATTCTTAGCTCTTCTTCTTTTAGTGTGGTTAGAGACTAACCTGGTGTCAGAGTTTTAAAGCCGCCAATGGGCCTCTGACTTGGCTTCACATGCCGTCCAGAAATATATCTCTTAGGCATGCCCGTTTCCTCACGATGTTTTCCTTCACCGTTTTTGAAGCAAGTGATAATTATACAATACGCCCATGAATCCGAAAAGTCAGAGGTGCGTGCCTTGGGTTCGAACTCAAGACCTATGATGACTTGGCAGTCCGACGGTCACACCACTGGGTTATCACTGCTATATTAATTCTTAGCTGCTATCTTATTATTAGGTCAAAGTAAAAAACAAAATGAATAATATAAAACAAAACGATAAACTCAGCCCTATTGTAACCTGTCACATAATTAATTTATTAATAATTTGCATCTCCGATAACGGGGGCATTCGTCTTTTATTCTCGTTTATTGCTGATAAGCGAAGAAATGCAGACACCCGTATATGTTTGTAACTCTCGTTATTATTATGTCCTTCCGTGATTTTGTTTTAGACATCTCTCAAATACATCATTATCATTATGTACTCAGCGCAGACCACATTGGAAACGAAGCTAAGTTCGTTTAGCTTGTCTCATGTGTGTTCTCCGCGTGTTTGCATACTTCGGCTTACACCGCGAACTATGAACCGAAGTATGAAAAGACTCGGTAGCTACATGAGTGAAACTAAACGAACTTAAATTCGTTCCTAGTATGGCCTTGATGGTCGACAGATAAACTTAATTTGGCTTCCAATGCCATGTCATCGATTGATGTCGATCGATCGCATTATTACGTTGCTACCGCGGATTACCGAAATATCAACAGACTATTTAAAACTTGCAAGTTGGTTGCCCAACATAAGTTACAGGTGAAGGATGAAATAAAAAGAAAAGAAAGAAAATACATTTATTTGCGGTAAATATGACGCAAAGAAAGAACACAAACACAAAAAGAACAAGTTGGGGGAAATATGCGTCACATCCACGCAAAACGGCCATAGCTCAGCATAATGCTGCGACCCTATGCGAGACAGAGACCCAGCAGCATTCTACACAGAATTCGGAAGAGTTTCATTTACCCTTGGCAAAGTTCTTTTGCATATCAACAAAGTACCGGAAAGGTACACTTCTTTATAAAATGAAGATATAAAATAAAACGTGTGCGGTCGAAGTTCCTTCTCACGTATTATTAAAAACTAAAATAGAATTTTCGCAGCAGCCATCTTGGATTTATATTTTAACTTCACTATAGGCTTTAACACCCTCAAAAACCATCAATTTCACAGGCGCCATATTAGATTTTAGTTTTGACCAAATTCACACTTTTTCTCTGAGAGAAAGACGCATGGATGGAGGGCATAACGCTTTTTCGTTACGTGACGATTTCTACTTCGTTCCAATAGCATGGAAAGCGTAACGTAGACGACGGCTTTATTTTCGGTCACCAATTTGTTATTACATTTTAATTTGTTCCTAGAAAAAAATCGTAACAAATTAAAATAACATTTTTTTTTCTTTACACAACTCAAACTAATCTACCAACACTATATATTATATAGATAAAACAAGTAAATGTTGATAGTTTTAGCAAGTAAACACACGTCTTCATAGTTTTATTGTATCGGATTATAACCCAGTCTGTCGACGTGGCAATATTTTATTTGAAACTTAATTTTATAAGGATAAATTTTATTCGTTTGTATGTAGAAATGTAGAAAGTTTAATTAGAAGTCGCCCAGAAGTCTTAGGACCTTATTAAGCTCGCTTGACTTGCGAGCGAGTTATCAGCGAGTCGATTGTTCAACGCGCTCGTGCCGCGCGAGCGCAACGAGAGCCATTGACGTGAGTGAACAAGAGATGGCGAGACAAGCGAGTGTACCATATTATGGAAACGCGGAGAACACGTCGGGTATTTGCGGTTAGCTCGCTTCACACCCGCGGAGAGCACGTTCATAGACTGCCTCGCTAGAAAAACGCTGGCAAATCGTCAGTGTGATAACGCTCTTAGGCCCGTCATACACGACGCATCCAATCACAAAAGAGTTGACAACGCGTTAGTTTATCGCGTCATGCATACGGACTCATCATCATCATCAGCCTACAGTAGTCCACTGCTGGACATAGGCCTTTCCAATTGCACGCCATTCAGCTCGATTCTCGGCAACTATCATCCAGCTGCTACCAGCCACCCTGCGAAGATCGACCACCATTGAAATAATAATGCTGTGAGTTTCTGGCTACTCCCTACGTAAACTTGCGTTTGTATTACATTACTTTTGAGTAGCGTTGGGAACAATCGGCCTTAGGTACCAAGATACCCGTGTTACCAAGTGACTGGGTTGTGGAGGTCAGATATGCAGTCGCTCCATGTAATATAGGTATTCAGCTGCATTCAGTAGACCGGAAGCCGACCCCAACACAGCTTGGAAAAATCTAAGCAAATTATGATGATTTTTAAACACATGATTGTTTATAGCAGCAGGCAATACTGACTGATTGACAGTCTCAGAAAACGGTCAAAATTGCTTGACAAGCACGGAAAAAAATCACCCGCTTGTCAGGCAATTTTGACCGTTAGGGTCCCCATTAGGGATTTAAAGCGATCGCTGTCTATGTCGAGACTGAAGCCCCTGGGCTGTTTAGTAAGCCCAGGTAAGCACGTGCAATTTTTTTCGCGCTCTGGATTTTCAACTCTCTGTATCGAGCCGAGCTTTGAGAATCCCACAGAGCACATCCTAGCGCGTCAAAAAAACATACTGTTGGATTTTCAACACTCAGCGCTAAGCAGTGCGTTGAAAATCCAGTGCGCCAAAAAAATCACCCGGGCTTACGTAATTGGAAATCCACGCGGGTGACTTCACGAGCAAAAGTTAGTGTTCCAAACAGCTGCATAATTTTCGTCAATCTGCTATCATCTGGCATTACATGTCAGGAAATATTAAAACTAAGTGTTTATCTACATACATAATTATGACTTAACTTAGGTATTATACTTGACAATATTTACTTTCATAATCACATATTTTGTTTAAAAAAAAACTGTCTACGAGGAAAGCAAAACTTGTGCAATATCTACTGTAGGTATTGCACAAGTAATGCCTCTTTGTTCTATTGGTCGCAAGTGAGCATGATGTCCTGGATTCAATTCCTTGGTCGGAAAAAGTGTTATTGGGTTTTGCCATCTGAAATTTATCAGTGGCAGCCCGGAGTTTGGATTTGTGCCCGGTTGATAGCAATAGGCTCGCCCTCTATTACATGGGACTCAAACATAACTGGCGAAATGTGGGTGTAGGATAGGTGTACCTCTGCCCAACCCTTCGAGAAAATTCAGGAGTGATGTTATATAATGTGTTACCTCTCAAAAATCTCTAAATATTTGGTATTGCGTGAGAGAAAAAACCATTCTCGTTCTTTAATATTTCATCAGGAATATCTCAGTAGCAGCCCGAAATCTGGATGATACTGTTAACTATTTACATATCTTCAATTTTTTTGTTTAGTGTGATGTATAATCTCATACCACCGTATTCGCATACTCACGAATCGTGAAAATGACGTCTACATCGATAAATATGTAGTACCTAGAGTCGTTCCAAAATAAAATCACGATTCTCCAGGTTGGATGTATGTAGCCATTTCCTTAGCCTTACAGACAACATTGTAAAGTCTATTGTGCCTGTAATTTTATTTGCACCTATACTTATGATGATAGCTTTGTTCTTCGTGTGATGGTAACTTGCTCAGACGAGCCCTTTCACGATGATGCTTTCATCACCATCATTGATAGCCTTGTTGCACTCACTACTGTGTATTATTATAGATCTCCTCCCTTCTGTGCCATGGTTCCCTGGTCTGAGCGAGTCTCAACCTAATGAAACAACAGCAGTTAAATAGCTATGATAACCGAGTAGTGTGAACGTCGGACTGCCAAGTCAAAGGTCTCGAGTTCGAACCCAAGGCTCGCACCTCTGACTTTTCAGTTTCATGTGCGTATTGTATAATTATCACTTGCTTAAAAAACGGTGAAGGAAAATATCGTGAGGAAACCGACATTCTTGAGAGATGTTTTTCGACGGCATGTCAAGTCAGAGGCCCATGGGCGGCATAAAAACAGGTTACTCACTAACCACACGAAAAAAGAAGACCCTAATGAAAAATAATGCTCTACTTACCATTCATAATCATGAATGTTATGATCGTTAATGACCGATCCGTTTAAGTTATCAACTATGTACATAATATTGTTGTCTCAGAGATAACGTAATAAACAAACTATTTAAGATCAAAACAATGGTTCAGTTTACACTTGCATTGGAGGCTGATAACCGATTGATACACTGTATTCATTCAGTTTTAGATTATAATAGCGACTTTGTTACCATTGACCTCAATTATTTTTGTCTTTTCATTGTTAATTTGTTAATGACCGGTAAGAAAAGAGTTTTATAAAATGGGGCTTCATAGATTTCTTTTACTTAAACCTAGTGTGAAAACGGCGTTTGTGCAACTAAAAACCAGTTCTCATCAACTTCCTGCCCTTTATTCCGATTAATTTGGAATCGTTGCTGTATATCTTTTTCATTCATACTGTTCTATATATCTGTAGTCATCTCAGAGCAGTTTCCACTTCCTTTCAATTTATCATCTCCTCTTTAATCTGCCTTTATAGTTTCATCCACATTCATCTTTCTTGTCACCTGCCCCTCATTCCTCCGCATCACACGTGTAACTCTTACTTATGAAGTAAGATTAAATAGTTATAAATATTGCTTACCTTGTCCTCTCTCGTCACAATACACTAAACATTCTCACCTCAACTGAATCCATATTTGCCTTTCATTCAACCCTTTTGTTGCCCAACATCAAATCATCAAATCAATCATCATCGATCTCTCAACAAAACAGTAGCTCTTATCATAGTTTTGAAGATAACATTTTTGTAGAAGAGCGTGGTGATCTATGCTGGTTACTTCCTTGAATGAAAATGCATTGATACACTTGCAAGCTGTTGAAATATGATTATATTGGTCAATGTAACATTTTTCCATAGAAGATTCATCTTTCTATAAAAAAATTAACATTTTGCTTTTGCTAGCATCTTCGAAAAATATGTGTTTGATAAATTTTGCATTAATTTAATTTTTATTTTAATATGCATAAAAGAACAGAAACTATTATTTACATAAACAATTATTATTCAGATTCATTTTATGATATAATCTTTTATAGCTGTTACGAAACACAAGGAAAAGATAAAACTATTCGTAGTAGGGGACTAAAAGATAATAAAGAAGCGATTCTTCTACAAATAATGTTTTAATACTTATAAAAACTTAATTCTAATATTTACACATAGAAATAACTTATTTTAATACATAATTAAAGTATATTTTTACAGCTACAATTAATATAAAAATACTTTTATCATAGGTTATCTTTATGAAGAAAAAATACTTCACAACATTTGTTTTAAAATAAGTTTAGGTGAATGTTACATACATTTACACAATCGGCCATGTTGGCCTCTTTAATACGTCTCTCTTGAAAATATCAAAAGTCGTTATGTGCTTAAGATAATTGGATCAGGCATTCCTTGACAATGATAAGAAAATCCTCAAACGAGATTGAATACAGGATAACAATTTTGAAAATAGAAATAGAAATAACAGATATAAACTTGTAACATAATCATTCAGATTCAAAATGATTAAAATCACATAAGTCAAAACGATATACTTTTGCAATAATATTTTTAGTCCTGAACATAAGGCCGCACGCACTTTGGACGCGTTTTCATACGAATTTTATTCGTGCGATCACATACGAACACGCACGAACGATCCCAACCTTATAAGTACTAAGAGAAAGCAAGACTGAGTGCAAGTTAGTCGTACGTATGTTTAGTCCCGACGTCTGAAAACAATCCGAACTTATTGGGGTTTTTCGTGCGTTCAATGCGATATCACCGGAACACTGCCAATTTGACGGAGAAAAACGTATTCAGTGTGCTCACTTAATTCATACGACAACGGTCGTACGTTTACGTACGATACAAATTCGTGTCCAAAGTGCGCGCGGCCTAAGTCTTCTCATATTCCAATTATGAAATTGACAATTGTGTCTTAAGCCTAATCTATTAGAAATAACTTAATTAAATCGCATTTTGTTGGCAGTGGTATTTATTCAAATGCATTAAATGAAATGAAAGATTTCAAACAAGTGGCTATGAATAATTTTCGAATTCTACTTTTTTTTAATCTAAGGTATGTTATTTTGAGATAAAGAAAATGTAATCTTCTAGATACATAATGGACAACACAGAATTCTTGTAATTTTTATCGAAATAACTACTGTATTTACTACTGTATTTCATAAGAATCACATTGACAAAGTAACAACAGAATTTGATGCTGTTTTAAATTAAACAGACGATATAAAACAACATACATGCAATTTTACTGACGGAAAACAATGACAGCAAAAAAGAACGCATTTAAAAAACTCGAATAGCGCAAGACGCGGTATCTCACGGGGCAATCAAACGTATGGAATACTGCAAATTTTCCCATGGCAGACTTACATGTGGGAGGCAGTGTATTCTTGTTCCTAATGTCACTTTATTCTGATAAAATTGCTGGTTGTTTAACATTTTATATTGTTCCCTTAGATCTTAAGACATGATTGTGATATTAATCTGTCATATTTTCAGGTTTATTCATATTAAGACTATCAAAAGCTATTGTGTTAATTGTAAAATCTATATCATCTTCACAAACTTTAAATACTTTGTACCATAACTTACTCTTCATATTTCTGCATATCTATACAACATTCCATATTTATAAATACTTATCAACCTATTGGTCAAAGAATCATTAGCGATATTTCAGCAAAAGGTTAATTTCACTATATAAATAACGGAAAGATAGCTAAGACCAAATAGATATAGGATGCTTACGAAAACTTAGCGGAACCTCGAGATTTCTGCCAACAATATGATACAAGGATACTGCTCATTAATGACGCAAAGAGTACTAGACTACCACCCCATAAAGCAGCTGGTGGAGACATACAAAATCCTGTAGGTTGTGGAAGATCCTCTGCCAAAACAACCCTTAACCCTTTACCAATAATCGTCGAAGGTTCTTGTACAGTACTGTTCCCAATATGGACGATATCTCGTCTCCTCCTTCTAGGCTCTATACTTCCAGGATTAGGACAGACTTCGCAGTCAGTCTTACACAGTTCAACTTCGCATTGAATAATCAGGTCCATTTCATCAGGGAATTTGAAAGCGTTGAAGAAAGCAAATGCTATGACTGAAGCTCCAGTGTTCCCTGTGTCTCTAGTCTTTTGGAAGGCACCAAACACCTTCTGTTTTAGGACACAACCATTTTCATCAGTCAGAGGAACAACATTACGACTTTCAGAGTCTCTTGCTATACATTCTCTAACGAGGATGTCGAAACCAGCATCTCCTGTTACTGACACAACTAAAGTCATGGTTTCTCCGATCTTGACTAAGCCATTTGCTTCAGGTGCGAAGGGTCCTCTTCCAGCTTGGATGTCCAAGCGAGCCATGGCAGTATCTCCGCTGAAGTTGCTGGTAATCTGGTTTAGCATACCGACACTGAGAGAATGGACCAGCTGCTTCTTTAGGTTTCCTTCCCACAGACATCTGACTCTTCTGATATGATCCCAAACTTCTTGAATGCCGACTTCGTTTTGGAGAACAAGAACATTCTCTAAGTAAGCTTGACCTTCATTCTCGAAATCGCTGTAGAATCTAGTACCACAAGTGTTGAGGCTAACTGTGAAAGAATACTTGGCTTGGTTGGAGTTCTCCCTGACATAAACGCAGTCGGGTTCGTTGTAGTGGTCTTGAGAGTAGATGATTCCGTTGTAAACTTTGTTGAATTCAATATTAATAGTCATCATTTCTTTGCCACAGTCGACTGTGATTTCATGAATGTGAGGAGGATGACGGTCATCATCGTCAGTTTGAACTTGCGTTTGTGTAGTTTCAACAACTGTACCACTGACAGTGCTGGAAATCGAACTAGAACTGAATCCAGTGTTTACATTTTCTTGTGACACGTAATTCGATTGCGTCGTTTGATCGGTCTGGCTGGGTTGGTAACCAGGTTTTGAGTAATCGTAACCAGGTTGGGACGGTTGAGAAGGTTGGGAAGGCTGGTAGCTTGGAGAAGAAGGCTGGTAACTAGGAGAAGAAGGATAACTTGGAGCTTGGGATGGTTTGGATGGTTGGTAGGATGGTGAAGACGGTGAACTTGAAGGTTGGCTTGGTTGGTAGCTAGGAGTTGATGAACTAGGAGAATAGGAAGGCTGAGATGGTTGGTATGATGGCTGAGACGGTTGGTATGACGGCTGGGACGGTTGATAAGCAGGTTGAGTTGGCAGACTTGGCTTATAACTTGGTTGAAACGGCTGTTCAGGTTTGTAAGGAGACTCAGGTTTGTAAGGTGACTCGCTAGGTTGGTATGAAGGCTGGCTCGGTTGGTAGGTTGGGCTTGGTGACGGACCTTCGCTGTATGTCGGTGAAGGTCGAGCGCCAGAAGCTGGGTAACCGGATGCAGGGGGCAGGTATTGGTTCGCCGGTTCAAAAGGTCTCGGTTTTTCTGGTTTCCCTCCGAAGTACTGACGTGCTGAAAGTATATATAGAGTATATTAGTAAAGATAATATTAAAGGATATTTCCATTATGACCCAATGTGCTTGTGCCTAGTGAATGCTAGAAAATGTGATTTGTGCAAAATATTTGGTGTTTGAAGGTCCTACGGTTAAAATAGTTGTGAATTTTGTTGAATATCTTAGTTGTTTGTATTGATGGCCTAATAAACTACTGTAAAGTCATTTATTTTCGAAAATATATCACCTGTAAAAATTTAAGTGTATAATAATTTATTGATTGCGCTTTTATTGAAAATATTGTCGCTATACTCAAATACAATGACAAATATATATCTAAAAAATCCTTAAGACTAATTACAATCTAAATCTTAAAACTAGTGTGCACCTTTCCTATTCTTCTGCTGATATAAGCCCTGTATCCACTGCAAGAGATTGTTCACCATATCGTCCACCTCCGCCTGCTTCTCCGGCTGCAGGTCCGCTGGAAACCATGGTCTTCATCAGCAACCAGAAGTTGGTTACCCACCACCAACCATTCTACTCACTACTAGTTAGCTCTTGAAGATAGACGCTAGTTTTTGACCGGTCTTGGAATTGTTAAATCCGATAATAGAATTGAGCAGTAAAAGGAAAAAAGTTATGAAAATTATTAACAAGGACAATGAAGGTCTATTTATATTTTCACTAGTAGTTCTGCAAACAGTAGACCTCTCGCAAGCACAAACTTTTTTACAATATTTTCATTAAAGCATGAATGAATACTTATTGATATAACAATAGTTCGAACATATATTTTTAATGAGCGTGAAAATGTAAATAGGTCTTTACAAGAGAAACAGTTAAGTTATAATATCCAAGATAATAGTAACAGAATAAGCCGCTACAAAATAAAAAGAATCCTATTAATTAGCTGAAAGAGAGTACTTACACTACGGAATTAGTTGCTATATAACTAAATTTAAAAAATTAGTAACCAAAGAAAAAATACAAGCACGAAAAGATTGTAGACAAATACAAAAAAGAAAAGTTTTACAAACTACAACTTACAACAGAAGACAAGTAAAAGAAGTGAAATTAATAAATTCTACTCTAATAGAAATACTAAAGAAAAAGAGGAAAAAAAAAAACAAACCAGTATTAAAGATTACATGCAAATTCTTAGCGTGTTCAAATAAAATGTTTGGCAACGCTTTTTTACTAGTGGGCAAGGTCCAAAGAAATCAAACTTATCTGAACACGCATGAAAAGATGATAATTTAAAGCTTAAATTAGCGTAAATCGTAAATATTTTTAGCAAGTAAAAGTAACTTAGCATTTTTTTTATTTCACATGTAGGCATAACTTGACTGAAAAAATACACAAATTTACCAAATTATGAGCCAATGAAATATTTGCAATTTTGTTTACTATACTTGTCATAAAATTAAATGAAGCCAGTTACATTTATGAATTGTATAGTGACATAAATGGAGACAGAATCGAGTCAAAGCAAGTTATAATAAAAGAGGGCTTAAAGAAAAACTTATAATTAACCATTAATTTTTTATTTACATCTTTTTATAATTATATATTATTCTTTTACACCTACAGGCGACATATGGCATAAGTATGCATATTATGAAGATAATAATTTATGAATAAGTAAATTAATAAAGGAAGTGAAGACATTAGGTGATGTCAAGGTAATTATAACGCTACTAAAAAATACTAATAATTCACTAAATCGTCAAAGAGCTGTCATTAAAGAATAAATAATGAAAAACCAGCTAGAAAGTGAAGACAGATCGAAAGTATGAAGAATTAATTGCCGCCGAAATATTTTGAATAATAACATAGTTACATACCGTGAAAAATTATGAATTGCGTAAACAATTTGAATTTTATTACGATTAGTATCTAGAGAAGCATAACTATGTGACTGTCTAGTCACACATACAAACAGTTTGTTTGCATATTTGATTCAAAATGTGCGTAATGAAAGAAAATGAACAATATAAATATTCGGTTTGGTAATTGATTCTGAAGCAAAGTTTGTTTTGTCAAGTACTCAGTGGGTACTTATAAACTTAGACTATAGGTCTCAAGTTCATCATATCATATGTGTATTGCAATAACAACAAATAAGATCTAAGCTATATAAAAGAAATAGAAAGGTGCCACGCGAGTGCAGCCGCGGGCAAAGCTGTGTAAGTGTAGAAAAATGTCAAGGAGTTTAAAGAAGATAGTAATCTAAATGTCAAGAAGAAGGGAGGAGATAGTTTCAGAAGCGTGGAGTGAGTGTAGCTTTTAGTGCCCTCTGCTCGTAAACATTTTGAAAATGCTGACATAGTAACTTAACAAGGGCCGAATAGCAAGCACGATAAACTAATGGTTTGAAGAAAGCAGCAATGATAATTTAGTCATCTATTGACCAGCATTTGACTAAGTAGGTATGTGAGAGAGCATATTCACTTTCATCAAAGAAATTGACTGACGCATTCAATTAATACAATGTTCGTAATTGAAATCCTTCCAAGATTAAGGCTGAAGTTAGGTAGCGAATTTTGCTATCAAACAAAGGGATTCATTGGAATTAGCTAGAATGGGTCTCTATTTTAACGAAATATTATGTCGTCTACAAGCAAAGGGCTGTGTAAGTGTGGCAGAATGTTAAGTGACACATTCAGGTACATGACACATTGATTATATCGATGTTTACCGAAAACGAACTTAGAATTTGCATTGAGTTCAATTTCTATAGAGGCAGAGGTTACGGACAATATTTTTCAAAATAATGATCCCTACATCTATGGCCAATAGACTTTTAGATTTGTTTTAGGCATGTTTACTCCTTGGATTTGTCATGCATGGATTCCATTTATGCATTCGTTTTGCATGCAACGTGTTAAGAAATAAGTCCTTTATGTACGAAGTTTCAACAAATATTTTAATAATTAACCATCGATAAATCAATGCTGTACCCAAAGTAATAAGGTAGCACATAAAAGGCTGTATATGTAGGTATGTGTACGTACCAGTCTTGCGTTTTCTTGGTTCTGTAAAACATATTACAATTAATCTAGATATAAAAACATAAATAAAAAGAAACGATTGAAACGCATAAATATTTATAATATACATATTTATACAAAATGTACACTGAACTAAATATACAAAAAATCTTAAATACTAGCATGCATCTTGATATTTACACAGGTATTTTGTAAAAAAAAAAAAGCGTTCGTCAAAAATATGTACAAAGAGAGAAATATATTTACATCCGTCAACTGCCCTAACTTCGCCTGGCGTCCTAAGTTTATCTATAATTAAAAAGCTGTAATATCTTTTTCATTTTACTTGTATGGCAATCGAAACTTAAAGCTGTCTATGAGAACTCAAAGTTTCGATTGCCATACAAGGCCATACTTAAGATGCCAGGCGAAGTTAGGGCAGTTTACCGGTAATTATTTACAAAAATGTCTTTTGTGCGGAACATTCCAAGATCTATTTAAAATAAATCAAAAATATTACACAACACCAACGTAAGAATCTTTTTCATAAGTTTTAAGATTTTCAAGTACCTTTAAATTACGTAAACGTAACTGACTTTCATTTGAACCGATAGAACTAAAAGAAAAATAAGCTTAATTTACAATTTATTACTATTCGAAGTTAACGTGTCACCTCAAATCGATTATTTACAATCCTAATAAATTTCGCTGTGCATAATCATAAGATTAAGATATTTATTTTTTATCTAACATAAAAAAAATACTACAAAGCGAAAAATAACTTTAAGTCGGTGTCTTTGGTTTTGAATTTTCGTTTTTTGCCACCGGCTTCCGAAATTAAAGTTATTTTTTACAAACAAAAATCAACCGACTTCCAAAAAACACTACAAATTTTTTGGAAGTCAGTTGATTCGTGTTTGTAAAAAGTTTTTATTTTTGACTTTTTAGTTGGGGTACCTACCCTACCCATATTCGAATGCACGCTACGAACATATTAACTCTTCTTTTATGGAAATCGGTTAAAAAATAAAGTGTAAATGCGTGGCATCTGGCAGCGAGTTAATCGCAAAATGAATCGATTACATGTATGCAAATTGAAGAATCCTAAATCCTATTTTCTATGTTGATGGGTTGAAAGAGAGAAGAATAAAGTAGAATATAATACTATAAAATAGATATATTATGTACACCATACGCATTACAGATATAAATCCAGACGTAGAGTAACACAATGGACGACGATCTTATCGATAAAAGACCAAGAAAATATGGATATTTTGAGTACGGACTGCGGAATGAGATAAAATAAAAAGGAGTGAATGATACAAGAGACGGCTGCCAGGGGAGAATGGAACAAAAAACCGTTTGGCACCGACTTCAAGTAACATGATGGGACAAGAGCAAGAAGATAATGAATAAATTACTAATCAAAATATAACTACCAACAAAAAAGTATTGAATAATGAGATAACTTTGACAATATCAGTTGTGTTTGCGATCACACAATCGTTGTACTATTCACGCGATTAAAAATTACATAACGAACCCAAAACTCAGATATTATTTACTTACTGTGAGAAACGTTTTGTATGAAGCTTATAATGCATAGAAAGAGTTGCTGGATATATTCGGCCTTCCTTTACGAGTTTTTGTCTACCCGCTTTTATTTAAGCTTTTGAATCAATTTTCCACGTTACTTTTGTACGTTTTCCTTTGCAATGATTCTCCATAATTTGTTCCACTCTTTCTTCGGTCTAAAAATTTGGCGTGTTTTTGTGTGTAGGTGCTTTTTTTTGTAAGTAAATAGTTACAAGTAAGTTCAAGCTTTTGAATGAATTTTTATCGCTTTTCATACGCCAGGATTGTCCACAATAATTTCTACTCTCTAAGCTGCCTAGGCTATAGGTTAGAAATACCTACTCAGAATGATGATTACCCATTTCATGTAATCTAAATCGATCACTGCAATCGTTGGCTCTTACGGCAGTGTGGTTGTCCATAAGAACAGTAGGTTTGTGTAATTGATTCTGTGATCACCGGCTTAGCCAGACAGATACGTAAAGGAAATCCTTCCACTACTTAACACTTAATTTAAAATCTAAGGCCCGTATTACAGAACCTCTCTCAAGACTCAAGTATTATTTAAAATTATGTAGTTTCAACCAATCAAATTGCTTTAAACTAATTTCAGGCTTATTGGAATCACCAATGGGTCGAATCACCAATCACCAATGGGCGAATCGGCACTTTTAAATTTTTTTTTTTTCTTGAGGCGATTTGCACGAACTTAATTTATTTGTAGGCTAACCGACAACTCAAGAAATCGATTCGCGTAAATTCGTGCGAATCACCACTCGGCCATTTTAAGTAATCCTTGAGTCTTGAGCAAGGTCATAAATACGGGCCGAATTTTTGTGGTTTTACTGATATAAAGTATAGAAATTGAAGCAAATTCCAGCCTTGATAAGCTAAGACTATTATTATACATAATACGCTAACTATTACAGCTATTTATGAGTACACTAGCCCGCGGCTTCACCCGCTTGCAGGTCGGAAATCATCCCACGTAAAGGTACTACCGAGATAAAAAGTATCCTATGTCTATATATGTGTGTCAAATTTCATCCAAATACGTTGAGCCGTTTTAGTGTGAAAGAGTAAAAAACAAACAAGCTTATATTCGCATTTATAATATTAGTTCGGTTATCGAAGTCGTGCAGCAACTATTCATTAGGTAGTCTACGTTATAGTCTTCATGTCAAAAACACAGGTGTTGATAATAACATCTTATCAAAAATACTGCAAAAAATGATTGAGTATTGAGTATTTACTCAATGAATCTATGAGTAACAAACTCATGCAAACGTGAAAGTGTCAAAACTAACAGCTGATTCGTCAAACTGTTACACCAGGCTACCAGGAACGCATGAAGTGCATAAAGCATACAACTATGTTGTTAACAATGAACAGGTGAACATGTGTCGATAAACATGCGTTTCTATTTAACAATGTGTGTCTGTGTTAAGTGTGACATAAGTTACCGGACATAAGTAAAGGAGGTGCGAAGTGCATAATATTTAAACTTTTACATGTGACGTTATTAGTGTGGTGGGAAAGGTTTTAGAAACGTATTCTCTGAAATTAACAGTCCTCAAGAAGCCAGCGTATGATAGTTTGATCGTGGAGGGAACCGTGGAGTTTCTGGCTGGCTCTTCTCTATAGGAAGCGACCAATTGAAACCGTCCTCCGAGTTTGAGTTTGCAAACTTGTTGAAGTAAAAATTTCTTTAAGCGCGTTGAGTGATTTTTGGTAGCGAGTAAACTTATAAATTCTCATCACGGCGCGTCCTAGTTCTCTATTACAGAACATAGATGTCGCTAATACCAGTTTTAAGTTTTCACTTCTATAGGCAGCACCCATGACTGCCTATTTTTTTTTTTTTTATCGCATTTGATAAAATAAATATGGTTGATGATAATTTTACCCATAGTTTTGTGATCAAAGCTACTTTAAGAACCGTACTGGCTCGCTAGACCTAGAGTGCTAGTTCCCAAATATATTATAATCGGTAGAAGATCTAGACTCTTTCTGCCTTGGTGTTTGTGATTTTTTTTAAACTAAATTACAAAAACACCCTTTCTAAAAATAATTAAATCTGTAATTCACAGCAAGAAGAACTTCGTGCTCTATTAAATTGCATTTATTATATATTTTTTACTAAAGCTAATTTAACTTTTTACTAAAGATCATTTCCATTTGTGCTCGTATTTAAATCATTACATTTAAATAAATAATCGGGTACTTACGGAAACGAGATGAGCTCTCAGCAGCGCCGGCGACCGCGACGATCGCGCACAGCGCCACCACAGCGCTTATGCGCACCATCTGGAAATAAAAAGAGACTTCTGATTAAGGGCCTATATTGAAAATAAATAATAGTTTGATGGGCGTGACTTATTTCCCCCGCACGCGCGGAGTGGCGGTTCCATCTTCCGTGGTCGGTAGCCACGTCGCCGCGCCGCCACAAATTTATCGGAACCAGTAGCCAAAAGTGGAACTAACGAAATAACTGACCGGAATTTAAAAACGTTATTTACTTAGCATGGGCTTTGGCTAAGCTTTATTCTTGTCACTGTCGCACAACTGTCATACTAAAACTGCATGATAAAGACGGAAACATGAAAAAGTGCGTACTAAGTAACGTTAATTTATCTCAGTCTATGAAATTTTTGCAAATAGCGAGCTATGGAGTTGAAAAATAATACAAAATATTTAACTAACAATGTTTTTAAAGAAAACCAGATTTCTGTCTAAAAAAATAATTGATTTAGTTGAAAAGAGAGAATTAATAATTCATAAAAATAAGGGAAAATAAACATGATTACCAAATAACTTATCAAATCAAATCAATGGTGTTAAATACAAATTTATATGGCACAAACATGTTTAGCTAAGATAAAACAATAGCATGCAAATTATAGGGTTAGGTGAAAAGGGCATCAACCATCAACATGTTAAAAACATCAACATTTTTTATCAAAAAAATATTTTTTTCTACTATAAAAACTGCATTCCAGTAACAATTTATAAAACTTAATTTTAAACAATCTTGTATTAAATATTTTGAAGTGCCATGGTATTTTGTTATAGATCCGCAAACACATTGCTAAGCAGTTGTATTTAACTAGTCTAGGTAAATCATTTAACACTAGTTTATGAGGATCTCGTCTGTTCCTAGGATTAATATCATTTGCAGTCTTAAATAATTAATTATTTTTAATTACTAACACACATATTTCGTAAATGTAAAGTGACGGTAACGGTAACAAACCAAGTTTCTTAAATATTGGCATGAGTCGTCAGGTTTAAGACCACAAATTGACCTCATTCAGTTTTTTTGAGCATTAAGCCCTAGAGCCCTAGAAAAATAGGTACTTTTACCCCACATTACAAGGCCATATCGTAGTAGCGATTCGACGTACGCGTGGTATGAAATTACGGCAGTTTTTATGTTAGTTACATTTTTAACTTGTTTTAGTGTGTATACATTTGTATTAATTTTAGTGCTAACATTTCCTACGTGTTCTTTCCAATTAATGTTTTTATCGATTATTACGCCTAAGAATCTTGTATGTGTTACTTCTTTGATTTTATTAATATTGAGTTTAATGTCATTTTTATAATTATTTGATTGATAGAATTGGATATAAACGGGTTTGTCTAAATTTATATTTAAATGGTTAATGTCAAACCAATGCGGTAATTTCTCAATTGTATTATTAATGTCAAGCTCATGGTCTAAAATTGTATTATGTTTTTTGTTAGATTTCACTATAATAGATATATCATCGGCAAATAATATGCATTTATGGTTAGTTATTTTTATAATGTCATTTATGTAGATGAGAAATAGTGTTGGGCCTAGTACGCTACCTTATGGAACGCCATATTTATTATGTCTATATTCTGATGAGTAAGATATAATGACATTATTTTCGTTTTATTTATTGATAATGACACGTTGTTTTCTATTACTTAAATAGGATGATAACCACTGAAGTACTGGTCCCCTAATCCCAATAGCTTGTAACTTTTCTAGCAATATGCCGTGTGACACCAGATCGAAGACTTTCGAAAGATCAAAAAAAGGCCAGTAGTTATATAATTATTATTAATATTTGAAAGTACAGCTTGCATAAGAGTATAAATAGCCAACGATGTGGATTTATTCTTTTGAAATCCAAACTGCTCTTCACTTATAATTTGACATTCATTTAAAGAAAAAAGACAGAAAATACGTTTATTTGCGGTAAACATGACGCAAAGAAAGATAATAAAAAAACACGTAAATAACAAATTGGGGGAAAATATGCGTCACATCCACGCAAAACGGCCATCGCTCAGCATAAATGCTGCAACCCCAGACGAGACAGAGCCCCAGCCCCAGCGCTAGTTTTCAGCGACAGCAGCCATTTCATTTATAATTTCAGTGAACACGTTTGGTGCTTAATGAATTTAAAATATAGTTCTGTTTCTGTCTGTTTAGAAGCTGACAAACAGAATGACGATCAAGTTCAGTGTTAAACGCGAAATTCAATATTTTTTTTCGTCTTTTGCATCTTGCAGGTCAGTATCAGGTTTTCTGTTGATCAAAGCATGATTCGCGACCGTAACAAGTATGTAGTTACAGAATTATAATAATGAAAATTATCAATTTAAAACTCTCTACGTTCAAATTACCCTATTCAATTACTATTTAATTAAATCATGACATTTGAGGTCAATTCTAACAGAGGCAGTTGTATTGATGATTCTAATAATTATAATTCTGTGAATACCCCGTTGTTCTTGTCGCGAATCATATTTTGAACGCAATTAGAACCTGCCACTGACGTTCAAATTGCAAAAAATGTAAGACAATTTGAATTTCGCGGGGTACCTTAGCGCATCCCCCTTAAGTGATTTTAGTGTAAATGGCCCTAAGAATGTTTAATCCAAGGCTAAGTATTTAAGTAAGTTTTTAATAGCCTTATTTATCGGATAAATGATATTGAGTTCAAAATCTAATAACATAATTAATATCATAGAATTCTCTCTAAATAACAAATTGATCAAAAATAAATGAAAACATCGGTGCATGCCCCGCATGATCAGACAGAATTACATGAATAACGTAGCAACTACAATTCAAATCATCGCAGCATTGTTTTCATTATAAACAACACGTCCAATTAAAAACATCTAATCAAGTCATTAAATCTACACCATTCCACAACTACCCTCAATTCCAGTCAAAAATCAAAATAAAACAAGTCAAGGTCTCATTAGCATAACAGCAAATAGATAAATCTATTGTTTGATAAGTCTGGGAATCGAACCAGGGACCACAATGAACAATTACTTAACTTGTAACGTGAGACGCCTGACGCAATGTTAACGTATACGTTAACGTTAGATTTAGACTTAGAATGTAGATCACTGGATAGGAATCAAAATAATAAGGTGTTCTAAAAGTATTGTGTATGTGGGGCGATCGCAATCAAAGTTGTAAATGTAATTAGGTCGCGATTGTGGTGTAAAAATATGAATAATTATTACAGTTTTTCATGAATTGGTAGTTAGATTACGGTATGGGAATGTCCTGGTCTTGATATTACTGCAGACATTGATATTATTATCATTACGTTTTTATTTTGCAAAATTATAAAAGCTTTGACCGACTTTCATTTCAAGTTTTTTTTCCGAATTATTTTATTCTTCTCCTTCTTTTCGTGTGGTCAGTGACTAACCTGGTGTCAGAGTTTTAAAGCCGCTCATGGACCTCTAACTTGCTTCACATGCCGTCGAGAAATATCTCTCAGGCATGCCAGTTTCCTCAAAATGTTTTCCTTCACCGTTTTTGAAGAAAGTGATAATTATTCAATACGCACATGAATTCGAACTCGAAACCTATGACTTGGCAGTTCGACTGTCACACCACTAGGCTATCACTGCTTTTTGATTTGCTTTTCAATTATTTTATTGCAAAGATTTGAAGAGACCTTGTGAATGGTCGCAAGAATCTGTTGGATGCGAGACGCACAGAACCCGTCGAAGAGACAGTGCTTGGGGGAGGCCTATGTCCAACAGTGGACGTCTTTCGGCTTAAATGATGATGAAAATGATGAAAGATTTTAGTACTGTCTGATCTAACCGTGAATTTATTCAAAACTGACACAATCAATAAATCAAAAGTCTTCTATCCAAACTAGGCTGAGAATCAGCACTTTTCGAACGTCAAAATTACATAAGACAGTCCCCCAAAACACCCACCCTTCATCACTTCCTAGTGCTTTACCTGGGAAGAAGAAGTGGCACAGCAAACTCTCCAGCAACCATGCAGAGAACCAGCAGACATATATTGCATTCCATTTCAATAAGATTTCAATACACACACATGAATTTTACTTTTCTTAAAAATTGAACTGACGCAACCCATTTCCCTTTAAACATGCTAATTCATTGCCTAAACCTAGTCACACATCAAATATAACACTTTATTCGTCGAAGTAAACCTTCTGTCACGAGCGTAACAGCGAAATGTGTAAACTATTGTACATACTGTATACATGTAACAGTTTACATAAATTTAGTTATGTAAAGCGGTGTAAACTAGTGTAAATACAGCTTTAGATCACACTCGATGAGTTTTGATAAATTCAAAATGGGTTGTAATGCATGCTTTGGGTTTCGTTTCGTTCTGCGGCTATTTTGGGTCTGATGGCAATCTATGATCGGTCTACCTAATCGAATTTGGGTCAATAAAAGTGCCTCCGGGGTCAAGTTAATCCTAGCGACAAAAACCCGTAATTTGTTTCAGGAGATGCTATGGACCTTGACTAATATTGTAGAAACTTAAGGCCCACTTCCACCACGCATCACTAAATGCATTTAGCGCTAAATTTAAATAAAATAAAACGATTCTCAGAAACAGAACTGTGTTTTAAATCCATTTGTGATGCAACCGAGACAAGTTTTGTAGGTAATAATCTATATATAGAAGATTAATAAAGCTAATCTTGATGCCCCCAATAATTATTTTTAAAGCACAACTAAGTTACTAATTCTAATCTAATAATCTAAAATGTATAATATAATAGAAAGGCTAGTATTTTAGTCACCAAAATGTGTTACCGGAAACTTGGAACCACTTACATAGCTACATTCGTAACCCAGGGAGTGTGCTCTACACGACTTATGTAATTGCCCGATCTATCTCATTTCGACGTCCATTGATAATTTCCGACCAAACAATGAGCGCTAAATTACGAACAAACGTGGCTCATTGTGTGCACAGCCACAATGGGCCACAAGTAAATTTTTATCACACCCGGATGAGCGTGACACCTTCTTTAATAATTCAATAGGGTTAAAACTTGCGATCTTACGACTGAGAACTATGCGAGGAGAAAACTATTGTTTTTAACTTTTGGGTCATTTTGACCTCTGATGCAATAAAATGAGAGTTCATTGTTTGTAGACAAGCGTTTGAAACGCGGCGTTTGGAACTCGCGCTTAATCATTTATGTTCTTTTTACATTTAATTACTTATCAATTAAACTTAGATATCACATCGAGAGTCTAGTGTTATTGTAATCTTAAAAAAATATATACATATATGCCAGTTGATTCTTTGACATGGTCTCATTAATACCCTAGAGTTACGGGATATCAAAAGGAACACCTTGTATAATGAGAAAAACAGTTACAACATTTTCTTTTTATTTTACCGTACAAGTCAAGCTCTTAAAATCCCATTATCATCTGCCTAACCTTTCCCCAACTATGTTGGGGTTGGCATCCAGTCTAACCTGATGCAGCTGAATACTCAAAATAAAATCATTTCAATAAAATAGTGCCTATTTATCATAATTCAGTTGTTGAAAAAGTAACACACTAAACCAACGAAGCAGTAATTACAACAACAAATTACGCATTTAATTGCCTTCACAACTCATTACTAAATCGATTAATGATAAACTGAAACAACACTTCATTGCATGAATATGCATATTAATATATAGGAAAGAACATAATTCATTTCCCACACGTTAAGTTCACACAAACAGCTATTGTTCATATAATCATATTAATAAATTCAGACCACCATCAATCTTGTTGCAACATTTGGCTCGCAAAACGGTTTTATTATGTTATTCATAACCCATGTGTAGAAGAGAATTAATATCTTATTTTTCACTATATTATTTTTTACTATATTATTTTATTACCATTTTGATGAGTTTAGAAATAAAACGGATTGTAAATGCCCCCTTTTATTTTATTTTTTAACAGAGATGAGGTGCAGGCAAGTAGAGCTCCTATAAAAAAAAGTTTTTCCGGGGAAGTACAAACTTATACAGTTTTTCTACTAAGTAGGTTTGCTGTTTGATGAAATTCACGATCAGAATGACGTAAAATATAAGTAAGTCATTGCAATGTAACTAATGTTGTTATCTCAGTAAAGTAACATTTCAATAAGAAAGACTGCCACGAGTTTTATCAAACGCACGGCAATCATTCTAATTTATACTTTATAAGAATGAGATAAGAGTTACACTTCAATGGTTTTACGTCGATTGTGAATGCCAACCTTAAAATCCTTAGAATTTATCGCTAGACACGACTCGTATTGGAACAATACCAAAATTACATGAACTAAAAACGTTCTTTTACTTCCGAAAAATGTACAGTCGGTTACATAAAAATATATTAATAAAACATACGTAAGTAAAGTAACTTCAACAAAAACGATCGTTTGCCTCTTTACTGTTAATTACAGTGACTGAATGACTGAGAAAAACACACAGCCTAACCCTAAGCTATTGAAAATACAGACATGAAATTCGAATTTGACTGCTACTGCTGAGCATGAGGCACTGGATTCGATTCACACGCCGGGCAAAGTGATATTGGGTTTTTTCATAAGGAATTTCTCAGTAGCAACCCGAGTCTGGATTTGTGCCCGGTTGATGGCAATATGCTCGCCCCCTATTATATGAGACTTAAATATGGGTACTGCCGAACTCTTCAGGAATTACAGATGTGATATTGCTGTGAAATTTGAATGCCAATAAAAATAGTACCTATCGTAAAATATTAATATCGGAGAGATCTCAAAATCGCCCGTCTACAACGCAAAGATGTACAGTCGGTTACATAAACAAGATGTATGCCGAGAACACTCTCAGTATCACTGTTGCACGTCACATTACATAATAGTGCGTTGTCATATTATGACATTTAACCTCACGACGGTACACTTTAGAAAGGAAGCGATTTCCTATCGGACATTTTTGTTTTTTGATCACTTCCATATTTTTAGAGATATTATTATTAAACATTATTGGTCTTGTTAGGTAATAAGATTACAAGTGATTAGATTATGTTTAGATTTGGAATAACATTTTGAGAACGGCGGCAGCAAGTATAAGATAGCCTACTATTACATTATTTAATATTATTGTGTTATGTGAATGAGGTTTTACCATACCAAAGCTCGTGCCTTCACGATTGAATAGGATGGACATCGTGAGGAAATCGGCGTGCTTGAGAAATATTTCTCAACGGCTTGTGAAGTCAAGTCGGAGGCCCATGGGTGGCTTTAAAACTCTGACACCAGGTTGGTAGCTAACCACACGAAAAAAAGAAGAAGAATCGTTTTCTGATATCGAAACTACAGGTCTAAAAGCCTTAAACCGAGCATGGAACGCTCCATGGCTTTCTGTGCAATTCTCATGTTCACTATCTCACTCTCACAAGTTCAGGTATATCAGTTTAATACGATAATACTATTCAAAGGTCAAAGAAAGTCCTGCCCGATTTGTTGACCTTGGCCTGATTACGCGCTCACGAATAGGTCATTCATCTTTGATACTGGTCAGACAAATCACATAGTACCTAACTAATATTACCTAAAGCATTAAGAGCAGTGGTGGCGCAGTGGTTACGGCTCTGACTTACAATTGTGTCCTGCCTGGCTCGTGGGTTCGAACCCAGGCAGGCGCTTTACTTTGTATAAATAATTTCATCATCACCGCTCTAAAAACTGTAAAGGAAAACATCGTGAGGAAACCAGGATGTCCTAGAACCAAAAAAATCAAAGACATGTGACGTCTACAAACTCGCACTGAGCCCGCGTGGTAGATTACAGCCCACTACCTCTCGCAGAGAGGAGGTCTGTGTCCCAGCAGTGGGAACATTATATGCTGATAATATATTACTCTTAAATTATTTAAATTTTATTGGTGGCAATGGTAGCCTGTCTTTACATCATGTCCGGCTATTTAATTTGTCACCAATATTTTCTAATTTGTTATAGTTTTTTTCTGTTTTTTCTTTTCAGAAGAACCCAATAATATTCACTGCCCGACATCAAACCCTTTTGCTCAAAAATTTGCGCTTGCGACTACTAGAACAACGATTAAGTTATGTACGATAATTATTATTGCTCAGTTGAATCATAAAGCTCAAGCACATTCCTATTAAGACGATCATTAATCGCTGTTATGCTGTCCACACATCCAACGATTGCCTCCACATTATTAATAATACCGAATATTACGATAATAACATCGTACGGAGTCGAGGACATATCGATAACAATTTATGTCAGTAAATGATTAACATGTATTAATTCTAAGGTTTTTCTAAACTGTCTTCAAAGTCCATTTGATTAAGCTTGACTAGACATGGCCGTCTATTTTAATGCCATACACAAACATTAATATAGAGGCCATTTACTACAAGGTTGTTTGAATGAGATATTTTTTCAATTATTGTAATGGAATCATCATATATACTAATCCTAACTATAATATATAGGGTCCCATTAAAATAGATGAACAAATTTTAACACAGCGTTCAGTACGGCTAACCAAAGATATCCAAGCAAAAAAAAAACACTGATTAAAGTGATTTTATTTTGACCTAAAATAATTAACCAACATTTTTAGTGTATTTTCGTTAGCTGTTTTTTTTTTCTTGTAAGTATCTAATGCGTATTCCTTTTTTTTTATCATTGTCCTTATTTTGGTGGTCTGAATGATTTCTAAAATTTTGTCCATCTATTTTAATGGGACCTTATATATATATATAATATTATAAATGCGAAAGTGAGTTTGTTTGTTTGTCACTACATATACCTCTATCGTAAGACTCATTGTAAGAAAAACCACTCAATCTCATGTCAGGAAACCACCATAGATATGTAATGCCGCCACATTGCATGATTTTACTATTGCTTCGTGTCGGTATAAAATGGGACCATAATACCATGAAACGAAACCATCAGGTGACGAAACCACACACGAAACGATGATACAAAAATTATGCAATCCAAACCATAAAGAAAGCTATCAAATCCTTCCTTCTAGCCCATTTTCATAGACATGATACCGAAACGAAGCAATAGTAATATATCACACTGCGTGGCGGCACTTTCCCTCACAACCTAGGTTCCTAGGTCCGTACCTACATACCTAGTAGAGATGGGTCGACTATAACTTTGGCCGAATAGCTGACTGACCAACTAGTCGGTTGCAAAAAAGACCGAATAGTCGTAGACGGCCAAGCCAATCATTGTTTTCGGTGGAGTTCGGGTACAGAACCGATACTGTGATTAAGAAACTATAGGTGATCTAGGTACCACGGTCTTTCTTCAGAGTTGTGTTGCTCTCGTTTAGAATTTATTGTTTTGTTAAAATTATATTTTTCCTGATTTTAGTGAAATTATTGACTACCAAAGGAAGAGTTCCTATTCCTGTACCCTAATTGCGTAATTTATTTTCGTATACGATTATGGCTAATTTGTTTTATTTTGACAGTTCAATAACAAGCAATGGATTAGCAATATGTTTCAAATCGAAACAGATTGTGATCGATCATGTATTACTCAATTAGGGGACTGGATTACTAATTTTTTTTTTTAATTCAAAATGAACAACAAACAGCTACAATATACAATTTGGAAAAGAAATACACAAAACATTTGAACAATATTGTAGCCCATAAACCCACAACGCTGTTCACAGATTAACTGTGGAATATAAAATACAATTAATTAAACGCTATGGTAATAAATACATAATAATATTAAAAGCTCAACTTACTTGACTATCATGTTTATCTTTACCTCTTATTGTACAAACTATAAGGCTTTTTTTTATAAAAATCATCTCAAATTCATTAATTTACTGCCAGTCAACGCACAGCCTAAGCCATTTTAGTCCAGAAACATGAAATTTTGCAGAAGAGTTCTATTAATTACGAAAGTGGGCACTAAGGAATGGTTTTTAAAATTAAGCTGTTAATGGGGTTAAATAGAGGATGAAAGTATGTCCGATGATTTCATTCCAATCAGCCTTAAATAAAGTAAAAAGTCGACTAATCGGCGGTATTTGCTGACTAGTTGCCGACTAGCCGCCGACTAAATATAAGGCCGGATAGTCGGCTTTCCCGACTATTCGGTACATCTCTAATACCTATGTCTACCTAGGTCTCGTGGGAGCCGGCTGATAGCATCTAAAAGTGCTTACAAGACGTGTAGAACGTTTTGTCGCCTGTCAAACCACCATCTTGCTTTCAATTATACCTTAAATGGTAGTCTTTTACTCTGAAAGTAATTTGTTGGACTCATGAATGTAATCCGTTGTCAAATCGGTGTTGGTGTAGTGGTCACAAGTACGGCTGAGTGAAGAGTTCTAATTCGACCCTTGGATCGAACATAGTGCAGTTATTGAATTTTTCTCTATGGACATTCTCAGTAGCAGCTTTCATTGCACTAAGTATTGGTGCCAGGTTAATGGGAATAAGCCTTCTTTACATGGAACGTAATCAGTCATGCATGACTGTCTAAATGTGAGTATTGTACATCTCTGCCTAAGTCTTCGGAGAATCCAGGTTTGATTCTATGTATAGTAACACCCCGCTTTCCGCATCCCCGGTAGGCGCGGTTTCGGTTTTACGCGAATTTCAAATTTCGCGCTAAAATGCCTCGCTTTACGCGGAAGCATTGACTGGTCCATTATCAGACAGTGATATCAATTGCATTATAAGTATTCGGCAAGCAATACAAAACAGTGCTGTATGCTACGAAAGACTTTTGCAAGAACGCAAACAAAATGATAATCGAAAAACATTAGATAACTAATGATTAAATAAGTAAAAACTTTTCTGTGACAATTAATAGTTTGATTCTGTTTTATTTTTGCAATAAAAGCACTTTAATTATTTATTTGGCTTAATAATTCATCACACCCCGTTATACGCGACCGCTCAACGCGATTTTGTCCAGAACACATCCCTCGCGTAAAGCGGAGTATTACTGTATTTATGATTATTCTTATGCCCTTGTTCTATTAGTTCATGTTAAGAGCATTTATCCTAAAATTTGGCAACAACGCAAATTGCTGTGAAATATTTACCTGTTTTAATCAATTTAGCGAACTAAAATATTGATTATGAAATGCAATAATTAATATCGTAACACCGAATATTTAGTTTTAGATGTAAAAAAAGCATTTGGAAACTTTCCAAATGCCTTTTTTACATTTAAAACGGTAACAACATCAAATTCAGTGTTATAAAAGCAATTCATTATTAATATTCTTGTTCGCTAGTTAGCCACATTTAATATTTCCATACAGTAATATAGCCAAATTAATCAAAACAGCGAAATATTTGATTATATATTTGCGACGTTGCCAACTTTCAGAATAAACGCTCTTAAGTTCAAGTGGACGTTCATTCAAATGTATCTATAAAAGCACATACGTTGATCTTCTCTCTTTGAACTATTACAGAACTTACAACACCCGACCAAAGAGGTAACGAGGTAACAAATAATCCTCCAACATACAAAATACGCAATACCAACATTACAATACAATAATATCATTCGTCATAACTTATCGACGATATATCGCCGATTATATTCGACATGTCACTCAAAGCAACGCTCTTCCTGAGCAGTGTGGTTTGATAAAAGTGATGGCTTAAGATTATGTAATACATAATGTAAAATGTGCTTTTTGAATGGTTATGTAAGTGAGGTATTGTGTTGTTTTAAACTGTGATTGGAATTAGTATTGCGATACTAATAATTAAGATTGGTAACGCTTTATAACATACAGCTGTAAGCATTATAGGCTTATTATCCTTCAGGCCTCCTCTCTTCGAGAGAGAGTGGGCCAAAATCTACCACGCAAGCCCAGTTCCTGTTGGATGTCATATGACTGTCTTCGATGTTTTTGGCCTTTTTAAGCACCTGCCTGGGTCGGAATCGGTACTACTAGGCCACCACTATTAACTCACCACATCTGTAAATATTACATAAAATCTACCTTACTCTCTTCATCGACATGTGTCGAAGTGCCAAGGAAACATAGTATTTATTACGACTACTTAATGAAGTAATATTAAATTAAAAAGCCTCAAATATTCGAGAAACAAATGAGTGCGCTTAATTTCTAGCGTTTCGATGTGAAAATGATACGTGTGTACGTATGAGTATTTTGTAGTGTTTGATTTATTTTTTGTTATGTATTTTTGTGGTGATTGTACACCACAAAAATACATAACAAAAAATAAATCAATATATATAAATGAATAATAAGAATGGAATCAATAAGTAGATATACCATTTACAAAAACATTATTTTACTTTTTTATTTACCTAGTACTGGTTAACCTTAAGACGACGATAACCAACTTTTAATGATTTTATACTGAAGATCACGTCTAAACGAGTAGTGTTAATAATGATTTGGAAAAATATATGTTAAATTAAAGCATTTTCCTAGGAATATTTTAGATTATTTTTATACATATGAATTTTTTTTTTAAATTAAGTCTAACGCGGATAAAAAACTGAGAATCACGCAAAAACTTATGAAGTGTATTTTTCTGAAATCTTCACCATTTTAAAGACAATCTAAGTATTGATCTTTTATTATACGTGTTTTATTAAAATACCATTAGTTTTATGTATAATAAATTAATAATGCGTCTAATTCGGGACAGCGCTCCTTGATGAGCGAGTCCTATTACTGGCTGGACATACGACGCATAGCGTGAGCTCAGAACACGCAAACTAACCACTCAAGTTTACCGGCATACATATATTTGCGTCTTAAGGTTTAGCACTTTAAGGTTTTACCCAGTACTATGAACGTTTACAATTAACGTCTGGACTCTTCGGACACAGCATTAATTTCTTTGACAAGAACCACATTGAACACAACATTCGGATCGAAAATTACATACCTAATAATGATAATGAACTCTCACTTAATTCTCTTTGCCATTACAGCTATTATAGAGAAGAGAGGACGATCTCATACATAATGTATGGCGCACTGATTAATATGGTAATATCAGTATGGTAAATATGGTAATTTTCGCTGTCCAGAGCATTTTCGGTTTGCACTATGACTATGAAATATTTAGATTATATTTATGCAGATTTAGTTAAGTATATCATATTTTATTTTCATGCAATTTATAATTTAGTGTGATATAATTTTGATGTGTTACATAATGAGTTTTGTGAGTCATTAGAATATCTAGTTTCTACAACTTAGAAAAGTTTTGAATCATTTTTCTGCCATTATTTGTTCAGAGACTGACAAGCAGTCCTTATATTATAATAATCAATAATCGCCTCAAAGGACAACCAAATATGACTACCTTTCTAAGTTTATTAAATTAATCAGTCACTCAACCTATAGCAGTCCACTGCAGGACATAGGCCTCTCCACGCCACAACACCCTGTCCTCTGCCTTCTGCATCCAGTCAATCCCAGCCACCTTCTTAAGGTCGTCAGTCCATCTAGCCTATCCTATTAAATCATTCCTACTAATCAATTAACGCTCCAAGGGACCGTAGACATATGTATTTGATAATTATTCATTTCAACTTGATACCTCCACGCGTTCCTGAGAAAATGGGTCTTGACAGCCTGACAGACAGACAGACGGACAACAAAGTGATCCTATAAGGGTTCTGTTTTTTTCCTTTGGAGGGACGGAACCCTAAAAAATAATGTGCATGGTAACTGCGTGTAGAATATTTTAGAAGTAGGTAAGTTTATGATTAGCGCATATAAAATCTTCAGAATCTTGCAATGACTTGTGAAATGTTGTCATCTAGACAAGGACGATGTTCATGGCTAATGCAGTGTGCAGTAATTGACCAATATTTGTAAATTTCGTAATATCGAGGACTTTGTGCTGGTAGCATTATGTCAATGTTGATCTTTGTTTATGCAAATCTGCGTGGCATTGTTAAGATTATTAGTAAGTATGTGCAGGGGGCGTTTGTGGCACTTACGGCTGTAAGGCAATCGCGAGGATTTAACTTCCGAGGTGTGTATTGTTTTTAATTACATTTATGTGTTTGCAAAACGGTTACTGTACAAAAGTGAAATCTAAAGAGCGTTTATTCTAAGAGTTGGCGACGTCACAAATAGTCAAATATTTACCTTTTTAATTAATTTGGTAATATTACTGTATGAAAATAAGAAATATAGCTAACTAGTGAACTAGAAGATTAATAATGAATTGCAAAACACTGAACTTGATGTTGTAACCGTTTTAAGGCTCTTTCAAACAGGCGCGACACGCGACGCGACACAAAGACACCGCTCGTCGCGCGACGCGCGGTGTCTTTGTGTCGCGTCGCGTGTAAAAAAGGCATTTGTTTTTTACGCCTTTAGGTGTAAAAAAGGCATTTGGAAAGCTTCCAAATACATTTGTTACATCTGAAACTAAATATTCGGTGTAACGATATTAATTATTGCATTTCAATATCAATATTTTAGTTCACTAGTTAGCCATATTTGATATTTCCATATTACCAAGTTAATTAAAAACAAGTAAATATTTGACAGCTATTTGTGACGTTGCCAACTTTTAGAGTAAACGCTCTTATCGGAAATTTCTAAATAATACTGCTGTTCGATTTCGTCGTTTTCAAAATCTTACTTCTTCTTTTCCTTGTACACTTAAAATAATGCAGCTTTTTAGCACCAGAGATTCTAAGGAGCAACAATTTAATCTATTTCCGACCTCAAATTCGCGAACAACTCACGACTCTACCTCATAACAAAATATAAAATTACTATAAAGGTATAGGTATAAGCAGATCTGCACATGTAACGTTAAGGCTCTTTCAAACAGGCGCGACACGCGACGCGACACAAAGACACCGCTCGTCGCGCGACGAGCGGTGTCTTTGTGTCGCGTCGCGTGTCGCGCCTGTTTGAAAGACCCTTTATTCGTACTATAAAGATGCTTCGTCTTTAACAAAAACTGTGAAAGGTCACCAGCTTCCGCGTGTACCAGTCATTATGTTATGTCATGACTACTGTACTGGAACATATAGAAATGTGGATTATGTGGAATTGTTAATAGGTATGAGAGGACAGTGTAGGTCTATCAACAAGTACCAGGTACTTAGCAAAATAGAAAATGCTCCACAAATCTACAGCCTGCAACGTTCTCACATTCGCAAAATCTAAAAGAAATGAATCTATGTAAAAGATTAACAAAATAATAAAAATAAAGACCTATTTAAACCAGATGACATGATTGCCACTACAACTGTAACAAATATAATAAATTAAGTTTAATAAAAACCTGTAACCCGACTACGGAAAAATAAAAATTATCTAAAGAGTAAGAAACAAGAATATATTTCAGACAGAAATGAAGATATAGGTACAAAAATGATCAAGGTAAAGCCGTCGTCGCATGCCATTATAATTTTTATTGTGTTCCTGGCAGCACCCACATGGAATATAGGCATGCAACTACTGCTAACAAATCAGTGATCTAAACGAAACAAAAGATATCAAAATTTTAACCATTACATCAAAACCAAGTCGCAAGATTCCAATCATACACTTTTTAAGATGAATTAATTTGAAAAAACGTTATCAATCATCATTCAATCATATCGACTCCCACGCACGCACAATGACGTTATGCAAAATTGTGACAGCGAGATGCATTGTTTTTACGTTAACAGTATTAAGTCGTAATTATTACAAAGTCTTATTCAAGATAGTGAAGTGTGAAATTCAATCCCAACAGGTAAGGATTATTTTGAAAGCCTTCTTGTTTCAGTTCTGTATGAATCATTATACCATTTCTCTTCACGGACATTGGACGTGGGTGTTATTTTAACTGAACTGAGGGATTATGTCAAGCGTTCCGTAGGAATATAATTCTATGATTCACGAACCCCAAAGCTATTTTTGCCAAGCGAAACGTGACTTTGACTTTCAAAAGTGACATACATGGGCCTATTTGGAATAAATGATTTGACTTTGACTTTGATCAAAGCAACCTTTTCCTGTACTGTTTATGGTCATCTTTTGGGCTTCGTCCATACTCATCCCTAGTTCGAACTCGCCCACTTTTTATATACCTATCAGTTGCAAGGGCCGTACCCTTGCAGCTAATAGGTATATAAAAAAGTGTCGGAAAAGTGCTAATTTTACTATGGCAGTCTTGATCTTTGTGTATATATTTTTTTAACAAAATGACCTACTTAGATTCCGTGCAAATAAGTAATTATTATTTATTAAACATTGCCTTCCAAGAAATTTAACAGTAATTGAATTGAATTATTGTGTATACACACTGTAATTTTTTAGCAGAGAACTCTAATTACTTTACAAACTGTGTTTTTTTTAGAGAAAAGTTTTTTTTAAATATGTAATCAAAGTTGTAATTATTGTACTTACGAACTGTGACTTTAAGAGATGATAGATAAATGAATGGTTATTTTAAACGAGTGTATAATACCTATGTTGTTGTATGTATTTTGTTTATTAATGTTGATTTTATTTTATAGATGTTGAAAAAGCACTAATAGTACCTACCTACTGTTAATATTAAACCGCGTGTTATGACTGAATAAAAATAAATAAATATCATAGGAGCACTTTTCTAACTATACATGTAGTTAGATATATGTATACGAGGAGGTCGAGTTCGAACTAGGGATGAGTATGGACGAAGCCATCTTTTGTCATAATCATAGCCTTTTCCCAACTATAGGAAGGTCAACTAATCTGTCGAATATGGCAATGTTATTCTATAATGTACGGAGATAATGCAATCTAATATGACCTCATCAACTCAATTACAAGAAGACACCGCTATCTTAAGGCATCTTAAAGTAATAACCCGATTATAAATTGTTCTGATTTCAACAGCTGTTCAAACCACAATTTAAACTGCCTGTAATTATGGCGATGGCAAATAAATGCAAATGCTACTTCACATCTATCTAAGTTGTTCACATAAGTAGGTCAATTACCTATCCATACATACGCAAGTCATAACATCATACACATTTACACATTCCATACATACACGTAGGTTACACCATGTCATCAATGAACAATTTGTTACAAGTTTTCTTTCCTTCTCTATAATTGACTTATGAAAGCATCACCTGTGACCTGAGGCCTAAGATGTGCATACTAATACATCATTACTTATATTACTTTACACATTGTTTTCTCAGAGAAATGTTACATAACAGTTGCGTAAATAAGCAATGTTCCGCTGTGAGATTTTCCGAGTGTTTGAACAAATATTTTGTGGGTCAACAATTTAAGTAAATATCTTTGCTAGGGTGTGTAGGTTTTAGGCAAACAGATTGTGTTATAGGAGCTAAGTGGAGAAGTGATAGGGAAGAAGATAAGAGGTCATATTTGAAGGGAGCGTGCTCGTGTTTGTTCTATTTTTAGGCATAATCCACATTTAATTAAGCAAGCAAATGCTCTTGGAACATGAGTGATAATGGAAAATGATTTCGTGAACAAGTTAACCAACTTAGGTACCAACTTAGGATATTGAATAACTTGAGTGCAAATTAAATGAAATGAAATTGTTTATTCTGTAAATAGAATATCGGAATCACTTTTACACGTCATATTTAAAAAAATAAGCTAGATGAGTTCGGCGTTTCCTATGTGACTACTCTGAGAAGAAAGGCCGAAACAAACTCAGAGGTCATTTTAAAGTCCAGATATAATCGTGGTCAGGCCATATGAAGACCATATAGATTAGTGTCTGAAATGGTCTTTTGAGGAAAGACCACACAGATTTGAGTGGACCTGTCCAGTCAGTGCAAGCATTCGTCAGTAATCGTGAAGCTCAACTTAGACCTTACTACAGTGTTAATTGCAAAAACCAAGATGTATGTATCAAGAATACAAGATGAGTTAAGACTGCAAACACTACCTACTGAACATAGGTGATATTCGATTCCGAAAATGAAAACCCGAGAAATACTATCCAACCAGGAAAAATGTACCTATAGCAGCATTATTAGAACTAAACAGAGATCAAAATAAGTAGATAAGGAAATGCTGTCTAGTTTTTCAGAGAATCATGAAACTAAGAAATAAAAAAAAAACTTACTATAGAAGTGAAAACTTACGACTGGAGTCGTAGTATACGCGATTCAGCGTCACCGCCCCGAGCGTGATGGCTTTAAAAAGTTATTACTTCAAAAACTGGATGCATGAGGAAATGAACTGTAATCCACTAAGTGGGCACAGTACGGGTTAGTGGATGTCTTCGAATCTTATTTCTAGAACCTAGGAAATGCCGGTTTCCTCACGATGTTTTCCTTTACCGTTTTGAGAGCAGTAGTGATGAAATAATTCACAACAAAGTAAAGCGCTTGCCTGGCTTCGAACCTACGACCTACTACTTGTAAGTCGCGGCCATTACCACTGAGCTACTGCAGCTCCCCAGTATCTTCGAGTAATTCATTCAAAACTAACCTTTGAAATATGTACAACGTCGAATCTCCTTGCAATGTCATAAAGTCAATGAGTATGCGAATTCTGCTTATAGTGGAAAGCTTATCAAGCAGGACGATGTAGAATGTAGCGCGATTTAACGAGTTTTAAGATCGAAGAATCGAATACAATTCGACAGATTAATTACTACAAAAACAATAATAATTCACTAAAACTATGTACTAAAGTCAGTCACAGCCCTTTTTATCAACAAACTCATTAATATATAGATCTATGACATTAACTGTACCGTGAACCAGCGTGGGAGACAACGGTTCTTGCACAGATATCATCACGAGCTGTCGTAAGGAACCTTATTATCTAGCTAAATTATTTGGGTTGAATTTACACGCATAGGCCTGTTTTCATTCGGATTGAAGATATTCAAATGATACGTTCTTTTACACAGCCTTGTTGCTTTAAAACGCAGGACTAAGTGATGGAAACAACCATACGAGGCTCTAATGATGTATTTATGCACTCTTATGTATAATTACGTACATAATTATATCTTTAAACATAACATTAATGTCAAATAATGACACCGATGTCTATGTGTGTAATGTGTGTGTGTGAGTGTGTTGATTCTGCGTCTGGCGCTCGGCGTAGCAACACGCCGTGTTCGCGACAAGTCAATCGTCATCCTGAGGATGGCTTGTTGAGAGGCGGAACACGTGTCGATTTTTATAGGGTTTTTTATGGCTCTTCAGGAATAGTTAAGCGAAACAGGTTACTAAATATATTAACGTCTATTGTATTTTTAACACTAATGTGTTATGCGTAGGCTTAAGTGCAACTTAACCACTTGAAAGGTAAAATCATCTACGACAAATAACTTAAATGTCAAAAGGCTATTGACTTTGTATGACTTACGCATAATGTTATATGTGCACTTGTATCGGTTTCATTCATTATCGCATAGCCATGGTCTACCGATGTGCCAAATTTCATTCAAATCCATTCAACCATTTTAGCGTGAAAGCGTAACATACAAACATACAAAAAATCTAAATTTCTTTATTATAATATTAGTTTATATTTAGATAGTTCAGATGGTGTAAGATTAAATTAACCCAGTAGAAGTACCTCTCCCATTAATGATGTTATGACATTTAAGTACGAGGCATTTCATAAATATTTATGCATAGTCATTGTAGTAACGTAACATCCCATTACGTTACCGACTTGCCCCCAAAATGGTGGATTGATTGATAGATTTAATAACCCAATGAAAGGTTAGATCGCTACTTATAGTGTGGCGATTGATAGGATTACTATCTACTACATGATTGTTTGGTTTGTGAAGCTATTTATTGGCTGCAACTACATATTTCTGGACATTGCTCATTCTCGAAACCGATGTTGGATTGTTTTTAATTGGAAACTGTCAAACTTCGCTTTTATCATTGTTAGTATACAGGGTGGCAGGGACATTGACGCGAAAACTGTTACCATGGAGTCAGTACATGGTTCTGAAAACGAAAAATTTCAACGCAGGGGGCGTTGAAATTTTTCGTCGACTATCAAAAAAACAATCTGCTGTTTCATAGAAAAGTGCAATACCTACGCGGTCAAAATGTATGGAACAGCTGATTTTCTTTATAATAACTGACGAAAAATTTCAACGCAGGGGGGTTCAGAATCATGTACTGAATCCATGGTAACAGTTTTCGCGTCGATGTGCCTGCCACCCTGCATACCAAATAAACACACAGCGTACATAACGGTTGACTTTATTTGAGAGAAAGACATATGCGATTAAATTAGCTTTTTCGTAATTACCTGTGCGAGAAAAATGCTCTTGATAGTTATTCTAACAAATATTATAAATGCGATAGTGAGTTTGTTCGTTTGTTACGTTTTCACGCTAAAACGGCTGAACGGACTTGAATGAAATTTGGCACATCGATAGACCATGACCTGGGTTAGGACATAAGATGCTTTATTCCGATATTTCCACGGGATCGAGACTTATTCGGGTGAAACCGCGGAGCGCAGCTAGTTATTGAATAAAATCTAAGCACTTGCCAAAGTTCCAGGTGGCAAATTTGAGAGGGATTGGAGTAAGCGATATGCGCCGAAAGTATTATATATCGCGTACCTATCGTCATTCGCCACCTAACAGCCCAAATAACAATAAAATTAAACAAAATTGTTGACCCAAACTCAAGATGGATCATAACAAGATCAAAGGTTCACACAACTGTTCTTCTTCAAATGACGCAATAGACGCAATTCTCCAAGAAAATTCGGTAAAAAGCTATTTCCTACGTAACAATAATGAGGAGCAGCTTCGCCATCATTCGTGTACCTTCGTAAACCTTCGTCATTATTCGTGTACCGGTAGTTTACATACAGGGTGTAATGATTACAGTTGTGACGTTGATTATATACATTATGTCAGAAAGGCGTGCGTGGTAGCTTCGGGCTGTGAGGCTAAGTGCACTTGTTATTTCGATGTGTGGAAGTTAGTTATAAAACACTTAGTAGGTTTGAGGTAGTCTTAATCATATTTTAAATTGGATATTTAAGGGAATAGATTTTATCTAAATCACGCAAAGTATCTGCAGCTAAAACTATGGTGGGAAAAAATATGGCAGAATAAAAATAATATTACAAAGACACAAGCTGTTTTTTTTTTTTTTGTAACATACCTACTAATGGATTTCACTTTTCAGAAATAGATATTAGTGGATAAAAGACTATGTAATCGTAATAATTAGGTTATGATAAATTTATTAATGTAAAAACTGCTCCAGATTTTTTGGCGATCCAACAAAATACAGATATTGAAAAAAAAATTAAGCCTTAATAATCTGCTTAGTGCGTGCTAACTATTCTAAATAACCGTGAAGGTATGGGACATCTTGTTATTTAAGTTGGACTTGTCATTACACAAAAAGACATGCTTAATGAGACTATAATGTTCCCACTGTTGGGACACAGGCCTCCTCTCTGTGAGAAGAAATGGGCCGTAATCCAACACGCGGGGCCTTCGAATTTTTGGTTCTAGAACATGCCGGTTTCCTCACGCTCTTTTCCTTCACCTTATTGAGAGCAGTCGTGATAAATTAATTTACACAAAGTAAACCGCCTGTCAAGGTTCGAATCTACGACCTAAAACTCGTAAGTCGAGGTTGTTACCACTGGGCCACCACCACTGCAAAAAAACATGACATAAGACCAATTTAACCTCGCACCCTAAAAGAGAAAATAACCATGACGAAACTAATAACAAAATAAATCGGTGCTTCATAACACAACACTTACATCTTTATTACTTCAAATCATCACAAACTTCAACCGTAAATACATAATACCTTTTAAGATGAATTTGGATAAAGCACATTAGAGTTATCTCTATGGGTATGTTGACCACAAGGTAACTATAATGTAGTGAACATTATTCATTGAATTTGAGGTCAATTGTTTGAAGCAGTGCAGTGGGCTGTACACTTTGGTTTAGTGGTGTTTTAATATTTTTTATAGTCATCATTAGGACACTGGTGGACACTGGTGTTCGTTTAGGATACTGGTGGGGCTGCAAGATTGCTTTTACGCAACAATGCGTAAAAGGTGCGCTTCCCTGGTGCGCAGGGTGTGGGACAGCTCCAACAGTGTATTAAGCATGGTTGCGAGTCGCCTGGACTGTGATTACGTGGGTCACTGTTGTGCCCTCTCTCATGGGATGTCGCAGCGGTGACCAACCATTATTGATTGTCTTGTTTTCCATGTTTTTATTTAGTGTCAGTACTTACTAACATAGTCGTAAGTTTTACTAACAATCTTGTTGAGTTTTGGTTGCTCGAATAAAGAAATTCTATTCTATTCTATTATTTATGTAAGTTCTTGGGGAATCGTGTTACCCAGTAACTGGGTTGAGGAGGTCAGATAAGCAGTCACTCCACTGATGTTCAGGTGCATTCGGTTAGACTTTAAACTGACCACCACAAAGTTGGGGAAAGGCTTGTAAGCATCTGATGATGTATTTTTTTATATGGAAACTATCTATATTGATGGACAAGTTGAAAGAAAAATCGTGACGTGAAATGTATTATTTTCGATATTAAAGCGTAATACTACGAGCAATTTATGAAAACTGCAACAAACTGAAAAATATATGTTACAATGATTGTAACATATTTTTTTTTAATAAAAAAATACATACATATATAAATTATATTAATTTTAAATAAATTATAATTCTTTGTCGTAATATTACATTACAACAACACCAACATAAAAAAAATGTTACAATCTTTGTAACATCTTTTTTTAGTTTGCTGCAGTTTTTTTTAATCGGTCGTAATATAGGTCTTTGGAACACATCAGACAGCTTTAATACATAAGCTTTTTCTGGTCACTGTCTCTAGCCTGTACCTACCCATAAACCCATTACCATATCCCTATACAATTTCAACCATTAACACCCTGGAAAACGACCATTCAAACACAAACGCAAATCACCGAACATGATTGGTTGAATATCTTTTAACTCGTGCTGCAACTTGCCAATTAGCCAATCAGGAAACGTATTCTTCTGACGACGCAACGTCAGGGAGCATCCTCACGATTCGTCGGTGAAATGACGAGTTATTATGGTAAAAACATAAGGTCGTGACAGGAAGATGGACGGAAAATGGAATTATGGATGCAGTGGACAAGAATTGATTAGGGGATCATGACGATTTGAGACTTTCCAGATGTTGGTTTAATTTTTATGGTTGTTTGTTATGACGGCAATACTGTACCTACACCTTATGATTAACCAACCCACTCCTGTTTTTTAATACTTCTAAATTCAAAAGTCATTTACTCAAACTAGGTTGAGAATCAGCACTTTTCGAGTGTCAAAATTACATAAGACAGTCCCCCAAAACGCCCACCCTTCACCACTTCGTACTGCTTTAGCTTTAGTTCAGTTAGAAAAACTTGATTCTATACAACAGTACTTGCAAAATAATTTACACTAAACAAAATTTATACAAAACACAAACCTTTATTAACTTTATTACTTAGCTCCTGCTTTCAGTAACTTGCAACAGAAATATTTTACGTTTTTTTTAGTAAAGAAATTCCCATGTGGTTCTAAAAGTTCTCACTATCTTGAAACAAGTATTCAATTTCTGATTATGCTCGCCAAATATTTTAATTACAAAGATAAGAAGCTCACAATTGAGCATCTACTTATTTTGGGATTGCAGATACAACCAAATATCACAATTTATCATTATCATACATTTCATTTACTTACTCAACCTAATTTATTTGGGGTCGACTCAAAATGTCTTTTTCTTCCATACTTATGTAGTAAAAAATAAAGAAGATTAACCGTGGAGCTCCTTGCCAGCTCTTCTATACAGGAAACGACCAACTGGAACCGTGTACCTAACTTCTGACGTTTCATAAGTGTCCATGTAGGTTATGTCTTTTTTTTTTTGTTAATTTGTTTTCATCTCAGTAGTCACCATTTTTGGTCTTCCTTTACTCTTATAGCCATCCACATTCATATTCAAAACTTTCCGCACGACATTATCCTAAACATCACTATTATGGAAAAAAGAAATCCGACAATAGAAAAGGTCAATACAGTATCGACAGTTCAACAATTCTCGTTTCCCACACTCACCAATGCACAAGCAAATGCCTTAATAAATAACGAAGAATCCACCATATCAAACGAGGCAGAGCCTTTAATATGCACGAACGAACGTCTAGTGAAAACGAAAGGCTTGAACTGTCGGGAGGTCGGGGGTCGGGGAAAGTTCCCATAGGACCCGTTCCTAGGTCCAAGGTCTGGTCTAGCAAGATGACTAGATGAGCATACCGTAGTGTAACAGGTTTGAAGCGATAAAATTAAATGAAGTGAAATCTTTCGATGGCTGGATTTTTGTTTCCGAGTTCCATGTTTGCGTCGAGAGTAAAAGGTAGTGAGCATTCTATTTTTAAATCTGATGACGTAGCTAACGTATTTTTACAAAAATATGTACACAGTTTTTTTTTTTTTAAGTTGCTTTTATTTTATTTTTTCTTATCAAAGGTAACGTTCCTTTAATATTTTTTTCTATATTAAATTAATTCGAACTATGAGTGCAAATTTTTAAAGATGCATTATCTTTCTACTACTAAGATTTCTAAGCTACCAAAAATTATAAACCGCTATAAAATCATTTGCTATAAAATACGCAAAGCCACGAGCTTAACCTGCAGTGTAATAATTAAATCATAAACGACCATTACATAGTTACAAAAGTCGCCACCAGAGGTCGCCGTGTCGCAAGACTGGTGATTCCAAGTGTATGTTATTACAAACATCGCAAATTGGCTTTAAATTAATGCAATAATATCTTAAAAAACACACAGATACAATAAAAATAGGCCTAACGTGATTTTTATTGGTTTACGTAATATTTTTTGTGCATGTTTTATGTATGTCATCACTTACATACTTACTTATTTGTTGTTGCAAGTGTATTTCTTCATTTCTATTGATTGGGTATTTGCCATACATTGTTTGGTTGGTTGTTTGGCCATACTTATACCTACATATTGCTTCAACAGCTTTTCAGCTATTTCAAACAGAAACACTATTAATATAGAAGTGTTAGAATTAGATACCTAAATTATTTCATACATACAGTCTATTTTTTAATCTCGTAGACTAATTTGACAGGTGCAAATGTCAAACTCCAAATTGAAATAACAAACTAGAATCACTTGAAATGTCAAATTAGTCTACATCTACGAGATTAAAAAACAGAGTTTACATAATAGAACTTCCTAATGAACTTTTACGAAAATTGCCATGATCATAAGGCAGACATAACGTACATTATGATTTATAATGTACGTCATGTCCGATGATCATAATTTATGATAACAGTACATTGGAATTTGGAATCAACACGCGTAAATAGCTGAATATCTAAAAATAATCTAATGACTAATCCAATAGATGTTTCAATTTTTTTGAATTAAGAATATGTGTAATTGTGGAAGTAGGTGAAAATATGATTACAAAACTAATTCTCATACAGATACAATGAAACATTAAAATGGATATCAAACCGTGTGATTGTGTGAAGATGTACTTGGTTTCGTCATCACAAAGGTTACTTATCGAGATCTATTTAATAGGCCGACATTTCTCATTGATTGATAACTAATTAACGTGGGACGGGTAAATGGACCGACGACCTTAAAAAGATGGTTGAAACAGATTGGATGCGGAAGGCGGAGGACAGGGTGTTGTGGCGCAGCCTGGGAGAGGCCTATGACCCTTTGTGTGTGTGTGTGTGTGTGTGTGTGTTTGTGAGTGTGTGTGTGTGTGTGTGAGAACTGTGTCTGGCTGCGTGTGTGCAGTGGATTGCAATAGGCTGAGTTGATTGATTTGACTAAGATTATCGAATATTTTCTGCCATTGACGATTTGACATGGTTGGCATGAACATACTTAATTTATTGACCTCGTAAAGTATATAAAAATGTGCTTTATAATATTTTGTCAATGACAGTGTTTCTTTAGTTCACGAGGTCAATTGAGGTACCTATTTGGTTGAGGATTCTACGTATGTCAAAACTATTTATGGCAAATGCAGCTTGACCTCAATTTAGAGAAGAAACCGTGATTTGATATGCCTTAAATTTAATTTTTAACGGCGCAAATATAACAAACTTATTGGGAAATATATGTTTGAGCCATTTGGGGTTGAAACACTAGGGCCGTGGGGTCCAAGTGCTCACCGAGTATTTTGCGACATCGCCAAGCGATTGGTCGACTCTTCACGTGAACAGAAGGCTGGCCTAATTTTAGGCCAACGCGGCAATACTGCCAGCTTTTTCGCCACTTTTCTTACTGACATCGATGCGGATGAATTTTTGATGCCCAATGAGCTCTTTCCTTTTTTTTATATATTTATACATACATAATATATTTATTTTAGTGTTAGGTTTTATGTTGTCATCGACATCTCCTTGTACCTAATATCCTAAAACGATTTTTTTTTCTATATTTGGTGGGAATAGGTTTTTAATTGACCAAGATAGACTCTAAGGCCGCGCGCACTTTGGATGCGTTTTCGTACGAATTTCTCTCGTGCTTACACGTACGAACACACATGACCGATCCCAATCTTCCAAGTGCAAAGGGAGCGCCTAGACTAGGTGTGACTTAGTCGTATGTATACGTACGTATAGTTACGACGTCCGAAAACAGTCCGAACTTGTTGGGATTTGTTCTATTTGACGTCGAAGAACCTATCCAGTGTACGTATTCGATTCGTATGACCATGGTCATACGTGTACGCATGAGTGAAATTCGTACGAAAACTCAGCCAAAGTGCGCACAGCCTAATACGCTATAAGCTGTTTCCTATCTGACTACTCTGAGAAGAAAGGCCGAAACAAACTCAGAGGTCGCAGACTTTTAAAGTCCAGACATAATCTTGGTCAGGCCATATGAGGACCACGTAGTAATCTTGAAGAAAGGATCACACAGATTTGAGTGGACCTGTCCAGTCATGCAAGCATTTGTCAGTAATCGTGGAGCTCGACTCAGAACTTATATCATAGTCATAGAATTTGGCTGTCAAGTGCAAAATAGATTTTTTGGAAACCGACTGCTAGTTCCAGCGCGTTCAAACGAACAAATAAACTCTTCAGATTTATTATTAGCAAAAATTAACCTGCCTCGTTGGTCTAGTGGTCACTAGCGCTACTGCTGAGCTGAGTCCGATTCCCGAGTCGTGCAAAGTGTTATTGAGTTTCTCCATCTGGAATTTCTCAGTAGCAGACCGGAGTCTGGATTTGTGCCCGGTTGATAGCAATAGGCTCGCCCTCATTACATGAGACTAACATAACTGGCAAAATGTGGGTGTAGTATAGACATACCTCTGTCTGACCCTTCGGGGATTACAGGCGTGATGATATCCAATACTATAAAATGAGCAATATTTGTATATATATTTGCAATGCTCTCGAAACCGGCTCTAACGATTTTGATGAAAGTTGCAATACATGGGTTTACGGGGGTGAAAAATCGATCTAGCTAGTTCTCATTACTAGGAGAATTCGTTTTCTCTATTTTTACAGCCCCGGGAATGTGATACAATGTTGATATGCCTGGACGATATGTTTATCAGTTTTCACCCGAGCAGAGCTCGGTCGACCAGGTACTGTTACATTAACCATAAATTTTTCAATTTTACTCTGCGTTTACTAAGGGTTTTGAAGTAAAGAAGCACGTCCAACTCCATTACCTTTGTTTCCTACAGAAGCCTCGAATTATCGACCACTGACTTAACAACCAGTACATCCCGTGACTATAATTTCAACTCTAAACTCCAGTGACAAGTCATCATTTACAATGACGCATCTTGCGCAAGAGTTCAATTACGTATGTCAGGTGATGATCGATGGTCCAGTTGAAGTTTAAAGACGTTATTTTCTTAATTCTGAACAGATTGGTCGTAATGATGTGTATTTGGTAATGGAGATTGATACACATGGGTAAGTAATTTAGGAAATTGCTTGACATTTTCTGATGCAGTATTTTATGGGAAGTAGGTAGATAGTGAACTATAAAACTTTTTTAAGTTGAGGTCAAGTGCAAACTTGGCTGTGTTTTTTCTTTTAGAGTTCGATTTGTTTTTTCGTTTATGGCGATAAATAGCAACATATTTTATAATGTCAAGTAAAACAGCCCTGATTTGTTTGCTAAATAAATCGTATTAAAAATACAAACAATAGGGTTATTGGTTATACGTCGACAATCCGTTAAGGGTAATTTGGTTGCAAATGACCTCTCATACATCCCTATGAGAGGTCATTTGCAACCAAATTACCCCTGATGACCCCTATGCCAATGTCGACCATTTGCAAGTAATTTGACATATATTTTTTTAATGTATAAAGTAAAACTATAAAATGTACCCAATAACCCTGATATGGCAATACATTAAGGGGATGTAGGAGGCGTCATTTACAACCAAATGATGCCGTTAGATTCCTAAGCAAAAGTAAACTATTTTCGCGTAATTTGTCATTTTATATTTTTATTTCATACATTTTAAAATATAAAATGTCTAATTACTCGAAAATGTTTGACATTAGCATAGGGGTCATCAGGGGTAATTTGATTGCAAATGACCTCTCCTACATCTGTTTAACGGATGGCCGACATACCACCAATAACCCTGTATTTTCAGCGTTGTAGTTTTCAGCTACCGGCGAGAATGTAACTATGAACAAATAGTAATTTGGACACGGGTTTTGGTAGTTTTGTAGATCAATTATATTGTTTAGCCTATCAAAGGTTCCTCGACTAGTTTTATGGCTCTCATAAAAACCTGATTAGCCGCCACACGCACACTCACAGAATCGGCGCGAAAATAAACGCCATAGAGTACAGTAATACGAAACAACCTCTTTTGAATTAAATCTCTGCGCGATGTAATCTGTGGCTTTCAGCGCTCTCATGGCAGTATAACACAAACAATATTGCAATCACGATCAGATTCTATTAATTGTTTACTGAGAATTACTATGAATTTAAATGGACGTAAGTACGCAATGGAAGTGTACTCATTCCTTTTTTATATCGTTCGTTCTAGTGATGTGAACGTGAATAAAGTAATCGAGAGACAATAATTAAATGGCGGCAGTTGAAGAAATTGTTTAAAAAAGAAATATGTATTTTTGTATCTATTAAATATGTTATAGTATGGTTTGGGTACATAGCTATAAATTCAATCAATATAACTGTTACGATGGCGTATATTTTTAATAAATTAAATTTATTTTAATAGCGGTTCTTTTTACAAATAAGAAAAAAAAGGTACTATTAGCACTTTATGGGTTAGAGCTAAATCTTTTTTTTATCATTTAAGAAATATAAACGCTCCACTACGTATATTTTTAGGATAAGAATAAATAGAACGGATGAAGTAGAACCGGATTAAAATTGCAATCACCTTTTATGTTTGTTATTTACAATTTAACAATTTAACACTTTTACTAAAGCTTTGTTTTGTTTTCAATGCTTTCGTTTTCTACGTGTGTCGTAATAATGTATAAACAATGTTTTATTACGCGGTAGGCAACCACGGAACAATTGAATGACAAAAGTAAAAAACAACTCTATAGATTCGTCTACGTGTATTAAAGTTTTGATAAATCCGACAGAGGTAAGACAAAGTACGGCTAGATTATTTTTTGTATAAAAGATACACACACACGCACACGCACGACGAACACACTGAGAAAAACGCACAACGCACTGAGAATAATTATTTTTCTAGTATAGTTAATAATTTTGAGTTTTCATTTAACAAATTAATCTCTATAATGTCTCTTTGCTTCGATCATTTAAAATAAACGCGCTATATAAAAAATATAAACTGAAACATAAAAGCTTACCTTTGAATTTCTTCTTCAAAAAAATTAACACCGAAGAGAAAAACTATAAAATAAACGAACAACTATTACAATTTAAATAAATCACAGCACTACAATCACTTTCCGATGTATCGGCGAAAAAAAAACTCACGTTCCAAGTGTATTTGAAAAAAACGCGGCAACAATTCAAAAATAGAATGCGATTAGAGTCTTCCACTCAATGACGGCAAATGCACGCGTGCGAACCATAGACCACGCTTATAACGCTCTCCCATACATAGACACCATTTTATGCTGACCCTGCCGTACGAACTTTCACCCAGCGACATCAGGCCACAGTAAAATGGATACATATACCATTCTTTTTAGACCCCTTCCCTAGAAACGTCGCATAAAAATACTAGGTCTACATAAAATTGGCGGTTTCCGCCATCTGCCAACATTCTGAGGGGCATTACCACCCAAATTAATGAAGATTCAGCAATTAGAATAAACGCATTATGTCGGCACTAGTTTCTGCTTGCGTAAAATAAGACAATAAGAACAGCCGAAGGCCAAATCTATTCAACCGTCTTGAAAATTAGCGTCCAAAAGATTTCGCAGTGACTGACATTTATTTAGTGAGGTCCTAAATCGCATAGACGTGTGGATCTGATACGGTAATTTATGAAGAGGGTGATACAACCTCCTTTGTATGTTAGAGTTAGAACTTATTGGACGGAAACGCGATCTTTTTTCAAGCCACAAGATATTAGAAAAGGTCATTGAAAATGCGTATGAATTGAGAGGCCTATTACTTACATAATTATGTTATGTAAGAGCAAATCTGCGTAAGAATATAAGTGGGTTCAACTATTTATCATGTTTGCGCGAATTACAGAAGTTGAATAAAGACATATTTACAAGAACCATACTACTTTTTAAGATCAGTATTATGGGTTCATGGTAACCCTTTCTAGAAGTTGGTTCAATCAACGATCGAAATCACGACATCTCGCTTTTCAGTCCACGTTCTAAAAAGGGAACAGGGCCTGCGATTCTCCATACAAATGTATTCCCCTTTTTTTCTTCCTGACTAATGCCTCTAGAGTAATCATTTTTTTTTTTATTATATCAAGGTCTTCTGTAGACACGTCCCTGTTATTTCCTTTTTTTCAGCAACTAATTGGTAAAGAAAATATGACCGCCCAAAAATTACAAAAATCACCCATTTTTACCGCCGTGATTAGACGAATACCGGACAAATTCGAAAAGTTTTTAACATAAAAGAAAATTATAGGAACATAGACATAGTCTTTCTTAAAATTTGAATGGAAAAAATGACTGAATTGGCTCAGTTTTCGAGGAGAAAAAAGGAGAATACGAAACGTTGATCTCGTCATTTTTTTTATTTTATATAATCGGTCTGAGCTGCAGCTGTGCCATCGTACTCTACAAGGACAGACTTGAGGTAGGACGACGGCAATAGTTTCTTCAAATACCATTCCTCGCAGGCCCTGTTCCCTCTTAACCGTTGAACTATTGTAACTTGAATTATACAATATTAATACTTATTATAACATTAATATACAATATTACGTTATGGAAATTAAGGACTTTTACTGGAACAAACAGATGGCAGTGATACGGCGAGCAGTGGTAGCCCAATGGTAACGCCCCCGACTTACAAGTCGTGCAGGATGTGGTTCAAACCCAAGCAGACGCTTTACTTTGTGTAAATAATATCATCACCACTGCTCTCAAAACGGTGAAGGAAAATATCGCGAGGAAACTGGCATGTTCTAGAACCAAAAATTCGAATAGACATCTACCAACCCGCACTGGCCCCGCGTGGTAGATTAGAGCCCACTCCCTCTCGAAGAGAGGAGGCCTGTGTCCCAACAGTGGGAACATTATAGGCTTATTATGAATACAGATGGCTTGTATCAATTTTTAATTTTCGGTCAAATTTCAGAGCAAATTGTGTTCAGGTTTTCCCATGTTTTCCTTCACTGTAAACCAGAGACATCTTTTACATTTGTAAAAAGTTTCTATCATTACTTGAAATAATCATGAACATTCAATTTTTTGTACTAGCTCCCGGCCACTACATAGCCACAGTGATATTAGTTACCACCACGCACAATGGTGCAAAGCAGTGATAACCTAGTGGTGTGACCAACGGACTGCCAAGTCATAGGTCTCGAGTTCGAACCCAAGGCCACCTCTGATTTTTTGGATTCATCTGCGTATTGTATAATTATCACTTGCTTAGAAAACGGTGAAGGAAAACATCGTGAGAGATATGTCTCGACTGTATGTGAAGTCAAGTCAGAGGCCCATGGGCGGCACCTGGGCGTCGAGAGTCGCAGGCCGATTCCCAGCCACCGAAGGCGCGGGCTTGCGGACGGTGAGCAATGGGTAGCTCGCCGTCCGATAAGGACCAGGCCTGGGTCGACGGCGCGTTGTGCTCCACGCACGCCTCAAAGAGATGTCGGCAGCACTGAGGAGGTCCGCTAGGGCCGATGCCTGCCGGGGTTGCGGGTAAGTTCGGAAGGGTAACCGTGGCCCCCAGCAACATGAAGAATCTGACACGCCCGCTCCGCCCAGTGCGGGAGAAGTTATTTGATAATTTACCACCCAAAAAAAAGGCCCATGGGCGGCATAAAAATACCGTGAGTATATTTTTGCTAGAGGAAAAATTACCTTTCATCAGTTTCAACACTTCATAAATTACCTTCCATTCCGCTTTGTTGCTTTTCGAGGGCTGTCGAAGAAACCCCACAAATAAATGCAGATTTTATGGAAATCATTGAGGAAATAAATTAATTACGATGTGGTAACTATGCAAAAGGGGCTTATGACTTCTAAGCTCAATCGATTGACCTACGAGACCCGAATTTTGAAAGGCAAATCAATTAATCCGCTGTTAACTCATGTGATTGGTTGTGGTGATTTTGGACAATCCTGCAGCTAACCTGAAATTTGACAGTATATTAACTGATCAGAGGTTTGGTCGGGTTTTCCGGTTTCAGAAATTGTAGGCATCATCAAGGTAAACCAATGGCCTGATGAAGGTCGCTGAAATCCGCTGGAAAATCGAAACGAAAAGATGGAAAACCAAAGACGGAACCGGAACACTACACAAAATATTATATATAAAATAACGGAAAACTAAACAAGATACCCCAGTGGCATAATGCTTTGGCACAAGCCTTCTCTCTCTATGAGAGGAAGTGAGCTATAATCCACTAAGTGTGCCCAGTACGGGTTAGTGGATGTCTTCGAATCCTGTTTCTAGAACCTAGGAAATGCCGGTTTCCTCACAATGTTTTCCTTCACCGTTTTACGAGCAGTAGTGATGAAGTAAAGCGCTTGCCTGGGTTGTAACCTCTACTTGTAAGTCTCGGCTGTTACCACTGTGCCACTGCAGCTCCTTAGTATCTTTGAGTAATTCATTCAAAAATAACCCTTGAAATATGTACAACGTCGAATCTCCTTGCAATGTCATAATGTCAATGAGTATGCGAACTCTGCATAACTAAACTCATTACATAACGCGTCGAGATGCAACTGTCTAAATGAGGTTATGTTAACGAAATATTCTCTTTTTTGCTTGTTCACTTTTAGCGTTTGCGTATTAGATGTTCATATGTAGATTAATAAGTTTTATGCAAGTTTATTAACACCTAATCATTCGTTTATTGCCTTTTTGCAGTGCAGGTAATTTTTCATAGAGAGAAGGAATTAGTATTGCGCTTGCTCATCATGTTTAATCATTTTATTGCACGTAATATAACTTTTTCAATTTTTAACACAACTCATTATGTTATGTAGGATCCCTGAAGACAGCGTATTGCTATTTCCCAGATTCAGATTCCAGTATGACTTTACCTGACCAGGAATTTAAAAAAAATCAAAATAATAAGTGCGGCTTCTTCTACAATATAAGCCCTCGTCTTGGCAAAGGCATCTTTTAATTTCATTTTATTCTGATTGTATCCCTCGTTGCCTCGTTGGTCTAGTGGTTGCAAGTGCTATTGCTGGGCTGTCCTGGGTTCGATTCCCAGGTCGGGTAAAGTGTCTTTGGGTTTTTCATCAGGAGTTTCTCAGTTGCAGCCCGGAGTCTGGATGTGTGCCCGGTTGATGGCAATAGTCTCGCCCCCTATTACATGGGACTTAAATATAACTGGCGAAATGTGAATGTATTACAGTACACCTCAGTTTATAATAAAATAACAATAATAAATAAATTCATTTAATTCAGACTAATTGATATGTACATAAATTGTAAATGCATTTATAAATTTAATTCAAATTCTTAGATGAATGATTGGTCTCGCTGTGCTCGACGCAGCGAGACCAATTATTCATCTAAGTTCAAAATATAAATAATAAAAGTACTCATAACAAAAAATCATAGTGTCATCTCATTACGTGAAGCTGGATGAACCTACCCAGCACTGCAGACTCTAGCGCTGACTCTCAGAGACCATCCTTAAAATCCCGTACCGCAAAATGTCTTTCTTTACCATAAGTCGGGTACTGTTCAGTATAAACTAATAAAGTAACTTTGTGCACTTGCAAGGTTTCGAACCCACCAATTCCAATCCACTTCTTAGGCACGAAGATGCGCCTGAGAAGTGGATTTTATATCCTCTACGTTCTATCGAGTAGACCTTACTTACTGAACTCAATCAATGGCCACCATATCTAACACAAATCTAAGGCATTGTCCTCACACTACAGTCCGGCCGTTGAGAGAATGCGTTCTTGATACCTGTCGTTTTCATACCAATGAATATGTGTTTTGCGAATTTGATCCTTATTACTACTAAAAATTGTCAAATTGACAGGTGGTAGAAACGCATTTTACTTCGACTTTTTCTAAGTAACAGTAGGTATAGCAGGACATATTACACAATTTTCCACGAACTGCAGATGCATAATATTATGCTAAAATTAATAGGTATGTTTAGCATCATGCTGTGTTTTACACACTTTCGTTTTTACACAAACTATGGTAATTTGGTTTATGCACGTTTTTTTTTTATTCTAAGATTTGCTGAGCCCTGCGGTTTCACCTGCATATGTCTCGATTCCGTGAGAATATCGGCATAAAAAGTATCTTATGTCCTAATTCAGGTCATGGTCTACCCATGTACTAAATTTCATCCAAATCTATTTAGCCGTTTTAGCGTAACAAACAAATTAACAAATAAACTCACTTTCGCATTTATTATATTAGTTAGGATGCAAATGTGCCTACATTTGTTGCTTTTTCGAGGCTAATAAATAAGGCTAAATACAATGTCAATAATAATATTTATGTTTTCGGTCTGGCCAACGAGAGGTCGTGAATTTGAACCCCACCCACCTTTAACGACAAAATACTTGATTCTACTATTTCATACTTACTTACTTGATCATTTTGGAAATCACAGCGAAAAAACCATTATTCTTCAAGTATACAGTTGTTAGCAACTGTATACTTGAAGAATAATGGTTTTTTAGTTCATGTTTTTTAAATTTTTGTGGTGATTAAATTGCGACTACCAAAAGTGTTCGTCTGCCAACAATGCTTACTTCTCTATCCTCAGACATATTTAAATATTTCTAAATTATTTACTTAACGAGGCGTTAAGGATATAATAAAAAAGTAATAAAAGTGAAAGTATGTACTATTAATTCCTTTCAGTTATTATAATTTAAAAAATACATTATCTGTAATATTTTTTTATAGTTTTAAGAGCTTATTTACATTTATTTTGTAATGAGGATATATTATTTATCGACATAAAATATTTACCATTGGAAAAACAAATTGTGTATGTCGTTTGTCTACAAAGCATTGACAATTTGTGTGATTATTTTTACCTGTTTATTTCATGGGTTTAAATTTTTTTTTTTATAAAATAAGATAAGGAATAGGGAATATTTATAAACCGCTCATTACATTATTTTAATTGTTTTTTTTTTTCCTTTTTATTGGTTAATAAAAAGGAAAAAAAATACACAAAAAGAAGGGTGTTATATAAGTTTGACCGCTATGTGTGTGTTTGTCTGTGGCATCGTAGCTCATAAACGGGTGAACCGATTCGAATGCGTTTTTTTCTTATTTGAAAGCTGGTTTTCTATTGATTATTTATCAAAATAGGTTCAGTCGTTTGAAAATTATCAGCTATTTTTTAGTTGATGAATGGATGTGGGTATCTTCCACAGGTCTGATCGATTTGAAATTTGGTATTCTGTTACTTCAATGATATTAGAAGAACATAGTAACCTTGAACTAATGCTGCAGCATCACCTGGAATTTGCAGGATACCCAACTCCCTTATCAGCTTACAGCACAGATATCGTGTTTGGGCTCATTGGAATGGTCGCAATGACTAGGTTATAGATAGATGGTGAACAGGGTCTGGTGATGGAGTAGGAAAGAGAAATGAGGAAATGTTTGTGTCGGGGTTTTTATTTTAACTGTTAAAATTGTATTTGATTTTTAATTGTATTTCATAGACGTGAAATTTTTTATACAATAAGAAGGAATGGGGTACGTATAAACCGCTGAATGATTTTTTTTAATAACACTTTTTCAACTTATTATCTCTTGTGTTACTTTCTGTTATAACTGTCTCGCTGGTCTAGTGATCGCAAGCGCTACTGTTGGTCCTGGGCTCGATTCCCAGTTCGGGAGAGGCAAATTTCGCGCCCTCACGCCCCTAACCGCCGCAGGAGGAGACGCCCAGGGCGTCGGGAATCGCGAGGCGATTTCCGGCCACCGTAGGCGCGGGCTTGCGGACGGTGAGCAATGGGTGGCTCACCGTCCGATAAGGACCAGGCCCGGGTCGACGGGGCGTTGTGTTCCACGCGCGCCTCAAAGAGATGTCAGCAGAATTGAAGGGGTCCACTAGGGCCGATGCCTGCCGGGGTTGCGAAGAAAACCGAAAGGGAGATCGTGGCCCCCGGCAACAGGGCAACCGAAGGAACACGGGTGGGTTTTATTCAGAGTCTGACACGCCCTCCCGCTCCGCCCAGAGCGGGAAGAGGAAGTTATTTGATGATTTCCCACCCAAAAAAAAAAAAAGGCAAACTGTTTTTCCATCAGGAATTTCTCAGTAGCGGCCCGGTGTCTGGATCCAAGCCACTGCTTACCTCCTACCTATCACAACATTAAACGAGAAACAAAAAAAAATACCTAGCCACCGGTTTCCCCTCCCATTAATTTCAAGCCAACATAATATTAAATATTAAATCCAGTGCCTAATTATATTCAAAAATTTACTTTTTATACAAAAGTAATTCGCAGCGCTTACAGATTATTAAAATTAACTATGCATGTTAATTTTTTTAGCTTATTTTCTCTAGTTTGCGTTAAAGTTAAACGTGCAGTTTAGTAGTATGTGGGTTCCGTCTTGCCCAAATTTTAATTGAGAGTTTTTGAAGATTTATGATGGGTTTGTTTAGTTACGTATAATTAATTAAGTAAAACAACGGAGTGAGAAATTAAAATAACTGTATTAACGCAGCAAAGCAGAGAGAATTTTTGACACAACAGTCATTTGACAATGACATATTACGTGATTGAATGTTGCCAATATAAACATTTAGGACAATGTTGCATTTGTTACTTAACAGTATCTTACTACATACAGTCAGCAACTCAGCAATGATAGCCGATTATTCAATAATTTTATTAAAAAAACCTGTTTTAAGAAAAAAAAACTTGTAATAAAATAGACATAATTTAACCATCACTCTTTTTTTTTTGTTGGGAATTATCAAATATCTTCTCCCGCTCTGGGCGAAGCGAGAGGGTGTGTCAGAATCATACTAACTAAAACCCACCCGAGTTCCTTCAGTTGCCCTGTTGCCGGGGGCCACGATCTCCCTTTCGGTTTTCTTGGCAACCCCGGCAGGCATCGGCCCTAGCAGACCCCGTCAATTCTGCTGACATCTCTTTGAGGTGCGCGTGGAACACAACGCGCCGTCGACCCGAGCTTGGTCCTTATCGGACGGCGAGCTACCATTGCTCACCGTCCGCAAGCACGCGCCTACGGTAGCCGGAAATCAGCTCGCAAAGTTTATAAAACTTCTAACTGTACCTGAAATACAGAAGTGCTAAAAATAATATTCCACAAAAAGTCACAGTCTACCTTTCTTCCGTGCTTGAATTCTGACAGTGACATTGACATCTGTCATCATGAAACAAGTAAAAACTAGCCGAAACAAAAAGTACTACGAAAGTCTCCAAAACAATTATATCCGTCCTCTGTAGAATTCGCTTGGGTTTTTGTAGTACTTCAGTCATCGTTACAGCCGGAAGACGTCCAATGTCCAGCAAGCACCACTACTTCGACCCGTTCTGTGCATCTCACATCGTTATCGTTCCACCTTGTCACCAACGCTACGTCTTCCGGTACGCGGTCGCCACTCCAGAACTTTTTATCTCCATCGGCCATCTGTTCTGCGAGCAATGTGCCCTTAAATTTGGCAATTCTTCAGGCTATGTCAGTATTTATTTATTTATGCAAAAATTTCTCTCTCTGTGACTCTCTTTGTGGCATTCTGGACATCTCATCTCTCTCATCTCTGGACTAGCATCTTCTCTGTATGCTCGGACAACGTTCAACCTTTCCACGTACATAGGCGCCTCCCAAAATTTAAGATCCCTCTTCCGACTAACTTCCCCTCGTAATTCCGCCCATATTCAATATTTCCAGAACTGCTTGTGGCACTAATGACCTTTATCCGTCACATTAACATAAAGTTATGAATATTTTATCTGTGTGGGTATAGCATGCGTATATTTTATGTGTTAATAATTATAATATTTATTTATTTTTTGTTTGTGTCAGTACCGTACTAATCCAATAAGATCTAGATTGTCAACTGTATCAATCGAAGAATTTTACTTGATTTTTATTTTTATTTTTTTCCTCGTGCTGCCTTTCTCTTTCAACTCACTTTAAACATTGGCAGAATAGTCGACATCGGCTTTGCTTGCCATTTATTAAAAAACTGAATAGAAAAGGAACTAGAGAACCCCAAAAATTAAAAACACCACACTGAATGACTTTCTTCTAAGTGCTCTATTTGTAACTATTTTGTTAGCTGTTATTATTTAATATTTAAATGAGTTGATCTCAATCTTGAAATGCAAATAAACTTATTATCATTGCACAAGTTAATGTAAGCATCTTATGCAAATTATAACTTTTTCTACAAGCAAACTTAGAAAAATTACGGTGAAACGCAGACGACCATCGGCATTACCCATAATGTAGATTTTTGATAGGTACATGAAGATGTGAATCATGCACTTTCACAATACCTAATCGATTTTCATTTGACAATCTTTTCTTTTTTCAGCAATATTAAGGTACCTATCTATAAACCTATACGAAGGCTGTTTGGCCAAGCTTTTCCCTGAAGTATCTACAAGCTACTTACTGAACATATAAATTACTAGCTGTGGCCCGCGACTTCGTTTGTGATCTAGGATGAAAGTAGCCAATGTCCTTCTCCAGGTCATGGTCTACCTATGTGCCAAATTTCATCCAAATCCGTTTAGCCGTTTTAGCGTATATACGTAACAAACAAACATACTCACTTTCGCATTTATAATATTGTATATATATACATTATAGTTAGGATTATTGTAACTTATAGACATGACATATAATAGAAGAACATTGTTATGTCAGAGATCATTGACCTCCTAAGAAATAAAGTGCACTGCATAAATTACGTATGCATTAAAGCAAACACTATTAAACCACTTTAATCAAGCACCTAAGTGGTTAAACCATTTTATTTTGAATCAATCTTGTCGTCTGGGTGCTTCGAAAAGAATATCTAGCACATTTAATTATGTATCTTATATACTTGGATACATACAAAAGTTTTTGCATAAGGTTTAAGCTAAGTATGCACTTACGAAATACTATAGTTAAGCGTTGTGGTTGTACAAGAGAGTGTGAAGTGTTAAAGTTATATTGTTTATTTGAAAATACTTATGAGATTGGTATTTGTAATTCACTAGGTAGTTTTTGCCTGCTGCTCTAGGCTCTACGTGTGAAGAAATACCTAATATTGTACCTAATTCGGAATGGAGTCGTCACCCATTTATTGAATAAAAACCTCAGATTCGCTGCGGCTGATTTTCATGCGAGTTATGTCTCTGGCTGTGGCTGTGGCTTTCCACAGCCACAGCCAGAGACAGATCTCGCATGGGGTCGCAGCATTTGTGCTGAGCGATGGCCGTTTTGCGTGAATGTGACGCATATTTTCCCTCAATTTGTTATTTATGTGTTTTTTTTATTATCTTTCTTTGCGTTATGTTTACCGCAAATAACCGTATTTTCTTTCTTTCTTTTTTTTATATTTCCCTATAACTACGACAGTATAATTCTAAATAATGTAAATACGAAAGTGAATTTGTTTGTTTGTTACGCTTTCACGCTAAAACGGCTGAACAGATTTAGATCAAATTTGGCACATGGGTAGACCATGACCTGGATTAGTACATAGGATACTTTTTATCCCGATATTCTTATGGGATCAAGATTTATACGGGTGAAACCCCAGGACGCAGCTACTTATATTATAATCTAAGCTTTGATGAAGAAAAACATTATATACCATCAAGTATTAATATATAAACCCTTTGGAAAAAAACCCTTCTGACGCCATCGGGACAAAAAGGGTTGCCTAACTTTGTTTGCAATTATTTTCTTTTTTTTTATAAAAGAGATGCTCTTTAATAAATTTACAACTGATTGCTTAAACTTCAGCCATTTAATTTAAATATTAGCAAAAATGGCTTTAAAAAGTCCTTTCACAGATATTAGTATCACATAATATTTTGATACATTGTAATCCGGGTGGATACCAATTCTTACTGCATTTCGTCATGACATAATAAGATAATGACCCATACATTAGTTGCACTCTCGTGTTTGTGACGAATTCATTCATTGTTGACAACTTAACAAGTGACGTTTTTGTTTTGTCTTCGAGCGAAGGAGGTTAGTTGCTATTATGTCACGTTATATAATTGAGATGCAGCTTTTTATATCACGTATATATATGCAGTGTGTATATTTAATATTTGAACTTGTTTCCTTTTATTTTTTTAAATGTATGCCAATCTTGTTAATTTGCATTAGAGAAAGGTAAATCTGTCTGCTTTTTAACTTACTGAATTTAAGATGACATTTTGTATCTACAGCGGGTAAACTCTTGTTCTGCATCTCACCTGATGGTAAGTGATGGCTGAAGGTGGACTTCACCCGGAAATCTCAACCACAAAGGAACTGGCTATCTTACCTCTAACTGCCGAAATACAACAATGCTGTTAACATTGTTGTTATGGCGACAGATTTAGATAAGATGGTGGTAGCTAGCCAGGCGGACTTAGAACAAGCCCTACCACTAACTAAACCGAGCAGAAAATTTTGCCCCCACTGGGAATCGAACCCCGGGACCTCTGCGTCTGAGACAGATAGTCTTTTAGACCACAGAGGCGATTTAAAAGCTTTTGCTTAGAATCAAGTTTACAGTTTCCATTTAATTGAATACCTAATTATTGTTTCGTCTTCCTTACATCATATTCCTCACAATGATTGTATTATATCACTACATATGATAAAACAAAGTCGCCCGCCGCGTCGTCTGTCTGTCTGAACGCGATAAACTCAAAAACTACCGAACGGATTTTCATACGGTTTACACCAATGACGGAGTGATTCATGAGAGTGAGTTAAGTGTTTAAATAATTCATTATTAAGGTTTTGTTTATATTGACTGAAATACAACGATGATTGTTGAAGATGTCGGAAAAAATCATGCCGGTTGAGAGCTTTACTGCCGCGCACCGCGTATAAATCAATAAAATTAAGTATATGAAACAAATTTATTACGGAATTAATACATTGTTTACCTGGATTAACACATAGGGTACTTTTAATCCCGGTAGTATGTTTCCGTGGGATATTTTCTGACATTCACGCGGTCGAAGACGCGGGGGGTAAAAGCTAGAGTGTACGATGCAATAAGATGGTTGAAGGAAGCCGGGATATAGTTATATTCCAAGGGATATAGTTATATACCGTAATATAGTTATATGAAAACGGTTTATAATTGTCGAGTGCCCTAATTTTGTTACTGCAAACAATTTCGAAGTAGTTGGCCACAGCTCTAACCTAACCTATTTGGGCGGAGTGCCCTAATAGTTATATTACTAAATCGTACTCGTATCATAATTATATTCCTAGTAGGACAGTAACTTATGAACCGTTTTCATATACTATATGACGGTATATAGCTATATACCTAGAAATCTCTAGGGATATAACTATGTCACGGCTTCAACCATCTTACTGTGACATATGGATAACTAAGGGTGATTCTCCCAAAGGTGTCGTCAATTATTACTTGACAAACTATGCTCTTAATGTCCCTCGGCAAACCTCGTGTTTCGTCAGTCGTCGAATTTCTAGCAGTTGCCCTTTGCACTTGGTGTAGACCGGACGATCTCAATCGACTTGGAAGTATATAGAGTTGTTAATACTCTTTTAACTTAATGTAATTTATTTAAAAAATGGGAGGAAAGCCGTTAAAGTCGCAGGCACGACAGATAGGAAAATAATTTTACAGCTCACACGGAAATCAATACAAAACAACAATAAAGTACTTAGTTCTGAACTCAAATGAATATACACGATAAATCTAATAATTGATGGACATGGAAATTAGCATTCGTTTGTATTCGGAAATCCGATGATACCCGAGGAACATCAAGAAAATAGAAATACCGTAGGTGCCTTTTTTTTTGGATGGGAAATCATCAAATAACTTCTCCCGCTCTGGGCGGAGCGGGAGGGCGTGTAAGACTCTTACTGACTAAAACCCACCCGTGTTCCTTCGGTTGCCCTGTTGCCGGGGGTCACGATCTCCCTTTCGGTTTTCTTCGCAACCCCGGTAGGCATCGGCCCTAGCGGACCCCGTCGATTCTGCTGACATCTCTTTGAGGCGCGCGTGGAACACAACGCGCCGTCGACCCGAGCCTGGTCCTTATCGGACGGCCAGCTTACCCATTGCTTACCGTCCGCAAGCCCGCGCCTACGGTGGCCGGAAATCGCCTCGCGATTCCCGACGCCCTGGGCGTCTCCTCCTGCGGCGGTTAGGGGCGTGAGGGCGCGAAATTAGCCTCTCCTTCACGCGTTCCGCCTCCTCCTTCGCGAGCATTACCGCTTCGCAGAAGGAGGTGACGGCCTCCCATTTCCTCTCGCTCGGTACCATGGCCTGAACCAGGGCCGGACGCGAGAGATCACCGCCGCCGATCGCCTCCACGAGGACACGGCGATGCTCCGCCCAAGCTGGGCAGACCTCCACCGTGTCTTCCGGGTGATCCACACAATGTTGACACCCGGGCGTGTCCTCCCGCCTTATCCTGTGCAGGAACCTCCCGAAACAGCCGTGTCCGGTGAGGACCTGCGTCAGGCGGAAGGTGAGGACGCCGTGGCGCCTCTCTAGCCACTCCTCAAAGAGGGGTCTTATCGCCGCAATTGTGGCGTACCCAGCGCTGGGTTGCGACAATCGCACTCTCCATGACGCCATGAGATCCCGCCGGAGGTTTGTCCGCTGTGCCGCGACTTCTCGCGGCAGCGGAGTAAAGCCCCGGCGTTTCGCCTCCTCGCACCACTCCCAAATGTGCGCGAGGACCTTTGCCTCCAGATCCCATGGCGGTAATCCGGCAAGGAGGCTCGCCGCCTCGCAGGAAACCGTGCGGTATCCTCGGGCCAGCCGGATGGCCATGACCCTCTGGGACGCGTTCAACCGACGGGCTGGCCGCAGCCTTAGTGAACGCGCCCACACCGGTGCCCCGTAAAGGGCCATGGACCGCACGATCCCCGCGTAGAGCCTCCGGCAGGAGGCGTTTGGATCCCCTAGATTGGGCGGCTCCCGCTTCAACGCAGCCCCGGCCCGCTCCAGTCTGGGAGCCAAACGTCGGAAATGTTCGACGAAATTCCACCGGCTATCGAGGACGAGTCCCAGATACTTCATCGTTGATTCGACGCCGATGTGAGCCCCTCCCGCCATTACCTGGGAACCCGACGGTGGCGCATTCCGAGGTCCATGAAAACTTATGGCCTTGGACTTGTGCAGGGCCACCTCGAGTCCCAACTGCCGGATTCTATCGACGATTGTCGCAACCCCGCGTGTCGCTAAGTCGGCCGCCGCCTGGTACGACCTCCCCTGCGCCAGGACCAGCGTGTCGTCAGCGTAACAAACGACGCTGACGCCACTAGGGAGGTCGACTATACCGTAGGTGCCTTAAAGTCAATTGTAAATCAGTTATAGAAGAGCCTTTTAAACAGCGGCGTATATTAATTACAAGATTTTATATGCCGCATTGTTATGATACAACTGAAGGAAGCTTTTTTATTGAAAACAAAACAGAGGATGTCCCTTAATTAAATAGTGTGACGAATGTATTGATAATGAAAATGTTGACCAAGGTCCAAGACATAGTAATATTTAGGTACTATGATCATCACTTAGGTGATTATTATCAAGATGTCAGTTATCTTGGTTCTCCAATGAATCTCTTCATTTACAACCATTTTCGGCCCGAAGAAATGCCAAACTTAAGTGTCAGTGGGCAGGGAACATTGCTTGCAGAACAGATGGCCGATGGGGCCGAAAAATTCTGGAGTAGCGACTGCGTACCGGAAGACGTAGTGTTGGAAGGCTCCCCATAAGCTTGAACGATGAACTGGTGAAGGCCGTAGGAATCCGCTAGATGCGAGATGCATAGAACAGGTCGAAGTAGCGGTGCTTGGGGGAGGCCTATGTCCAGCAGTGGACGTCTTTTGGCTGAAATGGTGATGATGACTATCAAGATGGCCTTTTAGCTGAATGATAATGATGACTTCAGCACTCACAACATCCTTCAAACAGCCGATGTATTCTGAAAAAATCTCGTCGTTAAAACTTAGCTGAAGGGAGATTGAACTGTTTCTTTCTTTTTCGTGTGGTTAGTGACTAACCTGGTGTCAGAGTTTTTATGCCACCTACGGGCCTCTGACTTGGCTTCACATGCCGGCCGTCGAGAAATATCAGGCTTGCCGGTTTCCTCACGATGTTTTCATTCACCGTTTTTGAAGCAAGTGATAGTTATACAATATGCACATGAATCCAAAAAGTCAGAGGTGCCTTGGACACCTATGACTTGGTAGTCCGACGGTCATACTACTAGGCTATCACTATTCTGCTTGAAGTGAGCTGTCGATAGTGTCAATCCCTTATCCAGCTTCAGGTGGAATAATGGTTCACTTCAAGCTCATTTCATCAATAAGCTTGGCAACTGAATAAGTACCTATTCTGTCGCCAAATTTGTTGGTGAAGTGTTAGTACCTCCGCAGATGAACTCTTAAACTAGGAGATCTCAGAATTTTCCCAACTATGTTGGGGTCGGCTGAATACCAGTATTTTTCATGGAGAGACTACCTATCTGACCTCGACAACCCAGTTACTGGGTAACGCAATACCCCATGGCTAGACTGGTTGTCAGACTTTCGGGCTTCTGACGACCCGTAATAACAGTCAAAGATCTACAAATGACAGCCGGCACTAACGGTTTAACATGTTTTTCGAGGCACGTACGTAAAGATGGTTACCCTTCCACGGACCAACCGCGACAAGCGTAGCTTGACCTGATCGATCGACCCGTGCGGCTGTTATTACTGAGCCACAAGCCCCTTTAACAAAAAGATCTATCACTACAAAATTATATTTATAGAAACAAAAATTTCTTCGAAATCCAAAGAATTTCTAACTCCACGTAACTTTTAATTGCCTACTGTTAAAAAACAAGTTCGAATTCCGAACTTCCAGTTCTTGAAAGCAAACATACGATGGTGCCCGATGATTTCCGATCAATTATCGATTAGTACACGTTATTCGATTCATACTGTTTCTTACTTTCACCCTCGTTGTTGTTTGAGAAGAAGGTGGGGTTGTCGACCTGCGAATGTATTTTTAATTATTGGTTTACCTTGCTGGCTAAACTTTTGACCATGGTGAAATTTCCAGTCCAGCCGTGCCAACATTAGAAATTTTTACCACCAAAGTTTCAGCTACCAGTTGACCACTCAACTGGTAGCTGAAACCTTAGTTTTCTAAAACCTGTTCACTTAGTTCTTTGCTTTCCTATCTATCATATTAGTCAGCATCTAAAGAAAGAAATTAAGAAATATATTTCATTTGGAACACGCACAGAAATTACAGACGGTAATTAAAAAGGAGCATTTAACACTCATTTAATCTCCTTTGGTCCTTCAAAATCCATTTCTGAGCATATAAAGTGTATAAAACAGTTTGATGATCGCAGTTTCTTGTTATATTGACCACTTGACGTAATGTATGATTGCAAATTATAATTTCTAAACATTTTCCACCAATTTATTTACCTACAGCAAATAAATGAAAAAGACAGGTGGAACGTAACATCTGTGAAATGATAATACTGCACACATAGAAATGTGACATTTCATTCTCACATCATCGAGAATAATTGCCTCTCCATGTTTTGAATGATCAGCTACAGTGACAACTGTGGATGAATCTTTTGAGAAAATCCTTGGAAGTCTGAAAACCGGCCTACCCTCAGAATATAGGAATTTCCAAGTTTTGCAATTATCAAAATTGCAGTCGCACCAAGTATCCACATTTTTTTTTGAGTGGGAAATTATCAAATAACTTCTCCCACTCTGGGCGGAGCGGGAGGGCGTGTCAGACTCTTACTGACTAAAACCCACCCGTTTTCCTTTAGTTGCCATGTTGCCGGGGGCCGCAATCTTCCTTTCGGACTTGCCCAAATACCTACTTAAATCCTATACTATTAAATTAAACGAGTAATATTTGTTTGCATATAAATTTGTATCTACATATATTTGTACCTACTCACGTTCTCGAAATCGGCTCTAAGAATTTCGATGAAAGTTGCAATAAAGGGGTTTACGGGGGTGAAAAATCGATCTAGCTAGGTCTCATATCTGAGAAAAATAGTTTTCTCCGTATTTTCACGCGAGCAGAGCTGGGTCGCCTAAAGTTTAGAACAAGATAATGAATGAAAGGCGCTTTACTTTGTGTACATAATTTCACCACTGCTCTTAAAATGGTGAAGGAAGACATCGCGAGGAGAACGGCATGTCCTAGAACATCTACCAACCCGCACTGGGCCCGCGTGGTAGATTACAGACCACTCCCTGTCGTAGAAAGGAGGCCCGTGTTCCAGCAGTGGGACCATTATGGGATGATTATTATGGTAGACAAGGTAGCCAATCTTAGAGACAACATTGAAGAGTCCTATGGAAATTGCCATAACAAACATGAAAAATTTTAAGGTGCTCGCTATCAAACATTCCACCTCGGACACAAACCTCAGATTAGGGACTATTATAACTGTCGTAAAGCATCGAGTTAAGGACATTTAGCCACAGCGTTGACTAACAGTTGGTCGGCCATATTCTCTTATAGTTATCAATTGTGTGCGCTCTGACAAAACTGTCTAATGGTTCGCAAACCGCATGACTGATGCGTTTGTACAGGCGCGCACAGAAATGTTTATACAAACTCTTTTTTCTTAGATAGAACCAGAATAGGTACCCGCGAAATATTGCGGTTATTGAAGTGAGAACTTCTTTAGGCGCGTTGGACATTTTTGAGATGGGACTAAACCATTGATTTCGCGATACTGTTACGACACCAGCTGTTGATCATTAAAAAGACATCAACGCACGATACATTATTTCCTGCACAATAGAATTGTTCTAGTTTTTCACTTCTGTCGGCACTCCCGGAGTGCCACTGTTTATTTTTTATTTATATTCTTTAAGGCACCTCTTTGGATCTTAAGCTATACGAATATCAAAAACCGGCTAAGTCCGTGTCGGACCACGCACAATGAAGGGTAGCGTAGTTGGGAAAATTAAAGACTATGTTGAAGACAAGGAAATTTGGCAATAATTCCTTCTGCACATGTGGCTTCCCTGGTATCTTATTAACGGCATAATTATGTAAGAGTCTATTAACTGCTCCCAAATTACCATATTTATTATTATCTTATTTTTTTTTTTTTTACATTCGTCCTTGACATATTCATTCTATTATTTGACATTATATACCTACGAGTTAATTTCAACTCTATTAGTGGCTTTTTTGCACATTATAATTATTCAGATTTATTACAGTTGTAATAGCAATAATGTAATTGCGTTTAATTAGAAGAGGTTTTTATTTTTATTAATTTATATATCTTTTGTATAGATTCTTTTCTATTTTGTGAATGTGAGAACACTGTAGGCTTATTGGACTGTAGATTTGTTGACCATTTTCTATTTTCTTAAGTACTTATTGAAATACCTACACTGTCCTCCCATACCTGGTCATACTGTTGTTTGAAAGAATTATAAAAGCCAATTATTTTTAAAAGAGTAACCGTGGAGTTTCTTGCCGGCTCTTCTCCATAGGAAACGACCAATTGGAACCGTGCACCTAGCTTCTGACGTTTCATAAGTGCCCATGTAGTTTATGTGAAATAAAAATATTTTGAATTTGAATTTGGGATGAATTTATTCCAAGAACAAACTTAACATTGTAGTTGAAAAACATGTTCTCCCATACATTCTAACTGCAAATGTAAGTTTCTACGCACAATATTTAGAGATTTACCATGTTATTTTAAGACTTTTTTTCTACATTTTTGATGCTGTAGTAACTGCAATAAAGGGGAAGAATGGTCCATTCCCATCTATTTTCTTAAATATCTTTAAATATATTTATTAAAAAAAAATGAGATTCTCGCGACAAGCCCTTTCATTTGATATGTCACACAGTAAGTATAGTTAGCAAAACTTTTTTCAAATTTTCTTATTTGCCCCCAAAACTGACCCCCATATTCAAAATTCATTTATTTACGTTACACGTCCGTGTTTGAGTCACAGAAATACATATGTGAACCAAATTTCAACTTAATCGGTCCATTAGATTCGGAGAAAATTGGCTGTGATAGACGGACAGACAGACAGACACACGAGTGATCCTATAAGGGTTCAGTTTTTTTCTTTTGAGTTACGGAACTCTAAAAATATTTTGCTTAGGTCTTAAGAAGGAGGCTTGAAAATTGATTCGCTGTTACAATGTATAGATATGATTTTAGATCGTTTTATTCTTTTGTAGAAAATTATATGGGTAAAAATCGTGTGGGAAATAATTGAATTTGGGTTAAAAAAAAAACATAATAATTATGTAATTAACTAAATAATAATTATTTCATTAAATCATTAAAAGTAGGCATTATAAAAGTACTGTGCGCCAAGCTTGTAACGTTTCATAAGTGCCCTTGTAGGTTTATGTAAAATAAAATATTTTAATTTTTTTTTTTGAACTTTTCTAGTAGTTCTGCGAACAGTAGACCTCGCGAGCACAAACTTTTTTCAACAATTAATTTTTATTTTATTTATTTATTTATATGTCAGACAACATGATCCATTATGGTTAGTAACAACAGGAGCTTATAAACTATGTTAGTAAGTAAAGAATATAGATAACAAGCAGAACATTTTATTTCACCGTCCCAACCACGATGCTTACCCAGAGCGAGTACATAGGACACTGAAATTTACTTGAAACTATCTTCAGAATGTCGTTGCTGCTGCCGCGTACTCTGCCCAACAGCGACGACACACGCTTGCGTCTTATTGCGTAGAAGTCGTCCGTACGCGCTTCGGCAAACATAGCGGACGCACTGCAGAACCGCGGCAACCGCAACAACATCCTGAAGACGTTATTGTATTGTACCCGCAGAGCGCTGTATGCCCTTTGAGTATAGTTAACCCACAGGCTGCTCGTGTAAAAGGATTGGCAATATGCTTTGAATAGCGCTAACTTGACTTCAGCTGAGCAACGAGCAAACCTGCGAGCCAACATATTACCCCGGACCGCCAGCGCTCTGCGTTCACGTTCAATGTCCTCATTGTCCCTAAGATACCGCTCCCTTTATATACCGCTAAAGTTATTTAAAACGGGATATTTCATTTTATAGTTTTTAAAAACAAAAACAACTCCATTTTAAGTAATTTAAGCAGTGAAAATAAATATGTCAGTTTCTAATTACTAATAATAATTATAAAATAGTTTTAAAAAAAATTGATCATATATTTGGAAATATGTAAACGAATTGATTTTGCTTCTTTGCTAATTTGAGTCCTACTTTCATTTCATAACTTTGAGCTAAAAGTACTAGTCATTTAGGAATATTAACAGCTTATGTAAGCCATATTCGTGACAAGAAATAGCTTAAAATTTTGTTTTGCCTAAAGAACAAAATCTTGGTCAATTAGTATAATTATGTCTCTCTGCCGTTGCCCACGTTCTCGTTAATGGCTAGTCTTTAAACTTAGACAATACTTATCCTAAACACTTAGCAGGTATTTAAAATAAGAAGTAGGCATAGCTTGCGAAATACCTAAAGTCCTAGTGGGTACCTACCAAATATTTCTCATCTCAAAATGCTTCGAATACCTAAACAATAATGATTATTCATTTATTTTCATTTTCAAACGAGGCCCATACCAGTAACTATAATCAGATTTTTTATTTCCTAGACTAAAATGACATTTAGGGTCGATGATGCCGCCGACACCAAATGTCATTTTAGTATAGCAAATTTCAATATTCAATAAACAAATTACAAAATACACAACAAATTGATATACAATTTGTTGTGTATTTTGTGTAATTCGTTTATTTACTACCCCGTTGGTCTAGTAGTCGCACGCGCTACTGCTGAGCGTGAGGTCCTGGGTTCGATTCCCAGGTCGGGCAAAGTGTTATTGAGTTTTTCTATCTGAAATTTCTCAGTAGCAGCCTGGAGTCTGGATTTGTGCCCGGTTGATGGCAATAGGCTCGCCCCCTATAACATGGGACTTAAAACATAACTGGCGAAATGTGGGTGAACCTGCAACAGGGACATCTCTGCCCAACCCTTCGGGTAAACAAGGCGTGATGTTATTTTATGTAATCAAAACTATCTTACTGAATTTGTAAATACTAATTTAATAATTTATAATGTTTTTGAATTGTACCTACCTACTGTAATTATACCTACAATTTGTATGTCGCTGGCAAAACATAGAAAGTCACCTGAATGTGTACTGAGGACCTAGTGTTTAACAAATACATGTTCATTCATTCATTTACATAATAATATAAATTCTGTAAAATTATGTATTATAACATAATATTCTAATTGTCTGTTGGTGTGCGTTAATTCCGGTACATTTTGTATAATTATAATGTACAAGCGACGCTTAAAGGCTGTTTCAAACAGGCGCGACACGCGACGCGACACAAAGACACCGCTCGTCGCGCGACGAGCGGTGTCTTTGTGTCGCGTCGCGTGTCGCGCCTGTTTGAAAGAGCCTTTATTTGTAGCTCACCGAATATATCACATTGTAATGTTACTTTTTGATGAATAATCTTTATTATTATTTCATTTATTGTCTTTTTTTAAATATTGATTACATTTAAAAAAATGAAACATGTCAAAATATGCATCAAATTATAGCCCACCGGTATCGGGAACAGGGTCCAAGCTACCGGTGGTCAGGGCTCCTGAGAGAGGAACCTTCTAACGATACGCGCCGTGTCCAGAAGTACTGCTTTCTGGATCAAGCCTGCCCTTGATCCAGCTGCTTAACGTTATTATTATTATGTTTAAATATCTCAGGACCCTCGGGTACCGGTCGTTTGGAAGGCGTACGAGCAGCCGGATCCAACTCACAGAGGCCCCTTAGACAATTTTATATGGAATGAGGCACCAACCGAAGATTAAATTACTATTAATATAAAACTAACGTTTTGTATCAAACTCAAAAGTTGATATTTACGTACTATTACGTAACAATATAAAATGCCTATTTTAAATACACTGTTGGAAATTGGTTAATTCCTATGTCACGAGTATGTCGAAATACTAAGCTGTAATTGCTTGTCCGACATTCAATTTTCTTAAACCTTTAATAGGGTTTCAAATCAAAGAATAACGAGCATAATTGAATTTATAATTTTTTATTAAAATTCTGATTCTCTAATTGATTTCGTAACAGAATTTTATTCTTAATTTGCATTAGTAAACAGCGTATTCCAAAGAGCGTCTAGTGGCGTAGGGTGGAGTAGAAGGTAATATGCCACGCGAGAGGTCACCGATGAGGTGAACCGATCAAATAAAATCTGCGGTTGAAGGCCCTCTTAATGAACGAGTCAGACTGTCATGTAACAGAACCAGATGGAGGGAGATCGTGAGGCAGGCAACGACTACACCTGCGATTGGACACAGTTCATTGTGACCATGACCGCACTGTCAAGAGCGAAACGAAAAAGAAGTAAACAGCATGACCAAAGAAACGATGGATAGATTGTGTGAAGGATGATATGGCTTGAAAGGGGATGACTACTTAGAGAAGTATGGAAGACCAAGACATGCTGCACCAACCCCAAATAAACTGAGATACGGACAGAAGAATGAGGCATCATCAAATTAGATGCAACTGCTTACTTTTATAACTATTTAAAAGCTACAATACAATTTAATTTAATAAATCGATATATACATTTATTACATAAATGAAGTAGTCTCTCATAAATAAAAGCATAAATTGTTAATATGTTAATCAAATTAAAACTGCCAATATCTTAAACACGTAACGGAAATATTATTTGTGAAAAAATATTTATAATAATTATTATAACTTCCGATGCTTTCGTTTATTATATTTTTATTCAAATTAGCCGTTTGAGTATTATATTTTTACTGAATGCAATCTCTTTTGGGTCAGACAACAAATTACTTTTAATTACCTATACTATATTAAATCGTATAGCTAAATAAATACGCAAGTGGCATCGGATCACCTAACTACTACCTAATAGGATAGAGCCAACTGTAATAATCATCATCATCATCTGTAATCATAATCAGCCGATAATGTTCCCACTGCTGGGACACAGGCCTCCTCTCGATGAGAGGGAGTGGGCTGTAATCTACCACGCGGGCCCTGTGCGGGTTGGTAGATGTCACATGTCTTCGAATTTTTGGTTAGGAGGAGACGCCCTGGGCGTCGGGAAGAGCGAGCCGATTTCAGGCCAACGTAGGCGCGGGCTTGCGGACGGTGAATGGGTAGCTCGCCGTCCGATAAGGACCAGGCTCGGGTCGACGGCGTGTTCTGTTCCACGCGCGCCTCAAAGAGATGTCAGCAGAATTGACGGGGTCCGCTAGGGCCGATACTTGCCGGGGTTGCGAAAAAAACCGAAAGGGTGATCATGGCCCCCGGCAACAGGGCACCTGAAGGAACACGGGTGGGTTTTAGTCAGTAAGAGTCTGACACACCCTCTCGCTCCACCCACAGCGGGAGAAGTTATTTGATAATTTCCCACACAAAAAAAAAACATGCCGGTTGCCTCATGATGTTTTCTTTCACCGTTTTGAGAGCAGTGGTGATTAAATTATTTACACAAAGTAAACCACCTGCCTGGGTACGAACCCACGACTCGTAAATCAGGGCCGTTACCACTGGGCCACTACCGCTCAACATCCGTGCGACAATACATAAGAAATTAATAATTTTATTTATTTATTTATTTAACCATTTATGCACACACATATAAACAGACAAGAAGAAAGGAACAGAAAAATACGTACAAAGGCAATGCTTATTTCTAAAGAAATCTCTTCCAGCATACCATAGCTCTCTTATAGCTTAATTACATGAGCTAATTATACTTATATCAGCAAATTTATAATAATTTTTTTAAAATCATAACATACATATTTAACACCACGCCTGTAATTTCCGAAGGATTAGGCAGAGGTACACCCACATTTCGCAAGTTATGTTTAGGTACAGCTTAGTTATTTTTATGATAATAAGTGCATAAATCCTTGATCATCATCATCATAGTCCTTGAAATAATCATCCTATTATTTGACATTATTTAAGTACCTTCAATTCAACTTCAACTCTTTATTACATATGCTGCGATAGGAGCCTTTTGGCCTCGTACAGGACTTTCTGTTATGTTTTTTTTTTTTTTTTTTTTTTTTTTTATTAATGTTTTAATGAGTGTGTTTTACTTTAATTTGTGATTTCCTGTGCGGGTCTCAATAAATACTTTTTCTTTCTTTCTTTCTTATTAGTAACTTTTGTGCACATGATAATTATTCAGATTTTTTACAGTTGTAAAAACAATCATGTAGAATAGAATAGAATAGAATAGAATTTTATTTTGCAAATATGGGTAATACATAATAGTTCTTAAGATTACATTTAGCTCAGCCACATTTTACCAATCGGCATGCAAACATTTGAAATTATTTATATCACTATTATTACAATTATCAATTTATAAATTACCATTATAAAATTCTTAAATCATCAACTTAATTCAAAATATATGTTTGTATTAAAAGAAAAATATAAATTAGTATCATAAGATTAAATATCATGTCATTACTATTACAAATATAATACCATTGTCATTACATCATTTAACATGTCATTACTATTACCAATATCATTATTATTACAATTCCAAAATCAAAATGTCAGAAATCAAAATGTCAAAGATTAAAATGTCAAAAATCAAAAATGTCAAAAATATTTTTTTTTATTTTTTTTTTTTATATCAAGATTTCACTAATTAACAGATATTTTTCTCCGATAGGAACTCAGTTACACTGTAGTACGTTTTGTCTACCAAAAATTTCCGCAATCTACTCTTAAATTGTACTGTATTTAAAGCTTTCCAACTACTCGGTAATTTATTGTAGTAAATGGGGGCCATGCAAGAAACGCTCTTACGCATCAAAGTGGTTCGACATGATACTTGACATAATTTGCTGTTGTCACGCCTATTCCTTGGGAATACAACAGCCAGGCGCTCAAAACGAGATGGATTTTGCTTGACAAACATAGCTACTTCAAAAATATAGATACACGGAAGTGTCAAGATTTTATGTAACTTAAAATAAGGCTCGCAACTGTCTGTCGATTTAAGTTTTAACAATGATCGGAGACATCTTTTCTGGGCCTTAAAAGCTATATCTCGATCAGTTGAGTTCCCCCATCTCGATCAGTTGAATTGCGTTTAATTAAAATAGGTTGATATTTTTATTAATTTATTTATCTTTTGTATAGATTCTTTTTTTATTTTGTGAATGTGAGAACGCTGTAGGGTTAGTGAACTGTAGATCTGTTGACCATTTTCTTTTATGTTAAGTACCTGGTGCTTGTTGAAAGACCTACACTGTCCTCCTATACCTATTAACACTGTTATTTGAAAATATTTTAAAAGCGTAACCGTGGAGATTCTTGTCGGATCTTCTCCATAGGAAACGACCAATTGGAACCGTGCACCTAGCTTCTGACGTTTCATAAGTGCCCTTGTAGGTTTATGTGAAATGAAATATTTTGAATTTGAATGTAATAACATACGCTAACAGTCTCACATATAAAAACCTATAAAAAAACGTTCACTGAAATAATATGGAATATACACAGGGCTTTCCGTGGCTTATTCAAACCTTCAAAAATATTTTCCACGACCCAGATTATTTTTCTAAAATAAAAGACGCCTCCTTAAAACATCAGCTATCTGCCAGTGATCCCGCCATTTCAGAAATTAGCCTAAACAAACAGACTAAAAATAATGTGATAAGTACCGTTTATACTTTTATATGCATGTAGTAAAAAGCTGTTATTTTGACATTACAAACAGACACTTCAATTTTATTTACTTGTATAGATAACGCTTTCCTCGCCGACTGTCCAAGTACACTCGCCTACACACATCGTTGGTAGGTAACCGAAAGGTCACAGAGGTCGCAACTGAAGGTTTACCTGACCTCGACACACTGTTTACTTCGATGTTAGCCGAATTCATATAAATATTGCCAAATAGACTGTATTATACTAACAAAAGGTACAAAGAAGTTCCACTAGCTTCTTCCTTTGTGTTTACACGAGCTCTCACCTTCATCATTATTTCAGTTGAAAAACTACTGGACATAGGCCTCCCTCAGGTGTCGCCACGTCGACCGGTCCCGTGCTTCTCGCATCCAGCAGATTCCCGCGATCCTAAATTAATAATTAGTAGGTCCTGGGCGACCGAGCTCTGCTCTAGTGAATATAGAAAGTTCATACTAATCCATGTATAGTACCTACTTATTCCATGATGCCATGTCATTATTTTAATGTCATTATTCTCATGTCATTATCTTGTTCTAAACTTTGGGCGACCGAGATCTGCTCGAGTGAAAATACGGAGAAAACGAATTTTCCCAGATATGAGACCTAGTTAGATCGATTTTTTGCCCCCGTAAACCCCTGTATTGCAACTTCCATCGTAATAGAGCCGATTTTGAGAACGTGAGTACAAATATATTGACAAATATATAAATATATATACAAATATTGCTCGTTTAATAGTATAGGATAAATGCGAAAATGGGTTTAAAATACAATAGAAGTTGATATATTTAGTAACCTGTTCCGCTTAGCTATTTCTAAAGAGTCTTAAAAAACCCTGAAAGAAATCGACACCTGTTTCACCTCTCAAGGAGGCAACCTCAGGATGACGATTGACTTGTCACGAACTCGAACACGGCGTGTTGCCACACCAAGCGCTGAGCGCAGATTGCAAAATTGGTTTGTTTTGTTTGTCCGTTACGCTTTCACGCTTTGACTTTTTATCCCATTAGTACGTTCCCTTGGGATATTTTCCGACCTGCACGCGGAGGAAGCCGCGAGCAAAAGCTACCGCTGGTCATCGGTCCACCTTATGTGGGGGGGCTACCCACGCTACGCCTTTCGGTACCCGGTCGCCAGAAACTTTTGAACCCATTATCTATCAGTTCCACGAGCTATCTCTAACCAACACGAAAATAGGAAGGCCTTATTAAAGTAACGTTAACGTTCGTTATTAAAGTTGGGTTAGCACAAGCAAAGTTTACAGTAGGTACCAATTTTGGTATGATATGTGAATTAATTCCTTTAGTTATTAATCATTGTTTCAGACAATCATTGTAGTGCTAGTCAAAATCATAATCAGGCTATAATGTTTCCACTGCTGGGACAGGCCTCTCTGTGAGAGGAAGTGGGCCGTAATCCACCACGCAGGCCAGTGCGGGTTGGTAAATGTCACATGTCTTCGAATTTTTTTATTTAATTTACAGTCCTAGTACAAATTTTACTAAGTGCTCCTTAGTAAAAATTAACTGAGCTTTTTACCTTCCAAGAAGTGCGTTTCATGTAATAGTTCCCATGCCTTAATGTTGGCTGCTCTGTTGTAGGATGAGTACGCTACGGGGTTACGTAATTGATCCGTTGTTAAAGTTTAACAGTGGAGGCAACATTACGGCAAAGGAACTATTTGATGAAACGCACTCTATAGGCACTAGAATGGGCGTTGTCTATGTCTTGTCTACACTAATATTATAAAGAGAAAAGATTTGTATTTTTGTTTGTAATTAATAAAACGATTTTTAAAAATTCTTTCACCAGTATATTTATGAGTAACGTAAGCTATTTAGATAATAGCTTACGTTACTCATAAATATGATATAATTTTACTAAGTTCTCCTTAGTACAAAGTTAATAACTGAGATTTTTACCTTCCAAGATTTGAAATGTGTCGAGCGTAAACGTTGAACTAGGAATTGTCACTAGAATAGGCATTATCTTGTCTACTATTAAACTGTGACCAAGCAGATTTCGATCGTCTAACATGAATTTTAACTATCAAAATTTGCTTTGCAGAGAGAACTTTACTTTACCTTTTAAACGAACTCGGCGCTCCGAATTCCTTAATGAGTGTGTTAAATTATTAAATATTGTACAGTGTGTTCATTATAACTTGTCTCGTGACGCACTGAATTTTGCAGTCATGTGATTGGTAGTACAGTTCTGTCATTTGCCATTTGGAACTCTATTAGTATTGAAATTGAGACTGCAAAATTCAGTGGTACCAATTGCATCACTGGACAAGTTATAATGAACGCACTATACTTAATAAGAACGGAATAGAAAAAAAAATGGCTCTCCGGAAGTGCCGACAGATCAAGATCGCCTTGGTGGAAGAAAAATACTTGTATAGGACATTGGTCCGTAACCTTATTTAAATTAAGAGCACAATCGCGTTTACAAAAAAAAAAAATTCCGAAACCTTTAAAGTAAAAATACTTACATAGAATATTGATCTGTAACGTAATATGAATAAAGAGCACAATCGCGTTAACAAAACCTTTAAAGTAAAAATACTTTCATATAATAATAATCTGTAACGTAATATAAATAAAGAGCACAATCGCGTTAAGAAAACCTTTAAAGTAAAATACTTGCATAGAACATTGATCCGTAACGTAATATAAATAAAGAGCACAAACGCGTTTACAAAAATGCGGTGTCGTCATGGTGTCGTGAAATCAATGGTTTATTCCCATCTCAAAAATGCCCAACGCGCCTATATAAGGTTTCATTTAAAAAGAAGCTCTCACTTCTCGCGATGAACCTTCTTTACACTTTTATTTTGTAATAGAAATGTGTATAAGTTCTAAAAGCACGCCCTTTATGGAAATGAAACACCTACTGCGCCTATATTTTTTATTGTGAAATGAAGCTAATCTTGTATATTTTCTACTTTTTAGTTGCGTTGTTGTTATCGTAACTTCACAACCTTGGCATAATAAAGTTCTTGATTGATGTTAGGATTGATAAAGAAATGTCCAAATAATGAAGCTATTTTAATTTTTATAAATCTATGATTTTAATGCACGATACTTAAGGGGGACGGGGGACGCGCTGAGATAAACCGCGAACTTCATATTTCCTTACGGTTTTTGTAATTTGTAGATCAGTGCAACCGTAACAAATGTGCATTTATAGAATTAAAATAATTAAACTCATCGAGAGAGTAAGAATTGACCTATGCCCGTTTTCACTTTCGATAAGTGACACTTAAATTAATCCTTTAATAAAAGTGCACGTTGGATTTGCACGCTAGGCTCAGCGCTGAGAATTGAAAATCCAACAATGCACTTTTATTTTAGTTGTTGATGAAAACGGGCATTAGAATGACACGATTTCATGAAATAGTTTTTCAATAGAGTAATGTACCTAAACTTAGAGAGTTTTATTGATGATTTTAATGGTTATAATTCTGTAAATGCATATTTGTTATGGTTGCAAAACATATTTTCATTAACATACAACCTGATACTGACCTGCAAATTGAAAAAAAAACGTAAGTAAAGTTGAATTTCGTTGGCTACCCTGTAGCTTGCACCTTAAGTGGCAATTTATACGAAGGAGGAGGAGGGCCTCCTGATCGCCGCCAAGGAACATCTTCAATAGGTAACCTATGAGAGATTTCACAGGAGCATGAACGATAATAATAATCGAAAAAAACATTTAAAAAACTGAAATATCTCATGTGCCTGTAAATACATACTCTTCATACCAGCTAGGTATAGATACAGCCAACACTGGGATCGTCAGAATGCAGTCAGAAATGAATAACATAAATATTAAGCAAATAAGGAAGAAAAAAATATATTTTTATATGTCACAGAAATACGTGCATAAAAAAAGATAGTTACTCGAGTATAACAAGAAAATAAAACACGATAGATTTAAATATCATCACTAGCACAAAACAGAATTAATTGGCAGCTGCACGTCATGACTGTGACAAGAAGGCTTCCACTCAGCATGATGCTGTACTATGGGGACCCACAGTGCTAATTTTCAGTGGGCACCCGAAATAAATAAGTTGAAAGACACGGTGATTGTGATGGATGAAGCTTATAAGATGAAAGGGATGAATATAAATGTGAATAAGACGAACGACGACGTGTTTGAAAGAGAAGAGGATATATCGGTGTGTGATATGAAAATAAATGATAAGAGTGTGGAGCAAGGAAGTGAGTTTGAGTCTGGGAGTCTGTTAACAAGGGATGGAAAGATTGATGAAGATGTAGAAAGAAGAGTTAATGCGGAAAATAAAGTGAATGATGCTATAAATGCGATTGTGACCAAAAAGGGTCGACTGGCTGTTCACAATGGTGTGCTGGTGCCTACGCTTATATATGAAAGTGAATGCTGGGTGTGGCAAAAGAAGCATGAAAGTAGAATAAATGCTGTGGAAATGCGTTTCTTGCGAAGCATGTGTAGTGTGACTATGAATGATAGGCTGAGGAATGGTGTGATTTAAAAGAAGATGTAGAGACAAACATTGAAATGAGTATGCCGAGATGGTTTGGTCATGTTGAGAGGATGAATGAAAGGCGACTAACAAAAGATATTAACAACGCAGTTGTGAGAGGAAACACCCCGAGGGGACGTCCTAAGAGGATATAATATAGGTACTGACCTTATTAGTGATGTTCTTCAGAAAGGTCAGGTTCGTAGTACTCGCAACCGGCGTGCGTGTATGACGAGATGTATGAACGTAAACGAGGCAAAAGGAGTATGTAAGGATCGTAGCAGGTGGCGTTCTGTGTGTGTGTTTCTGCCAACCCCCATAGCAATAAAGCATGAGTTTATGTATGGTATGTATGTCTTAAGACGCAGATATATGCTAGTGACCTTGAGTGGTTAGCTTGCGTGTTCTGAACTGAACTCACGCAAAGCGTCATACGTCCAGCCATAGGACTCGCGGGAGCGTTATCCCAAATTAGACGCATTATTAATTTATTATACATAAGACAAAAGGTATTTTAATAAAACACGTATACTAAAAGACCAATAATTAAATTTTCTTTAAAATGGTGAAGGTTTCAGAACAACGCGCTTGATAGATTTTGCGTGATTTTCAATTTTTTACAAATTCATTTCTCTATGTAATATAAACGTAATCTAATATATTCCTACATTAAGTTATTAAAAAAATGCTCTTATTTAACATATATTTTTTCCAAATCATTAACACTACTCGTTTAGACGTCATCTTCAGTATAAAAATCGGTTATCGTCACTTTAATGACAATGATGAATCAGCCAATGCAATCTCCCTACGACGTTGGATCTATTGAAGAAATGCTTGCGTAAATACCACGTTGGTCTTGAAAATAAATGTCATACGAGTTGTTATAATAATTAGACAAGTTTAGTAAGCTTTCATGATTTACGACTATACGTATGTGTAGAGGACAAGAAGCTTATAAAGTAGACACCTACTTACAGTAATAATAATCCCACCAAAACATAACATGTAAAAAAATTCAAGGTTCGCAACGCAGGTTCTTCTACCACAAAAATTTGTGAGATATAATGTAAATCCAAGTCGGTTACTTTATTCACAAGCTAACTAATAACATTTAATTGTGACCGGATCAATATTCGACATCTTTATTTCTTTAATAAATAGATTATAACCACAATATTCTAAATGGTTTTTCTTAAAGGTACAGGTATAGCCTGACAGACCTATTCAGATTCATGACTTCAATATGAATTTTTCTTCTTAAGCATATCGATAGAAATCTAAATTATTACAGCTCAAAACTGAACTACGTAAATTGTATTGTCAGCAGCGTTCATAAGTTCCTTTAACGTACTGCTTTCAGGGCAATATTAGATGGTGTAAATTAATGTGCCATAGTTTGTGAAACAGCCCTTATATCAGCCTATATTTACAGCTACTCCACACCACAATTAGAAGTCAATAGGTTATTTATTTATTTATTTATTTAAGTTTTCATGCACAACATAACAGAATGTATTTCCAAGGCGTTGTACAGAACAATATACAAACTAAAAATTACACACATACCTACGTAAGTAGGTTATGTAAAATTACAAAAAAAAAACAAAATAAAACATGAAACACGAGAAATAACTTAATTAACAAACAATATAGACACTCGTATTATATAAACAAACAAACTGCAATCAAGAGGAAGAAAAAATTACATAAAAAAAAAAAAAAAAAAAAAAAATATCTTTCATCCATCCTCTCACAAAAACTTAAACATTCACGACACACATCGATCCATCTCCCAGCAAACAAGTCACATTCCGGTGTTGATGTCAGAAGAGCATTGAGCATAGTAAGGGCCCGAACGAGGGGCGAGTTAGCTCGCGACACCGTGCGTGCTGATGGTACGGCTAGTAGCCGGTGACTTCGCGGCCTGAGTTGATGTTTGGGCAGAACAGGAACACAAAGCCTTACTAACTGCTCCACTAGTTCCTGACAATCGGACTCACCCCGCATAATACGGCAGGCAGTGATAAGCAGGAAGCACTTACGCCTTACCTCGAGAGAATTAAAATTTAGTACGCCGAGTAAAAATTTTGTAGGATAAAGGAAGGGGTAGTATCCGAAGAGCTTTTTATATAAAAATCTAAGGAAGGCCTTCTGGACCTTTTCAAGAAGTAAAGCGTAAGTGCATTCATATGGGTTCCAAATCACTGCAGCTGATTCGAGCTTACTCCTGACTAGGGCCATGTAAACTAGTTTAATGGCCAGTGGATTGTTAAACTCACGCATATTTCGAATAACAAATCCTAGTCTCCGGTATGATTCAGCAGCGAGCGTCCTCATGTGATCGTGAAAAGTAAGTCTCGGGTCGAATAGTACTCCGAGATCTTTCACAGAAAGAACACGGGCAATCGGTTCCTCGCCCAGGAAGTATTGTACATGCCTAGGATTATGTGCACGACTAAAAGACATAACGCTGCATTTGTTATTATTGAAAAGCAACTTGTTGTCAATGCTCCACTGAAAGACTGAGTTTATGTCCTTCTGTAAAGTTTCTGAATCAGAATCCTTTTCCACGCCATATATTAATTTAAGGTCATCTGCGTAAAGCAAACACTTAGCATGTTTAAGAACCTTTTCGAGGTCATTAACCATGATCCCAAATAGTAATGGTCCCAAAATCGTGCCCTGACTTACTCCAGACCGGGTGTGGTAAGGCGTGGACACAAAGCAACCATAACGAACATATTGCTGACGATCCCGTAAGTAACTTGCAAAAAAATTTAGTAATTTCGGGGTAAAGCCTATGTCATTAAGTTTAGCGAGCAATATGTCGTTATCAACGCGATCAAACGCTTTTTTAAAGTCGAAGTAAAGAACATCAACCTGTATGCCTTTGTCCAAGTGCTCCGAAATAAGATCCACCAGCGTTAGAAGGTTTGTATTAACAGAACGGTTAGATCGAAAGCCATGTTGAGAATCGCAGAGAAATGGTTGTATCTGGAAACTAATAAGCCTGTGTAGTATCGACTCAAACAGTTTAGGAAGTGTAGACAGTATAGCTATTGGACGATAGTTTTCTACGTCAGACGTAACATTAGATTTAGGAATAGGTTGGACTCTCGATACCTTCCAACGCTGCGGGTAATCTCCGGTGGCTAGCGCCAGGTTAAAAATGTGGAAAACCGGTGATTTTATATAATCTTTACATCCTTTAATGATATATGCGGGAATATTGTCTGGTCCTACTGCAGAATTTGGTTTGAGTTTATTAATAGCCATTTCTAAATCACTCATTATAATTTTATCGATATGTACAAAGTTTCCACGGTTGCTTTGATAGCTACTGTTTTGACTTTGATAATCAAGAAGAGGGGGGTCCGGCAAGAAAACACTTGAGAAGAATTCCGAAAAAGCATGTGCAGCATCACTGCCAATATAATCTTTCCCATTATAATTTACCCTGGGTTCAAAGCCACCTCTGGCTTTGAAGCTATTTATATGTTGCCAGAAGACACGAGGATCACGCTTGAGTTTGGTTTGAATGTGCTTGATGTATTCGTCGTATGCAAGTGACGTTCTTTTTTTAATACTTGCCCTAAGCAAGGAGAAATTTCTGTAATCAACCTGATTTTGAGATGACTTCCACTTACGATGCAGATCACTTTTACATTTAATGTCACTAATTAGTTCCGCTGTGAACCAAACCGGGTAACGCCTACATGGTTTCCTAGATCTATATTTTTTTGGTACACATTCATCAAAAATTCGGTAAAAGATGTTATAGAAACACTCTACAGCAGTGTCAACGTCGCGAGCGAAAATCACCTCTTGCCATGATTCTTCAGATATTAGCTTGTACATTTGTTCAAAGTTTCCTTTGGAGAAGTTCCAGTCCCTCTGCGTGTCAAGGTTACTGCTATTTATTATATGCTACACTGGTTGACGTCATCACGTCAACGCCGGTTGTCGCTGAATACCAGCGCCTGGCTAGAGAGGCGCCATGGCGTCCTCACCTTCCGCCTGACGCAGGTCCTCACCGGACACGGCTGTTTCGGGAGGTTCCTGCACATGATAAGGCGGGAGGAAACGCCCGGGTGTCACCATTGTGTGGATCGCCCGGAGGACACGGTGGAGCATACGGTGGAATGTCTGCCCAGCTTGGGCGGAGCATCGCCGTGTCCTTGTGGAGGCGATCGGCGGCGGTGATCTCTCGCGTCCCGCCCTGGTTCAGGCCATGGTACGGAGCGAGAGGAAATGGGAGGCCGTCACCTCCTTCTGCGAAGCGGTAATACTCGCGAAGAAGGAGGCGGAACGCGTGAGGGAGAGGCAAATTTCGCGCCCTCACGCCCCTAACCGCCGCAGGAGGAGACACCCAGGGCGTTGGGAATCGCGGGGCGATTTCCGGCCACCGTAGGCGCGGGCTTGCGGATGGTGAGCAATGGGTAGCTCACCGTCCGAAAAGACCAGGCCCGGGCGGCGCGTTGTGTTCCACGCGCGCCTCAAAGAGATGTCAGCAGAATTGAAGGGGTCCGCTAGGGCCGATGCCTGCCGGAGTTGCAAAGAAAACCGAAAGGCAGATCTTGGCCCCCGGCAACAGGGCAACCGAAGGAACACGGGTGGGTTTTAGTCAGTAAGAGTCTGACACGCCCTCCGGAGAATTTATTTAATGATTTCCCACCTAAAAAAAAAATGGGGCTCTGTCTAGCATTTTGTCGCAACATTGATAAATGATAAATGATTTTATTTCTGTAAATAGGTTTGTACAAACACTTTTACACGTCATTCATATTTTAAAAACTAGATGAGGTCGGCGTTTCCTATCTGACTACTCTGAGAAGAAAGGCCGAAACAAACTCAGAGGTCACAGTCTCTTTTAAAGTCCAGACATAATCTTGGTCAGATCATGTGAAGACCATGTAGATTGGTGTCTGGAGTGGTCTTTTGAGGAAAGCATCACACAGATTGAGAGGGCCTGTCCAGTCAGTGCACGCATTTGTCAGTTATCGTGCAGCTCAACTCAGAATTAAGGAGCTCAACGATTCGACGAACAATACCAAAGAAAGGACATTTGGGTAGGCCGCATAAATTACTCAAAACTGATTCATTATGCTGAGCGACAGCCGTTTTGCGTGGATTAGCCGTTTTGCGTGGATTAGCCTTTTTGCATACATAATCAGCCTATAATGTTCCCAATGCTGGGACACAGGCCTCCTCTCTTCGAGAGAGAGTGGGCTATAATCTACCACGCAGGCCCAGTGCAAGTTGGTAGATGTCACATGTCTTCCAATTTTTTATTCTAGGACATGTCGGTTTCCTCACGATGATTTCCTTCACCGTTTTGGGAGCATTGGTGATGAAATGATGGGCCTGGGCCACCACTGGTCTTGATGTGACTGGATGACTGGATGTGACGCATATTTTCCCCCAATTTGTTATTTCGTGTTTGTTTTTTCTTTGCGTCATGTTTACCGCATATAAACGTATTTTCTATCTCGTCTACTGCTCTCTTGCAGAAGGCCTAATTAGCCCAACTTTCTGAACAAAAGCCGGCTTTTATGTCGTATTTGATACCATTGAAAGATGACCCCAACATAGTTGAGAAGGCAAGGCCAATGGCGATGAACATGAATGTGCATAAAACCAGTCAACAATGAACTAATATTAATTATCAATTCGGCTTTGACGGGAGCTTTTGTCTCGCTAGAACTACAACATAAGTTGGGAAGGTCACAACTAATGAGGCAAAATATAATATTCGATTTTGCAATTACTCTTTCACATTTTACCGTAGAGATGTATACAACTATGACCCGTATTTTAGAATGATAAGTCAGTAGTCTCGTGGTTAAATAATACCGAGGCCAAACGGCTCGATCGAACGTTAAGCTATGCTTGCCGCGGTCGATTCGTAGATGGGTGACCATACATTACATATCGAGACCTATTCGTGCCTCTTAAAGCACGTTAAGCCGTTGGTCCCGGCTGTCATTCGTAGATCTTTGACAGTCGTTACGGGTCGTCAGAAGCCCAAATCCGCCAACCAGTCTTACCAAGGGGTGTCGTGTTACCCAGTAATTGGGTTGTGAAGGTCAGTTAGTCGCTCCATGTAAAATACTGGTGTTCAGCTGCATCCGGTTAAACTTTTTTTTGTTTTGGTTGGGAAATTATCAAATAACTTCCCCCGCTCTGGGTTGAGCGGGAGGGCGTGTCAGACTCTTACTGACTAAAACCCACCCGTGTTCCTTCGGTTGCCAGTAGCCCCGGTAACCCTTACGGACAATAACCGCAACCCCGGCAGGCGCATCTGGTTAGACTGGAAGCCGATCTCAACATAATTGGGAAAAGGTTAAGCAGATTGTTAAAGTGGGTATATAGTCTTCAATCTCAATCTGAAACTAGATATGAATCAACAGACTATTTCTAGGTAGCCAGCTATCTAATTGCGTAACACATTCTCGTACATTTGACAGTTCAACAACATTCATTGCGTTATTTACGTTGTTGAGCAGATTTTTTTTCGAACTTATGACGTAATGGATTAGCAATCTGTTTCAAAACGTTTCAGATTGTAATTGATCGTGTATTACGTAATTAGGGTACTTGAGTTGTAGTCCGTGGGACCCAGAGGGCCTAAAAAAATGACAATCGCTTTCAAAGCGTTACGTATTTCTACAACGACTTCCAACAGAAGTTTCTAATGGAAAAACCCAATAACACTTTACTCGACCTGGGAATCGAACCCAGGACCTCATTCTCAGCAATAGCGCTTGCGACCACTATACCAACAAGGCAATCTTGGTCTTTTCACTTTACTTTATTTTTAATTTTTTCGTGTGTTTAGTGACGAACCTGGTGTCAGAGTTTTAAAACCGCCCATAGGCCTCTGACTTAGCTTCACATGCCGTCGAAAAATATCTCTCAAACATGCCGGTTTCCTCACGATGATTTCCTTCACCGTTTTTTGAAGTAAGTGATAATTGTACAATACGCACATGAATCCGAAAAGTCAGAGGTGCGTGCCTTGGGTTCGAACTCGAGACCTATGGCCGTCTGACGGTCACACCACTAGGCCAACACTGCGTTCACTTTACTATAAATTCACATTATTCTCAGTAGCAGGGAAGCTGTGATATTTGATGCCTTGAACTATGCCCCAAGATTTCACAAGAAATCTTCAGTTCAACAAAATGCAAAACCGACATCACAATTGTTTCCACATTCAAGATCAAATCACTTTCGCCGAACCTTGATAATGACTTTAGTCTCAGACTGGACCGGTGTATCCAGTTAATAGTGTTAGCCCATAACTGTTAACTATTATATCCTATTACAATATCATCGTCTACACGTTGGTAACATCGTAATAGGCAGAGAGTGAAAGCTTTGCGTGGCTGTTAAAAAAGCGAGTGATAAGCGAATTAGTAGCTCAGTTTTGATGCGGATTTGGCAATCGATCTTGCAACTTGATTTATTAGATTGTGAAGTTTAAAGTTTTTTTTGTCGAGCATTTTCATGTACCGAGATTGTTTATGTAATATGTGATTTGCGGCGGTAATCTGCAATTGAAAGCATAAAATTCGGGTTTAAAACCAGCCTTGGCCCGCGATTGTATTTTTCTTAATTATTATTGAACAGTGACCCGCCTTTGCATCGTACCAGTGCAATCTACTAATATGGCGACATGTCAAAACGTCAAGATTACTGTGCTTTATGTAAATTAAATTTAAATATAATAAACACACAAATCCTACAAAACATAATCAGCTTATAATGTTCCCACTGCTGGGACACAGGCCCCCTCTCGGTAAGAGGGAGTGGGCTGTAATCTACCACGCGGGCCCAGTGCGGGTTAGTAGATGTCACTCGGTCTTCGAATTTTTGGTTCTAGGACATGCTGGTTTCCTCACGATGTTTTCCTTCACCGCTTTGAGAGCAGTGGTGATGAAATTAAATACAGAAGGTAAAGCGCCTGCCTGGGTTCCAACCTACGACCTTCAACTCGTAATTTAGGGCCATTACCACTGGGCCACCAGTTTCTTCTTCTTACACAAACCTTGAATAAATTCTCAAAATAATGTAGTTGAGAGGAACAAAACAGTCACACAGACAAACACGAAAAACGAATTTGTTTTGTAATAAGACAGCTAACAATTTGCTGCAGTTACCAAGATTGCTTGAGGATCGTCACCCATAGTTGATACTTAACTAAAATCAGATTTTTAATTTGCTAGACCTTTATGACAGCTGCGTTTGACCCTTCTTTAAGGTTCAGTACCTCAAAAGGAAAAAATGGAACCCTTATACATGTTGGCACGCAGGTTTGCACGTTGTAGCAAACAAGTTGAAGTAACGCTTTTTAAAGCGTATTGTCAAGTGTTTTACACGTGCAGCCTGTGGACCAACTATACTTTGCGGACTGTCAGCGCCCTGCGAGTCCAATATAATAATGGATTCAGCATGTTGATGGGACTGCCCCGTTTCTGCAGTGCTTCTGGCATGTTCGCACACGCACATGTTGATGGCTTCCATGCGATCATTAGACAGAAGTCTGCCTCGCTGCTCTGCAGAGTGCGAGCCAGTTCCAACTCCATCCTGAAAACCATTGCAGGGAGGTACGATTCACTTATATTGTGTGATATTGTGCGAAGGTGTATCTCCAACAATAGGCTTGTAACTATATAAAATACTAACATAGTTTTTTGAGATATCTTCTTACTAACCCCTATGGATGTACCGCTAGTCCGAAATAAAGATTATTGTTTTTTATTTTTTTTTTATAGGATCACTCGTGTGGCTGTCTGTGTGATTGTCTGTCTGTCAGTCTGTCACAGTCAATTTGCTCCGAATCTAATGGACCGATTAAGTTGAAATTAGGTACGCATATGAATTTCTGTGACCCAAACACGGACGGGTAACGTAAATACTTTTGGAAGGCAAATAAGAAAATGCAAAAAAAAAATTTACAAACCATACTTACTGTGTGAAATATCAAATGAAAAATAAATAAATACTCTTAAAGATATTTAAAAAAAAAAAGAAAAAAATTAATAAAAAACCTTTTTAAAAACAAGCTTTTGATGAACTAAAAAGTACAAAATAAAACTTACGTAAATATAGAACTTTAATATTTTCTTAAAAGCTTGAGGCGTGAACGTCCTTTTTAGCGTTTAAGATAAGCCTTAACGGGATTTATTTTTAAAAAGTTTTTACTTTAATTTTATTTTATACTTTTCAGCATAACAATTTGTTTAAATATCTTTTCTATCACCTTCACTTGAAAGATAGGTACTTGTAAATACAAATCCAACAAACCCAAACGCTTTTACACAAGTCATGGTGAGAAGCCAGCCAAGTTGCACTACCCAAGTCATGCTATAATAATTCATGAAGAGAAGAAATTTCCTATCCATGCTGTTGACCGTTTGGGACTTCCCTGGTTTGGAGCCATCCTTGGGTGCAACACTAAGGTCATGGTGTCCTTTTTTAGAACGGGCAAACATAATTAAATACGTATATGTCTTATATACAATTTCGTGTCTGTACTGGTGACCGTTGAGTAGTTCCCTCGTCTGAAGCCAATCCGGACTGTAGCAGCCAGATCATGGTAGAATTAAGAACGGACTATTTTAATTAAACGCGTATATAATACTCGTATTTCGTGTCTGTACTCTTAAACGCTGAGCAGTTTCCCCGTCTATAACCAAAATTTGGATGTAGCAGCCAGGTCATGGTGGACTTTAGAACAGACAATTATAATTAAATGCGTATATTAAGTTTTGTCTCTGTGCTGTTGACCGTTCAGAAATACCTTTATCTAGAACTAATCCTGGGTGCAGCAGCCAGGTCATGGTAGACCTTAGAACGCACTGTATTAATTAAATGCGTATATTAAATTTTGTGTCTGTGCTGTTGACCGCTGAGAAGTTCCATCTTCTGGAACCAATCCTGGGTGTAGCAGTCAGGCCATGGTGGAATTTAGAACGGACTATCATAATTGAATGTGGATATAAAATTTTGTGTCTGTGCTGTTGACCGCTGACAAGTTCCCTCCTCTGCAGCCAACCCTGGGTGCAGCAGCCAGATCATGGTGAACTTTAGAACGGGCTATCGTAATTGAATGCGTATATAAAATTGAGTGTCTCAGTTGTTGATCGCTGAGGAGTTTCCTCGTGTGGAGCCTCAAATGTTTAGTTTGAATTTAGGATAAATTCATCCCAACTACAGAACCCATCATTGTGCGTGGTCCGACACGCATTTGGCCGGTTTTTTAAATAACGCGTTAAATAATTAATATTACAAAGACAACGGGACTACAGTGTAGGTCCTCCTACAGAGTATGATTCAGTGGTCCTTGATGAGAGTCACTCGGTCACTAGATTATTTTATGTCGACACCAACTGTCTCTTTAGTATAGCATTTAAAAATCAGAGTATAGGTAATTACGTGATGATTCTCAGCCCTGAAAACAGGACATAAAGACATTAACAAACTGGCAAGTAGGTAAGTAAAACTATTATTCTGATTACCTCGTCATTTTTATCAAAGGCAAATCTAATTAGATTATAACCGTTAAATTAAAAAGAAATTACTAATTTTATTATCTATCGGAGGAAGTCGAAACCTTCAAACTTGAGGGTCAGTTACAGAACTTTGATTGCCATTCATTGTTCCCATAATCATGATAATAATCTCTAGAAAAACTTTGAATAAGTAGGTATATCTGACCTTGATAGTATCTACCTATGTGTTTTTCACAAATCTGTTCCATTACAATGGGCTATTTATTTGCTCTATACTTACTATTATAGCTTTTACGTAAGCGAACTTGGTCTTACCTTATTTACAAGGCTGTTACGATAGATAACTATGACTTACTATGCTTCAGCAGTATGTACCATTAGGTGCAGGAACTGCTAACTCTCTTTCTTTCCTCTTGGGTTGTAAAGTTGCAAAGCTACCAAGATTAATTTGATGTTTAAAAGTAGGTGCTTATCAGAGGGAGTTACGAGATAATCATCATCTGCCTAGCTTTTTCTCAACTATGTATTTAGAAGTCGGCTACCAGTCTAACTGGATGCAGCTGAATACCATTATTTTACATGGAGCGACTACCTATCTGACCTCCACAACCCAACAACCCAACAAGGGGTATCGTGTTACCTGGCTTGGTAGACTGCATGTTAAACTTTCGAGTTTCTGACTGCCATGGCTTATTTTAATTTGATTTTTGAATTGTTTTATTTGTTTTATTTTTATTACGGACGCTTTTATCGTTCTGCATCGTTCTCACATTTATAACTTTAACATGAATGATGTAACCAATATTTTGTAAACATATTGTGATTTAAAAGAGTGTCCATGGAGTTTCTTGCCCGTTCTTCTCCATAGGTACCTACTATACGCTTTGGAATGGGCAACTAGCTTCATCTTTCTGACTGACCGACCCCTTGACAATTCAAAAGTGCCTGTAATTGGTTTATTTGAAATAAATGCTTTGAGTTTGAGTTTTGACGATCCATAATGACAGTCAAAGATCCAAGAATGACAGCCCGGACTAACGGCTTATCGTGCTTTCAGAGGCACTAGGGGGTCTTGGTATGTAGAGAGGGTCACCCATCCACAGACTGACTGTGGCAAGCGTAGCAAAACCTGATCCATCGACCCGGGTGGCTGTTATTACTTAGCCACGAGCAACTCCCCTCCATTCGAGTTACAAGATGCATAAAGAGAACAAAAAGCCCTGCTTCATTGCAAAACCCATAAGCAATTCAAGTGACACATCTTTTAGAACTGATGTAGCATCCCATATTTTGGCGTCGCATGTCCCGTCAGAAAGTTTTGGTGTTCCTTCGTTGTCATATATTTGTGCTGTCTTGTGCGCGAAACTACGAAATATGTGTGACCATTTGTGCCCTCCACAAATGATCATATATATTTGCCATACATGATGACAGGAAATGAATGAATCATGAAATCAGATATTATTGCCGAGCTGTCCATTGTAATATATTTAGGCTCGTCACTGTACCCAAGGAGATGTAAATTTTATTTCTCTAAGTCGACAATCAGTAGGGGTAGATAGATCTGCACTCGAATTGCGTAACACACTTTCAATCATGATCTGAATTAATTTGAAGGATATTGCTAATCCTTTGCTTCTTAAGTTCAAGAATTTGTCTGCTCAACAACGCAAATAACGCAATGAATTTTCTTGAACTGTCAAAATGAAAGCCATTGCTACTCTAACTGTGTAACACAATTAACCCGGATGCAGGGCTTTAGACCAACACCTGGGCCAAGATTGTAAAGTTTTTAAATCCTGCCAAAGACTTCCTTGACCACCGAATTTTGATGACCAATGAGATTGGTAACCAACCCTGAACTGAATGCAATAGATGACAAATGTTATTATTGAATTTTGTAGTAAACCGTTACAAGTATCATATATACACGATTATTTGCCTACTTTTCGTAATCGCTCACTCCTAATACCAAATGCAAATATCGTGGCGGATTTCATGGCCGCAATGTACAAACATGTCTAGATAATAACATAAATAACTTTATGATCATGACTTTTGAACTGGGAAACGGTTTATTTATACGTCCTATTTTTTTGTCCCAAGGTTAGGTTTCTTGCCGGGAGGAGCTTGTGGCTAAGTAATGACAGCCGCACGTGTCGTTCCAACACGTCAAGCCTCGTGCAAACTGGCGCGACGCGACTCCAACAAAACAATTTCTAAAAAAATTCACGGTAGAACAATTACCGGTGTCGTATCGCGCCGTCGCGTTGCGCGTGTCTGCATTAGGCTTTAAGCTACGTTTGCCGGGGTTTGTCCGTGGATGGGTGATCATCTTTACATACCGAAACTCCTCCGTGCCTCGGAAAGCACGTTAAGCTGTTGATCCCGGCTGTCATTCGTGGATCTTTTACAGTCGTTACGTATCGTCAGAAGCCCGAAAATCTTACCAAGGGGTATCGTATTACCCAGTTACTGGGTTGCGGTGGTCAGATAGGCCCTTCATGTGAAATACTGGTATTCAGCTGCATTCGGTTAGACTGGAAGCCGACCCCAACATAATAGTTGGAAAAAGACTAGGCAGATTAGGGACGTTTCTTGCCGGCTCTTCTTAATAGGAAACGACCAATTGGAACCGTGCACCTAGCTTCTGACGTTTCATAAGTGCCCATGTAGGTTTATGTGAAATAAAATAATTTGATCTGATTTCATTTCATTTTCTTGGAAATAGGATATTAAGTGCAACCTGGGATATTCATTGTTTAGCAAATTAACTACCAACTTAAATGATCCATTTCTTTTTCAAATTACTGAAATAATTATATTAAATTATTTAATTAATGAAATCATTTGCGTTAATGACGTCAGTACATAATGGGGCATTAATGTTTGTCTTTGTACAACTGGGTGTTAGCCCGTTTTCACTAAGCCGACGTTCGCATGGACGTAATAAAAACGCGGCGATTTTTTTCGTGCACTGGATTTTCAACGCTCTGCTTAACGCCGAGAGTTGAAAATCCAGTGCACGATAAAATCCCTCCACAATTTTATTACGTCCGCGCGAACTTCGACTAACACTACGCAGACCCGCCGCGCCGCTGGGCTCTTCACCGCCCGCATGCAAAACTGACAATGCTGCGCCCTATTTACCCTACTAGGGTTTTAGAGTGGAATTTGATTTTGGTTAAGTTGTTATGGCAGTGTATAAAAAAAAAACCAGCCATGTGCATGTCGGACCACGCATAATGAAGGGTTCTATTCATAACGGGAATACCCTCTTAGAGATTACCTATATAAGGGCCGATTTTACAATAATTAGATAAATTTTACCTGAAGAATAAATGTAACGTTTTGACAGATTGTTCAAACAAAAACTGTCAAAATGGCAAACTTATTCATCGGATAAAAGTTAACTAGCGATTGAAAAACCAGCCCTAAGTGGTTTGAACCTACAAACGTTTGCGTTATTTTTTTATTTAGAACAATGTGTTCAATAAGGAGATTTCTATGTTTGCCGCCCCCTTGTGCGGTGCACGCCCTGCACGCCCGCACACAGCGGGCCTGACACTCCTCAACACCTAAAAGTCAATATGCCTAGCCTTTTCCCAACTATGTTGGGGTCGGCTTCCAGTCTAACTGGATGCAGCTGAATATTAGTATTTCACATGGAGCGACTGCGTATCTGACCTCCACAAACTTTTTTTTTTAACTTACCCGGGCTTTCCTGTGGGTGCCTCAAGCTACTACCTTAAAACCTCCAGCCAGGGGTTATTCAACTTTGCTAATTAAAACTAGGTGAACGCTCGCTAAGGGCACCCCCTGTGGGGTATGAACCTTGGGTTAGGGCGTCAACCGGAGGGAGGACATCAAGGATGGGACGGGCTGGATCAAAGTTTTGATCATGATTATTAGTCGGGGAATTTAATGCTACGTGCTCAGCTGCAACAACAGCTGGCACCTCGTTATCGAGCTAGGATCGGGGGGGTATCATTTACTCGGGGACGCGGTCGCGATCGCAAAGGACCTCGGCGGCGAGGTCGAAATGACGGGAGGCGTGTTTTTGTACACTGTGCTGGTTTCCCTACTTCAGGGTCGGTAATCCTCCACAACCCAGAAACTGGATAATACGATAACCCTTTGTAAGACTGGTTGTCAGACTTTCGGGCTTCTGCCGATCCGTAACGACTGTCAAAGAACCACGAATGACAGCCGTGACCAACACCTAACGTGCTTTCCGAAGCATGGAGGAGTGTCGGTATGTAAAGATGGCCACCCATCCACGGACCAACCCTCGCAAGCGTAGCTTAACCTGATGGATCGACTCGTGCAGCTGTTATTAAATGATAAATGATTTTATTTCTGTAAATAGGTTTGTACAAACACTTTTACACGTCAATCATATTTTAAAAACTAGATGAGGTCGGCGTTTCCTAACTGACTACTCTGAGAAGAAAGGCCGAAACAAACTCAGAGGTCACAGTCTCTTTTAAAGTCCAGACATAATCTTGGTCAGATCATGTGAAGACCATGTAGATTGGTGTCTGGAGTGGTCTTTTGAGGAAAGCATCACACAGATTGAGAGGGCCTGTCCAGTCAGTGCACGCATTTGTCAGTTATCGTGCAGCTCCACTCAGAATTAAGGAGCTCAACGATTCGACGAACAATACCAAAGAAAGGACATTTGGGTAGGCCGCATAAATTACTCAAAACTGTCAGACTATAATTAGAACTAAGTGAGAAAAAATTAAAAACAAAAGAAAAAGGAATGACCCACATAGTCTTCACATTCACAATAATTTAAATAATATAATACTTTAAAAGTATATAAAATTCATTAATGTCAATGTGTATATAAAAACCAGGAAATAATCTTGGTCAGAGCATTTCATTTGAGGACCATGTAGATTTGTGTCTGAAATGGTCTTTTGAGGAAAGAACCATACAGATGTGAGTGGACCTGTCCATTCCATGCACGCATTTGTCAGTAATCGTGTAGCTCAACTCAGAACTTAAAAGGAGCTCAATGATTCGACGAACAATACCAAAGAAAGGACATTTGGGTAGGCCGCATAAAGTACTCACAACTGCCAGATGATCATTAAAAGTAACTGAGAAAAAATTAAAAACAAAAGAAAAAGGAATGACCGACATAGTCTTCACATTCACAATAATTTAAATAATATAATACTTTAAAAGTATATAAAATTCATTAATGTCAATGTGTATATAAAAACCAGGAAATAATCTTGGTCAGAGCATTTCATTTGAGGACCATGTAGATTTGTGTCTGAAATGGTCTTTTGAGGAAAGAACCATACAGATGTGAGTGGACCTGTCCATTCCATGCACGCATTTGTCAGTAATCGTGTAGCTCAACTCAGAACTTAAAAGGAGCTCAATGATTCGACGAACAATACCAAAGAAAGGACATTTGGGTAGGCCGCATAAAGTACTCACAACTGCCAGATGATCATTAAAAGTAACTGAGAAAAATAAATATATATATATGACCCACATAGTCCTCACATTCACAATAATAAAAAATAATAAAAAAATATTATACTTCACAAAGTAAATATTCATGTCATTGTGTATATAATTTTAAAGTTAGCAAAAAAAAAAAAAAGTTCCGAAAGTAAAACGTAAAAAAAATATAAAATTGGAGCAGCTCAATCCCATGCCTTTTTGTCCTCAATGTAATCTTTAACGGCATAAAAAGCCTTCTGGCACAACTTGCGTTTAGTAAATGATTTGAATTTATTAAGGCTTAGATCTTGTACGTGGCTTGGAAGTTTATTATAAAAGCGTATACATTGACATCTAAAGGAGCTACCTACTTTCTTGAGCCTTGTTGTAGGTACAACAAATTTGTGTTTGTTCCTAGTATTTATGTTATGGATATCACTGTATTTTTTAAACAATTTTTTGTTTTTATGGGCATATAAAAGATTATCAAAAATATACTGAGAAGGCACAGTCATTATATTTATCTTCTTAAATTTATCTCTGAGAGAGTGTCTCTATTACCTAACCACGATCTGTTCTACTAAAAGATTTGGATTTTTTTATAAAACAGTGTGGTTTTATTAGGTATTACTTTAAGGTCATGTTCTTGATGAGTAAAATTAAGCTTTTTCAGTTTTTCAGCTAGGTGCTTTAATTACGCCTTGTATGTGTCTGTGAGCAGTGGTGGCCCAGTGGTAACAGCCGCGACTTACTCGTTGTAGGTCGTAGGTTCGAACCCAGACAGGCGCTTTACTTTGTGTAAATTATTTCATCACCACTGCTCTCAAAACGGTGAAGGAATACATCGTGGGGAAAACGGCATGTCCTACAACCAAAAATTCGAAACATGTAACATCTACCGGCTCATACTGGGCCCGCGTGATGGATTACGGCCCACTTCCTCTCACAGAGAGGAGGCCTTTGTCCCAGCTGTGGGAACATTATAGGCTGATTATGCTGGTGTGAGTCTAAGCCCCCTAATACAGCTTTTTTATTCTAAGAGGAATTGGTGCAAATTCTTATTCACCTACGCTTTTAGACAGTCATATGCACAATCCACAATGTCTCAATCAAGAAAAACCTGTTTATGAAAGTGAAATTAATGTGTATCTAATAGTATTGTTTAATTTGTTGTTAGAAAAAGCAGTTGGGTCTTCTAATTGCAGCTGTTTCGTAAGCGAATTTCAAGGTAAAGGAATTTATACAAATCAAATCGTGTGGCTGGTGAGAGATGGATGAGACTAAACGAATCGCAAACAAACGAATTAATCAAGCGTATAGGGGCACATTAGTGTGATACCTACTGTGTTTACATGGAGATTCCTCTGTCCAATTGTTGATATTAACTGAACCAAGATGATTATATGTCAGTGCACTTCTTGCTTTTCAATAGAAAATCTCAAAATAAGCAAGGAAGGCACGCGTACTTTCTTACATTGCAATTAAATTACAATGCCTTACGAAATTGTCTTATCAATGACTTTACAACTGGTTGCTATGACATTTTAGGTAGGCAGTATTATAGAAACTTACACAATTACCAAATAATTATGTTAATTTATGATAAATGGACATATTAATTGAATATTACTCGTATAATAACTACTATTGTGAAATAAACTTATATTTTGGTGAAAAAAATCAGACAGAATGTATAGAAAATCAAAAAGCTATGTTTCCGCCCGGGATCGAACCGGGGGCCTTCTGCGTGTTAGGCAGATGTGATAACCGCTACACCACGGAAACGATGTGAATTAAGTTGAAATTATTGATTTGTAGAAGAAAGTATAATCACTTATTTACATAAATAATTTTCCTGATTGTTTTGCGCGCTTTTTTTTTATTTTCAAAACATTAACATAGCAAAATTTAAACCTTTACTTGTTAAGTTTTTTCAATACACTTCGGGGATTAAAATTTATAAAATAATACAAAATAAATCACAATAAAGCTTTTTATTAGAATAAAAAAATCGTTACAAAATGTAAATAAAATTTTATTTCTTAACGCATTTCATATTTTATAAGCTCACATTATTATTTCCTATAGCATTTACATACAAACAATATTTAAATGTTTTATTATAATTTCATAAAAAAGGAATGATTTTTGTAATGAGCAAATTGATATGATAATTTTTGGAACACAGCATTTTTTTATCTATAGGAAATCCTATGTTTTGGACAGATTTGAAGTTAAAACCTGATCACAATTTTTACTTAATAATTATTACTATTTATAACATTCAACCAACCTCCATGCCTGAGAGATATTTCTCAACAGCATGTGAAGCCAAGTGGTATTGTGTATGCCCATGGGCAGCATAAAAACTTTGACACCAGGTTAGCCACTAACCACACAAAAAAGTAAGAAAGACATTCATCCAACATTCAACCAGTCATACCAAGGGGTATTGTGTTTCCCATTAACTGGGTTGTGGAGGTCAGATAGGCAGTTGCTCCATGTAGAATACTGGTATTCAGCTGCATCTCTTTAGACCACGAACTGGCCCAACATAGTTGACAAAAGGGTAGGTTGATTGATTGGCTATTAATTATAACATGACCAATGTTTTTCTAAATTAATTTCATACACCTACTATTTCTTCTATAACTATTGAATTTTCTAAAGTTTTACATTGAGAATATGGTATAGCAGAGGACTACGGTTTAAAGAACACTGGAGAATATTTTAAACTATTTCAGATATTTGAAATCTGTATTCACTATTGAAGCATAAATGGTATAACATTGGTAAAATGTATTTAAACATATTTTTTAATGTTCCTTTGTTTGGCAAAGGCATTTCTTATTATTCCAAATATTGTACATCAATATTCGCTCAGATTAAACCTTTTTACTGCAGTCACAAATATAGGACAAGCCAAATTGTGCCCAAAACATCACAGTGTTTGTCTTACAGTTGTGAATGTGGTGTAATCAGCACAATTTGCTTTATCTTATACTAGCTGTTGCCGCATCTTCGTCTGTGATTCAGGATGAAAAGGAGCCTACCTCTTTCTCTGGGTCAAGGTCTACCCATGTGCCAAATTTCATCCAAATCCGTCCAGCCATTTTGGCGTGAAAGCAAAACAAACTCACTTTCGCAATTATAATATTAGTTAGGATTATGACAGTTACAACTTTTAAAATGCCTTTGCCAAGCAAGCGGACTGATCTCTTGCACATCAATTAAGCATGTTCAATCCTAGATATAGCTACATAACTATGTTTAGTGTCCATATCGTAGAACCCAACTGGTCCCGCATCACAGTCCGCACAACTAAGGTATTTGCAATTTGCTACTGTGTGAGTGAAACCGATGTTTTCAAACGTGTACATGTTTTCAACATGGTAGAATTCTTTAACGGGTTCATTCTGGATTTCTCCTTCTTTCCTGTTGTTGTCCTGCTGCATTAGCGGTAAATCTTTCTGTAATTAAATAAACTGAGGTTATATTATCTATTGTTGATTAAAAGGTAGAATAAATAGTTAATTAGGTACTTACAGGTTATCTTAATAGACCATACAAATACTTAGAGAAGTTGTTACGGGTTATTTCCCGTAAATACTTGGTTTTAAAGGTATTTTAAAAGCATACCAAAGTTTAGCTACCTTTAAATAGGTACAAACAATGAGATGGGACAAGACAATTGCAAGGCTACGTAGCAATGGATGTAAAAGAAAGCGCCAAAATGAAAGTAAAAACTCAGACATATTACCTCTAATGTGATATACTTCGCTGATTTCTTTTCTAATATCTTTGAACCGCAAAATTTGCACTTTACAACCAACTTATTTTTGCCATCTTCGACATAGTCTTTCTGCTCGTTTTCCACGGATACTTCATTATTTTCTACTTCAGACATGTTGTAACGATATTTATCTGTCTATTTCAGCTTGTAATTGTGAAGAAAGTTCATTTGAAATTATAATTTTACGTGAAAACTAACCGGCCCACTTGGCTGAAATCTCAAATTTTGACGTTTCCAAATATTCAGTGACAACAGTGTTCATTTTCGTTTATGAAGCCTGAGTCAGACGAAAAATTTATAAAATTTAAAACGAAATAACGAATTATTTATTATACAAATAGCATTACATGAAGTTAATAGCTTTTAAAAATAATTTTATAATGAATTTTATAGTGTAAATTATTTTCATATCGTTAATATTATTGAGTTCAACCTTGCATTAACCATCTAAACAAAATCATACAGGTCAAATCAAACCTCGTAAACACACCTCTAATCACTGTCAAAACCGTTCTATTTCACTACATCTTGATCACAGATGTCTTGATTCATTCGTTAGAATTTAGTGTATTGTCATGTTACTATTTATTTATAATAATTGGATTAAAAAATATAAAATCTAAAAAAAATCAGTGATTTATTTCTGAAAGCTTATCTTGTTTCTTATAAATATTTTCTGTATAAATTTTGGAATAACGTTTGAATTACCTTTGCCTTCAAGCGACCCATGAAATCAAATTTCCTATTAAAAAAGTTAGGTTATTAGACAGGTGAGAAAGTCCAGTGTTTTTAGTCAATAAAAAATATTGTTTTAATCGAAAATGAGTTCCGGATTCATATCGGAGACGGAAGTATTGGAAGCAAGACGACGACGACAGGAAGAATGGGATAAAGTACGCACTGAAGACCAGCCTGAAGGTACGAATCGGAATTGTTATGAACACTCACATCACTATGGTTCGCATTGATAAAAACGTATTATTTTGCTATCAAACGATATCTTTTCCTTACATTTGTAGTTTTAATTAAAGGCACGAGATAAGACTACTGTTTGGTCAGTGGATCGTCTTAGGAGTTTGTATTACGAAATCGTATCAAACGGAAATTATTTTTGTTGGCTTACGGATATTTACACTTGTATGCTTTAAATAATATGTCAATTCGTAGTAACATGGGTCGGTACCTTCAATAAGCATAACTTTTAACTTTAGGGCTTCGGGACAAATAATAAAGCTATAGAAAAAATGTCAATACAAGTATGAAAATGGAATTCGTATTGAAGCTATAAAATTTTACATTGCTAGGGGGTGAGATTTCTCTGCAACTGACAGTACCACCACAGGAGTACAATCGGGGCTGATATTGATGGGGTAAAGCTAAAATCATGCATAGCATTGACCAGGGAAGCATGAGACGAAGAAAGGCAGGAGACCTATAAATCAACAGTGGAAAAACTAGTGACACTGTTTAATGGACATACTAACACATCACCATAACTACTTATTATTGTTGTCTGCCTCCTTGGTCTAGTGATTGCAAGAAAATAGGTTAGATTCTCTGGTTAGGCAAAGTGATAACAGTGGATAGTCTATGTATATTTCTCAGTAGCAGCCTAGAGTAATTTGTACCCAGTTTATGGCAAAAGTCAAAGGTTTGGGTAGCAAAAAAAACTCCCAAAAGTTTTAGGACATTTTCACACACACATTTTCCTTCACCATTCATAGAGCAATGGTGATTCAGTAAATTGCTCTAAGTACAGTGCAAATATGAATCTGTCAATCAATAGCAACTCGGGTTATTGCAGTCCACTGCTATACATAGGCTTCTCCCTGACTGCTATACAATACCCCGTCGTCCGCCTTTCATATCTAGTCAGTCCCTTTTTAAGATTGTCGATCCATCTAGCGGGTGTCCCACAAAATGCTTGCCAATATGCAGTCTCCACTCCAGGACTCATCTGCTCCACCAGCCATCCATCCTATGGCAAACATGGCCCAATGCCATGTCACTCAGCCAGCCTGCCATATAAACCTGGATTTGAACCAACTACCTACAACTCAATAAGCTTGAGCTGTGCCACCACTACTCATATCTACTTCTTATTTACATGATACTCATTTAGTTTTGTTTAATAACTTCCCATGGAATTTCCATTGTGTTCAAGCTAAGTTTAATAACTAATATGACATGTGATAGCAGTCATATCACAAACAGTCCCATTGACATAATATAATCAATAGTAAGATATAATAGTAAGAATAGTAAGAGTCTGATAATGAAATTCTCACCGTATTAACTTCTGTTCATACGGTGAGAATTTACGCTTGTGCATAAATTCAGGAGAGGTTGTGGTCAAAATGAGGCCCATACAAGCCTAAAAAATTTGCTGTCCCCGGCAAATAAAATGGTAATCGAAAAACCAAATTTTACAGGAAAAATAAAAAACAGTTTTTTCTGAAAATTTTATTAACTAATTAATATACATCGCGGAATAGTTCAAATATAAAAAAGTGATTTTTCATTCATTACAATACACCTATATCTTGTAACTTCTGAAATAACCGTAGGAAATGAATGACAAAAATTGACAGAGTGTAATCGGACCTTTTAATATCGAATATGCAATAACCTTAAAACTATTGTAGTAGCACATTACCATTTTATTCGCCGGGGACAGCGAATTAAGCATCCTGAGTGTCCTTGTTTGTGAAAATTCGACTTTAGCGGCATGGTATAAAGCTCTTAATTCAATACCTTACTTTGAGTTGACTTAAAAGAAGACTATTATTTAAACCATATATCATGACAATAAATAATTTTGCTAACCCATCTAACCATCAATCTCCCTATACTATTAGTGTCGCATTATATCTCTACTTACAAAAACCATTTATCTGCAGAGGCGCCAGAGGAGCCCTACGATACGCGGCCGCTTTACCAGCGCCTGGAGGAGCAGAGGATCCAGAAAGAGGCCGAATATGAAGAGGCTCATAAGCTCAGTAAGTATTAGCATATTCATATAGTCATCAGCCTATTGCAATCACCTTTGGATTAAGGCGACGATAACCGACTTTTAAAGATTTAATACTGAAGATGACGTCTAATATTAATATTTTAATATAGGCATATTTTGCATTATGTTTATATTACATAGTGAAATTAATTGTAAAGTTAGATCTAACGCGGATAAAAAACTTAGACCTAACTTTACAAACCTGAACCCTTCACCATTTTAAAGATAATTTAATTATTGATATTTCAGTATACAAGTTTTTTCAAAATAACTTTTGTTATATGTATAATAAATTAATAATGCGTTTAATTTGGGACAGCGCTCCTTGATGAGCGAGTCCTATTACTGGCTGAACGTACGACGCGTAGCGTGAGCTCAGTACAGAACACGCAAGCTAACTACTCAAGGTCACTGTCATATATCTGCGTCTTAAGTCTTCTACTATCTCACGCCATTGAACTAGATCTGGCTACTCTCATTCAGCTCCTAATGGCCACCCTGCGACAATGATACCTATACTGATGTGTACTACCTTACGTTGGTTGAAAATTCATATCATAATAATAGGAGTGTCCATGGCTTCACGTACTTCATTTCATACTCAACCAATGTCAATCAAAAATTTTCATTAAGAAAAGAAAAGATACTGCTCCAGTCTTGAAAACCATCTATTCTGGAATCCCATTAACTTAACGTGACACCAAACGGCTCTAGATGATCTCTTTCTAACAGATACTTTTTCTCTTTCCCTTAGAAAACATGATCCGTGGTCTGGATGACGATGAGGTCGGCTTCTTAGATTTGGTCGAACGCTCGAAGGCGAATGCAGCTCAACAGATCTCTATTGAAGAGCAGAGGGAAATGAGAGAGTTCAGGTAACTTGTTATCTTATTTCGAAATTTTCTGTAAAAATAATAATATTTATAATAAATAAAAAAAAAATATTTATAAGTAATAATAAATTAAAAAAATCAGGTAATAACACCCATCGCCCAAACAAAAATAATACTTAGTACATTTTTACACTCTGGCATTTTTATCTTATAGAAATATTTTTATTTATAAATTACAGTAAAAGCACATCTGACCAACCCTTTGGGGAAACTGGTGTGTTGTTATTATTCAAATACATTTATTTATTTCAAAGTCGACGTCATCTAGCAACCTGTTACGATTCTCATATTGCATAAAATATGGTGTTTTTGTATTATTATCTATACAAATAAGAAGTGTCTGGTTGTAATGTAAAAATAACAGCTTTTTACTAAATGCATATGGAAATATTTACGGTACTTTTAAGAAAAAACACAATTTTAAAAATGAAAATCTGTCTGTCTATATGTTCCGGGTAATATTCGAAACGGCTGGACCAAATTTTGACGGGACTTTCACTGTCAGATAGCTGATATTATAAGGAGTAACTTGGCTACCTTTATTTGCTTGTTTTAGAAAATGAATTAGGAATAGGGAGCAGCTAATTGATTTGTAAAACTTGCACATTGTGTGCAAGTCAACCATCGCGGAAACCCATCACTAACCACTTTGAAAACAAAATCCCGTGCACACAATGACGACATCTGTTACCGCCTCGGTTCTATAGCGGCCGAGCGCTGCGAGCAAGAATAATCCTTACGGTGATTATTTATGACTTTCCGCGATGCTACCTATTGCGTGCTACAGAATCTAAGAAACTGCTATTGTAGAGTAATAATACAATAAAAATAAATAGTTAAGCAAACTACCAACATAAATTGTCCATATATTCAAATCACAAATGTCATTCTTTCACAATTATATGAAATGGTTATAACGCGACAAATTAGCATGGTGTCTCAATTTGATAAACAATTCATCAATCAATCTGCCTTGCCTTTTCCCAACTATTTTGGAGCCCTTCAGATGTAGCTGACTTAAAAAAAGCCTGTACGCATTCAACTTCCTAACCACAGTATGATCTATCATGAAGGCTCTAACCAGACAATACCTGCCTGTTTCCAGAGAGCGGGTATCAAACCTAGCTGAGAGTGAGGAGTTAACCCGTCTCCGCGCTCAGTTAGCGCCGGCGCGTCAGACACAGACCACGTCGCAAGCGCAGACACAGAAGAACAAACTACAGGGGGTGAGATTCTAATACTTTCAGTGCACATTATAACCCTACAATGTTTCCATTTAGTGGCGTATTTATCTTATGGCCAAGACCGCCAGCGGCCTGGGTTGGCAGACTGTGGTGCTTTTCGAGCTCGCTTCGTATCCTAGATTCCCAAGAAATTAATTAAACGGTCACAGAGAGCAATCAAAAAGAAAAACCTCTTAAAATTAAATCTTTCACTTAGAAAGGACCGTGTTGTCTTATCAAAAAGTTTAAATACTTGTACTATTGAGTTAGATAAATGTAGGGAAAAATATGATACTGATATCCAGCTCCTCTATAATGATATACTACACAAGGAGCACTTGATAAAGGATATTTTTGAAAAATATGAGACTTCACAACAGCAAGTAAGTGACCGCTTGCTTGAGGCTGGGGAACTACTGGATTTGGTGAAGTGCAATGCTGAGATGTATGAGTCCCTGACTAATAACCTCTCATGCAGCTGTGCAAACCGACAACTGCCTCCTCAGCCTCAGCCTAACTTGCCCCCTCCGGTGTTGGCTCTTCCAGCAGAGACTTGTGTTAAGTCACAGAAAAATAAATCAATATTTTTTTGTGACGAATTAGGTTCAGGCTTTGGGAAAATTTTACTCAATTACCTTAGCCATAGTTTTACCAATCATAGCTATCATAACATAAGTTTTAAACAAATGATTAAAAGAATTGTAAACACAAACCTAGATCATTATTCTACAATGGTTTTATTATTAGGTAATAGTACTGGTATTACCAGAAAGGACATAGTGGATGGTGTGGACACCTTATTAAAATTAAATGTAGGAAAGCTCATGTTGTGTGCTTTTCCTTATTCTGATACTTTATCCTATGATGAAAATAACTACATTTATAAGTTGAATAATACTATTCACAGGCTGACATGTTGTCATAGTGACAAATTATTGTATTTTGACACTAACCAGTTTGTTAGTGGTTTTAAGTTAACTCAGAGAACTTTATCTCTGTCTTGGGAATGTAGAAATTTGATTGCTATGTTGATAGCATATAATATTAATGAGGTTATAGATAATATAAAAAAGTGTAGTATTAGTGACGAATCTATGTTGTCTAGTTATACTAACAGCATAGTGAATAATTATGTTTTACCATGTACGAAGGAGGATCCACCTACAATAACAACATACTTGGAGGCCACTACCAGTCAGATAGGGTATTCCTTTCCTGCTGGAACTCATACGGGCATTTTAGATTCTTCTGTTGTAGTTGTGGAGGTCACTCCGGATAATTCTTTAAACTAGGCAGTAAGACAACAGAAGTTACCCCTTCAATTAACCAATTATTATTAGAGAATAATAAAATGGTATCTTCTGGCAATATAACTCATAATAATAAACCAAAGGGAGTGCAACATACTTTAAAATTATTTAATCAAAATATCCAAGGTTGCTCTTCCAAATTACTGGAAATAGAATTGTTTTTAGAAAATACCAAGTTTGATGTAATTTGTTTAACAGAGCATTGGTTAAAAGATCATCAAGTGATGTCAATTAATTATGAAAATTATTGTGTAGTTAGCCATTTCAGTCGAAAATGTATGATACATGGCGGATCGTTAATATTGATTAAAAATTCTATAAAATCGAAAGAAAGAAAAGACATCATCGGACTGTCTGTTGAACACAACATTGAATTGTCCTGTGTTGAGCTCGATAAGCATGTTATAGTATGCGTATACAGACCTCCAAGTTACCAGAATCTATCTGTGTTTGATTCTGTGATGGAAGATGTGTTAAAAAAACTTAGTACTAGTAGTAAGTCAATAATCATATGTGGTGATTTTAATATTAACTTATTAGAAAATAACTCGAACACTGTCAGATTATTAAGTCTTTTTCGGTCATTTGATTTGTCAAATGTTTTTATTGAACCAACCCGAGTGACAGCTTCTTCTGCCACTTGTATAGATAATATTTTTTGTAACTGTGATTACCTACACAAACAAATTGTAAATAAGTTGCCATCAGATCACAGTGGACAAACAATAACATTTTGCTCCTACATACCTTTACAAAAAATTCAAATAAGGTTTAGGCCAATTACATGTAAAAGTTTAGAGAAATTAAATAATTCTTTGGCCAATAAATTATGTGTTCAGAGTTTTAATAATATAGATGACCCAAATGAGTTCTACGCCGAGTTCTTTTCACTATTAAACACGCAATTTAATGACACTTTTCCACAAAAGACTAAAAGTATTTACACAAAATTCTTATTTAGTGATTGGGCGACTCCAGGTATTCGTAAAAGCAGGGTAAAACTATTTGAACTTTATGGCCTAAAGCAACATATGAATAATACAAGCTTTCATAAGTATGTTGCAAAATATTCAAAAACTTTTAAAAGTGTGTGCAAAATAGCCAAAGCTCTTTATATTAGCAATAAAATAAAATCAGCTGATGATAAAATCAAAACTACCTGGCAAATAATAAATAATGAAACAGGTAGGAAAAAACAGCGAAATACTGAATTTAATTTAGAGACTGCACATGGCCCCATTAACTCAGATATAGAAATAGCTCAAGAATTTGAATCCTTTTTTGCTAATATTCCCCTTAAAACTACTCAAGCTTTAAATTCCTCACCCGCGCTTTCTGCTGCCTTACTTAGACAGAATGTGAAGGCTTGCCCTTTGGAGTTTAGGTTTCAGCATACAAACCCCCAGGCTGTTATAAAAGCTTTTAAAGATCTTAAAATTAAATCAACAGAAGATCTCTGGGGAATGTCTGTAAAAGTCTGTAGATCTATAATCGAAACCATTGCGCCCTATTTAGCTTACATATTTAACATCAGTATAGACCAAGGAGTCTTTCCGGATCTCATGAAACACAGTAAAGTAGTTCCATTGTTCAAATCTGGTGATAGTAAAGAACCCAACAATTATAGGCCTGTATCAATTCTACCAGTGCTCAGTAAGGTGTTTGAAAAGTTGATGCTCAATCAAATGTTACCTCACTTTAATAAAAATTCCATCTTTCATGAACAACAGTACGGTTTCACCAAAGGGCGTTGTACCACTGACGCCGGTGTCACCCTAATAAAGAACATTTTTAATGCCTGGGAAGAAGCACAAGATGCCATTGGAATCTTTTGCGACCTCTCGAAGGCGTTCAATTGTGTAGACCATGAGACACTTCTGCTGAAACTAGAGCACTATGGGATTAGGAATACAGCTCTTGATTTACTTAGATCATACCTGAAAGATAGAAAGGTTAAAGTTCAGGTAAACGGCGTAAACTCATTAGGGTCTGAAATGGCAATGGGCGTTCCCCAAGGTTCGATATTGGGTCCATTCCTCTTTTTAGTTTACATTAATGATTTACCCCAATTATTTCAAAATCAACCGAAGATGGTGTTATTTGCAGATGACACATCATTAATCTTTAAAATAAACCGACGGTCACAAAATCTTGAAGACGTTAATAGCTCTATTCTACAAGTCCAAGATTGGTTTACGGTAAACAATTTGGTACTAAATAAAACAAAAACCAAATGCATTAGATTTAAATTACCTAATGTTAGAAGTAGCGAATGTGACATCATATTGAATGGGGAAAAACTGGAATTTATTAATCAAACGGTTTTCCTAGGAATCACGCTAGACGAGAAATTACAATGGGGACCTCATATAACATCTCTTGCGGGGCGGCTAAGCTCGGCCGCTTATGCTGTTAGAAAGATAAGACAGTTAACAGATGTAGAAACCGCGCGATTGGTCTATTTTAGCTACTTCCACAGCATTATGTCGTATGGCATTTTACTGTGGGGTCGGGCTGCTGACATTGAATCCATCTTTATTTTACAAAAGAGAGCTGTCAGAGCCATTTATAATCTACGTCGCCGCGAATCTCTCAGGAAACTATTTAAAAGGATTAATATTATGACGGTACCTTGCCAATTCATTTATGAAAATATTATGTATGTAAGGAAAAATCCACATCTTTTTAATAAAATAAGTGATAGACATAATTTTAATACTAGAAATAAAGATAAACTAGATCAACCATTTTTCAGATTATCTAAAGTACATACATCTTTTATGGGGTACTGTGTTAAATGTTACAACAAAATACCTTGTGACATATTGCAATTAAATGAAAGAAAATTTAAAACTCAGATTAAAAGTACACTTTGTAAACAAGCATATTACAAATTAGAGGATTATATCCAAGATAAGAGTGCTTGGAAACATGCTGGTCCTGCTCCATAGGACAATTTAGAATCAAGACAAAATCAAACAGGTTGCTAATTTAATTGTGTAGGAGGTGTAGTCGATGACGTCTCACAAATGAACGAAACACGTAGACGATTTTCAGGCGTTTATTTTCAGTAGCGATGTTTGTTTTACAGTAGAATTATGTTACTTTTGATTTAAAATAGGCGTAGTCCCACGCAGCCAAGTCAGCTTAGACGAAGGCAGGGGGACGTAATCCTCTAATCCAAAAAAATACGTTTTCCGTAGGGGATTTTCTTTACTAGATGCCAACTATCAGGGGTGTTCTACGTGACCAGTGACCTTTCCAAGTAGGACGAGGATCCGCGGATGCACCTTACTGCTAGCTGGGATTAGCTTAAATAATAACAATATTCGGTCGAGGGTCATTAATTAAAGGAGATTCTTAACACCGCGATTCAGAAACGGACACAAAATGCAAAGCGCCATCTAGTAGCGGTTAGCGGAACTTTTACAATAAACATGGTCGATGGACCTATGCTATGATCTATCTGTTACATCTTATATCTAAATGACTCTAAGTAAATAATAAATATTACGTTCGCTACAATTGTTAAATTTATAATTTTGTATTATATGACATTGATTTTACATTCTGTGATTACTTCCTCACACACCGACTTATTAATTTTAAAAACATTAGGAAAATCGTCTACTTTTACTATGTTTGTAAATATGTGAGCACCATGTATCTATCATATAATTAAATTATCTGTCGTTGCTTCATTTTTAATTCTTTTTACCTATTGTGGTATAGTAATTTTATTCTAGGTGCATCGTCTTCACATATAATTATTTAACTAATGTACGTACTAATACAAACTATTGTAAAACATTTTAAAAGAGTAACGGTGGAGTTTCTTGCCCATTCTTGTCCATACGAAAACTACCTTTTGGAAGGGGCGACTAGAATCAATTATATTATTCTGTAAATTTTGACGTTCAAAAGTGCCATACATGGGCCTATTTGAAATAAATGTTTTGACTTTGACTTTGACTTTGACTTTATCTATAGTCGACTAAAGAAATCTATTCAAGGTTTTAAAACTCAGGCTTGCATGGCTCGTCGTTCTCGCATATTATTGGTTCCCCACTATCACTCCCTCGTTAGCGAATATTTTCCTTTTTGGGGTTCCATACCCGAAGGGTGCCAAACTTAACCGTATTACTAAGCCTCCGCTGTCCGTCCGTCCGTCTGTCTGTCAGCAGGCTATAGCAGCAGGCAGCTGTCTCATGAACCTTAATAGGTAGAAATCTTCATAGATTATGTATTTCTATTGCCGCTATCGCTCGCGAATCGGCTGAAGTACAGAAACGGTCGAAGTGGCGGTGCTTAGAGAGGCCTATGTCCAGCAGTGGACGTCTTTCGGCTGAAATGATGATAAGATGATTGATAATTAAAGGCCTCCTCGCTGCGAGACAGCATGGGCCGTAATCCACCAGCCGGACTGCGAGTGAGAATTTTTATCTATCTTAATATGCACCCTTAATGTTTGCTTTTCTTTAGGTGGTGGTAAGGAAACGCAAGGCCAGTGAGATGGAAGGTGATAAACCTGAGAAGGGCTCCCCGCCACTGAAGACTAACGGAATTGTACCTAGCAGCCCTAACAAGTAAGTAAATACTAGCTTCAGCCTGGGACTTCGTCGAGATATCGTAATCGGAACCGGAGTCGACGACGGTGGAATTAGAAGAAAGATGTATTATGGGAAGGCTTAATGAAACGATTAAATATAATTCAGTCTCTTTAATCAATCAAATATTAGCGATAACATCCACAAACAAAACAATAAACCGAGACTTCGAGCGCGAGCGTGTATAAAATAAACTAAAATTACACTGGCGACGAGTTAAAACTTGTTTGTACAAGCTCTGGTCACGTGCATCGCTTCGTTTCGAACTTCGGTATAACTGATTCAAAATTGTCGGAATCGGGAGGTGTAAAATTAATCGGAAGTTCCGACCTTGACCTTTGGGAACCGGAACCTCCCTGAATCAGCCTCTAGCAGTCTTCAGCAGTGACCAGAGACAGGAATGAAGAAGGTGGGAGGAGGCCTTAACGGACTGGGAAATTGACATACAAAATATAAACAAATGCCAAATACGAGACTCACGACGAGATTTTTAATTTATCATCCTAAAATATTCTTTCCTTACCAGCACCGCACAGAACGGCAACAGCGCCACAACCGAGGACTGCGTACTACGCTGCGTCGGCGTACTGCCGGGGCTCGGCCACTACGACACGGACTCAACTTCTGATACCGACGACTCCAGTGACCATGATTCTGTGAGTAGCTGAGTATAGTAAGTTTCCGACTAGTTTATCTATTTAAACTTTCAGTGCCGCTGACACGCCGCTCGTGTTTTTGTAAATTCTTCCTCAGATACCAGCGGTCATTGACACAAAAAGAATCATCAAATCTTTTTATTTTGTCATGTTTCTAGATATAGATACCTATCACGTCTGCGGGGTTTCGCTAGTTTATTTAATTTGATCTTTATTCTCTTTAGAATAAGGTTGCTTTCCTGTTGTTGCCACTGACAAGTATGTCAAAATCAAAGTAATCTTTATTATTGTTGCAATAAGGTTGCTGTTGGTTTGCTGCCACTAACAAGTGTCAAAATCAAAGTAATCTTTATTATTGTTGCAATAAGGTTGCTGTTGGTTTGCTGCCACTAACAAGTGTCAAAATCAAAGTAATCTTTATTATTGTTGCAATAAGGTTGCTGTTGGTTTGCTGCCACTAACAAGTGTCAAAATCAAAGTAATCTTTATTATTGTTGCAATAAGGTTGCTGTTGGTTTGCTGCCACCAACAAGTGTCAAAATCAAAGTAATCTTTATTGTCGTTGCAATAAGGTTGCTGTTGGGTTGCTGATGTCAGAGGTACAATAACCGAATGAACTGCAATGTTTCGATAAATAGAGTCGAACTAGTTTTCTCAATCAGTCATAATTACATTACATTTTCATATGGCAAAGTATAAAAAGCTCTGAATGTCATAATATCCAAGTCATAATCCTAATCATAACATAAACATATATAATATTATAAATACGAAAGTGAGTTTGTTTGTTTCTTTGTTACGCTTTGACGCTAAAACGGCTTAACTGATTTGGATAAAATTTGGCGCATGGGTAGACCATGACCTGGGTTAGGACATAGGATACTTTTTATCCTGATATTCCCACGGGATCGAGATTTATGTGGTTGAAACCGCGGGGCGCAGCTAGTGAGTGATATTTTTGTTTGTTATCTTTTATAGTAATATTTTAAGTGAAAACTTTTGAAATATTTTATAAAATACAATAAAAATGCATTTTTTTTATGTATGTTTTGATTTATTGTATTACTTTCGCTTTATTAAACTTACTGTATCTACCTACATATAAGAGAATGATGTGATCTCCTATAACTGGAAGCGCACACTAGTATGTGTCCTTGTTCTTGAGATCTTGCATGAATTTTGAGCCTCTGTTGGAGATACAAATAAATAAATAATTTGTCTAAAACTTGAAATTAAATTTCTCTTTTCCAGAACGGCAAATGCTGCGCTAAACGGGACATGCTGGGTCGCCGACATGAAGAGAAGGCGCGGAAAGATAGTGACAAAAGTTAGAAACGACTGTATTTGTTGACCCGTAGACTCTTTACTATTCTATCCGGTTACTAAACTGAGAATTTCAAGTTATGAACTTGTGAAACTCTAGCATTACTTAAGTTGATAATTTCTTCGCAAAAAACGTAAGAAATTTTGAATTTCGTGCGCTACTTTGAAGGAACCAAATTCAAATTATTTTTATTTCACATAAACCTACATGGGCACTTATGAAACGTCAGAAGCTAGGTGCACGGTTCCAATTAGTCGTTTCCTATGGAGAAGAGCCGGCAAGAAATTCCACGGTTACTCTTGTACCACAATTGCATTCCTTTCATCCTTTTTCGTCGATCATTCGGTAGGCCAGTGAAAGATGTCAAAATTCAAAATCGTTGGATCCGTTCATCAATGAATTCATTCATTTCGTTTTCAGAGTGAAAGATGCCGAATGACAGGCAAAAATGAACGGAAAGTGAAGTGTCTGATATCTAATGCAATTGAAGTGGATATATTTAGTAACCTGTTCCGCTTAGCTATTTCTAAAGACCCTGAAAGAAATCGACACGTGTTTCACCTCTCAGCGAGGCATCCTCAGGATGACGATTGATTTGTCGTGAACTCGAAAACTGCGTGTTGCCACACCAAGCACCGAGCGCAGACGCCTGCGCTCGGTGCTTGGTGTGGAAATAGCTAAGCGGAATAGTTTACTAAATATATCCACTTCAATTGCATTTTATAATGGATTTCCGCAAGGTCACGCCTGAATCAATTAACTGTCTGATATCTGTTTTATCTTCGCGTCTAGTGGTATTGTATGGTCTGCGGCTAGTTTACCTGATCGATGCCGACCCCTGGTCGTGGTCGTAGCCGTCTAGTGTAGTAAACTTTGTCAAGTAAGTAGACTTTGACAAGTTCGCAACTTCAAATTCTCAATTCGGAAACCGGGTATTTAACATGTTATGTGATCTAATCTAAGTTATTGATAGTACATATAATTTTAAAATTTGGTGTTTTATTTTTTGTTTGAAGAATTGGAACCTGGCTAAGTTCGACTCAAACTCAAACCATTTATTTCAAATAAACCAATTACAGGTACTTTTGAATTGTCAAGGGGTCGGTCAGTCAGAAAGATGAAGCTAGTTGCCCATTCCAACGCGTAGTAGGTACCTATGGAGAAGAAAGGGCAAGAAACTTCACGGAAACTCTTAAATCAAATATTGGTGGTCATTCATGTTGAAATTGTACATGTAAGAATAATGTAGAAAGACGTGAACGTTAAAAGCGTCCGTAATAAAAATATAAAAACAATTCAAAAATTTAAATTAAGTAAACCATGGCAGCTAAGAGATGACCAGTCCCTACTGACGGCGCCCGTTCACGAACATGACGCATGGATCGGCACCATTTAGCTCAACCGTTTTGGAGGGAATTGAGTGACATTTGAGTAAGCATGACATACTGTCAGCCCCCAGGACACATTCAATTCAATGACTTTAAACAATTGGCTTTGGATTAATTAGTAATCTTGCAGGTGTAAGTACTCATTATCTAATACTAGCCTAGCCTGCGGCTTCGCCCGCATGGAGGTCGGGTAAGCGATCGGCGCGAGAACAAACGATCATTTTGACGTATAAGCGCGGCTGCGTCATTCTGTCGCTAACTCAATCTGCCTAGCCTTTTCCCAATTAGGTTGGGGTCGGCTTCCAATCTAACCGGTTGCAGCTGAATAGTAGTATTTTACATGGAGCGACTGCCTATCTGACCTCTACAACCCAGTAACTAGGTTATGAGATACCCCTTGGTTGTCAGACTTTCGGGATTCTGACGACCCGAAACTACTGTCAGATTCACGAATGATAGCCGGGACCAACGGATTTGCGTGCTTTCCGAGGCACGGAAGAGTCTCGGTATGTAAAGATGGTCACCCATTCACGCACCAACCCCGGCAAGCGTAGCTTAACGTCATGGATCAATCCTTAGCATTATTACTTAGCAACGAGCTCTTCTAACTATAATAATATTATAAATGTGAAAGTCAGTTTGTTTGTTACACGTTCACGTTAAAATGGCTGAACGGATTTGGCAGAGGGGTTGACCTTGACCTTGAGAAGGTCATAGGCTACTTTTCATCCTGGCTCGCTGACAAGTCGCTGGGGACAGTTACTATTTATATAATGAGCCTGCTTTTGGTTAGGACGCACCGGCAGTGTCGAGTTCCATAGTTTTTCGCACAGATTTTTTACCTAGGACGTAGTTTTTGAGATATTTGAGAAAAATTAAAAGGGGATACGGGGGACGTGGTGTTCATCGTCCGCCACGCTCCTGGCTTTCCTTTTTTGTATGTTAGGAATTAATAAGAAAGATTTGGAAGGAAAAAGAGGAGGCCTTCGCCCAGCAGTGGAATACAATACCTTTTTTTTTGTTGGGTGGGAAATTATCAAATAACTTCTCCCGCTCTGGGCGGAACGGGAGGGCGTGTCAGACTCTTACTAAAACCCACCCGTGTTCCTTCGGTTGCCCTGTTGCCGGGGGCCACGATCTCCCTTTCGGTTTTCTTCGCAACCCCGGCAGGCATCGGCCCTAGCGGACCCCTTCAATTCTGCTGACATCTCTTTGAGGCGCGCGTGGAACACAACGCGCCGTCGACCCGGGGGAACACAATACCTAAAGGCTAGTAAAAATATTCAATAAACATTAAACGGTTGTTAGTTTTAAATAAAACAATTAATCATTCTTACATTTTAATAGTCACATCAATAGATTAATGACAATAATATAATCGAGACATTCTTCTACATAACGCATTTTTACATACACACTGGCATTGACTGGTAAAGAGGATATTTAAATTAAGAAAATACGCAGTACTGGTCCCGTCACGTAAAAAGAACGCTGGCTGTTTACGTGCGCACTGAGCGATTTATCGATTCCAGCCAATTCCAAAGTACTAAGTAGCTAGTAAAGTACCTATTATGATTCTACAAAAAAACAATTACGCATATATTATTATAAAAAATAGCCTAGAACTTAAGGACACGACTATACCCGTGCGCAGACACATCTGTGCACTATCGCTCGGCGTTCTTTTTATGTGACGACAACTATACCCGGGCGTACAGCGCTACTGACCGTTCATTATAGCTTGTACCTTGTCGTCATGTTGGCAACATTGGTTTTCAAGGTTAGTATCAATAATATTAAGAGTTCAAAATTGCGACTGACAGCACAGTACTACTAATCGCGTCACGGAACAAGTAATGAACGCACTGTACAAGGTTATTTTGGCGCGTAGCCGAATTCGGAACGAATGCCGCCATCTTATTTTTTTAATTTCAAGTGACATTTGACAACACAATTGTACATATGTTTAGCAACAACGCCCCCCTGTCAACGTCATTCGAGCGCCGATATATCTAATCTGCGTTCGCAATTTATTTTCCAAACATGTAAACAAACACGAGTTTTAGGAAAAAGAACTGTAATGCCTATATATAAGGTTCAGTTTGCGCTACAACTTCATGTTTTAATTACTTTTAAAACATTACTAATCAGTCTAAAATCAACTTTATTTACAATAGCATTAAGTTTATGTTTGTTTAAATGGAAATAACATCAATTGGAAACAACGATATAAATAGACCATAAGTAGCAGTGTACAGTGCGTTCATTATAATTTGTCCCGTGAGGATTGATATCACTGTTCAGTCAGTCGCCATTTTGAACTCTATTAGTATTGAAACTAGAGTCCGCGCCCGCTGTCTGTCATTGCATTAAAAAAAATACTTCACAATTTTCCGCCGACCTTCTTTCGTAGCGCGCACGCTGTAAGCTAAATAATAATAACCTTTGCAAGCAATGGTGCCAGCATGACGGCAAGGGACAAGTTATAGTGAACTGTCACACAGGTATGAGTGACAGAGACAACGCTATACAAAGCTGAACATTTATTCCCGATGTGCCATATTTACTGCCGGGTATTGAATATAGTTCTTATATTTTATCTATTAATTAATGTTATCCGAGGAAGAATTTGGTGGACCGGTGACCTTCTGAAGGCCGCAGGAATCCGCTCTAAGCGGAAAGCACAGAACCGGTCCAAGTGGCGGTACTTTGGGGAGGCCTATGTCCAGCAGTGGACGTCTTTCGGCTGTAATAATGATGATGGAGAGGATGGAAGAACAATTCTTATTGTGTCGACCCCAGGTAACATTGGACTGTTTCGGGAGGTTCCTGCACAGGATAAGGCGGGAGGAAACGCCCGGGTGTCACCATTGTGTGGATCGCCCGGAGGACACGGTGGAGCATACGGTGGAGTTCTGCCCAGCTTGGGCGGAGCATCGCCATGTCCTCGTGGAGGCGATCGGCGGCGTTGATCTCTCGCGTCCGGCCCTGGTTCAGGCCATGGTACGGAGCGAGAGGAAATGGGAGGCCGTCACCTCCTTCTGCGAAGCTGTAATGCTCGCGAAGGAGGAGGCGGAACGCGTGAGGGAAAGGCAAATTTCACGCCCTCACGCCCCTAACCGCCGCAGGAAGAGACGCCCAGGGCGTCGGGAATCGCGAGGCGATTTCCGGCCACCGTAAGCGCGGGCTTGCGGACGGTGAGCAATGGGTGGCTCACCGTCCGATAAGGACCAGGCCCGGGTCGACGGCGCGTTGTGTTCCACGCGCGCCTCAAAGAGATGTCAGCAGATTTGAAGGGGTCCACTAGGGCCGATGCCTGCCGGGGTTGCGAAGAAAACCGAAAGGGAGATCGTGACCCCCGGCAACAGGGCAACCGAAGGAACACGGGTGGGTTTTAGTCAATAAGAGTCTGACACGCCCTCCCGCTCCGCCCAGAGCGGGAGAAGTTATTTGATGATATCACACCCTCAAAAAAAAAAAAAAAAAGGTAACATTGGACAAATGCAGAAAGATGAGGACTTAGGATAGAATTGTTCTTTTGTGTGTACTAAATAAACGATTTACCTATGTGTCTGTATTTACAACTAAACATTTATCGACAAACCGGTTACAATTTCATACTTTTTTTGGAACGAGGTTCTTTAATGCGGCTTGCGGTAGGAGTAAATTGGTAGAAAGCGTTATGCCCGAAAAAAGTCAGTTTCAAGTGTCAAGTTTTAGTTTTTTTAAACAGAGCCATCTAGTATAAGTTTTAGCAAGCTAAAAATTAGACACCACGCTAGATGGCTCTGTTTTAATCCATAATATACTGCGAAAGGAACCGACACCTCCCGAGTTCTTTTTTTTGCAATCCATCGCCGTGCAATATTCACGTTTAGTACAGTAACTTGACATACTGACAAATATTCATATATCGAATTTTACATTAGCGAGAAACACGTTTCTATAACGTAACGTAAATCCATTTCATTCATGCTATTACTAAACTACGTCAGTGTCAAATAATGCATATTTTCATCGCTCGGTTTGTCGACCATAACATCGGGCACTGGTTTGACCGCGTTCACTTCGGGCAACTCCGGCTCGATGTCGGGCAAACTGCTGTCCGAATCGGTGTCGGTGTTGGATTCGTCGGCGTCAGCTGTTTTGGGCTCGTCTTTATTTTTTCTCCGGTTTCTGCAAATATGATTCTTATTGATTTGTGAGCAGAGATGCCTCAATTTTCTGCTGTCAACTTTAAGTTCTAGGTTTGCTTTTGCGATTTCTAGAGAACTATAACCATATACAAATAGTATATTATAATAATAAATAATAAAAAAAATATTGGCGTGTGCTAGCTGGTAATTTAATTTAATGTTTTGTGTTGCGTAATGTAATTTTTTTTAACTGAATAGACAGCTGTGCTGCTGGGGAGTTTGTTGCGCCACTTCTTCCCAGCTAAAGCACTAGGAAGTGGTGAGACGGGCGTTTTTAGTGGACTGTCTTATGTAATTTTGACGCTCGAAAAGTGCTGATCCTCAGCCTAGTTTAAATAAATGACATTTGATAGATCAGCATCCCAATTGCGTATTCACTTACAATCTCCATCGCCTTCATTGTAAAGGGTATTCATAAGCCACTGCTTATGTTAGAAAAAAAAAATCAGCTCGATAACTTAAATAACGCCTGACAGATGTTTCTCAACGGCATGTGAAGCCAAGTAAGAGGCCCATGGGCGGCTTTAAACTCTGGCACCAGGTTAGTCACTAACCACACGAAAAAGAAGAAGATTATTAAAACTTGACTATCTTTGCCATGTTTATGTCGTGCCGTGACGGAGCAATAGGCCCAGAACAATTATAAAAACTATCCTATGATGACTAGTAGGTATTTTAAAACTACACTGTACAATAATTTCTTAATTTCCCGCGGGAATCATCGCATTTCCGAATACAAACGAATGCTAATTTCCATGACCAACAATTATTAGATTTATCTTGTATAATACTTTGAATTCAGAACTAAGTACTTTATTGTTGTTTTGTTTAGATTTCCGTGTGAACTATGTAGAGCTGTATTTTCCTATCTGTCGTGACTTTAGCAGCTTTCCTTCAATTTTTAAAATAAATTACATTAAGTTAAAAGAGTATTAACAACTCTATATACTTCCAAGTCGATTGAGAGCGTTCGGTCTGCACCAAGTGCAAAGGGCAACTGATAGAAATCCGACGACTGGAACACGAGGTTTGCCGAAGGACATTAAGAACATAGTTGTACTGTACATGAATTCAAGCAGTTTGCTAGGAACAAATATTTATTCACATGTCTATTGAGGTAAAAAATAATTAATTGTAAAATAATTAATGCATGAAAAAATTACAAAAAAAATGGAATGTTTCCTGATTCAAAATTTATTCATTATAATTACATAATATAGGAATCAGGAAACAAATTCCATTTTTTTTTTGTAATTTTTTCATGCATTATTTTACAATTAATTATTTTTTACCTCAATAGACATGTGAATAAATATTTTTTTCCTAGCAAACTGCTTGAATTCTCACTAAGGTAAGTTTGTAAGTGCTATTTACAGTTACAGTAGTTACAGTTGTGCCAAATGACGTCACGTCCAGACCTTCAGATATGTTGGAGTTTAGTGATTTTTTTTACCAGTAGGTAGTTGAATTTAACTTTTAATACTTTTCTTAGATTTAGTGAAAAAAATATTACATGCATAATCCATTAGAATATTTTTATGTTGTAAGTGAAGAGGAGCATACCTTTTAGGATATGGCTCTTTCAGATGGAAGGTGCGGTAGTGTAGCTTCATACTGTTGCTCTGTGTGAATCGTTTGTCGCATAACGAACATGAGTATGGCTTCTCACCAGTGTGTGTCTGAAATAAACACGCAGTTAATTATATTAGTTTCCGCGGTAAAAGTTGTTTTCTACTTAATTCAAGTACTGTTTTCATCCCTGCTGTCACAAAAGTAACAATATGAATAAGTAAAACATGGTCAAAAATTATATGTCAATGAATGGACTCAACATTACGTAAACCGGATACGCAATTTTCGAGATATAAACGCCCTAATTATGTCACAGATTAATACAGATGGTTACTCCGCAAAATCATTTAAATTAAAAGCGACTCTTGCTACCACACAATAAAGTGCAATTCAGGTCGCACAGCGCTAATAACCTACAGTTATATTCACCTAGAAGTTGCCTCATTCCATCGAGTAACTCTTAAATCTTCTGACTACGTTACACTCACTGAATTGGCCCGACAAGACGAGCCTGCCGTGTACTTGTACCTTCATACCTAAAATCCGGATCAGAATTTCATAGATTTAAATTTTATCTAAATGTCACTTTTTACCGATGCACGATGTTACCAAATTTTCAATTTCATTTTTTTTAACTTCTTTAGGCGCGTTGGACATTTTTGAGATGGGACTTCACGACACTGTAACGAAATTTTGCGACACCGTGCAGTAAAAAACATCAACGCGTTGATTACCGTGCCGATTTTTTTTTCAAGTTTTCACTTCTGTCGACACTCCAGTAGTGCCAGTTTTTTATTTTTATTTGCGCTTATTACTACGTAAGTTAGCTTATTCGTCTGATTCATTGTTTTATGCATGTGGTGTTTACCTATAAGTAACTGATGCACTGTTATTTTACTTTAAAAATGTATTATATTTATCAGTGTAATCAATTGTCGGAGAACCAAATAAAAAAAAAATAGGGCGTGACCGAGTGAACCACCTGTATTCCTCTGTGATTATGTTAGAAAATTATTTAAGTAAGTAGTGTTTTTTTTGTTGTTTTTTTAATTCTTAATTTATCTATCGTAAATATTTATTTAAACTTCATGTACAAATAGCGTGGTACATAAGGTGGATACAATATGATACATTATATTGTTACAAAAATAATTCTTACCAGTAGATGTCGCTTCAGTCCCACAGTCGCGTGGAACTGTCTTCCGCAAGTGTCGCAAGTATGGAGCTTTTCTCTTGTATGCATGTTTTTGTGAGTACGGATGCTGCCCGGCTGAGAAGAGAACAAACTATGAAATGAAATTGTTTATTCTGTAAATAGGATATCGGAATGACATTTACACGTCATATTAAAGCTAGATGAGTTCGGCGTTTCCTATCTGACTACTCTGAGAAAAAAAGCCGAACTCAGAGGTCGCACTCTCTTTTAAAGTCCAGACATAATCTTGGTCAGGCCATATGAGGACCATGTAGATAAGTGCCTGAAATGGTCTTTTGAGGAAAGAACCACAGAGAATTTAAGGAGTTCAACTACTCGACGAACAATAACAAAGAAAGGTCATTTGGACAGGCCGCATAAAGTACTCAAACTGCCAGACTATCGTTAAAAATAACTGAGAAAGTGAAAAAAAAATAGGTTTGAAATGTTTGGAAATTTTCATAGACCAGATTTTGAAGAGGTGTCTGAAATTTTTCACTTGTCAAAGTAATACAAAAAAAGAAACGAGGCCGGCTTATTTTCTTTTTTTTTTTTTTTGTAAAACTTTAAATAAATATCCCTTTTAAGCCGTAACTAGTTTTAACGTAATTTATACGGATTAATTGCTATATGCGGGTTTACCAATTCCCAAAAAACACAATCGGTACTAAGAATTGCCAGCCATTTAACCGATTTAAAATAAAAGGAGGATTTTCCCCTTTATTGAAATAATATTCATTTCAATGCTCAATTGAAAGATGAGCACTGAAAAGTCAGCCCGTATAACAAATGGATTAACTCACCGCAAGTGAAGAGCCACATATCTCACAGATGTATCTCTCGGTGGGTGCATAAAACGAAGTTCGAGGGTGTTCCGACAGGTGATGCTTCCAACATGCAGCTTGAGTGTCGAAGTGTTTACCGCACTAGAAGAAATATGAAGGAAGAATATACAGGGTTAATGGTTATATATTGGCAAACCGTTAAGGGGATGTAGGAGAGGTCATTTGCAACCAAATTACCCCTGATGACCCCTATACAAATGTCTGTCAAATTACTCGAAAATGGTTGACATTGGCATAGGGGTCATCAGGGGTCATTTGGTTGCAAATGACCTCTCCTACATCCCCTTAACGGTTTGCCGACGTATAACCAATAATCATGTATATAACATCATGTCTGCATTATAAAGATGTATGCAGATTTATACACAGTTGATATTAAACATATGCTATACTAGCTGCGTCCCTCGGTTTCACCCTCATAATTCTCGATCCCGTAAGAATATTGGGATAAAAACATCCTATGTCCCTAACCCAGGTCATGGTCTACCCATATTCCAAATTTCATCCAAATCCGTTCAGCCGTTTTAGCGTAAAAGCGAATTTATAATATTAGTTAGGATGAATTACAATTATGCCACTAAATTAGATGTTGAAACCGTTTTATGTGTAAAAAGGGCATTTGGAAAGTTTTCAAATATTTTTTTTACATCTAAAACTAAATATCTGGTGTCTAGGATATTAATTATTTCAGTTCATAATCTGTAGATTTGTGGACCATTTTCTGTTTTGTTAAGTACCTGGTACTTTTTGAACGGCCTACACGGTCCTGCCATACAAAACCCACTTGTTTTAAAAGAGTAACCGTGGAGTTTCTTGCCGGCTCTTCTCCATAGAAGAAAGAAAGAAAAAGTATTTATTGGGACTCGCACAAATTAAACTAAAACACACTCATTAAAACATTAATAGAAAATTAAAAAACATTTTTTTTTTTTTATAACAGAAAGTCCTGTGTGAGGCCAAAAGGCTCCTATCTCAGCATATGCTGCGACGTTTAAAAAAATAAAAAAATGTCGCAGCGCTGTTATTCTGATAGGGCCTGCAGTGATGTCACGGATAGATAGATACAGAAATAAATATTAAATAAAATATAAAATAGATGTGTGAAATACTTTTAAAAATTAAATAGAAGTAGTCCGCGTGTCTGCACCCGACGTAACATCAGTTATTTGTCTATGCCTTTAGTGTCTGTGGTACTCTAGGCATCGGTTGAGACAAGTAAAGAGACGCAGACGCCGACACCGGCAAAAAATTGTTATAAAAACATTACGGCTGTATAATGCTTCGTACTTTGTGAACGTTACAATAGGACAGTGTTTATTATAATTATAATGAAAAGTGTATCGTGGTAGCCAGTTAACGGCACTTGGATAAGGAGATATACAGATAAAGTAATGTTATGAGTGATCGAGTGGTTTATGAATTTCAAAATTCACCTCTGACAAACAATGACAAAGAATAATAAAAGAAAATGCGAAACAACTGTTCTGCTGTCTCAGTGAACCACAGAGCATAGGAAACGATCTATTGGAACCGTGCATCTAGCGTCTGACGTTTCATAAGTGCCCATGAAGATTTATGTGAAATAAAAACATTTTGAATTGAATTGAATTAATTCAGTAGTGTTCTACTATGGAATAAAGATGGCGCTTATATCAGTTTTATGTTTTCACTTCTCTCGGCAGTCCCCATGATTGTCTATTTTTCTTAATATAATTTTTCCTGTTTTAAACAACCTAATTGCTGAGTGGACACAATCATATTATATAAAGTTGTTTCCAACCACTGAAAATAAATATTCCTTTCGTTCAATCTTATAGTAAATAGTTTTATTATAACATACCTGGTGACACGTTGTGGGTTTCCTATGTTCTCTCCTATATTTCGTCTTTACTTTTCTATCTTTTGTAAACTTGAATATATCTTCGTCATGGCTATAAAATACAAAAGATTAATCATTACAACATTATTTTAAGAGGCTGACTATAGCTAAAGCGCGGTCACAGTCGGACTGCATAGAAACGAAACAAGAAGCGCGATGACACAATGCATGTAATTTATTGCAAAGTATGAAGCTGAATTATCTTTTTACAAAAATAGTAAAAAAAAAATTTGATAAAAAAATTAAAACACTATTACGTTAATATGTTGATTTGTAGAATAATCTGACAAAACATCAGAATGATTGCATGTTTATTCATGTGGTTTTTAATAATTATTAATATTTCTTTTAGGAATCTTCGTGATTTTTTTCTATCGTATCAAATTAGCTGTATTATATTTTAACACGCTATCTAAATAGCATTATATCCTGAAGAAAATCATATATTTTTCTTATTTTGTTTAATGCAGTGGGTCGCATACTTTTAAGCATGACAAAACTTGCGTTTAGCTCCTGTATTCCCCTTAATTGGTATTGCTATGCATTTCTTTAATGTAGATACAAGCGTCATATTATGACAAATATTGTAGATAATACATTTATTGGGTTTTTCTATCTGAAATTTCTCAGTAGCAGCCTGGAGTCTGGATTTGTGCCCGGTTGATGGCAAAAGGCTCGCCCCCTATTACATGGGACTTAAACATAACTGGCGAAATGTGGGTGAACCTGCTACAGGGACACCTCTGCCCAACCCTTCGGGGAAACAAGGCGCGATGTTATGTTATGTTTACACTGTGTATTTAGTTGTTAAGCTTTTATATAAATATAACTTCCGCCAGCGACTTCGAACGCGTGATATCTTTATAAATTATAGCCTATGTTATTCAGTGATAATATACAGTGAAAACCGTTTATAAGGACTTCGAAGGACCGTCGAATTACGGTTGTTATAACCATGGTCGTTATAACCAATATATATGTTAAGTAAATAAAAATATTGGGACCTCAAAATTTCGTCGTAATAACCGGCATGACGTTTTAAGTGAAGTCATTATAAACGGTTTTCACTGTAGTATTCTAATGGAGAAAGAATTTAAAAAATCAGTTCAGTATTTTTTGAGTTTATTCGTTAGGTACAAACAAAAACACAAATATATTCTCTTTAAATTTTTAGTGTAGAAAATAAATATGGAGTCAAGTTAAAGAATTGACAGAGCTGTTCCTGCATAGAATAGAATAACGATACATACTGTTTTCTTAAACGCCTTGTAACCTGAAATAAAATGGAGGAATGTTTATTAAGGTAATAAAAAATAATAATTGTAAAATCCAAAGGTGCATGCGTCAGACAACGCTCATTCAAAATCAGAAAAATATTTAAACGACTTTTCATGAAGTATGTTTTGACTGCCTTTTTTACCCATCAACATAGGTAAAATTTCTCACCTCGCAATCTTTACGTACTGTCGAAGACTATTTATGTTTGCTATGTTGGTTGCTAGGCAACGGAAGAGGGTCGAAATTGGAAATATATAGATATTATATTAGTTGGTTTTTTATTAATTATAATTAAACTACTTTGAATAAAAGAGCCATTTTCAATAGGTTTTTTTTAAAACAGGTTCTGTGTACTAGGAGTGTAACAATAAAAACAGTTGCAGAAAAGGCAAAACAATTTTTTGATCGCAAAGCACTCTCAAATGTTTCGTATTATGGGTCGTGCAAAATTACTATCTTTCGCCCGCGTGGAGGTCGGAAATTAGCCCAAGAGAACGACTGGAACACGCACGTCAGTAAAATTCCCAGTTGGCATAATTTTGTCCGACATCTTCAACAACATCATCATCAACGTCATATTTCAGCCAATTTACACAAAACCTTAATTAATCATACACCTAAACCTTCCTCATGAATCACTCCGTCCATTGGTCGAAACCGTTTGAAAATCCGTTCGGTAGTTTTTGAGTTTATCGCGTTCAGACAGACAGACAGACGCGGCGGGGAGACTTTTTTTAAATAATATTTAGTGATTTTATAGATAAAAAACCCTGAAAGAAATCGACTTGTCGCAAACTTGAACACGACGTGTTGCCACACCGAGCGCTGAACGCAGGCTGACAAGTCAATCGTCATCCTGAGGATGCCTCGTTGGGAGGTGAAACACGTGTCGATTTCTTTCAGTGATTATTATGGCTCTTTTGAAATAGCTAAGCGGAACAGGTTGCTAAATATATCCACGTCTATTGTATTTTATAATGGATTTCCGCAAGTTCACGCCTGAATCAATTAACTAGGTATTATAATATTATAGGGGTCCTCACTTTGGCTTGTTGCTTTTTCCCTAATACTTTTCTGCTCACCGTCTGTTTGTAGTCACTGAAACAAACAAATAATGTTTTTTAGGTTTTTTTATTCGCATAGTCTACGATATTTTTTCACCTTTTTAAGTAGTTACAGTACAACTATGCTCTTAATGTCCCTCGGCAAACCTCGTGTTTCGTCAGTCGTCAGATTTCTATCAGTTGCCCTTTGTACTTTGTGCAGACCGGACGCTCTCAATAGACTTGGAAGTATATAAGAGTTGTTAATACTCGTTGACTGCCTCGTTGGTCTAGTGGTCGCAAAGCGCTACTGCTGAGTATGAGGTCCTGGGTTCGATTCCCGGGTCGGGCAAGGTGTTATTCGGTTTTTCCATCTGGGATTTCTCAGTGGCAGCCCGGAGTCTGGATTTGTGCCCGGTTGATGGCAATAAGCTCGTCCTCTATTACATAGGACTTAAACATAACTGGCGAAATGTGGGTGTACTATAGGTACACCTCTGCCTAACCCTTCGGGGAATACAGGCGTGATGTTATGTTTTGTAATACTCTTTTAACTTAATGTAATTTATTTTAAAAATGGGAGGAAAGCTGCTAAAGTCGCAGGCACGACAGATAGGAAATTAGTTTTACAGCTCTATAAAGTTCACACGGAAATCAAAACAACAATAAAGTACTTAGTTCTGAATTCAAATTAATATACAAGAAAAATCTAATAATTGATGGACATGGAAATAAGCATTCGTTTGTATTCGTATATGCGATGATTCCCGAGGGACATTAAGAAAATAGAAATACTGTACCTACACTGTTCTTGAACCCTCTTGCTGATAATATTGTAATATGGCTAGTATCGTATCACATCATTACTTATTCATGCCGATACGAGAGAGACAAAGTAGAATCTTACCTCTCTCCTTCACTATGCAACGCCGAATGAAACAAATGTTCTTCGTAAGCCTTCCGTGTTTCAAAAGTGATGTCACATCGCTGGCAGTACGTATTCACTTCTTCATCGTCGTCGGGACTATCCTGGTACGGGAAACCGAACTTTATAATTTATAAGCATAGAGTAATATTTACTTTGTGTCGTATTTGGGGATGTAAACCATTTTATTGGTAAGTTTTTCGAGATTCGTGAGTTTTTGAGACGGAAACATGGTCCTGTTTCCTTGGCATCATAAAAAAAGATTACCTTGTTGACTATGTGCATATTTTTTTCAAAAATTGTGAATGTTTGTAATAATCTTTTGTAATGCAGGTAATGAGAATAACTCCCAAAACTAAGGTAATGTCTTGTAAGTTTTTTTTTTTTTTTTTAGCAGCTAAACATGTATGAAAGAAAGAAGAGAGAAAATACGTTTATTTGCAGTAAGCATGACGCAAAGAAAGGACATAAAACACAAAGAACGAAAAGTTGTAGGAAAATATGCGTCACATCCACGCAAAACGGCCATCGCTCAGCATAATGCTGCGACCCTATGCGAGACAGAGCCCCAGCGCTGGTTGGCTGGCCTGTCTTGAAGATGTAGCTAAGATTTATTTAAACGAATTTCATCGTTATTTGCAGAATAAGGTTAATACAAGAGTATTCGCATGCTTACAATATCAACAATAACATGTTTGACCCTCTTGTGTTGGTGTAGCCCCGCCTTACTGACGAACGACGCGCCGCACAATGTACACACATGCTCACTGCGGTGCGTGCGTAAGTGCGTGTAGTATGTTGACGAATGCCTAGAAATAAATATAAATGTTACTATACAGTTATATATATAAAATTAAATACGATCAATTAAGATCACTTATAAAAAAACCGTGTGCGGTCGACCTAAAAATAAACAAAATTTTCGAAGCCACCATCTTGGATTTTTATTTTGACGTCACTATCGGATTTAGCACTCTCGAAAACCATGAACACGACACTCATGAAAATTTTCGCAAAAGAGCTTTAGAAAAAGAGGCTTCTAAGTGAATATAACTGCAGATAATTAACGCTGTGCAACCTGAATTGCGCTTTAATGTGTCGTAGCAAGAGTTGCTTTTTATTTAAATGTTTTTGCGGAGTGAACCATCTGTATTAATCTGTGGTCATTCGGACAGATATAGGAGCGATTGATTTGTTATGAAGTGTTTAGAAGTTAGCAAAACAGAAATAGGCAATCATCATTATCATCTTCCTGCTCTTGTCCCATGTTAAGTACGTTGGGTCGGCGCACCACGTTTTCTCTTTTCATTCTCCCTTGTCAACCGTTACGCTATCATTCACTCACTTCTCTTTCATATCATTCCTCACACAATCCAAAACAGAAATAGGCAATAACAATATTATTTATTTGCAAGAATGCAATGAATTCTTACCTAAATTCTTTATCGCAATAAGCACACTTCCTTGTGATTCCACTATGGTACTCATCGTGAAGTAGAGCTGAACTTCTGAAAAAAAAAAATGTATTAACATTTCTGAACAATAAAAAAAAAAAAGTGGTGCCGGCAGAAGTGAAAACTTGAACAAGATCGCCTTGGTGGAAGAAAAATACTTGCATAGAACATTGATCCGTAACATAATATAAATAAAGAGCACAAGCGCGTTTACAAAAATGAGGTGTCGTCATGGTGTCGCAAAATCATTGGCTTAATCCCATCTCAAAAATGACCAATGCACCTAAAGAAGTATTCACTTCGAAAACATTTTTCAAATTTATTACCATATTCAAACCCAATGAATGGGTTTTTTTCTCAGATCAGGGATACTATTATGAAGCATTAATACCATCATTATTCCACTGCAAAATCGGGATGATGCTATCGGCTTTGTATAATTTCATCTCTCTATCACACTGGAAAAATGGTGGCATTAATTCTGCATAATCCACCACCATTTTCCCAGGAAGTAATAACAGCCGCACGGGTCGATTCATCAGGTTAAGCTACGCTTGCCAGGGTTGGTCTGTGGAGGAGTCTCGGAAAGCACGTGAAGCTGTTGGTCCCGGCGGTCATTCGTGGATCTTTGACAGTAGTTACGGGTCGTATTACCCAGAACAGTTAATAGGTTGTGGAGGTGATATAGGCAGTCGCTCCATGTAAAATACTGGTATTCAGCTGCATCCGGTTAGACTGGACGCTGACCTAACATAGCTAAGCAGATTCGATATACGGCACCAGGCAGTATTATTGGGTTTTTCAGTTAAGAATTTTCAAGTAACATCTCAGTCTGGATTTGTCCCCGGTTATTGCCAATAGGCTCATCCTCCATCCAAACATTACTGGTAAAATGTGGGTGTACTATACAATACACTTCTGACTACGTTATGTTAAGCAATAGATAATCGAAGATATACTTACTCTAAAGGACAGATGAGGTGGCACCGCAAGCACTCATACTTGAAATAATGTTGTCTGATATGTTTGCGTAAGTAACAGTTTAGTTTGTAGCGCATTCGACAGAAACGACACTCGTATGGACCCAGCATCTGTGATCGGAAAAATTACAGTTAATCGACAGAACAAATATTGAAAAACAATGGAAATCTGAACAAAAATGTATGCAAAAATATGACTATGCCGCAGGGCTTTTACAGATAGACCTTATTTTCGGCGCGTGAAGCTCGTATCGGAGCTTATAATGGCTCTTGATGACACCTGCACTGTTTAAAACTAAGCACATTATTTTTCTCGACTCATTAATGACCTCAAATTCTACTTGCATTTCATCTTCATCACTTGTATTTGTGATATATTTTATTTTTACCTATATCAATGTAGGTCTTGTCTAATCAAACTGAATATTGTTATTTCCAAGTGAAACAGATATTGAGTTACATAGACTCTAGCTTTGGTATGACAAATTTGGCCACCATAGTGTTATCTTTAGTTATCTCATACAAAACAATGCTAGAATATTACATACCTTAACATGCCTCAACTGTATATGTCTAGCTAGCATATCCTTCTTTGAAAAACCTTTAAAGCAGTCCGTACACTTATAAGCGGCATCTTTATATTTCTTATCCTCAGCTCTTGCCCTAAAATTCTTCACAGCTTCTTCTTCACTCAACGTAAACCTCTTCCAATGAACCTTGTCTAAAATTTTACTTCTAATCCACGAGTCTTTAGCACAATTATTCTTTTCATTTATTTCTTCACACTCTATCTTCATAATACCTTTTTCACCTCCAACATAAACCGCTGAAGGACTGAATGGTTCTATATCTTTCTCGTTATCAACTTTTATCTTTTCTTCTTCAAAAGTAACTTCTAAGTCTTCAATTATCTTTTCTTTAACAAAATCTAACATTGGATCATTATCGCCTGTCATGGATGTATCGCTAAAGTAATCTAGTTCAATATTTTCTATCTTTTCTACTTTCTTTTCTGTGCCAAAGATTGCATCTGTTTCTATGCTATCTCTTGTGATGTAGGTTTTAATTCGGTCAGTGAAGCTGACTACTGTTAACGGTGATATGAGCATTGTGTTGTTGCGATCAACTTTATATATGTTTTCGTAGGTTATCTGAAATTGATGAAGAAAATGTAATGCGTTGGTTGATTGGTGGGTTCTACGATAGTACTAGAGCAGTCAAGATGATGAACTTGGTGGCTGAATGAGTAATATTTTTGGCAGAATAAAGGTACGATAATTTTTTTTAGATAAAAACTTATGTTTGTATCTTTCATAATCTATACAGAGAATCAGCCACTGTGGCTCTACTTATGGCCTATGTCCAGCAGAGAAGAGCTTACAATACGCTGAGTTGATTGAACATAGGTATTTAATAGAACCTGGATGAGATTTTAGTTGTCAATTGTAGTTTGTAGTATAATGTCATTTATGAATTGTTATCAAATTTGAATTAATTTAATATTTTTTACTAATCGTATATCTTAACTTACTAATTGTATATCATTTACTATTGTGCATCATGTTAATGAATTATATTTTTAAACAATATCCAAATATGTAAAATTTGCACACAAACATTAGAACCTTTTGTACCTGATTTATGCAAATATATATATTATAGGAGAAAATAGAAGAGAAGAGTGGGGGATTAGACCTACGCGCGGCTGGGTAGTATAAGAGGCAGTGCAGACCAATGCTCGCCCCTCTTTCTGCTCCGAGCCGCCGTTGGTGTAAGACCTTTCCAATTTGTTATTTTGGTGCCATACTATTTTTCTTATTTGTTTTGATTTTATTTTCTTTGTAAAAAAAACTATTAAAAATTGTGTTCATTTGTTTCTATTTTTTTTTTAACGGCTTTCGTTTCGAATCGCTAAGATCAGAAGTGGGATCAGAACCAACTAGTTCTGTCCTATCGGCTGTTCTGTTTTTATTGATTTGAAACGATAGGATCGGGAATAAATAGAAGGAAATGTCCGATCGTAATCGTCATCGAAGTCGCTACGATCGCGATTCTCGCGAGCGTAAGCGATCCCGTCGCCGTAGTGGATATCGCGACTATACTCCAGAAGGTAGCCTGAGGCGCGAGATGGATGCGATGTTGGCCCGCCTTAAAGTATTAGAAAACCAGCCGGCTAACGTGAAAAATACAACATCGCCAGTGCGCGCCTCGTCGCCGCCATCTCGGCGCCAGGCGCCTACCTCAGTGAATCGTCGGGGAACTTCGGTCTCTCTCGATCGTTCTGCGTCAAGCTTACGTGGCGCCGACCGTTCCGGGACGCCGGAATTGCTGCCGCCTGCGCCGGATGAGTCGCATGTGGATAGAACGGGGGATGTTTCCGAACGTGTGGCTAGTGAGATTAACGCGCCGTCTACCGTCACTGATCGGATTGTAGATGCCATTCGCTCGATAAATACGGTAGTGAGGTCAAATCATTTTTATATCTCGAACTTTGACCCCGGTCTACACAATATTGATGACTGGTGCGCGGAGGTGGACCGCGCGAAAAATCTTAACAACTGGACTGACCATGAGTGCCTATCGCGAATCGGAAATTGCCTAAAGGGAGACTCACGTACGTGGCTGAATGAGTGGGTGACTAGTGATCGGAGCTGGAGTAATTTTAAGAGGGAGTTTAAACCTTTGTGTCCAGAAACTCCTGATGTTGCGAATATTTTGTACGATGTAATGAGTACTAACTCTGATAGTTACCCTACTTACGCCGATTACGCTCGTCGCTCACTACTTCGTCTTCGTATAGTTCGGGGGCTCAGTGATGAGTTAATATCGGCGATTGTGATACGCGGCATCACTGACCCACAGATAAGAGCATCGGCAACTAACGCTAAGCTGTTGCCGAACGATTTGGTTGAGTTTTTCTCAATATACGTAAAGTCTAGCACGCCTAAAAATAGTTCTACTCGTGTTACTACCCCTCAAAATTTATCCGCCAGTAAACATAAAATCAATCCAAATGTAAACTCGCGAAAACGACGGTTTGATGACGGAAAATGTTTTGTGTGCGGCCAGTCGGGTCACAGACAGGCGAACTGTAATAAAAACCTAAGGTCGATCAAGCTCCTTCTATTTCTAACGCTGACTCGTCAAACTCTAAGCCTGCTTTTGTCCCGACTAAGCCCGAACAATGTGCATTTTGCAAAAAAACAGGCCACAAAATTGAAACTTGTTTTGCCAAACAAAAATCTGAGTCACGAGATAGGAACGAAGTTAACCTATGTCGAGAAAATCAAACTACCCGCAACAATGATATTATTGTAGCCGTCATTCAAGGGGTACCGGTAGACGTTTTGATTGACAGTGGTTCAACGATATCTCTTGTTTCGTCATCGGTGGTAAAACATTTCAATTGCGCACACAAGCCAGCGTTCCGCGTATTGAAGGGACTGGGGAGTCAGGAACTCGAAAGCACTTCTTATGTGACGTTACCTATTGAATTCGATGGCATTACACTCGAGGTCGATTTATTTATTATGGCTTCCGAATTCATGAACACCCCGATTATTGTAGGAACAGACGTCCTTAATAGAGAAGGTGTTCGGTATATTCGCACGCGTGACTCTCAAACACTTGAAAGAGAGACAATCGATCCAAGTCGGGTGATGATCGTTCAGTCTGATCCGTCGATTCCTATTAACACGCCTCTCGTTGATGATCAATTGCAACAGTTGTTGGCAATTATAAATGAATTCTCGCAGCACTTTATATCTGGTACGGCCACAAGCACTGTAAATACGGGTAGTATGACGATCAGACTGAACAACAACACTCCGGTCAATTACCGACCCTATCGACTTTCGCACAGCGAGACACTACGTGTTCGCGACATAATTAAAGATTTGTTGGACAAGGAAATCATTCAAGAGTCGGAGTCTGATTACGCGAGCCCGATCCTTCTTGTCAAGAAGAAGGATGGGTCGGACCGAATGTGCGTCGATTACCGAAAATTGAATGATGTCACTATGAAGGACCGGTTCCCTCTCCCTCGAATTGATGACCACATAGACCGTTTAGGCCAAAACAAGTATTTTACGAGCCTCGACATGGCAACAGGGTTCCATCAGATTCCGTAGAAAAAGAGTCTGTCCCTCTCACTGGTTTTGTTACGCCCGAGGGGCATTACGAATATTTAAAGATGCCCTACGGCCTGGCGAACGCCCCAGTCGTATATCAGCGGATAATAGGAAAGACCCTTCGCGAATTTATTGAGTCTGGTGAGATCCTGGTGTATATCGATGACGTGTTGATCTTAAGCAAAACTATAGACCACGGATTTGTTCTCTTGCGCAAGGTACTCACGACCTTGACGAATGCTGGATTTTCCTTAAATTTGAAAAAATGTTCTTTCCTTGCAACGGAAATCGAGTATTTAGGTCGCAACATTTGTGAAGGTCAGGTGCAGCCGAGTCATAGTAAAGTTAAAGCCTTGACAGATGCTCCCGAACCAAAGGACGTAAAGCAGGTACGCCAATTTATGGGCTTAGCCAGCTATTTTCGCCGGTATGTACCTGGCTTTGCTCAGAAGACTGCTCGTATTGCGGTCTTGACGCGAAAAGGGGTCGATTTTAAGTGGGGACCGGAGCAGCAGGCTGCTCGAAGGGAGATCATTGATTGCTTGACCAGTGAACCGGTGCTTGCAGTCTATGATCCTTCTTTGCCGACCGAGGTCCACACAGACGCCAGCTCTATTGGCTATGGAGCTGTGCTGATGCAGGTGCACGGGGAGGGTCATAAACGAGTGGTTGCTTACTATAGCAAGCTGACGCAAGGAGCTGAAAGTAAGTACCACTCGTACGAACTTGAGACCCTCGCCGTGGTCAAAGCCCTGCAACACTTCAGGCATTATCTTGTGGGTCTACACTTCACCGTAGTCACCGACTGCAACGCGATGAAACTTACAAAGAGCAAGAAGGATTTGCTCCCTCGTGTGGCACGGTGGTGGGTATACCTACAGGATTTTGACTTTCGCCTTGAGTACCGTAAGGGATCACTCATGTCGCACGCCGACTATCTAAGTCGGAACCCTGTCAATGTGTGCACGGTTCAAAAACCACAAAACTGGGCACAGGTTGCGCAGGCTGCCGATGAAGAGACTCGGACTCTCATCCAAAAACTGACTGACGGACAATTAGACACTAGTCGTTATGTCGTCAAAAACGATCTCTTGTATGCGAAGTATTCACCCACTGGGGAGCCTTCCCGCCTTCTTTGCTACATCCCAAGGGGGCATCGACTCAGCTTACTTCGTGTATTCCACGATGAGCACGACCATCTGGGGGTTGACAAGACTGTTGATTTGATCACAAAACACTTCTGGTTCCCGGGGATAAGGGGTTTTGTCCAAAAATACATCGCGCATTGCATAGTGTGTATTTCCCACAAAAAGGTGCCTCAAGCCCCATTACAACCCATCCATTCATGGGAAAAACCAGAACTTCCCTTTGAGACAATCCATATGGATGTACTAGGCCCGCTTCCAGAAGCCGATGGCTATCGTTTCGTTCTCATCGTTATCGATGCCTTTTCAAAGTACTGCCTTCTTTACCCAATGTATCGACAAGATACTAACGAACTGAAACGTAATTTTACAAACACAATCTCGCTGTTTGGCGCTCCCAAATTAATTGTTGCTGACAGGGGTCGCATGTTCCAAAGCACGGACTTTCTTGACTGGGCTAAGTCAATGGGTTGTGATACACACTTGATTACGCCGGAGATGCATCAATCCAACGGACAAGTCGAGCGCTACTGCCGGACAGTGCTTAATATGGTCCGCATCGAGGCAAACTATCGGCAGCAAAGGTGGCCCAGCGTCATGTGGAAGATTCAGCTGGTACTTAATATCACCAAGCACAGGACCACCCAATACTCAGCCCTCAACTTGTTGGTGGGTATCGACGCGGCGACGCCTCTCATCCGAAGTCTGGTGCGCGACGTAGCCTTGGAAGGTTCCAGTCCTAACAGGGAAGCATTGCGTGAGATGAGCAGGCAAAGAACTTCAGAGCGTCTCAGGCAGAATCAGCAAAGTCAAGATGCTTATGTGAACCAAGGGAGAAAACCACCCCGCGATTACGAACTAAACTCTTTAGTTTTTGTCAGAAAACAGGCTCAGTCAACCGGGAAGCTGGACTCCGGCATGCGTGGCCCGTACCGTGTCACGAAGGTACTGCCACATGGGCGCTACGACCTACAACTTCTGGCTGGGTCATACGGAAAGTCGACTCAGGCCGCGGCAGAGTACATGGTGCCGTGGCGCGGGGAGTGGACTCCTGAAGTGTGTGCTGCTTATTTTGAAGGTAAGCAGCTTGACCGTCTGTATAGACATGTTGCAAACTGTCTTACAGATGTGTCCCCAGAAATAGCGAACGTCGTGCTTCCTTTCTGGTTATGCAATGGTCAGGTTACGCTAACGTCGTGCCTCTATCCTAACTATTGTGGGCAGATATGCGAACGTCGTGCCTCTATCTTGCCAGGGATTAAGATATGCGAACGTAGTGCCTCTATCTTCCCAGATTAAGTTATGCGAACGTAGTGCCTATGACTTATTCATGTGTGTTACGATGTTTCTTGTGTTATGCCACTTAACAAGATGTAATTTTATTGTGTTGAAGGCGCAGACATGGACAACGAGGAGTCCTCTCCTGTAACCGCAGGAACTGAGACGATGAGACCTGCCGAGCCGTTCCCCAGTACTTCAGCTGCCGCTTTATCTGAAGATCCACCAACCGGTACTCCCGACGTGTGCAGGACTGACGAGCCGCAAGCCCAAGTTCTGCCTGAGGTTGACTCTGGACCTGGACTCTCCATGCCGCTGCTGGAGTCTGATCTACGCAGCTAGATGGGAGCCCGAGGACGGTCTCCTGTCAGGAGAGGCCGTATAGGAGAAAATAGAAGAGAAGAGTGGGGGATTAGACCTACGCGCGGCTGGGTAGTATAAGGGGCAGTGCAGACCAATGCTCGCCCCTCTTTCTGCTTCGAGCCGCCGTTGGTGTAAGACCTTTCCAATTTGTTATTTTGGTGCCATACTATTTTTCTTATTTGTTTTGATTTTATTTTCTTTGTAAAAAAACTATTAAAAATTGTGTTCATTTGTTTCTATTTTTTTTTTAACGGCTTTCGTTTCGAATCGCTAAGAATATTTATTTTTTGAAGCTGGCACAGGTGTGTGGGAATTGGAACAGACAAAAAGAGAGACTAATGCCAGCAGTAAGTGAAGTCGGGTTGTAGACGATAACAATGTTTTAATACTTACAGGTCCTCTCCAAGCCAGTTCTCTGAGAATTTTCTGTCCACTGAAACATTTTTCCTTGAATCGATGAAACTTGTGTAGTATTGTAGCACACTCATAACAGAAGTACTGAGGTAGACCATCCTGTTCATTCAGCTGTATAGAATAAAAGCATAATAATTATTACAATAGTCAATTAATTGTCAATGTTTGGGTTATTGATTTATTTTATTTACTTTTTTATATACTCAAGTATAATTAATTTAATCTAACACTAAAATAGGTATTTAAATTACACATATATTTATTTAATTATTCAGTTCGGACAACAATATGATCAAATTTTTAGTAAAATTCCTTATCTCTAGTGTTAGTAGTACACAAAACAAGAATAATATTATTAGTTGGTGACGGCGGCAGGATGTGCAGAGAACGATAAAGCAAGGAATATGTTACCTGACCATTCTTCCTACATAGTGCCTCAGACAAGGGGAGTAAGGGCTCTCCACCACTCGAGATAATAGAAGGAAGGTATAGGTATATGAAGGGAAAAAAAATGTAATTAAATTAAAATTATGGATGTAGAATGCTACTTAGAAATACCCTAGTAGCCTAAAGGAGTTGTGTCTTGCGGTCGGTACAGTGTGCTTAAGTATCGGATAATACAGACTGATAAACATAACAAAAATGTAATCAAATATTATTAAAGCGAAATATGAAACTGAGCGAAAAATTATGTTACATTTTCTATTAAACTTTGGACGCTAATAAAATTGTATACCGTCTGTGTCGTACTGTATGCGATCACACATATATAAAGACAGTAATATAATACAAATATCTTTAAACATTTAAGTAATTAATTAAATAACTTGCCTGTAAAGCCATAACTTCTTCATAATAAAACTTGAGTTGATACAAATGGAAGTGGTACATTTTCGCTTCCGTCCGAAGGCATATTCTACACACTTTTAGGTCCGACATACTTTATCTATTTTACTTATAGCCTATTTAGAGCTTAATTGTGTCTTTTATTTTATAAAAACCCTGAAAATGCGTTCAGAAGCCTTTCGGGCACCGATGGGCACCGACTACCGCCATATTTGTTTACTTGTCAAAGTCAAGTCAATAAACAAGTACCTGTCAAACAAAGATTTGTTCTGCATCACGCAGAAACATTCATGATTTTGTTTTTTTAGGTTTGATAATATCAAAAAAGTTGTAGCTCAAAAGGAAAGCCTTTGGAGCTACAACTTTTTTTTACACTTTATTATACTATTATTTATACTCCACAAAGTAAGCAAAATAACAAAATTTAAACCAAATGGCCAACTACCCGCTATTTCCCCCTTTCTTTTTAACAAAAGCTCCAAACGCAAAAAACAAAGTTCGTTTATGCAAAATTTTTACTATTATGTGTATGTTGTTACTTGTATACACACTTGTAATGCCAAAAGGAAATCTTATCGGAATTCTCATTTGTGGCAAAATAATAAAATTATAAGTAGAGATGTGCCGACTATGACCCTAGCCTACTAACCAATTATTCGATCGTAAAGAGGTCAAGCCGATCACGGTTTCGGGAGCTAAATGCTCTAAGTTTCGGGAGTACCATTCGGCAATTTCCGTGACGCTACATTTACATCTGATTCGCGCGCAAGTTGCAACCGCCCTCCGTCTGCGGCCATGTTAGAACATGTTTTGTTTACTTGGCTTTGTTTCTTGTTTTTTTCTTTTGCACGAGAAATACATACAAACTAAGAAGCCGTATAGTCGGCTTTATCGACTAGTCACCGACTATAATTGTCGGAATATCTCTAATTATAAGTACTTTTTGTTGGAAATTGGTGGGAATGTAGTAAACAAAATATTTTATTCTGGTGAAGATTTGGGCATTGCTTTCTGGTTTTCATAAATGAGTACTGGAGGTAACTTAATGACGGAGGTTATTTAATGAGATAGGGCCAAAAAAGGAAAATAAAATAAAATAATACAAAAAATAATTTTGTTTCGCCAGTTCAAACGCCACAAAAACGTACGTAATAGCAATAATCAGTCATCTCGCGATCAATCGATTAACGTTATAAAATTCGTCTAAAAATCGTTCGCTCAACGCTCGCCGTTTTATCGCTACGATACTAGCGCCAAAACAATTGAGTAGCAATTTTCGGAACTAACCAATGTAAAGTCAACCCAAGTGACAGACAAGTCAACCTGTCATGACACCAAAAGCACGAAAAGTTTTGATAATCTTACGAAAACATCTACAAAAGTCTAAAAAATCCACTTAATTACGAAAAATAGCTTGGCGAAATCAGTGTTTACTTGGACTCCAAACGATATTGGGCATTTCTATCAACAAGTAAATTTTATAAATATTATTTTTGTGAAACAATGTGAGCAGTGGTAGTGGACTGGTGGCCCAGTGATATAGGCCGCGACTTATGAGTTGGTCGGGGGTTCGAACCCAGGCAGGCACATTTACTTTGTGTTAAAATATTTCATCATAACTACTGCTCTCAGAAAGGTGTTCAACAAAGACTTGTGACATCTACCTACACGCACTGGGTCCGCATAGTGGATTATGGCCCACTCCCTCTCACGGAAAGAGGAGGTCTGTGTCCCAGCACTGGGAACATCGTAAATAGGCTGATTGTGAAACAAAAGTGTTATAAAGTTAACTTTAAAATTAACAATACTTGTCTAATCCTGTTTCAGTATAAAATGGTAAACAGAGTGTCCAATGACCAACTAGATGAACTTTTAGAGTTTTTAGCTGAGCATCCCGCTTTAGCAAGGGGTGTTGGTCTTGGCTCTAGATCAAAAGAAATTGTGGACAGGCAGTGGAATGATCTTGCAAGGAAGCTCAATTCTTTTGGCTTTGGGTCATCAAAGTCTGGTGATCGCTGGAAAAAGGTAAATTGGCTACACGAAAATTGGCATTGGTGCAATGTAAACTAGAGCAGACAACGCGAATAAAATTGTGCAAGATTTTGTTGTCTCAGTGTACTTACTCAATATGCTTACATCGCAGTTGTCACATTTGACATCCGCAGGTTGCATCTTTCATTTTTAATAGCTCTTTTAGTTAACATTGAACCTCAATGATGGAAGTTTTATTTTTGTAATTCTTAACAGCCTCCAATAATTGCACACAATTTGTAACTTAATTTGATAGATTTACCATATTATTCTTTTGATTTCATAGTACTGGGCTGACATAAAACATAAAAGCAAGACCAGACTAGCCAAACGTAAAGTGGATGCTCGCGGCAATGGTAGTGGTCCAAACAACAAAGAAGTTCTATCAGACATTGATAAGAAAATCATGGCCATCATTGGGGAACAAGCTGAGTATGGTGATAGTCAAAATGATGTACCTGTATTTTTAAGTTACCAGCTAAAATGTAAAATATCTGAACATATAATGTGATGTATTAATAAATTTTGTTTTTTAGTACATTCAACCTGAAGTCCAAGACACAGCTACAGTGCAACCAGACAACATTGTGGTTTTAGAAGAAGTTGTCATATCAGGTAAAAAAAAAACAGCCAACTGCGAGTCTGACTCACACACAAAGGGTTCCATACCACCATACAATATTTAGCAAAAAATGCCGAAAAAAACAGGTTTCTTGTATGGGGGACTTCCATTAATTTTTAACTGTATTTTATTAGAGTTCCGTACATCAAAAGGAAAAGCGGAACCCTTATAGGATGACTCGTATGTTGGGGTGCGTGTCTGTCCGTCTGTCACAGCCAATTTGCTCCGAATCTAATGGACCGATAACTTGTACACACATGTATTTTTGTGACCCAAACACGGGCGTGTAACGTAAATAAATGAATTATTATGAATATGGGGGTCACTTAGAGGGCAAATAAGAAAAAAAATAAGGTTTTGAGAACTGAACCCTGTGACATATCAAATGAAAGGGCTTAATGCGAGGATCTGAATTTTAAAGAAAAAATAGATGAAAATTGACCATTCCTTCCTTATCTCTGAAAATAATGAGCCTACAATTTTGAAAAAAATACAGAGAATAGTTCTTTACTCATAAATTACAAGAAAAGCTATTAGAAGTATATGGTCTTAAAATAACATGGTAAATCTCTCAATATTGTGTATGCAAACTTACATTTGCAGTTGGAATGTATGGGAGAACTTGTTTTTCAACTACAATGTTAAGTGGAATAAATTCATCCTAACTACGGAACCCTTCATTGTGCGTAGTCCGATATGCACTTGGCCGGTTTTCTGCACTGAAATAACATATTTTATTCGTAAGGATTAATATAATATCCGGTCAAAATAGCTTCTGTGGGTCATCCTTAGAAGATAGACATATGCCATCGCGCACTTTTTTGTAGAACTTCTCTAGATGCACAATACTGTAGAACATAAATTTAATGTAACTTTCACGATTTCCGCGGCGCACGCCATTAAAGCTCCCAGTCGGCGTGATTTTTTCCGACATCTTCAAGAATAATCGTCAAATTCCAGCCAGTTTACACAAAATCTTAATTAATTATACACTAAAACCTTCCGCATGAATCACTCCGTCCATTGGTGAAAACCATTTGTAAATCAGACAAACGTGGCGGGCGACTTTGTATGTAAGGATTTGATTTATATTTTTTTATCAATACCATACTGTTGTATATTTACAGACACTTCAGAATTTCCCGAGCCGCTTGCCGGCTTGGAAGAAGTGCAAACACAACAAATGCCTGAGCCAAATGTGACAAGTAATATGTTTTAGTTCTGGGTATCTTCTGTAAGATACATTGTAAGCGAAGCCATTATTTTAAAAATCATATTTTACAGGATCAAGTCAGCCTCGGCCTGCTAGAAGTCGCCGCCGCACACTGGTCCCAAATGATAAAAAAGGGGACATTAAGAAATTTTTGACAAAAGGTCAACCGATTCAGCTTATTTTTTTTTTTGTAGACAGCTGATGCAATTACAAATCACTTTTGTACATTGAGTTTTTGCCAAAAAAGCCGTATTTTCAGAGAAAAAAAATATTCAAATATTTTTTGTATGAAAAAATCCTAATTTTCTCTTTATCTTCCAAGATTCAAACGTATTCAAAATAAAACTTAGCGCAGCTTGTAGAGGGGCTAATTTCTCACTACTTTGTCATAGACACTCAACTGCGATTTTGTGCTCCTTTTGAGTTACATGCACTTTAAATATTTTTTCCTAATAAGTCATATGAAATGTAAAATACAACTTTTTATTTGACTACCCCAACAGTGGGTAGTCTTTGTTTACAAATGTAATACTTTGCTAGGGCTGTCGTCAACATAATATGAATAAATAAATAAATAAAACAAACACAAAAAATAAAACAAAGCGCATTTTTTTTCAGTACCTGTAAACTTAATAACTAAAGTAAACTATTATTTTACAAATTTAAATAAACTAGAACATAAATTAATTTTAAGCGCATTTTTTCTCAGTACCTATAAACTTAATAACTTAAATAAACTAGATTACAAACTTACAAACTTAAATAAACTAACATGAACGTGCGTATGTTACAATGTGAATTATGCTAGCGGATCTTGTGGGGGAGTATTCTCAATGTCGACGTATACTTCTTCCTCATCAGCATCTTCTAAATCGAGTTCATTGGGTGAAACGTCATCCTTTAGAAGATTTTCGGCTTCTTCAAACCTCTGCTGCTTTTGAATTTTGGTGAACTTCGGTCTTATGTTCGTAATGTACGGATCGGAGCTGATAAGTAACTGGTGTAAAATATCTTCATTTGTTTGCATTCTGCCTATCTTTCTAGTATGCTTTTCTCTGATTGAACGAAAATCTTTGTTTCTTGCTTCTGAGGCTTCTTCGGACATCATACCAATTGGAATAAAAGAAAAATGCTGGCAAATATCTGCACCATGCACTAAAAGTTTATGTACACTCGAAGGCATGTAATACCACGAGTACTCGCTGACATAAAGTTCTGCTGTTTCTCTGCAATAAATTCTAAATTTTTCAATATCTACATTTCTCCCAGAAGATATTGCCTGCAAAATTACAGCAAATCTCTTAATCAAATTAGCATTAACTCCTGTTATCTCAGCTGACCTTTCGTAATCATTGAAAAACCGTCGAGCTGTATTGCCATCGTTTGTTGTCCCAAAGCCTTGTTTGACGATATCAATCATTAAGCCAGTTACAACGAAAAACTCATGCTGCGTTAACTCTTTTCTTGATTTTCGGAGCAGTTTGTCCTCACCCCGAGCCGCCCATTTTTTGAAATCTAAGTTGTAAGATATGTGCAAAATACATTCCATGCATCGCAACCACATGTGAAGTGAAGATAAACCATATTTGTACATATCATGGTTTTCTGGTTTGTTAAAAACGAGGTTCAAGTTGTTCATATCTTTCGGATTTGTTAAGCAAATGTTGCAATTGGCTGCAGACTGTGTCTGTGAAAGTGCCGTGCATACTTTGCCGTCGATCATCGTCATATGCAATTCATGAAATACTTCAAATTCGCCATCAAATAACTTTGTTGGTAGAAGGTTCTGAATTTCTTCTTGTAATGTTGCTTCTACTTGCTGAATATATTCTTTTGTTTCTTGTTTGAATTCGAACATAATTGGTCTGCAATAGTTTGTTGAAGAAGGGCGCGGATTTTCCCATACTATCACATCGTTGTCACTCATAAGGCGAAGTGGCACAAAACTAACCATAAATACAGAAGATTCTGAAAATATGTCACCAGTTGGTTTTTGTTTGTAACAACTTTGTGAAGAAGCTCCGTCACAGCCCCATTTACTAACTAGCTTCAAAACACCACCATTAATATTTGAACCAGTCACTTTCAAAATCTTCTCGGCAGTTAAATCTAGAACTGCCTGTAACTTAATTTTAGCTCCTGACTCCGATATCACAATATCTTCTTTTGCTGGATAGCATTCTTTCTTCTTCAACAGTAACTTCTGGTAAGATGGAAAAGCCGCTGTGCCATTTGTACTTAAAATGGACCTCAAAGTTAGATATTGCCATTTTGATAAACTCAATGCTGTGGCAAGAGCTAAGGTGTCTTCCTCGGAAATCGATTTATCAGAAGCTTTATATAAAAAGTCACTTCCTTCTTGCACCTTTTCTGGCTTATTTGAGAGGCACTTAATAACTTTAGAACAAACAGTGCGCCCGTTTTCATTAAGTTTAGCAATAAGAGCATAGAACAGCTCTTCTTCGGAATGCTCCAAAAGAGACAAAGAACGTCTTTTCTTCTGCTTATTTGTTAAATCTTCAAATGGTCGTTTATTTCTAGTTCTGGGAGTATTTGTGGTAGCTTCTGATGTAGATGCACCCGCTTCCTCTTCGTACGATAAATTATGCTCTTCTACGTCTACTGAAATGTCCTCTATGGTATATTCTGGATCAAACAACATAGGAAAATTCACAGAAGTTAAAGTTGGCCACAAAATTTTAGACTCCAACCACTCCTTGTTTTTAACACCAAATCTTTCGTTTCTACCTGAATTGTCCCATCTTCTAGCTAGGTTTGACGTATAATTTTGGCAAAACTTTTTGATAATACTGAGCTCTTCGTTTGGAATTTCACTTGAAATACGATTTATAATGGTTTGACACAGTAAATCACTATTTTTAAGGCACCCACTATTACTCAAAAAAGAAAAAAATGTCTAAATTAGTCACAAATGTAGTCATTTTGATACAAAAATGTTACAGGCAAATAAATAAAAGTTACAATGTGGTGATAGTTGATAAAAAATTGTGTTGTTTTTACGAGCACAAGACGCGTAATGAACAAAAACGGGTTCCGCTTGCCCTTATACTATTGATATATGACTCATTACCCAACTATCCCGTTACTTAATGGGGTAGTTAGATAATGGCTCATTACCTAACTACCTCATTACTTAATGGGGTAGTTAGATAATGAGCCAAATATTCTTGCAATTTGGATGAGTCACGAGAAAATAAAACATACTAAGATGTGCTCCTACATAAATACCGCAAAACTACAAAGGGAATTTTTAATTGCAATTTATATACCTATTCATCATTCAGCGTTTTCGACGCGTTCGACTAGATGACCAAATAGAGCCGAAATCGTCACTTATAGGGTAATTAAGCAATGACTCTATACAAAAAAAAATTTACATACGAGTCACACAATAACTTACCTGTACATAAACATGTCTGAACACGTTTTGAGATTTCCTTGTTTGTTTATTTGATACTGATAATTTCATATATTTGTAAGAGTTACTCTACAAGCTGCGCTAAGTTTTATTTTGAATACGTTTGAATCTTGGAAGATAAAGACAAAATTAGATTTTTTTTATACAAAAAATATTTAAAGTGCCTGTAACTCAAAAGGAGCACAAAATCGCAGAAGAGTGTCTATGACAAAGTAGTGAGCAATTAGCATCTCTACAAGCTGCTTTAAGTTTTATTTTGAATACGTTTGAATCTTGGAAGATAAAGACAAAATTAGGATTTTTTCATACAAAAAATATTTAAAGTGCATGTAATTCAAAAGGAGCACAAAATCGCAGAAGAGTGTCTATGACAAAGTGGTGAGCAATTAGCTCTTCTACAAGCTGCGCTAAGTTTTATTTTGAATACGTTTGAATCTTGGAAGATAAAGAGAAAATTAGGATTTTTTCATACAAAAAATATTTAAAGTGCCTGTAACTCAAAAGGAGCACAAAATCGCAGAAGAGTGTCTATGACAAAGTGGTGAGCAATTAGCACCTCTACAAGCTGCGCTAAGTTTTATTTTGAATACGTTTGAATCTTGGAAGATAAAGACAAAATTAGGATTTCTTTCATACAAAAAATATTTCAATATTTTTTTTCTCTGAAAATACGGCTTATTTGGCAAAAACTCAATCTATAAAAGTGATTTGTAATTGCATCAGCTGTCTACAAAAAAAAAATCAGCCGAATCCGTTGACCTTCTGTCAAAAATTTCTTAATGTCCACTTTTTTATCATTCGGGACCAGTGTGCGCCGCCTCAGACATAATAGACATAGTCTCAATTCTAATAGTACTTCTAGTGAGTATGTTTATATATTGACCCTAGGGATTCAAGTTGATTTATAGGTATTAATGCCTGTTTTCACGTTCACTAAGTGACACTTAAATGAATCCCTAAATAAAAGTGCATTGTTGGATTTTCAACGCTAGGCTCAGCGCTGAGAGTTGAAAATCCAACAATGCACTTTTAAGAGTATTTAGGGATTCATTTGATTGTAACTTAGATTTCGGTGAAAACTGGCATAAATGTAACAATTAATTATTATACATTTATTGTATTGGTTGTTGGTCTTGTGCTAACACACGTTAGGTGTGTCCCTGGGTTTGATTTTCGGGTTGTTCTCACTGAACAACCCGACAGGCAGGGCACGGCAGGGGATCCTTCGGCATCACTACGTGCAATGCAAGCGCATACTAATGGCAACGATGCCGCGGTATCCCTGGGCATGCCGCTACGTCCTTAGGCATGCTGCGACGTCCTCACGTCGAAGTGTACCGACGTGACATCGCACTCGCATGTTCTTTTCACAACAGTCGTAACTCTTCATCAGAACAGAAGCTAATGAATTCGAATGCTGTCGAAGCATGCCGAAGGATGCCGAGACATTCCGAACGCTGCCGACACGGTATGCCTAAGGATACCGTAGCTTTGATTTTGTACTTACTTACGATGATTATCATCGAAACAATTGTATTAAGTTATATTCCTATTCGTCTTATAAATCCACCAGTAGGCATAGGCCTTTATGGTATCTTCTGTCGAGAAACGCCTAGTTCCAGCCAGGCGAAACATAGCAGTAAATAGCAATAGGCTTGCACCCTATTGTATACATGGGACCTAACAACGTCACTGGTAAACTGGGTAAAAAATATAAACCTATGTAGCGTAGCAATTGCTACGGGCCCCGCATCCAAACCTGCCCACCTCCGCCTGAGCGTAATTTTTTAAGTGAAATTTATAAAGAATATTGAATTTACTAGATGTCACAAAGACGTGTTATGTAAACCTTTTCCGACTAAGACAATTCACGTCAGACAATCAGTAATACAATTTTTAACATATTTCTAAAAGTTGATTGCAAAAAATAAACGTATTGAGTATTGAAGTATTATTTTTTATCAATTTATACTTAAGAACCCATAGCAGATCAAGGGCCTATCGATAAAATTTGCTGCGGGCCCCGCGCTTCCTTCCGTACTGCCTATGCCTACCCCTCTAAATATTATAATAATATAATATTAGCCTATTATTGTCCCACTGCAGGGCGAAGGCCTTTTCTCATACAGTAAAGGCACGAGCATTGATCACCACGCTTGCTCAAGAAGGGTTGGCGATGTCAATCTTACATAAACGAACTCAGGTTTCCTCACGATGTTTTTCCTTCACCGATATCAGTCATATCCAAGTTTTTAATGACATTTAATTCTTATTACAGTTTTGCTAACAAGAACCGACCGTGAATGGGTGAAGGAATTAGAGAGGAATAGGGTACGGGCGGAGAACAAGATGGCTGATGCTACTCTCATGATTGCCGAAGCTGCAAATAAGATAGCTGAGTCGTCTGTAATGAATGCTGAGACGAATCGTATGAATGCTGAGACGAATCGCATGAATGCTGAGACGAATCGCAAGCAGTTAGAGGTCATCAAGGCGATCATGGATGTTGTGAGTCAGCCAAGCAGTACGTGCCTTCGTGCAGTTGGTGTCTTTGGTTTTGTATTTTCGTTTTCGACACGGATTTCCGAAACTAAAGTTATTTTGAACTTTGCAATGGCAGTCGGTTTTCAGTTTTTAGTTGTAGTACCTACCTACCCAACACAAATTCGTATACCACTGGTACTTGCTATGTAAACAACAGTGACAGAAACCTATAATAACTAACTTAAAATAACATTAATGTCGGAAATCTGTGTCAAATTTGACACCGACTTCTGAAATTAAAGTTATTTTCCACTTTATGACGACTTTTATGGTTGTTTTTCTTATGTTTTTGCGATAAGCGGGCGTTTACCGCAAAATATAGTTATGAATAAAATAGTGCAAGTACAAGTTAATGACCGTGGTCGAGTAATCTAACAAGTCCAGCTTCATAGTTTCAGTTACCTGAATATCGTGGCGTCCGTAAGTAGGCCTTGCCCGAACACGGGCGCAGGTACTCGACTTTATTCAAACTCCTCGTAGTTAACGACTACGAGGAGTTTGAATAAAGCCCATATTCCAGTTCCAGTGCGATAACCAGTGTAATTAATGCATCGGGAGCCCGAATTCGAATGGTCTTTCGAGCATCCGAATACAGGCTAACGAACAAGTTTAATCGCGCTTTTATGGAGACTTGAACCTGACTCCTCTTGTCAAGGACCGCCAACGGGTAGCGCTGGCTACAGGAGTGAATGAGATGGCGGTACATCAGATACTGAAGGAGGAAGAGGGACGGAATGCAGACAAGCAACAGGAACCGCCTGAAAAACTATACAGAGCTAGCAAGAGATCTAGACAGACGCATAGGTATGTGTCAACACTGTATTAATTTATTTTATAATAATGTACTCTGTGTTTATTTTCTAACAGAACACAGTAGCGACATCTATGTCACAACATAGGTACCTCTAAGTAAAACGGCGAGTGAAGTTGTCATCACCAATAGATGGAGCCACTGAATCCTGCATTGCGCAAGCAAAGTTTGAAGCTAAAGTTAGGAAGGAGAAGCCTTCCTGTTAGTTCGTTCGCTTAATTAGAATAGTAGAAGGTTTTGTTTTTGGGGAATGGCAACCTAGGAGGTTGTCGGCCGGACTTTCCTGTGGGTGCTTCAATAAATTAAGATACTTACAGCCAGGGCATAAAACTTACAAATTAAGCGACTATACGCTAAAGCCACCCCCTGTGGGGTACGGACCTCGGCGTCGCTGGGGGAGGTCAGCAAGGGACAAGCTGGATTGGAATAAGATTATTATGGGACGAATTGAAAGCTACAGGCTTAGCGATGAGGGCTGGCTCGTGCAAGGGTCGAGACGGAATAGTAGAAGGCGGAAAACTAGATGTAGCCACACTTCGGGTTTTAGTCGTGACATATACATCATTCAACCATTACTTGATCAAGAAAAATAAAAGTAAAATATGAGTTAAAAAGAAAAAAAATGTTTTTTTTTTTCGTCATTTATAACTGTTAGGGAAAAAAAACTTCAATATGTATCGTATTCTTGTTTCAGTTCAAGCGAAGCAGATAGTTCTGATGATAATGACGGCGATAACGAGCAATCAAGTAACTATCTTGAGTGAGTTTCATCTGTTTTTTAAACATTTATCTATTTTAATATTTATAGAGGTATTAGGAACATGGTGTAAAGTTCACTCATCCTCAATACAGAAGGGGGAGGGTTTTCCGACCAAAAGGGTATTCTGTCTGGTGGGCTAATGCCCAACGATTGATTTCGGGAAGTTGTATATATGCTATTCGCGCGGTAAACTCTGCTTGCTTATTTTGACGTTCAAAAGTGCCATACATGGGCCTATTTGAAATAAATGATTTGACTTTGACTTTTTGGCGTTTCGCGATGCAAAATTTTACCTAACGCCAGTGTGATTCGTAGTTTGCATGTGGCAATCTAGATGCCGCCACATACTAATAATAAAGCTGAAGAGTTTGTTTGTTTGAAAGCGTTAATCTCTGGAACTACCAGTGGGATTTGTTTTTTTTTGGCATTTTGTAGCTTAATTCTTGAGGAAGATTATATGATATTTAACATCACGTTATACTATGAACCTTAGGAGCCGAACAATAAGAAAAATAACAACTTTTCACTTTGTAGTATTTTTTTTTTTTTTTTTGTTAAAATTTTTTATTTTTCACTATTAAGTTGTGGTACCTACCCCAAACAAATTCGAAAACCACCACCTGCTTTGTAAATAACAGTGACAGGAACTTATCATATCATCCACATGCTAAGTGGGAAAAAGTACGTATTATTGAAGCTAACTCAAAAACTATCCAGGCAAAGTTAATACAATTTATATGGGACCACCTCGAGAGCATCAGTCAAAAATTGAACGAGAAATCGGTGGACATACATAAAAATAAAAAACAAACATACGCGACGAACATGTAACTTCATCCTTTTTGGAAGTCGGTTAAAAAAGTGAGAAAGAACACTAAGCGAAAACGAAGTAACAACGCGGGCGATGCGAAGCGATGCGACGCAGTCGGTCGGGGGAAAAAGAAATATCTCGTGGACGAAATCGCGAATAGTCATAAATATTAAGAATCTGTAGCACCTTTATACGGCTAAACCCGCACTGCGAAATCTCACCACTCGGTTTTTACTCTCGAGGTTTACATTCAGTATACGGACTTTCAATTAACATGCATTGCGACTAAAATTTCTCGCGATTTTTTGTGTTCCCTACCTAAATGGAACCCTATTACTAAGCCTTCACTGTCCGGCCGTCCGTCCATCTGTCTGTCTGTCTGTCAGAGGGCTGTATCTCATGAACTGTAATAGGTAGACAGTAGACATTTGCACAGATTATGTATTTGTATTTCCGCTATATCAACAAATAATAATTCAATAAAGTTAATAATTAAAGGGGTCCCCCATACAAGAGACGTGGTTTTTGCTCGATCTTAATACGATATGGTACCCTTCGTATCCGAGTCCGACTCGCACTTGGCCGATTTAAATTTTTGTTAGTTCTATGCAGATCTCAGCTTGGACAGACTAAAGTCCTAATTCACCTGTTACTATTTTACTTCGAATTTTATTTCGCAATGCGAGGAGCATCATACAACCCCATACTCCACAAAATCTTCGCGTATTAATTCACACCGCACGGTCGCCGGCACGGCGCTACTGCTGTGCATGAGGTCCTGGGTTCGATTCCCAGGTCGGGCAAAGTGTTATAGGGTTTTTCCATCTGCAATTTCTCAGTAGCAGCCCGTCTGGATTTGTGCCCGGTCACAGATAATATAATACTATGTACCGATTGACAGCAATAGAGTCGCCCCCTATTACATGAGACTTAAACATAACTGGCGAAATGTAGGTGTACCATAGTTACTATCGAAGAAACGCAGCAGTTTGAAAACAAAATCCCACGACCCTTTTTTTCGTAATGAGCGTTACTATATCGGCCGCGCGCTGCAAGCAGAAATAGTCCTTACGTTGCATAGATATGCGTTTCTTTGATAGTAAACGTCAGCCCAAAATTTCGTGAGAACAAGGCGTAGCATTATGTATGTTATTATAATTTCAGTGAGGAACCTGAAATTGAGGTAGAACCAGTTAGTGTGAAGATAGAACTCAGCGATATTGAAGTCAACAAGTAAGTCATAACTTAGTTCCTTACGGGTTTAAAAACATTACCCTTCTGCCCGATGGGATTTCGCATCGGCAAAATGTCGATCTACCCTATAAACTTTCATGCCATATTTAACCCATTTAGGGGATGATTTAAAAAAAAAAAGTGGTGGCACTCCGGGAGTACCGACAGTAGTGAAAACTTAACCAGATCGCCTTGGTGGAAGAAAAATACTTGTATAGAACATTGGTCCGTAACCTTATCTAAATTAAGAGCACAATCGCGTTTACAAAAAAAATAAAAACTTCCGAAACCTTTAAAGTAAAAATACTTGCATAGAACATTGATCCGTAACGTAATATAAATAAAGAGCACAATCCGTTTACAAAAATGAGGTATCATCATGGTGTCGCGAAATCAATGGTTTAGTCCCATCTCAAAAATGCGCAACGCGCCTAAAGAAGGTTTCACTTCAAAAATTGTGCCCTCGCTGGATGCCTGGCAGATGTGAAACTATTTTGCATGAAATAATGGTTTATTAAAGGAAATAAATATGGCATAATCAAAAACAAAATACTCCGATTTCTTTCGAAGAAAAAAAAACTTTATTTCTATTTCGTTCGGACGTTGGCTGTTGGCCACTTCGCCACGCTAAAAGTCGGTCTATTCCACCGCATAAGATTTTTCACATCAAAAATTCTTTCTTATCCTTGCTCACCTTCGTTACATAGGGAGTCTTGAGCAAAATTTCATGGTTCTAGACTCAGCGGTTTCGGGTGTGCGTTGTCTGTCAGTGAATGAATGAATGAAATACCTAAGATTTTTTATTTAGTCGATATTTGATTTTGTGTTTTCAGGGAGCTAGCTCAAACTGACCCAATATCTTTAGACGTAAAGACAGAACCACAGGGTGATGAAGTGGACATGTACGTATCTAATCTTAATTATTTTAGAGTCTTCCTGTACAAGGAATTTCAATAGGAAACTTCCTATACAAGGACTCGGAAACACGAATGTTCGATTTCTTCATAATTTAAATGACATTCAGTTACTTTATATTTTGCCTACTTGTATTTCCTATAGATTTTATACAATGACCCGAAAACACTCACCTGTATAATTTTTACTATGACCCAAAAATGCACAACCTGTATATATTTTTCCATTGGCTTTAAAAACCCCATCCTGTATTGTATAATTAATAAAATTAAATTGTGTATATTTTTTCCGTTTCTTATAAAAACTCGCCCTGTTTATTTTTTAACTGGCAGAGGCTCTAATAATCTCACCTCTATTATTTTTTATTGCAGTACGAACGAGACACTCTCAATGAACCTGCTGGAACTAAATGTAAAGGAAGAAAAATACCGAGAAGAAGTGACCTTACATCAACACGGTAAGTAAGTAACGGTAAGTATTTCAAATAGGCCCCTGTATGGCACTTTTGAACGTCAAAATTTACAAAATAATATAATTGATTCTAGTCGCCCCTTCCAAAAGGTAGTTTTCGTATGGAGAAGAATGGGCAAGAAACTCCACCGTTACTCTTTTAAAATGTTTTACAATAGTTTGTACAAGTACGTACATTAGTGAAATAATTATATGTGAAGACGATGCACCTAGAATAAAATTACTACACCACAATAGGTAAAAAGTATTAAAAATGAAGCAACGACAGATAATTTAATTATGTGATAGATACATGGTGCTCACATATTTACAAACATTGTAAAAGTAGACGATTTTCCTAATTTTTTAAAATTAATAAGTCAGTGTGTGAGGAAGTAAGCACAGAATGTAAAATCAATGTCATATAACACAAAATTATAAACCGGAACTTTTACACTATTCGTTTTTTTTACGTGATACTTCTCTAAGCGCGTTGGGCATTCTCGAGATGGCTGCCAGGCACGACACCCGTCTTGTCGGAGGATCCTCCTTTTTCAATAGAGGATGAGTGAACTTTACACCCTGTTCCTCATATCTCTAAATAATCAGGAATTGATTCGACTCGGAGAGTCCCTTTAATGACTCGAATGCCGCCAAAGACAGGTTATGTTTTTCGCGCGTATTTTTGTACGTACATTCATAGTAATTAATGTTTAAGTAAATTGATTATTTGACAGTGTCAAAGAATCAATTACAATTTTTGACCTGGTGGTCAATTTGCTTTAAAAATCAGTTGTATGACTTTTTTGTTCCCACGCAGCATCCAAACGACTGGATGTATTTTAATTATTGACATTTTAACAGCCAGTGTATTGCAGTTACAATATTTTGATGCATAATCAGCCTATAATGTCCCCACTGCTGACACACAGGCCTCCTCTTTCTGTGAGAGCGTACCGTATCCACCACGCGGGCCCAGTGCGGGTTGGAGGACGTCACATATCTTCAAATTTTTTGACGATTTCCTTTAAAATATCTTCTTTATTTCAGAAGCGGTCTGTTCGGAGAAACCGAAATGAAAGCGGAGGAAATAGAAATTCATGAAGAAGGATTTAGTTAAAACTCGAGTTTTACAATAAAATCGCCATATTTAGTGAATTGGTTAATTCTGATGAGCAGTTGTTCAAGCTCGGTTGAAGTAAAGCAAGTGGATTGTATTATAAAAGATTTAATAGGTGGATTACAATTATAGCAACCTAAGTACTGGTCAAAAGGTATGTCCAAGCGCGATCGTGTCGGACGCTGTACTGATGATGCTATCGCTTCCCGGTCCCCGCGCCGCTGGATATCCAAAGCCTTACATAGCGCCCCGAGAGTTGAAACTCCAACGGTGTTTATTTGACGCGCTGGAATGCACTCTGTTGGATTCTCAGCGCTCGGCTTAACACCGAGAGTTGAAAATCCAGTGCGCGATAAAATCCCGCCACGATATTTTTACACCCGTTTACAGTTACGCAAAGTAGAAAAGGGTGATTGTAAGTTTGGAACCATGAACCCTGCTCGAGTAGTTGGATTATCACTTGTGTATTACCAATAGGAAGTCTTATGAGGCTCATTTGTCGCAAATGTATACTTTTTGTTGGAAATTGATGCGGATGTGGAAAACAAAACAATTTCTTCTGGACATTGTGTTTTTTCTTCATAAATCAGTGCAGGGTATAACTTATTTAAAGAGATAAGGCCAAAAAGGGAAAATAAAAGCAAAATTATTAAGCGGCTTTATAATTTATTAATCATTAAAAAACAATTGTTTTCCTTACAACTAAAATAGCGCCAATCAGCGCCATCTATGATTTTTCTGGTTTTCCTACGAATCTTCTTCATCCATTCTATAGTCTTCTGCTTCCTGCTGGATACCAGCATTTTTTCTTCTGTTTCTGTAAAAAGAAATTGATTCATCACTATTTTCCCAACTACAGGAAAGGAAGCTTGATGTGTTCTTGAGGCAGACGTAATGTTGGATACCTTCAGGCTATACTTGAATACACAATCTTAGATAATTTAATATTGGCACTAAATCAACTTTAACGTTATGTATTCTAAGTTCATTTTTGATGGAATAAAAATAAGCTATAATATGGACCGTTGCAGTGGAATTTGAACTTTGTCATGTATGACATTCAGTTTATCTTCCCAAGACTCTATAATTATCCGAGATTCTGAATTCAAATAAAGGTGATTCGAGCACTGAGCAGGGTTGATCTTAGCTCGACGAGAGTAGTCGAGAATTTTTGCAACATCGATCATTATTATTGTTGCTATGAGGTTCATAATAGGTTGCTGTCAGAGGTAAAATAACTGTGAAAGGACTGTCAATTGAGTGCGACCGGAGAGGGTTTATGTCCAGCTGTGGCTGACGATAAAGCAAACTAAACTGCCAGTGTCAATGTTCTTGTATTTTATTTCAGCAGTGGATCTTTTACCTCTGACAACAGCAACCAATAGCAACCTTATTACGAGAATAAAGATCATTGTGATTTTGACAGTGATGCAAAATTTGAGGTAAAATGTGTAGTTAAATATTAAAACCCGGTAAGTTACACCCCTACTCGAAAAGGGCGTCAAATATGAAATTTAAAAAAAAAACATGTTTGCGGATACAATCCATGATTTCTTTCATATCCCGTTATGTCGACAACCATACAACATATCCCGGTATGTATGACATGTGTTTATCAAAGACAAGCACGTCTGCGTCGACCAATCAGCGTAAAGTATGAGGTATAGGATGGGTGCCATTTTCCATGAGTTATATTAAAATAGTTAAAATCCAAGTCCACAGTGATTTTTTCAACAAACTCGGGTATGTTTCACTAGTTTATATCAAACATCGGTATGTCCATACTTGCATACTTTAATCTGTTTTTAGCTTAATCTGTACCTGCACCATGCACCATGTATCTATCACATAATTAATTTATATGTCATCGCTTCATTTTTTATTCTTTTAACATATTTTGGTATAGTAATTTTATTCTAGGTCTTCACATAATAATTAATGTATATGTCACGACTACACCTAGTTTTAGCCGGCTGCAACTAGGTGCGGCCAGTAGCAGTTGGTTAAATTTAGTTGTAGCAAATGAAAATGGCTGAAAGGTAGGTTAGGTAAGGTTAGGTTCGTGCGTCGTGGTCACAGATCTACTGTGACCACGACGCACGAGCCGAGTGATCGAAGCGAGCGGTGCCGCGGCAGCGACCGGCGAGTGCCAGGGTCCATTTAGGCAAGTTTAACCAACTGCTACCAGCCGCACCTAGTTGTAGCCGGCTAAAACTAGATGTAGCCGCACTTCGGGTTTTAGACGTAACATATCTAGAATCAATTCTTTTCAAATGTGCCTTTTATGTGCCTGCTTGGAACAAATTCTTTGACTTTGAACTATACAAATAAATGTAAAATGGCTGTAAACTGCCAATGTCAAGATTCTAGTATCTTACCTCTTAGGATACGGCTCTTTGAGATGGAAGGTGCGGTAGTGTAGCTTCAAACTGCAGTTCTGAGTGAACCGCTTTTCGCACATTGAGCATTTATAAGGCTTTTCACCGGTGTGTGTCTGAAATATAAAATATTCACAATCACTTTTAAGGTAAAGTTTACCTCGTAATTATCGTACGTCAGATAGCACGTACAGCCGTTGGTCCCGGCTGTCATTTGTAGAACTTTGACAGTTATTACGGTTCATCAGAAACTCTTACCACGGGGTACCGTGTTACCCAGTAACTGGGTTGTGGAGGTCAGATAGACAGTCGATCCATGAAAAATCCTGGTATTCAGTTGCATCTGGTTCGACTGGAAGCCAACCCCAACATAGTTGGGAAAAGGGTAGGCATATGGAGTCGAACTCGTAATTGCTTCATCACATTTCACAACAATTCCCAGTAAATTGAAAAGATATTAAAATTTAATCGTCCTCGTTGGTCTAGTGGTCGCAAGCGCTTCTGCTGAGCACGAGGTCCTGGGTTCGATTCCCGGGTCGGGCAAAGTGTGATTGGGTTTTTCTATCTGAAATTTCTCAGTAGCAGCTCGGAGTCTGAACCCCTATTACATGGGACTTAAACATAACTGGCGAAATGTGGGTGAACCTGCTACAGGGACACCTTTACCTAACCCTTCGGGAAATAAAGGCGTGATGTTATGTTTATTAAAATTAAAACGTTAAAGTTCAAACTGTCACATAGACAAATAGACGTATGAATATTTATTTATTTATATATACTTTATTGTACACCACAAAAATATAAAACAAAAAATAAATCAAACACTACAAAATATACAATGGGCGGCCTTATCGCTTTCCGCGATCTCTTCCAGGCAACCTTGGAATAACCAATACCGAGGTAGACTGTGCTTCCAGTTAGGATCTGATCAATTTAACGCTTAGGGTGGTTAGAAAAAATGGCGGGAGGGGGTTCACATCGGCGTCGAGTCGACGATGAAGTATCTGGGACTTGTCGTCGACAGCCGGTGGAACTTCGTCGAACACTTCCGACGTTTGGCTCCCAGACTGGAGCGTGCCGGGGCTGCGTTGAAGCGGCTCCTGCCCAATCTAGGGGATCCAAACGCCTCCTGCCGGAGGCTCTACGCGGGGGTCGTGCGGTCCATGGCCCTTTACGGGGAACCGGTGTGGGCGCGTTCACTAAGACTGCGGCCAGCCCGCCGGTTGAACGCGTCCCAGAGGGTCATGGCCATCCGGCTGGCCCGAGGATACCGCATGGTCTCCTGCGAGGCGGCGAGCCTCCTTGCCGGATTACCGCCATGGGATCTGAAGGCAAAGGTCCTCGCGCACATTTGGGAGTGGCGCGAGGAGTAGAAACGCCGGGGCTTAACTCCGCTGCCGCGAGAAATCGCGGCACAGCGGGCAGAGCTCTGGCGGGATCTCATGGCGTCATGGAGAGTGCGATTGTCGCAACCCAGCGCTGGGCACGCCACAATTGCGGCGATAAGACCCCTCTTTGAGGAGTGGCTAGAGAGGCGCAACGGCGTCCTCACCTTCCGCCTGACGCAGGTCCTCACCGGACACGGCTGTTTCGGGAGGTTCCTGCACAGGATAAGGCGGGAGGAAACGCCCGGGTGTCACCATTGTGTGGATCGCCCGGAGGACACGGTGGAGCATACGGTGGTCTGCCCAGCTTGGGCGGAGCATCGCCGTGTCCTCTCTCTAATCATAATATGATGATCCACAAATCTTATCGTGTCATGTTGGTGTTACGACACAGATTAATGCAGATGGTTAACGCCGCATTTTAGGTATGAAACTACTACTAGCAAGTACGCGGCGGCCTTGACTCGTCGGGCCAATTCAGTGAGTGTAACGTAGTCAGAAGATCTCTAAGTTGGCGATAGGAAGAGAGGCAACTTCTAGATGAATATAACCGTAGGTCATTAGCGCTGTGCGACCTGAATTGCACTTTATTGTGTCGAAGCAAGAGTCGCTTTTTATTTAACTCATTTTGCGGAGTGAACCATCTGTATCAAATCCAATCTGTGGTTACGACCACAATGATAGATTTTTGGAGTTGCGACCGAAGCAACATTCAAAGTGCTCAATACATCTCGCGAATATTAACCTCTTAACCCAGTATTTTTTTTCCGATTTTGGGAGAAGCCTTAAATTACTTAAATTAATTATTACATTACATAACATCACGCTTTATTTCACGGAATGGTTGAGCAGAGGTGAAGTTATAGTACACTCACATTTTGCCATGTAATAGGGGGGAGCCCATCAACGGTGCACAAATTCAGGACTCATGCTCAGCAGCGGCGCTTGCGACCACTGGACGAACGAGGCAGTCAATAATCTAACTCCTAGGAATCTAGGATAAACAGAAATGTTCTAGTAAACCATACCAGTTGATGTCTCGTCATGGTGCTTTTACTGTTGAACTGCATGCGGCAAGTAGAACAATTGTATAGCTTCTCTCGTGTGTGGGTGTTTAGATGAGCTGCCACGCTGATGGCCTGTGAAGAAATCTATACATATGATAAAATAGTAATGAAGGTCTTTTGTCCGTTTGTATGTTCCGGATTGGCAAAAAGTGGCTGAACGGACTTGGATGAAATTTGGCACACAGATAGTTTATAAATTAATTAAAATATCTGTAAAATAAATTACAGATATTTTAAAAATTGTGCCACAGTTGAATATACCGCCTTCGATTTAGTTCCAGTTTTAATAAATGTATTTACAATAATTTATGTGGGCTCAGAATCATTCCTTGGCGGACCCATGAATATTTATATGTCAATTAACAATCCATGAGCTTATTTTACGTATTGTTTGACCTATTGTCAGCTTGGTTTTATATCGATTGCCGTGCCCCCAACGCCCAGCCCATAAATCGAAAAATAAACACCTAAGTACAACGAATAGGGTCGTGCAATGAAATAAAAAACGAACGTGCAATGAATTCAATATTTTGAAAGACCAAACTAATCATAGTATCTGTTTACCTCTCTAATTTCTGCAGGTTTCTCTTCCATTGTTTCTGATTTCTCTGTTATTTTATCCACAACGGTCGAAGTTGTATCTATCTTTGTAAATATAGCACATTTACTTTGAGAATAACACTTTTATGAATATGATAAAGCAAAAAATACGTGTCTAATAAATTTTTATTATCTGACTGACAGACTAAATTTTTTACCCAGGTATCATCCCTATTGGCAGACAGAAGCTAGTAATTAGATAAACCTCAGCGTACCGCTAGTGAAGCTCCACAAATCTCACAGATGCGTCTCTGCTCTTCTTTCGAAGGAAGAGGCTCATCCTTATGTTCCTCTGTGTGATGTTTCATGTAGGCCGTCAGACTTTTGAAGTTTCTATTGCACTGTAAATAATTGTTGATTTATTACATACAACATTAGAAATCTTCAGAATTGGGATGATGACTAAAATAAGAAATGTTCGAACAAATTACGTAATTCTAAAGAAGGCATAGAAAAGTAACTTTAATTTCGGAAGTCAGTTTCTTTGGATCTGTATTTTAGTTTTTTGTTACCGACTTCCGAAATTAAAGTTAGTTTTCACTTTGTAGTGTTTTTTTGGAAGTCGGTTGTTTTTTTTTTTAAAGTGATAACTTCTTTAGGCGCGTTGGGCATTTTTGAGATAATAATAATAATAATTTTTATTGACACAATACAGCTTTTACAAACTTTGTTTGAAGCCCTGGCTCTTGAGTTGTGTTTTCAGGAGCCAGTGTCTTCGCCCATTTATGGTTAATTTCATAACAATGTGCAATAAGCATAAGAAAAAGAGAAAAGGAAAAACTAAAAAATAAAAACAAACAATAAAAGACAAAATTACAACAATTATAAGATGGATACATGCTCTTTGTGTGTGTGTCTGTGTGCGTGTGGGGGTGCGTGTGTGTGTGTTTGTGTGTGTGTGTGTGTGTGCGCGCGCGTGTGTGTATGGGTGAGTGTAGATCATTTTATGACACTGATTTTGTAATAGATCTTCCGTCTGGTGGTAATCAAGTGTTTGAAGCCATGTGGAGATTTTTAATTTAGTTTCTTTCGTTGTGAACGGATTTATATTGTGGGTATTGTTTAATTTATTGTAAATGTATTTAGCCATGTAATAGTGTTGTCTTCTAGCGGAAGCGGTTTTACATCTTTCTGGTCTACATACATTAGTATGAGTAATAGTTCTCTTTACTTTGGTGGCGTGAATTACCCGCGTTAGTTGGTGTCGATTAATTGTGAGATGAAGAAGGTATACCTGTCTCACGGTAACTACTTTACAATTTTCATAAAGATCCTTCGTAGGAAACCGGTACGGTCTGAAGGTCATGACCTTTAACAAAGATCTTTGGGCTCTTTCTAGGTGAATCATAAAGGTTTTACAAGCGCCTCCCCATGCCGTGATACAGTAGGCTACGATTGACTGTGCCAGCGCAATGTACACCGTGCGGAGTAGCTTAAACTTAGCCACGTGTCGAAGCTTCTTAAATGCCCATACAAGTTTCCTAGCACGGGAAGTGGTCAATTCAATGTGTGGACGCCAGCTAAGTCGTTCATCTAGTAGTACACCTAGATATTTCACAGACTTTTTTGTGAGATTGGAAGACATGGGCATTGGTGGCCATATAAATCATTGCAGGAGTGTGCTTTGATACTTATTTCCATGGGTTTAGTATTGGCGACAGTAAATTGCAGATAAGAGGTCTTAGAAATATTAAGGGTTAGTAAGTTACTTCCTAGCCAATGGATTATTTTACGTAGGCCCAGCTCCGCCGCTTGTTGCGCTACCTCCCAACTCTCACCGTGAAATATTAATACGGTATCATCTGCATAACTAAATATTCTGCCTTTATTAAGAGACTGCTGGCACAGGTCATTCACATAGACTAGGAAAAGACATGGGGATAGGCAGATTCCTTGGGGTACACCATAGTCAATTATGGCTTCATTGCTAACCTCTTCACCAATCTTTACTTTTTGTGTTCGGTCTGCAAGAAAGTCAGTAAATACGCTAAGAGCTTTCCCCCGATACCGGCATGCTCTAACTTCTTTACAAGGGTTGGAATACAGAGTGTCGAACGCCTTGGCCAGGTCTAGAAAAACACCCAGACATTTCTGTTTTGCATCTACTTTTCCAGTAATGTGGTCAACAAGTTGGTTAACTGCGTCTACTGTGCTTTTCCCGGACCTGAAGCCAAATTGTGAGTCTGATAATATTTTAGAGTGCTCTAAGTATCTTATTAGTCTATGGTTCAGTAGTTTTTCCAAGATTTTTGACAGTGCTGAAAGTACTGAGATAGGTCTATAGTTTTTGTCATCGTCTTGACTCCCTCCCTTGTGAACTGGCGTTACTAGAGACTTTTTGAAGATTCGGGGGAAGACTCCCTGCTCGAAACATGTCTCAATGAGTTTCGTAAGAGGTGAGATTAGTACATCTTTGCCCAGTTTGATGAGTTTGGCCGGAATAGAGTCCCATCCTGTAGCACAATCAATCCTCAGGTTATTAATCACCGCCTCAACTTCTATCTCGCCTGGGGATAATAAAACCATAGATTCACATGCCGAGGGTGTTTCAATTTTATATGGTGCACTTGGGGAATTTTGGTTTTGCCTAATAGTGTCAGCTAATTGCTTACCAATATTAGCAAAGTAATGATTTACTTCCTCAATTGCGTTGGCCGCATCTGTTGCAGTTAGGAGTTTTTCTGCTGATATTTTTTGCCCAGTTTGGTTAGTAATATTTTTAATAATATTCCATGTTTCTTTATTGTTTTTTGAAGATTATAAAGCGTTTCTGTCGTGGTTTAGTTTTATGTTCCTCTATAATTCCGTTTTTTGGATCTGCTAGAAATGTTTTATGGAGATTATCCCTGTGTCGAATACACCGTAATAGGCCAGGTGTAGAGATGGGACTAAATCATTGATTTCGCGACACCTGTGCTGACAGCAGCTTTAGACCATTAAAAAGACATCAACGCGTTGATTACCGCAATAGCGATTTTTTTTTTCATATTTTCTATTCTGTCGGCACTCCCGGAGTATCAGTTTTTTTTTAAATGAGATAGTCGAAAATAAAACTGTAAAATCGATGGAAATATGGAGCTGCATGCTTTAAGTTTTTGCATGGGACTATTCCCGTCTGAAGATACATAGTCGTGACGTCACTTCAGTGATAGTGCCGTCTTTGTCAAGCAGTTATTTTAAAACGTTTATAACTTGAAATTTTTTTACGCTTTTATACTTTTTATAATATTATTTGCAAACAAATATTTTTTTAGTTTTAAATTTAAAAACATTTCATCATGCCTATTAGGTGAATGCATAATAAATAATCACAGTACATCATATTTTCAAAATTTTCAAGATCAATGCATGAAAAAATTATACCAAACTGGACTTTACTTATGGTAGTTACGAATGTATTTGTGATATCTCTCCGAATTGTAACTATCTCTCTCTAGGTATAGGCAAAGCGCCTGCCGGGGTTGCAGGAAAGTCCGGAAGGGATACCGTAGCCCCTGGCAACATGGCAACTGAAGGAACACGGGTGGGTTTTAGTCAGTAAGAGACTGACACGCCCTCCCGCTCCGCCCAGAGCCGGAGAAGTTATTTGATAATTATTTAAGAAGTTATTTGATATTTATTTATTTAATATTTCCCACCCAAAAAAAAAAAGAAAACAGGTATGATTAAAGTCTTACAGTTTAAAGGTAAAAATATTATTATTACAACGAAGTTTTGTTTTATCTTCTACTCTTTAACACGTTGTCTTCAACTACATGTCTTTTTATCTACCTTTCCATCGCAGGAGTGCTGGAAGAGATTTCTGTAGAAATAAGCATCACTTTTTTACATACATTTCAGTTCCTTTTTTTTCGTATTTATCTGTTTATAAATAAATAAAGTTCAAAATGATTTCAGGATGTGTACTCACAGCCTGCTGGTATAGGTAATTGATAAAAAAAATACGATAACATACTATGGTACAAGGAGTGAATTTCCGACGATCTCTTCGGATACCTTTTCTTCCTTGCTTCGGCATTGATGGGGCAGGGGTATCGCATACTAAATCCCTGAAACAGACCATCTATATAATCCTACTAATATTATAAATGTGAAAGTTTGTGAGGATGGATAGATGTCTGTTATTCTTTCACGCAAAAACTTCTGAACGGATTTGAATGAGATTTGGCACACAGTTTATAACCTGGATTAACACATAGGATACTTTTCACCACAATATTCCCATTTGGTGGTAAGCGCATCACTTCAGAATGACTGGACCGATTTTCCAATTTTTATTTTAAAAAAAATTATAAGTTGCCGGAAAATATTGAAAGTTCAGGAAAACTGAAAGTGCATTTTCTATCGGGATGAATACTTAATTAAAATTTGGACAGGACGTCTCTCGGGTCAGCTAGTACAAAATAAGAAATTGTGTTTGTAATAGCTAAACCTTAATAGAGCTAATGACCGTGCACATCGACTTCATCTTCTTCATCAAGATAACAATTTAGATATAATTTACTCTTTACCATAAAGAGATTGAATTTTTTAATCAAAAGGCCATTTCCTGTAATTGAAAACGTTCAAAATCTAGTCAATCTAGTCCAGACAATCAATGTCAAAAACCCCCAATGTCAAAAATATATTTTTTGACAGATTGAGACTGAGATCAAAATGAGAACGTTCTTAAAAATACAGGGAATTGCTCCTTCGGTTTCAAACTCAAAGCATTTATTTTAATTAAACCATTTACAGGCACTTTTGAATTGTCAAAGAGTCGGGCAGTTAGTCACAAAGTTAAAATTAGTTGCCCATTCCAAAACGTAGATCTCTATGGAGAAGAACGGGAAAGAAACTCCAAGGACACTTTTAAATCAAGATATTACAAAATCCTAGGAGGTAAATAATTCTTGTTGCTTCTACATGTGAGAACAATGTAAAAAAAATATCAAAAACATTTTAAAATATACGATTAAAAATAAGCCCTGGCAAATAAGAGATGAGTCTCAACTGACGGTTTGTAATCAAGTTTTACCTTTGCTTTGCTTTTTTGTGCGTATGCCTATTCTAATAATGAGTCTAATGTTACTCGAATTAAATGATTTGAATTTACATTCTTAAGTATGAATTTATAGGAAGTTGAAACGTAGCTTACTCAATTGCTTCCGTATGCTTGGCTGAATGAAACACATGTTCTTGGTAAGCCTTTCGCGTCTCGAACTTCATGTCACATCGCTCACAGTATGTGTCAGTATGTGTCACACTTTCTTCAGGATTCTAATATACAAAAAAAGATTATGTTATTCTAAGGCGCCATCTTTACGGACGAGAGAATTGCGGCGATAGTCACGCTGTGCGTTCAAATTTTCACCGCGATGATATGGCCGTGTTGAGATTCATTCATAGAGTTTCTATTGAATTTAACGGTATGGTGAGATTATCGCTGCGATTTTCTTGCCCGTGGAGATGGTGCCTACGACTGTTTTATTTCTATATACAAGGATACACGAACATGTTATATTACAACAGGAGAGTACCAAGAATTGATCCCTGGCGAACTCCGCAATATGTTATACAATATTCTAAGCAAAATAAGCTCTTTAATTTACAAACCTTAATAACAACAATTTTTTTGTTAGATTCGGGCCAATTAATTCGATCTGCTCCTAGAAAGCAATTTTATTTTCAGGCATAATTATCATGCTCTACTCTATTAAATGCTTAATGGAAATCGAAATAGATTTTTTTTATCGGAGAGTTTCTGTTAGCATAAGATATGCTGTGATCGTAAATAATCTACAACATAACATCGCGCCTGTAATCCCCGGAGGGCAAGGCAGATCTGTAGTATGTAATAGGAGGCAAGCATATTGCTAGAACCGGGCACAAATCAAGACTGTGGGCTGCTACTGAGAAATTCCTGATGGATAAATCAAATAAAACTTTTCGCTACCTGGGAATCGAATCCAGGAACAGCAGTAGCGCTTGCGATCATTAGACCACCAAGGCAATCTACAAATGCATACTTACAACAACAGTATTTATATGCATGGTTCTTTTTTTATGGATGTTGAGTCCTGTTGCACTGACGAATGACGCGCCGCATAGAGTACACACGTACTCGCTGCGATGTGTGCGTAAGTGTGTGTAATATGTTGACAGGTGTCTGGATGAGAAACAAAAGTTATTTTAACATTACATTTTAGCGGAGGGACTCGTGGCGGGATAATAACTGCCGCACGGTTGATTGATCAGGTTAAGCTACGCTTGCCACGGTTGGTCTGTAGATGAGTGACCATCTTTACATACCGAGACCCTCCGTGCCTCGGAAAGCACGTTAAGGCGTTCGTCCCGGCTGTCATTCGTGGATCTTTGACAGTCGTTACGAGTTGTCAGAAGCCAGAAAGTCTGACAACCAGCCTTACCAAGGGGTATCGTATTACCCAGTAACTGGGTTGTGGAAGTCAGATAGGCAGTCGCTCCATGTGCTGGTACTCAGCTGGCATCCGGTTAGACTGGAAGCCGACCCCAACATAGTTGGGAAAAGGCTAGGCAGATGATTTCTACCTGAGTGGCGGGTGGTGGTGGAGAGAGGCTTTAATTAAGAAGACTCTAATATTAACAGATCCGCAATGCGCCTCTCCGTCTGGCTCCGACATGACATTCTGTGTAAGAGTTCTGGGGATTCTTAAATGCAAATCTATTGAATCTGATCACTGATGACAGACTTTAAGAGTCGTCAAGGACAATGAGCTTAAATGATTATAATAATAATCTTTATTATGCAGTTTTACGTTTGGAGTATACCTGAATTCCTCTCCGCAATGAATGCACTTTCTTACTACCCCGTTGTGATAATCGTTGTGAAACAGAGCTGTACTCCTGCAAGGGAAAAAATACGTATGATGAAAATAATTGAAAACAATAATATGATTCTACTATAAATTAGTGTTTTTTTAGCCTACATTGTGTCCTACTGCTGGGAAAACCCCCCCCTTTTTCCTTCCCTGCCTCTCAATTTTGTGCAATCTCTGACATGATTACACCGTCTCGTCGTCATTGTATTTAACTAAGTGAAAATTCAAGAACATTCCAGGCTGCTAGTGAGAAATTGAAACAAATTAAACTATTGCCGACCTGAGACTCTAATCCAGGACCCACGCTCAGCTATCTCTAATCGACCATCAATGGCCATTGCGATAATTTCATAATTTTGCAAAATTAACCAACTACAACACTAACTATGAATCATGGCCGGTCTGAACTTTGCGCGGGAGGCTGCGCAAAAACATTTATAGGAACCAAATGGTATCATGAGGCTAGTGTGAGTGAGAGAACATGCGCGAAAGTTCGGAGAACCTATATTCATACCGGCCATGATTCATCGGCCGTATTGCGCAGTACATACTCACTTCAGTGGGCAAATGAGGTCGCATCTCAGGCATTTATACTTGGTGTAGTGTTGCGTTATATGCCCTGTTAGATACCCCTTCAACTTAAAACGCATCTTGCAGAAGCGACAATCCACTGGGCCTAGTGACTGGAAATACATTTATAACAAATAATTATTTCAATTATAGTTAGGAGGAAATTCGTGGATAGACAAATTACTATTTATGTATTATATACAAATTTTTAGGACACAGAAACAAAGATACTGCTACTGATCTGTGCTTTCTCGCTTCACTTCACATTATCAATTTACACGTGATATGATGAGGAGTAGCAAAGATAAATGGGCTAAGGACGGAACCGAATGGTGTCTAAAACAAAACAAAAGAAAAAAAGGGAAAAATCAAACAATAGATGAAAACTGAAACGCGAGCCTTTTAAACTCAAACTCATCGCATTTATTTCTATTAAGAGTCCTATTACACTTTTTACGCAAATTCATGATTTTTGACGTTGTAATTTTCAGCAACAGTAATATATTTTAATTATTTGATTATGAATAACGATAGTGCTATTCTCTTTCTTGTAAGTTGGAGTTACACATTTTAATTTTTCTTTTCATGTAATTTACTATAAATATTTTAGGAACTCAGTTTACAAGAAAATCCGTTGGCGATGGAACTTTGACGCTTAAATTCACTTTGTTCCATTCAATTCAAATAAAAGCTAAAATTACTAAAAGATAAGTTGAATGTTTTACTTGTTTATTGGAGTTCTAGAATTTCTTTAAATTTCTTGAGTTTTCACAGAAAAAATCATAAAGAAAAGCAATAAATGTCTTGATTCAGCGTCCATTATATTCCAAATAAACAAAATTTTATCAAATAAACTAATAAGGTATAAAACTTCTATCTACAATGAATACGTTTCATTAGTTTTCGTTTCTCAATATAATAAGAAAAAATTACCATAAATAAAATTAAAGTACTATATATTCCGCGACAATTCAGCAAATCACTTGAAAATAATGTGTAACTCCAACTTATAAGAAAGAGAATGGCACTATCGTTATTGTAATTAAATAATTAAAATATCATAATGTTAATGAAAATTACAACGTCAAAAATTACGAATTTCATTAAAAAAATGTAATAGGACTCTTAAATCATTTTCAGGACTTTTGAATTGTCAAGGTGTCGCTCCGTCAGAAATATAAAGCTAGTTACCTATTTCAAAGCTTAGTAGGTATCTATGGAGAAGAACAGGTAAGAAACTCCATGGACACTCTTTGCAATTATATTGTTACATTATCACAAAAAACCAAATACGAAAAAATAGTTTAAGAAAGACCAGTTCAAGTCAATGATAGACATATTACCCAGTAAATAGTAGCTTTATGGTACATAGTACTGACATCTGTAAAGGAACATATTATCTCCTATCATAGAACTGATAAAGACTTGATACATACCTCACTATGTCTTAATTTAATATGTCTATTCAGCATATCCTCTTTAGAAAACCCCTTATAACAATCAGAACATTTATAAGCCGCCGACACGTACTTCCGATCTTCTGCTCTCGCTCTAAACTCTTCCAGAGCTTCCTCTTCAGTCAAATTGATCTTCAACCAATGCTTAGGATCTAAGTAATTCTTTTTTGTACTGGAAACTTCGAATTTTTTAGCTTTTTTCGCAGATAAATCTGTTTCTGCTTTGTTTTTCTTTCTTTTTTTTTCTTTATGATTTTTATTAGGAACTATTTCGGCGTCACTGTTTGCCTGTTCGCGATTGAAGTTTATTCCTTCTTCTTCAATAGTAATTTCATCACTAATTTCTTCCTTAATAGCTGGTTTATCAACATCATTCACATTTTCTGAATTAGAATCATCATCATCACTAAACATTCTATCAACTTCTAAATCTGGTATCGCCTTTTCTTCTTTACTTATGCCAATACCAATATTTGTTTTCCCATCTTCAATTGACTCCATGTTTTCATTCTTTATTTCTGCTACATTTTTATCATCCAAAGAGTTGTCATTATCATATTCTATTTGTATTACATAGTTTTCTATTTCTGGTATTTCATCTTTTTTTAATTCCTTGAGCAGATCCTTTGATAGTGTTTTGTTTTTAATTATGTATGTTTTAACTCTTTTGCTGACTGTTAAAATGTCTATTGGTGATTGTAATTTTCTGTCTTGTCTGTCTATTTGAGAAATTGATGTTAAGGTGATCTGAAAAAATAAAAATGTCAATTTAATGTTTGTTGTTTATGTAATTTATGAAATATTGTCTATGAGACATTATAACTTGAATTAATAGAAAAATAATAAATGTATAAAAATGCAATAAAGGACATAATAATATCAATATCTTCTTGCTATTATTGTATGTGGTTGCAATCCTCAGCATTGAGGTAACAAGAAGGAAGAAGTAGATGAACAGATGGCAGCTTTAAATTAACTTTAGATTTGAAGTTTTACAAACTAATATAAAGAATTACACTTACAGATCCACTCCAAAGCAACTCTTTGAGAGCCTTCTCTCCCATCCAGCATTTCTCTTTAAATTTATGAAACTTGTACAAAATAGCTGCACATTCATAGCAGAAGTAATTGGGTAAGCCATCTTTTTCATTTACCTGTAATAGTAATAATGCTTTTTTTTAAGCTTTTTGAATCTCTAGGGAGATGATAGTGATGACTCCTGAAGATTTCTAGTGTAAACATAACAGACATGCTTAAACATAACAATGTGGGTAAGGTACACCTCTGCCTAACTCTTGGGAGAAAACAGGCGCAATTATTTTTTATTACCAGCGGCAATTAATCAATATTTTAATTGTTTGTTACAAGAGTTCTTTTAAAACTATTGAAAGTTCTGGCAAAATACAGTGTCCCAATATGTTTTTTTTTTATCAGTACCTCTTGGCCTGCATCACACCTGCGGGGCGAGCACGGTCTACTGTGACATGGCTTGAGTCATATATTTTATCACAGTTTGGGTGATAAAACCGTTTTGTCTTAAAAGCTAGCACGGTGGCCTGTGATAATTTTCTTGACATGTGACATAGCAAAATCTCTATTTGCTGTCAAATATTATATAGAACATTGACAGAAAATAGAGATTTCAACATGTTTCTATATGAATGTTTCACCAGTGCAAACGCACAGTAAGAAAATTTATAAGTGATAAAAATTGAAAAAGAATTGATTTTCCTGCTAATTATTCCTCTCCCACTTGATACAAAGAGAGAAAGTGTGAATTTGCTCAAAATGAAAATCCAAGATGGCTGCGAAAATTTTCTCATTTTTCGTCAAGGGTGTTGTTTTCACACTTTTTGAGGGTGCTAAAGTCTATACTGAGGTCAAAATGTAAATCTAAGATGATGGCTGCGAAAATTTGAAATTTTTCATCATGGGTATCATTTCCATAGTTTTCGAGGGTGCTAAAGCTACTCAGGGTCATCTATGTAGTGCCTGTTGAGGGCCATGTTGATGGTTTTGAACATGGTTTATATGTGCATGGTGTACAGAGTGCGGGTTCTATATAAATGTCCATGAGTGAGAGAGAAGATACGCACGGGTGACGAGGTTTTTAGTTTTATTCAATATTCTAAATATTTTTCAAAGACTTATTTCCAAAGTATTTTCACCAAAAATTAACAGGACATCGAAAATATATAGTCATTTACTGTACCTATCAATGTTTTCTAAGGTTAACTTGTTAATAAGTAGGATGCCTTCATCATATTATTATCATCTGTCGAATTGATGATGTTGTCAGCATCCTACTTCTTAGCAAATTAATTTTAGGAAGCGCTGTGGAGTGAAAGGGTGTGTTTAAACTGTCTCAATACACTTTTAATCCTTAAGACTCCCACCCCTTTCTAGACACTGAAACAATTCATTCTCATAAGAAATCATAGTCGTTATAGTATTTATATTTGGCTCTATTGACTAATGAGTTCACCGACCACTGACCTAACCTAACTAAAATATGGCGTCGAAAAATTCTTAAGGTAACCAAGCGTAAGTAATGTAATTATACCCAAGAGACTGACGACACGTCGTATTGTAAGTCCAAAATCGGTTTTTAATGGAAAATATAGGGTTAAAACTTGAATAACCTCGTGAAGAGGTTGTGCTAGAGACTACATAGAAATAAAACCTTTAAATATTAAAAAATACTTGCTTTTCTGGCCATAATTTCTTCATAATATTGTTTTAAGTTAAAACTGTCGTAATTATACACTTTTACGCCTTTGCACAGGCATATGCGGCAAACTTTGAGGTCCGACATTTTGCTACAATTATATTACACTTAGACTTAATATTTCAAGCAATAATAAACATATTCTTAAATTGATACTTTAACAAGACAATAAGATTTCCCTTGGAGTAACAATCTCATTCAAGTCAAGTGTCAAATTTGATTTGACAATGACAATTGACTAATTGACTTTGACTTCGGTGGTTTAATGGAACATAGGCTTTTTAGTATTTACCATTTTGTGGAGTGTTAGAAGAAGAAGAAGGACGCACGGTTTATGTTAACTTTTGATTTTGATTACATAGCGTTTCATTACAATCAAGTCATTATGTGTCAGAGGTGTCAAAACGAAACAGATTCGCAACTATCTTTTGACGCGGTAGGGCGTATCTAACGATTAAAATCTTTTCCGCTGCCATCATTTTCATGACAGCCGTTAAGTGCGACCATCGGTCTTCTAGGAAACCGTAGCTTAACCGTATGCACCTAAATACAAGTATTTTACATGGAGCGACTGCCTATCTGACCTCCACAACCAAGTTTCTAGGTAACACGATACCCCTTGGTAGGACTGGTTGTTAGACTTTTGGGTTTCTGATTACCCGTAACGATTGTCAAATATCTACGAATGATAACCGAGACCAATAGATTACCGTGCCTTCCGAAGTCTCAATATTACGTAATCGATGGTCACCCATCCACGAACCGACCGCGGCAAGCATAGTTTCGACCTGTGCGGCTGTTCATTTGTCAAAAATGTATATAATATTGTTGGAAATTGGTAGAGATGTGGGAAACAAAACATGTTCTGGTGAAGATTGGCATTGCTTTGTGGCTTTTCTTCATAAATTAAATGAGTGCTGCTTCCCAATTACGTGACACACCTTACACAATCAGGATTTTAAAAGGTGTGACTGACACTGGCATGGCCACCATCAGGGATTTTAATTTTGATAACACAAAACATTAGTCGCTAATTAGTCGAAATTTGTCGCCAAATATCAGGATTGGTCGATCACTGGTTCAAAAGTTATAAGGGTTTATAGGTGGCCGATCTGAGGAGAATCTCCCCAGCTTAGCCCTATCAAAATGAAAAGCAATTGTTAGTGTTATTTGTAGGCCTCAGGAACCCTCTGGATGCGGGAAGCACAGAACCGGTCGAAGTGGCGATGCTTGGGGGAGGCCTATGTCCAGCAGTGGACGTCTTTCGGCTGAATGATGATGTTAGTATTACGTAATTGCCCCGCAGGAACTAACTTATTCTTCTTCTTTTCTTGAGGTTAGTGACTAACCTGGTGTCAGAGTTTTAAAGCCGCCCATGGGCCCCTGAACTTGGCCTCACATGCCGTCGAGAAATATTTTTCAGGCATGCCCGTTTCCTCACGATGTTTTCTCTCAGTTTTTGAAGCAAGTGATAATTATACAATATGCACATGAATCCGAAAAGTCAGAGGTTCGTGCCTTGGGTTTGAACTCGGGACCTATAACTTGGCAGACCAACGGTCACACCACTAGGCTATCACTGCAGTAACTTATTTATTTAATGACATAGGGCCAAAAAGGAAAAATAAAACCAACATTATAAAACTCATTTTAGGCGGAAATATAATTTAATAAATTGTTTTTCTTACAACTAAAACAACTAGCGCCATCTATCATTTTACTGGTTTTCCTACGAATCTTCTCCATTCATTCTATAGTCTTCTGTTTCCTGCTGGATACCAGCATTTTTTCTTCTGTTTCTGTAAAAAGAATTTAAGTCATCACTATTCTCCCGACTACAGGAAAAGAAGCTTGACGTAGACTTGAGAATAAAGATTACTGTGATTTCGACAGGCTTGTCAATGGCAGCAACCAAAAAGCAACCTTATAGTGATGAAAATAAAGATCAATGTGCTTTTGTCAGTGATGCAAAATATCTGAGGTAAACTAATTGTAAGAGGGCTGTAAACTGCCAGTGTCAATGTTCTAGTAACTTACCTCTTAGGATACGGCTCTTTGAGATGGAAGGTGCGGTAGTGTAGCTTCAAACTGCAGTTCTGAGTGAATCGTTTTTCGCACATTGAGCATTCATAGGGCTTTTCACCGGTGTGTGTCTGAAATATAAAATATTCACAACATTTTTAAGGTATAGTCGACCGCGTAGTTACTTCATCACTTTTGAAAACAATTGGCCGTAAATTGAAACTTCATACAGCCTACTTTGAGACCTTGTATATTGTAATTTTAATGTTGAAATATACGATAAAAAAAATAAAAACTAAATATTTTTGATAAGTTGATCCACGAATCTCATCGTATTATGTTAGTGTTACGACCAACATGTTAGCTTTTTGCAATTGGGACCGAAGCAACATTCAAAGTGCATACATCTTGCGGATATTACCAATTCACCCAGTATTTGCGAGAAGCCAAAAACCTACATCACGCCTTGTTTTCCCGAAGGGTTGGGCAGAGACGTACCTATAGTAAACCTACATTTCCTCAGTTATGTTTAAGTCCCATGTGGGGGCGAACCTATGCCGTCAACTGGGGACAGATTCAGACTCCAGGCTGCAAATGACAAATTCTAGATAGACAACACTTTGCCCGACCTGGAAATCAAGCCCAAGGCCTCATGCTCAGCAGTGGCGCTTTCGAACACTAGACCAACGAGCCAGCCAAAAACCTAAATCCTAGGAATCTAGGATAAACAGAAATGTTCTAGTAAACCTTACCAGTTGATGTCTCGTCATGCTGCTTTTACTGTTGAACTGCATGCGGCAAGTAGAACAATTGTATAGCTTCTCTCGTGTGTGGGTGTTTAGATGAGCTGCCACGCTGTTGGCCTGTGAAGAAATCACAAATTATACTTCTATCACAAATAAATAAGTTTGTTCAGTTCGCATTTTAGTTATGAAGCTACAAGTACGCGGCGGGCTCGACTTGTCGGGCCAATTCAGTGAGTGTAACGTAGTCAGAAGGTCTAAGAGTTACGCGATAGAAAGAGAGGCAACTTCTAGGTAAATATAACTGTTGGTAATAAGCGCTGTGCGACCTGAATTGCACTTTATTGTGTCATACCAAGAGTCACTTTTTATTTAAATGATTTTGCGGAGTAAACCATCTAAATTAATCAGTGCTTCTATATACAGTGTGTATCAAAAAATCATCAGCTGTCCCATACGAAACTTCAATACCTACTTGACGCAATGTATGCGACGGCTGAATATTTTCTCGCGATTACGATGTTGGTCCCATAAAGAAAGTTGTTCAGTTTGATGATCTGTACCACACCCTTAAATTTGACAAATCACGCTACGACTCTTAGGAGCAGAGCAAAAAGAGAAAAGAAAAAAGAGAAAAGAAAAAAAAAGAGAAAAGAAAAAAAAGAGAAAAGAATAAAAAGAGAAAAGAAAAAAAGAGAAAAGAAAAAGTCTAATAGAACGCTAAGCGAAAACGAATTAATAGCGCGGGCGGCGATGCGATGCGACGCGGTGGGTCGGGAACGAGGAAATTTTATATATAAACAAATGTGGCTGTTATTTTGTGTCCATCAGAGTGACTACAAATGGCTATGCTATAAACATGAGAGCAATGTACTGAATGTACGTAAAATTAGAGCGAAAGTGTCAATGTAGCCCGCGATATTATAATTGTCTTACGTTTTTTGCTATTTGGTAATCTTAATATGATGCACGACCGTATCAAATGTTTATTTATAGAATTATAATAATAAAAATCATCAATACAACTTTCTAAGTTCATGTAATCCTATTGAATGACTATTTCATGAAATCATGACATTTGAGGATTATGCTAACTTATAGAGTTGTATTGCTAATTCTCAGGATTATAATTCTGTAAAGGAATATTTTTTACGGTCGTGAATCTTATTTTAATCAACATACAATTTTACGGGCTATCTTAGCGCACCTACCCCTTAAAGCTATGTACTAATTTAGAACCACAGTTATTAGAGAAAGTATTTGAGTCGCCAACCTGATGTCAACAAACTGAGTGTGAAATGCCTACCGTAGCAATGTGCGTTATCATAATTAAAAACATGTATATTATGGATCTTATACAGGGTGGCAGGGGCATCGACGCGAAAACTATTACCATGGATTCAGTACGTGATTCTGAACCCCCCCTTTTTATTTTGGGTGGGAAGTTATCAAATAACTGAATGACGCCCTCCCGCTATGGGCGGAGCGGGAGGGCGTGTCAGACTCTTACTGACTAAAACCCACCCGTGTTCCTTCGGTTGCCCTGTTGCCGGGGGCCACGATCTCCGGTTTTCTTCGCAACCCCGACAGGTACGCGTTGACATTTTTCATCGGTATTAAAAAAAAATGCTGTTACATAGAAAAGTGTAATACCTGCGGTCAAATGTATGGAACAGCTGATTTTAAAAAAAAATAACCGACTAAAATTTCAATGCAGGGAAATGCTTGTCGATGTCCCTGCCACCCTGTATAGTATATTGTTGTATCTTACGACTTCCAAGCGAACGAAGTCGGCAGAAGCTAGTAATTAGATAAACCTCAGCGTACCGCTAGTGAAGCTCCACAAATCTCACAGATGTGTCTCTGCTCTTCTTTCGAAGGAAGAGGCTCATCCTTATGTTCCTCCGTGTGATGTTTCATGTAGGCCGTCAGACTTGAGAAGTTTCTGTTGCACTGTAAATAATAGTTTATTTACTACATACAGCATTAGAAATCACCAGAATAGGGATGATGACTAATATTTGTAACTAGCTGCGCCCCGCGGTTTCACCCGTGTAAGTCCGATCCCATGGGAATATCGGGATAAAAAGTATTGAAATGAAATGAAATTGTTTATTCTGTAAATAGGATATCGGAATCACTTTTACACGTCATATTAAAAAAAAAAAAAAATAAGCTAGTTGAGTTCGGCGTTTCCTATCTGACTACTTTGAGAAGAAAGGCCGAAACAAACTCAGAGGTCACAGTCTCTTTTAAAGTCCAGACATAATCTTGGTCAGGCCATATGAGGACCATGTAGATTAGTGTCTGAAATGGTCTTTTGAGGAAAGAACCACACAGATTTGAGTGAACCTGTCCAGTCAGTGCAAGCATTTGTCAGTAATCGTGGAGCTCAACTCAGAACTTAAGGAGCTCAACTCGACGAACAATACCAAAGAAAGGACATTTGGGTAGGCCGCATAAACTACTCAAACTGCCAGACCATAATTAAAACTAACTGAAAATGAAAATAATAATGATATCCACATAGTCCTCACATTCACAATAATTAATTAAAATAATATAATACTTTACAAAGTAATCATGTCATTTTGAATATAATTTTCAACAATGTCAATGTGTATACAAAACTGATATATTTTCATGATTTTACAAAATAGTTAAAATGTTAAGTTTTATCACAAGGCTTAGCAGAGCGAGCAGTTCAATCCCATGCTTTTTTATCTTCTAAATAATCTGAAATTTTATAATACCCTTTTTTACAAAGTTTGGTTTTAATACAGATTTTAAATCTATTAATGGGTAAGTTTCGAATGTCAATGGGAAGTTTGTTGTAAAAGCGTATTATTCTCTGTCTTAACCCAGGTCCTGGTCTACGCATGTGCTAAATTTCATCCAAATCCTTTTAGCCGTTTTGGCGTGAAAGCGTAACAAAAATACAAAAAATCAAACCTTTTCTCTTTATAATTAGTTTAGTTTACAATATTAGAAATGTTCGAACAAATAATGTTATTCCAAAGAAGCCAACTCTTATGATTAAAGACCTGCGCACACTGGCGGACGGTAGGGGAGAGCATCGAGAGGGATTCCTCTTTCCCCCAGCGCACACTGACAAAAAAAAAAACCCTCAGCGATACCGCGAGAGTCCGTCAGCTTACCGGAGCATCCGCCGGTATGCTCCAAGATCGATCACTGCATTGAAATATATACCTTATTTCGATTGGATGAGTATTAAATTCAATTGATACATTTAAAATCCTCTGCCATCCCGTCCGCCAGTCTGCGCAGGCCCAGTTATTCCGCTATTCCTGGTGATGGTACTAGGCGCGGTTACAGCGGGGCGGAGGGGGGAGGGGGATGAGACGCACCCCAAGCTAGATGGCCCGATGACCTCAAAGGGTGGCTGGGACAGGATGGATGCGGAAGGCGAGGGACAGGGTTTTGTGGCGCAACCTAGAAGAGGCCTAAGTCCAGCAGTGGACTGCGATAGGGTGAGTTGACTGAATCGAAAACAACAGTAAAATCGATTGAAATATGGAGAAGCTACACGTTTTTTTTGGAAGGGATTGTCGCGTCCGTCCTTGTCGCGCGGTACGGACAATGTATGGAGCTAGTACATAGTCTCATGACTAAAAAATCACCCTCAATCATGACTAAAACTCATGAAAAAATTCTTTTTTTTTTAGTTTTTACACTTTTTTTATAATAGCGTTTGCATTATTTGCAAACAAATATTTTTTGAGTTTTAATTAAAATAAATGTCATCATCTCTATTAGGTCAATATGTAAATAATAACAGTAGATCACATCTTCAATACTTTCGAGACAAGAGAAACCTTATGCAAGACTGGACTATAATTATGGTAGTTACGAATGTATTTGTAATTCGGACTCTGAATGATTTCTCTTGGTATTGGCAAAGTATGATTTCAGTCTTACTCACATAAACTCACACCTTTTTCCCATGGGATTAGAAACTACAGAACATCACCTCCTACGATCCTTACATACTCCTTTTGCCTCGTTTACGTTCATCCATCTGGTCATACACGCACGCCGGTTACGGTCTTACAGTACAGAGGTGAAAATTTTAATATTACATCGTATTAGCACAGATTAATACAGATGGGGCATCCCGCAAAATCATTTAAATAAAAAGCTACTCTTGCTGCGACTCAATAAAGTACAATTCAGGTCGCATAACGCTAATTTACCTACAGTAAGCCGACGTTCGCATCGACGTAATAAAATTGCGGTGATTTTTTTTCGAGCATTGGATTTCCAACGCTCTGCTTAGCACCGAGAGTTGAAAATCCAACTGTGGGTTTTTTCAACGCGCTGGGATGGAAGGCGACCCAGCGCGTTGGATTCGTAATGGTCGGCTTAACACCGAGAGTTTAAAATCCCGTCGTGATTTTATAACGTCCGTGTGAACGTCGGCTTATATTCACCTACAAGTTGCCTCTCTTTCTATCGCGTAACTCTTATACCTTCTGACCACGTTAAAGTTATCATCTTTTATAGAATAATTAATCTGAATATTTAGTTGCCAGTTAGGTGCCTATTACTCTACTTTTGTGAACAAATGACGTGTCAATTAAACTTAGGGTCGGTACTTACTTTAATTTGTTTAGTCCATTATTTATTAATATGTACCAACGTAAATGGGCAAATAAAACAGTATGTACTAATACCCTTCTTTTTTTTGGGTGGGAAATCATCAAATAACTTCTCCCGCTACGGGCGGAGTGGGAGGGCGTGTCAGACTCTTACTGACTAAAACCCGCCCGTGTTCCTTCAGGTGCCCTGTTGCCGGGGGCCACGATCTCCCTTTCGGTTTTCTTCGCAACCCCGGATGTACTAATACCCTGTTGTCTACATAATCAAAATCTTACTACATAATATTTAGTTATGGTTATAGTTAGTCTGTCGTAGGTACCCCCCAAAACAAAATTACTATTTAAAAAGGCACTTTCCTACTTATATGTGTACTTATGAAAGCATGAATCTGAAAACAGAACTTGTAAGAACCTAGCTATACTATACTAATAATATTTAATATTCTAAGTGAATACAGGTGGCATAGATGAGAGCATAAAATATAAACATTTGGGAAGTAGGTACCTACCTAATTACTAACTACTTATAGGTAGACGTGCATTTCTTTAACTTTCGGTGTCCTTTGGAAGTGAGAAAAACATGAGGTTCGGATCATTATTATTATTTAAGCAGCCAAATGCGATGCAATATACTGGTTGCCTTCAAAATAATATTTTGCGACGAACGACCCGGCGGCGGCGCGCGGCAGCCCTACTGAATTAACACAGTGAGACGAGCCCGCCGCGTACTTTTAGCTTCATACCTAAACTGCGGAGTGTCCCATCTGTATTAATCTGTGGTATTACAACGAAGTTCAAAATGGTTTCGGGGCGTGTACTGGCAGCCTGCTGAAATGGATAATTGTGAAATATTCAAAAAACATACTAAGGTACAAGGAGTGAATTTCCGAGGATTTCTTCGGAAAAATTTTCTCCCTCGCTTCGGTATTGATGGGGCAGGGGTCTCGCATGCCAAGTCCCTGAAACAGACCATACAATATAAGAAATAGTTGTATTAGCTAAACCAATAGAGCTAAGGAAAACATTATTGACAGACAGACAGTACAGACAGTATGCTCGGTATGTAATGCGGTACGCGCTCGCTCGCTATGTGTTTCCACTGTGCTCGGCACAAATTTAATTCACGTGTTTCGCAGCCATAGCCGCTTCCCATAAACACAATAATTTCCAAACAACTCATAGTCAATGAATTGCTGGCATTCTTGGTTCATGCTATCGACTACATGGACGAGGTGAGCATCCTGCAGATATGTCGGTCCAATTATAAGGAGGATGAGATCTGGAGCGGAAAACGATTACTGTTCCAGTCGCTTGGAAAACTAGACCAGGTGCCCTCTCGCCGCAGAGATAGAACCGAGAAGAGTCTTCAAGATATAATCGATATGTTGAAGAAGACTAACCCGGATGACGTGCCAGATTTCGTGGCGAAAGAGCTAAGTAAACTGCCCCCAGTCACGATCAATCACGTCGACATTATGCGACTGTTAAAGGACACCACTACCTTAAAAGTGGAGATGACCAAGATGCTGTCCAGAATGGAGGAATCAGAAAAAGCCAATACTGATCTACGTGCAGAAATATCATTATTGCGCGACGTTGGTTCGGTAATTGGCTCACCAGAGGCCTAACAGGTGAACACTCGTCGAGGGGCGCAAAGTGCATCCGTCGGCAGTTTCGAATCGGCGAACATAGATGCGTCACTCGTCTGGCGATAACGCTGAGCAAGCGCCGCCCGCCGTCGCCGTCTCCAGCACCACAACTCCGGCTGCGGAAACGTCACGCGTAGGTACGTCGACCCCTAAACCTGCCTACGCTGCTATTGTCACCAGTGGCAAAACAGATGCGTCGCAGCCAAAGCGACAAACCAAAAAAGGGGAAAAACAGAAAAAGGGTGCTCAATCTGCCCTGACTGCGGTCCGTAGTTCCTTGTCAAGATCTTGCAGCCAAGTTGATGAGGAGGGTTTCACGAAAGTAGAAAGGAAGAAGAAGAAGCCCTGTTCTCGTAACCATTGCGGCACCGCACCGAGTGGAACCAATATGCTGCTGCGCCCTGTACCTTTCGCTTCTGCATCACTTCACTACAACTAAGCAAGTCGTGCAGTATTTACAAGTGAAGACCAACTGGACTCTGAGGATTGAAAGGTTGGAATCGCGTCACAACATCAACTTCGAGTCATTCGTGTACGAGTTCCAACCATCAACAACCAATCAACAGACCTGCCGGAAAGAGGACTTTTTGCCGAAAGATGTCGTATATCGACGTTTCCGAGGACGGTTACGCGACACCTCACAGCAATACACGACGTCGTCAACATTACGTGTATGGTCATAGTTATATAAGTTTTTTAATATGTATTAGTTTATTATTGTATAAGATTATTTTGTGTATTCTATTTATGGGCCTTAGTTGCCTGATAACAAAATGACTATTATTATTATTTTTTTGTTCTTTTACATTTCTCGGGACCCTGGGGTCCCGGTCCTTTGGGAGGCATACGAAGGGTCGAACCCAACTCGTAGAGGCTCGTTAGGTGTTTTAATGAAATGAGGCACCAACCGAAGATTTTCCCTGTATGCACTCTGCAAGTGCACCCAAAGACAACCACCGGTTGGTGTAGAACTGTTGCAATAAGGAAACAAAGCTACTGAACTATGGGTTTGGGTGGCTTAAGTTGACTGGTGACCTGGAACTATGGAAGAACTATGGCCCCTGCCTGATCAATGTTTTATATGTACACGGATAAAATGGCAGGGGGTGACTTGCACACTCAATAATGGGCCCCCGAAAACTGTCGCTAGCACATAGTGACGTAGCGACAAGGGGGCAGCATGTCCTGAGGTACTTGAGGAGTGGAGAGGTATTCCACGGCTTTCAGAACAATCCCAGAGCCCGGAAATGGTCAAGATCCCTACGAGCACTTACTGGAATACTTCCTTCCTCCGAGCACGTTTGCTCTTGCGAATCTCCACTCAAGCCGGCCAATTAACGCAAGAATGAGGTGGGAGCTCCGTTCCTCGTCAGTGTTCACTCCAGCCGACCATCCAGAGCCAAAGATGAGGCAAGCCAGAGGTAAGGAACAAGACATCTCCCGGGAGATAGGGTCCGTGGGGTCGGTACTGCCCAACAGCTCGCCACAATTGCCCTGCGGGTTTTTGTATCTCTTGACTTGAACAGACAGCTGTGCTGCTGGGGAGTTTGTTGCGCCACTTCTTCTTCCCAGCTAAAGGCACTAGGACGTGTTGAAGGGTGGGCGTTTTGGGGGACTGTCTAATGTAATTTTGACGTTTTAAAAGTGCTGATTCTCGGCCTAGTTTGAATAAAATAATGACTTTTGAATTTTCTCTTGGTCTGGCTCCTCATCCCAGACCTGTTCCAGCAAAGTAAAGTTTACTGGCATAGCCCGACAGTTCGGAGCGCGCAAGCCCCACCACGACGTCAAAGTAAAGATACGGCGGTGGGGTTGTTATTATTATTAAAACAAGTTTTGACCTGCCGTGCATATCAACTTGATCAAGATCAATAAATTCATTAATCTGCTTAGCCTTTTCCCAACTATGTTGAGGTCGGGTTCCAGTCCAACTGGATGCAGCTGAATACCAGTATTTTACATGGAGCGACTGCTTATCTGACGTCCACAACTCAGTTACTGGGTAACAGAATACCCCTTAGTAAGACTGGTTGTCAGACTTTTGGGCTCCAGACTACCCGTAACGACTGTCAAAGGTCTACGAACGACAGCCGGGACCAACGACTTGTTTTCAACGACGTGTTTTCCGAGGCACGGAGGAGTAATGGATCCACGAACCGACTGCGGCAAACGTAGCTTAAACTTTGATCAAGATATCCGTATAATTAATTCGATATAATTTACAAAAGTACAAACTCTTATCCGCATAATAATATCAATATAGATAATTTAAAAAAAAAAACTTTTTACCAGAAGGCCAATTCCCGTAATTAAAATATTCAAAATTTAAAGACTTTGATTGTCGGTACGAGACTCGTACCAACGACAATCAATGTCAAAAGCCCCATATATTGTTTAACAGATTGTGACAGATCAGAATGCGACCGTTCTTAAAAATACGGAAATGGCTCCTCTGGTTTGTAATCAAGCTTTACATTCTTCAGTATAACTCTACATGAATTTGAAACGTTACTTACTCAACTCCTTCCGTATGCTTGGCTGAATGAAACACATGTTCTTTGTAGGCCTTTCGCGTCTCGAACTTGATGTCACATCGCTCACAGTATGTATCAGTATGTGTGACACCTTCTTCAGGATTCTAATAATCAAAAAAGATTATGTTATTCTAAAACGTTACTACGTAAACGTTACGTTTGTAAGTAAATTGTTACTAATGATATGAGTCCATGTGACTTGAAAATAAATGTTTTATTATATATTATTATAAAACTCTTTTTTTTTTTCAATGTACATGAGTATGGTAATTTACAACAGGACAGGACCAAGAATTGATCCCTGGGGAACTCCACAATATCACCTAGTAGAGTCAAAGCTAAATAAGCTCTTTCATTTATAAACCTTAATAACAATAATTATTGTTAAATTAAATTCGGCATAATAAATTCGATGTTTTCCTAGAAAGCAACTTTATTTTTCAGAATATCGTGTTCTACTTTATTAAACGCTTCATGGAAATCAAAATAGATTTTTCATCTGAAAGTTTGTGATAGCATATTAATATGCTGCAGTCGTAAATATTTTACAATATAACATCGCGCCTTAAATCCCCGAAGGGTAATGCAGATCTTTATGTATAGTACACCCACATTTCGACAGATATGTTTAAGTCCCATGTAATAGAGGACGAGCTTATTGCCATCAACTGGGCACAAATCAAGACTGCGGGCTGTTACTGAGAAATTCCCGATAGAACATAATAACACTTACAACGACACAATGCCCGACCTGGATTAGCAGTAGAGCTTGCGACAACTAGACCAACGAGGCAATATACAAATGTATACTTACAACAACAGTATTTATATGCATGGTTCTTTTGTGCATGTTGAGTCCTATTGTACTGACGAATGACGCGCCGCATAGAGTACACACGTACTCGCTGCGATGCGTGCGTAAGTGTGTGTAGTATGTTGATAGGTGTCTGGATGAGAAACAAATTTATTTTTAGATTACATTCTAGCTGAGTGGAACAATATCTAGAGAAAGAAAGACAATATGAATAAGGAAGGCTTCAATTTGGATTAAGACTCTAAGATTAACAGATCCGCAATGCGGCTCCCCGACTCGCTACAACATGACATTCTGGCTAGGAGATCTGGGGATTCTGAAATGCAAATTTGTTGAATCTGAACACTGATGACAGAATACCTGAATTCCTCTCCGCAATGAATGCACTTTCTTACTACACCGTTGTGATAATCATTATGAAATAGAGCTGTATTCCTGTAAGTGAAAAAATACAATGATGAAAATAACTGAAAAAGAAAACATCATTATTAAATATGATCCTACGGAGCAGATGCTACTATGAATTAGTATGTTTTTATTGTAGCCTACATTGTGACCTACTGCTGGGCAAAGGCCTCCCCTTTTTCCTTCCATAACTCGCTCTTTTGTGTGATCTCTGGCCATGATGGTCGGTTGATCCCACAAACATAATTAAATCTTCTCGTCATCGTCATTGTATTTAACAAAGTAATAATTTGAGAGCAACTCTTGGCTGTTAGTGAGAAATTGAAACCTATTAGGTACACCATTGCCGACCTGAGAGTCGAATCCAGGACGCCACCACAACGCTCATTTATCGCTAATCGACGATCAACGATCGTTGCTATTATTTATCGATAGGTAATCATTTTGCAAAATCAACCTAACTACAATACGGCCCATGAATTATGGCTGGTCCGAACTTTGCACAGGGGGCTGCGCAATAACATGTTTTAGAAACAAAATGGTGACATGAGGCGAATGTCAGTGAGAGAACATGCGTGAAAGTTCGGAGAGCCTATGTTCACATCGGCCATGATTCATCGTCCGTATTATGCAGTACATACTCACTTAAGTGGGCACATGAGGTCACACCTCAGGCATTTATATTTGGTGTAGTGTTGCGTTATATGCCTCGTTAGATAACACTTCAACTTAAAACGCATGTTGCAGAAGCGGCACTCTACTGGGCCTAGTGACTGGAAATATATAAACGATTTAGATAATAGCTATACAGAAATGCATAGTCATATTAAAGATGTTGTACAGACTAACATCGCAATAGCGAAAACAAACAGTGGCACTCCGGGAGTGCCGACAGAAGTGAAAACTTGAAAATAAATCGCCACCACTGTAATCAACGCGTTGATGTCTTTTTAATGGTCAAAAGATGGTGTCGTCAGTGTCGCGAAATCAATGGTTTAGTCCCATCTCAAAAATGTCCAACGCTCCTAAAGAAGTTTTCACTTCAAAAAATAATTAGCTATTCAACACCCAAGTGTATGGGACAGTTGTTTTCTTTTTCCGCAATTACGATGTTGGTTCCATGGAGTAAGTAGTTCAGTGGCCGGCCGCTAGTGTGCGGTTTAGCGCGTGTGTTGGATCATTTAGCTCCCTTCAAAATGGTTGAATTGAATGGTGCTAATCCATGCGTCATGTTCGTGAACGGGCGCCGTCAGTTGGGACTGGTCATCTCTTAGTTGCCATGGCTTATTTTTAATTTATTTTAATTTTTGAATTGTTCTTTGTTTTATCTTTTTATTACGGATGCTTCTAACATGCACAGCTTTCTTTCTCACATGTATAATTTCAACATGAATGATGTAACCAATATTTTGTACCAATTTTTTATTTAAAAGAGTGTCCATGTAGTTTCTTGCCCATTCTTCTCCATAGGTACCTACCTACTATGCTTTGGAATGGGCAACTAGCTTCATATTTCTGACTGACTAATTTCTTGACAGTTCAAAAGTGCCTATAAATGGTTTAATTGAAATAAATGGTTTGAGTTTGCTGGTGGTTGCATTGTGGCTGCGACATGGTCTTATGTCATCGGTATCGCCCACACGGTTCATTTTGACAGTCAGATGTGGTCCGTGTGAATAATCTATTCATTTTCATACAAATTAGCACCAGTCCACATTGTCGTTATTGTATGTGTGATCGGGCTCTTATTTATATCATTGGTTTTAAAACTAGAGGGTCAACTTGGTACACAATGGTATGGAGCTCATCATTCAAGTCTTCATTCTCTGTCTCAACCTATACTGTTCCCACTGCTGGGACACAGGACTCCTCTCGGTGAGAGACATGATTCCTCCCTAGTGCCTTTTTTTTTTTCATTTCAATCCCATCTGATACACAGCTTGTAGAGAAATATAAGGGGTAGAAAAAACTTGATACATACCTCACTATGTCTTAATTTAATATGTCTATTCAGCATATCCTCTTTAGAAAACCCCTTATAACAATCAGAACATTTATAAGCCGCCGACACATACTTCCGATCTTGTGCTCTCGCTCTAAACTCTTCCAGAGCTTCCCCTTCAGTCAAATTGATCTTCAACCAATGATTAGGATTTAAGTCATTCTTTTTTGTACTGAAAACTTCAAATTTTTTAGCCTTTGTGTCAGTAAAATCTGTTTCTGCTTTGTTTTTCTTTCTCTTTTTTTCTTTATGTTTTTTATTGAGAACAATTTCAATGTCACTGTTTGCTTTTTCAGGGTTGAAGTTTATTCTCTCTTCTTCAATAGTAATTTCATCACTAATTTCTTCCTTGATGGCTGGTTTATCAACACCATTAACATTTTCTGAATTTGAATCATCATCTTCATCACTGTACATTCTATTATCCTCTAAATCTGGTATTGCGTTTTCTTCTGTATTATGTTCAATACCAATATTTGTTTTTTCATCTACAATTGACTCTATCTGTTCGTTAATCATTTCATTCTTTATTTCAGCTAGATTTTTATCATCCAAAGAGTTGTCACTATCATAATATTCTATTACATATTTTTCTATTTCTGGTATTTCATCGTTTTTTATTTCCTTTAGCAGATTCTTTGATATTTTTTTGTTTTTAATTATGTATGTTTTGACTCTTTTGTTCACTGTTAAAATATCTATTGGTGATTGTAAATTTTTGTCTTGTCTGTCTATTTGAGAAATTGATGTTAAGGTGATCTGAAAAATAAAACTTGTACTGTTATTTTACAATACCTATATTGCTAAGGTTATGTGTTTAGAACAACTGAATGGGATACTTCTCATGATTTTTAGGTTTTAAATTGAACCCATATGTTTATTTCTGGTTATACTGTTGTATCAATATCTTCTATTTTTATGCTATTATTGGATGAACAGAAGGCAGCTTTGAATTTATTTTAGATTTGAAGTTTCACAAACTAATATTAAGAATTAAACTTACAGATCCACTCCAAAGCAACTCCTTGAGAGCCTTCTCTCCCATCCAGCATTTCTCTTTAAATTTATGAAACTTGTACAAAATAGCTGCACACTCATAACAGAAGTAATTGGGTAAGCCATCTTTTTCATTCACCTGTAATAATAATGAAAGAGAACCTTTGCAAATAGTCAAGATTTGAAATGTTTGGGAAGCTGGTCAATGTTATTAGGTAAATAAGTTGTTTTTTTTTTCTCAAAAACTAGGTGTTTGTTAGCTGTGTCATTTTGCATAACTGTTCCTGCACATAGATACCTATACGTAAAAAAAAAAAATATGAATCTAAGCACGCGCGGTCCGTGGAGCCGGTATTTATTTCAAGGACACTGCAAAGTATTACTACTGCTTACTTTATTACTGTGGCTTAGGCCATAAAAAAGTAATACTAACTCATCTTCTACTGTAGGTATACCTGATGGCAACGGTCCGGAAAAATTATAAGGCCAATTAATACATTGATTAATAGTCAAGTTTTAATTCCTAGTTTAATTTATTTAGACGAATCCAAAATCAGTTTTAAATGGTAAATATTGGGATTTTTTTTAATAATCTTGTGAAGAAAGGGCTGTGCTAGAGACTACTTAGAAATAAAACCTGTAATTATCAAAAATACTTGCTTTTCTGGCCATAATTTCTTCATAATATTGTTTTAAGTGAAAACTGTTGTATTTATACACTTTTCCGCCTTTACACAGACATATGCGGCAAACTTTGAGGTCCGACATTTTGCTACAATTTTATTACGCTTAGAATTAATATTTCAAGCAATATTGATAAAAACTTTATCAAAACAATAGGATTTTCCTCTGAGCAACAATCTCAACTCAAATCTGTCACTTCTGTCAGTTTAAGTGTCTACACTATTTGCGCTGTAGCATGGTGCGGGTGACAGTTTCAGTAACATTTCGTTTCACTCTTGAAAGTTGCCGCGATTTACAATTTATGACTTAATATTTCAGTTGTACCACATTCGTAATATATTAAATAATTAATAACTGTAGTAAATTAAATTAAACCCAACCAGAATGTTCTAATCAAGAAATAAAATCAAATTGAATGAAAAATTAAGCAAAGTGTTATGCGTATAACGTAACGCCATAGACGTATTTAGTGATGGGATGTACTGCTACGATGGATAGTCGATATTTTTTATAATAAAAAACGTATATTGTGCGTAGGTCAATTTTTATTTTTAAAAGGTCTAATTATACAACAGAACATTTATAGGGTAAGGTTGCTTAAAAGGTTGCTAAAAAAAAATACATGTTATTCGTCTAAACTCATATCAGAGTCAGGAACATCTGAATTGTCACTCAATTCATCATCTGAATCTGTGACGGATATTATTAACGATGACTCAATTATGTTGTCAATATGTATGTCACGATCCCAATCAGACATAATGTCCCTTTTTGTTTTATTCACGACCTTCGACCAGTCTTCAGGTTGAACATTGTTGATGGCCTCTTGTAATAGGGCCAACATCTTATTTGCCGTAAATGGCGGCGAAGTATTATTTCTTGCGGCGTAACCTAAAAATAAACGAACTTATAAAAAAAAGTATTCAAATAATCATCAATCAGCCTAATCTAGTATCTGGTAATGTTTTTAAACTAGGTACATGCTACGATCGGAAAGCTGATTTTTTTATAAAGCTTCAAAATGGGAATTGAAATTAAAAGCATACCTTTTATTTGGGCCCAAATCAGCTCAATAGCGTTATACTGGCAATGGTAGGGTGGTAGTCGAAGGACCTGGTGGCCTTTTTCTTTTGCCATCTCGTCCAGAGCATAGGTAGGAGTTGGTGGCTTATGGCGTCGGACTAAGGCAATAAGCTCCGTCTTTAACATTTTTATATCTGCTGTAACTCCGTTTTCACTCAGCCACTTCACCAACTCGCTTTTGCGGTTGGATTGGTTTGGGGGTTTATTAACTTGCACCGAATGGTAGGGTGCGTTGTCCATTATTATGGTCATAGGCTCTTTTAAATTGTTTAATAGACCTATGAACCAATCTTTAAATTTTTCGTAATTCATCTCCTCATGATACTCCGTAGTTTTTTTTGACTTAAAAGCCAGCAAACAATCAGGGACGAATCCACTTGCTGTACCTGCGTGACAAATAATAAGGCGTTCGCCTTTGCCTTCCGGCACTTTGGTACACGATTGTGCCGTATCGTCGGTCCAACTTTTACCCACTGTGTGGTTGGCGTTTAGCCACGTTTCATCCAAAAAGACAACTTTGCTCCAATCACTTATGTTTTTGGCCTTCCTTAAAAATCTACATCTTGCTAGGGCAATGTCAGTCCTATCCATAATAATCTTTCTTTTGTTAACTTTTTTGTAAACAAAGCCAATATCTTTTATAACTTGCCGTAGCGAAGTAATACCTCCTTTGAACAAGTCAGCTTCTTTTAATGATTTTAGAAGCTTGAGCAATGTGGGTAGCTCCATTCTTCTATAATAATCATAAATATGATTTCTAATAGCAACCTTAGCAAAATCATCCAAATCTGTGATTGGCTTCACCTTGGTCCGCTTTTTGTTGGGTGTCGATAATTTATTTTCAAACATCCCATCTTGGCCAATTTTCTCACGTGTTATACGCGAAACAGTATTGCGGCCAATATCAAGAGCTTCGGCTACTCGTTCTACAATATGATTCAATGGTAACAACGGTCCATTATTTTGTTGTTCTCTTTCAAAGTAGTCTCGGAGGCGAACAACAAGCTCCCTGGCCTGACTACCCAAAACAGTTTTTTTTGTATGCTTAGGCATGGTAATAACAACAAACTCAACAAACTTATAACAAATAACAATTTAACAAAAATGAAAACAAACAATGAAATCGTAATACGTGTCACATTAAGTCACAATATAACGCGCTTGCACTCGTACTCGCACTCACAGCATCGCACGGGTAAACAACATGGCCGCCGCGCCGATGCACCATAGAGCAAAAATGTTGTCACGAAAAAAAAAACATAAACCCGATTTTGATTATTTTATATAAGTACAAAGATAATTATGTAGCCATAAAACATTTATATTGACAAGTTTATACACGTAGCACACACGTAGTTACACTGCACAACTGAATAATACACTAATTTTCATAACAATATTAAAGAGAACTAGATTCACGCTGCGAGTATCGTTAGCGATAAAAATGAATTGCATAACCTCACATCCCTACGTGGTACTGACAAATGTCAACGTCATACGGGCAACTGTCACCCGCACCATGCTACAGCGCAAATAGTGTAATTCATAGACATTTTTTCTATCTCAATGGTCTAATTCGATTTAACAATTGATAGTCGGTGGTTTTAACTTATAAAATGGAATATAGGCTTTTTAGTATATACCATTTTGTATTGTTAGATGGGCCAAGGAAGACGCACAGTTTTATTTTTATTTTTATTAGGCATCGTCATTCCCATGGACTCTTAAAATTTCTTTTTCTTTACCTGTCTTGGGACCATGGATTTCCGGTCCTTTAGAAGGCGTACGAGGGGCCAAAAAACTCGTAGAGGCCATGAGGAAACAAAAAAGGATTAAAAAAAACAGAGGCCATTCTTTAGCAGAGAAAAGCACTTTAATAACCAGTCTGGCTAGTGCTTATCTGTAAGCGATTTTTTTTTACAATTTAAAATCTTGTTTTAATCTGTACCTTGAAACCGTAACTTCCAAGATACCCCGCGTCCTATTTAAAGCGATCGTCACTGGAATACGCCAGCCATCGTCTTGTGACTACGTCACTTTTTGTTCCATGATTGATCTGATGGTGTGGTCGCGCCGACAGAGGGCGCTTTCCTGTTTTCCGAACAAAAAGTGACATATTACGACTGCGACGATCACGTATTCTTAAATAGGATCATCGGTCATAAGGTTTCAAGGAAACAGTGGCCAGCCACTGCTTGGAGGACGTGTGAACTTCCTATGATGTAATCCGATCAGGCCAACGGCTGGCGGTGGTTCTCCTGTCAAGTTCGGTATCTCTATATAGTGGGGTATGCAAGGCACATTTAAAAGTTTTAAGGGACGATTCGCGATACTCAGATTTTTTGCTAGACTAAAATGGCATTTACATACATGACATTTGATTTCGACTAACTCTCATCAAGGACCACCGAATCTTCTCTGCAGCACGCGTAGCATGACCACAATTGAAACGGGTTTTGTCGACGGAAGAATAGACAAAATGACAGATAAACAAACACAATCTGTCATTTTGTCTAATAATACTGTTGTTTATTTTATTCAAAGTGTAAATATGACAGCTTAACAGGCTTTGCAGATGCAGACTTTGCATGCGATAATGATAGGAAATCCACTAGCGGATATTTGTTCAAGTTATTCGATAATACAGTAACATGGAAATCAAAGAAGCAAAGTACAGTTTCATTAAGTACAACAGAAGCAGAATTAATTGCTTTATGTGAAGCATCTATCGAAGCTTGTTGGCTAATGAAGTTGTTGTGTGACTTAAGCATTAAAATAAATAATACTGTTATTTTTGAGGACAATCAAAGTACTATGAAAGTTGTTAACAATCCAGATCATATATTCCATTTTATAAGTTAAAACCACCGACTGTCAATTGTTAAATCGAATTAGACCATTGAGATAGTAAAAACACGGAGGCGCCGCGATATTCTATACATAAGTTTGCTTATACAAATATGGGTGAAAAACGAACTAGAATGTGAAATATCGTGTTATTTCACTCTTTCTAATGTGGTAATCGTATTTGATAAAAGAGACAACAATATTTCAGTTGTTCCTAATAATGGCAACATTTTGTTGAGACGTAGTAACAGTTGTAGGTAAGTGCCATATTCGCCATAATATGCGACAAGTTCATGGTAGTTCTGCTGTCAAGTGGTTGTTTACTTTTTGTTTTATTGAGATTTGTGAGAAAATTACGTGGAGTTTTCCTTTAAAACTACATATATACGTTGGAAGACACCAATTCAACATGCCTGTGTGTTGTATTGTGAAGTGTGGTGCAAGAAAGAAGGAAAATCAACCTCAATTATCTTTGCACAGGTTAGTAGCCGGTTTTCATGCAATAGTACATAAAGTGATAAACTTTCGATGAAAAAATTGCTAGGTGATCATTAAATACGGCTTAAATTTTAATATATGGGTTTATTTCCGTCCAACAGACCTTTTTATTATTTCATAATTTCATTCGTTTGTTTACAATGATATGTCATGGTGGAATAGTGTTGTACCGTTTCCGTAATAGTTTCTGATACTAGTTCCTTCGCTGCGCTGAAATGATATTGCTAGGTCCGGCCCGTGGTTTACAGCAAACTGTATTCTTTGGTTCATAGCACCGAGAGACCGTTCCGCAGAGTTTTATGTAGTGTATACGATTTTTTTGTTGAAGTTTTTAAGATGAACAATACTGTAGTACATACATTTTATGTAACTTTTATGATTTCCGCGGCTCGCGCTAATAAAGATCCCAGTCCGCATGATTTTATCCGACATCTTCAACAATAATCGTCAAATTTCAGCCAATTTACACAACACTTTAATGAATTATACACTAAAACCTTCCGCATGAATCACTCCGTCCATTAGTGAAAATTGATTGAAAATCCGTTTAGTAGTTTTTGAGTTTTTCGCGTTCAGACAGACAGACGCGGCGGTGTACTTTGTTTTATAATATACAAGGATGTGTATTATTCCGAATGTTCATTTATGATAAAATTGTTAAAAATTTAATTCACTAATGCCCGTTTTCACCGACAGCTAAGTGACACTTAAATGAATACCTAAATATAACTGCACTGTTTTTCAACTCTCAACGCTGAGTCTACTGTTGAAAATCCAACAGTGAACTTTTATTAGGGATTCATTTAAGTGTCACTTAGTGAAGGTGAAAACAGGCATAAGACTTGCATGCTCACTCGATACTAAATATTTGGCTTTGTTTAAACGTTCACTTGCCAAACATTAGGTTTGCGTTACAAATATTTGTGAAAACTTTATTTGCTAAGTAATAATTCTATAAATGAAATTATAATTATGCGGAAAATTGTTTGAGAAGTGATAAATTGTCAATACTCGTTTTTTTCTGTTACAACGGACTATTAGCTAATATTTTATTAAATATGATTCAACCGTGATATCTAGTAAGATTCGTTATACTATTACGTACTAGTATCGATACTCGAAATAGTAACACCATGTACCCTGAATGATACAACCCTAGCATTGGCAGCCATTTTATGCGACATTTTGAGTTGTAGGTATGCACCTTTTTTTTGTAGGTATTTCCAGTCCATACTTATTAAAAGCCTATGAATTAGACCATTGAGATAGAAAAAATGTCTATGAAATAGACACTTAAACTGACAGAAGTGACAGATTTGAGTTGAGGTTGTTGCTCAGAGGAAAATCCTATTGTTTTGATAAAGTTTTTATCAATATTGCTTGAAATATTAATTCTAAGCGTAATAAAATTGTAGCAAAATGTCGGACCTCAAAGTTTGCCGCATATGTCTGTGTAAAGGCGTAAAAGTGTATAAATACAACAGTTTTCACTTAAAACAATATTATGAAGAAATTATGGCCAGAAAAGCAAGTATTTTTGATAATTACAGGTTTTATTTCTAAGTAGTCTCTAGCACAGCCCTTTCTACACAAGATTATTAAAGTTATTACTCAATATTTACCATTTAAAACTGATTTTGGATTCGTCTAAATAAATTAAATATTTAGGAATGAAAATGACTCTTAATCAATGTATTACATAATTGGCCTTATAATTTTTCGGGACCGTTGCCATCAGGTATACCTACAGTAGAAGATGAGTTAGTAAATTACTTTTTAATGGCCGTTGTTACAGGTGAATGAAAAAGATGGCTTACCCAATTACTTCTGTTATGAGTGTGCAGCTATTTTGTACAAGTTTCATAAATTTAAAGAGAAATGTTGGATGGGAGAGAAGGCTCTCAAGGAGTTGCTTTGGAGTGGATCTGTAAGTTTAATTCTTAATATTAGTTTGTGAAACTTCAAATCTAAAATAAATCCAAAGCTGCCTTCTGTTCATCCTATAATAGCATAAAAATTGAAGACGAGAGATTGATACAACTGTATAACCAGAAAGAAACTTATGGGTTCAATTTAAAACCTAAAACTCATGAGAAATATCCCATTAAGTTGTTCTAAATATATAACCTTAGCAATATAGGTATTGTAAAATAACAGTACAAGTTTTATTTTTCAGATCACCTTAACATCAATTTCTCAAATAGACAGACAAAACAAAAATTTACAATCCCCTATAGACATTTTAACAGTCAGCAAAAGAGTCAGAACATACATAATTAAAAACAAAAAAATAGCAAAGAATCTGCTAAAGGACATAAAAAACGATGAAATACCAGAAATAGAAAAATATGTAATAGAATATTATGATAGTGACAACTCTTTGGATGATAAAAATCTAGTTGAAATAAAGAATGAAATGATTAATGAACAGACAGAGTCAATTGTAGATGAAAAAACAAATATTGGTATTGAACATACTACGAAAGAAAACGCAATACCAGATTTAGAGGATAATAGAATGTACAGTGATGAAGATGATGATTCAAATTCAGAAAACGTTAATGGTGTTGATAAACCAGCCGTCAAGGAAGAAATTAGCAATGAAATTACTATTGAAGAAGAGAAAATAAACTTCAACCCTGAAAAAGCTAACAGTGATGATGAAATAGTTCTTAATAAAAAACACAAAGAAAAAAAAAGAAAGAAAAACAAAGCAGAAACAGATTTTACTGACACAAAAGCTAAAAAATTTGAAGTTTTCAATACAAAAAAGAATGACCTAAATCCTAATCATTGGTTGAAGATCAATTTGACTGAAGAGGAAGCTCTGGAAGAGTTTAGAGCGAGAGCACAAGATCGGAAGTACGTGTCGGCGGCTTATAAATGTTCTGATTGTTATAAGGGGTTTTCTAAAGAGGATATGCTGAATAGACATATTAAATTAAGACATAGTGAGGTATGTATCAAGTTTTTTCTACCCCTTATATTTCTCTACAAGCTGTGTATCAAATGGGATTGAAATGACAAAACAAATTCACTAAGGACTAATTATGCTTCTCACCAAGAGGAGGCCTGTGTCCCAGCAGTGGGAACATTATAGGCTGAGGCAGAGATTGAAGACTTGAATGATGAGCTCCATACCATTGTGTACCAAGTTGAACCTCTAGTTTTAAAACCAATGATATAAATAAGAGCCCGATCACACATACCACAAAAACAATGTGGACTGGTGCTAATTTGTATGAAAATGAATAGATTATTCACACAGACCTTCGACTGTCAAAATGAACCGTGTGAGTGATACCAATGACATCAAAGCCACGTCACAGCCACAATGCAACCACCAGCAAAGTCAAACTCAAAGCATTTACTTCAATTAAGCCATTTATAGGCACTTTTGAACTGTCAAGGAATTAATCAGTCAGAATTATGAAGCTAGTTCCCATTCCAAAGCATAGTAGGTGTGTGTTCCTGTGGAGAAGAATGGGCAAGAAACTCCACAGACACTCTTTTAAATAAAAAATTGTAACAAAATATTGGTTACATCATTCATGTTTAAATTATACATGTAAGAACAATGTAGAAAGCTGTGCACGTTAGAAGCGTCCATAATAAAAAGATAAAACAAAGAACAATTCAAAAATTAAAATAAATTTAAAATAAGCCATGGCAACTAAGAGATGACCAGTCCCAACTGACAGCGCCCGTTCACGAACAAGACGCATGGATTAGCACCATTCAGTTCAATCATTTTGAAGGGAGCTAAATGATCCAACACACACCAAACCGCACACGCCAAACCGCACACTAGCGGCTGGCCACTGAACTACTTACTCCACGGAACCAACATCGTAATTGCGGAAAAAAAAAACAACTGTCCCATACACTTGGGTGTTGAATAGCTGATTATTTTTTGAAGTGAAAACTTCTGTAGGAGCGTTGGGCATTTTTGAGGTGGGACTAAACCGTTGATTTCGCGACACTGACGACACCAGCTTTTGACCATTAAAAAGACATCAACACGTTGATTACAGTGGTGGCGATTTATTTTCAAGTTTTCACTTCTGTCGGCACTCCCGGAGTGCCACTGTTTGTTTTCGCTATTGCGATGTTAGTCTGTACAACATCTTTAACATGACTATGCATTTCTGTATAGCTATTATCTAAATCGTTTATATATTTCCAGTCACTAGGCCCAGTGGAGTGCCGCTTTTGCAACATGCGTTTTAAGTTGAAGTGTTATCTAACGAGGCATATAACGCAACACTACACCAAATACAAATGCCTGAGGTGTGACCTCATGTGCCCACTTAAGTGAGTATGTACTGCATAATACGGCCGATGAATCATGGCCGGTATGAACATAGGTTCTCAGAACTTTCGCGCATGTTCTCTCACTCACACTCGCCTCGTGACACCATTTGGTTCCTAAAAATTTGTTGTTGCGCAGCTTTCCGCGGAAAGTTTAGACTGGCCATGATTCATCGTTAGTGTTGTAGTTAGGTTAATTTTGCAAAATTATGAAATTATCGCAATGGCCATTGATGGTCGATTAGAGATAGCTGAGCGTGGGTCCTGGATTAGAGTCTCAAGTCGGCAATAGTGTAATTGGTTTCAATTTCTCACTAGCAGCCTGGAGATGTTCTTTAATGTTCACTTAGTTAAATACAATGACGACGACACGATGTAATCATGTTAGAGATTGCACAAAATTGAGAGGCAGGGAAGGTAAAAGGGGGGTTTTCCCAGCAGTAGGGCACAAAGTAGCCAAAAAAAACCACTAATTTGAAGTAGGATCTGCTCAGTAGAATCATATTATTGTTTTCAATTATTTTCATCATACGTATTTTTTCCCTTGCAGGAGTACAGCTCTGTTTCACAACGATTATCACAACGGGGTAGTAAGAAAGTGCATTCATTGCGGAGAGGAATTCAGGTATACTCCAAACGTAAAACTGCATAATAAAGCATATCATATCTATTAGTAAATTCACCAGATAAATATAAGCTTATCTCATTGTTTAAATCTTTCAATTTAAAATGTATATTTAATGTAGCAACTAGAATAACAGCAACCTCGGCTACATGCATAGACAATGTATTTACTAATTGTAAAATAAAAGATTGGTCCCTAATTAGTGGCGTCAGGTCTGATCATACAGGTCAACTTATATCCTTTGAATCAGATAAAAAGTTACGTTTAGATAAAACTATTCAGTTAAGACTACTTACTAAAAATAAATTGAAGATATTTAATAATAATGTTCTTAGCAATCTTTCAACAGCTAGTTTTGATTCACAAGACCCCAACACAAACTACAGTACATTATTTTCTACAGTATGCCAAGAATTCAATAAAGCATGTCCTGTAAAAACAGTAACAATCAATACCAAACCAAAATTTAATGAATGGGCCACTCCTGGTATTAGAAAAAGCAGAGATATTTTATATAATTTATATAACGAAAAATCATTGACTTCTGATCAAGCAATTCATAATTATGTAAGAAACTATTCTAAGATATTTAAAAGAGTCTGCGCCCAAGCTAAATCTAAATTAATAAGTAACAAAATTAATATTTCTAACAATAAAATAAAAACTGTGTGGCAGGTAATTAACAAAGAAACTGGAAACACAAAACAGCGAGATCAGAATGAATTGTCTTTAAAAATTGATAATGAATCCATTTCAGATAAATTAAAAGTTGCTGAGACACTAGAAAAATTCTTTACCAACATCCCAATAAAGGTTACGAAATCTCTCCCCTCATCATCTATACTAGCTGAATCTCTTCTAAAAGAACACTACAGTAAGAACATTCCAAGTTTTGAATTCAAGCCCATTTCTATTTTCACAATTAAAAAAGCATTCAAAAGTCTTAACATAAAAAACACTGAAGACTTATGGGGGATTTCCGTTAAGGTTCTTGAAAATATCATTGACACAATTGCGCCTGTTCTAACTGGCATATTTAATCAATGTTTAGATAGCGGTACGTTTCCTGATTTAATGAAACATAGTAAAGTAGTACCAATTTTCAAATCGGGTAGTAAGAGTGATCCCTCAAATTATAGACCAATATCTGTGCTACCAGCATTGAGTAAAATATATGAAAAAATCATGCTAGACCAGATGTTGTCACATTTTAATTCAAATGGGATTTTACATAGTCACCAGTTTGGTTTCACGAAAGGTAGGTCGACGACTGACGCAGGAGTAAAACTCATTACTCACATTTTGGAATCCTGGGAGAAGTCCCAGGATGCAATTGGCATTTTCTGTGACCTCTCAAAAGCGTTTGACTGCGTTGACCACTATACACTGATCTGTAAATTACACCACTACGGAATTTGTGGACAAGCTGCTGATCTTGTTCTTTCCTATCTATCCAACAGGGAGCAAAAAGTAAACGTTAATGGGGCGACGTCTACGGGGTCTCTAGTTAAAATGGGCGTGCCTCAAGGTTCAATTCTCGGCCCTTTCTTATTTCTAGTTTATATAAATGATCTTCCTTACATGATGGCTAACTTATCGGATATAATTTTATTTGCTGACGATACTTCTCTTATTTTTAAAATAGACAGGAAAAATACAGATGTCTTACATGTCAATGATAGTCTGGCTGTTCTTTCAAAATGGTTCGCAGCTAATAATCTTTTACTTAATGCGAACAAAACTAAATGTATTAGGTTTTCATTACCAAATGTACCTCAAGTAGGTCTAAATTTAAAACTTGATGGCAAAGAACTAGATGCAATAACGGAAACTATATTCCTAGGCATTACTTTAGATTCAAAATTGCAATGGGGTGCCCACATTAGAACTATTTCAGGTAGATTAAGTTCAGCTGCATATGCAGTTAGAAAAATAAGGCAGTTGACTGATATAGCCACAGCTAGGTTAGTATACTTTGCTTATTTCCACAGTATTATGTCTTATGGCATTCTGCTGTGGGGATCGGCAGCTGACGTAGATTCAATTTTCATTCTACAAAAGAGGGCAATCCGCGCGATCTATAAAATGGGTCCTCGCGAGTCCCTTAGAGACAAATTTAAAGAACTTAACATACTGACTCTGCCTTCTCTTTATATCTTAGAAAGTATTTTGCATGTTCGCAAAAACTTAGGACTTTTCAAAATAAGAAGCGATTTCCATAATATAAATACACGTAGCAGACATGAAATTGTGATACCCAAATTTAGATTAACTAAAACAAGCAAGTCATTTCTTATAAACAGTATCCGCTTTTATAACAAGTTGCCAAAGTCTGTTACAGAACTTAGCGATGGGAAGTTCAAAACCCACATCAAACGTGTTCTTATCAAGAAAGCATATTACAAAATTAAAGACTATGTTGAAGACAAGGAAATCTGGCAATAATTCCTTCTGCACATGTGGCTTCCCTGGTATATCATTAACGGCATAATTATGTAAGAGTCTATTAACTGCTCCCAAATTACCATATTTATTATTATCTTATTTTTTTACATTCATCCTTGACATATTCATCGTATTATTTGACATTATATAGCTACGAGTTAATTTCAACTCTTTATTAGTGGCTTTTGTGCACATGATAATTATTCAGATTTATTACAGTTGTAATAGCAATATGTAATTGCGTTTAATTAAAAGAGGTTTTTATTTTTATTAATTTATATATTTTTTGTATAGATTCTTTTCTATTTTGTGAATGTGAGAACACTGTAGGCTTAGTGGACTGTAGATTTGTTGACCATTTCTATTTTCTTAAGTACCTGGTACTTATTGAAATACCTACACTGTCCAATTTTTTCAAATAACAGTGTGACAAGGTATGGGAATACCTTGTCACACTGTTATTTGAAAAAATTGTAAAAGCCAATTATTTTTAAAAGAGTAACCGTGGAGTTTCTTGCCGGCTCTTCTCCATAGGAAACGACCAATTGGAACCGTGCACCTAGCTTCTGACGTTTCAAAAGTGCCCATGTAGGTCTATGTGAAATAAAAATATTTTGATGTTGATTTTAAAGATTATTATTATAATCATTTAAGCTCATTGTCCTTGGCGACTCTTAAAGTCTGTCATCGGTGATCAGATTCAATAGATTTGCATTTCAGAATCCCCAGAACTCTTACACAGAATGTCATGTCGGAGCCAGACGGAGAGGCGCATTGCGGATCTGTTAATCTTAGAGTCTTCCTAATTAAAGCCTTTCTTATTCGTATTATGTGTTTGTTTCTCTAGATAATTGTTCCACTCAGGTAGACATCATCTGCCTAGCCTTTTCCCAACTATTTTGGGGCGGCTTCCAGTCTAACCGGATGCAGCTGAATACCAGTACATGGAGCGATTGCCTATCTGACCTCCACAACCCAGTTACTGGGTAATACGATACCCCTTGGTAAGACTGGTTGTCAGAATTTCGGGCTTCTGACAACTCGTAACGACTGTCAAAGATCCACGAATGACAGCCGGGACGAAAGCCTTAACGTGTTTTCCGAGGCACGGAGGGTCTCGGTATGTAAAGATGGTCACTCATCTACATACCAACCATGGCAAGCGTAGCTTAACCTGATCGATCGACCCATGCGGCAGTTATTATCCCGCCATGAGTCCCTCCGCTAAAATGTAATGTTAAAATAACTTTTGTTTCTCATCCAGACACCTGTCAACATATTACACACACTTACGCACACATCGCAGCGAGTACGTGTGTACTCTATGCGGCGCGTCATTCGTCAGTGCAACAGGACTCAACATCCATAAAAAAAGAACCATGCATATAAATACTGTTGTTGTAAGTATGCATTTGTAGATTGCCTCGGTGGTCTAATGATCGCAAGCGCTACTGCTGTTCCTGGATTCGATTCCCAGGTAGCGAAAAGTTTTATTTGATATTTCCATCAGGAATTTCTCAGTAGCAGCCCACAGTCTTGATTTGTGCCCGGTTCTAGCAATATGCTTGCCTCCTATTACATACTACAGATCTGCCTTGCCCTCCGGGGATTACAGGCGCGATGTATGTTGTAGATTATTTACGATCACAGCATATCTTATGCTAACAGAAACTCTCCGATGAAAAAATCTGTTTCGATTTCCATTAAGCATTTAATAGAGTAGAGCATGATAATTATGCCTGAAAATAAAATTGCTTTCTAGGAGCAGATCGAATTAATTGGCCCGAATCTAACAAAAAAATTGTTGTTATTAAGGTTTGTAAATTAAAGAGCTTATTTTGCTTAGAGTATTGTATAACATATTGCGGAGTTCCCCAGGGATCAATTCTTGGTACTCTCCTGTTGTAATATAACATGTTCGTGAATCCTTGTATATAGAAATAAAAAAGTCGTAGGCACCATCTCCACGGGCAAGAAAATCACAGCGATAATCTCGCCATACCGTTAAATTCAATAGAAACTCTATGAATGAATCTCAACACGGCCATATCATCGCGGTGAAAATTTGAACGCACAGCGTGACTATCGCCGCAATCCTCTCGTCCGTAAAGATGGCGCCTTAGAATAACATAATCTTTTTTTGTATATTAGAATCCTGAAGAAAGTGTGACACATACTGACACATACTGTGAGCGATGTGACATGAAGTTCGAGACGCGAAAGGCTTACCAAGAACATGTGTTTCATTCAGCCAAGCATACGGAAGCAATTGAGTAAGCTACGTTTCAACTTCCTATAAATTCATACTTAAGAATGTAAATTCAAATAATTTAATTCGAGTAACATTAGACTCATTATTAGAATAGTCATACGCACAAAAAAGCAAAGCAAAGGTAAAACTTGATTACAAACCGTCAGTTGAGACTCATCTCTTATTTGCCAGGGCTTATTTTTAATCGTATATTTTAAAACGTTTTTGATAAATTTTTTTACATTGTTCTCACATGTAGAAGCAACAAGAATTATTTACCTCCTAGGATTTTGTAATATCTTGATTTAAAAGTGTCCTTGGAGTTTCTTTCCCGTTCTTCTCCATAGAGATCTACGTTTTGGAATGGGCAACTAATTTTAACTTTGTGACTAACTGCCCGACTCTTTGACAATTCAAAAGTGCCTGTAAATGGTTTAATTAAAATAAATGCTTTGAGTTTGAAACCGAAGGAGCAATTCCCATATTTTTAAGAACGTTCTCATTCTGATCTCAGTCTCAATCTGTCAAAAAATATATTTTTGACATTGGGGGTTTTTGACATTGATTGTCTGGACTAGATTGACTAAATTTTGAACGTTTTCAATTACAGGAAATGGCCTTTTGATTAAAAAATGTAATCTCTATGGTAAAGAGTAAATTATATCTAAATTGTTATCTTGATGAAGAAGATGAAGTCGATGTGCACGGTCATTAGCTCTATTAAGGTTTAGCTATTACAAACACAATTTCTTATATTGTACTAGCTGACCCAACAGACGTTGTCCTGTCCAAATTTTAATTAGGTATTCATACCGATAGAAAATGCACTTTCAGTTTTCCTGAACTTTCAATATTTTCCGGCAACTTATAAATTTTTTAAAAATAAAAATTGGCAAATCGGTCCAGTCATTCTGAAGTGATGCGACTGATGCGCTTACCACCAAATGGGAATATTGTGGTGAAAAGTATCCTATGTGTTAATCCAGGTTATAAACTGTGTGCCAAATTTCATTCAAATCCGTTCAGAAGTTTTTGCGTGAAAGAATAACAGACATCTATCCATCCTCACAAACTTTCACATTTATAATATTAGTAGGATTATATAGATGGTCTGTTTCAGGGATTTAGTATGCGATACCCCTGCCCCATCAATGCCGAAGCAAGGAAGAAAAGGTATCCGAAGAGATCGTCGGAAATTCACTCCTTGTACCATAGTATGTTATCGTATTTTTTTTATCAATTACCTATACCAGCAGGCTGCCAGTACACATCCTGAAATCATTTTGAACTTTATTTATTTAAACATTTATATATACACACATAAACAGATAAATACGACAAAAAAGGAACTGAAATGTATGTACAAAAGTGATGCTTATTTCTACAGAAATCTCTTCCAGCTTTCCTGCGATAGGAAGGTAGATAAAAAGACGATGTAGTTGAAGACAACGTGTTGAAGAGTAGAAGATAAAACAAAACTTCGTTGTAATAATAATATTTTTACCTTTAAACTGTAAGACTTTAAAATACTTTAATCATACCTGTTTTCTTTTTTTTTTTGGGTGGGAAATATTAAATAAATAAATATCAAATAACTTCTTAAATAATTATCAAATAACTTCTCCGGCTCTGGGCGGAGCGGGAGGGCATGTTAGTGTCTTACTGACTAAAACCCTCCCGTGTTCCTTCAGTTGCCATGTTGCCAGGGGCCACGGTATCCCTTTCGGACTTTCCCGCGACCCCGGCAGGCTATTTGCCTATACCTAGAGAGAGTTAATTACAATTGAGAGACAAATCAAAAATACTTTCGTAACTACCATAAGTAAAGTCCAGTCTGGTATAATGTTTCCATGCATTGATCTTGAAAATTTTGAAAATGTGAAGTACTGTGATTATTATGCATTCACCTAATAGGCAAAATTACCAGTATTAGCTTACCCGCGTTCCTGTCCTCTGTCCACAGCACTGAAAAGTTGACCGGGAAAATTTTAGCCCCCTGCCAGGTTAACTCTGAAGTGCCGTGCTTGACCGATGCGGAGAACGCCTGGAAAGCGACTTGCCCGAATACAGATCGGCCAGTGAACCCATCTTCCCAGAGGCAGTGGGATGAGCCGCTTTGCAGGTTGGTACGGAACAATCTTATTAATACGTCCACCAATACTGCTGAGCGTGCCCGCCTGCTGGCTGTGGGTGAGTGGGAGTCGGGCCTCTGGCTTCAGGCGCTACCGTCACCCAACATAGGCACTATGCTGGGTGATACCACCTTCCGGCTCGCTACCTGTCTGCGTCTGGGCGCTCCTTGTGTGGCTCCGCATCTCTGCCAATGCGGTGAAGGTGTCGACTGTCTCGGACACCATGGCCTATCTTGCAATAAGAGCGCAGGTCGGATAGCACGGCACGCCAGCATCAGTGACATCATCCGTCGTGCTCTTGTCACCGCCGGAGTGCCAGCTATTTTAGAGCCCAATGGCTTGGCACGCGACGATGGTAAGAGACCAGACGGAATGACCATGATACCTTGGAAGGTAGGTAGGCCTTTGGTGTGGGATGCAACGTGTGTCGACACCCTTGCGCCATCCCATCTTCCTAGCACGGTGGGCTGTGCTGGAGCTGCTGCTGCAGGTGCGGAAAACCTCAAACGGCGCAAATACTCCAATCTTATTGGGACTTATATGTTTGAGCCGTTTGGGGTTGAAACACTAGGGCCATGGGGTCCAAGTGCCCACCTAGTTTTTCAAGACATTGCCAAGCGACTGGTCGACTCTTCACGTGACCAGAGGGCTGGCCTATTCTTTGGCCAAAGAATCAGCATTGCCATACAACGTGGCAATGCTGCCAGCCTTTTGGGCACTTTTCCTATTGATAGCGATGCGGACGAATTTTTTGATGCCCTATGATTATTCCCCCCCCTTTTTATATACTTGTACATATTATTATTATTAAGTCTTAGTTTTAAAAATCATGTAAATACGTATGTGTAAATGAACTTGTACATATTATTATTATATTTTAAGTCTGTTAGTTTTTAAATTACCTAATAGGCATGATTACATGTTTTTAAATTTAAAACTAAAAAAATATTTGTTTGCAAATAATATTATAAAAAGTATAAAAGCGTAAAAAATTGTCAAGTTATAAACGTTTTAAAATAACTGCTTGACAAAGACGGCACTATCACAGAAGTGACGTCACGACTGTGTAACTTCAGACGGGAATAGTCCCATGCAAAAACTTTTAAAGCATGCAGCTCCATATTTCCATCGATTTTACAGTTTTATTTTCGACTATCTCAATAAAAAAAAAACAGTGATACTCCGGGAGTGCCGACAGAAGCGAAAATATGAAAAAAAAATCGCCATTGCGGTAATCAACGCGTTGATGTCTTTTTAACGGTCAAAAGCTGCTGTCAGCACAGGTGTCGCGAAATCAATGATTTAGTCCCATCTCTACACCTGGTCTATTACGGGGTATTCGACACAGGGATAATCTCCATAAAACATTTCTAGCAGATCCAAAAAACGGAATTATAGAGGAACATAAAACTAAACCACGACAGAAACGCTTTAAAATCTTCAAAAAACAATAAAGAAACATGGAATATTATTAAAAATATTACTAACCAAACTGGGCAAAAAATATCAGCAGACAAACTCCTAACTGCAACAGATGCGGCCAACGCAATTGAGGAAGTAAATCATTACTTTGCTAATATTGGTAAGCAATTAGCTGACACTATTAGGCAAAACCAAAATTCCCCAAGTGCACCATATAAAATTGAAACACCCTCGGCATGTGAATCTATGGTTTTATTATCCCCAGGCGAGATAGAAGTTGAGGCGGTGATTAATAACCTGAAGATTGATTGTGCTACAGGATGGGACTCTATTCCGGCCAAACTCATCAAACTGGGCAAAGATGTACTAATCTCACCTCTTACGAAACTCATTGAGACATGTTTCGAGCAGGGAGTCTTCCCCCGAATCTTCAAAAAGTCTCTAGTAACGCCAGTTCACAAGGGAGGGAGTCAAGACGATGACAAAAACTATAGACCTATCTCAGTACTTTCAGCACTGTCAAAAATCTTGGAAAAACTACTGAACCATAGACTCATAAGATACTTAGAGCACTCTAAAATATTATCAGACTCACAATTTGGCTTCAGGTCCGGGAAAAGCACAGTAGACGCAGTTAACCAACTTGTTGACCACATTACTGGAAAAGTAGATGCAAAACAGAAATGTCTGGGTGTTTTTCTAGACCTGGCCAAGGCGTTCGACACTGTCTGTATTCCAACCCTTGTAAAGAAGTTAGAGCATGCCGGTATCGGGGGAAAGCTCTCAGCATATTTACTGACTTTCTTGCAGACCGAACACAAAAAGTAAAGATTGGTGAAGAGGTTAGCAATTAAGCCATAATTGACTATGGTGTACCCCAAGGAAGCTGCCTATCCCCAAGTCTTTTCCTGGTCTATGTGAATGACCTGTGCCAGCAGAATATTTAGTTATGCAGATGATACCGTATTAATATTTCACGGTGAGAGTTGGGAGGTAGCACAACAAGCGGCGGAGCTGGGCCTACGTAAAATAATCGATTGGCTAGGAAGTAACTTACTAACCCTGAATATTTCTAAGACCTCTTATCTGCAATTTACTTTCGCCAATACTAAACCCATGGAAATAAGTATCAAAGCACACTGCTGCAATGATTTATATGGCCACCAATGTGCCACCAATGGCCCATGTCTTCCAATCTCACAAAAAAGTCTGTGAAATATCTAGGTGTACTTTTAGATGAACGACTTAGCTGGCGTCCACACTTTGAATTGACCACTTCCCGTGCTAGGAAACTTGTATGGGCATTTAAGAAGCTTCGAGACGTGGCTAAGTTTAAGCTACTCCGCACGGTGTACATTGCGCTGGCACAGTCAATCATAGCCTACTGTATCACGGCGTGGGGAGGCGCTTGTAAAACCTTTATGATTCACCTCGAAAGAGCCCAAAGATCTTTGTTAAAGGTCATGACCTTCAGACCGTACTGGTTTCCTACTAAGGATCTTTATGAAAATTGTAAAGTACTTACCGTGAGACAGGTATACCTTCTTCATCTCACAATTAATCAACACCAACTAACGCCGGTAATTCACGCCACCAAAGTAAAGAGAACTATTACTCATACTAATGTATGTAGACCAGAAAGATGTAAAACCGCTTCCGCTAGAAGACAACGCTATTACATGGCTTAATACATTTACAATAAATTAAACAATACCCACAATATAAATCCGTTCACAACGAAAGAAACTAAATTAAAAATCTCCACATGGCTTCAAACACTTGATTACCACCAGACGGAAGATCTATTACAAAATCAGTACTCATAAAATGATCTACACTCACCCGTACACACACACACACACACACGCACACACACACACGCACACACACACACGCACACACACACACGCACACACACGCACACACACGCACACACACACACGCACCCCCACACGCACACACACACACACACAAAGAGCATGTATCCATCTTATAATTGTTGTAATTTTGTCTTTTATTGTATTGTTTTTATTTTTTATTTTTTTGTAAAGTTACTTTTCTATGCCTTCTTTAGAATTACGTAATTTGTTGGAACATTTCTTATTTTAGTCATCATCCCAATTCTGAAGATTTCTAATGTTGTATGTTATAAATCAACAATTATTTACAGTGCAATAGAAACTTCAAAAGTCTGACGGCCTACATGAAACATCACACAGAGGAACATAAGGATGAGCCTCTTCCTTCGAAAGAAGAGCAGAGACGCATCTGTGAGATTTGTGGAGCTTCAATAGCGGTACGCTGAGGTTTATCTAATTACTAGCTTCTGTCTGCCAATAGGGATGATACCTGGGTAAAAAATTTAGTCTCAGTCAGATAATAAAAAAATATTAGACACGTATTTTTTGCTTTATCATATTCATAAAAGTGTTATTCTCAAAGTAAATGTGCTATCTTTACAAAGATAGATACAACTTCGACCGTTGTGGATAAAAGAACAGAGAAATCCGAAACAATGGAAGAGAAACCTGCAGAAATTAGAGAGGTAAACAGATACTATGATTAGTTTGGTCTTTCAAAATTTAGAATTCATTGCACGTTCGTTTTTTATTTCATTGCACGACCCTATTCGTTGTACTTAGGTGTTTATTTTTCGATTTATGGGCTGAGCGTTGGGGGCACGGCAATCGATATAAAACCAAGCGGACAATAGGTCAAACAATACGTAAAATAAGCTCATGGATTTTTAATTGACATATAAATATTCATGGGTCCGCCAAGGAATGATTCTGAGCCCACATAAATTATTGTAAATACATTTATTAAAACTGGAACTAAATCGAAGGCGGTATTTTCAACTGTGGCACAATTTTTAAAATATCTGTAATTTATTTTACAACTAGCTTTTACCCGCGGCTTCGCCCGCGTGGATGTCGGAAAATATCCCACGGGAACGTACTACCGGGATTAGAAGTGCCCTATGTGTTAATCCAGCTAATAAACTGTCTGTGTGCCAAATTTCATCCAAGTCCGTTCAGCCGTTTTTTGCCAATCCGGAACATACAAACGGACAAAAGACCTTCATTACTATTTTATTATATGTATAGATTTCTTCACAGGCCATCAGCGTGGCAGCTCATCTAAACACCCACACACGAGAGAAGCTATACAATTGTTCTACTTGCCGCATGCAGTTCAACAGTAAAGGCAGCATGACGAGACATCAACTGGTAAGGTTTACTAGAACATTTCTGTTTATCCTAGATTCCTAGGAGTTAGATTATTGGCTGCCTCGTTCGTCTAGTGGTCGCAAGCGCCACGGCTGAGCATGAGGTCCTGGTTTCGATTCCCAGGTCAGGCAAAGTTTGAAGGGGTCCACTAGGGCCGATGCCTGCCGGGGTTGCGAAGAAAACCGAAAGGGAAATCGTGCCCCCGGCAACAGGGCAACCGAAGGAACACGGGTGGGTTTTAGTCAGTAAGAGTCTGACACGCCCTCCCGCTCCGCCCAGAGCGGGAGAAGTTATTTGATGATTTCCCACCCTCAAAAAAAAAAAAAAGGATCAGGCAAAGTGATATTAGGTTTTTCTATCTAGAATTTCTCAGTTGCAGCCCGGAGTCTGAATTTGTGCACCGTTGATGGCAATAGGCTCCCCCCTATTACATGGCAAAATGTGGGTGTACTATAACTTCACCTCTGCCCAACCCTTCAGGAAAATAAAGCGTGATGTTATGTAATGTTTTCGCGAAAATCTAAATTTGCCCATATCTTTTTAACAATAAAAATTTTACCAATAAAAATTATACCAATTTTATTATGGCGGTATAATGGGTAGGTACGGAACCTTCTGTGCGCGAGTCTGACTCGCTCTTGACCGGTTTTTTTGTATTTTTTTGTTTTGTCACGGTTAGATATCACGTCTGTGGAGTTTCACTAGCTAATTTAATTTGACCATGTATAAGAAACAATATTTTCACACGGGTTCGATTCAAAAGTATCCGGCTCGAAGGTTAGTTTTATTTTTAATTTTCAAATGTCTTTAATAACTAAAGTCAAAATCAATCTGCTTAGCTTTTTCCGAATTATGTTGAAGTTGACTTCCAGTCTAACCGGATGCAGCTGAATACCAGTATTTTACATGGAGCGACTGCCTATCTGACCTCCCCAACCCAATAACTGGGTAATACGATACAGTAAGACTGGTTGTCAGACTTTCGGGCTTCTAACGACCCGTAACGACTGTCAAAGATTCATAAATGACAGCCGGGACGAACGGCTTAACGTGCTTTCCGAGACACGGAGGAGACTCGATACGTAAAGATGGTCACCCATCCATGGACCACCTGGACGTTGATAGTTAAAGTGTCAACCTTTAACTAATAGGCTGCTTTGTCAGCAATAAGTTAATGTTAAAGTAAAAAAATAAACGCGGTAGTCTGTAAACCGTAGTTTTCTTGCCCCCATCACTGTGGAGCACTTCATTAAACCAAATTGAGTACTTTGATTTGATTGAGCAGTGGTGGCCCATTGGTAACGGCTGCGACTTACGAGTTGTAGGTCGTAGATTCGAATCCTGACAGGCGCTTTACTTGACTAAATAATTTCATCACCACTGCTCTCAAAACGGTGAAGGAAAACATCGTGAGGAAACCCGTCCTAGAACCAAAAATTCGAAGACATGTGACATCTACCAACCCGCACTGGGCCCGCGTGGTAGATTACAGCCCACTCCCTCTCACAGAGAGGAAGCCTGTGTCCCAGTAGTGGGAACATTATAGACTGATTAATACTTATGCTATATTTTTCAGACTCACACCAGTGAGAAGCCGGTGGCATGCACTCTATGCGACAAACGGTTCAAGCAATCCAGCAGTATGAAGCTACACTACCGCACCTTCCATCTCAAAGAGCCGTATCCTAAGAGGTAATAGATACTATGCAAAATATCTAGCATTCGTTTACGCACTGTAGTCTTCAAAGGACCAAGCAGAGGTGTATTGTACCCGCAGGAGGAGACGCCCAGGGCGTCGGGAATCGCGAGGCGATTTCCGGCCACCGTAGGCGCGGGCTTGCGGACGGTGAGCAATGGGTGGCTCACCGTCCGATAAGGACCAGGCCCGGGTCGACGGCGCGTTGTGTTCCACGCGCGCCTCAAAGAGATGTCAGCAAATTCGAAGGGGTCCACTAGGGCCGATGCCTGCCGGGGTTGCGAAGAAAGCCGAAAGGGAGATCGTGGCCCCCGGCAACAGGGCAGCCGAAGGAACACGGGTGGGTTTTAGTCAGTAAGAGTCTGACACGCCCTCCCGCTCCGCCCAGAGCGGGAGAAGTTATTTGATGATTTCCCACCCTCAAAAAAAAAAAAAAAAGAGGTGTATTGTACGGGTGTACATTTCGCCAGTTAAAAATAAGTCCCATGTAATAGGGGGCGAGCCTATTGCCATCAACCGGGCAGAAATCCAGACTCTGGGCTGTTGTTGAGGTGAGGGCGCATTCGTAAAATATCCCTTTAAAAAAAATATTTCTCAGAATATCCCTTTCTTAAAATGACCAACCACTTCACAAAATATCCCTTTCAAAAAAATATTTCTCAGAATATCTCTTTCGTAAAATGACCAACCACTTCACAAAATATCCCTTTCAAAAAAATATTTCTCAGAATATCTCTTTCGTAAAATGACCAACCACTTCACAAAATATCCCTTTCAAAAAAAAAAAAAATATTTCTCAGGATATCTCTTTCGTTAAATTACCACTTCACAAAATATCCCTCTTAAAAAATAAAAAAAATCTCAGAATGTCTCTTTCGCAAAATGACCACTTCGCAAAATGTCCCTTTTTTCCAATGCACACTCAATCCTTCATATCAGTACAAAATTGTTCAAGTGCGAGTCGCATTGACGCACAGAGGGAATAATAATCTTTTATTCAGGTAGGTAGGTAGATACATTTATACACACAAATATAAATAAAGGACAGAAATTGAATCGTTTACGAGTTTTATTTATTTTGGTGATGGTATGGAACAAAACTGGCTAACATCAACCTTTTGAATGAACTATCGGATGCTAGAAACTTTTTAATATTGGGATCTTCACAGTTTGAAGAATTGTTGACATAAGTCATACCTCACACAACGTTAAGCACGCTAGATCTATTTATAAAAATCATTTCACATAAACCTACAAGGGCACTTATGAAACGTCAGAAGCTAGGTGCACGCTTCCAATTGGTCGCTTCCTATGGAGAAGAGCCGGCAAGAAACTCCACGGTTACTCTTTTTAAAATAAATGGTTTCTACAATGTTTTCAAATTACAGTGTTAATAGGTATGAGAGGACAGTGTAGGCCTACTTAGTAAAATAGAAAATGGTCCACAAGTCAGTCTACAGCCTACAACGTTCTCACATTCACAAAATCTAGAAGAAAAATAAGAGATTGGATCCCTAACTGCCTTTACACCATCCAATTTTAGCAAGATAGCTTTGCAAATGGGATAATGTAATGCTCGCTTGACATTCATGTAATAATTGTATGTATGTAATCTTGGTATCACCATATTTTACCTTCGTCGTTACTAGGTATTGATCAAAGATATGATCAAAAATAAAGATGCAATTCTAACTGTTTATTTAATTTATTATCACAGGAACAGAAAAAAGAAAAACGACGATCTATCAAAGGACGAGTACGGCCACGAGGATTCTGACGACAACATGACACTCGACAACTTTTACGCACGAAAGTACTGAATCATGGCCTCTTATTATTTATAGTATATTTTGCGTCGTACCATAAATTAGTAGATGGTTCACTCCTCAAAACCATTTAAATAAAAAGCGACTCTTGCTACCACACAATAAAGTGCAATTCGGGTCGCACAGCGCTCATTACTTTATAGTTATATTCACCTAGACGTTACCTCTCTTTCTATCGCGTAACTTTTATATCTTCTGACTACGTTACGCTCACTGAACTGGCCCGACAAGACGGGCCCTCCGCGTACTTGTAGCTTCATACCTAAAATGCAGAGTGCGCCTTCTGTACTGTTCCGTGTTAGTACTCGCAACCGGCGTGCGTGTATGCCCAGATGTATTAACGTAAACGAAGCAAAAGGAGTATGTAAGGATCGTCGCAGGTGACGTTCTGTAGTTTCTGCCTACCCCCATGGGAAGTAGGCGTGAAGTTATGTATGTATTTTGTATAGGAGAAATAGTACAATAGTTATGTAACTCGTGTTGGCACGAGTTGTAGGAGTGTATCTCGTGTCTCGGTGAGAAGTTTAGCAAGTGACCAAGGTTGGTAACGAGATTGCCTGAATAGTTCTAAATGCGAATTTCACCACTGATACTAAACGCGATCAGCACATCTAAATCGCATTCAAGAGCTGTTAGTACCGATATTTCTCAGAAAATAATGACACTGACAGCCCTTAAATGTGGTTTATGTGCTGATCGCGTTCAGTTTCATTGGTGAAATTCGCCCTTAATAACTTGTACTTGTAGAGAATGCATAAGGATATTATTGTAGTGTCTGGCAAATTCCACGCAAGCCGCTGTGGTTGGTCAACTAAACAACCAAACACGTCTTATTACGTGAGAATTGAAAACAGATTCAGGGCGGATTTCACCAATGAAACTGAACGCGATCAACAATTCTAAACCGCGTTCAAGAACTGTCAATGTCAATGTTGCATAACAATTTTGACAGTGACAGCTGTTAAACGTGGTTTAGGGATCTCGCGCACTAGACGGCCACGAATCCAGCCAGTCGTGACTGTATGGTATTGTATGGTGTGCGGCTAGTTGGCCGTTGCGACTAAGTGCGCGATTCGTATCGGTCTCTTTAGTTTACCTGGTCGCGTTCGTGATCGTGGCCGTCTAGTATGCGACATCCCTTAGATCTGCTAAACCCGTTCAGTTTTATTGGTGAAATTCATCCTTAATTACACAATCTATTAAAACCGATAGTTAATGGGTGTGGACAAGAAGTCGCCTAGATTTATTATATGAAAAAACTGGGTAGATCTGAATGGCATTATTTTAGTCCGCGCGCGACTGTTAGTCACTGCCTGAGGTATGTGTGTGATGAGACGGGGAGGTAGACAAAGGCCAAGCTAACTCAGTCTGCGAAGTTTGTCTATGCCGCCCTCCTCCGTCTCACCGCTCACTTATCTCAGGCGGTGACTAGCAGTCGTGCTCGGACTATAGATAGTCACTTAAAATATTTGCGCATCGTAACTCCCTAAACAAAGGCTTGAGAACTCTTGGTTCGTGGAGAGCCAACTTAAGCACTATAATTAAATCTTCATGGTTTATGTTTGATAATGCGCATCGGGGACAAAATATCCCAGACTCAGTCAGCATCAATCTGCCTAGCTTTTTCCAAACTATGTTGGGGTCGGCTGCCAGTCTAACCGGATGCAGCTGAATACCAGTATTATACATGGAACGATTGCTTATCTGACCTCCATAACTCCAGTTAGTTACCGGGTAAAATGTGATACCTCTTGGTAAGACTGGTAGTCAGGCTTCTGCCTACCCGTAGCGTCGATCTACAAAATGACTCAGTCAACAGTAGCTTTGCATATGACAGTTCAGCGATATTCACTGCGTTGTTCTACAGACCGTTCACTATAACTTGTCCCTTGCCTTCATGTTGACACCATTGCTTGTCAAGCTTAGTTCTAATACTAATAGAGTTCAAAATGGCTAGACATGCAATGGTGCCAACATGACGACAAGGGACATGTTATAGTGAACGGTCAGTAGCTTAGAGTACACGTATTTTTAAAGCCTATGACGCAATGTACTTTGTTCATCTGTCAAAATAGTAGGCACGATTGTGATTTTTTTACGCGGTTTTTATAGCATTCATATACATGCAACATTATTTATGTGCTTTTTTTAATTTTTTCACACGAATATTAAAAATCAATTTAAATTGTACTATATATTTATCTATGTAAATAAAAATGAAATGCTGTTCGTTGGTAAGCGCATCACAAGAGAATGCCTAGACCGATAGGACCGATAGTCCGAATTATGTTTTTATGGAAAGAAAAATTTGGAAAAGTTTCTCAGAAAGTTTTCAAACTTGGGAAAAATTTAATGTCTTTTTTTTGTATGGGATTTTTGTTTGAATTATTGGAAATTGGACACGACGTCTGTCGGGTCAGCTAGTATGTTATAGAAACAAATGGTTGTCCAATACGGTTAATTTATACAAATTCATTTCAAAATGAAAATAATATTTATAAATAAAATGTACTTCTTTATGTAATCGGTACTTATCCAGTTGCTTATCTCCCTAAATCATTCACTGCCAGTCATTACTCATGGCTTAACTAATATTTACATCATGTATTTAATATTAACTATAGATCTCTAAATACTAAAATATTTTACAATTTTAGTAATATTATTATTTGTATGAGAGTGAACGTTAAATGATCGTGTAGCTACGTAAATAATAATTATGTTATAATTATAAACTAATGCAATTAATGTAAGTGTACATTTTATAAGGATGTTTATTTTATTTCTAGTAAAGTATTATTTCTACTATTTTGTGTTTGATTTACTATATACCAGCTAAACTCTGATTTTTAATTGGTTAGACCAAATTAAGACCTGCGATCGACCTTTTTTATTAAAAAAATAACACAATAAATCATTAATATTACAATATGACAACAGTGAAGGTCCTCCTGCACGCGTAGCATGGCGACCATAGTAACGGGTTTTCTACCGGTTTTGTCGACGGAAAAATAGACAAAATGACAGATTGTGTTTGTTTATCTGTCATTTTGTCTATTTTTCCGTCGACAAAACCCGTTTCAATTGTGGTCATGCTACGCGTGCTGCAGAGAAGATTCGGTGCTCCTTGATGAGAGTTAGTCGAAATCAAATGTCATGTATGTAAATGCCATTTTAGTCTGGCAAAAAATCTGAGTATCGTGAATCGTCCCTTAAAACCTTTAAATGTGCCTTGCATACCCCACTATATAGAGATACCGAACTTGACAGGAGAACCACCGCCAGCCGTTGGCCTGATCGGATTACATCATAGGAAGTTCACACGTCCTCCAAGCAGTGGCTGGCCACTGTTTCCTTGAAACCTTATGACCGATGATCCTATTTAAGAATACGTGATCGCCGCAGTCGTAATTCTATCCCTCCCATTGAAGACCCTGATTTTCCCCTGCCCCCCATCGAACCAGATGAGGTACATGAGATTATCAAAGGTCTGAAAGATCGTAAAGCCCCCGGCTCAGATGGACTCACCAATAGGGTGGTCCAACTATTCCCAGCTCATCTAATTATGCTTTTGACCACCATCTTCAATGGCGCGTTAAGCAATAATATTTTTCCCCAGACGTGGAAAGAGGCCACTGTCATAGGTATCCCTAAACCAGGAAAACCCAAAAACGAGCCATCTAGTTATAGGCCCATCAGTCTGCTCAAGGTTCTCGGCAAGATCTATGAGAGGCTTATTTATAAGCGCCTCAGAGACTATGCAGAGACCAAGGGCCTCATCCCCAACGAACAGTTCGGCTTTCGAACTCAGCACTCTAGCGTGCATCAGGTCCATCGTATTGTCGAGCTGATCAGTGGTGCTCTCACCCATGGCCGACAGACGAGCGTAGTTTTCTTCGACATAGCAAAGGCGTTTGACAAAGTCTGGCACAACGGCTTAATTTATAAGCTCTACAAACTCGGTGTGCCGGATCGCCTCGTGCTCATCTTACGAGACTATTTGTCGAATCGCACCTTTCGCTTCCGCATCGAAGGAGCCCTTTCCTCCCCCCGCCCCATAAGGGCAGGAGTCCCTCAGGGCTCAGTATTAGCCCCCCTCGTTTTCACGCTATTCACCAGCGACATCCCCAGACACAGATCGACGCAGTTGGCTCTGTTCGCAGACGATACAGCGATCATCTGTAAGGGAAATTCAGCTACGATGCTGCTAAACCTCCAAAGGGCTGTCAACAACCTTGGCGCCTGGTTTAGAAAATGGCGAATAGAAGTAAATCCCGACAAAAGTCAAGCGGTTAGCTTTTCTAAACCGAGAACTAGACCCCCCCCTTTCCCCCGACCTATCACCATGTTCGGCAAACCAATCCCTTGGGCTAGGCGCGCCAAATATTGAGGTTCAATGTTTACACAACCTATGGTTTTTCCTAAGAGGAAAAATAAATGGAGTCTTTGTATCTGTGGTCTGAAAAACAAACCATTTGAACAAAGAACGTTAAACGGTTTGAATATAACAGTGATCTGAGAAATATGTTATTTTATTGAATATGTATAAAAAGTAAAGAAACCAAAACGAAACAAGTTTTTTATTAAATATATAACAGTGGTAGCAGAGCGTGGTTCATCCCGCGCCGACGAAAAGAAGTGCGAAGTACACACGAAGTGAAAAATATGGCGGAAAGTATTAAAATAAAACAATTTGCTGGCGAAGATTTTGCCATTTGGAAGTTCCGTATTAGCAGCATACTTCGGGAAAATGATTGTCTAAATGCAATAGAAAATAAAGTATTTGCGAGTGTCCCCGAGAACAAAAAACTTGAAGCTCGAGCTCAAAGCATAATTATAAGCGGCGTTGCCGACAGCCATATTGATTATATTCAAGAGGAGAAAACAGCGTTTCATTAACATGATATTTAAATTAGAGCAACAATTTATGAAAAGAGGCACCAGAAGTAAATTATTCTTACGGCGGGAATTAAATAATATAAAATACAAAGAAGGTACGTCTCTCGGAGACCATTTTATTTCGCTATCAAAAATACACACATCAAAAGTGTCTAGGGATCAACATATATTTTTGCAATAACTTTTCTCCTGATTGATATTAATTAAAATTTTCTTTAAGGATTCATCAAATAAAGTGTTTTCGTTTGTCACAGTAACGATAAACCAAGTCACCTTTGCATTAATAAAGAAATTTGCCATTTTCCTAATAAAGGGATTTTTGACATTTGAACCACTAACATTAAAGTTCGAAAAAAAGACTGAAATAACAGTTTTCTTTAAAATTTTATTGGGTAACTTAAACAATTAATAATCCGTGTTTATACCGCGAACACTAACAACACAAGAACATCGGTTTGGCATACTCAAAATGAGTTCATCCAAATCACGCTGTGGAATGGCCGCCCATGTTCGTTGCAACAACAAAAAAAGGTCTTCTTGCGACTGGATACCCTCCATATTCGGCAGAGCTCTTCTCTGTAGCATATCCCATGCATGCTCAATCGGGTTCAAGTCTGGCGACTGAGCAGGCCAGAGCAGGACATTGATGTTAGCTGCGGCGAGAGTCTGTCTTACAACTCTTGCGGTGTGCGGTCGTGCATTATCATGCATTAACTGAAATAAGGGACCGATTTGCACTTGTAGAGGAACGATGACGTCAGATACAATCGTCTCAGCATAAATTTGAGCGTTGAGGTTGCCTCTGATCCAAATCAACTCAGTTCTTCCGCCGATCCAAATACCCGCCCATACCATGATGGTTCCACCACTATAAGGATGGACTTCCTGGCAGGATTTTAATCGCTGTTGGCGTCCAGGGGTTCTCCAGTGTCGTATACGTCTTGTATCCGGTCTCATACCAAAACGAGACTCATCAGAAAAGCACACGAAACGCCATTGTTCTTCTGCCCAATTTCTGTGTTCAAGAGCCCATTGATATCGAATCCTACGATTGTGCATTGCTATAGGTGGTACCCGTAGCGGTCTTCGGGAATGAAGGTTCACTTCATGCAAGCGGTTTCTGACTGTTTGGTCGCTAATTAAGTTCCCTGAAGAGTGATGAAGCCTCACGGCTAACATCATGGCGGTTATTGTTGGAGCTCTTCGAGTTAAGATTTGAATGTATCGGTCTTGTCTCCGTGTGGTGCAGCGATACCGTCCTCCATGGTGCTCAGCCACGGTACCAGTGCTTCGGTAACGTGTCCATAGTCGACTGATAACACTCTGACTTGTATTCAGAGCTAAAGCCACAGTACGTTGCCGAGAACCAGCTTCTATCATTCCCACGGCTCTGAGCATTTCTTCCCTGCTTAAATGACGTCGCCGCTCCATAATAACGTTGGTTTTAATCAGTAGTAGGGAAACAGTAGCACTAATAATGTCTTCAATGCGTTGTATGTTTTTATAGGGAAAATATTGACAGCTGATTTTCATCTTTTACTCGAATTTGATTAACAGTTCCTGTTTCAAATTATGAAATGCACCAAAAAGGATCCATATAAATTTATATAATCATAAATTTATTACAAAGCCACATCTCAATCTCAAGAAATCCGCATAAAAATGCTTGATCCCTAGACACTTTTGATGTGTGTATTCGGCCAGCTAAAAGACGCAGGAAGTCCCCTAGCAGAGGAAGAAAAGGTAAACATATTATTGCTATCCATGCCAGAATCGTACGATGTTATTGTTACAACGTTAGAGTCATTACCAGACCTGATAGTAGACATGGTTAAGGACAGATTATTAGGAGAGGAAGAAAAGAGGAATAAGATGGGTCCTCGGATAATAGAGCACCAGAGGAATACCTTTTTGTGTTTTGGATGCGGCAAGCCAGGCCATAAAAAAATCGAATGTAGAGCGAGACACCAATACCAACAGGGATCAGCCCGTGGACATGGACAATATTTTTCAAGAGATCAAGGACGAGGATATAGAGCTCCACATCGGGCAGCATTTGGAGGCATAAGTAGGTCTCAAGGAAGAGGTCGTGGAATTCCAGACAGTAGATCATGGCAACAACAAGGCCCTAACCAGCCAGGGAATAATCAGACATATTATGCGGCATCAACCGAAAATGAGTATGCATTTTTATCTGGCAATGCATGGAATCGAGAAGTTAACGATCAATGTAAAATAACTTGGTCTGTGGATTCGGGATCATCAGACCACTTAACAAATGACAAAAGTGCGTTTTATAACTACATGGAACTGACCACACCAAAAATGATTGCTGCGGCCAAGAATGCCGTGAGTTTAACGGCGGTTGGATTTGGGAATATAAAGGCAAGATGTTATGTTGGTAAGAGATATATAGACTGTACTATTAAAAATGTTTATTACGTGCCAGATTTGAGGAAAAACTTGTTGTCTGTTTCTAAAATTGAGTGTAATGGCTATAGGGTTGAATTTTTAAATAGTAAAGTTAGAGTTTATAAATATGATCAATTGACAATGATTGGAAACAATGAAGGGTCTTTGTATACAATTCACATGCAAATATTAAAAGATGAATGTAATTTAAGTAACTGTAATAATGATCAAGTGATGCAGCTGTGGCATAGACGTTTTGGTCACCTTGGATTTAAAAATTTAACTTTGCTTTCACAGGATCAAATGGTAAGTGGCATTGATGACTTGACAAAATGTAATAATAATAATTCTGTGTGTGAACCGTGCTTACTAGGTAAAATGACGAGACAACCTTTTAATAGACAAGGACGTAGGGCAACCAGACCACTAGAATTAGTACACACTAATGTATGCGGACCAATCACCCCACTGACTGAGGAAGGATACAAGTACTTTCTGACATTTATAGATGACTATACTCATTTTGTTTGGGTTTTTCTCATAGACATTTAATAAGTATCTCAATGGTTTTTCTACTTTCTAATAAAAGTGAAGTTTTTGACAAATTCAAGCAGTACTATTTTTATGCAACCAACCATTTCAATGTTAATATATTAAAGTTGCGATCGGATAATGGCGGTGAATATGTGTCAAGGGAATTTCAGGAGTTTTGTTATAGCAAAGGAATCCAAATGCAATATACTGTGCCATACAATCCCCAGATGAACGGAGTGGCAGAACGGATGAACCGCACGTTAATAGAAAAGGCAAAAACAGTTTTGTTAGATTCACAGCTTAGTAAAGAGTTTTGGGGCCATGCAGTTTTGTTTGCAGCCTATGTTACTAACAGAAGTCCGACTGAAGGAAAATGTCAAACACCATCAGAGCTATGGGAAGGAAGGAAACCTGATGTAAGAGCTATGAGAGTGTTTGGTTGTACAGCATACAATCATGTACCTAGAGAGTTACGACATAAATTAGATAATTCAGGAAAGAAAATGATTTTTATTGGATATGTTAATTCAGGATATAAGCTGTATGATACAGAAACAAGGTCAGTAATATCGGCAAGGAATGTAGTATTTGATGAAACAAAACCCGGACGTGAAAATTGTGTGAGATACACAATAGAGAAAAAAGAAGATGAAATAAATGAACAGGAAGAAGAAAGTGAGGAGGAGAGAGATAGTCAAAGTGGATCAAAGGACAAAATAGAGCGAAAAGTATCAAAGTATAGGAATAAAGGAAAAAAGAAAGATAGTAAAGAAGAAGAGACACTAGAAATGGAGAATGATACAGACAGAAAGACAGAGAGTTTAGAAACAGGGAGAGAAAAGAGACAAATAAGAAAACCAGTGTGGCAAAAGGATTATGAAATTGATTTAGACGAGGATGATACATTTTATGATACTTTATATGCATTATTATCAAGTTACCAGGAGGTTCCAACTAATTTTGATGACATTAAAGGAAGAAAAGATGAGGAGCTTTGGAATAAGGCAATAAATGAGGAATTGAAGGTTTTAAAAGAAAATGAAACATGGAAGTTTGAACCTGAACCACAGAAAGAAAAGCTACTGGATAGTAAATGGGTATTCACAAAGAAAAACATAGGAGAAAAAAATGAGTTATATAAAGCAAGATTGGTAGTGAAGGGTTTTCAACAGAAGGAAAAGTTAGAAAACACTTACTCACCTGTTTTGAAAATGCAAACATTGAGAGTTCTTTTATCGATTGCTGCTCAGAAAGAATATGAAATACACCAGATGGATGTCAAGGGAGCATTCTTATATGGACGGATTGATGAGACAGTGTACTTAAAACCTACACTAGGATTGTCAGTTCCAGAAGTTCTATGATGTATGCTATGGTGAGCACAAGACCAGACTTAGCGACTGCTGTATCATATTTGAGTCGATTCCAGTCACAACCAACTTTGAAATTTTTCCGTCGACAAAACCGGTAGAAAACCCGTTTCTATGGTCGTCATGCTACGCGTGCAGGAGGACCTTCACTGTTGTCATATTGTAATATTAATGATTTATTGTGTTACTTTTTTTAATAAAAAAGGTCGATCGCAGGTCTTAATTTGGTCTAACCAATTAAAAATCAGAGTTTAGCTGGTATATAGTAAATGAAACACAAAATAGTAGAAATAATACTTTACTAGAAATAAAATAAACATCCTTATAAAATGTACACTTACATTAATTGCATTAGTTTATAATTATAACATAATTATTATTTACGTAGCTACACGATCATTTAACGTTCACTCTCATACAAATAATAATATTACTAAAATTGTAAAATATTTTAGTATTTAGAGATCTATAGTTAATATTAAATACATGATGTAAATATTAGTTAAGCCATGAGTAATGACTGGCAGTGTATGATTTAGGAAGATAAGCAACTGGATAAGTACCGATTACATAAAGAAGTACATTTTATTTATAAATATTATTTTCATTTTGAAATGAATTTGTATAAATTAACCGTATTGGACAACCATTTGTTTCTATAACATACTAGCTGACCCGACGTCGTTTCGACGACGTCGTGTCCAATTTCCAATAATTCAAACAAAAATCCCATACAAAAAAAAGACATTAAATTTTTCCCAAGTTTGAAAACTTTCTGAGAAACTTTTCCAAATTTTTCTTTCCATAAAAACATAATTCGGACTATCGGTCGTATCGGTCTAGGCATTCTCTTGTGATGCGCTTACCAACAAACAGCATTTCATTTTTATTTACATAGATAAATATATAGTACAATTTAAATTGATTTTTAATATTCGTGTGAATAAATGAAAAAAGCACATAAATAATGTTGCATGTACATGAATGCTATAAAACCGCGTAAAAAATCACAATCGTGCCTACTATTTTGACAGATGAACAAAGTACATTGCGTCATAGGCTTTAAAAATACGTGTACTCTAAGCTACTGACCGTTCACTATAACATGTCCCTTGTCGTCATGTTGGCACCATTGCATGTCTAGCCATTTTGAACTCTATTAGTATTAGAACTAAGCTTGACAAGCAATGGTGTCAACATGAAGGCAAGGGACAAGTTATAGTGAACGGTCTGTAGAACAACGCAGTGAATATCGCTGAACTGTCATATGCAAAGCTACTGTTGACTGAGTCATTTTGTAGATCGACGCTACGGGTAGGCAGAATCCTGACTACCAGTCTTACCAAGAGATATCACATTTTACCCGGTTACTAACTGGAGTTATGGAGGTCAGATAAGCAGTCGTTCCATGTATAATACTGGTATTCAGCTGCATCCGGTTAGACTGGCAGCCGACCCCAACATAGTTTGGAAAAAGCTAGGCAGATTGATGCTGACTGAGACTGGGATATTTTGTCCCCGATGCGCATTATCAAACATAAACCATAAAGATTTAATTATAGTGTTTAAGTTGGCTCTCCACGAACCAAGAGTTCTCAAGTCTTGTTTAGGGAGTTACGATGCGCAAATATTTTAAGTGACTATCTATAGTCCGAGCGCGACTGCTAGTCACCGCCTGAGATATGTGAGCGGTGAGACGGAGGAGGGCGGCATAGACAAACTTCGCAGACTGAGTTAGCTTGGCCTTTGTCTACCTCCCCGTCTCATCACACACATACCTCAGGCAGTGACTAGCAGTCGCGCGCGGACTAAAATAATGCCATTCAGATCTATCCAGTTTTTTCATATAATAAATCTAGGCGACTTCTTGTCCACACCCATTAACTATCGGTTTTAATAGATTGTGTAATTAAGGATGAATTTCACCAATAAATCTGAACGTGTTTAGCAGATCTAAGTGATTTCGCATACTAGACGGCCACGATCACGAACGCGACCAGGTAAACTAAAGAGACCGATACGAATCGCGCACTTAGTCGCAACGGCCAACTAGCCGCACACCATACAATACCATACAGTCACGACCGGCTGGATTCGTGGCCGTCTAGTGCGCGAGATCCCTAAACCACGTTTAACAGCTGTCACTGTCAAAATTGATATGCAACATTGACATTGACAGTTCTTGAACGCGGTTTAGAATTGCTGATCGCGTTCAGTTTCATTGGTGAAATCCGCACTAAATCTGTTTTCAATTCTCACGTAATAAGACGTGTTTGGTTGTTTAGTTGACCAACCACAGCGGCTTGCGTGGAATTTGCCAGACACTACAATAATATCCTTATGCACTCTCTACAAGGACAAGTTATTAAGGGCGAATTTCACCAATGAAACTGAGCGCGATCAGCACGTAAACCACATTTAAGGGCTGTCAGTGTCATTATTTTCTGAGAAATATCGGTACTAACAGCTCTTGAATGCGATTTAGATGTGCTGATCGCGTTTAGTATCAGTGGTGAAATTCGCATTTAGAACTATTCAGGCAATCTCGTTACCAACCTTGGTCACTTGCTAAACTTCTCACCGAGACACGAGATACACTCCTACAACTCGTGCCAACACGAGTTACATAACTATTGTACTATTTCTCCTATACAAAATACATACATAACTTCACGCCTACTTCCCATGGGGGTAGGCAGAAACTACAGAACGCCACCTGCTACGATCCTTACATACTCCTTTTGCTTCGTTTACGTTAATACATCTGGGCATACACGCACGCCGGTTGCGAGTACTAACACAGAACAGTACAGAAGGCGCACTCCGCATTATAAGTATGAAGCTACAAGTACGCGGCGGGCCCGTCTTGTCGGGCCAGTTCAGTGAGCGTAACGGAGTCAGAAGATATAAAAGTTACGCGATAGAAAGAGAGGTAACGTCTAGGTGAATATAACTGAAAGTAATTAGCGCTGTGCGACCTGAATTGCACTTTACTGTGTCGCTTTTTATTTAAATGGTTTTGAGGAGTGAACCATCTCTACTAATTTATGGTACGGCCATGATTCAGTACTTTCGTGCGTAAAAGTTGTCGAGTGTCATGTTGTCGTCAGAATCCTCGTGGCCGTACTCGTCCTTTGATAGATCGTCGTTTTTCTTTTTTCTGTTCCTGTGATAATAAATTAAATAAACAGTTAGAATTGCATCTTTATTTTTGACCATATCTATGATTAATACCTAGTGACGACGAAGGTAAAAAATGGTGATAAAAAGCCTGCGATATACAATTATAACATAAATGTCAAGCGAACATTACATTATCCAATTTGCAAAGCTATCTTTCTAAAATTAGACGGTGTAAAGGCAGTTAAGGATCCAATCTCTAATTTTTCTTTTATATTTTGTGAATGTGAGAACGTTGTAGACTGACTTGTGGACCATTTTCTATTTTAATAAGTACCTGGTACTTGTTGATAGGTGTACACTGTCCTCTCATACCGCTTATTAACGCTGTTATTTGAAAACTTTGTAGAAACCATTTATTTTAAAAAGAGTAACCGTGGAGTTTCGTGCCGGCTCTTCTCCATAGGAAGCGACCAATTGGAAGCGTGCACCTAGCTTCTGACGTTTCATAAGTGCCCTTGTAGGTTTATGTGAAATGATTTTTATAAATAGATCTAGCGTGCTTAACGTTGTGTGAGGTGTGACTTATGTCAACAATTCTTCAAACTGTGAAGATCCCAATATTAAAAAGTTTCTAGCATCCGATAGTTCATTCAAAAGGTTGATGTTAGCAAGTTTTTTTCCAGACCATCACCAAAATAAATAAAACTCGTAAACGATTCAATTTCTGTCCTTTATTTATATTTGTGTGTATAAATGTATCTACCTACCTACCTGAATAAAAGATTATTATTCCCTCTATGCGTCAATGCGACTCGCACTTGAACAATTTTGTTCTGATATGAAGGATTGAGTGTGCATTGGAAAAAAGGGATATTTTGCGAAGTGGTAATTTTACGAAAGAGATCCCGAGAAATATTTTTTTTTTTTGAAAGGGATATTTTGCGAATGCGCCCTCACCTCAACAACAGCCCAGAGTCTGGATTTCTGCCCGGTTGATGGCAAAAGGCTCGCCCCCTATCACATGGGACTTAAAAATAACTGGCGAAATGTACACCCGTACAATACACCTCTGCTTGGTCCTTTGAGGACTACAGTGCGTAAACGAATGCTAGATATTTTGCATAGTATCTATTACCTTTTAGGATACGGCTCTTTGAGATGGAAGGTGCGGTAGTGTAGCTTCATACTGCTGGATTGCTTGAACCGTTTGTCGCATAGAGTGCATGCCACCGGCTTCTCACTGGTGTGAGTCTGAAAAATATAGCATAAGTAATAATCAGTCTATTATGTTCCCACTACTGGGACACAGGCTTCCTCTCTGTGAGAGGGAGTGGGCTGTAATCTACCACGCGGGCCCAGTGCGGGTTGGTAGATGTCGAATTTTTGGTTCTAGGACGGGTTTCCTGACGATAATTTCCTTCACCGTTTTGAGAGCAGTGTTGATGAAACTGTTTACACAAAGTTAAAGTCCTGTCAGGGTTCCTACAACCTGCAACTCGTAAGTTGCAGCGGTTACCACTGGGCCACCACTGCTCAATCAAATCAAAGCACTCAATTTGGTTTAATGAAATGCTACGCAGTGATGGGGGCAAGAAAACTACGGTTTACAGACTACCGTATTTATTTTTTACTTTAACTTATTGCTGACAAAGCAGCTTACTAGTTAAAGGTTGACACTTTAATTATTAACCTCCGGGTGGTCCATGGACGGGTGACCATCTTTACGTACCGAGACTCCTTCGTGTCTCGGAAAGCACGTTAAGCTGTTGGTCCCGGCTGTCATTTATGAATCTTTGACAGTCGTTACGGGTCGTCAGAAGCCCGAAAGTCTGACAGTCAGTCTTACCAAGGGGTATCGTATTACCCAGTTACTGGGTTGTGGAGGTCAGATAGGCAGTTGCTCCATGTAAAATACTGGTATTCAGCTGCATCCGGTTAGACTGGAAGCCAACTCCAACATAATTCGGAAAAAGCTAAGCAGATTGGTTTTGACTTTAGTTATTAACGTCATTTGAAAAATAAAACTAACGGCGTTTTGACCCATCCACCACAGTTTGGTCCTTCGAGCCGCATATCTTAGGATCAAACCCGTGTGAAAATATTTTTTCTTATATGATCAAATTAAATTAGCTAGTGGAACTCCACAGACGTGATATCTAAAGATGACAAAACAAAAAAAAAAAACAAAAACCGGTCAAGAGCGAGTTGGACTCGCGCACCGAGAGTTCCGTACCTGCCCATTATACCGCCATAATAAAATTGGTATCATTTTTATTGGTAAAAAGATATGGGCAAAAGATTTTCGTGAAAACTTGTAAGAACCAAATGTACCTTAATTTTCGGAACTTTCCCTTTATTTGTGCTATAAGACTGCTTTTTGCTTTTATGTATATAAATTTAGGTACTTACAAGTTGCGAAAATCTAAATTTGCCCATATCTTTTTATCGTGTTGACTCAGGACCTTGATTTTTATACACTTAATAGGGACTATAAACCTCAATATCTGGTATAAATTTCAGCTTCCTAGGTCCACCCGTTCCTGAGATAATCGGTTGTGACACACGGACTAGAGAGTGATCTTATAAAGGTTCCTTTTTTACCTTTTGAGGTACAGAACCCTAAAAAAGAAAGATCTTTGTGACTTTTTTGGGGTCTATGACCGCAGGCAATGTAGGTACTTGAAGTATGAGTTCATTAAATCAGATTTTTTTTTGTTTTGTCATGTTTAGATATCCCATTAGGTCTGCGGAGTTTTGCTAGCTAATCTAATTTGACCCTGTATGTGTGACCTTACCAGCTGATGTGTAGTCATGCCTCCTTTGCTGCTAAACTGTCGTCCGCAAGTGTTGCACGTGTATAACTTCTCGCGAGTGTGAGTGTTCAAGTGACTTGATACGCTGCCCGGCTGTAATGATAAAAGATAAATTCATAAATGTCAGGATTATTCATTTATTTAGCATTATTTTGGAAGTGGGCTACTTGGATAGAAGATGACAGTTGCAGTATCACTTTCACTGTGTATTTGATAATCAATATTTTATTTAGTTCACTAGTTAGCGATATTTCATAATTCCATACAGTAATATTGCCAAATTAATCAACACAACGAAATATTTGACAGTTATTTGCGGCCTTTCCCACTTTCATTATTTTTATTCTTTTCAAAATGCAAGCTCTTAGTTTAATCTTGTCGACAAGCCATGTGCCCGATAGGATTTCCCTTTAGCAAGAATGTCGAACTTCTATACAAACTTTAATCCCCGGTTTGACCCCTTTAGGGGGTAAATTTCTAAAATCCTTTCTAAATTCTCACTTTCACTATACGACAGAATAGCACAGAAGGTTCATTTCGCAAAATCATTTCTTTAAGAAAAAGTGACTCTTGCTACGACAGAATGAGGTCGCACAACGCTAATTCCCTACAGTTATATTCACCTAGAAGTTGCCTCTCTTTCTATTGCGTAACTCATAGTCTGGCCACGCTAAGTCTGCATAAGTAAAAAAACGGTAGAATTTTAAAATCTATAGACGGCAACACCATCCTGTCCTACGAAATAAGAATTTGATACTTTGTTTATCGTTTATAAGTTATTGTTTATATTCTGATTTATTCCTGGTAAAGAATAGTCACTTAAGATGCAGTTTGGATTTGATACAGCTTTGTCATCATAGAGCAAAGGTACACACGGCTACACATCAAGCTATACATTTCCAGTATAAACTGACCTCACATTGTACGGAAATCCTATTCAATGCGAGATCAGCATAAACTGGATTTGTATAGCTTGATGTGTAGCCGTGTGTACGACATAGTACATAACCAATTATAAAAAAATCAAAAGGCAAAATATCAAAATCATTAGATCTATTTACAACCCCGAAACTGGTATAATTGACTGATGTAAAAGTATACCATATATAAAACTTTTTGGGGTTGCCCATTTATTCCATTGCAGACTTAGCATGGCCAGACTCTTCCTTCTGACTACGTTACGCTCACTGAATTGGCCCGACAATATGAGCCCTCACCACCATACCTAAAATGCGGAGTGCACCTAGCCTAATATAAGTAACTCTTGTGGGAAATTGCATACTTCTTGAGCCAGCATGAATGATTTTTTTTTTTATTAAATAGAAGATCTATCGGTACTCACCGCTAGAGACATGCCACAAATCTCACAGATGTGCCTCTCGTTGGGCGCAAAGAACGAAGTGCGCGGGTGTTCCGCCAAGTGGTGCTTCCTGCATGCGGCCTGCGTAGCGAAGTGTTTGCCGCACTGATAACATGAAAAGAAGAGAAAAAAACATTGGATGGATAAGGGATGAGATACGTGACTTGCGCCGAGCACATGATAATATGACTCAGGTCATATGCGCAGGTCAGATATGAATTTACACTCGAGGAATGAAAAGTTAAGCAATTTTCAAAAACATTCCTTTTCCGCATAGCGTTTATATACGTGTTTGCGTAGCGGGCACATTTTATTTTTTTAAATTACTGTCATTTGCATTAATAACATGTTAATATTCGAAAAGACCATTTCATTCCTCAACTGTACCTATTGTGTTTCTAATTGGGCGTTTGCACTGGCAAAACATGTTGAAATATCTAGTTCCCGTCAAACACTAACTTTGTCAAAAGATTTTTAAAAATCAATAACAAAATGCCAGTAAAGAAAAAAAATCTTGATGCTTTTTTAATATTGTTTATCAAGGTCTAAAAAGACTCATACCCCAATACTTTTCTCAAATTAAAAAGTAAATACTCACAATATGGCAGTCGGTGGGTATTCTCGTCAGCCTCTTGAGATTCTGCCGCCGTTTCCTGGGGTTAGAAGTTATAGGTGCATTTATTTCTAAGTCTCTGCAAAATATAAAAATATACATACATCTTAGAGAGGGTACCCCGTTGCCGGGGAGTCTTTGGACATTTTACGAGTTAATCGGAAATGGATTCAGATTTAAGCGCTTTGACCCATCTTGGTTTCAGAAACATAGCCAAGATTTTTCAATGCCTTTAAGTTGTATATCTTAAAAGTTGGCAATGTCGCAAATTGCTGTCAAATATTTACCAGGTTTGATTAATTTGGAAATATTACTGTATGAAATATGAAATGTGGCTAACTAGTGAACTAAAATATTGATTATGAAATGCAATAATTAATATCGTAACACCATATTTAGTTTTTGATGTAAAAAATGTATTTCGAAACTTTCCAAATGCTTTTTTTACACCTAAAACGATAACAACATCAAATTCAGTGTCATAATTGCCATTCATTATTAATATCTCTGACTTGGCTTCCTCGCGATGTTTTCCTTCACCGTTTTTGAAGCAAGTGATAATTATACAATACGCACATGAATCCGAAAAGTCAGAGGTGCGTGCCTCGGGTTCGAACTCGAGACCTATGACTTGGCATTTCTCTTGTGAGACGGACGTGTTCTAAGCATTCTCGAGGCACTCATGTGGATAAAAACTTTTTTTTTTGCAAAGGGCGGTCGTTTTGGGGGACTGTCTATTGTAATTTTGTCGTTCAAAAAATGCTGATTCTCAGCCTAATTTGAATAAATGGCTTTTAATTTCGAATAGGGCTAGATTTACAGTCATATCAACAACTAAGTCCACCGGTAACTCACTCAATTCCGTCGACGTGATTGGCAGAATGTATGAGATGTTCTTCGTAGGCCTTCCGCGTCTCGAACTTGACGTCACATCGCTGACAGTACTGTTCTTCGCCTTGTGGTAACTCCTTAATGGGATAGTTCGAGTTTTATAATATATGTATAGGTACAAGGTAAAAGGAAAATGTCAAACAAAGTACATGGTGATTAAGATACTAGCTCAGAATATAAATATTTGTCTGTGAGCAACAAAAAATATTTAAATAAATTGTGATTTTGCAGGGTATCAATAAAATAAAGGTTAGATGGATACTCACAGAATCAGCATTAACATGTTTAATCTTCTTATGGATGCCGAGCCCGGTGACGCTGACGAACGACGCGCCGCACAACGTACACACATGTTCACTCCGGTGTGTACGTAAGTGAGTGTAGTATGTTGTTAGATGCCTGTTAAATACAGAAATAAATACTTAATTAAAACAAACATTTTAATATTTAAAAATTGCCAGTATAGCATCCCTAATCAACTGTTACTAAAGATGAAAAATTTGTGAGTTTGTAAGTAGGGGTTAATTTTCAGTTATTTTTTAAATTATTTTCTATTGTGATTCCAAAGATTATTTCGCGCGGCGAAGTCGCGGGTAGAAGCTAGTACAAAAATAAAGCAAATCTAATTAGGGCAAAACTTGATAGAATATTATAAAATACTACACTTTTATTAAAATTTCCCTAACTCTCGGTGATGGATGACACTTTTTTTTAAGTTTAGAATACTTACTTGAACACTTCGCCACAGTGATCGCACTTCCTTGTAACACCATTATGATATTCTTCATGGAAAAGTGCTGTTGTTCTGAAATCAAACAATTGAGTTTTGGATGCTTTTATCAAAATGTAAACTTGTGACAATTCATATGGTACACAATCCATCGATTTCCGTGGCTGTGGGATAATTGACGAATATCAGAATCTGTTATTTTAAGCCAAAACTAACCAGTACCCTAATTGCGTAATATACTTTCAATCACAATCAGAATAATTTTTAAACAGATTGCTAATCCATTGCTTCAAAAGTTCGAAAAAAAATTTGCTCAACAACGTAAATCACGCGATTTAATGTTGTTGAACTGTCAAAATGAAAAAGTTTTAATCGTTTAGATGTTTACGCAATTAGATATCAGAATTATTAAATTTCAAATGAACAAGTTAGGATTGGCCTCAATTGTCATGATTTCACGAAATAGTCATTTAATAGGTTAATTTGAATATAGAGAGCTATATTGATGATTTTAATAATTATAATTCTGTTAATACATATTTTGTACGGTCGCGAATTCTATTTTGGTCAACACACTACCTGCACCCTAATTGCGTAACACACGATGAATCATAATCTGAATAATTTTGAGGAATAATCCATTGCTTTCATATGTTCGAAAAATTTCTCTGCTCAGCAACGTAAATAACACACTGAATGTTGTTGAACTTTCAAAATGAAACAGATTATGATTGATCGTGTGTTACGCTATTAGGCTTCTGATACTGACCTTCAACAAATTGCACAAAAGTGCGTTTCAATTTCATTAGCTATCCTGGTGTTTTCGCTTTAAAACACTGTATTTGTTAGTTCATACTCACTCTAAAGGACAGACGAGGTCGCAGCGCAGACATTTGTACTTGGTATAGTGCTGTCTCATGTGTTTGTTGAGGAAACACTTCCATTTGAACCGCATATGACAGAAACGACACTCTATTGGGCCGTTAGACTGAAAAAAAAAAAACATATTTGTAATTTTCAGTACAAAGTCTGTTAGTGCACAAGAGTAGGGGAATACCAAAGCAACGATGGATGGACTGTGTGAAAGATGATATGGCTAGAAAGGGAGTGCCTACCGAGCTGACGACCAATAGAAAAGTATGGAAGCAGAAGACATGGCGACTCCAAAGAAATTGGGAGAAACAGCCGACTTCCAAAAAAAAAAAGCACTACCATCGTAAAAATAGCTTTATTATTTTGTTAAAAGCTATTACTTTTCACTTTTTAGTTGTGGTACACACGGCTACACATCAAGCTATACATTTCCAGTATCAGCTGACCTGGCTTTGTACGGAAATCCTATTCAATGCGAGATCAGCATAAACTGGATATGTATAGCTTGCCGTGTAGCCATGTGTACCTACCCCACACAAATTTGAATACCACTACCTGCTATATAACTAACAGTGACAGGAAGTTATTATAACATCATCCACATAGACTAGTGCAAAAAATACGTATTATTGAAGCTAACTCTAAAACTCCCAAAGCAAATTTAGTAAAATTTATATGTGACCACCATGCAAGCTTCCTCTACCAAATGAAAAATATATATATAATAATTTTCTAAATCAGTCCACAACTGACGAAAATATCGATGGATACACATAAAAAACAACATTCTGACGAACATAGAGCCTCCTCCTTTTTTGAAATCGGTTAATAAGAGCAAGAGAATGATAGGAGTCTATTAGTGCACAAAACTAATTGTAATTAAGTTCAACATCTTACCTCACTATGTCTTAATTTGTCATGCCTCTTCAACATATCCTCCTTAGAGAAACCTTTGAGGCAATCAGTACATTTGTACTGAGCATTCAAATACCTCTTATGTGTTCCTCTGGACTTAAACTCAGCATCAGCCTCCTCTTCTGTCAAATTTATCTTCAGCCAGTTATTAGGATCCATTTCGGCCTTTTTAGTAGTCTTAACAGCGAATTTCTTCTCTTTCGGTATAGTATCTTTAGCTTTTTTCTTTTTACTGTTACCACCATTCCTAGTTCTTTTCTTTTTAACTGGCTCTTTTGGTTCAGAATCTTCGTCATCGTCGGAGGCAATTTTAATATCATCAACGAAAACCTTTTCGCTATCACTTGGCATGTCATCATCGGAGAATACTTTGTCTATGTCTAAAGTTACATTTTCTGTTGGTTGTATCTTGGGTATAATATCATCTACAACATCTATATCTTTATCTTTTTCTATCTTCTCAGGTTCTAGGTCATCGTCTTCTTTTTTTTCTTTTATGTCTATCTTTTCTATGTCTATTTCTTCTATTAAACGTTCTTTGTTATCTTGAATGTTATCGTCGCCGTCAAAGTAATCGCCGTCGTCACTTAAAGAGCCTACGTCTACTTCCTCAGGTTTTCTTTCGTGGAGTTTTAGTTTGGCTGCAGTTTTAACGATGCAGGTTCGTACTCTTTTGTTTACTGTTATTATGCTTATTGGTACACGGATGTTTTTGCTTTTTCTGTCTATGCTTCGGACTGCTTTTTTGGTTAGCTGAAATTGAAAGAGTCATTAGATTTTCTAGTTATGTGGTACATGGATATAATCTGTTAAAAATCCTAGGTTTTCTGCTGCTAGATGAACCTTCATAGTAGAAAACATAGTATTAATGCATAGAATCAGGATAATAATCAGTCTATAATGTTCCCACTGCTGGGACACAGGCCTCCTCTCTGTGAGAGGGAGTGGGCCGTAATCCACCACGCGGGCCCAGTGTAGGTTAATATAGTTATCTACACAAATTTATGCTTTCCTATTATTCTGTAATGAACAAAAATATTTAATCGGCATAAAAATATTCAAGTAAGTATCAAAATTTTTTTCCTAGTTGATCCGGGGATACCCGACGTCTTTTTTAAAATTTGCCGCCCTTTTTCACTCTCAGATTTCAATAGACAGACTCTAGTACTCATGATTATCCACAAAAAAATCCGCTAGGCTATAGTACTAACTATTATAATTAAATCACAATAACCGTTTTTTGTTCAAATTAGTCAATCATGAATAGAATCGGAAGATGATGATATTCGTATCATGATATGAATCCTTATCCAACTAAATAGTTTAATTATCAAGATTGATTATTATCACGCTTTGACCCTTAGTAGCCGAGCAAACGTGAAAAAGTTAGAAAGAACGTGTAGCGGTTACACCGCCACATGAACTACGCGTCATGTTGACGTCACACAAATCCTGTATCGCGCTATTAGAGTTTACCGCGCGATCGACATATATTATATACAAGATTCCGACTTCAACCGTCGGGCAGTTGCCCACCAGAGACAACACCCGTCTGGTCGGAGAATTCTCCCTTTTCTATGGTGGATGAGTGAGCTTTACAACCTGTTCCTCTTACCCCTAAAAACGCTAAGAAAAACGAAGTAACAACGCAGGTGTCAGTCAAGAGCTTTCACTGTAATTTGAATGTCAACTCTAGCGTAAATACTATTAACCTCTGTAAAATATATTAGAATGGAATACTTGTTTGTAGTACTTTTTATTTAATTTTAAACCTTAATAATTTTCATTCATTTATTGTTTAACCGCAGGCTGAAAAATAAAATACCATGTTACTCTTTGATAATGTAGCTTCAGGCGAAATAATTTTTTAAATCGGTTTTTAAAATTACAAACATATAAAAAATGAAATTTTTTCTAGTTATAATATTAGTTTATTATATACACTTAGGTTTTGCATCAGGCAATACACTTAGAAGAGCTCGTGGCTAAGTAATACCAGCCGCACAAGTCGATCTATCAGGACGGGGTTGGTGACCATCTTTACGTACCGACATTTCTTCCGTGCCTAGGAAAGCACGTTAAGGCGACGATAACACTTAATGATTTTATACTGAAGATGAGGTCTAAACGAGTAGTGTTAATGATTTGGAAAAAATATAAGTTAAATTAGAGCATCTTTTAAATATTTTAATATAGGCATATTTTGGATTATTTTTATGTTACATAGTGAAATTAATTTGTAAATTTAGGTCTAACACGGATAAAAAACTGAGAATCGCGCAAAATCCGCGTATTTTTCTGAAACCTTCACCATTTTAAAGATAATTTAATTATTGATCTTTTGGTATACGAGTTTTATTTAAATACCTTTTGTTTTATGTATAATAAATTAATGATGCGTTTAATTTGGGACAGCACTCTTTCATGGGCGAATCCTATTACTGGCTGGACGTACGACGCGTTGCGCTTTAGCTCAATACAGAACACGCAAGCTAACCACTCAAGATCACCGTCATATATCTGTGTCTTAAGCTGTTGGTCCCGGATATCATTCGTGTATATTTGACGTCGTTACGGGTCGTCAGAAGCCCAAAAGTCTGACAAACAGCCTTATCAAGGGGTATTGTATTACCCAGTTACTGGGTTGTGGAAGTCACATAGGCAGTCGCTCCATGATGAGTACTGGTATTCAGCTGCATCTGGTTAGACTGGAAGCCGACCCCAACATAGTTGAGAAAAGGCTAGGCAGATTGATTAACTTAGTTGTTGTGTAGTGTTAGAGAAAAGGGGCAATAGGCTGTTGACCCGTGATGTGGCTGGGTGATTGGGGACACACTGGACTTATTGAACACATTGAAGCAGTCAATGAGGTGATACAATTCTAAAGAGTTGTTGAGAATCAATAACCACAATCTAATGGACCGACTAAGTTGAAATTTGGTACACATATATATTTCTGTGACCCAAAAAGGAACGTGTAACGTAAATAAATAAACTTTGAATATAGGGGTCACTTTTGGGGGCCGAACAAGAAAATTTAAAAAGAAAGTTTTACTAACAGTACCGTGTGACATATCAAATGAAAGGACTTCTTGCGAGGATCTTAAATATATTTTTTATATAATTTTAAAATAAATACTTTTAAAGATATTTAAGTAATTCAATGAAAATTGACCATTCCCCCCCTTATCTCCGAAACTACTGGACCAAACATTTGGAAAAAATACATAATATGTCTCTTTACTCATAGATTACAGGAAAACCTATAAGAAGTCTATGGTCTTAAAATAACATGGTAAATCTCTCAATATTGTCTGTACAAACTTATATTTGCAGTTGGAATGTATGGAAGAATGTGTATTTCAACTACAATGTTAAGTTTGTATTTGGGATAAATTCATCCCAACTACGGAACCCTTCATTGTGCGTAGTCCGATACGCACTTAGCCGGTTTTTACACAAGCATTAAACTTTTAGATGTTGCTGCTAATCCATCTCGCTGATGGTGGTGTGTGTGTTAGATCGTTAAGTTCCCTTCAAAATGGTTGCGCTAAATGGTGCCGATCCAGGCGTCATGTTCGTGAACGAGTGCCGTCAGTAGGGACTGGTCATCGCTTAGCTGCCACGGTTAAGTTTTTTAAAAATTGTTTTTGTTTTTATTATGGACGCTTTTAACGTGCACATCTTTCTTACATTGTTCTCACATGTATAATTTTAACATAAATGATTACATCATTTATGTTTTGTAACAATATTTTGATTTAAAAGAGTGTCCGTGGAGTTTCTTGCCCGTTCTTCTGAATAGGTACCACGTTTTGGAATGGGCAACTAGCTTCATCTTTCTGACTGACCAACCCCAAAAGTACCTGTAATTGGTTTATTTAAAATAAATAGTTTGAATTTTGATTTAACATTATCTCTACTCTCTAGTCACCTTTTACACCATGTCAATATAAGGTATTACTTCATTTCTATCAAACAAATTTTAAGAAATATTGTTTTATTTTAAGTCTGGTTTATACGATGGCCGTGACTGGACCCAGTGATTCGGAATTACGGACCCAGTCAGTGGGTTAATGTAGACAAGATCGGCAGTAAATCATTCGGAGGAAGCGAATGGGCCCGAAAATAGATGGGTATGTTAGCAAACTGGACTGACTTGAGGAAACGAAGTCAGCACTGGGCTGGGTTGAAACCAGTGTCCATACGAGCCCAGTTACAAGTCAACGCTGGATAAACTTATTGTACTGATAAATTACTAAGCTTGTATAAACCTGCCTTTAATTCAGACTCTTAGATAGTCGACATTTAAATTGCCCTAACCCAATTAGCTTTAGTGTTATGTATTCTTAGTTGGTTTTTGAGTTACCACTTGTAATTTAAAAGGTTAATTATATCTATATAAAATAAAAATTTGGTTATGATGGATTTTAAACTATGTTTTGTATGCCATTGAGTTTGTTGTCCCGAATCTTCTGAATTGAAGTTAACATACTCTAATACTTACTTTTCCTTTCCATATTATTTGTTTGAGAGCTTTCTGTCCAGTGTAGCACTTTTCTTTAAACTTATGGTACTTATGCAGTAGTGCTGCGCACTGGTAACAAAAACATTTGGGCAGACCAGATTTTTCATTTACCTGAAAAATAAAGACTTTTGTTGATTTCAGTAGAAGAGGCAGAGGCATAGAGTATCTGTTCCCTTACATTTTGCCTATGTTAAAAAGATTTTTTATAATAAAATGTATGCAATAATCAAACTATAAAATATAATTTTTTACTAGATAGACAAAATTGATTAGGTGCAAATTGTTTTCAAAATAGTACAAATGCAAGTTTTATTTTAAGTTCTAGGCTTTTACAACCTAGTTAGCTTTTCGTTTGGCTTGGTAGTCATCAATCATCTTGAGGCACCCATATGTACCGTTTACATTGCTCACTCACTATTTGTCAACTTGTGCAACTTATTAGGTGTTACTAAAGTGAATATTACGTATCATTAGACACTAACAGTAACTCTATTTACCACTTCACAGCTCGTAGGTGTACATACATGTTTCATTTATCTATAGGCATGTAATGAATTCGATTAGACCACTTTTTACTATACTCGTAAGAATAAACAACACAATAACAAGAAATAATAACTATTGATAATAATAAAGGAGTCTTAATACAACAAAATAGACCGAAAATATAGCAAACATCCTCACTTTTGTAGCCATAATCTCCTCGTAGAAACTCTTCAATTGAAATTGATCGTATTCATACATTTTCACATCAGTGGAAAGGCATATTCGACATATTTGTAGGTTCGACATCTTGTACTGTTTATTTTAAACACGATAACACACAGATTTTGATAGATAAAACGCGAAAATTGGCGTAAATAGATTAATTAATATCGCGGCATCAGCTTAGCTCATAGACATAATAATAAGTATGGACTGGAAATACCTACAAAAAAAAGGTGCATACCTACAACTCAAAATGTCTCATAAAATGGCTGCCAATGCTAGGGTTGTGTCATTCAGGGAACATAGTGTTATTATTTCGAGTATCGATACTAGTACGTAATAGTATTACGAATCTTACTAGATATCACGGTTGAATCATATTAAAAAAAATATTAGCTAATAGTCCGTTGTAACAGAAAAAAACGAGTATTGACAATTTATCACTTCCCAAACAATTTTCCGCATAATTATAATTTCATTTATAGAATTATTACTTAGCAAATAAAGTTTTCACAAATATTTGTAACGCAAACCTAATGTTTGGCAAGTGAACGTTTAAACAAAGCCAAATATTTAGTATCGAGTGAGCATGCAAGTCTTATGCCTGTTTTCACCTTCACTAAGTGACACTTAAATGAATCCCTAATAAAAGTTCACTGTTGGATTTTCAACGGTAGACTCAGCGCTGAGAGTTGAAAATCCAACAATGCAGTTTTATTTAGGTATTCATTTAAGTGTCACTTAGCTGTCGGTGAAAACGGGCATTAGTGAATTAAATTTTTAACAATTTTATCATAAATGAACATTCGGAATAATACGCATCCTTACATATTATAAAACAAAGTCCACCGTCGCGTCTGTCTGTTTTTCTATCTGTCTGAACGCAAAAAACTCAAAAACTACTAAACGGATTTTCACTCAATTTTCACTAATGGACGGAGTGATTCATGCGGAAGGTTTTAGTGTATAATTCATTAAAGTTTTGTGTAAATTGGCTGAAATTTGACGATTATTGTTGAAGATGTTGGATAAAATCATGCGGACTGGGAACTTTATTAGCGTGCGCCGCGGAAACATAAAAGTTACATAAAATGTATGTTCTACAGTATTGTTCATCTTAAAAACTTCAACAAATAAATCGTATACACTACATAAAACTCTGCGGAACGGTCTCTCGGTGCTATGAACCAAAGAGTACAGTTTGCTGTAAACCACGGGCCGGACTTAGCAATATCATTTCAGCGCAGCGAAGGAACTAGTATCAGAAACTATTACGGCAACGGTACAACACTATTCCACCATGACATATCATTGTAAACAAACGAATGAAATTATGAAATCATAAAAAGGTCTATTGGACGGAAATAAACTCATATATTAAAATTTAAGCCGTATTTAATGATCGCCTAGCAATTTTTTCATCGAAAGTTTATCACTTTATGTACTATTGCATGAAAACCGGCTACTAACCTGTGCAAAGATAACTGAGGTTGATTTTCCTTCTTTCTTGCACCACACTTCACCAATAGAACACACAGGCATCTTGAATTGGTGTTTTCCAACGTATATATGTAGTTTTAAAGGAAAACTCCACGTAATTTTCTCACAAATCTCAATAAAACAAAAAGTAAACAACCACTTGACAGCAGAACTACCATTAACTTGTCGCATAATATGGCGAATATGGCACTTACCTACAACTGTTACTACGTCTCAACAAAATGTTGCCATTATCAGGAACAACTGAAATATTGTTGTCTCTTTTATCAAATACGATTACCACATTAGAAAGAGTGAAATAACACGATATTTCACATTCTAGTACGTTTTTCACCCATATTTGTATAAGCAAACTTATGTATAGAATATCGCGGCGCCTCCGTGTTTTTACTATCTCAATGGCTTAGCTTAAAATGTTAAAATGACAACTGCAGTGTTGCTAGGAAATAATTAGCTACGTTCCCAGAAGTAATTTTTTGAGTTTCTAAGAATATTTTAAGGGACAAAGTTTTAGAAACCTTTTGCGTTTGTATAGGTTCTAGAAATTCTTTACAAATAATATTTTGTTTTTTTGTATCTTTGTAAAATAATGACGTGTGTTGTGCTTTCGCGATTCACGGAACAATTTTTGCCGAAGCAAATGGGTATATTTTGTTCTATGGTAACATTGTAAAAATTGATGATAGGTGCGTGATTTTAGTTTTAAAAGCTAGTTACGGTCATTGAGATAGTAAAAACACGGAGGCGCCGCGATATTCTATACATAAGTTTGCTTATACAAATATGGGTGAAAAACGAACTAGAATGTGAAATATCGTGTTATTTCACTCTTTCTAATGTGGTAATCGTATTTGATAAAAGAGACAACAATATTTCAGTTGTTCCTCATAATGGCAACATTTTGTTGAGACGTAGTAACAGTTTTAGGTAAGTGCCATATCCGCCATAATATGCGACAAGTTTATGGTAGTTCTGCTGTCAAGTGGTTGTTTACTTTTTGTTTTATTGAGATTTGTGAGAAAATTACGTGGAGTTTTCCTTTAAAACTACATATATACGTTGGAAAACACCAATTCAACATGCCTGTGTGTTGTATTGTGAAGTGTGGTGCAAGAAAGAAGGAAAATCAACCTCAATTATCTTTGCACAGGTTAGTAGCCGGTTTTCATGCAATAGTACATAAAGTGATAAACTTTCGATGAAAAAATTGCTAGGTGATCATTAAATACGGCTTAAATTTTAATATATGGGTTTATTTCCGTCCAACAGACCTTTTTATTATTTCATAATTTCATTCGTTTGTTTACAATGATATGTCATGGTGGAATAGTGTTGTACCGTTTCCGTAATAGTTTCTGATACTAGTTCCTTCGCTGCGCTGAAATGATATTGCTAGGTCCGGCCCATGGTTTACAACAAACTGTACTCTTTGGTACATAGCACCGAGAGACCGTTCCGCAGAGTTTTATGTAGTGTATACGATTTTTTTGTTGAAGTTTTTAAGATGAACAATACTGTAGAACATACATTTTATGTAACTTTTATGATTTCCGCGGCGCACGCTAATAAAGATCCCAGTCCGCATGATTTTATCCGACATCTTCAACAATAATCGTCAAATTTCAGCCAATTTAAACAAAATTTTAATGAATTATACACTAAAACCTTCCGCATGAATGACTCCGTCCATTAGTGAAAATTGATTGAAAATCCGTTTAGTAGTTTTTGAATTTTTCGCGTTCAGACACACAGAAAAACAGACGGACGCGGCGGTGTATTTTGTTTTATAATATGTAAGGATGTGTATTATTCCGAATGTTCATTTATGATAAAATTGTTAAAAATTTAATTCACTAATGCCCGTTTTCACCGACAGCTAAGTGACACTTAAATGAATACCTAAATAAAACTGCACTGTTTTTCAACTCTCAGCGCTGAGTCTACCGTTGAAAATCCAACAGTGAACTTTTATTAGGGATTCATTTAAGTGTCACTTAGTGAAGGTGAAAACAGGCAGGCATAAGACTTGCATGCTCACTCGATACTAAATATTTGGCTTCGTTTAAACGTTCATTTGCCAAACATTAGGTTTGTGTTACAAATATTTGTGAAAACTTTATTTGCTAAGTAATAATTCTATAAATGAAATTATAATTATGCGGAAAATTGTTTAAGAAGTGATAAATTGTCAATACTCGTTTTTTTCTGTTACAACGGACTATTAGCTAATATTTTATTAAATATGATTCAACCGTGATATCTAGTAAGATTCGTTATACTATTACGTACTAGTATCGATACTCGAAATAGTAACACCATGTTCCCTGAATGGCACAACCCTAGCATTGGCAGCCATTTTATGCGACATTTTGATTTGTAGGTATGCACCTTTTTTTGTAGGTATTTTCAGTCCATACTTATTAAATGTCTATGGTTACGGTACAAAGTATTTGGAGAAAAAAAAAAAAACGACACACGCATTAATTTAATTAATTTGTTGGCAACTGGGACTGGAATAATGTGTGTCGTTGTCGTGTTAGTGTTTATAAGGGACTAACAAATATTTAAAAGTAGAATAGTTTAATTTAAGGGATAGAATCTTTTGGATAACAATTATTAAGCCTATCTTCTACTATATGATTATTAATAGGTAGTTATTTTGAATAAATACTAGCTGAGCCCTGCGGTTTCACCCGCAAGTCTTAATTCCATGGGAATATCGGGATAAACAGTATCCCATATCCTAAGTCATGGTCTACCCATGTGCCAAATTTCATCCAAATCCGTTCAGCCGTTTTAGCGTGAAAGCGTAACAAACAAACAAACAAACTGACTTTCGCATTTGTATTATTAGATAGGATTTGAAGTGGTGCGTCGTGATTGACTGCCGAGTAGGGGAAGTACATCAAAAATGACATATACGGACATAATGACACACAGGTCTTTTTTCGAAAATGGCGGCCTACAGTGCTGCAGTTATCACCATGTGACATCAGCCATGCTCACATTTCTGTCAAGTTTTTAGCGCCATTGGCTCAGTTATGCTGGTGTTACTGGTACGAACGTGTTTTGTACGCGTAAAAGTTTTATTTTTTTGATGAATTTCGTCCTGTTTTCGATGACTTTTACGTGGTTTCTATTACATATTTTAATGTAAATTGAAGTAGTGTAGCATTATACTGCATTATTTAAAAGTATTAAAATAAGTTTTGATAAGCTGTGGGCAAAATTACCTACATAACTACTTTCATTCGGGCCAAAGGACATTATGCTGATGACTCAATCTACGTTAATGATCCCAAAAAACACAGAAAAATGAAGAGGACAGGTACAGAAGACTCATTATGATGAGGTCTCTGAAGTAGAAAATTTTCCAGGTGCGCCGAATGATGTCGGCGATGACTTACACATGCATTTACAGTAACGACCTCTTTTATCGTTCCTCGCTGGCGATGGTGCAACAATTGTTCTCTTTGTGCTCATACATCATGTGCTGATGTACTCAAGAAGACCAAAACTTTGTCTGTTTAATAAGTACTTCACAATTTTCGTGTTTAATATCTATGTCAATTTGTCCGTAGTATATGGAGAAAATGAATTTCCTTAGAGGTTGTGATTAATTTCAATTATATTCTTTTTATAGTTCCTATTCAATTACAAGTTTACGTAGGTTACAACTAATGCACCAAAGATGATTATTGCAACTAAACACTGATTGTAACTATGTTAAATAAAAATATATGATTAAAAAACAAAACCGTATGCCATTTTGGACGTACTTCCCCTACCTACATAGGTACCTACTAACATAGCTCAATAGAAAATGGTTTTCTGCATTCGGTTAAATTACCGAAGCTCCATCATGATTTGATTTAATCTATAAAAAAAAAAAAAAAATACAAGAAGAAAAAAATTGAAAATTTGAACAAGTTCGCCTTGGTGGAAGAAAAATACTTGTATAAAACATTGGTCCGTAACCTTATCTAAATAAAGAGCACAATTGCGTTTACAAAAAAAAAAAACTTCCAAACCTTTTAAGTAAAATTTCTTGCATAGAAGATTGATCCGTAAACTAATATAAATAAAGAGCATAATCGCGTTTACAAAACCTTTAAAGTAAAAATACTTGCATAGAACATTGATCCGTAACTTGATATGAATAAAGAGCACAATCGCGTTTACAAAAATGAAGTGTCGTTATGTGTCGCGAAATCAATGGTTTACTCCCATCTCAAAAATGCGCAACGCGCCTCAAGAAGTTTTCACTTCAAAAAAACAGTGGTATCTACTCCCGGAGTGCCTAATCAACGCGTTGATGTCTTTGGCGATTGGCTCACTGCACCGCATCACGCAGCGTGGCGCGGGGCAGCAGATTTAACATAGTACCAGTTTGTATAGAAAACACAATCTCCGCATGAACGCGCGTGGATGCATTTTCTGTGTGTTAGACTGTGCGTGTTTTCCATACAAACGGAGATACTTACAAGCAACGGAAGAACACGCATCCACGCGCTACGCTGCATCATGCGGGGCAGTGTGAGAATCGCCTTTTACTCGACGCACCGCGGTAATCAACGCGTTGATGTCTTTTTAATGGTCAAAAGCTAGTGTCATCACAGTGTCGCGCAATCAATGGTTTAGGCCCATCTCAAAAATGCCCAACGCGCCTAAAGAAGTTTTTGCTTCAAAAGATAAGGTACCTACTTAATTTTCATGTACGAAAATACTGACCTATTGCAACCCTAGTAAAGTAACTATCGACCTTTCAGTTTATTTTAACGGACGTCTACCCCAAAATAGCCTCCCCTAAATTGGCCCTGACCGGGGTTTTAGCGAATTTAGTTCTATAACATTTAAGGGAGACGGCATAACAGACAATAGCTTACTTTATTAGAGTTCCGTACCTCAAAAGGAAAAAAAACGGAACCCTTATAGGATCATTCGTGGGTGTGTCTGTCTGTCCGTCTGTCACAGCCAATTTTCTCCGAATCTAATGGACCGATTAAGTTGAAATTTTGTACTCATATCAATTTATGTGACCCAAACACGGACGTGTAACGTTAATAAATGAATTTTGAATATGGGGGTTACTTTTAGGGGGCAAACAAGAAAATTAAAAATAAAAGTTTGGCAAACTATACCTTGTGATATATCAAATGGAGGATTTATTGTGAGGATTTCACATATATTTTTTCCGTAATTTTGAAATAAATGAATCCAAATATATTTAACAACATAGATGAAAATTGACCATTAACCCTTATCTCCGAAACTGCTGCGTCTAAAATTTTGAAAAAAATACAGAGAATGATTCTTTACCCATAGATTACAGGAAAACCTATAAAAAGTCTATGGTCTTAAAATAACATGGTAAATCTCTCAATATTGTGCGTACAAACTTACCTTTGCAGTTGTAATGTACGGGAGAAAATGTTTTTCAACTACAATGTTAGGTTTGTATTTGGGATAAATTCATCTCAACTACGGAACCCTTAATTGTGCGTGGCCCGACACGCACTTGGCCGGTTTTTATAGCTACTGTACCTTTATGGTTATCATCATCATGATTCACAGCCCGACATCACCCACTGCTGGGCTTAGGCGTCTCTTTTAGTGTGCCAATCGCCACGCTACTATCAGTACTGGCGGTGGAGTAGGGCGCGCATGGGCTCAAGGCGCCAGACATGAAGGGGCGCCCAACGCGAACCACCAGCCTTTTATTTCTCTATTTTTTTCTGTTATTTAACTCTTCTTTACCCGATTGCGGGACACTAAAGACAGGATTTTGTTTTTCTTTAACTTTTCTGTAAAAGTCGACAAAGTTTAGGTACTATTTTTATATAAATGGGCCAAAGAAAAGACGCAGCGGGGTGCTAACAAATTTTGAGCTCGCTCTTGCACCCTGCGTTCTCTGAAGAATTCTCAAACTTTTCTACATAAATCCTAAGATTTCCGTGCTGCATTTTCCTATACCTCAAACTATGTAGAACAAAATCTCAAATTTTTGCCTCTCTACTCTTCAAGAGTAATGAGGGGTGCCATAGAAATCTCGCCCGGGGCGCCGGTATTGCTAAAATCGCCACTGGCTACTATGCCTGTCTGATCCAGGCTTTGCCCGAGATGGCAACAATGTCGTCCACCCATCTCACCGCCGGACGACCGACATCTCGTCTTCCAGTCCACTCTGTCACAGCCTTACTCTATTTGAGTTCCATAATACGCTTTCCGATATCGAATACCTTCGTACGTCTTCGGATCTCGACGTTTGGAACTCGATCTATTAGCCTGATGCCTCTGCTCTGATGATGATGGTACGATTTAGAAAGTTTGGGGCACTATCGGCTTGTATTATACTGCTGCCTTCTTACTTCAAGGCGAGTTTCACAGTGTCGGGATAAAGTAATCGATAATTAGAAAATGGAACCGTGTTTATAAAAAAAAAAAACGAAACGAGCGAGCATTACAGTGTTCGCATATGATATGTAACATCTGACATATTGGCTGACGTGTATTATAAACAATATTCATCATCATTATCGTCATCGTATCATCATCCTGTTTACAACTTCTCGGCAAATGGGTTGATGATAGTGACCAAATCAACAAAATTGCCGAGCTCATATTATCCTAGAAAAAAACTACAAGTCATCACTCAAATTAAGCATGTCTTGTGCCTGTCCAATGAAGGAAATAAGTTAATGTTCCTAACTTAGACAGACAAAGGAGATAGTTGGATGATTTAGAAGTAGAATGGAATACCTAAGTGCAAAGGTAAATTGTGAAGTTAGGTGTGTTTAATAATAAATGGGCATATTATAGTGGCTGGCAAGTTTTGTTAGAGGTTGAAAGAGGATTTAAAGGTCAGATGGATGTGTAGAACTAGAATTTTGGCGTCATAAATAATGCAAACCCACCTAATTCATGTTTTATTCAGAATTAAAATCAAAAGTACATAAATCTACGTATACCTCGCTACTTGCCTACGACTAGGAGCTCCTTGTTATTCTCCTCATCGCTGTCACTGTGGCGAAGTTGTTAACAGCCTCGGACACTCGGACTGGGCCTGTTTTGTACGACGCGATACGAATATTAACGACGTCATCCGACGAGCTCTTGTCGCCGTCGGGGTTCCAGCTGTATTAGCACCCAATGGCTTGGCACGCAACGATGGCAAGAGATCAGACGGCATATCTTTATTTCCATGGAAGGCCTTTAGTGAGGGACGCAACGTGTTTCTCTTGCGCCATCCCTTCTTCCTGGTGTGACTGACACTGCCATGGCCATCATCAGGGATTTGAATTTTGATAACACGAAAAATTTGTCGCTATTAAGTCAAAATTTGTCGTCAAATATCAGAATTTGTTGGTCACTGGTTCAAAAGTTATAAGGGTTTATAGGTGGCCAATCTGGGGAGCATCTCTCCAGCTTGGCTTAATTGAATCTTAAAAGCCAGGGCACCTGGCGAACATCTGTTTTCCCCCAAATTTTGTCGCTAATTAGTCGCAATTTTTTGCCAAGTCACAGATTTAGTCGGGTTTTAGTTTAGAAGATATAATGAGTTCAGTTTTTAAGTATAGTCCAAGAGTGCAAGATTTTTCTTAAACTCACGCATCTTCAAGGATTGCTGTACTGGCGTTGCTGTTGCCGTAAACCTCAAGGGGCGTAAATATAATCAACTTATCTGTAATTATATTTTCGAGCCGTTTGGGGTTGATACCCTTGGACCAAGGTCCGAGTGCTTATAATATGGTCAATGAAATCTCCAAACGGCCGATTGACACTTCCCGTAATCCAAAAGCTGGCTTTTACCCTAGCCAGAAGCTAAGCATTGCCATACAACGTGGCAATGCCGCCAGTCTCTTGGGTCCTACATAATACTAGTCGAGTCGTAGTTTTGTCGGTTGGTTCTGCGACGCGGTGGATTTTTTCGACGCCATAGTTTTAGTTGAGTTTAGGATATTGTATTTTTATTTTATTGATTAATAGGTATCTATAAATTGTTATCTATGAAGGTATAGGTAGTCTGTTGTAGACTTTAGACTGTTTTCCACCTAGTTCAATATATCTATGAAAACATTATGTACGTAAGGAAAAATCTACATCTTTTTAGTAAAAGATGTGCAAAACACAATTATACTTATCAGAAATTTAAATCTTATACAAAACGCATACTATGTAGCCATGCATATTTTAAGTTGGGGGATTATATCACTGATATCTCGCTGATCCCTCGCCGCCGAGGTCCTTTGCGATCGCGACCGCGTCTCCGAGTAAATGATACTCCCCCCGACCCCTGCTCGACAACGAGGTGCCAGCAGTTGTTGCAGCTGAGCACGTAGCTTTTAAATTCCCCTACTAATCATGATCAAAACTTTGATCCAGCCCATCCCATCCTTGATGTCCTCCCTCCGGTTGACGCCCTAAGCCAAGGTTCATACCCCACTGGGGGTGCCCTTAGCGAGCGTTCACCTAGTTTTAATTAGCATAGTTGAATAACCCCTGGCTGGAGGTTTTAAGTGTAGTAGTTTAAGGCACCCACAGGAAAGCCCGGTTAAGTAGTCATGATCTCAGAGGTCAACTACGAGATGCCCTACCTAAAAAAAAAAAACCAACATTGTACACTTAGTTCGCAATAAACGCTTTGACTTTGGACTTTACGCACGGTTAGTGGCAAGTGAACGGTGGACAAAGTGGTAATAAATTCGTGCCATACCACTTTAAATCGACTTTCGATCGATTTTTGTTTGTAAACACATTCACAATCAGATAAAATAGCTAGGTAAGTATGAAATAATTGTTTTCTTTGTGCGCTCTCTTCAAAGCGAATGAATCACGGAAATTATTAGTTTGAATTAGTCCGTCATAGAAATAAAAATATAAATATCATTTATTTGCTAAAACTTTGGTATAAAAGATGGTAATAGTAATAATGTGAACAGACATGTTTTGCTTAATATATACAGGTTGGCAGGGACATCAAAGCGAAAAATTTTACCATGGATTCAGTACATGATACTGGAACCCCCTGCGTTAAAATTTTTCGTCGGTTATTAAAAAAAAAATCTGCTGTTTCATAGAAAAGTGCAACACTACGCGGTCAAAATGAATGGAACAGCAGATTTTTTTTCAGCACAGCAAGTTCAGTATCATGTAGGTACTGAATCCATGGTAAAAGTTTTCGAGTCCCTGCCACCCTTTATAGGTAAGCGTGCAAATTTTACATGCATAACGAAACAATCAGTCATCATGCGATTTTATGTTCCAGGAACTCCATAACACTAAAAACTATTGGCAGATAGCCATTTCATCAATTTAATTTTGAATAATATACCTTATATAATTTATATATAACTATAGTGCCATCGCAGAAACAATAACTAACCATCAACCGCCACTATTCTTGCTTGCAGCACTCGGCCACAATAGTACCGGGGCGGTAACAGATGTGGTCATCGTGTGCCCGGGTTTTTCTTTTCAAAGTGGGTTTCCGTGATGGTAAACAAAGGCAACCATAAATTTGCCCGGAAAGGTTAATTATCATTGTTCGTTCATTTGAATAATTAATTACTTCAACATCTTTTTACAAAGGGAAACTGCTTAACACTTTTTTCGAGGCTAATTACATTTCTGAAATTAACCTTTAGAATTCTAAATACGCATCAGGCTTTTTCTCGAACGGCATAATCTTCTACCCTAAATAAAATGAAATCTAACTGACTGAAATCCCTACATTTAGCCACAAAATTAGGCCTAACACTAAAACTATACCATACCTATATAACAAGTTCTGGTAAGCCTGATAAGCTTAACTCACACATATGTAAAACATTGAACATTAATAATGAAGTCCCCTAAACAGTTGAAATGTTAATCTCGCCCGAAACTGTTCGGACTAATTGTGTTATTTACTCTGCTGTAAGGCCTCGGACACAAAGTCAGCGGGTGCGGGGAGGCGGCGCGAGGAACATCGCGTTTCAATGCATAGATTTATATGGAACTGGCCTCAAAGCAGCGAGTGTGGGGAGCGAGAATAGTTCCATATAAAACTATGCATATGAACGCGCCGCACTCGCGTCGCCGCTGCCGCCGTTGCGCGCCCGCTGATTTCGAGACCGAGGCCTAAGGCCGCGGACACGAAGTCAGCGGGCGCGGTGCGGCGGCGGCGGCGCGGCGAGTGGCGCGGCAACTTACCTACGTCGTACGCCGCCCGCTCCCTGCGCCGCAGTCTTCGAGGCCAGTTCCATATAAATCTATGCATTTGAACGCGCCGCTCTCGCGCCGCTGCCGCCGCCGTCCCGCTGCCCGCTTACCTCATGTCCGCAGCCTAACGAGTGGTGAATAAATAGAGCAATTTATAAATTATCATCAGCTGCGCAGATCAAAGGCTATCCAGAAGGTAACAAACGACTTCGACTAAAACTCAAAATTTTCCTGATAATTATCATATAATAAATAGACTCAGTACGATAAGGTTTTTTTACATGCTGTATACAAGTAAACAAAACTGAAGTATTTTTTTTATAATTGAAGTGTCTGTCTTGTAATGTCAAAATAATAGCTTTTTACTAAATGCATGAAAGTAATTATGGTACTTAAAACAAAAAAAAACCGGCCAAATGCGTGTCAGACCAGTGACCACAACACAAAAAAGGGTTCTTTAGTTAGGATATATTTATCCCAAAAACAAACTTAAGTTTGTAGTTGAAAAACATGTTGTCCTATACCTCGATATACTTGAGGGTCAATTCTCCAACTGCAAAATGTACGTTTGTAATCGCATTTTTTTTATGTGTACTACAACGTAACAATTTTCAGTCTTTTTCCTTTACTTGTGCAGTGAGACCTTGCTTCCTGCCAAATTTCGTGATTCTAGGTCAACAGGAAGTACCCTGTAGGTTTCGATTTATTTGCGAGTATCAAAATATGTCACATAAATGGTCGTATTTTTATTGCATTGACTTAGAGGCTTCATTTTTTTCGAGCTCCAAGGGACCATAGATCTACGTATTTAATATTAATTTCAACTTGATACCTACACGCGTTTTTGAAAAAATGGGTCTTGAAAGACTGACAGACAGACGGACAACGAAGTGATCCTATAAGGGTTCCAATTTTTCTTTTTGAGGTACGGAACCGTAAAAAGAATTTTTAAATTGTTTGTCTGTCTGTCTGACTGAAAAAGCTGGACGCTTGACGGGATTTTCACTAGTAGATAACTGATCTTATAAGGAGAACAGTGCACGCCACGAAAGAAGGCCCGCAGAAAATTTTGGAACTACATTTTTTTAATGGAATGGCATAGACACTAGCGCCGCTTCAAAGGGCTTTCTTTCGTGGCGCGCACTATTACTTAGTCTACTTTTATTTTGGAAAAAAGAATAAGGGTTTACGCAGACGAAACTGCGGGCTACTAGTTCTTAAGAGCATTTATACTGAAAGTGGGCAACATTGCAAATAGCTGTCAAATATTTTGATGTTTATATTACTGTATGGAAATAAGAAATATGGCTAACTAGTGAACACATTAATTATGAAAGACAATAATTAATATTATAACACCGAATATTTAGTTTTAGATTTAATAAAAGTATTTGGAAACTTTCCAAATGCTTTTATTACACCTATAAATTCAGTGTAATAATTGCAATTCATTATTAATATACTAGTTCACTAGTTAGTCAACTAGAATATTAATGAATTGCAATTACTCTATGGAAATATTGCCAAATTAATCAAAACAGCGAAATATTTGACAGCTATTTGTGACGTTGCCCACTTTCCGTATAATAAAATGTGCTGCTCTTAATAAAATGTGTTCACATTAAAATTCAGACAGGTAGCGAGGTAGCACGCAATATTAGGTACCTTAATTAAGATTAATTATGTACGAGGTCGCAACTATGTAGTGTAATAATATAATTTTATTAAAACAGTTTTATATTTATGAGTTAATAGAAAAATGGAATTAAATGGAGTGGTCCTTGAATAAATATTCATAAACATGTTCTTTATTTAGTTTTATGGGTGACAAAAGTAAAATTAAATTAATTCAAATTTATACTGGATTCATAACGAACATTATAGTTTCTAAAAATTTATTAAGTACTGATCAGGGAATAGAATTGTGAATTCTACGCATTAATTTTTTATGGAATACTTAGGTACCTATACGTGATGGTAGATTAGGTTTTTTTAGCCTAAGCAAGCTTTGTGGCTCGTGTGATATTACCAAGTCATAAATTTGAATTATTCCACTTTGCCCCACCAAGGTCTAACAACGTTATAGTCTAAGGTATAATATACTAAGGTTAACGTTGCCAGTCCTAGTTACATTTTACATATACATTTCTTTATTTTCCAAACAAATTTAAAATAAGAGTATACCCATCTACACAAATTCTAAAGTGCTTTAAAGTAGCGGAATCTGCCCCACCAAATCGAACTAGTGGGGCAGATACCACTGAAAATTTTTAGGCATTCCAATTTGCCCACCAGTGGCGCTGCTTGGTTGGGCAAAGTGGAATGGTTCTCTTTGATTATCACAGGTAAGCAGTAGTTTTGTTTTATGAAGTTTCATACGATTTTGTATGATTCTGCCACGCTGATTCCAAATCTATTGTCAGTTTTTCTCTAGCAGCTCTAGTGTTTGAAATATTAACATATTACATTTTTAGCGAAAAATACTCGAATTATAAAACGAAAAAAAAAATGTTTCTCTAACCTAACATGAAAAAAACTTTCTTTTATAAGATTTTCTTGCATGAATCGAAACTTCAGCCTTGTTTTGAATGCTCCAGCAGTAATCAACCATCATATTTGCATTCCAACAAGGGTCAGTATCGCTCCTCCATCGTGCGAATGTCCTGATGAAAGCGTTCTCCTTGTTCTTCGCTTAAATCGCCTAAATTTTCTGGGAAGTGGTCTATATGGCTGAAGAAGAAGTGCATCTTGATGCTCATGTTACATCCTAGTCTTGGAAAGAGCAACATGAGCTCCTCCATGTATTGAATGTAGTCTGGAGTAGTTTTATTTCCTAAGAAATTTTGCACAACTCAAACAAATTCAATCCATGCAGATTTCTCTTTATCTATTATACAGTCAGTAAAATTTTGATCCTTTATTAGTTCCCTGATTTGAGGACCGCCAAAAATACCAGCTTTTATTTTTTCTGTGCTCAATTTCGGGAATATTTCACTGATATATTTAAATCCTTGTTGAGAGCTTTTACAAATTGTTTTATGAGACCTAATTTTATATGGAGAGGGGTAATAATATAATGGTCTAATAGCTGATTTTAAATTCGGGTAAGTCCATTTGGAACGATTTTTGCGGTTTATATCGGTAATATTCACAACACAAAAATAACAGTCATCGTGATGATCGCCAAATCATAGGACTTTTGAACTTCAAATTAGGTCTTTTTTACTGCCCATAAACGCAATGATGTTACGCAACTACCACAAACAAAATTTGGGGTCCATGACTTACTAAACACTGGTAATGGCGTCCCAAATAAGTCCAAGTAGGTCTTTTTTATAAAGTCAGACGCACTTAAACGGCATTCTCGAAACATGTAGGTATTCACCACGAACAGCACAAAAACTATTTGGATCGTTTAAGCGAGTTCTTCTTAATGTAGATATATCGATTTATTTATGGAGTTTGATAAGTTTTTGCACTAAAAAACATATTATTAAGCCGCATAACGAAATTTTAAGAAGTACCTGTATCACAAAAACTAGAGCTGCTAGAAAAAAAACTGAGGGTAGATATGAAATCAGCGAACTCAAATTACTAAGAAATAGTTTAGAAACTTCATAAAACAAAAACTTTATAACAAAAAAAAAAAAACTACCGTCTTCCAAAAACACACTACAAAGTGAAAAATTACTTAAATTTCGGAAGTCGGTGTCTTTGGTTTTGTATTTTAGTTATTTGCTACCGACTTCCGAAATTTAAGTTTTTTTTCTCGCTTTTTAGTGGGTAGTTTGTAATTTATCGAAGTTACAATAGCCTAATCTCAACTGCTCATCACCTTTTACAAAATATCGCTTTTCCCGATGCAGGAACGTTAATAGTTAAGGAGTTCTCCTGGCACTTAACCATCAGCTCCACTTCTCCATATGCATTGAGACGAGCATAAATTGCATTGCAACCATATTAAAGTAATCGCAACCCGTGAAATACTTATTATTGAGTAATTCTGGTAGCCATTTGTGGTCTTCATCATCTGTTCCAGTTCACCAAATGGTGTTTTCCAAGAGCAACTGCACGAGTTACAATAAAAAAAGAATCATCGAAATCGGTTGGCGTGATATTGAGTTATTCGTCCATTTGTTGCGCACATACTTAATGCAAATTTAAGACTTATATGGTTTTCTCATGGATACCATTGTCAGAACTAGAACACATTGAAATGGGAAACACCAACCAAAAAAACCAGCAAGAAAAAACACACGGGAAGCACCAGCTTTCCAATAAAAAAGAATCATCAAAATCGGTTCACCCAGTCGAAAGTTCTGAGGTAACAAATATTGAAAAAAAAAATGCAGTCGAATTGAGAATCTCCTGCTTTTTTTTTGAAGTCGGTTAAAAACAGGTATTTTTTTTCTATGTTATTTATATGTGAAATAGTGTCGCGCTGCAAAAGAACAAACAAAAAGCCAACTTTGTTATGCTATTGTGCGTGACAGCTACATCTTACACTCGCGTCACGTCATTGTATTTTTCAAGTAAGCGTGCATTTAGAGGCCAACAGTTGGCCGCTATTTTTTTTGACGAGTTCACAGCTTTGACTGTATATTTAGATATATTTATATCTTTGTCATACATTCTGCTTAGAGAAATCATAGAATCACAGTTCGAGTTTCATTAAAAAATCCTTTCATGTCAAGATAAAAATCTCCACAAAAACGAACCTCGATATTAATATCCTTTTCAAAATACCTCACATACAATTCCACGTTCAGGGAAGAGTAAACCTACCTATCCTCATCAAAGGCAAACCTTTGAATAGCGTACCCGGAATACTTTAGAAGGGGTTTAAAGGTGAGTCGCTACGTAGAGATTGTTGCTACATGTGACGAAAAATTCCATAAGGTACTGACATATTGACTAGTACCCTAACTTATTTTCGTAAACAATTATGCTTAATTTGTTTCATTTTGACAGTTCAACAACATTCATTGCGTTGTTTACGTAGTTGAGCAGATTTTTTTTCCAACTTATGAAGCAATGGAAGTACAAATCGAAGTAGATTGTGATTGTGTTGTATTACGCGATTAGGGTACTGTTTTTTTCGAATACTACCTCTTTTTGTTCTAACACTTCAGCCGTTGTTCTTGCGCCAAATTTTTCTTTGGTTATGTCGGATTGCCGTCTCATCGGACTATGAGAGTGAGGGAAGGGAGAGTGCACCTGTGTCTGCATAGACACAGGTGCACTCTCTCTATTATTTGTGAAATATAATATCTCCCGCGCTGAAGTGCTGAAGTTTGCGCTGAGATTAACCGCCATGGTCGAAATTCGGTCCTGGAGGACTATTATTATTACTTCAGCTAAAAAAGTTTTAGCCAATATATTTTTTATTAATTGGAAATCTTAATGAACATCATTATCATCATTAGCACTATTTTCTGGTTTGACTTCGTTTTGATGGCTAATAGTGAACCTCCTCTTTGCTTTTTTTTCTACTTCTTTAATTTATTTGTGAAGATTTTTAATTGGCACATAACTATTTACGTAACTGTTTTTATTTGTCTGTTAATCTAGCATACAATAAGTAAATCCCTTTGAATCGTTTGTAAAAATAACCCCGTGACCACGAGCTACATGCTCCAGCGACACGTGTCTTTGCTTAGAAAACGAATGAAAGCGACGCGACGCGACCTGCGGAGCGATGACGGACGGAACCACGGAAACAGGTGAACAGGTTCTTTCTTTCAACCGTGTTCTGGCTGCATCGAAAACCAATATATTGACTTTCATAATAAATTATTCTGGTATCCTTTGATAATTTTTTTGTTCTATTTTTATATTAGGTTCGTAAAAAAACAAATAATTATTTTCCTTTATTCATAAAAAATATACAAATATAAAAAAGAGTTATAAAAACTAAACTACGACAAAAAGTCAGATAAAAAGGTATAAATAAGACATCATAGACAAACAAATTAAAAATCCGGAGTCACACGTGTTAGGGCATAGATCGAACAGACTTCGTACGAAAAATTCGTCTGCTCAACAACGTAAATAACACAATGAACTTAGGTGAACTTTCCAAATGAAACCCATTGCGATCAATTGTCATTGTGTGTTACACAATTACCCTGGAACCAACGGTTTACACAGTGCGTTCTGTCAGTGAATGAATAATTCAACATTTTTTTAAGTTGAAGATTTTTAAACAGTTGGTATAAAGACCAACTGTTTAAAAATCTTCAACTTAGTAAACTTATCCTGTACATTAAACAAAGTTATAATATTATTTTGTAAAGCCAAATTCAAATTAATTAAAGTATCCAATACATTATTTAGTTCAGTAGTTTTATCCTAATGAGTTTGGTGTACGTTGTTAATGGATCACAAGTGTCGTAGGAAGCTTTTGTTAATAATCTACTTAAAATGAAGACATTTCGAAACATCTAAAGAAAGTACTCTGTGAATTTAATTTGGAGTAATATGGTGGATAAAGATGTGCAGTCGATGTTCTGACCTTTGGATCTGATGCAGTATATCATGTTCTGTTCTAATTTATATCGAATCAAAAATGATTACATAACTACAAATAGCTTAATTTCCAATCTTATTTCGATGATTATAACACAAATATTTATGTTTATTTACATACACATCACCTTTACGGTAGACTCGAACAGTCTTGGAACTGCTTTTTTATTGTTTCGATTTTGTTATGAATGAATTTCGGAATCTTTCGGACTAAAAACAAAATTCAGTTTGTCCTTACTTTTAAAAAAGTGCACAGATTTCTCAACAATGCAACTAGTGTGAACTACTTCTTCATTTATTATTTGGAACTGGATTCTTGGAATCATGGCTCTCGGTTTTTATATCATTGTTCTTACTACTTAATACGTACAAATAGTAAATCTTTCTATTACCTATATGTTTACTACATTTTGGTTATTTTCGATTTTAATATTGTTTATGCCACGCGAGTCATTGAATTGTTGGAAAACAAAGTTATTCTGTTTTTTAGATCTGGTCCATCAATATAACAGTTTTAAATGCGAAATCAGAATTGAATATAGGGATGAGAAATTGCGTGACATCAATATGCAAATCTGTGTTATTATTTATGTAATCGAGTTTAACATCCAAGGTTTTCCGCTATGGAACCTAAATTGCCAAATTGGAGTGGCTAGCAAAAATCCCAGACATGAATTCCATAGAATATGGAATCTAACATCCTTAAAAAGTGAATCCGATAGAGGCTCTCGGGTCTAAGGAGGGTTCTCCTTCGACCCTCCATGATTTGAAAACCGCTCTGGTGGTTGCCTTTTTTTTTGGGTGGGAAATCATCAAATAACTTCTCCCGCTCTGGGCGGAGCGGGAGGGCGTGTCAGACTCTTACTGACTAAAACCCACCCGTGTTCCTTCGGTTGCCCTGTTGCCGGGGGCCACGATCTCCCTTTCGGTTTTCTTTGCAACCCCGGCTGGCATTGGCCCTAGTGGACTCCTTCGATTCTGCTGACATCTCTTTGAGGCGCGCGTGGAACACAACGCGCCGTCGACCCGGGCCTGGACCTTATCGGACGGTGAGCTACCCATTGCTCACAGTCCGCAAGCCCGCGCCTACGGTGGCCGGAAATCGGCTTGCGACTCCCGACGCCCAGGGCGTCTCCTCCTGCGGCGGTTAGGGGCGTGAGGGCGCGAAATTTGCCTCTCCCTCACGCATTCCGCCTCCTCCTTCGCGAGCATTACCGCTTCGCAGAAGGAGGTGACGGCCTCCCATTTCCTCTCACTCCGTACCATGACTTGAACCAGGGCCGGATGCGAGAGATCACCGCCGCCGATCGCCTCCACGAGGACACGGCGATGCTCCGCCCAAGCTGGGCAGACCTCCACCGTATGCTCCACCGTGTCCTCCGGGCGATCCACATAATGATGACACCCGGGCGTTTCCTCCCGTCTTATCCTGTGCAGGAACCTCTCGAAACAGCCGTGTTCGGTGAGGACCTGCGTCAGGCGGAAGGTGAGGACGCCGTAGCGCCTCTCTAGCCACTCCTCAAAGAGGGGTCTTATCGCCGCAATTGTGGCGTGCCAATCTGGTGGTTGCCTGGGACGAAATTCCCCAAGTAAACATTAAGAACATATCAAGAGCATGCCTGATCACATGCAGGCGGTAATCAGAGCCAGAGGTGAAAATACACATTATTAATTTTTAGTAAAATGTCATTATTTTGTAACAAAACCTTTATTTTAATGTTATGCCATTTTTGTAATTTAATAAAGTTATTTTTTTGGAATTTGTGATTTAAATGGTATCAGAACATCCTCTAAGTTTTATAAAACAACAAACATGTCCTTCGTATTTCATTTTGACATTAAACTACATAACAGGCTTGGGCTAAATTTCATGCCGCTGAGTGTACATAGAATACAAATAACTAATCAAATATTTAAAAAATATAATCTTCTTCCCATGGCTGTCGTAGAATGGGCAGCAACGTTATCTATGCATTTTTAACATCATACTGCGATCGCCAACCCACCTGCCAAGCGTGGTGATTATGGCATATCCAACCAAAACTGACAAGCACCAAAAAGAAATGGCCCCTAGTGCCCGGTGGCCCACCTAACCTTAGCTAGGTAGCGGTTAAGGCCACGGTGAGGCAAGGGGTGCGATGAATCCCCGAAACAGATCCCACTACCAAAATTACCGGAAACTGGACTTAACAACATACAACTCGTGTATACTCCGAACTGACGAAAAGATCATTGAACTCGAAGAAGAATTGAGCAGGTTACGATAGATTCCCTACTAGGGTTATCTGAAGTCCGAAGAGAGGGGGAGGACTCGATAATCCTCAAATCCGGGAACTTGCTCTATTTCCAAGAGGGCCACCAGCAGTCCCTAGTACGGAGCGAGAGCGCATGGGAAGCCGTCACCTCCTTCTCTGCAAAACAGCAATGCTCGCAATTGGAGGAGGCGGAACGCGTGAAGAAGAGGAAAATTTCGCGCCCTCACGCCCCAAATCGCTGCACAAGACACCCTAGGCGCGGGCTTGCGGATGGCGAGCAATGGGTAGCTCGCCGTCCGATAAGGACTAGGCCCGGGTCGACGGCGCGTTGTGTTCCACGCGCGCCGCTAAGAGAGGTCAGCATAACTGAAGGGGTCCGCTAGGGCCTATCGCAAAAATAATGAAAATTTTATGAGACCCATAAACCCATAAAACTGAACATGTAGGTAATCATTTTCATATTTTCCATACAAAAAGTGAAACATTCCATGTAAAACACGTCGAAGCTGCTCCGTATGTACTAAAAAAACACGGAGTAGGGCAAACAAGTACCTAGTATCATTGAGTCGCGATTGTCAAGTTCGATTTAGTTGTATCAAAAATAAAGATAATTTATTTTGCAGAATAGCTATAAGACTCTCATAGCCAAAAGTAAGGAATTTTAATGATAATTTAGTTCAGTGTAAAAGAGAATCGGCAACATATCGAACAAAAGTGGCGGGATACGACGTGAATTCGAATAACCTATAAGTTTTTTTTTTTAATTATGCCGCTGTGGTAGTGAAACCCGCGTGCATGACAATGTTCTTATTTGGAAATTCATAAAGATACCACGAATTGCGTAGTGAGAATGTGGCTGTTTAATGAGTAAGGAAGGGATCGAAAGGAGGAGTTGCATAATGAAATTTTAGTACAACATTATAACACTCGTTTGGATGATAATATGGTTACTATGACACTGGTTGTTTTAATGTTGGCAACAGGCTAACTGTTTCAGAAACTTTTATAGAGGACCAGCTAGTCTTCTATAAAAGTTCCTGAAACAGTACCCGGCCCGGGTACTAAAACAACACCCGGCCAACTTCGTTCCGGCTAACAGTCAATGAATGTGCATGTTTAGGATTTTAAAATAAATACAAAATTCCTACCTACCTAGCCTACCTACCTACCTACCCTACGTACCCCACCTACCTACCCTATCTACCTACCTACTAACCTACATACCTACCTATCTACCGGGATATCATCAAAATTCATGCAAGCCTAGCCTAAATAAAAAAAAATGTTTGGGATGGATCACCCTTAGTACTTAGGGGTATGAAAATAGATTATGTCCGATTCTCAGACCTAACGAATATACATATAAAATTTCATAAAAATAGATCAAGCCGTTCCAGAGGAATACGGCAACTAAGATTGTGACACGAGAATTTTATATATATATATAGATTAATGATTTATAGCATGGGTGTAGATAAAATATTTAACACAACTATTTACTAAATTAAATGACTAACTATACAAATATCAATCAAATTAAATAAAACGAAACAAAGTCGCTTTTCGCGTCTGTCTATGCGCTTAGTTTTTCTAAACTACACAATGTATTCTAATGTAATTTTCACCGTCGCTTATATAATTTATTTTTTAAAGTTTATCTATCTATATAATTACTTAACTTGTATATAAACCTCGGTACAAGCCACTCTTACTATCCGTATGGGAGGCCTCAGTGTCCGCAAAATTTCTGGTATTCGTTAACCGGCTTTCATATCCTCGGTCCACGGTACTGAGAAATTAATCAGGAAAATCGTAGCCTCATCACTGATTTATTTTGATGTGCCGTGCTTCACCGTGGCTATGAATGCCTGGAGACTCGCTTGCCCGAATTCAGATCCACCCGACAATTCATTTTCCCAGAGACGGTGGGATGAGCCGCTCTGCAGAGTAGTACAGAACAATTTACTTGACACGTCTGCTACTACTGCGGAGCGTGCGCGCCTGCTGGCTGTGGGTAAGTGGGAGTCGGGCCTGTGGCTTCATGAACTACCGTCATCTAACTTAGGCACTTTGTTCGACGACACTTTCTTTCCCCATTGCTGCTTCCCTGCAACTAGGAGCTCCTTGTTGTTCTCCTCATTGCCGTCACTTTGGTCGTAGTTGTCAACAGCCTAGGATACCACGGCCTGTCTTGCAGCCAAAGTGCGAGTCGCTTAGCGTAGCACGCGAACATCAATGACATCATTCGACGAGCTCTTGTCACCGTCGGCATTCCAGCTGTATTAGAACCTAGAGGCTTGGCACAGGACGATGGCAAGAGACCGAACGGCATGTCTTTATTTCCATGAAAGGTGGATAGGTCTTTAGTGTGGGACGCAACGTGTGTCGATACTCTATCGACATCCCATCTTTCTGGCTCAACGAACTGTGCTGGCACTGCCGCTGTGGCTGCGGAAAACCTCAAGCGGCGAAAGTATAATAACCTTATAGGTCACTATATTTTCACGCTTGACACTTCCCGTGACCTAAGGGCTGGCTTTTACCTTGGCCAAAGGCTAAGCATTGCCATACAACGTGGCAATGCCGCCAGTCTCTCTCGTAATGTACCCAATTACGAGTCGACAGCGATGGGGAGGAATTTTTCGACGCTATATTTTGTTTCGTTAATAGTTAAGTTAGGATATTATATTTTTAGTTTTGTTTAATGGAAAATATATTAATAAAACTTAGAGATAGCACAGAAAGAGTGATGTTTTGATATGTCGCCACATCAGTAGAACACACCTGAGCGAAGTAGGGGTGGTTCCCTAGTTCCTATTGTATAAATTTCGTCTACTCTAATTCAGGAAATTGCCTAAATTATTATAATTATGATAAAGCTGATATGAATTCATGTGACCATTGACCATTGATTAGTGTACTAACACTTGAGAGCAGGAAAACTACTGAAAAATGTTGAGAAAAATGAAGAAATATCGAAATTTTGAAACAAAATATCCTGTGAATCTAGACTCAAACAACACAGTGGATAAAGATGTGCAGTCGATGATCTTACCTTTGAATCTGATGCAATATATCATGTTCTGTCCGAAATATCGCATAAATAATGATTTTATAACTCCAAATAGCCTCATCTCAAACTGTGCTTCGATGATTGCTACAATAATATTCATGATCTTATTCATACTTAATACCTACATGGCCTTGTTCATGCACGGACAAGGTCTAAGAGATGGTTATTTGTTACATTATTACATTACTTTCTTTAACTGCTTCTTCTACTGTTTCGGTTTTGCTATGAACTTCGTGACCGGAATCATTCAAACCAATAATAATATCCTGTTTGTCCTTATTTTTCAAAAAGTGCATAGCTTTGTGAACGATGAAATCAGTTTTAACCGTTTTATTATTTGGAATTGGATTCTTGGATTGATGGCTTTAAGCTTTTATGTCTTTGTTTCCACCTATGTTTACATACGACTCTTACCTTTCCTTTGTGTGTATGCGTGTTATCTCACGGTATTTTTTGATTTTAATATACTCTATGCTACACGAATAATTCAAGTATTGCGAAACAAAATTATTCTATGGAACCTTACTGTCTTAAATTCTCAAAAATCGGAAAATCGGCAAGAAGAAAATTGCAGCAAAAAAGTGTTTCAAGCATACGTTAATATAGTAGAGTGTTATAATATCCACAAAGATTGTTTTCACCAATTCGTAAGTACCTTCCTATGTATTCGTGAATTTGAACAGGTACCTTTACTGTCCGTAGTAGATAATCCAAAACAATTTTAATCCGAATTGTAGTTAGAGTAGTAGAAGTAATTTTATATCGGAATAAAGAAGTTTCCTAAAATTTGCAAGCCTGTGTGTGTCTCTCAGTTGTCTGTGTGTATTGCTGTCTGTCTGTTGTGGCTGTCTCTTTCTCGCATGAACTTTAAAACGCTTCGAACATCGCCATTGTTTGAGATAATTAAACGCTCTTTGTTACTGTTCTTTACTGTCTGTTTCGGGAAATGTTATAAAAAAATTGTCTGCTGTGTCCTCTACTAAATGACGCAAGTTACTATGGTGCTTCTGCATTTTGACGTCAGATTGCAGTAGTGCTGTCTCTTTCTCGCATAGACTTTAAAACGCTTCGCACATCGCTAACGAAGACGTCACTGTTCCTGATCATTTCTCTAGGTCTTCGATCAAAAGCTCTAAGTGAACCTTTTTGGTACAGCCGTGAGGCACACACTATTGTTTTTACATTACAAATATTATTTTCATTTTTCATTTTGTTATTTGTTTTTGTAGTAAAATAAAATCTGTCAAATACCCTATTATCTTATTCATTTTGTTACTTTTCAGATAATGTATTATATTTTAGAAGTATTTATTCACTCTTTGGTTTATATTCAAGTGGCAATCGACGTATTGAGATCAGGCACAATGATCAAAAATACAGTGAGCATAATGTTACTATAATTTTTTTCAACATAACAATACACAGTGTAAGGGACATCCACGCGCAAACTATTACCATGAATTCTGCAAATGACTTCGAACCCCGAGCGAAAATATATTTTTTGTCGGGTATATAAAAAAAAATCTGTTTCATACAAAAGCCGTATTTCCGTCATCGTCGCCGAGGCCTGCCACGACGTCCCCGTCCATCCCCACCCCGATCCTTGTTCGAGCCAGCCCGCGCCGCTGAGCCTGTAGCTTTAAATTTCCCTAAAAATAATATTAATGCGATCCAGCCTGTCCCTTCCAGCGACGCCTTAAGTCGAGGTCCGTACCCCACAGGAGGCACCCTTAGCATGTAGTCGCTTACTTTCTAAGTTTTATGCCCTGGCTGAAGGCCTAAATTTATTGAGGCAGCCACAGGAAAGTCAGGTTAAACAGGCGACAACCTCCTAGGTTGACCTGCGAGATGACATTATATATCGGCACCGCAGTAATCAACGCGTTGATGTCTTTTTAATAGTCAAAAGCTGGTGTCATCACGGTGTCGTGAAATCAATGGCTTAGTCCCATCTCAAAAATGCTAAACGCGCCTAAAGAAGTTTTCACTTTAAAAAACAAAATTACCTACAAAAGTGGCCTACACGGTCAAAATATTATTATGACGAAAATTTCAACGCTGGTGGGTCTAGCTAAAATTATGTACTGAATTCATGGTAAAGGTTTGCTCATCCATGTCCCTAACACCTTGGATATTGTGGTGATATGCACGACGACACATCACTTCGTGTATTAGCGGACCTTTCATCGTACGGAAAACCTATACATGGCTCGAGATTAGCTTAATTGGAAATATGTTACTTGATGTATCGTCGAGTGATAGTTTTTGATCAATAACCTCGAACGTTTGTTTTGTTATAGGATAAAACAACAATGCTGTCGTTGTTCATATTTAGTTGGTTGACAAAGAATTTTACGTGGCAAACAATGTTGATCCAGCAATGCGAGAAATTCTACTTGGCTGTTCAAAGTGTTCAAGATACTTGCGCACTTATTTTGAAGTCAAATTGCTCAGGTTATTGCTCTACAAAAATATGTATTTTACCTTAGAACGCTAACACACTGGAACGCCATGGTGATGTCGCTGGCTACGTAGCCACGGGTACCTTTGGCTGCCTAGCGTGGCACAAATGAAGTTGCGAAATAAGTAGTCATAGCACGCGGGCGTCCGCTCTGGTGATCAGTTGGCCACTGAGTGAAGGAGAGGTGACTTATGTATACAAAATACTGGCGACTTGGCTACGCGTCCCCAGAGTATCCAGTCTCCACGTAGGGGCTGGTTGGTCGTGGCTACGCTTCCAAAATGGCGACTTCGCCAGACCGTAGCCAAGTGAGGTAACTGTCATACATTTCAATACGAATTGTTTGGATACGTAGCCGGCGACATTGCCATGGCGTCCTAGTGTGCTCTTAATTATTAATAGACGATGATTATGAAAAAGCAATGGAGCGCAGCATTTGTTTAATTTATTTATTTGTTGACAGATTACGAGAAGAAAATATGCAAGAACGTACTGCGCTTGCATAGAGCATCATTCAGCAAGATACGTGTATGTGGCTTGTTCTACGTAGACAGTGCGTTACAATTGAGTCTGATGAGTCTTCTTACTAACTACACCGTTGTTTTGCTACAGTTCATCATTTTGTAGTTTTTATTAAATTGATTTTGTGGATACTCAGTATTATTATTTCTCTTTTATTTATCTAAACATAATGCCTAAAAATAAAAGACAAATTATATCAGCGAATATATATGTTCATTTAATTTATTTTGTGCAAATTCAGATACAAATTATTTTAGTTATTAATTAACTAATTAATTCTATTTAATTTTATTTATTTTATTATTTATGTATACACAGTAAAATACATAGAGAAATGACATAATTATAATTTAGAGTACAAAGGTACTGCTTATTTCTTAAGAAATTTCTTCCAGCAGACCCAGAAAGGAGACATGAGAAAGAAATGTAGACAATAGTGTGTGAGAACAAGAAGAGAAAATATGGATATGCGAAGTCTTAAACTAAAATATACCGTAATAAAAACACGTATAAACGTAACAAACATATAAACGTACATATATAAACGTAATAAATTAACATAAACTTAAATAAATACATAAAGCTTAAATATATAAACATACATACTATACGTATATAAATACTCACAGTTGAGAGGAGAGGTAATGCTCTTTTACTCGATATTTAAAATGAGAAACAGTTTTTAAATCACGAATGCTAGGCGGAAGTGAGTTCCATAATCTTACTGCATGGACACAGAAGGAATAAAAATAGTAGCTTGTTTTATGAGCATGAGATTTAAGGAGAGAGCTAAGGTGTGATCTACACTGTGCATCGCTAGGGCGAGCGTAAGAAAAACGCTCACGCAGGTAGGAAGGATAAGACGTACACCTAGATCCTTGGCGGTTTTGGTATAGTCAATGCGAACACGATCGAGATATAAAGGCATCAGAGATGCAACATCAGCTGCATTGCGAACGAATCTGCTGCCTATGATCATGGCCTAGTTGGATTAATTTGTAGACCAAATGACTTAGCCCAAACGCTGATGCAAACCAGGTCATAATTCATGGCAGCAATTGCGGAAACTGCGTCAGCTACAATAAAATGTCGGTAGAGGTGCAAGTCATCTGCGTAGAGATAAAAACTAGAAGAGATAACACTAGTAACAAAGTTAATGAGAATTTAAAACAGAACAGGAGAGAGAACGCTACCCTGAGGAACACCCTTAGTGAGGCAACACCAATCAGGACTCCTCCTGGCAAACACACTGAGAGCGTCCCCGAAGATAAGAACTGAACCAAGCTAAAGCGGAAGAAGAGAAAATGATAGATTTGAGGATACCTAGTAAAATGTCGAAATCCACTGAGTTGAAGGCGCTACTAAAGTCAAGCAATACAAGAACAGTACGGGACTTATTCTCCATTGCCCAGCAGATATCGTCAGTTACTTCTAACGCGCTTACAATACTGTGACCTGAGTGAAAACCGGATTCAAAAGGGGAAATTATTGAGTTTGCCGCCAAGAAAAATGATAATTGACTGTGAACTACACACATCAAAAGTGTCTAGGGATCAAGCATTTTTAAGCGGATTTCTTGAGATTGAGATGTGGCTTTGTAATAAATTTATGATTATATAAATTTATATGGATCCTTTTTGGTGCATTTCATAATTTGAAACAGGAACTGTTAATCAAATTCGAGTAAAAGATGAAAATCAGCTGTCAATATTTTCCCTATAAAAACATACAACGCATTGAAGACATTATTAGTGCTACTGTTTCCCTACTACTGATTAAAACCAACGTTATTATGGAGCGGCGACGTCATTTAAGCAAGGAAGAAATGCTCAGAGCCGTGGGAATGATAGAAGCTGGTTCCCGGCAACGTACTGTGGCTTTAGCTCTGAATACAAGTCAGAGTGTTATCAGTCGACTTTGGACACGTTACCGAAGCACTGGTACCGTGGCTGAGCGCCATGGAGGACGGTATCGCTGCACCACACGGAGACAAGACCGATACATTCAAATCTTAACTCGAAGAGCTCCAACAATAACCGCCATGATGTTAGCCGTGAGGCTTCATCACTCTTCAGGGAACTTAATTAGCGACCAAACAGTCAGAAACCGCTTGCATGAAGTGAACCTTCATTCCCGAAGACCGCTACGGGTACCACCTATAGCAATGCACAATCGTAGGATTCGATATCAATGGGCTCTTGAACACAGAAATTGGGCAGAAGAACAATGGCGTTTCGTGTGCTTTTCTGATGAGTCTCGTTTTGGTATGAGACCGGATACAAGACGTATACGACACTGGAGAACCCCTGGACGCCAACAGCGATTAAAATCCTGCCAGGAAGTCCATCCTTATAGTGGTGGAACCATCATGGTATGGGCGGGTATTTGGATCGGCGGAAGAACTGAGTTGATTTGGATCAGAGGCAACCTCAACGCTCAAATTTATGCTGAGACGATTGTATCTGACGTCATCGTTCCTCTACAAGTGCAAATCGGTCCCTTATTTCAGTTAATGCATGATAATGCACGACCGCACACCGCAAGAGTTGTAAGACAGACTCTCGCCGCAGCTAACATCAATGTCCTGCTCTGGCCTGCTCAGTCGCCAGACTTGAACCCGATTGAGCATGCATGGGATATGCTACAGAGAAGAGCTCTGCCGAATATGGAGGGTATCCAGTCGCAAGAAGACCTTTTTTTGTTGTTGCAACGAACATGGGCGGCCATTCCACAGCGTGATTTGGATGAACTCATTTTGAGTATGCCAAACCGATGTTCTTGTGTTGTTAGTGTTCGCGGTAGAAACACGGATTATTAATTGTTTAAGTTACCCAATAAAATTTTAAAGAAAACTGTTATTTCAGTCTTTTTTTCGAACTTTAATGTTAGTGGTTCAAATGTCAAAAATCCCTTTATTAGGAAAATGGCAAATTTCTTTATTAATGCAAAGGTGACTTGGTTTATCGTTACTGTGACAAACGAAAACACTTTATTTGATGAATCCTTAAAGAAAATTTTAATTAATATCAATCAGGAGAAAAGTTATTGCAAAAATATATGTTGATCCCTAGACACTTTTGATGTGTGTATGTGCTTAAAAACTTTAGAGAGAAATGGGAGAATAGAAATAGGTCTAAAGTGGGTTGAAAAAGTAGGATTGTTAGTTTTGGGTAAAGGTATTATGTGAGCCTGTTTCCAGATTGGTTGAAATGACCAAGAGGAAAAAGAGTGGTGGAAGATGAGAACAGGAAGTAACGAGGGAAGGATAAGAATTATCATTCTCGAACACAAATTATCATTACCGACTGCTGAATAAGAAATAGCCAGTAAAGATTCCTTAACGTCATCCTCAGTAACATCGCTAAGCTTAAAGTGAGAACAATGTGGTAACGGCAAACTAGCTAGACTCTCTAGTGTCGCAGCTTTGACAGACGGATCAAGAGAAAAGGGGAGGAGAGAGAAATGTTTATTGAGATCATTGAGGTTCACATCTTTACATTGGTTGGTAGGTGACTTGCCTATGCCTACGGATTTGAGAAATTTCCATACATCGGAAAAACTGTGGTTATTGAGTTAATCGTGGAAATACCGTCTCTTAGCATCTTGACACAGATGACTGCAGCGATTACGTAAGGATTTGTAATAAGAAAGATTCAGCTCTGAAGGTCTGCGCTTATATCTGCTCTTAGCTTTATCACTGCGAGCCATAAGCTCTTTAATTTGTGGCGTTATTCATGTTTATGGCAAATTTTGACACGTCGTGTAGGAGGCATGCTGATCATATAAGTCTAGAACGGTTTTGTTAAAACAATTCACCTTACTATCGATGTCATCGTTCTCAACCAGAGGAGTCCAGCCGAGATCGCCAGCTACGCTTCAAAGCCTCCAGGTCTATGCCCTTGTAGTTACGGAGATATAAAAACTCGGACTTACGCTTGGGAACACAGATACGATAGGAAAGGTGAACGAGATCGTGGTAAAAAAATAAGCCGTAAGTTGACCATGGCAAGAAACATTATTAGGAGAGGAAATAATCATAAGATCTAGAAAAGAGGGTGAACAATTGAGAAAATAGTGAGTTGCACATAGAAGACTTGAAGATTGAAAGAGGAAAAGAGTTAAAGCAGTTTAAGGGAGCGAGAGTCATTTTTAATCAAGCACGTATCAAAATCACCCATGAAGATAACGTGCTCATACATGGGGCAAAGATCACTGAGAGTGGAGTCGACAGAATTAAAGTAGTCAATGTGAAGATAAGGACTGTAGAGCACTGCAAGCAAAACTTTTGTGTGATGAACATTAATTTCAAGAAACAAGTACTCAGCCGACTCAGAATACCGAGAAGGAGATGAACTGACCACCCTATAGGGTAAATATATAGTAACACGTCCTCCACCTTTGCCGGTCTTATCGTTGCGGATCAAGACGAAGTCGAGGAGTAAGTATTGAGTAGAGAGAAGAGATGGCTTCAAAAAGGATTCCGATATCAAGAGAGCATCCAGGTGAGCACTGCTAAAGGATGCCAGAAGGTCAGAATAGTGACCAAGAACACTCTGAGCATTTATATGAGCTATATGCAGATTCTTAGGGTCATTGGAGAAAAGAGAAGAGATTTTATCATGTAAACTACGTGGTATGGAAGACTCACTATCCGCACTAACAAAACTAGTAGAAGAAGAGCACGAGAAGAAGCTGTCGTTAAGATCATCTACATCATCCATGACTATACCTTAATTATAATATAAATATAAAATAATGTAAATATCTAAAATACGAAAGTAAAATAATCTACTGAAAACACAAATAATTACAGATTTTTCCTTTGAATGTAAAAACCTCCCAAACTCGCCTTGTAAATAGGCAGAATTTTGGAAGAAACACAAGTTAAAACAATAATAATAAGGAGAATAGAAACAATAAAATAAAACAAAACGAGGACAGTTTCAACAGATTCACACATCGAACTGTACGTAAAATAGAACGCGATGCAATGACGGATGGGTAGGAGTAGTGACACTGACATCTGTCTACATCTTCCAGTCGATATATCCTTAAGATATATCATGTTGTCAAACATCAAAAACAAAAATAACCAAAACGTAATACATACATACCGGCAGTAATAAAAATAAAAAGTAAAATGATTACCGGTGAGATAAATGAAAAATTAGTTATTAAACGGCCCAAGATGATTGTGAATATACAAGCGTCCAAGTTGAGAAGTAGTGAAATAAATGTACAGACAGAAACAAAACCAACAAATGTGCTAATTGCGCAAACGCGTCTTCCTCGTTCTCTTAGCTTGGAGTAGCCAATATTGCGGCTTTAGGAGATTCAGATACTTCAGATTCCGCAGAATCCTCGGTGTCGACGAAACAAGACGGGAATTTGGCTATCAGATTGTGAAGTTCGTCTGCCGTTTCGATCTTCCAGCGGGATTTGTCAGGGCAAACAACAACAATCTTGCCTTCCATGGACCAGCAATTTGGCATACCGAAATGCTTACGAGCAACTGCAAACACACGATGCCGGACCTGTCCTCCGAACTATCCGTGTTCAGTGTGCAGTGAAAGTGAGATCCTCCAAACTGGCAGCAAGTTTAATGTCCATGTTCAGTGTGCAGTGAAAGTGAACCAGGTACAGCCTTGATAACAATAGATAGCGGGTGTGGGGGGTCTAATATAAAATTTACTGCTTTATGTCATCAATAAATATATATAACTATTTTAAAATTTTATTTTATCAAGAGCACAAAAATAAAAGTGTTTGTGATATGTCTACCCCACAAAGAAAAAAATACTTAATGTGACTCTAAATACATTAAGTAGATAGTTGATATAGATGACGTTAGGGAAGTGTCACGGTGTACAAATATTTAGTTTATTCAAATTCATGATAGTAATAAATTTACTTTTTTTTATAAGCATTATTGTAATTGAAAAAAAAGATGTGAATTCTTAATACATTAACACTTGTGTGCTGGAAAACTACTGTGTTGTTAAGGAAAATGAAGATATTTCGAAATTTCGGAAAAACATATCCTAAGAATCTTAACTTAAACAATAAGGTGGACAAAGATGTGCAGTCGATGCTCTTGCCTTTGAATCTCATGCAACATATCTTGTTCTGTCCTAAATATCGTATCAAAAATGATTATATCACTGCAAATTGCCTCATCTCAAACTTTGTTTCGTTGATTGCAACACTAGTATTTATAATTCTGTTCGTTAACTGCACTTATATGGTGTTCACGAACAGGGAAAGTCTAGGATACACAGGTTTCGTGGATTTCATTATTGTTTATGAGTGCTGCTATTATTGTTTCGGCTTCGCTATGAATTTCGTGATCAGAATATTGAATAATTCCAAAAAATACATTCAGTTTGTCTTGGCTTTTCAAAAAGTGCACAGGTTTCTCAACAATGAAACCAGATTCAAGCACTTCATTATTTGGAATTGGATTATCGTAATAGTGGCTCTGGGTTTTTATGTCATTGTTTTCACATATTTTTACATGATGGGTGTACCTTTCCATTCAATATATGCCGTCTACCTTTTGGTAGTTTTCGATTTAAATATTGTTTATGTGATACGAATCATTAATATTTTGGAAAGTAAAGTTGTCCTATGGAATATTCAAGATTTCAATTCTCAAGATATGGAAGACGCACATGAAGAAAATTATAGCACTAAAGTGTTCCAGGCCTACGTTGATATCTTGGAATGTTATGAGATATTTAAAGACTGTTTCCAGCAATTCGTAAGTAGCTATTTGACTTTAAATTAATTGTAATGTAAGATGTTTGTAGTTATTGAAAATAATTTTCTTTTAGTTATTTAGGAGATCCTTTTATGGAAAGTAATCTAGTTTGGTAGACACCCGGCGAGCAAGTTATCTTTGAAAAAAAAAATTACAGTCGCATTTGGCAAACTAGGTACGCTAAATCTTCTCGTCGTCTATAATATTAAGGCAATGTTAGAAACCAAAGTTGACGTAATTTTCACTTAAAGTAAGATAGTCTTTATCTCAATAGAACATACTAAACACTTTAACTAAGAATAAAATAATTATTTCTCAAACATGCTTGGAAATTCTAAAATTGATTTGACAACCTTTTTGAGATAAATCGAAATTGCTGTAGTAGTTAAATTGTAGTAGTTAGTAGAAAATTCATATCTGTCGTGTTTCGTGACCAAACAAATTACTACGAAAACTCATATCGGTCGTGTTATATAGAAAAGCAAATAACTTTTTGAAATACTGTGGAAATGCGTTCCTTGCGAAGCATGTGTGGTTTGATGAATGATAGACTGAGGAATGATGTGATAAGACAATGGTGTGATTTAAAAGAAGATGTGGTGACAAAAATTGAAAAGGGTATGCCGAGATGGTTTTATCATGTTAAGGGGATGAATGAAAGGCGACTAACAAATTGTATTTAATGGCAAATGTGTGTGGAAACGCCGGGAGGGGACGCCCGTCTTATAGAGACCTCATTGGTGATTTTCTTCAGAAAGGTTAGGTGTGTAGTTCTCACAACCGGCGTGTGTCTATGACCAGATGTATGAACGTAAACGAGGCAAAAGGAGTATGCAAGTATCGTAGCAGGTGGCATTCTGTAGTTTACCCCCAAGGGAAGAAGGCGTGAGTTTATGTATGTATGTATGTATGTATGTATGGAACGAACTTTATTATAAGCGGTACCTTTGTACTCTAAATTGTAATTTTGTTGTTTCTCTATGTATTTTACTGTGTACGGTGGTACGGTGGGCTGCATCAATTGGGTACCCCAGTTGTATTAAAATTTGAATACAATTGGGGTACCCAATTGATGCAGCCCCCTGTATATAAATGATAAAATAAATAAATACATTTTTTACTTCAACACATGGCAACCAAGGAGATAACTTATAAAAGATTTTATTAAAATATCGATTTGGCTTGCAAATAGTGCAAGAAGAAACAAATGAACATAATATCTCGTGAAAAATTATCGTTGTTCGTCATTGATTCTGGAATTTATAATTAATTTACTCAATTTGAATTCCCGGGGATTATTTGAGAAAAATACTATACAAGCCTTGGCCGTAACCAGGCATAGATGGACTCACGTATATGTGCCTCGGCTTCGCCTCAGCCCACATTTTCACGTTCGTCCATCAATGCCCCAGTTGCAAGCCGCGACAGTAATGTACTATATTTTTTATTATTTTTTGACGCTTTTCAGATACTTTACTACATAATTGCAATATTCATCCACTCTATAAATAACATTCAATCAATAATTGACGTCTTAAAGATGGGTCTGACGATTGACAACATTGTGAGTATTATAATAAGCATGACAAGTATGAAGTACGGCAGTATGTACCTATGTAGTATGACAAGAATAAGGAAGACTCTTTCATGAGTTTATTTTTATTAAGACAAGCATTTAACGTATTGTAGCATCAAATGCTTATTTTGTTACAGGATAAGACAACTTTGGCAACGCTGATCATGTCTATGTGGTTGACGAAGGATTTAATGTGGCAAACAATGATGATCCACCGATGCGAGAAATTCTACTTGGCTGTTCAAACTGTTCAAGATACTTGCGCACTTATTTTGAAGTCAACTTGCTCAGGTTAGCCTTTACAAATACATTCTACAATGTTGTTTCATTCAGTTTTTTTGGTCCACAGAATTAAAACTACTACAAAATTAATTGTTTTCATTTTTAACAGATTATGAGAAAAAACTATGCAAGAACGTTCTGCGCTTGCATCGAGCATCATTCAGTAAGATACGTGTGTGTGGCCTGTTCTACGTAGACGCTGCGTTACAATTAACTATAATGGTTCTTCTTTCTCATTACACTGTTGTGTTGTTACAATTTGCATTTCTGTAATCCTAGTTACAATAAATCGTTGTAGACTGTCAGTAGGTATTTTTATTGTTTCTTCATTTCTCGTGCACTCGTTTTTTGCATGGACTACAAGATTTTTGATTATAAGATTTCTAGGATTACGTATCGTTTGCGTACACTAGAAAATGTGAGTTGTTAAAATAAGATTTAAAGTTATTGATATAGGACTCAAAACTGACCCCTGGGGAACCCTAGAAGACTTTACCATTATTTTAATGGTAAATTTAGTTTCGAAACCAAACCATTTATAACAAAGGAGAATGCTCTAAAATGTATGGGTTAAACCCAAAGACGATAAAAAAACTTACTAGAAATTACTTCCTTTAAAAATTATACACATGATTGGCTATGTATTTTTTCATTTTAAATAATAATGAGTATTTTACTTTCTTCATGTAAATAAAGTTGGTTGACAGTATATAGTATTTAGAAAAAAACACATGTAAAAAAGGTCATATTATCGTGATCAACTAAGAAAGAATCTTGAAAACTAGCTGGTTGTTGCATAGTATCTTCTTGTCTATCATGTCTTATTAAATGTATGAGCCAACTAAAAAGTTTTTTATTTTTATATTATTATTTCGTTGCAGGATTTGTTTTTTAATGGAAAGCGGTGGTGCTTAAAAAAGAGTATTTCACCATTTCTAGTACTTATAAGTGGAGCTCAGATAGTATAGGCTTTTCTTACAGTAATAGATCAACTTAAACTGGAAATGTATAGCTTGATGTGGCGTCGTGCGTACATAATAACATGTTTAATCAATATAAAGTAATTTACTATTGTGTCTAAAGTAATTTATCATTATACTATTATCATAATGAATTTGATGTGTTCGGTAAATACATTTTCTATCGATCACTCGTGCCCCAGCAAGCTATTATTAAGGATTTATGAAAAAAATACATTTCGAAATATCGAAAGAAAATATTCCGTAAATTTTATAATGAACAATACGGTGGATAAATATGTACAGTCGATGCTTTTGCCTTTGAATCTGATGCAATATTTTATGTTCTATCCTAAATATCGCATCAAAAGCGATTTAATAACTCCAAATAGCCTCATTTCCAATTTTGTTTCAATGATTGTTACACTAGTTTTCATCTTTTCATTTATATTCTGCACCTATTTGGTAAACTTGAACAAAGAAAGTCTAGAACATACCAATTTCATGACCATCACTTCTAATTTTGAATGTATCTTCTTCTGTTTTGGTTTCGCAATGAATTTCGTGATCGGAATAACCCAAACCAGTAATAATATCCAGTTCATCCTAACTTTTCAAAAAGTGCACAGACTTCTTAACAAGGACAGTAGTGTAAACCACTTCATTATTTGGAATTGGGTTCTTGGAATCGTTGCTCTGGGTTTTTATGTCATTATTTTGACTTATTTCTATATACAGCTAGGTATACCTTTCTATACAATTTCTTTTTGCTACCTTTTGATAAGTTTCGATTTAAATTTTTTGTATGCCACGCGATTCATCAAATTGTTGGAAAGTAAGATAAACCTTTGGAATTTTCAAGGTTTTAATTCTCAAAATTTGGACTCGCAAGAGATTTCTTTTAACACCAAATCGTTTCAGGCTTTTCATGATATATTAGCTTGTTATAACATGTACAAAGTTAGTTTTCAGCAATACGTAAGTGCTTTTCGACACCTACATTACCTATACATATAATTATCAATAAATTAAATCGTTATTCAAAATAACTCATAAGATCGGACAAATACGATTGTTGGAAATCAAATAACTAATATGATAAAAATTTCAGATACTGTACCATATCTTATCGGATTTTTTTAAATTCTTTAATTTACACTGAAGTGGCAATTGAAACATCTAAAAAAGGCAAAGTGAACATGGTGAGCATACTATTTAACGTACAATTCTGAAGGCGATCGCAAACCGATACGGCAAAGCCATCGAAGTATAATGACTAAAGCTCGACCGAGATCTCGGTCTCGGTCTCGGCATTGTCGGCTATAAATCCAAGCGAGACCTCGGTTTCGGTTCTCGGCAAAAAATCGCTGAGATTCTCGACCATAACTGAGACTGCTTTACGGTAATCATTTACTGCATCTTCAGTTACCTCAAGCATGATTCCATAGAGTTTGAAGATGAGCTAATGACCAATGACGAAAACAGTTCAAATGATGTAATCTATTTAGATTAATCTATTTCGATTAATCTAATAAAGTACTTAGGTCTGCAGCAAAAAAGTTTGTATCAGCGCCGACTACTAGTGTAGCAAGTGAACAGCTCTTTAGTAGAGCGTCAAAATCAAAATCAAAATCAAAATATTTTTATTTCACATAGACCTACATGGGCACTTATGAAACGTCAGAAGCTATGTGCACGGTTCCAATTGGTCGTTTCCTATGGAGAAGAGCCGGCAAGAAACTCCACGGTTACTCTTTTAAAAATAATTGGCTTTTACAATTTTTTCAAATAACAGTGTGACAAGGTATGGGAGGACAGTGTAGGTATTTCAATAAGTACCAGGTACTTAAGAAAATAGAAATGGTCAACAAATCTACAGTCCACTAAGCCTACAGTGTTCTCACATTCACAAAATAGAAAAGAATCTATACAAAAAATATATAAATTAATAAAAATAAAAACCTCTTTTAATTATACGCAATTACATTATTGCTATTACAACTGTAATAAATCTGAATAATTATCATGTGCACAAAAGCCACTAATAAAGAGTTGAAATTAACTCGTAGCTATATAATGTCAAATAATACGATGAATATGTCAAGGATGAATGTAAAAAAATAAGATAATAATAAATATGGTAATTTGGGAGCAGTTAATAGACTCTTACATAATTATGCCGTTAATGATATACCAGGGAAGCCACATGTGCAGAAGGAATTATTGCCAAATTTCCTTGTCTTCAACATAGTCTTTAATTTTGTAATATGCTTTCTTGATAAGAACACGTTTGATGTGGGTTTTGAACTTCCCATCGCTAAGTTCTGTAACAGACTTTGGCAACTTGTTATAAAAGCGGATACTGTTTATAAGAAATGACTTGCTTGTTTTAGTTAATCTAAATTTGGGTATCACAATTTCATGTCTGCTACGTGTATTTATATTATGGAAATCGCTTCTTATTTTGAAAAGTCCTAAGTTTTTGCGAACATGCAAAATACTTTCTAAGATATAAAGAGAGGGCAGAGTCAGTATGTTAATTTCTTTAAATTTGTCTCTAAGGGACTCGCGAGGACCCATTTTATAGATCGCGTCCGTTATACAACGACAGGCAGACACTCTTTGAAGGGTGAAAATTCCGAAAAATTGCTTTTTCATTGCTACAACATCATGTTGTTTAATTTTGAATATTAAAACTATTTATCGGTAACAATTAAGTTATATCGCTGAAGAGTTATATAAATGATAATTTAGTCAGAATGGCGAAAATACTCTATTACACTCTTAAAATAATGTGCAAAATTTGCACGTTTTCATATTTTTTTCACCTTTTATCTATTCTCGGTCTCGATTCTTGGTCTCGGCTGAAATTTTATTTTATTCTCGGTCTCGGTTTCGGTCGATAACAAAAATCCCGTCTGCAGCAACACTCATCATCATTCCTCATTTGAGCCGAAAGAAGATGACATAGGCTTCTGTTAGCAGTATGAAAATGCGACATTGCAGCGGACGGCAATGTCCCCATCTACGTTCAAGCAGTTTGCAATCTGCGGTTGCCTTCAGAATTGTATCTTTAATTTACTGTTATTTACCATCGTGTGGTGCAACGTTTTGATAATCATTTTTGTTACAGAACGAAAGAATGTTCGTGTCACTGAATGTTTTATGTTGGGTAATGAAGGATTTAATATGGCTAACAATTCTAATTCATCAACTCGAGGGATTCTACTTAGCTGTTCAAAATGTCCAAGATACTTGCGCAATTATTCTGAAGTCAACTTGTTCAGGTTAATTCTTTATACAATCATAAAGAACTTAATATTCATACTGTTGAAGTTCACATGCTACATATATCATGAGAACGTTTTTATAGTCTATGTGTACTGCAAGATGAAAGTGCGCAAATATAATAACTTTATTGGGAGGTATATATTTGAGCCATATAGGGTTGAAACACTAGGACCCGTACCCCACGGGGCTACGAGTGCTCATCGAGTATTTCGGAACATCGCCAAGTAGTTGGTCGACTCTTCACGTGACAGGCTAGCCCAGAGGACATTTTTAGCCTAAAGAATCAGCATTGTCATCCAAAGTGGCTATGCTGCCAGCCTTTTGGGCACATTTCCCATTGATAGCGATACGGACGAATTTTTTGATGCCCAATTAGCAAAAAATAATAAAGAGAAGACCTTTTTTATTATTTTATTATAAAGTCAAAGTCAAAGTCAAATCGTTTATTTCAAATAGGCCCATGTATGGCACTTTTGAACCTCAAAATTTACAGACTAATATAATTGATTCTAGTCGCCCCTTCCAAAAGGTAGTTTTCGTATGGAGAAGAATGGGCAAGAAACTCCACCGTTACTCTTTTAAAATGTTTTACAATAGTTTGTATAAGTACGTACATTAGTTAAATAATTATAATGTGAAGACGATGCACCTAGAATAAAATTGTTATACCACAATAGGTAAAAATAATTAAAAATGAAGCAACGACAGATAATTTAATTATGTGATAGATACATGGTGCTCACATATTTACAAACATTGTAAAAGTAGACGATTTTCCTAATGTTTTTAAAATTAATAAGTCAGTGTGTGAGGAAGTAATCACAGAATTTAAAATCAATGTCATATAACACAAAATTATAAATTTTACAATTAAATTAGCAACCTGTTTGATTTTTTCTTGATTCTAAATTGTCCTATGGAGCAGGACCAACATGTTTCCAAGCACTCTTATCTTGGATATAATCCTCTAATTTGTAATATGCTTGTTTACAAAGTGTACTTTTAATATGAAATTAAAATTTTCTTTCATTTAATTGCAATATGTCACAAGGTATTTTGTTGTAACATTTAACACAGTACCCCATAAAAGATGTATGTACTTTAGATAATCTAACTTGTACATGATATACAGGGTTATTGGTTATATATCGGCAATCCGTTAAGGGGATGTTTTTGTAACTAAATTACCCTTGATGGCCACTGTCAACCATTTTCGAGTAATTTGACATTTTATATTTTAAAATATATGAAAAAATATCATAAATAAAAGAAAAGAGACTGTTATTTTAGATTATAGATGAAACGCTTAACACTAAAGTGCGCTTGCACCACAAATCACTGAATACTTTAATCGCTTAACAGAATATTAAAAATATCATTTTGTATTCTGTCATCTTCAAATGATTCATAAAAACAGAATGATGTATAGTATACGTTTAATGTTAAATGCATTTACAGGTTTGTGATACAAGCAGGCCTTGGGCTGCCTGTCCATCGGAGTGGAGAGAGGCCGCGGAGCGGAGAAATGTGCCAATATTGGTTAATAGGCGCTCTGAAGCGGAGTTTTGATTATTATTGGCACATTTCTCCTCTCCGCTCCCGTGGACAGGCAGCCTGAATGATGATCAGTGGCAAGGATTCCTTTTTTTTTTTCTGTACGTCTTCTCATAGTTGACCGCTGAGGTCATGACTATTTAACCGGTCAATCCTGCGGTTGCCTTAAGCTGCGCTGCTACACCCAAAGCCTCCAGCCAGGGGCATACAACAGTGGCGAGGATCCAAAATCACTAGATGTAAGGGCAGGCGTGCACTAGGCAGCCTGGCTGCGACAGCGAGGCTACGGTAGTCAATCCAACATCTTCTTTATATATATAATTCTTGTCTACGTGTGTTTGTCACCTAACTCCTCCTAAACAGGTGAACCGATTTGGATGAAATTTTGTGTGTATATTTGAGTGGATAGTTTGAAAATACAATTAGACCCGGTAGGTGGCGTTGTTCGAACAGGACAACGTCTGTCGGGTCCGATAGTAATAAAATAAATACAACGTCAAATTGGAGCCCGCGCACTCGGCAGCCATGAAATTTCTCAATAATGATGGCGCACTAGCGCGGGAGCACTAAGTTGAATTGAAAGCAATGTTTATGAATTAAATAATTATAAAGCATGATTTATTGGATTTGTTAATAGTGTTTTATGACATTCAAATATTTGTGTTTTGTGAATGTTTTTGACAGATGACGAGAAAAAGCTGTGCAAGAACGTACTGCGTTTAAGTCGAGCATCATTCAGCAAGATACGTGTATGTGGCCTGTTCTACGTAGACGCTGCGTTACAATTTAGTTTGATGAGTCTTATTTCTAACTATTTTGTTGTGTTGTTACAGTTTGCATTCTTGTAATCCTGGCTACAGTAAATAGTTATGTGGATAGTAGTTTTTATTCCTCGTCGACTCTTTACAAATAATAAATACCCTTGCATAATAATACCTCATTTGACCTAGTTACTCCACTTTAAAATTCCACCCCCATTTCGCCTTTAGTTGCAATGAAACTAATAATATTGATTAAATTCTTTTGCTTGCAATATAGGCGGATAAGCGTTATTTATGAGTAGGTATTTCCCATATCATTTGTGGTTCCTGAAATACACGGCAGTGTCAAAGTCAGACCATTAGATTTCCTTTTTACCCGATTACGGCAAAGCCAAAAGGAAGGGTTATGATTTTAGCAGTCTATGTATGTATGTTTGTTTTTACGTGTGTTCCACCGTAGCGCCTAAACTACTGAATCGATTTTGATAAATGATGTATCAATAGATTTGTAGTAATGGTCCGGGTGACATAGGCTATATAAATTTTCCCTAAATTTAATATGGTGGACTTTACACGTAAATTTCTAAGCTCGAAAAAAATAATTGATATAATCATGACATGTTCATATCAAAAGAAAGGTCTTGACGAGCACATTACAAATATGTAAGTATATTATATTTTTAAAGTAAATATATAGGTATGTTTAAATTGTTAAAAACAAGCAAAAGTGAGAATCCGTTACGTAAGGCGGGCGCGAGATGATACCAGCGCGGTTTTTAATTCTACTAGAAAAACAAGGACAACGAAATATTTATATTTTGGTTTTCTGTGAAGGTATTATGGTATTGGCGTCGAAATAAATTGCTCTATGGTTTCGTTCAAAGCACTATGCACTGCTATTGGAATTTAATGTATTACTCTTGTTGTCGTAACGTTTATCAAGCGTAAAAAACGGAAAAGTATAAAATAAAATAAAATAAATGTTTAATAAAAAACTGTAACCCGACTACGGGAAAATAAAAATGATCTAAAAAGTACGAAACAAGAATATATTTCAGACAGAAATCAAGACAGAGGTACAACAATGGTCAAGGTAAAGCCGTCGTCGCATGCCATTATAATTTTGAAGGTGTTCCTGGCACCCACATGGTTTAAAGGCATGTGACTATAGCTTTACCTTGACCATTTTTGTACCTACTCGGTAACCATTTCGTTACAGAACGGAACCTTGAAAAGGACTTATTCAAATTAATTCGGCCTTGTATGAATGGAAATAAAAAGAATACGTGTCACATATATGTCAAAAAAATATTTCAATAATAAAGATGTCTAAAATGTTTTTATAATAAAAAAATATAAATTCAATAAAAACTAAAGAATAAAAATCATGATTACATAATATTATATAATAAAGTTTCTTGGAATGGAGGAGGTAATGAATATTTAGCTAAGACCACCATTACACACGTAAGTTGCTTCCGTAAAATTTATGTATTTCTGTATGAACTTAAGACTGCGTAAGATGTAAGAAGAAGTAACGCTATGCTACTTACAAGAGAGTTTACAGTCTCAAATTTATCGTAAGTTTATTACGTAAGGTGACTTACGTGAGGAAAACTAACAAATGAAATGGCGACCTAAGGCAAGTACTTTTTTCTTCGCTTAATCGGTACGAAGTTTTTTATTTTAATTTGTGCCTAGCCTGTAGCCTGCAAAAGTCCATTATTGGCTTCTAATTCCTGATTCTGTGCTCAAATACATGGTCAGTTCAAATGCTTCTTCATACCAAAACCTGTATGACGTTTTGCTGAAGAAGCTGGATAGATATATTGTAAATTCGAGCTGCGATGTGTTGTGAGGCGAAGAACGAAATACGTTCTGCTTGTACGTGTATTTGCAAAGCCAGCGTCAACACTTGCACGGGTGGTGAGCTAAAGAAGCTTATGGGCAGAAAAATGCGTAAGAACTACGTATTCTTCTTTAACACAATGCATGAGCACAGCTGCTGTGTGTGTTTTGATATACAAATATTTTTTTGAGGTGACAATAATTACTGATAGGAAGTTGTCACTAAAGTGGACGATAAGTCAAATTGTGAAGTTGCGGTGCACGTGCCGTCTGTATGTATATGTCGCAGTAAGATGGATAAAGCCGTGATATGGTTATATCCCTAGGGATATAGCTATATACCGTAATATAGTTATATGAAAGCGGTTCATAACTATCTTACTAAGAATATAACTATGATACAAGTACGATCTAGTAATATAACTATTAGGGCACTCCAACCAGGACCTAGGTTAGGTTAGAACTGTGACCAATTAGAGCGCCAGCGAGCGCTAAATCGAAATTATAATACTAAATCCGACAGTTATGAACCGTTTTCATATAAATATATTACGGTATTTTAGCTATATCCCTAGGGATATAACTGTATCACGGCTATAACCATCTTACTACGAAATATATATTTTAAGTGGGTTTAATATTTATGTTGTATATTGTATATGTATCTAATTTAAAATATTTTGATGATAACGTTCCTATATTTTTAAACTTCACTGTAGCATCTATATATACTTCACTATACTACCATAATCTTCATCTGTCTAGCCGTTTCCCAACTATGTTGGTCGGCTTCCAATCTAAACGGACGCGGCTGAATACCAGTATTTTACATGGAGCGACTGCCTATCGGACCTCCACAACCCAGTTACTGGGTAGCACGATACCGCTTGGTTAGTCTTAACCAAGCGGTATCGTGCTAGCGTTTTAACCAAGTGGTATCGTGCAAGCGGTATCGTGGCTGTCAGACTTTCGGGTCTCTGACGACCCGTAACAACTATGAAAGATCTACAAATGACATAGGCTTAACGTGATTTCGGTGGCCACCTACCACTACTACCAATACTTCGTGTTACTTGTTGATTATCCCGGTAGTACGGCCCCATGGGATAATTTCCGTCCTTCTCGCAGACGAAGTTGCGTGCAGAAGCTATTCTTCTAAAAATGTTTGATAGTTATTGATGTGAAATGGTCTTTTTCAGGTCTTGAGAGTACCAAGCTTGTGTTGTAGCAGTTGGGGGTCGAAGTAATCAACGAATTTATCTATACGTAACACGGAAAGAGGAGGAAAAACACGAAATCTTACGTGTGTACAAGCTTAAATAAATTTTAAAAGTATGGCCCAAAATGCAGGTGAGTGCGAATGTACGTGCCCTCATTGTGACGCCAAGAATTCACGCAGAATTAGGTGTGAAAAGCTAGAGGATCTTGCCTGCTCTTGCGAAGACTGCTCAAAACCTAAAACATGTCTCTATTACACCAAAAGATTGAATAACTCGAGTGAAAATTATTCGAACGCATACGGCACGAACATGCAGAGCAATCGGCCCACAGTATTGATGAGTCCAGGCTTACCCCAATTACATAAAAAGAATAAACCACTCACAACATTCCTCACACCTCCATCAGGGGTTTATGGAATGATGATGACAACACTGGAACAACAGGAATCGATTGTTGGACAACAAAAAAGGGCTTATTTACCAAAAAGCTCAAGTGAGTATCATTCGGACGCATGCCGCACGAACATGCAGAGCAATCGGCCCGCATACCCTGCGACCATAAAAGACAAAAAAACACTCGCAACATCAGGGGTTTATGGAATGATGATGGCAACACTGGAACAACAGGAATCGATTGTTGGACTACAAAAAGGGGCTTATCAAAGAAGAAATATGTATTAGAAAAATGCATATGCAGCAGTTAAGATTCTTGTAGAAACATACAGAAGAGAAATAAGAAAGAGTCACCGAAACAAACTACAAAAAGAAAGAATGTGTATTAGAAAAATGCACATACAGCATTTTAGATTCTTGTAGAAACATAGAGACCAGAGATAAGAAAGAACCGAATCTTTGTGGTGCGGGTTTTGTTTCTCAGGTAACAAAGATTTATCAAATGCAAGAGTTACTGGATCATTTGAATGATGGTGCGAGTTATGTTTTTCATGTACCAAAGACTTATAAAGAACTATCCAAACAAGCCAAGAAATAGGTATCGATAGACAATGCTGTACAGAAAATAAAATAGAGAGGCACATAAAAAACACATAAAAAAAATGCAATGTATGCAATCCATCGGAAACATCATTATCATCAGAAACTAAGACAGCACCACTTGGGTCAGAGAACCGGACACAAGTTTTCAATATAAATTCACTTGGGTCAAAGAGGACTACATTTGATAAAATGCACATTTTTTGTAAAACAAAATATGGATCAGATTCACAACAGTATAAGCCGACGAAGAATATGCAAGGATTATTTTAAAATAATCTTCAAACACAGGAAAATGCATTAGAAATAAAAAATACATTATCTGGATGTGTATATGAGCTACCAAAATATTCACCCACAACACAGAAGAGTCAGTCAAAAACGAATCTGCATTACAAAATATTTCAGAATCATCGGGGTGTGTAACAGAGCTACAGACATGTAGAAATTCACCACATGAATCAGCGAGCAATACACAAACAATTGACATAAACAGACTTAAAGCAAAAGCTTCTGATTTAAAGAACACATTCATTAAAAAAAAGAGTTGTGATGCACTTGGATATATGTAGGAGTTACTGAAACATTTACATAAACATTATGATCATAAGAAATAAAAATGCGATTGGAATGAGCTCGCCAAATGCAAATCTGATGAACCGGGATGTAATTTGGTACAAAAAAAAAACAGTTGTGCGTTCATTGAGCTAGTGAAACGTAAAGCTAAACTACCAGAATGTACGTATGACGTACCGATCTGTAGCTATAGCGAAATAAATATTGCGGAAAGACTATGGAAAGCTAAAAAAGCTGTTAGTGCAAATGCAAAGAAATAATTTAAAGTGAACCATCTGGATAATGCACATGAGCTACCAAAAAGTACACATAAACTTCCATCACAGAAAAACATAAATGTGTATAAATATGTACTATGTGTATAAATAAGTACTAAGTGTATAAATATGTACTTGAAAATCAGGTAGAGACTATTAAAGTGCTCAGAAAAATTAATTTGCCTCAAAAAAGCAAAGCACTTCCTACTTGCAGCTCTCCGAGTTTCACTGAGCTATCCGATCCTATAAAAAAATAAAAAAATGCAGCAACACAGCCGGGAACTGCAAATCTTAGCGCAGAAGAATTGTTCCATGTGCCTGATGCAAAATTTAATGATTATTGCAGGCAATCGAATATGTCCAATAAAGCAAAAAAAAAATGCTATCATTAAGAGATTAAAAAAAGCATATACAGCTTGCAGTTCTAAAATCTGCGATCGCTTCGCTTGTAGGAAAATGGTTAAAACCGATGCAAGTAAATCTTATGAATTTGATAACTGTTCTAGCAAGAATCGAACAAACAACCACTATGTTCCTGCAAACCCTGCGGTTATGTTCAATGTACTCAAGTTTAGCGTAGCTGTGTCATTGTAATACTTGTAAGTGTGGTGACTGTAAAAGAAAGAGTATACACCAAGGTCAAAAAAAAAGAAGTTTTTTAGTTGTAACAAAAGAGAATATCCCACTTGTAGCATGCACTTGTTCACCATGCGCTTGCATCGAATGCAGACTACATAGTTTACAAGAAATCAAAATTTCAACGAGTACAAACAGACACGCATTGTGTAGATGTGGAATTCGTCTCAATGAAAATTGTGACCAAAGTGGTTTCAATTCCTGTAAATTTCAAAAGCACAACGAGGTCTACTCATGACCAGTTGAATATGACATTCACGAGTTTGATCTACGGACAGCTAGGATTGCAATCGCCTATGGTACAACGGGTAGGCAGAAATTATACAATAGATATTTATGCAGTTATACCTGGTAGATAATTATCTTATAGCTCTTCTCATCCAATAAAACAAAATCAAATCAGATTTTAACGAGCGTTACAACAATTTTGAATTAAATATTTCTTACGAATGACAACATTATATAAAAAATATAAAGCCACGATAAGCGCTGTGTGTGTGATACTTTTGATTGTTTAAATTGTGAAACTATAAACAGGCCTTAAAATCTGCATAGATTTGAAAGACATATATAGGCCCCATACGAGCGCTGTTCTAAAAAATAGACACCAGGAAGAGCTATTGTACTCTTTTAAAAATGGTGATGTATTAACCCCATCAACTCATAAATTGAAACTTCAGTATCTAATTTTGTAAAACAACCCTTTAAAAAAAAGCAGTGGCACTCCGGGAATGCCGACAGAAGAGAATACTTGAAAAATATCGGCACCGCGGTAATCAACGCGTTGATGTCTTTTTAAAGGTCATCACGGTGTCGTGAAATCAATGGTATAGCCCCATCTTAAAAATGCACAAAGCGCCTAAAGAAGTTTTCACTTCAAAAGACGTATGAAAAAGCAAATGAAGTGAAAGTATTTCGGAAAAGTTGATATTATCCCATCCTATTTAAGTTCAGATTTTTAGGTAAGAAATGCAATTTTGCACTGTTAGTTAGAGACGATACTGTGAAGAAATGTCGGTTTATTGACGACGAAATTCAACGAGAATTACTTGGGAGATATGAAAGGTTAAAAGCTTATTCTTATTCGCAATTTCAGTCCCATACTATTTAAAGTTGTTAATAATGATGAGTGTGTTAGAAAGTGGATAAAAACTACATTTATAGGCATTGATATCCACTTAATTATCGAGCTTTGAGGGTCAGAATGGTTACTAGTTAATTATTATGTATGTAAATGTCTTTGAATATTGTGTGTAGGAAAAGGATTTTTATGAAGAAAAGCACATAAAGACAAGTCTAGGCATTTATTTCAATTAAGCTTGTTAATAAATAGGTAGGTATCTTTAATGAGACAGCTAGTTATCCCTTCCAAATCTAGGTCTTCATGGAGAAGAAGGATAAGAAACTCCATGGTTGTTTCAAAGTATTTTATCAACACATTTTTACATTAGCAAATATTATTGCTATCATATTAATCTCTTGGACATTTGTGAAAGAGATATCAGCAATAATAAGAAATATGATCACCACCACCAATTTAACACCATGTTACTTTAAATTGCAATATAAAACCGTGATAAATATTATAAGTATCCTTATTAATTATTACATTATCATTTAGAAAAAATATAAAAAGAAAAAATATCATGCTAAATATTTAAATTTATTAAAATATTGTTGAAATGGAACGTCTCCATAAGTCGAATGTCAACTATTTATCATTCTGACAGCTGACGTTCATACTGCGATAAATTGTTGTAAACAATCAATAATATTCTCCTAAAATCTATACATAATGAGTAATCTCACAAGTGCAATGGGTGGCCGGTTTTTCATCGACAGTTAAATTACAAATCATTTGATAAGTAACGTTTGGCAAAAACATGATTTGTTATTTCATCATTATACAACTACAAATTTGTCAAATAATGCACTTCAGAAAATAATTATCCGATTACTTTTTTTAAATAACGTATAACTGTTATCAATTGTCTTTTTCTATTTATATTGTAGTCGTTTTTGTCACTCGCCGGCCGCTAATGCGGCATCGCTCGTTTCGCTCGCTCGGCTCGTGCGTCGCAGTTCTAATCTAACCTGCCCTTTTTTTGCGAGTGAAAATAATTAATCTAATCTAACTAGTTCGGTTCCGGGTAGTCTACTAAAATATTTTTTTTTTCTGTTAGCACAAGTCGTTTCTGGCATTTAATTTTTTTTATAAAATATTATTGATTGTTTCATAAATTAAAATTACCCTTTTGCCTATTAAATGAGTTTAATAAGTGTAATAATGACATTGTATAAAAAGTTTTTATTCCAAATGCTGTTTTATCTTCTTCTTAGCGTGTCGATAGCAAAAATAACACGAAAAATATTCTTAGTTTTTTTAATTTCTTTGGGCCAAAACTCAGCAAAGCGAATTATTAATATTATTTAAAAGTGTTTTATGAGATAACATGAGTATTTTTTTTTTGGCAAATAATACGTTACTAAAACCGTTTATAGGGTAATTATTTTCTTAAGTGAATTATTTGGCAAACTTGTTGTTGTATAATTATGAAATAATAAATCATGTCAAGTGACATAGTTATTTGTGCAACAAGAGAGCAAAGTTGGTTGTTGCTGCGAGTGTTGATGTTGAATCACGAGCGTAGCGAGTGATTCTAGGATAGAATCTTGAGCGCAGCGAGGGATTCAAAGACACCAGATGCAAATAACTTTGGTCTCGTGTAACAGATACAACTTTTCACCTCACCAGAGAGAACATATACCTAAAGGTAAAAAAAATACAACAAGATAAACTTCGTATTTTTTCTTCGGAACGAAGATCCTTTTTACGTATGATTTAAAACAGAAACAAAATTCTCGCAGCCGCCATCTTGGATTAACATTTTGACTTCTCTATCGACTTAAGCACGCTCAAAAACTATGAAAAATTACCCATGACGAAAAATTTGAAAATTTTCACAACCACCATCTTGAATTTACATTTTAATGTTATTATCGGCTTTAGCTCCCTCGAAAACGATGAAAACGACATCCATGACGAAAAATGTGAAAATTTTCTCAACCGCCATCTTGGATTTACATTTTAATGTCAATATCGGCTTTAGTGCCCTCTAAAAATAGTTTTCAAATTTTCAAAAAAAAAAAAAAACGAAATATTTGAAAATTTTCGCCGCTGCCATCTTGGATTTACATTTGACTTTCTTATCGGCTGTAGCGCCCTCGAAAACTATGAAAACGACACCCATGACGAAAAATGTAAAAATTTCACAACCGAAATTTTGTATTTACATTTTAATGTCAATATCGGCTTTAGTGCCCTCAAAAAATAGTTTTCAAATTTAAAAAAAATGAAAATTTTCGCACTCGCCATCTTGAATTTTCATTTTGACCTCACGATCGGCTTTAGAACCTTCGAAAACTATGGAAACAATACCCATGACAAAAAATTCGCGATCTTGGATTTGCTTTTTGACCAAATTAACACTATTTCTCTTTCTCTCTCTTTGAATTTGAAGAAAACAGCCGCAAGCGCCCTTTTGCGTGACGATTTCTGCCAGTGCACTCCTACTGCAAGCCGCGTTAAAGAACTTCGTTCCAAAAAATATAATAACAGCATTTAAATAAAACCTTACAAATGATTTGTAATTTTACGGTTTGTGTGTTTCCGAACGTTTTATTATTTGTTTCTTTTTTGGGTCGACTTCGATTCGACTAGTTTCTATCTCTCGCTCTTTTCGTATCGAAGTGAAAGTGACAGAACAACGTGAAGTCCATACCTGTCTTTCGAATTTTGTGAGTAAGACCCAGCACAGTTCTCGGCATTAAAAAAAAATTAAAAAGTTACTTTGTCTCACACTCGCAGCTAAATCGAACTTTGCTCACTGTCTATACACAGTAAAACCTGCTTGTTTGAGGTGCTGAGATAAAAATTTAATTTTAAATAAAACTTTGGTGAACTGGACACCACTGTTGTTTCAGATACAGATACAAAAAGACTTGAAGAGCCTAACATCATGTTACCACTTCGTATTGCTGTTAAACACATTCAAGAAGAGAATCGAATATATGAATACGGCTGTGTATGTAAATCACATTATGAGACAACCAGGTACCTACCGTAATCGGAAGCGTCGAAGTAACGGCAACGCTGCAATACCTCATATTTGCTACTAGCTGCTCCCCGCGGTTTTACCCGTATAAGTCTCGATCCCGTGAGAATATCGGGATAAAGAGTATCTTCTATCCTAACCCAGGTCATGGTCTACCCATGTGCCAAATTTCATTCTAATTCGTTCAGCCGTTTTAGCTTGAAAGCATAACAAACAAACATACAAAAATCAAATCTTTTCGCTTTATAATATATGTCACGGCAAAAACCCGAAGTGCTGCTACACATAATTTTAGCCGGCTACAACTAGGTGCCGCTGGTAGCAGTTGGTGAAATTTAGTTGTAGGAAATGAAAATGGCTGAAAGGTAGGTTAAGTTAGGACTATAACCGCATAAGACATCGCACGAGCCGAGCGAGCGTAGCGAGCAGTGCCACGGCAGCGGCCGGCGAGTGCCAGGGACCATTTAGGTAAGTTTAACCAACTGCTAGCGGCCGCCTCCAGTTGTAGCCGGCTAAAACTAGGTGTAGCCGCACTTCGGGTTTTAGCCGTAACATATGTATATATATATAATACTAACAGTTGTGTTCACGGAGAGCTTGTAGAACGGTGACTTCTTCAGTGGTCGCAACCCAGCCTCTATTGTCGCGATGTCTTCGGCAAACAAGTTATGTTGATTTCTTCTTACTAGCAATAACTGCTAGTTTTACTAGCGCTCCACAGAGTTCTAATCTAGGAATGGTCATTGGTTTAATAATAGCTGCTACCCCAGCCTTGGCACATAAATGCTAAATAAATGCTTTGAGTTTGACATACATAAAGTTTGTTCCCATGAATTCGTAAGTACTTTACGGTAAATCCATGAAATTGATATATCAAAACAATTTTTAATGGACAATCAATTGAGCCAATAACGATGTAAGATGCTTATTAATATTTTGTCAACATTTCAGTTTCTCTATTATATTATAGAAGTATTCATCCACTCGCTTGTTTATATTTAGCAGGCAATTGACATGTGGAGCAGAAAAGAAAACTACCGACATGACGGCCAATCTGATTTGGCAACGCCACCTATGGACATTTGCAATACTAGAGGCATTGCAGTTGCGATGCCATCCCTGGGTCAAAGCTAAAATGGCTCACTTGCCTGTACCGGCACTGGCAACAGCAGGTGACAGCCTGGTAGTATGACCGTCGGACAGCCAAGTCATAGGTTTCGAGTTCGAACCCAAAGCACGCACCTCTGACTATTTGGATTCAAGTGCGTATTGTATAATTATCACTTGCTTCAAAAACAGTGAAAGAAAACATAGTGAGGAAACCGGCTTGCTTAAGAGATATTTCTCGATGACATGTGAAGCCAAGTCAGAGACCCACGGCTAGCATACAAACTGACAACAGGTTAGTCATTAATCAAAGGAAAAAAAAAAAAAAAACCGGCACCCACCGACACCTTTCAAACCGGTAGACACCAATGATGCTAGGTGGCACAAATAAGTATGGTGGCAGTATTCCCCGCACGAGCTCCTTCACTAAAAGCTCTACTACCACTGAGTATATTTAAGCCGACCCCAAATAAATTGGGATAAGGGCAGGCGAATGATGACCACTGTCTTTAGTGTGTGTTTAGTGTCTTCGATATTAAGTGTACCCCGATTTCCTCAGTTTATGGTAACGTAATTTTTTTTTAAATTATAGGATGTAGCATATCTGGCGTCGGTGTTTATATACAATACTTATCGCTGATGAAGAATTTGATGTGGCAAACAATGTTGAGTCATCAATGCGATAAATTCTACTTGGCTATTCAAAGTGTCCAAGATACTTGCGCAATTATTTTGAAGTCAACTTGCTGTGGTTAATTTTTCATTTACATGATACATACTACACTATACCATATATACTCACTATAATATTGTAAATTCGATTGCTAGTATTTTCAATATTATGACTATTTACATATACTTTACTATTACAATGTGTTTTTTTCAAATAATGAGAAAAAGCTGTGCAAAACCGTACTGCGTTTGCATCGAGCATCATTCAGCAAGATACGTGTATGTGACGCTGCGTTACAATTAAGTCTGATGTCTTCTTTCTAACTACACTGTTTTTAAAATTTATACAATTTGCTTTTCTATAATCCTGGCTACAGTATCTTCACCATTGTAACGTTACATTTTCCCACGAGGGAAAAATGTAAGGGAAAATAATAATATAATTGAATATTATAATATAATTAAAAATACAAGGGAGTACAAAAACACGGTTTAACACTACTGATCGGCACTGCACGTTTAGGAGGTTAGGCCTCAGAGGTGGCCTGCAGCGGGAGGTGGTCCTCGGGAGATGGAGGCTCCGGCAGGGAGCGATTGACGGCTGGTGGTGGCCTCGGCGGGTCGATGAAGGGAGTGGGTGAGCCCCGGAATGGCCAGGGCAGGCCAAGATGGACTGTAAGAGAGACAGACCCTTTTATTATAGTAAAGTCGGAGATAGAATCGGAGATAAAATGGGCGATAGAATCCGAGATCGAAATGCCCGTTGCTTCTGACGGTCTCTGCTTTTATACCCTTCAGCTCGTTTCCAAAGTCAATATTCTTTTCCATTTTCAAACAGTGGTTTCTTCAAATATAATCGGACCTCCTTGGAGTGCGTAAATTTCATAAATAAAATTTAGAACAATAGTTATTATTTGGTACAATCATAATATAAAAAATAAATTGTAATTAATACAATGTTTTAGCGATATCAATAAAATAATTAAAACTATATGAACCAAAAAGTAACATAGACTAAGCCAAACAGAAAAATAAAAAGAAACTGACAGTTTAACATTTGACATAGGTAAGTGTCACAACAAGAAAATCTACAGAAAATATCAATAACAATGAAATACAGAGCCTCAGGAATATTTAACACACCGGCAATGGTCATGCATTTATCTAGAGAGAACGTATGATAAAAGACCAACATTTTAACAACCAAACCGTAAGTAAAAACATGCAACATTACACCATACACTAGAAAATGTGAGTTGTGACAATTTCAATGTTTAGAGAATAGGACTCAACACTGAGCCCTTGAGAACCCCAGATGAAATAATGGTCAGGACAGATTCAAAACAATTCGTGCCTACTTTTTACGTTGTTATGAGTAGGATGCAAACTATCATAGTATTCTTTTTATTACAGTTTGAGATATTTTATTTATTATGTAAATTATGGTCTACTTTGTAAAAAGCCTGTTGAAAGTTCTTGTTCAGATTATCCATTTGAACTCGGTTATGCTGCCGTTCCTGTTCGAATTTTAGTAAGGCTGATTTTAATCAAATAAATTGATTTTGTTGGATGCTCTGTACATTTTGTAAATAATCGGCATTGGATTTCTGTGTGTCATGTTTATTGCAAATGAACGTATTTTCTATCTTCTTCTTACTTTCCTTTACCATTAACTGGATCACTTTTGTAAGACGATATAAAACATATTCTATCTACCAATCTTTCTAAATGTCTTAAGTGTTTCTATATTTCGTCTATCCAAATCCATTAAAGTAATTTTATTTATTATTGACACTTCATTATTATTATTATCATAATGAATTATTTTACTCTGTTAATACACTTACTATCGATTATAGTAGCATTTGTGTGTTGGAAAGCTACTGTTTATGTCGAGAGAAATGAAGACCTTTCAATATATCGGTAAAACAAATATTGTGGAACTTATTTCAAACAATAAGGTGGACAAAGATGTGCAGTCAATGCTTTTGCCTTTAAATCTAATGCAACATATTATGTTCTGTCCTAAATATCGTATCAAAAATAATGTCATAACACCAAATAGTCTCATCTCAAAATTTGTTTCGATGATTGGAACACTAGTATACATATTGTTATTTGAGCTCTGCATGTATATGGTATTTACGAAAAGTTTAGCAGTTAATGATTTTATTTATTTCATTTGTGTCTATAACGGCATCTTCTACTGTTTTGGATTCACAATGAATTTCATGATTGGACTCATTCGAACCAAAAGTAATGTCCAGTTTGTCCTTATATTCCAAAAAGTACATAGATTTATTAACAATGAAACTAGTTTCAACCACATCATTATTTGGAATTGGATTATTGTACTAGGGGTTCTGGGTTTTTATGTCATTGTTTGCGCTTATTTTCACATTCTGATTGGTGTACCTTTCTATTCAGTGTATGCTCTCTACGTTTTGATTATTTTCGATTTTAATATTGTTTACGTCATCCAAATTATTTATTGTTTGGAAGATAAAGTTGTGTTGTGGAATATTAGAAATTCCAATTCTCAAGAAATAGAAAACACGCACGGTGAAAATTACAGTACAAGATTGTTTCACGCATATGTTGAAATATTGCAGTGTTATGATATTTTTAAATATAGTTTTCAGCAATTCGTAAGTAACCCTACCATCAAATAGCGGAGTATTTGTTTTACTACTAGATAATAATCTAACAATAACTTTTTTAATTGAGATTTGTCGCTTTGCAGATACTTTTTTATACCTTACAAGTATTCATCTTCATTTTAGTTAACATCCAAACACTAATTGAGATGTTTAAAATAGCCATTATTGTTGATGAAATAGTGAGTATTATCTTTAAATTGACTCTTAATTGCACTACTTTTTTGACAACTGTATTCTGTGTATTACTTTAATTTTGTTATAGGATACAACACTGTTGACGAGCCTGCTTACGTTAACTTGGTTGATAAAGAACTTTATGGTGCAAGCAAAGTTAATCCAACAGTGTGAAAAATTCTACTCAGCTATTCAAAGTGTTCAAGATACCTGCACACGTATTTTGAATTCAACTCGCGCCGGTTATTTCTTTATACATTCATATATTAATGTTCTTTACCTGTTCTGTCCAGTGTAGATGAAAACTCCCAAAGTTGATGTTGCTTATGACAAACCCTACTTGACAATTAACGGTTAAGCGTTCACATAAGATAAAACCATGACATTCAAGATCAATTATTGTGATCGTTTGGTAAGGGTACTGAATTATAATTAATAGGAATGTTATAATTTTTCGCAGAAGACGAGAAAAAACTGTGCAAGAATGTACTGCGCTTGCATCGAGTATCATTCAGCAAGATACGTGTGTGTGGCCTGTTCTACGTAGACGCTGAGTTACAATTCAAAATTATGTGTCTTCTTACAAACTACACTTTTGTGTTGCTACAGTTCGCGTTTTTGTAATTCAAACTTTACTTAATTGATTTTATGGAATGTCATTATTTTATTAATTCTCTACTTGAAGACTCTCCAAGATCCTCCACTCACTTGGGTGCTAGGAGGGTAAGGTTAATTGAAGGAAAGTGTTATTTTAATTTTAATTTGATCAATATAATTTTGCTCGGAAACATTACTGGTATGTTTGTATTTTTTCGCCAAGATTCAGTTTTCACGATCCATCTAAAATCTCGGCCTGTTTATTGTATTGTAGTTTTGTTGGTAATGAAATTCATTAGAGTTATTCATTATTGATAAAATCTAAGACATGGTCATAGTGAAATTGTTTGTATGTCAATACATTTACCTTCGATTAGTTATTGAACCAATCATTTAAGTGCTAAGCTCCTGTTAAAAATAGACAAATTCACACATAATATTAGAGCAAAATATCTTACGGATACTGTGGATACAGATGTGCAGTCAATGCTCTTGAATATAATTTGTCTTAAATATAATATTAAAAATAATATTATAACTCCAAATAGTCGCATCACAAATTTTATTTCAATGATTGTAACACTTGTATTTATGATTTCTTATATTAACTTCAACTATACGGCCTGGTACAAAGTTACTCCAGAATACACTTCTGTCTTGTCTGATTTTAACTGCATCTTCTATTGTTTCGGTATCGCTACAAATTTCGTGATCAAAATCATTCAAACCAAAAATCATGTCCAGTTTGTTTTAACTTTACACGAAGTTTACAGATTTCTCAACAATGATATCAGTTTTGACCACTTTAGAAGCTTATCTGGATATTACATATATTTTGTTGTTTTCGATTTAAATACGATTTATGCTACGTGAATATTAAAATTATTGGAAAGTAAGGTTCGTCTATGGAACATTCAAGTTTTATATTCTCAAAAAATAGAAGACACACATGAAGAAATTTGTAGCGAGAAAGTGTTAAGCCTGTTAATATATTAGAATGTTACGACATACATAAAGTTTATTCCCAAGAATTCGTAAGTACTTGGTAAATCCATGAAATTGATATATCAAAACAATTTTTAAAAGACAAGCAATTGAACCAATAACTAAGATGCTTTATAATATTTTTTTCAACATTTCAGTTTCTCTATTATAATATAGAAGTATTCATCCACTCGCTTGTTTATATTTAGCAGGCAATTGACATGTGGAGCAGAGAAGAAAACTTCAAAGTGAGTTTTCGTTTATGTTATTGAATAGTAAACAAACCGACATGACGGCCAATCTGATGTGGTCAACGCCACCTATGGACATTTGCAATACAAGAGGCGTTGCACTTCTGATGCCTGCATCGGCACCGGCAACAGCAGTGACAGCCTAGTAGTGTGTCCGTCGGACTGCCAAGTCATAGGTCTCGGGTTCGAACAAGGCACGCACCTCTGACTTTCCGAATTCATGTGCGTATTGTTTAATGATCACTCCCTTAAAAAACGATTGCCAATTTCTCACTAAAAGATTTTCCCACTATGTTTACTGAAGGTAAATCTGCATGACTGAGAGATATTTCTCGACGGTATGTAAAGCCTAGTCAGAGACCCTTGGCGGGTATACAAACTCTGACACCAGGTTAGTCAATAATCAAAGGAAAAACACAACCGGCACCCACCGACATCTTTCAAACCGGTAGCCATCAATAATGTTAGGTGGCACAAATAAATATGGTGGCAGTATTTCCCCGCACGAGCTCCTTCACTAAAAGCTCTTACTACCACTGAGTATATTTAAGCCGACCCCAAATAAATTGGGATAAGGGCAGGCGAATGATGACCACTGAGTATACTTTAGTGTCTTCGATATTAAGTGTACCCCGATTTCCTCAGTTTTTTATGGTAACGTAATTTTTTTTAAATTATAGGATGTAGCATATCTGGCGTCGGTTTTTATATACAATACTTATCGCTGATGAAAAATTTGATGTGGCAAACAATGTTGAGGCATCTATGCGATAAATTCTACTTGGCTATTCAAAGTGTTCAAGATACTTGCGCAATTATTTTGAAGTCAACTTGCTGTGGTTAATTTTTCATTTACATGATACATACTATGCTATACACTATACCATATATACTCGCTATAATATTATAAATTAGAATGCTAGTATTTTCAATATTATGACTATTTACATATACTTTACTATTACAATGTGTTTTTTCAGATAATGAGAAAAAGCTGTGCAAAACCGTACTGGGCTGTGACCTGTTTTATGTAGACGCTGCGTTACAATTAAGTCTGATGTCTTCTTTCTAACTACACTGTTTTTAAAATTTATACAATTTGCTTTTCTATAATCCTGGCTACAGTATCTTTTCCGTACACTAGAAAATGTGAGTTGTGACAATTTCAATGTCATTAGTTTAGAGAATAGGACTGAACACTGAGCCCTTGAGAACCCCAGATCAAATAATGGTGAGGACAGATTCCAAGCAATGTATGCATACTTATTACGTTGTTGTGAGTAGGATGCAAACTATCATATTACATTTTTTTTATTACAGTTTGAGATATTTCATTTATGGTCCACTTTGTAAAAAGCCTGTTGAAAGTTCTTGTTCAGATTATCTATTTGAACTCGGTTATGCTGCCGTTACAGTTCGAATTTTGTTAAGGCTGATTTTAATAAAATAAATCGATTTTGTTGGATGCTCTGTACATTTTTTAAATAATCGGCATTGGATTTCTGTGTGTTATGTTTATTGCAAATAAACATATTTTCTATCTTCTTCTTTCTTTCTTTTAGCATTAACTGGATCAGTTTTTTAAGACGATACAAAACATATTCTATCTACCAATCTTTCCAAATGTATTAGTGTTTCTATATTTCGTCTATCCAAATTAATTAAAGTAATTTTATTTATTATTGACACTTTTCATTATTATTATCATAATGAATTTTTTTACTCTGTTAATACATTTACCATCGATTATAGAATCATTTGTGTGTTGGAAAGCTACTGTTTATGTCGAGAGAAATGAAGACCTTTCAATATATCGGTAAAACAAATATTGTGGAACTTATTTCAAACAATAAGGTGGACAAAGATGTGCAGTCAATGCTTTTGCCTTTAAATCTAATGCAACATATTATGTTCTGTCCTAAATATCGTATCAAAAATAATGTCATAACACCAAATAGTCTCATCTCAAAATTTGTTTCGATGATTGGAACACTAGTATACATATTGTTATTTGAGCTCTGCATGTATATGGTGATCACGAACAGGGATAGTTTAGCAGTTAATGATTTAATTTATTTCCTTTCTTTCTATAACGGCATCTTCTACTGTTTTGGATTCACAATGAATTTCATGATTGGACTCATTCGAACCAAAAGTAATGTCCAGTTTGTCCTTATATTCCAAAAAGTACATAAATTCATTAACAATGAAACTAGTTTCAACCACATCATTATTTGGAATTGGATTATTGTACTAGGGGTTCTGGGTTTTTATGTCATTGTTTGCGCTTATTTTCACATTCTGATTGGTTTACCTTTCTATTCAGTATATGCTCTCTACGTTTTGATTGTTTTCGATTTTAATATTGTTTACGTCATTCAAATTATTTATTGTTTGGAAGATAAAGTTGTGTTGTGGAATATTAGAAATTCCAATTCTCAAGAAATAGAAAACACGCACGGTGAAAATTATAGTACAAGATTGTTTCACGCATATGTTGAAATATTGCAGTGTTATGATATTTTTAAATATAGTTTTCAGCAATTCGTAAGTAACCCTACCATCAAATAGCGGAGTATTTGTTTTACTACTAGATAATAATCTAACAATAACTTTTTTAATTGAGATTTGTCGCTTTGCAGATACTTTTTTATACTATACAAGTATTCATCTTCATTTTAGTTAACATCCAAACACTAATTGACATGTTTAAAATAGCCATTATTGTTGATGACATAGTGAGTGTTATCTTTAAATTGACTCTTAATTGCACTACTTTTTTGACAACTGTATTCTGTGTATTACTTTAATTTTGTTTTAGGATACAACACTGTTGACGACCCTGCTTACGTTAACTTGGTTGATAAAGAACTTTATGGTGCAAAAAAAGTTAATCTAACAGTGTGAATAATTCTACTCAGCTATTCAAAGTGTTCAAGATACCTGCACACGTATCTTGAATTCAACTCGCGCCGGTTATTTCTTTATACATACATACATTAATGTTCTTTACCTGTTCTGTCCAGTGTAGATGAAAACTCCCAAAGTTGATGTTGCTTATGACAAACCCTACTTGACAATTAACGGTTAAGCGTTCACATAAGATAAAACCATGACATTCAAGATCAATTATTGTGATCGTTTGGTAATGGTACTGAATTTTAATTAATAGGAATGTTATAATTTTTCGCAGAAGACGAGAAAAAACTGTGCAAGAATGTACTGCGCTTGCATCGAGTATCATTCAGCAAGATACGTGCGTGTGGCCTGTTCTACGTAGACGCTGAGTTACAATTCAAGCTTATGTGTCTTCTTACAAACTACAGTTTTGTGTTGCTACAGTTCGCGTTTTTGTAATTTAAACTTTACTTAATTGATTTTATGGAATGACATTATTTTATTACTTCTCTACTTGAAGACTCTCCAAGATCCTCCACTCACTTGGGTGCTAGGAGGGTAAGGTTTATTGAAGAAAAGTGTTTATTTAATTTTAATTTGGTAAATATAATATTGCTAGAAAACATTACTGGTATGTTTGTATTTTTCCTCCAAGATTCAGTTTTCACGATCCATCTAAAAACTCGGCCTGTTTATTGTACATAAAGTTTTGTTGGTAATGAAATTCATTAGAGTTATTCATTATTGATAAAATCTAACACATAGTGAAATATAGTGAAATTGTTGGTATGTCAATACATTTACAGATGTTCTATGTCACGAAGTCCGTTTGGCTATGAATGTTGTCAAGCGTGCACATGCACATTGTTTTTGTGTGCGTAACCTCGAGAGCGCTCAGTGTCGATCGGGACACGGTCCGGATCAGTAGTGGTTTTTAGTTCGCGCCAAATTGTTTCACGGAGTAAGGTCAGCATGGCAACAAAACGAAGAAGAGTTGTCCATAGTGAGGTAATGTTTATTTATACGTTTTCAATTAAAATGTTATACAAAGATACTTAATATAGCAATAGAAGTATTTATAAAATGAATGTTTTTTTGTGTTATAAAATGTTTATATTACTTAATAATTTTGATTACATTTTGTTTTAGGGTCGAAACATGATAGCTAGTGTTTATCATTTTCTGCGAGAAGAATCTGAATTTACAAAATCATTAATGGAACTCAACTGTGATTTGTCTCATTTACGAGACATTACACGCCGTACAGCTGAAGCTACGGGTGTGAGCCAAAAAACAGTTCAAAGAATATTAAAAGAAGAGAAGGAATTGCCATCCACTTCATCAAAATTCACTTCACCTATGAAGAAAAGGAGAAAGCGAGATAATAAAGTGGATATAGATAATTTTACAGCCGATGTGGTTCGCAGTACTGTACAAGATTTCCATATTGTCCATGAAGAAATTCCAACATTAGCTAAGTTAAGAACAGCATTAAATGAAAAAAATCGGATTCGAAGGTTGTTTAGAAACTGTTCGCAAGTTACTGTTGAAATTAGGTTACATGTGGCGCAAAACAGAGAACAACCGTAAAGTCTTGACGGAGCGTCATGATATACAAATGTGGCGTTTAAAATATTTAAAAAAAATAACAGAGTACCGCTCTCAAAGTCGGCCCATTGTCTACACCGATGAGAGCTACGTCCTTTCGACACACGTGCGAAACAACACCTGGGCAAAAAAAAGGAAAGAACTCCGTTTTTAAAAAAAATTAGCACAGGCACTCGCTTTATTTTAGTGCACGCGGGAACCAAGGATGGTTTTATTGAAAATGCTTCCTTGGTTTATAAGGCCAACTCAACAGCTGGTGATTATCATTCAAATATGAGCTATGATAACTATGTAAAATAGCTAAATGAAAAGTTGCTACCCAATTTACTTCAGCGCTCTGTCATTGTCTTAGACAATGCATCTTATCACAACACACGGGCTGAACGACTACCGACGCAATCTACAAAGAAAGCCGATATGCAGCAATGGCTCAGGGATAAGGGTATAGCATTTGATGAATCTCTTCTTAAATTGGAATTGTACGATACAATAAAGAAGTACAAAGCCCAACACGTAATCTACAAGATTGACGATTTTATAAAAAGCAAGGGTTTTGATGTCTTACGCCTTCCCCCTTATCACCCAGAATTAAATGCGATTGAAAATATTTGGGGGATCGTTAAAAATTATGTCGCATCTAAAAATATCGAGCAAAACATGATGAATACGGAAAGACTGATCAATGAAAGTTTGGGCCAAGTTAGCAGTGAAACGTGACAAAAAACTTGTGCTCATGTTGAAAAAATTGAAAAAGACTACTTGAAATATTTTGATCTCGATTTTGAATTTATAATCAATGTACAAGATGATTCTGACGACAGCAAAACGGAATCGGAAATCGAAAATTTATCTGATAGTGATTGAAAATACTGAATAGTCCTACTTGTTTCGTTTCCATTCTGTAACACCAATGCTTAATTAAATATCTATATACGAGGGGCGATCCAAAAATAATGATAATCAATATGAAACACGGTGATTAAAGTTAAAAAAGTAATTTATTCCTCTACATAGTCTCCTGACAAGTCAATACATTTCATCCATCTTCTTTCTAAACCCATAATTCCCTTAGAATAAAAATCTTTATCTTGACCCTCTAAAAATCCCTCGACAGCGGCCATCACTTCGTCGTCGTCTTCAAATTTCTTGCTTCGGAGGTGTTCCTTGAGCCGAGGAAAAAAATAGAAGTCACTGGGAGCTAGATCTGGCGAATAGGGCGGGTGTTCGAGCAATTCAAACCCCGATTCTTCAATGGCAGCCATCGCAACAGCGGCTTTGTGTGCTGGTGCGTTGTCCTGGTGAAAAAGCACTCCAGCCCGCAGTTTGCCGCGTCTTTTTTCCTTGATGGCCTCCCGTAATCTTCGTATTTGGTCTGCGTAGTAAGAGCCCGTAATAGTGGCTCCCTTTTTTAAATATTCCACCATAATTACTCCTTCAGCATCCCAAAAAACGGACGCCATAACTTTTCCCGCCGACGCTGACACTTTGAACTTCTTCGGCGTCGGTGAAGAGGCTCGCTTCCAGGTCATCGATTGTTGTTTGGTTTCAGGATCGAAATGATGTACCCAGGTCTCATCCATGGTCACCAAACGTGACAAAAAAAAATCCTGATCTGCTTGGAACTTTTTGAGATTCACTCTAGAAATGTCGACTCGTTTTTTCTTTTGCTCGTCGGTTAACATTCTCGGCACCCAACGCGCAGAGACCTTTTTCATATGCAATTCGTTAGTGAGGATTCTTTGAACACTGCCATATGAGATCCCTGTGACCTCAACTATATGCCTGATGGTCACTCTTCGATCTGCCAACACGACTTCTTTGACTTTTTTCACGTTTTCTTCAGTGAGGGACGTGGTTGGGCGTCCTTCGCGATGTTCATCTTCCGTGGATGTTCTGCCCAGCTTAAACTCCTTGGCCCAGCGTGCAACTGTGGAATATGGAGGAGCAGAGTCCCCCAGTGTTTCCACCAAGTCGGCGTGTATGTCTTTGGTAGACATTTTTTTCAAACAGAGGTACTTGATGACAGCTCTAATTTCATTTTTCTCCATTTTGATGTTACTCCTGCGATGGTTCGTATTAAAATGAATGTACCTCCCGGAAATCGTGGCCTATTAATATGATTTTTTTATGCTAGCCTACTGGGTAAATAAGCAAGCCAAAAAATATTTTTTATTATTTTTATATGCACTGAAAGTAACCGATTATCATTATTTCTGGATCGCCCCTCGTACATATAAAAATGAATCCCTCTTTCCCTTGGTCACGGCATCACGCTAAAACGGATGAACGGATTTGGGTGAAATTTGGGATATAGATAGACTTTGACCCGGAGAAGGACATAGGATACTTTTTATCCCGATATTCCCACGGGATTGAGACTTATGCGGGTGAAACCGCGGGGCGCAGCTAGTTCTTAATATTTTTGTATTTATTGCAACCTAATCTAATTTATTTACAAAATGTATATACTTTTAAAACCAAAATTTTATTTAGATTATTAAATCTCGACTTGAATATATATATCAGATATTTTTGCTAACGTTACCTACTTTTACACACACATGCGCGCTTGTCGGGATACGTCACTACTACAATCAAAGCCGAACGGACTTCGTGAAATAGAATATCTGTACCTTCGATTAGGTATTGTACCAATCATTTGAGTGCTAAGCTCCTGATAAAAATGGACACATTCAGTAATATTAGAATAAAATATTTTACGAATACTGTGGATTGAGATGTGCAGTCAATGCTTTTGCCTTTGAATATAATTTGTCTTAAATATAATATTATAACTCCAAATAGTCGCATCACAAATTTTATTTCAATGATTATAACACTTGTATTTATGATTTCATATATTCACTTCAACTATACGGCCTGGTACAAAGTTACTCCAGAATACACTTCTGTCTTGTCTGATTTTACTACCTTAAAAGACGGTGAAGGTAAACATAGTGAGAAAATTGGCATGGCTGAGAGATATTTCTTGACGGTATGTAAAGCCTAGTCAGAGACCCATGCCGGGTATACAAACTCTGACACCAGGTTAGTCACTAATCAAAGGAAAAAAACAACCGGCATCCACCGACACCTTTCAAACCGGTAGCCATCAATAATGCTAGGTGGCACAAATAAGTATGGTGGTAGTACTTTCCCGGATGACCTCATTCACTAAAAGCTCTATTACCACTGAGTATATTTAAGCCGACCCCAAATAAACTGGGATAAGGGCAGGAGAATGATGACCACTGAGTTTACTTTAGTGTCTACTATATATAGTGCACCCCCTTTTCCTCAGTTTTTGAATGGTAACGTTATTTTTTTAAATTATAGGATGTTGCAAATCTGGCGTCGGTGTTAATATACTTATGGCTGATGAAGAATTTGATGTGGCAAACAATGTTGAGTCATCAATGCGATAAGTTCTACTTGGCTATTCAAAGTGTTCAAGATCATCATCATCATCATCACTCTCCCGCCCTTATCCCAATTCATTTGGGGTCGGCGCAACATGTCTCCTTCTTTCTTCTCTATTAGTCGTCATCTCGGTAATTACTTCCTTACTAGCCATACCATCTTTCACACAGTCCATACATCGTTTCTTTGGTTTTCCCCTACTCTTATAGCCATCCACATTCATACTCAAAACTTTCCTCATGACATTTTCCTCATTCCTCAGCATTACATGCCCATACCATGACAACCGATTTCCACACAACTTTTCAGTCACCGGTGCCACATTCAGACTTCCACTCATGTACTCATTTCTTATTTTATCCATTCGTGTAACACCATACATCCCTCTTAGCATTCTCATCTCAGCTGCATGCAATTGCTTTTCATTCATCTCTTTTGTGGCCCACCATTCTGATCCATACAAGACAGCAGGTTTTTTTTTTTTTTGTCTTTTGGGCATCTCGTAGCTGACCTCTGAGGTCATGACTACTTAACCGGTCAATCCTGTGGTTGCCTTAAGCTGCTACACTCAAAACCTCCAGCCAGGGGCATAAAAAACTAAGCTAAAAAGCTAGGTGAACGCTCGCTAAGGGCACCCCCTGTGGGGTACGAGCCTCGGCTTAGGGCGTCACCGGAGGGAGGACATCAAAGATGGGACGGATCAAAGTTTTGATCATTATTATTAATCAGGGAATTTAAAGCTACGTGCACAGCGGAAACCACTGCTGGCACCTCGTTATCGAGCAAGGGTCGGGGAGGAGTATCATTTACTCGGGGGCGCGGACGCGATCGCAAAGGACCTCGACGGCGAGGTCGGAATGACGGGAGGCGTCTGTGTCTGTGTAGAGTACTAGTAGCCCTATTGCTATGGGGTCATCAGGGTCGGTGAGAATGTGCCTAGGTCGGCGGGTACGGCTAATCCTACTTGGGACATAACTGGCGGCCTCGACAACCAGAGGGTTGCGATGTTTGACCGCGGAATCAAAATAACGCTTTGCAAGGCGTTTTAGAAATTGGTGGATCGTGGGAATTCTAAGGTCGAGATGGAGACTCTCGTTCCTAACATACCAGGGGGAGCCTGTGGCCCTACGGAGGAATCGGTTTTGGAGCGTTTGCAACCTATGGATATGGTGGGGTTTTGCATGAGCAAAGATGGCACCCGCATAAGTCATGATGGGACGAATACACGCTGTGTAGATTCGCAATTTGCACTTAAGTGACATCTTGCTGCGTGCGTTTAGGACGGAATGGAGCCTACCGAGAGCGAAAGCGGCTCGCGAACGAACCTTCTTTATGTGCTCAGCGAAAGTGAGATGGTGGTCGAGGAAAACACCTAGGTATTTGGCTCGCTTCTCCCAAGGGATCTGCTTACCGAACATAGTGAGAGGTCGGGGGAGGGGGTCTCTAAGCCTTGTGCGCGGTTTCGAGAAGAGAACCGCTTGGCTTTTTTCGGGATTGACTTCTATGCGCCACTTTCGAAACCAGGCAGCGAGTAGATTGACTGCGCCTTGGAGAGTGTGGGCGATATTGTCGGGGTATCTAGACCTAAAGTAGATGTCCGTATCGTCTGCGAACAGAGCGAACTGCGCCCTTCTACCTGGGTTTGGAATATCGCTAGTAAATAGCGTGAACATGAGGGGAGCTAGCACAGAGCCCTGAGGGACTCCTGCACGAATGGGGCGGGGAGAGGAAAGTGCTCCTTCAATGCGATAGCGGAATACGCGGTTCGATAGATAGTCCCGTAAGATGAGTACGAGACGATCCGGCACACCGAGTTGGTACAGCTTGTATAATAAGCCGTTGTGCCAGACTTTATCGAATGCTTTCGCAATGTCGAAGAATACTGCACCCGTCAGAGAGCCGCGTTGGAAACCATCGCTTATGAACTCAATGATGCGGTGGGCCTGATGCACGCTAGAGTGCTCAGTTCGAAAGCCGAACTGTTCGTTGGGGATGAGGCCCTTGGTCTCGGCGAAATCTCTGAGACGCTTGTAAATAAGCCTCTCATAGATTTTTCCGAGAACCTTGAGCAAACTGATGGGACGGTAGCTAGAGGGCTCGGTACTGGGTTTACCGGGCTTTCTGATACCTATGACTGTGGCTTCTTTCCACGACTGGGGAAAGAAGTTGTTGCTTAAGGCACCATTGAAGATGGTAGTCAAAAGCATTATCAGGTGGGCAGGGAATAATTGGATCACCCTATTGGTGAGTCCATCTGAACCGGGAGCTTTACGAGCTTTAAGACCTTTGATAATGTCATGCACTTCGTCTGGAGCGACGGGAGGCAGTGGGCAATCAGGGTCATCGACGGGAGGGAGAGAGGCTCTACGTTCGACTTCAACGTCGACCTTTAGGAGGTGAGCTTGGTCTACTGGGAGGGAACTGGGTGAGCATTGGGCCTCGAGGGTGTCGGCCAGGCATTCTGCTTTTTCAACGTCCTCGAAGGCTATGGTCTTATCGGGACGGGTCAGGGGGGGCATGGAGGAAGATTGAGGGGATCTGAGTTTCCTCTGAAGTTCCCAAAATGCCAGATGGTTGGGCTCTAGTTCACCGAGCATCTTGTCCCAGCCTGCGTCACGCAGCTCCTGTATGCGTGTCTTTACAGATCTCAGTCAGTAATGCACGGACATCGTCCGGCAAGCTCCAGTGACGGTCGTCCGTCGCTGGAACCTCCCTTGAACATTCGTTCAGGACGGTTTGTACGTGATTAGTGAGTGAGTCGATCGCGGACGTCGTGTCTGCGATAGAGTTGAACAGGTCGGGAATAGAGTCTACCTGAGGGGCCGTGTTGGATTTCATCTGAGTGCTTACTTTCTTCCAGTCCGTGATCCTCTTAGTGATAGGGGGAGAGTTGGGGTCGCGGAGACCTATGCGGGGGTCTAATCTCATGACTACCGGACGGTGATCAGAGTCGAGCTCATTTACGGTTTCTATTGAGTCTAGTCTTAGGTTGACGTTCTTAAGGAGCGCTACATCTAAGATATCGGGGGCATGATTTACGTTAACCGGAAAGTGGGTGGGAGTCATCGGAGCGATGACGTCAAAGGTCAGGGAGTGGGAGAGGTCGAACAAGTGTCGGCCTCTTGTAGTAGTTACCGAACTATTCCAGGAGGGATGTTTGGCATTGAAATCGCCCGCTAAAATGAGCGAGTTACTCATAGTGAGTAGGATCGAGAGGTCGTCAGAGAGGAGTTGGAAATTCTCCGAAGTAGTAACGGGGGGGAGATAGACCGACACGAGAGTGATCGGCTCGTGGCCTGACATGCCTAGGCGGCAGGCCGAAACTTTTAATCGTAAGAGGGGAGGAGGGTCAATTGGGATGCAGTGAAGCTGCTTTTTATAGTATATCAGGGTACCTCCTCTATGGCAACGTGACCTATCGTTGCGAACTATCCGGTAGTTAGCTATTGATGGGTTACGATTGCAAGGTTTTAGAAAAGTCTCTTGGACTAAGAGAACGTCTATTTGATGATCGCGGAGGAAAGCCGCAATCTCTTCGCGTTGATTTTTAATGCCGTTTGCATTGAAATAGCCTATTATTAGGGATCGCGGTTTGAACCTAGCTAAGACCGTGTTATCCATAATGGGGTTTAGTAGCGAGGGAGGGTAGGGCTTGCGTAATGTCCGGATACGCAAGGATTTCGTTGGCCATTGTCTTTGCGCGAGGGGAGACGAAGGCCAAGAAGGTTGACGTGATTACGTTGAACGAGTCAACGGAGGCGTTGGGGCTAGCCACGGGAGTGGTTTGAGAGGGGCGCGTAGCTTTAGGAGCGGGCGTGGGTATCGTGGGGGGCGCGGCGGGCGCTGGGGGGCAGAGGGTGCAGAGGGCGCAGGGGGCGAGGGTGGCGCGGCGGCGCGAATACGGGGATCCATAAGACGGGGGAGGGGAGCGGGGGGAGGGGGAGGGAAATTTACAAATTGAGAGGGCACCATGGCAGGGAAAGACTGCTGGTGGTGGAGATAACTCCACGGACTAGGTCTCTGAGGGCTTAGTCGTTGGGGCAAATGGGATGAGGGAATCCTATAAGAGGAGGGAGCTTCCCTTTGCTGGTGGGCGTCGAAACGCTTGGCCAGTTTGGGAGAAGAGGCCTTAGGGGCTTTGGGGCAACCGCGGTAGTTGGCCGGGTGGCCTTGTTTGCCGCATAGGACGCAGCTGGGAAGGTCGGTACAAAGGGAACGATCCTTTGGACGGGGGCAATCGGAAGTGCCGTGCTCACCTAGGCACTTGACGCATCTAGGTGTAGCATGGCAGTTCCTCTGCGAGTGACCATATAACTGGCAGCGGTGGCATTGGCCGACAATGCCACTCTTGTGGGGTTTTTCAATTTCGAACCCTGTGAGCTTGCACAGGGAACGAATTTGAAAGATCGGGTGATGGCCCTCTACGGGCGGGCAGATGACAAGGACCATGTCGTATGACTCTCCGCCTCTAGAGCGGTGCATGCGATGGACCTCATCTACGGGGACTTTCTGTGACTGAAGGTCCTCTAGAATGTCGGATGGGAGGATTTCGCGTGGGATACGCTTAATCACTACGCGGATCTGTTTTTCCTCTGGGAGTGAGTAGGTGTGGTATGACACACCTTTCATTCTCAGAAGACGGGTTAGGTCCCTATAGTCGCGCGACGTGGGGACATTGACTTTAATACCCTGCTGGGTATTTCGGGCGCTGGAGAAATTTATTTTGTGGTCGACACACCATTTGGATATGTCGGTCCACTTTCCCTTGTCCTGGATGAACAAGGGAGGCGGGAGAGGGATCTTTTTAGCGTTAGGCGCGGGGGTATCCTTCCCGGAGGATGACACAATCGGACGAACGGTGGAGGGGGAAGCTACTGTAGCGCAGCTAGCGGATGACGTAATCGGAAGAGAGGTGGTGGGGGAAGCTACTATAGCGCAAGTCGCGGGGGTAGCGGGAGAGATTTTTGAGGACGGTACCAGTGGTGCGGGCGACGAGGGAGCAAAGTCTAAGTCCTCAAGCGCAACGACCTTGCTGGCCTGGGACGAGCTTTGCTTCTTGTTCTTCCTCTTCTTGCCCTTTCCTTGGACGGTTGTGAAACCATCGTCGGATTGGGAGGAGAATGAGGAAGAAGAAGAAGTGGCGGACTCTGCTTCATCGTCGTCCGAACCATAAGGGTACGGGGTGGTGGGCCGCTTTGAGGAAGCGGCGCTGATAGGAGCGTCAGTGTCCATGAACTCTGACGGACTAAGGGGTCTAGATGGCTCTGTAGCCGGGGATTCTAAAGCTAGCGATGCTATTGTCAGAGGGACAGGACTGAGATTCAGACTCAGCTTGGAGCCTGGCGAACCGAGCTCCATACTTCGTCTTCAGGGCGGGCTCTTCTTCGAGTACACCCTGGAAGAACTTGATAAAGAGCGCTAGGCACTTTACCGGGTCCTTCATAATGACGGGGGAAGAGAGACTTTACGAGTGAATTTTCCCTAACTATCTTCCTAATATCCTAACTCCCCGGTGGGTATGCCGGGGATGTGTAATCCCTCCCTGTCGGGTGTAGACAGGGAGGATGTGTGCCTATGGGTGAGCCCTAAGCTTGCTTTGGCCCGTTGCCTATCTTATTGTGCAACGGGGTCCTATACAGTCTAGTGTGAAGGGTATCGATATACCCGACCACGCTAGGTGAGTCGCTGTGGAGGCAAAACTGTCACCAGTGCCGACTAGGAGACCCCCCAAGGCCGAACACTGACCCCGCCAATTGACTGCCTAACCCTGAAGGGGATCGGCGGGTGTGATTGGGTCAACACCCCCTCGGTTTCGTTGGCACCGTAAGGTATCCACCGAGGACCACGAAACTGTGGTTTTGCCCGGAAGGGGCCAAAATTGCCTCGACGAACGTTTTTAACAACAATCATAAAGAAAGTTGATATTAATTGTGTCTTGAAAAAGACCCCAATTAATAGAAGTGATGGTAGTCGGGTGACTACGGAGACGACTCGGGAACCACCAAGGAACGCTTGAGCCGGAATATCGGGAACTCTTGTACACAGCAGCGCAGCGCAATACGACCGTCCGCCACCGGTGCCGGGCGCGGAGTGCAAGACAGCAGGTCTAACCATTGTTTTAGATATCTTCTCTTTAAGTTTAAGGGGAATGCGGGAGTCGCAGATTATTCCTGTGACTTCCCGCCATTTTACCCATCCAGTGTTAATTCTATGCTTAACCAGCCGATCTACTTCGCCATCGCTTTGCACGAGTGTTCAAGATACTTGCGCAATTATTTTGAAGTCAACTTGTTGTGGTTAATTTTTCATTTACATGATACATACTATACTATACACTATACCATATATACTCACTATAATATTATAAATTAGAATGCTAGTATTTTCAATATTATGACTATTTACATATACTTTACTATTACAATGTGTTTTTTCAGATAATGAGAAAAAGCTGTGCAAAACCGTTCTGCGTTTGCATCGAGCATCATTCAGCAAGCTACGTGTGTGTGACCTGTTCTATGTAGACGCTGTGTTACAATTGATGTTTTCTTTCTAACTACACTGTTGTTATGTTTACAATTTGCTTTTCTATAATTCTGGCTACAGAATCGTTTCCTTACACTAGGCCCTTGAGAACCCCAGATGATTCATGGTGAGAACAGATTCAAAACCATTCATGACTACTTTTTACGGTGAGTAGGATGCAAACTACCACAGTATTTTTTCGATTAGGTACAGTTCGAGATATTTTATTTATTATGTAAATTATTGTACACTTTGTAAAAAACCTATTAAAAGTCCTTGTTCAGCTTATCCACTAGAACTCAGTTATGCTGCCGTTGCAATTCGCATTTTAGTTAGGCTGATTAAAAAAAAAATTGAATAAAATTGATTTTGTTGGATGCCATGTACATTTTGTAAATAATCATTGGATTTCGAATAAACGTATTTAATATCTTCTTTTTTCTTTCCTTTACCACTAACTGGATCACCGTTGTAAGACGATATAAAACATATTCTATCTATCAATCTTTCTAAATGTGTTAGTGTTCCTATATTTCGTCTATCCAAATGAATTAATTTTATTTATTATTGACACTTTTCATTATCATAATGAATTATTGTAGTCTGTTAATACATTTACTATCGATTAGTATCATTTATGTGTTGGAAAGCTACTATTTATGTCGAGAGAAATGAAGACGTTTCAATATATCGGTAAAACAAATACTGTGGAACTTATTTCAAACAATAAGGTGGACAAAGATGTGCAGTCAATGCTTTTCCCTTTAAATCTAATGCAACATGTTATGTTCTGTCCTAAATATCGCATCAAATATAATTTCATAACTCCAAATAGTCTCATCTCGAATTTTGTTTCGATGATTGGAACACTAGTATACATATTGTTATTTGAGCTCTGCATGTATATGGTGATCATGAACAGGGATAGTTTAGCAGTTAATGATTTTATTTATTTCATTTCTTTCTATAACGGCATCTTCTACTGTTTTGGGTTCACAATTAATTTCATGATTGGAGTCATTCGTACCAAAAGTAATGTCCAGTTTGTCCTTATATTCCAAAAAGTACATAGATTCATTAACAATGAAACTAGTTTCAACCACATCATTATTTGGAATTGGATTATTGTACTAGGGGTTCTGGGTTTTTATGTCATTGTTTGCGCTTATTTTCACATTCTGATTGGTGTACCTTTCTATTCAGTGTATGCTCTCTACCTTTTGATTGTTTTCGATTTTAATATTGTTTACGTCATTCAAATTATTAATTGTTTGGAAGATAAAGTCGTGTTGTGGAATATTAGAAATTCCAATTCTCAAGAAATAGAAAACACGCACGGTGAAAACTATAGTACAAGATTGTTTCAGGCATATGTTGAAATATTGCAGTGTTATGATATTTTTAAATACAGTTTTCAGCAATTCGTAAGTAACCCTACCATCAAATAGCGGAGTATTTGTTGTACTACTAGATAATAAGCTATCAATAACTTTTTTAATTGAGATTTGTCGCTTTGCAGATACTTTTTTATACTATACAAGTATTTATCTTCATTTTAGTTAACATCCAAACACTAATTGACATGTTTAAAATAGCCATTATTGTTGATGACATAGTGAGTATTATCTTTAAATTGACTCTTAATTGCACTACTTTTTTGACAACTGTATTCTGTGTATTACTTTAATTTTGTTATAGGATACAACACTGTTGACGAGCCTGCTTGCGTTAATTTGGTTGATAAAGAACTTTATGGTGCAAGCAAAGTTAATCCAACAGTGTGAAAAATTCTACTCAGCTATTCAAAGTGTTCAAGATACCTGCACACGTATTTTGAATTCAACTCGCGCCGGTTATTTCTTTATACATACATACATTAATGTTCTTTACCTGTTCTGTCCAGTGTAGACAAAAACTCCCAAAGTTGATGTTGCTTATGACAAACCCTACTTGACAATTAACGGTTAAGCATTCACATAAGATAAAAAAACCATGAAATTCAAGAACAATTATTGTGATCGTTTGGTAAGGGTACTGAATTATAATTGATAGGAATGTTATAATTTTTCGCAGAAGACGAGAAAAGACTGTGCAAAAATGTACTGCGCTTGCATCGAGTATCATTCAGCAAGATTCGTGCATGTGGCCTGTTCTACGTAGACGCTGAGTTACAATTCAAGCTTATGTGTCTTCTTTCAAACTACACTTTTGTGTTGCTACAGTTCGCGTTTTTGTAATTCATACTTAATTGTTTTTGTTTTCATAAATTAATTTGTAGTTCTAAGTTTAGAATACAACTTGAACTTTTGTTATGAAGACGGTTTATAATTTATTACGTTGTTGTGTCGTAAGTTATCTTTTTGTATGCACGTGTACTGTGACGAATAAACCTTGTGTTTTTATAATCTTTCTTTCTATAAGTGCCGTTGCACCTACATTAACTAAACACACTTTAGGCTAAGCGTCTGCTGAGACGCAGATGACGCAGGTCAGCACAGTACAGATTTTGCAGGGTAGGGTAGGCGAGGCAAACATTATCCGCGAGCGCATACTGCGTCGCAGCTACACAAATGCATTCGCGTCCTAGCTAGTACAAACAATAGACGTGTAGTAAAAAACCGTGACCGCGACCTGCACGCCTTTCGCAGAAATCAGTGCCGCCACTATAACGAGACGCAGAGCAGGTCAGATACATGTCTGCGTGGCACATGCCTGCGTTGCAGCGTACGCAGATCTCAGTACGTTCATTCTTTACAAAATCTGCTTTGAACTGCGCTGCGTGGACCTGCGTCAACTGCGTCTCAGCATACGCTTAGCCTTATCATCTGTATATATATTATCTTAATAGACCGGTTAATACCGGTTAACACTGTACAACTTATGCATATTATTTCTTATCAAAGAATAAAATAAGTATGGAAGCGACATATCATAAAAATAGGCTCAGCTTATCGCGATCAATAATTCTTCTTCTTCATCGTGACGACAGTGAATTGAATTTTGTTAGGTCAAAACTTCGCCATTTCCACGGCATCGGTGGTGGTAGCGCAGAGGTGACTATGTCTGTATTTTAAGGGGCACAGAGGACCAGGATAGGAGTTGAGACATTAGTTTGCGGCACAGCTCCACATCCACATCCATCCGTGATCAATATTGATAAGCCTGTAATGGCTTGGGCGTGCACAGGTTGCAACTGTGTGGTAGGGAGTATAGGTGATTATTCCGGCATCATCAACAACCTTTAATGTTCCATTAGTTGACGGCTCGAACTCGTTGGTGGCGTGGCTAATATGCATGCTATTTAATAGTTATTTATTTATCTAGTTTTTATTTATATATTTATTTAGTGAAATAGTCGATGATTTATTACGAAAACGAGCGCGTAAAATTTAATGAATGGACTTTTGGTACACCCAAAAGTCCATTCATTAAATTTATGAAAGAACTACTTGATGTATCTACTCAAAATAAATTATTTAAAATTTTCAATAAGTTATCTATCCCTGTACTGTTTTTTTTTGCCATTTTCATATTAAATAAGTTATTCATTTACGCCCAAAGATGAGTTAAAATTAGTGTTGAAATATAGAAGTTTCGACGTTCGTGACTTCCAAACCAATACTTTTTTTCCAATTCTGCTTCCATACAGGGCTAGATAATGACAAGGCAAATTGAGATCATTTTTAGTTTTAAACGTACACCGGTAAACAGACGAGTAATCACCATACTACGTTTGTATGGAAGAATGACCGACTAGTGTACCCTTAAAGAAACCATAGGGGAGACCTAGGAGAGTTGTGACAGAGGTGAGTTGTGACAAAGACGATTTCTCCCAACCTATTATAGGTAGCGAGCTGGCAACACCACATGCATGACTCTTTCGATACGCGCTACTCGACTCAGTACATGCCGGCGACGCACGAGGTGCTGTTGCGTAAATACGACGGTTGTGTACAAAAAAATGCGAAAAGTAAGTTTTACTTCAAAATTTTATTTGAATTTATTTCACTTCTTATTATATGAGCTTTGCTTTCTTATTTTTTCTTGAGTTGTATGGTTATTCAACTCTCAAAACGTTGCAAAACCTTTTGTGTGCGCATCATGTTTAGAAAATATGAATTATTATTCAGATCAAGTCGTCATTTGAAACACCTAGGCGAGTTGTGACAGCCTGTCACAACACTCCTATATTACTCCATTTTGAACCTTGGCTAATTCCTTAATGTTTTTATTAATTTTAGATGCTTGTTTATGTCTTAGTAGGTTGGTACATAATATATAATAATTATAATGGCATACTGCATGCTGAATGGCTCTTTTTATGTTTCAGAATGCCTAATAACTATACACGAAAGACTGATAGAGGAACCGCTAGTGTCGAAATCTACGACCTGGCTTTTGAAGAAGTTAAGTTAAGAGGTAAAAGTTTAAGAGATGCTGCGGCCTCTTAAAATCTAAACTAAATGTCTTTATCAAGATATATTAAGAAAAAAGAGGCTTTTCAAGCAAACCCAGAAGGCGAAGCTCCGTCTATGGGTTATACCATTCCGACTATTTTTACAGAAGAGGAGGAGAATATATTAAGCGACTATTTGCTAACATGTGCAGCATCTAATTATGGGCTGACAACGAAAGAAACTAGAGTCATTGCATATAAGTTAGCCAAAAAATATAATAAAAAAGTTCCAGAGTCATGGGACAAAAATGAAAAAGCAGGAGAAGTGTGGCTCAAGCTATTTATGCAACGACATCCTAATTTATCTTTACGATTGCCTCAAGCCACTAGCATCGCTCGTGCTACGAGTTTTAATAAAACGAACGTGGCCGTTTTTTTTGATAACTATACAGGCGTCCTAAACAAATATAAACTTGAGGCAAAAGATATTTGGAATGTCGATGAAACAGGAATTACTACCGTGCAAAAGCCAGACAGGATAATTGCACGACGCGGTGAAAAACAGGTCAGTGCGATGACATCGGCAGAAAGAGGAACATTAGCTACACTGGCTTTAGCTGGAAACGCAATAGGTAATTATATACCACCTATGTTTATATTTCCGCGTAAACGATTCCAAGACCATTTTATTCGGGATGGCCCAACTGGTTCAATCGGAACAGCTAACGGATCAGGCTGGATGCAAGAAGATGATTTTCATGTTTTTCTTGAGCATTTTAAAAATCATGTCAGGCCATCAAAAGAACACAGAGCTCTGTTGCTCCTTGATAACCATGCCTCGCATACAGCTCTAAAAAACATTGAATTCTGCAGAGAAAATGGCATAATTTTGCTCACATTTCCCCCGCATTGTACGCACAAGCTACAACCACTAGATCGCACTATTTTTGGGCCTCTAAAAAAAGGTATTAATACAGCTTGCGACAATTGGATGCGAAGCAATGCCGGGAAAGTCATGACAATTTATGATATCCCATCTATATCAAAGTCTGCATTTAATGTAGCAGTCACTGCAGGGAATATCAGTGCTGGTTTTGCTGCAACTGGAACATGGCCAGCTAATACAGACATATTTCAAGATTCTGATTTCCTGCCAAGTAAAGTCACTGATCGTCCCAATCCAGAAGTAGAACAATCCGTTTCAGAAAATGTTGACAATCCAGCAGAAAGTACCATAACTTCAAATCTTAACCCTGGTGCAGTTGATAATGATGAAGCAAGAGCAATTACTCCAGGTACATCTGCAGATCAAATCATGCCATCTAGCAATTCATCAGTTGTGAATAATAATGCCAATGAACCTGTCGCCTCCACGTCCACAGCCCATACTCCAGTTCTGAATAATATTGCCATTGAACCAATTGCATCCACATCTACAGCCCCTAGTCCACTTGCTACTGTTTCTAATGTGTTCTCGCCGGAATCAGTTAGGCCATTGCCGAAAGCTCCGCCAAGGAAAAACAGTCAACCAAACCGACGTAAAATCAAATCTGCTGTCCTTACTGACACTCCCACGAAGGATGAAATAGCTGCAATAGAGGCTAATAGGAAGTCTAAGAATGTCAAGAAGCGTATCTTCAGTGAAGGAAAGAAGAAATCTAAAACTGCCAAGAAGACTTATAAGAAGAGGTTAACAAGTGGTGACGAAGAAGAAGAAGCAGAAAACAATTGTTTTTGCTTGGTTTGCCTTGAAGCCTATGCAAACAGCAGATCGAATGAGCAGTGGGTCCAATGTCTAGAATGCAAAGGCTGGGCACACGTAGATTGTACTGGAGACGAGCGGCATTACGTTTGCCATAATTGTGACTCTGAGTAAATTAAGATTTTGGACTGATTATAGTAATAATAATGATTGATCTCAAAGCGATGCCATATTAAGTTAATTAAAACTATAATTACTTGTTATGAGAATGTTAATATGTTAATTTTGTTGATACTCAAGCATAATAAAAGTACTTTTTCCAAAAAAAAAACATGTTTGATTTATTAATATTAAGTGTAATGATATTTTTTATATCTAATATAATGCTGTCACAACTTACCTCGGTACCGGTCACAACTAACCTCGGTAGTAGGAGAGTTGTGACAGGGGGAGTGGTCTTTAATTTTGTCGATTTTCTCAGAAACCATAATACTTAAATTAGTTTTGGTGATTGTTTTGAAAACAGAAGGAATGCCGCTAAATTAATCACATGGGTCATAACTGTGGAATGTTTCTTGAGCGAAATATGGCTCTAAAAGTATAAACTGTCACAACCCTCCTAGGCCTCCCCTACGTATGAGTTTCAGTTCACTACGAACTTCATAATCTATCTTACTGCACATCTTAATAAGCGTACAGTGAACTGTCACCACCAGAAACTCACTATTAAATGCAAGACAAAAATTAAATATCACTGGCATTGCCAACTAGGCTGGTGTAAACGATGTTATATATTTGCAATTTATGGAGTTTTGTGAAAAATTTGCTGCAACAACTATCAAGTACTTAGAAAAACTGACTAAAATTGAAGTTATTGGCAAGTAACGCGATTGTTAATTTGTTATGAAGGAAAAACGTCGCTGTTTATAAATTCTTTAATAGATTTATTAAAGCAATTAAATTCTTTAATTGCTTTAATAAATCTTAGTAACAGAAACACTCAGGTCCGGAAAAACTTAAATAGTTTTTGATCCGTGTAAAAACCCTTATCCCAGGGTATCGTGTTACTCAGTCACTGTTGTGGAAGTCTATTAGACACTCGGTCCATGTCAAATACTAATGTTTAGCTGCATCTGGTTAGACTGGAAGCCGACCCCAACAAAGTTGAGAAATGGCTAGGATAAGGTGAAAAACCCGCGACGCAATGCCAATGTCTGAAAGATTGATCGAGGATTCAGGAATTGAATAATAGAATAGGATTTCTCTATAATTACACCATCAGCTATAGTATAATGGGCGGCAGGAACATCGACGCAAAGATTGTTACCATGGATTCAGTACATGATTCTGAACGTTGCGTTGAAATTTTTCGTCGGTTATAAAAAAATCCGCTTTTCATAGAAAAGTGCAATACCTACGCGGTCAAAATGTATGGAACAGCCGATATTTTTTTTTACCTGGCGAAAAATTTCAACGCAGCGGGGTTCAGAATCATGTACTGAATTCATGGTACCTAACAGTTGTCACGTCGTTGGCCCTGCCTCTCTGAATAATATTATAAGAGGTATAATGAGGTAAAATTTGATTGTAAGTTTGTACGAAGGAGGTAATCTTCGGATATACCAGTCGAATTTGTTTATTTTTTGCATTGGATAGCCGAATTCTTGAGGAAGGTTAAAGGCTACGTAACATCTCGCTACAACCCTTCGGAGCCGAGCAAAAAGAAAAAAGTCAGCAAGAACGCTAAGCAAAAACGAAATAATAGTGCGGGCGGGTGATGGGGGTGATGGGTTGTGACGCGGTGGAGTGGGGGCAGAAGCTATAATATAAATGTAGACATTTTATATACGGTGACGCAATGGGCGATCTCAAGGTGCGCCGATGACCTCATGAAGGCCGCAGGAATCCGCTGGATGCGGGAAGCACAGAACCGGTCGAGGTGACGGTGCTTGGGGGAGCCTATGTCCAGCAGTGGACGTCTTTTAAAATGATGATGATGCTTGGGCGGTCTTATCGCTAAAATCGTTCCAGGTTCTGTAAATCATAATAATCACAGCTTAACTAATGCCTTAGTTTGACCAAAATAACAAAAACAAAAAGATTCTGACGAGCAGAGTACCTCTTCTTTTTTAAAGTCGATTAAAACCAGCCACCAAGAAATAGTTCGATCCGACCATTTTGTTTTACCAACAAACTATTTCCTATCGCAGCTATATTACAGCTTTAAATCCAAATTAACTTTTCCTGATCTTTATAAACTCTTATTAAAGTCCATCCGAGTTATAAGAAAGTATAAACTTAAGAAGCGCGGCGAGATAAATAGTATTTTCATCTCTCTTGCATTTGGTCTAGTGAGCGGTGCACACACATTCGATTCAGCACTATTTGTTGAACAATAAAGCCGACCCGAAGAAATGAAGATTTTATGAAATAACGTTCACTAGGTGACAGCACTGAGACGACAGGTCTGGGTAACTGTCAAAAGTGTCAAAGCGCCTATAATTTAGTCGTGATTGAATGATGAACGAATGAATGAAACGATTGATGAACGTCATCTTATATTTTATATTCATTGTTGAATTGGAAGACCTCTTGTCAAAGTGGCGCCAGTTGGTGGCGTGAATTTTCATGAAAACCCTCTTTACTAGAATGTTTTCATCTTTCATTCCGTTTAAGTCCGTGCCGATCGGAAAATTCCTTTCGGCATCTAACTACGCTGAACTATGTTCGGCTCAGCTCGGCACAATTCGCGCTAAGTCAAGCGGCTTTTTCCCGAACAACATGTTAAATTCACTGACAAACAAGGCACAGCCTGAACCGCTGGTTATAGAAGCATGAAATTTTGCACAAGAATTCCATATAATGTAACGAAGGGATGCTGAAAATGTATTCCCTAAAGGATAAAAAAGGACCATGACCAAAGTCCTATACATGGATACCCTAACCAAAACAATCATGTACAAAAGCTACACATTGTGCACTTAAGAGCACATTATACCTAGATTGTGAAAGAATTCCGCTATTTTAATTTAATGTGCAATTTTTTGTAAATGTCATAACAAAAAAATACTTTTCCTGCCAAACAAAGATTTTTTTACTTCAGAAAACGATTGATTTTACTCTTTTTTATATTAGGTTACGGATCAATGTTCTATACAAGTATTTTTACTTTAAAGGTTTTAGAAGTTTTATTTTTTTGTAAATGCGATTGTGCTCTTTATTTATTTTTCGTTACGGATCAATGTTCTTTGCAAGTATTTTAACTTTAAAGGTTTTGTAAATGCGATTGTGCTTTTTTATATTAGGTTACGGACCGATGTTCTATACAAGTATTTTTCCAAGGCGATCTTGTTCAAGTTTTCATTTCTGTCGGCACTCCCGGAGTGCCACTGTTTTTTTTTACCCAAAACCTTTCCAAGTATCTGCTTCCGAAGAAATACTATACGTTATCTCCAAAAGAACTTATTAATCAAAATATATTAACATCTTGGTAACATCATTCATATTGAAACTATACTTATGATAATGTGAAATGAGAGACTTCTTGTTAACTAAAATGTCTAGAATAATCTAGATATAATCTATAATCAAAAAAGATAAAAACTGAAAAAAGCAGTAAAGAGGTGCCCAGTCCTAATTATGCTGTCTACGTGTCCTGTGTATACTACAAAACGCATTCGAGAGTATAATTCAATATTTATTCATTCAATTTAATTCAGAAGTATTTTCTATTTTGTCCATTTAACTATTCAGATACTTTTTTAGCGTCGTACTTGTCAACATAGTATAATTTTTCTTGTGATTAATTCAATTAAGGAATTCAAATTAAAAATTCAAAAGTCATTTTATTCAAACTAGGCTGAAAATCAGCACTTTTCGAACGTCAAAATTACATAAGACAGTCCCCCAAAACGCCCACCCTTCACCACTTCCTAGTGCCTTTAGCTGGGAAGAAGAAGTGGCGCAATGAACTCCCCAGCAGCACAGTAATCCTATTAGGATTAAGTTTTCTGTTTATAATGCTGTGCACTTCTGTAAGATTTAGTGGCGAATTCACAATACCTAAAACTGAATTAAATAACTAAAACTAAATTTGATTTTTGTTTGTGTATGTTTTAATGAGTTAGTCGCTTACGAATAAGTAAATTAAAAATTTATGGCCTCCATATTTATCTCCTGCACCTCAAAAATAAGGTATACTCCTACAGTTCATCTGATCACATTGACTAAATGAACGGAATGAACTGTAATCTTTCACTTATCGTCGCCATTCAACCGAAAATGTAACCGGAACTACAAATTATATTTATTTTTATACAATCTTTAAAAAATATGGTTTCTTTAATCTAGTTTGAATAAATAAGGATACTTAAATATATGAATCGGGTGGACATGATTAGGGCATAAATGGTCGTCGTTTTTTGCCGATGAGACATTCCATCGGGCGCACGGCTTTATCACCTCAAATTCGATTTTATCACCCGGTTGTGCCGAATCAGGCTAACCTGAACAAGTGTGTAGCTCACACTGACTGTGCAAGGATGAGAACCGGGCTAATCCCTCAGAAACAATTTTATTTCTAATAAGGAATTGATTAAAGATGGACTTTTAAAGGTCAGTTTCGAGTGGTGTCGCTATTGCAAACTTTTTAATTAATACGGTATTTGAAATAACTTTGTGCTGGCCCGGACCAGCACGAAGTTGTAGTTTTGCCACCGCAGATAGAGCATGGCTTTTTTTAAATTAATTTATTATTGCGCTTGTATTTTTCGAAGGAGGCAGAGGTTTATAGTAGGTGAACGTTTATATTTATTTGCAGTTAGGCAAAATAATTGTGTATCAAATTGACACCGTTGCATTCACACACCATTTGCCGTGTTATAGCCATTTGCGCGGACTACTTCTATTTAATTTTTAAAAGTATTTCACACATCTATTTTTTATTTTATTTTATTTAATATTTATTTCTGTATCTATCAGTGATATCACTGCGGGCCCTATCAGAATACCAGCGCTGCGACATTTTTTATTTTTTATTTTCGCAGCATAATTATGCTGAGATAAGAGCCTTTTGCCTCGTACAGGACTTTCTGTAATTTTTTTAAATTTGTTTTTTAATTTTTTATTAATGTTTTAATGAGTGTGTTTTAGTTTAATTTGTGATTTCCTATGCTATGTCCCTGTCAAAAAATGACAGTTGTAATTTAAAGAAAGAAAAATATTTTATTTAGAACACGCACAGGAAATACAAAAAGTAAAAAAGGCGCATTTTAAACAAATAAAATTTTGTACCTAGTTTATTTTTGTAACATAGTTATATTTCCACAAAACGGCACAGGAGTGCATATTTCGAAGACACAAACATCGGAGGCGACGCTGCGCCATCTTTGACGGAAACACTATAGCTTAGCTGCGTTTCTCTTATAAATTAACTTTCATATACGAAAAAAAAAGACAATAGCAATATTTAAATAAGCGGAAAATTTACGTTGGTATTTAAATTGATGAAAAGTTAATTTCCCTGCATGGACTAAAAAAGACCATGCCATCAACCGGGCACAAATTTAGATTCAGGACACAATAACAACATAACATATTGTGCTGAGCAAGGTTTCTAACACAAGACCCCACTCTCAGCGTATTGTATAATTACATTAATTATCACTTGCTTCAAAAACGGTGGAGGAAAACATCATGAGGAAACTGGCATGCCTGAGAGATATTTCTCGACGGCTTGTGAAGCCAAGTTAGAGGCCCATGGGCGGCTTTACAACTCTGACACCAGGTTAGTCACTAACCACACGAAAACAAGAGCAGTATCTACCTTTTGCAACCATTGAGCAATGAGGCAGACAATTCCATAATTATTATGTACTTTCAAAGTTTAATTCAAACACAAACTAAAAGCAATCAATCTGCCAAGCCTTTTCCCAACTATGTTGGGGTCGGCTTCCAGTCTAATCGGAAGCAGCTGAATACCAGTATTTTACATGGAGCGATTGCTTATCTGACCTCCCCAACCCAGAAAAACTGGTTAATACGACACTCCTTGGTTAGACTCGTTGTTAGGCTTCTGACGACCCAATGTCTCCGCTCGCCCCCAAATTGAACAAAAGTAACTGTCTTCAATAAAAAATTGCATTACTCCTAGTGTTCATTTAATAAAATGTAATTTTCATTAACAATAATTATTTTTCATTACCAAAAAATCATTTCAAATAATACCTGAATAATTTATATCAGTATATAATGTTATGTAATATTGCTTATTACCAAGGTCATAGGTCAGATGTTACACGTCATATGCGACTATAGTAAAGCTCGCTCGTTTTTTAGTTAAACTATGATACCAATCATGAGGAGCCGAACTCAACTAGCTTATTTTAAATATATTTTCAATATGACGTGTAAAAGTGATTCCGATATCCTATTTATAGAATAAACAATTTAATTTCATTTCACTTACTGCGAAGATAAATGTTGAAAGGAAACATGTACTATAAATTATGCCCGATTTCTCTAGACAGATTTTGATTTATTTTCGGAAGAATGGAAAACGATACTGTCAGAATGTTTGAAGAATTGTCTAAAGATTTGATGTAACTTTTAGAAGGCTCTTATTTTATTTAATACTGTAACTCGGTCGTTCTAACTTATATTTATTTATTTATTTATTTAAGGATTACCAACGAGGTACATTACAATCATGTTACATCTTAAACTTTTTAATTATCTACTATAATTATTTAACTTAATTTGATTCATTGATTGTATTTTTATTGATTTATTTGATCTTATTATTATTAATTTATTGATTTTATTGTTATTTTTATCACTTTCATTATAGTTAGGCAAACTATGTTAGTGCTGTGCACACCTATAAGTGACAAGTTTGCTGTAGTTTATAAGTTATAATATGATAAGCTCTCTGTAAATGTTTTTGTGATCCTGTCGTTGGAGTGCCATCATAAATAAATAAATAAATAATCTTATCCTATACTATTAAACGAGCAATAATATATATATATATATATTATCACATTCTCGAAAACGGCTCTAACGATTTCGATGAAAATTGCAATATAGCGGTTTACGGGGCGAAGAATCGATCGGAGAAAACGAATTTTCGTAGTAGAGCTCGGTCGCCTAAAGTTTAGAACAAGATTGACCCAAAGTTAATTAGAATAATGACATGGCAGAATGGAATTAGTAAGTACCTACTATCATGGCAGCATGGATTAGTATGAACTATTCTATATTATTAAATAAGCATTCTCTATTTTCACCAGAGCAGAGCTCGATCGCCCAGGTACTTCAATAATGAAACTAGTTAATTGATTCAGGCGTGACCTTGCGGAAATCCATTATATAATACAATAGACTTGGATAAATTTAGTTCAGAGCTCGGTGTGGCAACACGCCGTATTAGAGTTCGCGACAAGTCAATCGTCATCCTGAGGATGCCTCGTTGAGAGGTGAAACACGTGTCTATTTCTTTCAGGGTTTTTAATAGCTCTTTAAAAATAGCTAAGCGGAACAGGTTACTAAATATATCCACGTCTATTGTATTTTATAATGAAACTAGTTTAAACTTTAAGATGAGTATAATGTTCCTTGAGCTACTTATATAAAATATTTAAAATGGCTCACTGGCCCATATTGGTAAATTTTCTACCACATTTTCGCCAAATTTGCATAGCTTAATAATGCATACTGCTTCCGATTCAAAGTATTTACAAATAAAACCGACTTTGTACTTCTTTCGAAGGACAAGTAAGGCAAGTATTTGTAAGTTAAACAATCCATTATAAAACCATTAGAATTGCTTGTAATTAGTACCAGAACGATGAAAATACCGGACTGTAAACCTACATATAATTAATTACTCTCACGTATAAATGGTTGTGTTGTAAAATCTCGCTGGAGTATCGTCACAGAATAATTAAAGTAACAGTATTACGTCTCGACAGTGACAGTGAAATAATTACCTACAGCCACTCGGTAGATAAACCTTCCGCGTCCGTGCGTAACTGCCGTTGCAGAGACAGTTGCGTACTGGTATACACTGAGATTTCGAAGCGCGTCGTTTCGGCCGTTTTCTATAAATACGTAATACTGTTACTTATTTATACTGTGGTACCGTTGGCATCTGAATAATTTTGGTTCAGACAATGGATTATATCCGTTAGAGATAAGCTTACGAGACACAAAGCATAATGTTCCTGAATATTTATCACATAGGTATTTATAGACACAAGGAATTTATGTAATCTGAGTCTGAAGATGAAGTTATTTTGGAATTTACGTCTGGTTATTTGAGCAACAGATTACAAGGCCTAGAAGTTGTGATTGAGCGCTTAAGTAAGGTATTCGACATTTGCAGTTGGAGAATTAACCGTGACGTATATCGATGTATTGGAGAACGTGTTTTTCAAGTACAATGTTAAGTTTGTTTTTGGGATAAATGCATCCCAACTACGGAACCCTTCATTTTGTCACGCACTTAGTCGGTTTTTTTTGTTAATTTCGTTTTATTATGTCAATTTCGATGGACATCCATTGCTACGCAACTCGCAAGAGTTGTCTAAGCACATTGAAGTTCAATGTAAACTAGTACATAGTACCTCAATGTCTAAGCATTACACACTGGCGAATCGATGTCGTAACTTTAGTATGCCGTGACTGGTGACACGATTTTTTACGCATAGTAGGTAGCTGCTTAATGTTTACATTACGTTTAGGTATCTCCTAGTAAACTGGCAAAACATGTTATTTAATATAGAAATCGAATATCAGAAACGCGAAGCAGTCACCTTTTCAATGCAGCTGTGCTGGAACATTTTGATCTGCATTCATAGATTTAGAAAAAATTGTATAGTCAGCAAAAAAATGGGCAATTTTCACAAAAACTCTATGATGCCAGTCGATCCTCTTTCTTATTACTAGGGTCAAAAAACTATATCGAGTCAACTGAGGTTTGACTACGAGAAAAGTCAGAGATTGAAAACAAACTTCCCTTCAATTTCGTAAGAAATGAGCCTGAGAGGAGATAGAACCTTTGTTTATACCTTTAATAATACCTTTGTATGATGAAATAACTTTTTAATGAGGTAAGTACTTATTATTATTATGAACACAATATATCAGTTGAATTATTCCAATACTTCACTGGGCTGAATAGGGAACAGATAGTTACAGATGATTTAAATGATTATCATCCCGCCATACGTTTATCGAGTTAAGAAGTCAATCATGAATTCATGAATTATATAAAAACTGGTATTGTATTCTACTTCGATTAACTAATCAAATATTTTAGCGGTTCGACGACTGCTTTGCAAACCTAAGTTCGATTCCCAACAATTGATATTTTTTGTTCTTCTTTTTTACATTTTGAAATACTATCCATAGTATCCATACTTATATACTTATCACTTGTGTACTTATATTTACCTATCCAAACTATAATATTATTAATTCGAAAGTAACTCTGTCTGTCTATCTGTCAGTTTGTCTGTATGTTACCTTTTCACGGCTAAACCACTCAACAGATTTCGATAAAATTTGGCATGGAGATTGATGGTAGCCTATAGAAGGACATAAGGTACTTTTTGTCTCAAAAATAATCATATAGGGGATGAAAGTTTGTATCGGAAACCCAGCATTTCTTAAGTTAGGGATATGAAATGCCTTTGGTAAGAAGTAAAGAACTACGCGTTTCAGCATTCTTATAAAATCATCCCTTAAAGGGGTAAAATAGGGGATGATTTTAAAATTCACATATTTTGGGTCTTCTTTTCAAGATATATAAGGGTTTGGAAATATAGTTCTAAGTCCGTATCTTGAATTAACATTTAGTCTTCATTACATTAAAAGTATTTTAAGGCATTTATAATCATCTGAAAAAACCGGACATGTGTGAGTAGAACTTACGCCTTGAGGGTTTCGTTTCAAAGCTGTGCTTGCTCGGCTGCCCGAATTTCCAAATCTGGAGACGATATCGAATTATTCTTGTTGTTATATTGCATCCAAGTGACCTTATAACTTAAGCGGATAATATATTTCTCGTAGACAGATTTGCGAAACAGCTAGTCTCAAAAGCCAAGAACATACAGCCGACTGACATGAATGAGAATGAGCAGTATTATAACTATGCTAATCCCAGCTGATTTAAAACATAGACTTCATATTTATGATGAGCTCGACGTCTTTGCGTTCCCTGCAGTGTGTGCTTTGCTTATAAGATGTACCTGCAAATTAAGTTCTTTTGAAGTATACTTTCTAGGGATAGATGGTGAATTTTGTTCAATTCTTCACTAGACAGTTGGGAGATTTTGATGAGTTTGAGTTGCCGCCATTGATACCTTATCTTAAACCACCTCTGCCATCATTGAGCTTCAATGTAAAGTGCAATTATATTCATACAGTTATATTCACCTAGAAGTTGCCTCTCTTTCTACCGCGTAATTCTTATATCTTCTGACTTCGTTACACTCACTGAATTGGCCCGACAAGACGGGCCCGCCGCGTACTTGTAGGTTCATACCTAAAATGCGGAGTGAAGCAATGTGATATTACTAACTGTGATATTACTAAGCCTAAGCTTCTGTCTGTCCGTCACAGGGCTATATCATCAGAAGCGAAATAGGTAGTCAGTTGAAATTTTCACTGAAAACGTGTAAGCATGGCCGGTATAATATATGAAATACTAAAAAGAAGGTAAGCTATAGAAATTTAGATGGTACGAAACATTTAGTGCACGTATACGGCCGTTTGTCCACCGCCGTCAACGGGACGGCAACGAGAATGAGATGACGGCGCCGAAGTAGCAATACATTCATTTACTATGGCCGCGGATCCACCGCACAACACCCCGCGACGTCACGTTCGGTTCGAATAATCTCGTTTCTCGTTGAAATGAAATTTTTATTTGCAAGAATTGTAGTACATACAGATGGTCGGGTTTCTTAACAAGTTCTAAAACAATTCGCTAAAACTAGCATGCAAAATTACATAAATTAAATAAGAAGCTAATAAAATTGGAACATACACCATAGTTATTTTAATAAGAATAAAAATGTCAATCATTTGTCAAATTATAATAGTAAAATGTCAGTTGACGTCTCGTTGATGGTGGCGGTGGACAAACGGCCTACGGTTCGCTCTTGGCTAGTTTTTATTCAAAGCTTTATATAATGGCAGTAGGCATAATACAATGTCCATAGCATCGTCAAAAATTAAATGCTGTCATCAAAAATGCATGAAATCATAGTTAGGTACCCGTTTTACATTTTACCTTCACATTCCCGACACGCGTTCGTAGAAATCTGCATTTTTCATCTTGAACAAAAGCAGAGAATGAACGCAAATAAACAAAAATATAAAAACGCATGGTGTACGAGTAAACGGAGATTTTCATAAAGCCAAGTTTACATAAAAATCGTCGGGAAATTCTCGTGATTTCGGGTGTAAGAATTTTTCCGGGTCAATACATTTGTGCCGCATGTTTGTGCCATTAAATGTTATTTGTGCTTTGTTTTCTAAAACTATGTAGATTTTGGTATAATGCTTCGAGCAGGCTTAGCCATTGAGGCAGTTTTCTTCTTAAAAAATCCGTTTGCGGCTTAAAAACCTTCGAATTAATTAGATAAATTGGTTTAAGGACCCTCTAGAGCTCTAAGTTCTAGACTTCTGTCTTAAAGGGGTCCTAATAGCTCATTCAAGATTAAAGACCACTGAATTTAGGTGAAGAAACTAGAAATTAAGTTTGAAAATAATTAACACGAAGTGTGCAGGTGTGGTTAATCGTTCCTTCATTGTATGGTAAGACGCTTTTACCCTGCGATGGGACGGTTACTTACTTTTATTTCTTTACGTTCTTAGTTTAAAGTTAATACATTTTCTTTTAGAATATTCGAAAAACGTCATTCAACGTTAACACGAAAAAACGTCGATCTTATCATGTGATTCCAGCTTAATGTTACAGATTTTCTAATCATTTTTTTCGATATAAACACACATTTTGGGACGTTGCTCTTTTGATATCTCTGCTATGTTGAATAAGTTACACAGGCCGACAAAATTTTTAACTAGGAACCAGACGCTGAATCCACATCCTCAGAATTGATCTAACACGTCAAGTTTCTGAGATATCCTAACCTAAAAGTGCAAAAAGTACCGTTTTTGCCAGATTTTGAGGTTATGTAGACTCAAGAATTATTTTTTACCAAATTAAAGAACAAGTCTTCCTCTTTCAAATGCCGCTGAGTTTGCTCAAATAATTTTTTTTACGTTGAGATATCGTGTTTTGAAGTTCTATCTTTGTAAATTTTCGTATACCTGAAAATCAATTGAGATCATAGACGTAGAAGTAGGGGTAGTTTATAGGGATAAGGGTGGGGGTTTGCTGAGTTTGGAGTGTACTAGGTTAGTACGTTGTGTTTCTGGTTAAGAAGTTTGGTTAAATTTTGTAGGCTTGGGTTATCAAAGCAAGGCAAATATTTGAGTTCGCGTGTTATATTATTATTCGAGTTAAAGTTCGGCTTGCATACATTAAGATGGGCCGCACCGCGACTGCAAAATAATACAGAAAGCGCACTCCGCATTTTAGGTATGAAAGTTTCAAGAAGTTTCAAGTACGTGGCGGTCTCGTCTTGTCGGGCCAATTCAGTGAGTGTAACGTAGTCAATTATAAGAGTTACGCGAATGAAAGAGAAGCAACTTCTAGGTGAATATAACTGTACGTAATTAGCGCTGTGCGACCCGAATTGCACTTTATTGTGTCGTAGCAAGAGTCACTTTTTATTTAAAGGATTTTGCAGAGCGAAGGGTGGGCGTTTATGGGGGCCTGTCTCATGTAATTTTGACGTTCGAAAAGTACTGATTATCAGTAGTTTTAATAAATGATAGAGATGGGCCGACTAGTCGCAGACCAGGGAAAGCTGAAAATTTGGCATCGTTTGTAGTCGGAGACTAGTCTGCGACTATTCGGAAAAATATGCCGATTTTAATCGGCGCATAACAAATGAAATAAAACAAATAATTTGTACTTATTTTATAATTTCTAAACATTACTTAGAGTAGGTATCTAAAGTTAGTCTTTACAATATAGGAACGTATTAATCAGTCAGCTCAACGGCCGCGCGATTACTAAGCCGAGTGATGACGAAAAAGCCCGATCAACCCCGACAAGTAGGTATTAGATTGATTAAACCAATTAGTCGGCTAGTCGGTTAGTTGGCAAATACTAAAGTGTACATCATTAATAAAAGACTTTTGAATTTAAAAAAATCTGTATTAATCTGTGCCGCAACGTAAAAATTTGTATACATCGCTTTCGTACATTTTGCTTGAGCAATAGCATAGTACAAGCGGGAACCTGTACTCTAATTGCGTAACTTGTTTTCGTAAACAATAATTCCTAATTTATTTCATTTTGACAGTTTAACCACATTCATTGCGTTTTTTACGTTGCTGAGCAGATTTTTTTTCCAACTTATGAAGCAATGGATTAGCAATCTGTTTCAAATCGAAACAGATTGTGGTTGTGTTGTATTACGCAATTAGGGTACAAGCTTTGATGTAATACGATGCGGCCCGATACGAATTAAATTGCTATAAAGCAATTTAATTTAAAACTATTTAATACGGCATCTTTTACTCGAAGTGAAACGTCTAAATAAAATGAATCAAAAGTTCAAAATAAATTATTTAGTGAACCGATCCAAAGACGTTGTCGACGTCGGCTCACGGTATTTTCATTCGCCTACCGCATGATTGGAAAATGAAATGAAAAGAGCAAATTAATGTTCATTTTCATTTCATTCCTATTTCATTTTGTCGGTGTCCTGTAAATGTGGAATGAAACAAAAACCGGCCAAGCGCGAGTCAGACTCGCACTCGCACATGAAGGGTTCCGTACACCGAAAAATATTTAGGAAAAAACGCCGAAAGAAAAGCACTTTAGTATGACTTTTTATTTTTAAATAAAAAAAAGTTATAGCAGTAAAAGAAATACACAACCTGTGAAAATTTCAACTGTCTACGTATTACAGTTTATGAGATACAGCCCGCTGACAGACAGACGGACGGATGGACGGATGGACAGCGGAGGCTTAGTAATAGGGTTCCGTTTGGCACCCTTCGGGCGGAATCCTTAAAATGAACATTCACTCGAGTGAAGCGTCTGATATCATCTTAATATACACATGCCGTTGTTCACGTCATGATCTACCGACTGTCGTTTGTTTTTTAGAAAAGTGTTTACTTATTTATTAAAGGGAAGATCTTCGTTGGTCTAGTGGTGCAAGCGTTACTGGTGAGCATGGGATTTGATTCCCAGGTTGGGCAGTGTTATTTGGTTTTTCTATATGGAATTTCTCGGTAGCAGCCCGGAGACTGGACTTGTGTTCGGTTGATGGCAATACGTTCGCCCCTATTACATGGGACTTAAACATAACTGGCGAAATGTGGATGTACTATAGGTAAAGAAAGAAAGAAAGAAAAAATATTTATTGAGAGTTGCACAGGAAATCACAAATTAAACTAAAAAACACTCATAAAAACGTAAATAAATAAAACAATAAAAAAAGTAAAATTAAAATAAAAGCAGAAATTCCTGTACGAGGCTAAAAGGTTCCTATCTCAGCATGATGCTGCGACATTTGAAAGTAAATGGCGGTCGGTAAGGTACACCTCTGCCCTAACCTGCGGGGAAACAAGGCGTGATGTTATGTTATGTAGATCTTGATGTTATAAAAAGGCATGCATGAGTTTTTGAGAATATTTTTAGGGTATATTTTATTTTTCTAAGTCAACGCCAAAGTCAAATCTTTTATTTCAAATAGGCCCATACTTAGATGAATGATTGGTCTCGCTGCATTGGGCGCAGCGAGATCAATCATTCATCTAAGCGTAGCGAGACCAATCATTCATCTAAGGGCCCATGTATGGCACTTTTGAACGATAAATTTTTCTTTATGTGTTCTGGTATACAAATACGTCTTATCAACAACTTATTTGGAGATCACAAACAGGCTCAAGTAAAGATTAGGCATCCCCTTAAACCAGGCTAAGACGAGACATAAGCCTCAATTGTAAAGCCGCCTAAAGAATTGTAATAAAATAAGATGGCGTACAAATTATGAAATTTTATGGCTATAAAAATAAAGTGAAAGGTTATGTCCGGTGTAGGAGGAGTACGCCAGAATGTTGTAAATTGGAATATTAAAAAAAAAATACAAATAATTAATCCGACGAAAAAAAAAAACTGAAAAGCGAAAAGTAAAAAATAAACGTTTTAGTGTAACTAAGCTTCTAAACTAAGCTAAGATAGTTAATTGATTCAGGCGTGACCTTGCGGAAATCCATTATAAAATGATGAAGGTTTCAGAATGTCAGTACTAGAGAGCTTAGAAATAGTGAAAAATAATACAGGAAACGTTACACTGTTGAACGAATTAAATACGAGTATGCCAAGGTCACCTTTAAGCGGAAAAGGTTACTAAATATATCCACATCATCATCTTCTAAACTAATATAAGTAACAAATTTTGAGGCGGTGCCAAACAAACAAACAAATTAATTACTTATAGTGTATATGTGTGTTTAGCGCTGCTTCAAAATTTGTTCCACCTTCTTTTTTTTGTCAGTTAAAAAAACGCTTAAGGGGGCCCAGACACTATAAGTAATAATGACATTATTAATATTACTGTCATTAGATAGTTAATTGATTCAGGCGTAACCTTGCGGAAATCCATTATAAAATGCAATTGAAGTGGATATATTTAGTAACCTGTTCCGCTTAGCTGTTTTTAAAGAGTCTTAAAAAGACCCTGAAAGTAATCGACACATGTTTCACCTCTCAACGAGGCATCCTCAGGATGACGATTGACTTGTCGCGAACTCGAACACTTGTCGCGAGCTTGGTGTGGCAACACGCCGTGTTCAAGCTTTCAGGGTCTTTTTAAGACTCTTTAGAAATAGCTAAGCGGAACAGGTTACTAAATATATCCACTTCAATTGCATTTTATTACTGGCATTCCTTCCATTATTTACGTAAAACTATGAAAATAATATATTCACATCATCATTCCGATCACCACAATGTCAGTAGTAATAAATGACATTACTTGAATGTAATGTCATTATTACTGATAGTGTCTGGAAATCCGAAAGGGAGACCGTGGCCCCCGGCAATAGGGCAACTGAAGGAACACGGGTGGGTTTTAGTCAGTAAGAGTCTGACACGCCCTCCCGCTCCGCCCAGAGCGGGAGAAGTTATTTGATAATTTCCCACCCAAAACCAAAGGCCTTTATGCAATATGTAAAAAAAAATCCTTTCCGATCCAAAAGGGACTGCAATAACATAACCTAAAAGTAATAAAAAATCTAATTATTATTGAAAATAAAAGTTATTGCTATTTAAAAATCTCATTTTTATTACCAAAATTACTCTAAATGATTAAAAATGAGCACATTTTCAACATAAAGTTATGACTTGTAGACACCCGCTGAAAGACGATCACCCGCGCCCAATAATAAACGGGTAAAATACCCCATTAAAAAAAAAAAGATTTATTTTTTCGATTTTCCTGAAAATTACTTATTAAATTAAATTAATTATTATTATTACTTATTTAATAGACTCTCAGTACGATACCCAACAACACCCTCACGGATCGGACATATTTTATTGCAATTATTTTATTACAATGATTAAAGTATCGAACGTGTAAAATCCTAATTTATTTCGGTATTTGTCATTATGAATGACCATAATAAGTTATCGTAATAACACCACGGATTCCACTCGTGATTAATGTCGAATACCGCAATAATTAATAGCAATTTTACTGGCGTAAAGATCGATGAAGACTGGAGGCTATTTCTTCTTCCATTTTTTCATAACCATGGATTTCTATAAAAAGTTTACAAAGCTGTGTTAAAGAACTTCGTTCCAAAAATTGTTACAATACATATATCAATTTTTTTAATGAATTTTTGGAAACATGAAGTGGGCTGCTTTTTTAGGACGAGTAAAATGTCACGGTGTACAAAAAAATCAAAGGTTGAGATTAATGAACCTTATTAAGAACGTGCTGTGGCTCAATTATTGCGTATTTAGTCTGTTTGATAGTGACAGAAAAGACTTCCTATTAATCTTAGCCTAAGGCTGAAGTTGAACCTTGGCTATTACCACAAGAACCAAATTACTACTAAGTGTACAGAGACGGTACCCAAATCAAACAAATGACGTAACGGTTAACTGTCAGTAGTTCTAATTGGAGCCGTCATTAAATCGGACAGTAAAATGTAATTTAATTCCTACTATTCCTACCCCCAATCAGACTCAAGACAATTCTACTTTACTGGAGACTTTAGTGTCTTAGATAACTTAATAAATAAGGGTATCACGTATAAATTCAAATTCGATTCGCTGTCTGCTTATAAACGAGGTATTCTTAGTCATTAAGAGCTTGTTAGATACTCTTTAGTTTGTCAGTGTTATAATTAAAAATCTTAAATAATTTTAAACTAGTTTGTGTATAAAACGATATGTTTTTGTAGCATCGTGGTTCGTATAATTAAACATAGATTTGACCCTGAATTTGGACAGTGACATACTTTTTTAGAGAGCAGTGGAGGCCTAGTGGTTAACGGTCCCGAATTACGAACCCCCTGCGTTGAAATTTTTCGTTGGTAATTTTTTTTCCGCGTAGGTACTGCACTTTTCTATGAAACGGCAGATTTATTTCTTAATAACCATCGAGAAATTTCAATACAGGGGGGTTCGGAAGCATGTACTGAATCCATGGTAACAGTTTTCGCGTTGATGTACCTGCCACCCTGTATATGTAACTCAAACCACAGCCAGAAGCCCACGTACTTCACTCCCATAATTTAATTATATCAATACAATACACAAGCGGCAATAGAAATACACAATCTATGAAAGTTTCAACTGTCTACCTATTACAGTTCATGAGATTCAGACGGACAGATGGCTTAGTAAATTAAGGTTCCGCTTGGTACTTTTCGGGAACGAAAACCTAAAAAAGTTGTATCCTTCCGAGCTGGCCATCCTATATGACCTTGTTACTCTACTAGTAATATAAGAAGCACACGTGACAGTCACCACAGCTGTTTGCAGTGCGAACACGTTTCCAATTTCTAGTTAACGGTTGGCTTTTCTTGAACTTTTAATATTTACGGTAACCTTGTAATCTTTAAATAATACTAATAATAAAACTGAAGAGTTTGTTTTTTTTGTCCAAGTTTATATGAACGCGTTATCTCTGGAACTACCAGTTGGATTAGAAAAAAACTTTTTTCATTTGATAGCCCTTTTATTTTTTTGTGGGTGGGAAATCATCAAATAACTTCTCCCGCTCTGGGCGGAGCGGGAGGGCGTGTCAGACTCTTACTGACTAAAACCCACCCGTGTTCCTTCGGTTGCCCTGTCGCCGGGGGCCACGATCTCCCTTTCGGTTTTCTTCGCAACCCCGGCAGGCATCGGCCCTAGTGGACCCCTTCAATTCTGCTGACATCTCTTTGAGGTGCGCGTGGAACACAACGCGCCGTCGACCCGGGCTCATTTGATAGCCCTATGGCGGCATTTACATCGCCACATGCGAACAACGCATCAAAAACCTGACGCCACACAAAATCCTGACGTCACACAAATCCTGCATAGTTTACCGTGTGAACGACATTATATAATATGACTGTAGGAGCACGCGCACCTACTAAAATGTTAGCGCTGCAATTCCCAACCACGCGACGCGGGCTAGCCAGTCGTTCCCCGCGCTTGCCCAGATATAGTTGTGCTAAGCATACTAATGTATTAAGATACGCTAAGGTAAAATAAGTAACGATTACTGTCATATTGTAAACCCTTTATTCTTGATCAATACAAGCGAAACCTTCGTGAAGTAAATCAAGTGTTTTCATTGAACTCTCCTTACTAATAATCAGTGGTACACAGACACTCGTACATTGGTGACTATCCGACGCGAGCGAACACGTAACCATACAACAGTGCGATAAACTTTCCAAGAAACAAACCGCTTACTTGGGAACGGCTCAACGACAACTATATCTGGTGCGTAATTCGATAGTAACGTTCTATCACACGGCATCTCTCTAAAAAAGACTGCGAAAGTGAAACAAAATGTCTCAAGAAAGTACGTCCGATATCGTGCTAATCTCCGTGTCCTCAAGGATTCCAGATTTTTGGACAGATCAACCAAGTTTATGGTTCATACAGTTCGAAGCATCTGTAGCGCCACAAAAAGACACTCGTACATGACTATCCGAAATCAGTCGTTGAGCAGTTGCCCGCCAGAGACGACACCCGTCTGGTCGGAGGATCCCCCCTTTTCTATAGAGGATGAGTGAACTTTACACCCTGTTCCTCATACTTTCAAAGCCCAATTCTTAAAAAAGGATATAGGCTTTAACATCATGCCCTACGCCTACCTACATCACCCGAGCCGAGCAAAAAGAAAAAAATGAGAAAAAGAACGCTCAGCGAGAACGAAGTAACAGCACGAGCGGACGATGCAATGCAACGAGGTGGGACGAAATTTCACGCGGACGAAGTTCGACAGTAGAAGCTAGTTCTAATATATTTTGGTAAATTAATGTTCAGTTTTCATTTAGAAAAGTTAAGAGGTGTTTTAATTACTGATATAAATTAAACTGCGGACCGCCTTTTTCCTGTAGACGTCGTGTCGTTATAAGTGATTACGAGGTTAAATCAAGCGGCTGTTATAGGCGCCAGGATTCTTACATAATAATGATTTTCTTTCATTTTGGTAGTAAAATTCTAATTTTTGTATAGAAGCATTTTTAATTTTTTTGTAAATGTGAGTACCATCGAGCCGTTTATTTTGTTATTAAGATGTATGTTGACTTGAAAGAGCATGGCAGTTGAGAATCTGTCATGCTCACTTAAATGTCTCGCTGATGGTGGTGAGTGTGTTGGATCATTCGGTTCTCTACAAAATGGTTGAGCTGGATGGTGCTGATCCACGCGTCATGTTCGTGAACGGGCACCGTCAGTTGAAACTGCCAGGGCTTATTTTTAATCTTATATTTTCAATTGCTTTTGATTATTTTTTGTACATTGTTCTCACATATAAAAGCAACAAGAATGATGTACCCAGGATTTTGTAATATCTATATTTAAAAGAGTGTCCTTGGAGTTTCTTGTATCTACATTTTGGAATGGGCAATTAGCTTCAACTTTCTGACTATTGACCGACTCTTTGACAATTCAAAACTGCCTGTAAATGGTTGAATTGAAATAAATGCTATGAGTTTGAGTTACATCGAAAGGTTTGTTATTAGGTACACCATGGAATGCCTATGAAAGCCATTGAATTTGATAGTTTAGAGAAAAGTGATATTTAGTGACGAATTCTGGGATATTTTAAAAATTCATAAAAATTGGGTTTTCTCGAATCCCATGAATTTTCGCCAACGCTTTATGGGTTGCTTAATTATTGAAAATGGGTCACACTATCATGTCCTGGAAGGATGAGAAATTACAAGTCACCCTGTATAATAATAAGTGAAGTATTGTGTATAAAAATTTGTTGTCAACAGTCAGCGAGGGGCGCTAAGGAATGAGATTTTCATACAGTCTAAAGAGGCTATAGAGCAGGTAAGATTTAGAAAAAAAATGAGCAGTATGTGGCAGTATTTTGCCTACGACAAAACAGTCACTTGGACTTGAGATGCGTTGAATACAAAGGGTCCCCGAAACGATCAGTTGCAATTGTCCATTTTTACGTGGTTGATACACATTGATAGGCATGGTCGTCTACAATATGCAATTGAAGCAATTGACAATATTAGATTGTTTCGATGACCCCTTACAATTTACAAAGTGTGAAGTTAGGTTTTCTTTTTTCTTAGATGCACATACGATAGATGACCGTAAAGAAAACATTAAAAAAAACTTTATTGTTCACCACCATTTCAGCCACAAAACGTCCACTGTTGGATATACGCCTATCCCTAAAAAAAAAAACAGTCATTCGAAACACGAACTTTCAGGTGTTCCAGTTCATATGATACGCATAAGCTGCTTACTAAGTAAATAGCGATGGCAAATTTTTGAGGAATTGTAGGTTACTGATATTTATTTACTCTTGTAGTCGACTCTCTCTCGTCTTACTAGTCAACAACTTGTATATTACTTAAAATAATCATAACCCGATAGATAGATAGAATACTTTTTATAATGTACACCATAAAAATTACAGATGTAAATGTAGAAAGTTTACATGGGGTAACACAATTGGCGAAATGGCACCCTATCAGTACAATATCATCAGACACCAATAGGGTTGATGTGCTAATTTTGTGCCTCTGGAATGTTCGCGAGGTTGAACGTGTTCAATGCCATTTAGAGAAGCAGAATTGCATCATTCATGTCTAGGGTTGATACATGTAGAGACAGTATAGTTAAGGACCTCGCTGATAGGATGTATGCTACCAAGACCTACAAGCAGTGGTTAGGAATGACCGCATAAATGTTTGAATTAATTTGAAAGAGAACGAAAAAACCCCTTTGTTGTCAATAACTCATCTCATTGAAAGAAAACTTGAAATAATTGAAACAATAAGTCTGTGTAAGTATAAAAGTACAGTTTTCGTGGTGCTAAACCATGCGTGTCACTCACAGCACCTGTTAATAGTTGCATCACTTTTGCGCTCTCGAAAATATGGTTTACTTCGACTTTGATTACTTATTGAAGATTAGTATAATGATAAAATAAAATTTTGATTCTATTTTAAGGATAGCTGAAGATTAATGTGTGATTTTAAAATTTCTTGATATGGTTTGCTAAATAATAGGAAAAATACATTACTGACAGGGTTTTAAAAAAAAATGGTTATTTCAACATTTTTTTTTTCTGCTATATTTTGTATTGAAGTTGAAAAAAGTGGTTGTACAAGTAGACCATATAATTTTGTTGATGGTATTTTTTAATTTTCAAAATCGAAAGTAGTTTCTTCTAAAGAAACGATCAAACGTCAGTTTCGCGTCAATTTTTGGAAAACATGTTGCGAATTTTAGTAATTTTCCACGAACTCTTAATTTATTTGAAAAATCCCTTTCCACTATGTACAAAACAAAGAATTCGAAATTTCAAATCACAAATCATTTTGTTAAAATTTTGTTTCCCTTTCTACAACAAATGAACAGTCGATTCGTGCACGGAGCCTTAATATGAGTTGTGTATATGTATTTTTTGCATTCCCTTATTATTTTTCAAATTGTGTATTTTTTATGGATCATGTAGTCTGCAATAAAGATTTTAATTTATTTATTTATGAAATAATTAAACAGAACTTAGCATTATTGTCTCGGCAAAATTGATTTAAGTGTTTTTTTTCCAATATTTTGATCACACTCTGTACCTAACCTCACATCTACACTACTTACTCATTGTACATGTCACCCCACTTTAAGAAAGCCCCGTACTCGACATTTTCACATAAAAATACAGTACAAGGAAAATAATATAACATTGTAAAGAAAAAGCGCGTGTTTACAACTTTTGCAATCATTCTTTCCTATGAGGAAAATGTGATAAGTTGGCGTTGTATACATTTTTTAGGTGAAGGAATATTTTATTTTATGTTTTGGCTCACGAAGGGGTTACCTAGTAACTGGGTTGGGGTGGTCAAGTAAGCAGTCGCTCCATGTAAAATACTGGTATTCAGCTGCATCCGGATATACTGGCGGCTAGATAGATTATGAATATAATAATTTATAATAATTATGTTTTGTTTCATGAATATGAATAACGTTTTGTGGAACCTGAAACAGCGAAAAACATGTTTTATAAGTAAGCAAATATTCTATACAGTGTATTTGAAGAACGGTTATCAATACTTTAAGCCATTATAGTATTGTGTATAGTTATTCGTTTTTATTGTGTATAGTGTAAAAATTAGTAATATGCCAATATTATAGGTACAATTTTTTATCGACAAATGCAGTTTTCGCCGTTGATTCTGGAATGTATTATATTATTAATTTACTTAGATTGAATTTTTGCGCATTATTTAAAAAAAAGTGCTATGCAAGCCTTGGCCGCAACCAGGCATTGATATCCGTCCATCAATGCCCCTATTGCAAGCCGTGGCAGTAATGTAATATATTATTTTACATTTTCTAATTAATTTAAATAAAGTTATATTAATAATGTTTAAGTTACCCTATAGTCGTATATAATGGAAACGTATCAAATTTTTTTTTGAAGTGAATAGTTCTTTAGGCGCGTTGGGCATTTTTGAGATGGGACTAAACCATTGATTTCGCGACACCATGACGACACCTCATTTTTGTAAACGCGATTGTGCTCTTTATTTAGATAAGGTTACGAACCAATGTTCTATACGAGTATATTTCCCGCAAAAAATGTTTCTCGTTGCACTACATTCAAATCTAAATGAACATTCTACTGTAGGATGTTATTTACTAATGAAAAACACTACAAAGCGAAAAATAACTTTAATTTCGGAAGTCAGTGTCTTTGGTTTTGAATTTTCGTTTTTTGGCCCCGATTTGATATTAAAGTTAATTTTCGCTTTGTAGTGTTTTTTTTTGGGAGTCAGTTGATTTCATCCACATACTAAGTGGGAAAAAAATACGCACAAACAAAAAAAGAATTTTAAAAATCGGTCCATTATTGACGGAGAAATCGGCGGAAATACATAAAAAAAAAAATATAATAAAAGAAACGTACGCTACGAACATATAGCTCCTCCTTTTTGGAAGTCGGTTAAAAATACAATACAAAGGCTAACATAAACATTTATAATATCAGCAAAATCTAAATGTAAAAACGTCCGAAACACGTCCGTCGCCATCTTTGAATAGCGTATTCACCACAGACTTTTTAAAACGATCATTCCGGCGCGATTCGTTTTCAGATGTTTAACATGTGATGTTATATTGCTTTCCTTATCTTTTCCCTACACTCTGTGTGAGTTAGAGCAGAAAGGTGTAGTTTAAACAGGCAATTTGGTGCGTTTTTTCAACCCGGAATACCTAGACTTTGGCTGCGTTCCGAGTAACGACGCACACTGGTCCCGAATGATAAAAAAGTGGACATTAAGAAATTTTTGACAGAAGGTCAACGGATTCGGCTGATTTTTTTTTTGTAGACAGCTGATGCAATTACAAATCACTTTTATAGATTGAGTTTTTGCCAAATAAGCCGTATTTTCAGAGAAAAAAAATATTGAAATATTTTTTGTATGAAAGAAATCCTAATTTTGTCTTTATCTTCCAAGATTCAAACGTATTCAAAATAAAACTTAGCGCAGCTTGTAGAGGTGCTAATTGCTCACCACTTTGTCATAGACACTCTTCTGCGATTTTGTGCTCCTTTTGAGTTACAGGCACTTTAAATATTTTTTGTATGAAAAACTCCTAATTTTCTCTTTATCTTCCAAGATTCAAACGTATTCAAAATAAAACTTAGCGCAGCTTGTAGAACAGCTAATTTCTCACCACTTTGTCATAGACACTCTTCTGCGATTTTGTGCTCCTTTTGAGTTACATGCACTTTAAATATTTTTTGTATGAAAAAATCCTAATTTTGTCTTTATCTTCCAAGATTCAAACGTATTCAAAATAAAACTTAAAGCAGCTTGTAGAGATGCTAATTGCTCACTACTTTGTCATAGACACTCTTCTGCGATTTTGTGCTCCTTTTGAGTTACAGGCACTTTAAATATTATTTGTATAAAAAAATTCTAATTTTGTCTTTATCTTCCAAGATTCAAACGTATTCAAAATAAAACTTAGCGCAGCTTGTAGAGTAACTCTTACAAATATATGAAATTATCAGTATCAAATAAACAAACAAGGAAATCTCAAAACGTGTTCAGACATGTTTATGTACAGGTAAGTTATTGTGTGACTCGTATGTAAATTTTTTTTTGTATAGAGTCATTGCTTAATTACCCTATAAGTGACGATTTCGGCTCTATTTGGTCATCTAGTCGAACGCGTCGAAAACGCTGAATGATGAATAGGTATATAAATTGCAATTAAAAATTCCCTTTGTAGTTTTGCGGTATTTATGTAGGAGCACATCTTAGTATGTTTTATTTTCTCGTGACTCATCCAAATTGCAAGAATATTTGGCTCATTATATAACTACCCCATTAAGTAATGAGGTAGTTAGGTAATGAGTCATTATCTAACTACCCCATTAAGTAACGGGATAGTTGGGTAATGAGTCATATATCAATAGTATAAGGGCAAGCGGAACCCGTTTTTGTTCATTACGCGTCTTGTGCTCGTAAAAACAACACAATTTTTTATCAACTATCACCACATTGTAACTTTTATTTATTTGCCTGTAACATTTTTGTATCAAAATGACTACATTTGTGACTAATTTAGACATTTTTTCTTTTTTGAGTAATAGTGGGTGCCTTAAAAATAGTGATTTACTGTGTCAAACCATTATAAATCGTATTTCAAGTGAAATTCCAAACGAAGAGCTCAGTATTATCAAAAAGTTTTGCCAAAATTATACGTCAAACCTAGCTAGAAGATGGGACAATTCAGGTAGAAACGAAAGATTTGGTGTTAAAAACAAGGAGTGGTTGGAGTCTAAAATTTTGTGGCCAACTTTAACTTCTGTGAATTTTCCTATGTTGTTTGATCCAGAATATACCATAGAGGACATTTCAGTAGACGTAGAAGAGCATAATTTATCGTACGAAGAGGAAGCGGGTGCATCTACATCAGAAGCTACCACAAATACTCCCAGAACTAGAAATAAACGACCATTTGAAGATTTAACAAATAAGCAGATGAAAAGACGTTCTTTGTCTCTTTTGGAGCATTCCGAAGAAGAGCTGTTCTATGCTCTTATTGCTAAACTTAATGAAAACGGGCGCACTGTTTGTTCTAAAGTTATTAAGTGCCTCTCAAATAAGCCAGAAAAGGTGCAAGAAGTAAGTGACTTTTTATATAAAGCTTCTGATAAATCGATTTCCGAGGAAGACACCTTAGCTCTTGCCACAGCATTGAGTTTATCAAAATGGCAATATCTAACTTTGAGGTCCATTTTAAGTACAAATGGCACAGCGGCTTTTCCATCTTACCAGAAGTTACTGTTGAAGAAGAAAGAATGCTATCCAGCAAAAGAAGATATTGTGATATCGGAGTCAGGAGCTAAAATTAAGTTACAGGCAGTTCTAGATTTAACTGCCGAGAAGATTTTGAAAGTGACTGGTTCAAATATTAATGGTGGTGTTTTGAAGCTAGTTAGTAAATGGGGCTGTGACGGAGCTTCTTCACAAAGTTGTTACAAACAAAAACCAACTGGTGACATATTTTCAGAATCTTCTGTATTTATGGTTAGTTTTGTGCCACTTCGCCTTATGAGTGACAACGATGTGATAGTATGGGAAAATCCGCGCCCTTCTTCAACAAACTATTGCAGACCAATTATGTTCGAATTCAAACAAGAAACAAAAGAATATATTCAGCAAGTAGAAGCAACATTACAAGAAGAAATTAAGAACCTTCTACCAACAAAGTTATTTGATGGCGAATTTGAAGTATTTCATGAATTGCATATGACGATGATCGACGGCAAAGTATGCACGGCACTTTCACAGACACAGTCTGCAGCCAATTGCAACATTTGCTTAACAAATCCGAAAGATATGAACAACTTGAACCTCGTTTTTAACAAACCAGAAAACCATGATATGTACAAATATGGTTTATCTTCACTTCACATGTGGTTGCGATGCATGGAATGTATTTTGCACATATCTTACAACTTAAATTTCAAAAATGGGCGGCTCGGGGTGAGGACAAACTGCTCCGAAAATCAAGAAAAGAGTTAACGCAGCATGAGTTTTTTGTTGTAACTGGCTTAATGATTGATATCGTCAAACAAGGCTTTGGGACAACAAACGATGGCAATACAGGTCGACGGTTTTTCAATGATTACGAAAGGTCAGCTGAGATAACAGGAGTTAATGCTAATTTGATTAAGAGATTTGCTGTAATTTTGCAGGCAATATCTTCTGGGAGAAATGTAGATATTGAAAAATTTAGAATTTATTGCAGAGAAACAGCAGAACTTTATGTCAGCGAGTACTCGTGGTATTACATGCCTTCGAGTGTACATAAACTTTTAGTGCATGGTGCAGATATTTGCCAGCATTTTTCTTTTATTCCAATTGGTATGATGTCCGAAGAAGCCTCAGAAGCAAGAAACAAAGATTTTCGTTCAATCAGAGAAAAGCATACTAGAAAGATAGGCAGAATGCAAACAAATGAAGATATTTTACACCAGTTACTTATCAGCTCCGATCCGTACATTACGAACATAAGACCGAAGTTCACCAAAATTCAAAAGCAGCAGAGGTTTGAAGAAGCCGAAAATCTTCTAAAGGATGACGTTTCACCCAATGAACTCGATTTAGAAGATGCTGATGAGGAAGAAGTATACGTCGACATTGAGAATAATCCCCCACAAGATCCGCTAGCATAATTCACATTGTAACATACGCACGTTCATGTTAGTTTATTTAAGTTTGTAAGTTTGTAATCTAGTTTATTTAAGTTATTAAGTTTATAGGTACTGAGAAAAAATGCGCTTAAAATTAATTTATGTTCTAGTTTATTTAAATTTGTAAAATAATAGTTTACTTTAGTTATTAAGTTTACAGGTACTGAAAAAAAATGCGCTTTGTTTTATTTTTTGTGTTTGTTTTATTTATTTATTTATTCATATTATGTTGACGACAGCCCTAGCAAAGTATTACATTTGTAAACAAAGACTACCCACTGTTGGGGTAGTCAAATAAAAAGTTGCATTTTACATTTCATATGACTTATTAGGAAAAAATATTTAAAGTGCATGTAACTCAAAAGGAGCACAAAATCGCAGTTGAGTGTCTATGACAAAGTAGTGAGAAATTAGCCCCTCTACAAGCTGCGCTAAGTTTTATTTTGAATACGTTTGAATCTTGGAAGATAAAGAGAAAATTAGGATTTTTTCATACAAAAAATATTTAAAGTGCCTGTAACTCAAAAGGAGCACAAAATCGCAGAAGAGTGTCTATGACAAAGTAGTGAGCAATTAGCATCTCTACAAGCTGCTTTAAGTTTTATTTTGAATACGTTTGAATCTTGGAAGATAAAGACAAAATTAGGATTTCTTTCATACAAAAAATATTTGAATATTTTTTTTCTCTGAAAATACGGCTTTTTTGGCAAAAACTCAATGTACAAAAGTGATTTGTAATTGCATCAGCTGTCTACAAAAAAAAAAATAAGCTGAATCGGTTGACCTTTTGTCAAAAATTTCTTAATGTCCCCTTTTTTATCATTTGGGACCAGTGTGCGACGCTGTAATGAATAAAAACACTTCATTTAAAAGTATTTCGTGCACAATAAAATATTTCTTGACGATTAAAAAAATACGTAATTGTTCAAGTTTTCACTTCTGTCGGCACTCCCGGAGTGCCATTGCCATTTTTTTTTAAACAAGCCATGTCGTTATGAAAAGGGAGGACTAAGTTTATTTGAAAAATCTTATTCCTTTGATCTATAAACTTGAAATAACAATTAGTATAAAAATTGTCCCGAATACTTATTTATCTAAATAAATTATAAAGATCGTGAACATTAATTAGCGAAAACTACCTTAAATAAGCTTTTTTGAGGAAACTATGAAATCCCTCTAACCAGCATTTTGCCGACGACTTCGTCCACACAGACAAAGTCGCGGGCAAAGTGCTGCAATGATGGTTAGAGTTAAGTAAGTAAGTGTGTAAGTAAATACTGGTTAGCTTGCTAAACACAAAAGTGTCGTAAGAAAAAAAATTGTGCAAGTAATAAATGATGTTCGGATTTTTTCACGTTCATATTCACTCTGTGATAGCACTTAGCTTTGTTTGATAGCTATTACGTGATAGTTCGAGAGAGCTGTCTAAAATATGTGAACAACTATAGTGTGATATATGTATTATGAACAGGGTCATGAAATGTTCCGCAGGATCATATTTTAGGTATTAAATATGTATGTGTAAAAAACGTTTAGAAACATTTTCTTTCTTCAAAAAATGTGTTAGTTTGATCGGTATTATTTTTTAGCTGAAGATCTAACTAATACATATAAATGCAAAAGTGAGTTTGTTTGTTTGTTACACTTTCACGCTAAAACAGCTAATAGGATTTTGATGAAATTTGGCACGCGTGTAGGCCATCATCTGTTTTAGACCATGTGATACTTCTTATCCCGGTAGTATGTTTCCGTGAAAGAATTTTCGACCTCCCCGCGGGTGAATTACAATTTACGGACTTCAGAATTGTATACTGATATGTGCTTCGTTATTTTCCATACGTTACTAATTCTGGCAAATCACGTCTGTATTCCCCGAAGTGTTAAGCAGAGGCGTACCTATGCAGTCGGGCATCGATTGGTACGAAAAACCAAAAGACTACATTAAGGCGGCGATAACCGACTTTTAATGATTTTATACTCAAGATCACCTCCAAACGAGTAGTGTCGATGATTTGGAAAAAATATATGTTAAATTAGAGCATGTTTTTAATAACTTAATATAGGAATATTTTAGATTATGTTTATATTACATAGTGAAATTAATTTGTAAATTTATGTCTAACGCGGATAAAAAAATAAAGAATCACGCAAAATCTATCAAGCGTATTTTTCTGAAATCTTCACCATTTTAAAGATAATTTAATTATTGATATTTTAATATACGTGTGTTGTTAAAATACCTTTTGTTTTATTTATAATAAATATAATGCGGCTAATTTAGGACAGCGCTTGTTGATGGGTGGGTCCTATTACTGGCTGGACGTACGACGCGTTGCGTGTGCGTACAGAACACGCAAGCTAACCACTCAAGGTCACTGGCATATATCTGCGTCATCTGATCTGTTCACTGTCCTTCAAATTTTCTGATGGTACGTTTGACCTAGAATATTTTCGTTTTCTGATCATCGGATCCCATCAAAATTCTTTTCACTATTTATTTTAACCCTGAAGTTCGTTGGCCGACTACACAAAATAACGTCAAGACGATATTTAACGCCATCAGCATCATTAATATGTCTCGTATTAACTTTACGAGGTTTCGTGAAAGGTCAGTGGCCTTTGGAAATTGATCAACCTCTCAGGTCCTGTTGTAACATTTATAAAGTGAACTGCAACCGTGTTTGAGGAAAATATTTTTTAGTTCTTGTCAGTTAGGGCTCAGAACTTGTGGTGGCCAGAAGATTTGAGCACAAGGTCATAGTTTCAATATTCAATTTATTTAAGTATTTATATTTAGTTTTCACTAGTACATTTAAATTATAAACTCTAATCTAAACAGATAAAAACCCAAAATAAATTTGTGATTAATTAAATTTAAATATTCAACTAATTCAACAAAAAAAATATATCTAAAAATTATAAAAATGTCAAAAAATAATTAAAAATTATATAATTATTTTGCAAAGTATTTTCGTAGCTTCTAGAATTTAAAATATTCAGGGTTACTTTCTATGCTAATTTGGGACACGTGGTGAAAGAAAATAAAGGGTGTTTGGAAACTAGGTGCAAACTGGTGGTGATAGTTGACGCCATTTAGAGCATTTTTTATATTTAACTGAAAACTTATAGTTTTTTTTTTTTAATAACTCAATGAAAGAAAAGATGAATGAGTTGATGTAGATACCGTGTTATAAAATTACTGAAAACAGCTGGACAATTTTTGTAAGTAGTATTTGTAAATTATTTCTGCAGCTGTTTTTCTCCCAAAATAATCACAGGTACCTTCGTTAAATCAATTAACCTTTCCTGAAATAGAGACGCAAAAACAAAGGTCTATTTACAGAGCAAGTTAGTCGTTAGCAAATAGTCTGAGGCCTGAAAAGACACAGATTCTCCTTAATATCTAACTGTTGATTTTACTGGGTTATGTGTTGGGAATTGGCACCACAAATACGTAAAATTATCTGCTTTCTTTACGTAGTTTATTATTAATATAAAAAAAAGAACAAATAAAGTTTTTTTATGTTAACAATATTTAAAAAGCTTAATACCCTTAATATTATTATCTGCCTAGCCTTTTTTCAACCATGTTGTGATCGGCTTCCAGTCTAGCCGTGTACAGCTGAATATTAATATTTTATATGAAGCGACTGCCTAAGCTGTCAAACTGGTTTATTGGTGATTCACCCGAATTTACTCGCCCGAAACGGGTGAAGCGACACTTTAAATAAATAACATTATTTTATTTTGAGGCTATTCGCACGAAGTTGAATTATTTGTACGTAAATCGATATCTGGAGTTGTCGATTCACGTACAAATAAATTAACTTCGTTCGGATCCCCAATAAGCCGTCAGACTTCCACAACCCAGTTGGCACGACTGGACAAAATATAGAACGTTTTTTAAAACCTAATTTTTATATAACCTTCCGTTAAAAAACCCGACTACTGAAAAATCACGCTCTAAAAAGTATGAAACAAGAAAATGGTCAAGGTAAAGCCGTGGTCGCATGCCAGTATAATTTTGTAGGTGTACAGGCATACGCCCACGGCTTTACCTTGACCATTTTTTGTACCTATGTCTTGATTTCTGTCTGAAATATTTTCTTGTTTCATGCTTTTTAGAGCGTTATTTTTCAGTAGTTGGGTTTTAGGTTTTGAACTTACTTTTTATTTAAATTATTTTAGGGTTATAATTTCGTGATAAAGTATTTGCAGAGCAGCTTTACATTTTTTGAAATGATAACTCCTTTAGGCGCCTTGGGCATTTTTGAGATGGGAATAAATAATTTGATTTCGAGACACTGTAACGCAATTTACCGAAACCGTGGAGTAAAAGACATCAACGCGTTGATTACTGCGGTGCGTGGAGTAAAAGACATCAACGCGTTGATTACTGCGGTGCGTGGAGTAAAAGACATCAACGCGTTGATTACCGCGGTGCCGATTTTTTTTCAAGTTTTAATTTCTGTCGGGACTCCCGGAGTGTCACTGTTTTTTTTGTTCGGGTTTTATTGTATAATAGGTATTAATTTTAGAGCCACGCCGTACGTAGCACAGTCTCGGTTTTGCTTGTTTTTAACAATTTAAACATATTTTTTTGTAATGTGCTCGTCAAGCCCTTCCATTTGATATCCAACATGGCACAATTAAAAAACTTTTATTTTATTTTATGACTTTAATGTCCTCTAGAGGGCACTATTTTGCATTTAATGTAACGTCAGATGGCCTATAACTAGTCAATCAAGACGCTTCCAATTATACCTCATTTGTCAAATTATGATCGGTAGTTTAGAAGTTATGAGGTAACAGATGAACATACATACATACCGGTCAAAATCATAACCTTCCTTTTTGCTTCGCCGTAGTCGGGTAAAAAAACACTTATGCCCCGCTTCCACAACGCTGTGGAAAATATTAGGTGACACCTAAACGGATGCCTATATGAAAGCACGCTGTTGGAATTTCAACGCTCGGCTTAATACCGAAAGTTGAAAATCCAACAACGTGCTTCTATTTAGGAATTCAAACTCACTGCATTTCTTTCAATTAAACCATTTACAGGCACTTTTTAACTGTCAAGGAGTTCTTCAGTCTCAAAGATGAAGCTAGTCGCTCATTCCAAAGTGTTGTAGGTTGCTATGAAGAAGAACGAGAACTCCACTCTTTTCAATTAATTTAAATAAAAACAAAACACGGAAAACGGATATTAATTATCCTGCCATTAGACAGGGGCCTCCACCGACCGCTTTCGCATGGCGCCCTGTGCTAATTGTACAATTTTATGGCCGGCCGTCCCTTCTGTCCACATCATTTGTCAACGTAATGTACTTGTCTTGTTATACAGCTATTATAAGTATGATAGGGGTCAGGGAATTCAAAGAGAATTGTTAAAAAGAGGTTTTAAGAAATGATTAAAAGAAGGTCTTTTTTTTGTGTCCAATTAGGGGATTATTTTTGTTAAAATCTCATGTAACAGAGAGCGAACCTATTGCCAACCTATTGAGTCGAACTGAAATTAGTTTTTTTTTGGCCGAAAATGAAAACGAAACGGCCTGATTTGCATTTTCGACAGAAAATCAAAAACGAGAAAGAGATATTATTTTTTGGTTTTAGGTAGGTCTTCCTTTGGCAAAAGTATAACAAATGCAGTGTCAATCTTTTAATCATTACAATATTAATCGTTTAAACTTAAAACAGACGAAATGTTGTACTAAAGACATAATTCATTCATAGACATAATATTATTATTTTTTAATTTTCTGATGTTTTATGCTTATAGTGGTTGTGACAATGGATATTCTTTGAATAAATTAAATAAAAGTATTGATTTGCTGGTACTTATTTTTTTTTGCCGACGGTGGATATTTTGGCCCCAAATTACCGAATACTGAAAACAAATTCGGTTGGACTCTATCGCCCGGGCAAAAATCCAGCCTGCTACTGAAAAATTCCTGGGAAGATATTTTAAAAATACTTTGCGTTTTTTTTTTAAATAACTAAAAAGTATACTGTTGTTTAAAAAGGAGCTTTTCCGGTGAAGTCACAGCCGTCATACTTATCCTAAATTCCTCTTTATTGAAATAGAAATAACATCCGAATAATCTACATGAGTGAAATGACCAGCTCAGCATTCCTTTTATTAACTAAATGCTCATTGGCACCAACTCCGTCCTGAAGCCTCGGATAGCATCTAAAACTTTAAAGACATTATTATTACGCTAGATAAAATGCAACGAAAGGCGACACAAATCTGCTGCTTTCAAAGCTAAACAACTATGGAAACGCGAATGGAATCAAGTATCGACTTATTTCTTGCATTATCGTGAAGTATGTGAGAATAGCTGAGCTTATGGTTAACATATTCAGTCTATATAATGTTCCCACTGCTGGGACACAGGCCTCCTCTCGGTGAGAGGGAGTGGGCCGTAATCCACCAAGCAGGCCCAGTGTATAGTGGGTTGGTAGATGTCATATGTCTTCAAATTTTTGGCTCTAGGAAATGTCGGTTTCCTCACGATGTTTTCCTTCACCGTTTTGAGAGCAGTGGCGATGAAATAATTTACACATAGTGAAGCACCTGTCGTTGGTAGGAGGTGGCCCTGGAAAAGGATGCATGGGAGGATTTGGGGGAGGCCTTTGCTCAGCAGTGGGACACTGTAGGCTAGCATAAAAAAGGTCTCATATCTGGGAAAATTCGTTTTCTCCATATTTTCACCCGAGCAGAGTTCGGTCACCCAGGTTACTATATTATTAAAATTAATATATGCGACGCTCTGCTAGAGTGACTGTCACCAGTCAGTGTGACTCTTATCGTACCTTTTCGGTGATTCCAGTAACTTCGTAACAAAACTAGATGGCGCCACTTGCTGCGCCGTCACACTAATAACTCATTTGAAATATGTTTAAGTTGTAATATAAACAATGTATCTGTTTAGCCGTGCCTTAACGTCTAATGCTGACAATTATCTTCATAATTGACGATGAAAAGGGAAATTTTGTAATTACATTACCCAGTAGATTCGAGGTATTAGTGGTCTCTTACAAACATACAAGAGGGTGTGCCTTTTAATCTGTACTGAATAAATATATTTTCTTTCCTTACCTTTGTGGCGGCCTCCTTATCGCCACATACTAACTACGCATCACACTGACGTCACACGAAATCCTGAATCGCGCAAGCAGAGTTTACCGCGTGATCAGCATATATGTAACTTCCCGACATCAATCATTGGACAGTTGCCCACCAGACACGTCACCTGCCAGGGTAGAGGATCCTCCTTTTTCTATGAAGGATGAGTGAAGTTTACACCCTGTTCCTCATTGCTCTATACCTTCTAGAAGCAAAAGAGAGTGACTTATAGGTAACTGAAAACCATAAATCACGAATAATTGCCGTTTCAGGTTATCTCATGATTTCGTTACGAGAACCAGTAGTTTCAACTTGGACAAACCAATTTTCTATACCGATCATAAATATTTTATTCTCGCAGTCGTAAAATTTATGACACCTTTTGAATACTTCAGACTTTAAAATGCTTTAGACTGGCTTACCCAAAAGCTGCTCTATATAAATTCAAGTCCATCGCGCTTACGATTTGGGGAAATAAAATCTCGTTTACCGTCATGATCGGGTTATGCTCGGAGTGTCTTTGAAGGATAAGATCAGAAATGAAATTATCCGGAAAAGAACCGGAGTTACCGACATAGCCTGCAGAATAAGCAAGTGTGTCATTGACCGATGGTCGGTGGAGCAGACGAGTTCTGGAGTGGAGATCCCGTTTCGGTAAGCTTACGTAGTGTGGGTCTCAGCTAGACGACCGACGACCTTAACGGTGGCTGGGACAGACTGGATGGATAAATTAATTTAATGTTCTGTTTCTCGTTAATTTTTTGCATACTTACTATTGCATAGAATCAAGTTTTCCTAACTGAACAGATAGCTGTGCTACTGGGGAGTTTGTTGTGCCACTTCTTCTTCCCAGCTAAAGGCACTAGAAAGTGGTGAAGTGCGGGCGTTTTGGGGGACTGTTTTATGTAATTTTGACGTTCGAAAAGTGCTGATTCTTAGGCTAATTTGAATAAAATGACTTTTGGATGTTGATGCAGAAGGCGGAGGACAGGGTGTTGTGGCGCAGCCTAGGAGAGGTCTATGTCCAGCAGTGGACTGCGATAGGTTGAGTTGATTACACGGGAAAACTTTCTGTAACGTCAAAAAGCGAAAATCATCACTATCTACTAGTACCCTAATTGCGTAACTTATTTCCGTAAACGATTATGACTAATTTGTTTCATTTTGACAGTTTAACAACATTTATTGCGTTATTTACGTTATCGAGTAGATTATTTTTTCCAACTTATGAAACAATGGATTAGCAATCTGTTTCAAATCGAAATAGATTGTGATTTATCGTGCATTACGCAATTAGGATACTGGTAATGATTTTCCCAATCATATTGTGTTCGGCTTCTAATCTAATCGGGTGCAGCTGAATACTAGTATCTTACATGGAGCGACTGCCCATCTGCCTTCTACAATCCAGATACTGCATAAGACGATACTCTTTGGTAAGACTGGTAGTCAGGCTTTTGGGTGAGCAGTTATCACAATCTTAAGTTTACGCACTTAAAGTGCTTTAGTAGTAGAATCCTGGAGCTAACAATGGAATGAATAAATTATCTCTAAGTTATTCCTTATTACATCAACTATCTGTTAGTGGAATTCCTGTCAAAATCGGTCCAGCCGTTTCGGAGATTAGGCAGAACAAACAGACAGACAGACAAATAAAATTAAAAATGTTTTTTTTTTGTTTTAAGTAACCGTATACAGGGTGGCCTCGCCGTCCGGTAAGATCCAGGCCCGGGTCTCGGCAGGTTGTGTTCCATGCGCGCCTCAAAGAGTTGTCAGCAGAACTGACGGGGTCCGCGAGGGCCGATGGCTGCCGGAGTTGCGAAGAAGTCCGAAAGGGACATCGTGGCCCTAGGCAGCATGGCAACTGAAGGAACACGGCTGGGTTTTAGTCAGTAAGAGTCTGACACGCCCTCGCGCTCCGCCCAGAGCGGGAGAAGTTATTTGATAATTTCCCTACCAAAAAAAAATGGATATCGGACGCGAAAACGGTTACGCTGGATTCAGTACATGGTTCTGAATCAACCTGCGTTGAAATTTTTCGTCAGTTATTAATAAAAAAATCGGCCAAGTGCGTGTCGGGCCACGCACAATGAAGGGTTCCGTAGTTGGGATAAATTTTTCCCAAAAATAAACTTAATTTTTAGTTGAAAAACATGTTCTCCCATACGGAATGTATGGGAAAACATATTTTTGCAACTGCAAATATAAATTGGTCGATTATTACTCGTCAACTTGTAGAGCCTACTTAACTGCGATAGTTTTCCTTTTAATTTCGTTTTATAAACTACTGCCGTGATTTTTTCACACATTCAAAGCGAACCATTTAGCTTGCAGGGGAGGGGACACTCGACTCTAAAACAAAAATTAGCACTTTAAAGCTTAATATATCGCAAACGGATCCCTGAATCCAAAAATTGTTTATACACTCTCACAATGTTTTTGAAGGACCTTTCCAACGATTACCCATAATAAGGGATAGAAAAAAAAAAAAACATCACCACTTTACGTGTAGGGGAGGTACCCTAAAAAAACTTTTTTTGGTATTTTATTTTACTACTTTGTCGGCGTGATTAATAAATTACAGCATTCTAGTACTAAGAGTCTCGGAGCTAGACCGCGGACAGACAAACAGACAGACGGACATGGCGAAACTATAAGGGTTCCTTGTTCACTACGGAACCCAAAAAATCAGCTATTTCTTAGAAAAGTGCAATACCTACGCGGTCAAAATGTATGGAACAGCAGGAACACAGGGGGTTCAGAATATACCGAATCCATGGTAACAGTTTACGCGTCGATGTCCTTGCCACCCAGTATTTATTATTACTGTATACTGTTTGTTTGTATTTTGGTATTACAAACAGATACTTTAATTTTACATAAACATAACATCACGCCTTGTTTCCCCGAAGGGTTGGGCAGAGGTGTCCCTGTAGCAGGTTTACCCACATTTCACCAGTTATGTTTATAATCCCATGTAATAGGGGGCGAGCCTATTGCCATCAACCGGGCACAAATCCAGAGTCCAGGCTGTTACTGAGAAATTTCAGATAGAAAAACCCAATAACACTTTGCCCGACCTGGGAATCGAAACCAGGACCTCATGCTCAGCAGTAGCGCTTGCGATCACTAGACCAACGAGGCAGTCCACTTTAATTTTATTTATTTGTTTATATAGAAGATGGTACATCAGGATCTTGTTAATAGAATTGTGATCTTACATCTTTCGTTATGAACTGGCATAGAAATGTTTAAGCATTTTAAACGTTACATTTAATACGACACTTTAATTTGTTAAAATTATTACTTACTAAAATAGTTAGTGTTAGGACGGTTCTCTTGAAAAACCTACACTCTTTTCGAGTTATCACGGCATTACCATCGTTGTAAGAACAGTAGTGGGTACCTACAGAGTTACAGACAGTACAATACATGGACAGTTAGTATCACACTTTTCAGATGGCCGTCAATTTTGTATCAAAACTACCAAGGCTGAATAAACCATCTATCCCTGTATACAAATCATCACTCTACCTACACAATTGGACAAAAAAAAAGAATTGCCTTAAAATATAAAAAAGATAATAACAAATTGGATGTTATACCGGGTTTCATGAATAATTTTCATAAAACCAATTAATTCACTGTAATGTTTTTAACGAAATCCACTTAATCAGTGCTAGATTTTCTTAATTTTTTGACGTGAATAGGCGATTTTAAAATTAGGGTTCCTAATACATATGAAAGCGATGTTATTGCTATGGCTATCTTTTTTGTTTGAGGGTGGGAAATCATCAAATAACTTCTCCCGCTCTGGGCGGAGCGGGAGGGCGTGTCAGACTCTTACTGACTAAAACCCACCCGTGTTCCTTCGGTCGGCTATGGCTATCTGCGGTTGCCATTGTATTCATGACTGCGCAACTGAGATGGTTCTGGTTCTGCCATATTTTGCATTAACGTATGAAAAAAATTCTACGATGTACGTGTGAAATAAATACTGGCCTGTAACAGTCTCAGTGCAGAGCGAAGGCCATTTCTCACGCAAGAAAGGAGAAAAAGTAATTGGAGCAAGACCCAGTGGGTGGGTGTTTATTATCTTGAAGTAACTACCTATCATGACGATGTGCAAATAAATCTGGCCTTCTTCAACATTTTGTAGTTATATTTATCTGTAGTAGTAATTTTTACCAATCTGTGAAACAACAACAACAAATTCGAGATGGCAGGACTCCGTGTAATTTAGGTGTCACAATTAGGCTTCGCGTTCATTCGTAAAAATACTCTCAAAAGATAGGCCTCGGTCAAATTAAGATAAAATGTAATTATACCATATTTTTAATTTTGGATATTGTCAGAAAAATGTTCTTTAATAGAGTAAGGGTGGTTCCGTTTGTGACATGACAGTTAACCAAAGAGTAATATGCTCTAGACAGTATGACATAAAAGATGGCGGAAAAGAATAGTTCCAATTTACAACTGAAGGGAAAAGTGGCACTTGTAGTCGACTTTGTATATTAAGCTACAGTACGTATTGAGGCTAAGCGTATGCTGAGATGCAGGTGATGCAGGTTAACGCAGCACAGGGCAGAGAGCAAATTTTGTTATGCATGAACGTACTGACAGCTCTATACGCTGCGGCGCAGGCACGTGCGACGCAGACATATGTCTGTCCTGCTCTGCGTCTCATTGTAGAGCCGGCACAGATTTCTGCGCGAAGCCTGCAGGTCGTCACTTGTCTTTTACCATTGATTCATAGTTTTGTTTCAATGACAGATTGTTTGTGTGTAGCTGCGTCGTAGCATGCGCTTGCGGCCTATGTCTGCCTCGCCTGCCCTACCCTGCAAAAATCTTTACTGTGCTGTGCTGCGTCACCTGAGTCTCAGCATACGCTTAGTCTGATCGCCGTGTCCCTTTCTGCTCGATGCACGTCTTTGCAAAGCAGACATAATTATGACGTGTTTCTCGATGATCGACTTGATTGAATTATGATCTTATACTTACGCTTATGAAATTAAACGACACCGAAACTGCCATTCTTTTTTACTATCAAGAAGGTACCCAACTGTTAGCCACAGCTTTGTGAATAATTCTATTTTATCGACAGGCTTGATTCTTAACTTATCTGAATGATATTCATTTTCGTGTGACAAACACAACAATTTATTGAGGCCTGAAAGCAGAATAAAAAAAAAACAAACAAATAAACACTCATGTTTATTATTAGTTAGCAAGTAAACATGGCTGTTTTCCAGAAGATTCTGTAATCAATTCTCACATCATAAATTATCTTCGCTTTTATCGTCTGTGTAACCTTTTCCCAAGTATGATATTTAAAACTATCACCAGATCATGGTCGGCTTCCAGTCTAATCAGCTGAATACCGTCTCGTATTTTAGATGAAGCGTCTGCTAATTGTATAAGTGACCAGTGGTGGCCCAGTGGTCATGGGTTCGAACCCAGGCAAGTGTTTTACTTTGTGTAAATAATTTCATCACTACTGCTCGCAAAACGGTGAAGGAAAACATCGTAAGGAAACCGGCATGTACTAGAATCAAAAATGCCGCCTGGTAGATTACAGCCCACTTCCCCTCGAAGAGAGGAGGCCTGTGTCCCAGCAGTGGGAACATTATAGGCTGGTTATGACTGCCTATTTGAACTCTGTGCTCTCTGGTCTCATCACCCGTACATACATTTTGCAAACGCAGCAACCCACTTGAATGTCGTGCGTCATGAATATTTTATTATAATTAGAACTTCTTAAGAACTACATAACGATTACTATAGTAAGGATGACGAATATTTTTTTTTTAAATTGTCCTTCAGGTAGGTTATAAAAAAATATTAGACACATATTTTTATTTTTTTAAATTATCAAAAGATTACGGCGATACATTGATTTAGAATGTGGCATGATGTTACTTGTATGTAGATTTTGTACTTACTTGTGACGTAGCGAGCAAGGCTCGGAACCGGTTCATTTAGGTTTTACTCCGAACTTTTCTTAAGAACGTGATTGTTTAAGAACTTCATTTTAAACTAAATAACACACACACACAACATCACGCCTTGTTTCCCCGAAGGGTTGGGTAGAGGTGTACCTGTATAAGGTACACCCACATTTCGCCAGTTATGTTTAAGTCCCATGTCCATGTCCATGCCCCTTAGGCGAGCCTACATTTATTGCCATCAACCGGGCACAAGTCTAAACTCCAGGCTGCTATTGAGAAATTCCAGATAGAAAAACCCAATAACACTTTTCCTGACCTGGGAATCGAACCCAGGACCTCATGGCCAGCAGTAGCGTTTGCGACCACTAGACCAACAAGGCAGTCTACCTAAATTAACCGGTTTATACGACAAACCGCATGTCGGTAAACGCGTTGCAACTTGTCACTACTTGTGACGATGCTGCGCTGAATAAAAACTAAACAAAAAACCGGTTCATATTGCTCTAAACCATTTAATCCGAAAAAAACCCTTTATGTAAACACTCCTCGACAAAACGGGTTTAAAAAAACAGGTTTCTACGAGCGAAACCAAATATAAAGGTTTTTGCATCAAGTACATAATAATGGTTTGAAAATTTAACCGGTATCCGAGCCTTGGTAGCGACCTCTATTCTCCAATTTTTATGCGTCTTATAAAAGTCATTTTGCCAAAAATAAAGAAAGAAAGAAAAAGTATTTATTGAGACTCGCACAGGAAATCACAAATTAAACTAAAACACACTCATTAAAACATTAATAAAAAATTAAAAAAACAAATTAAAAAAATAACAGAAAGTCCTGTACGAGGCCAAAAGGCTCCTATCTCAGCATAAGTGTCTAATACTTTTTTATTACCAGGCTGTCGGACTAAATAGAACTTTTTTTTTACCCAGGCAACATCCCTATTACAGTTAATTGATTCAGGCGTGACCTTGCGGAAATCCATAATGAAATGATGATGTGGATATATTTAGTAACCTTTTCCGCTTAGCTATTTCTAAAGAGTCTAGTCTAGGCAACACGCCGTGTTCGAGTTCACGACAAGTTAATCGTCATCCTGAGGATGCCTCGTTGAGAGGTGAAACACGTGTCGATTTCTTCCAGGGTCTTTTCAAGACTCTTTAGAAATAGCTAAGCGGAAAAGGTTACTAAATATATCCACATCATCATTTCATCCCTATTACAGTGAAACTAAACACTTGACAAAGAAAAAATACTACTATTTCTTTCTTCAAAGTGTTTTTGTAAACCCAGTTACTGGGTAATACTATATACCCCTTAGTAAGACTGGTTGCCAGAATATCAGGCTTTAAAATAAAAACAAAACTACGTAATAGCCACAATTGATTTAACAAAACACATAAACGTTTTGGTTACAACAATAAAAACCGTTAAACTTAAAAAACAATCAATGTCCAACACATCTAGCGGGACTGGCGACATCGTTTGGCGCACTTCCAAAAGTCCCCTTGTTTTTGTCATTATTCTGTTCCGAGTTTTGCTTGCCTCGTTAGATCTGTGTGGGTAGTGGAATGAAGTGCTTTATTATGCATTTAACGAAGATAAGGGGAAATCCTCGAGCTAAGTAATAACAGCCGCATGGGTCGATCGATCAGGTTAAGCTACGCTTGCAGCGGTTGGTCCGTGGATGGTTGACGATCTTTACATAACAAGACCCCTCCGTGCCTCGGAAAGCACGTTATACCTTTGGTCCCGGCTCTCATTTGTAGATTTGTGTAGATAGTTGTTACGGGTCGTCAGAAGCCCGAAAGTCTGACAACCAGTCTTACCAAGGGGTATCGTGTTACCCAGTAACTGGGCTGTGGAGGTCAGATAGGTAGTCTCTCCATGTAAAATACTGTTAATCAGCTGCGTCCGGTTAGACTGGAAGCCGACCCCAACATTGTTGGGAAAAGGCAAATCTTGCAGCAGATTTTATGAAGAGATGTATGAATGTAGAGAAAAATGGTTTTGAAAGGATACCGTAGGACGTCAGTTTAACTCGCCTATCCCCATAATCGAGGCAGTGAAAATTTCGGGATGTATCCATCGCGATTGCTGAGCGTGGTGTCCTGGTTTCGATCCCCGAATTTCGCTATTTGTCATTTGGTTGTTCCATTAGAGAATTCTAAGGAAGTCTGAAGTTTTTAACAATAGCCACTGGTAAAATGTGAGTTTTATTTTTAACTACCAATACAAGGAGTATTTATTGGTGTTAAAAATAAAACTCATAGTTTACCAGTGGCCGGGGAAAAACAGATGGTATGTTACGTTAGTAATTAGGTTAGGTACCTATTATTAATCAAAATAATTTTCGTAATTATGGAAACAGTAGAAGCATGCTTGAATACAATGTGCTGCATAATTCACATTATATAATTTAATACAACATAGCCCGCTCTGACCATTATAAACGATAATTTTCAGTTTACGTACATATCTTATTCGCGAAATTGCCCAAATTAGGTTAAATAAATTGATTGAATAATTTCGGAAGCAGGTTTCAGTAATTTTAAATTGAAGTGTATTTTCAATTTTATTGTGATACAATATTTTATTGTTATTGTATTATTTTGTGTTAATAAATTATTTGTAGAAGTTAATTGAAAACATGTTTTATGCTAGCTACACACGTAACGATTTACTTGCGCAAATTTAGGCTTGCGCAAATTAGCTTGACGCCGGTATTGAACACATACGGCTCAAGTTTGCTTGTAACAATATTATTTCAGTTTAGTGACCGTCCTGGTGTGTTGGGAGTACTTTCATTGTTGATACAAAAACTCTACTGAAACTTGAACACATGCACTATACACGCGCAAGCAAATTTGTGCAAACTGAAATTTACACAAAGTTGGAATCGAAAATTTAAAATCACACAAGCCTAGTTTGCGCAAATTTCGTCCAACACACGTAACAATTTACTTGCGCAAGCTTAAATTTGCGCAAGCAAATCGTTACATGTGTGGCTACCATTAGGGTGAGTAGGGTGCTTTAAAATTATAACTTACATTTACTCTTGTAATATATTTTCACAAACACTTTTAGACGTCAAAAATATTATTTTTGAAACTGTCCAATTGCATGACATTCAACTCAATTCTCGGCAACTTTTATCTAGCTGCGTCCTACTTTAAGATTGTCGATTCGCGATCACCACTCAAGAACACGCCTACCCCCATTGCATATCAAGGAGTAGACCAGGTGGCACGGTAATGGTAAGAAAAACGTGCCCTTAGGATATGAAAGGATTTGCGAGCCATATCGGATATGCATCCTCACCTGTTGTGTAGTTGTTCTCCTCACCTGTTCAATATTTTTTCTTGGAAGTTATCCTTCATAAAGTTTAAATAGAAATTCATCTGCCATCAACACGTAATTGTACACTTAGTAAGTACATAATATGATCGTCGGAATAGGCGTAAAAAAGGGTTCGTCTTGATTAATGTGCATGACTATACTTTTATACTGCCAACAGAGAGTGATGTTTATGTAGCTGACTGTACTGCTTACATCGGCGTCTGTTAGGGTCAACTTTTTATAAAATATGGTTAACATTCTACTGACTTTAATTTAACATTAAATAACCACCTCATTATTCTAGTGTTTAGAATAATTGCTGAGTCGAGGTCTAAGATTAGATTCCTAGGTCGACATAAACATAACATCACGCCTGTAATCCCCGAAGGGTTAGGCAGATATGTCCCTATAGTATACCCACATTTTGCCCTTTATCTTTAAGTCCCATGTAATAGGGGGCGAGCCTATTGCCATCAACCGGGCACAAATCCAGACTCCAGGCTGCTACTGAGAAATTCCTAATGGAAAAACCCAATATCACTATGTCCGACCCGGGAATCGAACCCAGGACCTCATGCTCAGCAGTAGCGCTTACGACCACTGGACCAACGAGGCAGTTTTTTAGTAGCCAGTTAATGGAAATAAGCTAAAGATGGACCATGCACTTCTAAAATATGTAAAAAACAACCCTGCCCAATTCGAAAGAGACTCATAGGTATTGCATAACATTACCTAAAACTAAAAAAGTAATTATTATTACAAATAAAAATGTTATTGCTATTTAAAAATCACATTCTAAGTACCATAATTAGACTAAATTCATTAAAAATTTGCAATTTTTCAACAGGGGTCATAAGTTATGACTTGTAGACACCCGTTAAACGATGGCCGCCCGCGCCCCATGTAATAACCCGGTTAAATGTATCGAGTAATAAACACCTATTAGTTTCATTATAATTTATTATGAGTAACCTGTAATTATCACTAAGGGTTCGGACGGGCCGGCGCGGGCGGGTTGCGGATGCGGCTCCGGACGCGGACACTGACTTTGACGACACGGTTGGCGCAGTGGTTAAGCGATTGACTGCTGCGCTGCGTGTCGCGGGTTCGATTCCCGCACGGAACAAACATTTGTATAACCTACAAGTTGTTGTTCCGGGTCTGGATGTTTGTGTATGTGAGTTTAATTAAATGTTTGTAAACGCACCCACAATACAGGAGAAAGTCCTAGTGTGGGGGAACGTTTAAAAAAAAAAAAAAAAAATACACTTCCAGACGAATACGTACGTACTTAGAATCTGTCAGTGTCCGGTGTCCGCGGCTCGTCCGCAGTCTGTGCGTTCCTGTAGAAAAAAAACTGTTGGAACAATAAATAATGTAACTAAGTATGAAAATAATAATTTAAAAAAAGTCCCCACTGAAAAAGAGACGGTTTTTTTTTTCGATTTTCTATCCCATAAATAGACTCTCAATACGATACAACACCCTCACGGATCGGACAGGGTTTTTTTACATGTTGTATGCCTTCGGAAAGTTCAAGCCCGACGTTTTGTTATTTTGCAGTTTTGTGAAGCCATAGGTCTATCTTTGTCCAGAAGTACCTCTCGCGTAAATGTATTCATTGTATAAATCATCGTAAAATCATAGGTATGTGAAAGCTTGTACGTACGTAATTGGTAAATTGTTGTAAATATATTTTACCCTATTCATACGCGATATTAACCGTTAAGCTTTCATCAAATTAATCAAAACTTACGCCTTGTTGTTACAACACAATTTCTGGTCTGTTCATAAACACTGGGGTCAAAGACCGCGGTCAGGGTTCCGTCAGATTCAAGAATTTTGCTTGCGTACAACACAAAACGAGGAGCTTGTGGTTAAATAATACCAGCCGCATGGGTCGATCCATCAGGTTAAGCTAGCTCCGGGGTTGGTCTGTGGATGGTTGACTAACTTTAGATACTGAGACTCCTTCGGGCGTCGGAAAGCACGTTAAGCCGTTGGTCCCGGCTGTCATTTATGGATCTTTCATATACGTTACGGGTCGTCAGTAGCCCGAAAGTTTAACAACCAGTCTTACCAAGTGGCATCGTATTACTCAATTACTGGGTTGTGGAGGTCAGATAGGCAGTCGCTCCATGTAAAATACTGGCTTTCGATGTATCAGGTCAGACTGGAAGCCTACCCCAAATAATTGGAAAAAGGCTAGGTAGATTGATTGATATTTTGTAACACAACTTCACGTCTGTTTTCCCTGAAGGGATCGTAGGCAGATAACTGGCGAAATGAGGATAGGTAAACAATCTACCCCCATTTTGCTAGTAATGTTTTAATTTCCAATAGAGGGCGAACCTATTGCTATCAAACCGGGCTAACTGAGAAATTCCTGATAAAAAACTTACACCAATAACATTTTGCCTGACCTGGGAATCGAACCCCCGGGCTGCTTGCGGACGGTGAACAATGGGTAGCTCGCCGTCCGATAAGGACCATGGCGCGTTGTGTTCCACGTACGCCTCAAAGAGATGTCAGCAGAACTAGGGCTAGGGCCGATGCCTGCCGGGGCTTCGGGTTTATCCGAAAGGGTTACCGTGGCCCCTGGCAACTGAAGCAACACGGGTTATAGTCAGTAAAAGTCTGACACGACCTCCCGCTCCGCCCAGAGCGGGAGAAGTTATTTGATAATTTCCCACCCAAAAAAGAAAAAAAAGGACCTCATGCTCAGCCGTAGCGCTTACAGCTACTAGACCAACTACGCAGTCTCGTCGACATTTTTTTATTTCCACATAATATTAATAACGGGTACAAAAAGACACTTAACGAAGCCGAGAGACACTTCGTCTCGTCATTGAGATACTTTTGAAGTGAAAACTTCTTTAGGCGCTTTGGGCATTTTTGAGATGGGACTAAACCTTTGATTTCGCGACACTGTGACGACACTTGATTACCGCGGTGATGATCTTTTTTCATGTTTTCACTTCTGTCGGCACTCCCGTTTTACAGTCCCATTACCTGAGAACCTTCTTGTTGCGCAAATATTGAAGGTCAAAGTATTTACTATTTTCATGAAATCAGGTTTTAAATGTTACAACCAAAGATATAAATATGTCTAGATAAAGACAAGACAATCAAAGCTTTGAACTCGCCTGAGAAAACCGTCCAACAGTTAGCCGCTAAATGCACGCACACTACAAAAGCTATATTATTTTATTTTAAATTTTTTATGAATTTAAAGATGCAGCTAACTTATTAATTTATTTTACAATTTGATTTTATGTTCCTATTTCATGTAGTTATTTATTTTAGTTATAGTAATTATTATTGTTGCATGTATTTTAATCTTTGTTTACTAACGTAATTTTTAAGTAGGTATACTTAAATAAATATGGATCACTGTCTCTGAGATAAATAAATAAATTAAATTAAATTAAAAGCACACTGACAGGGCGCGAGTGTAATACGTAACATGTCACGCACACCAGCATGAAAAAGGTTAGCTTGTTTATTTTATTTATTTTCCAGCACTACATTGTATCTAGACAATCATTTAAAAATCAAAGGTTATAACTTAATTAAAATCACTATCACAACTCTGTACCATTGCATTTAGCGGTTATTAAATTAGTCTTATAAGAAAATTCTGACGTGATGGACGTATGCAGTATAAACAGTATGCAGGAAATGGGAACACTTCCATTAAACTATACGTGTAATTAAACTGGATCCTGTTTTTTACTGGACAACTGGATCCAGTTTGTAGTGGCGAAACCGAATGTTAAATTCTGTGCGACAGTTAGTATTGAAACGCGTATCTAAACGGGATCCTGCAAAAAACGGGATGTTACCGTGGGAAAGTGGCATTACATTTCGCGCTATCAGTAAACAGCGATTTTGCATACCAAAAAATAAAAGTCGTTTCCCAGCAATAATCATTGCTCAGTGTTCTTTAGATTGATGTTCAGAATGCGTAGATAATGACTTTGAAATGGGTCTTTTTACACCCTGTTTGTCCGGGCTGTGAACTGTATGTCAGAAATCTCTGTAACATGATTTGATGTAGGGATATGGTAACAGAGCTAGGAAGGCCCGGTTCCTGGCAATCCCGCAGGGGCGAAGCTATCGCCGTTTCAGTCGAATCAATAATAGGGCCCCGTGTCATTGATACGGCTGTGCCAGGTGGGCCAAGTTACAGGGTCCTTTCTCCAGGACACAACGGCAGCATATTTTTTCGAGTGACACTGCTATAAGTGAAAGAAAGAAAGTGCATTTATTGGCATTACGGCACAGACAATACACCTTATAACTATATAAAAAAAAAGTGATAAGGCCACCAGTTGTACGTTTTGTAGTATTCAATTTATTTTACGTTATGTTTTTTCTGGTGTACAATAAATTATAAATAAATAAATAAATGCTATTAATTGAAAGAAAAAAAAAACAATAATTTCAGCTCAAAAGCCCCCAACACAATTTTATACAGGGGGCCCTGTATAAAAATTGTGTTAGGAACAGCTACGCCAGTCAAGGCCCGGTTCCTAGAAGGCTCACCCGGAGTTATATTAAAACGTCTGTAGGCTCCTGAGCTTTCAGATGTTTCAATATAAATCCGGGTGAGCCGGGTGAGTTTCCGTGAAGGGAATGTTCATAAATGCAGCCATTAATGAACATTCCCTTCACGGAAACCTCAATGACTGCTACAATAAACGGCCATTAAGGAAAATCTGACATACCTGGCTTCGAAAACAGATTCTGGAAAAGGCATGGTCCACTTTTACCTGCAACTGGATTATCATTAAATTTCATCCTTAGATATTATAAAACATAACGTTCGTCTGTCTGTTAAAGCGCTAATATCTTTTAATTCATGGGAAGTTTTTTATCAATTACTACAGTTAAGAATAGGTAAGTTCTCAAAAACAAAGCCACGAGACACAGCTTTCTTTTTAAAGTGAAAATACTTTGAAATTTCGGTACTTGTAACAATTTTTGAAGTGAAAACTTCTTTAGGCGCGTTGGGGTTTTTTGAGATGGGACTAAACCATTGATTTCGCGACACTGTTACGACACCAGCTTTTGACCATTAAAAAGACGCAATCAACGCGCGATACATTATTTCCTGCATTATAAAATTGTTCAAGTTTTCACTTCTATCGGCACTTCCGAAGTGCCACTACTTTTTTTTTTCTACAACGAAATTAAACTATGTTGTGTTTATTTTGCAGAATATGTTATGGCTTTAAGCCTATGCTGAATAAATGTATTTTCTTTCTTTCAAATATGAGAGAGCTAATAACACTTTTCCCTACCTGGGAATTGAATCCAGAACCTCACACTTGATAATTACTACACCAAAGTAGCTGCATCATTCTGTAATTGAAACTTTAATTAACGGAACAATTATATTGCAATGAACCGCAGACCGTGACCGCAGTGTAATGGGATTAATAGTGTAGTACAGTTGTGAAATAACATCGTGGATAAGTAATGACAGCCGCACGGGTTGATCCATCAGGTTAAGCTACGCTTGCCGGGGTTGATCCGTAGATGGGTGACAACCTCTACACTACATACCTAGACTCCTCCGTGCCTCGGAAACTATGTTAAACCGATGGTCCCGGCTGTCATTCGTGAATCTTTGACATACGTTACGGATAGTAGGTAGATTTGTGTAGATAGTTGTTACGGGTCGTCAGAAGCCCGAAAGTTTGACAACCAGTCTTACCAAGGGGTATCATATTACCCAGTTACTGGGTTGGGGAGGTCAGATCGGCAGTCCTTCCATGTTAAATACTGATATTCAGCTGCATCTGCTTACACTGGAAGCCGTCCCCAACATAAGGGAAAAGGCTACGTAGATAGATAGTTGTAACATTGTGCAAGTCGAAGGCCTTTTTTGTTTTTTTTTTTTACAATAGCTAATTTAATGTGACGCAGCTTACCCAGTATACAATAGTCTTCTCTTTTCGATTGGTTTATGACTAACCTGGTGTCAGAGTTTTTTAAAGCCGCCCTTGGGCCTCTGACTTGGCTTAACATGCCGTCGAAAAATATCTCTCAGGCATGGCGGTTTCCTCACGATGTTTTCCTTCACCGTTTTTGAAGCAAGTGATACAACAAGTATCAAGTAGTTGTGGTAGTATACAACAGTTACATAATGAAAACTAAAGCTGCATTTTCACTTAGACTTCTGAACAGTTTTTGAACGAGTAAGCGTTTGTTGGCGCGGTAAATGAAAACACTTTGACCAAGCGAACATGTTTGTTCAGTGATGATCGGTTGAACTCGGCGAACGAATGCTCCCGTTCCTCGCTCATTTTTTCTGTGAAAACGACGTCACGGCAAGCGATCATGTTGTTCATGCAAACAGATGTTTTTTGTTTTGAGTGAACATCGACAGAACAGCAAACATTGGCCCTGAACAAATGTTCGCTAGGCAGGGTAGATATAGTGAAAATAAATGTTTTCGGTTCTGAGCGAACATCGGCGGAACAGTAAACATTTGCTCTGAACAAAATGTTTGCTCGGCGGGTTGTGAAAATGCGACTTTAAATAACATCCCGGTACATAAAAGTTCCGTTCGTCTATAAAATCTATAAACTAAAAACGGTGCTCTATAAAATGGACGAGAAACAACATTTTCACTGCAAATAGAAGCAGGAAACAAACTAGATTTGGATTTTATTTCTTCTGCAATTCCTAGATATGAGTTTATCTGTATTTTCATAGCATTATTTTATGGATCTCAATCTACGAAATAATTGACTTTTATAACGAGGAAGTTTTCATACTGCATGCTAAATTGGAGCGGTTCTATTTCTATTTTAGGACTCAATTGGGTTAGTACTACATCTACAGATTGACGCGATAAGGTAGCCCGCAAAATTAAAAATATCATCTTTTTTGCAGTTTGCAGGTCAGTATCAGGTTGTATGTTAAGGCTCCGTACACGAAAAAGACCCTCTTTAGTCAATTACTTATCTAATTGTGAGAAAGCTTGAAATAATTGAAAGATTAAGTCTGTCTGACTAAAAAGTACAGTTTTGATGGTGCTAAACCATTCGTATCAGTCACAGCTCGTAATATTTGCATCAGTTTTGCGCTCTCAAAAATATGGTATATTTCGCCTTTGATTTACTTAATGAAGATATTGCATAAAAAATTGATTTTATCTCAAGGATAGCTGAAGGCTAATTTCTGATTTTTAAATTTCCTGATATAGTTTGCTAAATAATACAAAAAAATACATTACCGACTGGGTTAAAAAAAAAAGGTTTTTTCAACATTCGTTTTCTGCTATATTTTGTATGGAAATTGAAAAAAGTGGTTCAGCCATATAAAAGTAGACCATAAATAATGATGTTGATGATATTTTCTAATTTTCATAATCAAAAGTAGTTTCTTGTAACAAAATTATCAAACGTCAGTCTCGCATAATTTTTCAGAAAACTTGTTGGAATCCCTTTCAGCCACATGCAAAACAAAGAACTCGACTTTTCAAATCACAAATAGTTTTGTTTAAATACTTTTTCCCGTTCTCACAACCATTGAACAAAATTGATCAAAATCAGTCGATTTCGTACACGGCCCCTTAATCAAAATAATGATTCACGAAGGTAACAAATATCTTTACAAAATTATAAATCACTTTTTTTTCGGTGACAAAATGTGTCTTTAATCGTGTCTGGGGGATGTTTGGCCCCTAAGATTGTTCTGTCTGCTTACGAAAACTATTGAAATAGTTCCCTGAGTATATTAAAATTAAGATTCAGATTATAAGTAACATGATGTTATTTTTTTCGCGAACTTTGAATTATCTGACGGAAATTACCGCCAACGGGAATTGTGTGGCAGTATTGATTGTAAATTATAAATTAATTAATGAATGAAATGCACCTAGCTGAGACTTGCACTAGCCCATGGAGCCTCAAGCTTCATGGGGCTACAGAGGCTATGGCATATCAAGGAGTAGACCGGGGGGCGCGGTAATGGTAGGGAAGACGTGCCCTCAGGATATGGAAGGATTTACGAGCCTGTACCGGATATGCATCCTAAAGTAGATTATGAAATAGTGAAGAGATGGGTGATATTTATCTATAGATGGGCATATTTTTACGACGGCGCTGCTAGGTTCGTTCAGGTTCAGAATTGATGATTAATTATCATCAATATTCTGTAAAACATACATAAAAATTAGCACTCAGACTTGAAGAAAAGTGAGTAATGTTTTTTGTACCTGATACCTGATACCAAGCTAGCAGGTATGCGTACGTTCAAAGTACATAGTAACGCTACCCTATCCCACACAAGTTGTTACTCAGGAAATAAGTAACATCCCCAGACGTTCGTTATTTTCGAAGTAACAAAGCCTTGGGATCTTGGACCTTCATGATTTCATGAAATAGTCATTTAATATTATTATTATTTATTTATTCAGACTACAAATGAGGTCTATTTGACAAAAGAGGGTATTTTCTTAGTTATAGTAATAGGGCAGATTGAATTTAGAGATGAAGAGATAATTATGATACAATAATATGAAATATTGATGTTGTGTTGTTAACTATTTTGTTCACCTTTTTGAAATTTTTGAACAAGTTTGTGCAACTAGTCTTTACAACTTATTTGACGTGAAAAATAAACTCACGCCTTCTCCCAATGGGGGTAGACAGAAACTATAGAACGCCATCTGCTTCGCTCCTTACATGTTTTGCGGGGGTAGAGAGGTTCAATACTACCAAAGCCTCTATTGACACGGTCCATACACGCGATAAAGATTAGTATAACCTTATCCAACCTTATCTCTTAAATATTGCCCCATCATCTCATTAAATAGGTCCTTCGATCCGAAAATACGTTACCACATTAGCCCAATAGGAAGTGTCAATAATATTATCCGAGTGAAATTAATTATTATGTGTTCACGATAATTGAATTTGGTTCAAAGACTAGGAAAGTAATATAATTATTCTGTTAAATTAATAATCTGTAAAAATTGTATTTCCTCATTACCATTTTTCTAAATAGTATTGATTAAGCTTGGTCATGTCCGTTTGTGTATTCGTATAAGGCCGTGTCCTAAGTAAAGCGATCGTGACACGAACATACGATCGTCGCGTTCATTTTGTTCGGTGAACCCTAACGCTACAGGGGCGTTTTCCGTTTTTCCGAACAAATGAAAGTAGGTGACATTGACGTGACGAACGCATATTTGCGCAACGGATAACTTCGGTTAGGACACGGGGTAAGACTTTGAAACATTTTGATGGATTTTGTTATGGTTTGCACCATCATTAAAGGTTCTTTTTTAGGAATAACACTACCAGACTACGGCCTCCTAATAGAAAAACTTGGAACTAAATTCCCCAACCTTAGCTTGACATCGAAACCAAGACCTCTTGCTCAGCAGTCGCGTTTGGTACCACTAGACCAAGGAGAGAGTGTTTCAGTAATCAAAATCATATGTTGTGATAATCCTTGGGGAGATCTATGTCTTTGGCTGATATGATGATGATAAAAGCGAATAGTAAGGGGCAACCAACCGACGTCGATGACAAAAATCGTAGCTTTAAATTCCCCGACTAATAATCATGATCAAAACTTTGATCCAACCCGTCCCATCCTTAATGTGTTCCCTCCGGTTGACGCCCTAAGCCAAGGTTCGTACCCCACAGGGGGTGCCCTTAGCGAGCGTTCACTTAGTTTTAATTAGCATAGCTGAATAACCCCTGGCTGGAGGTTTTAAGTGTAGTAGCTTAAGAAACTCACAGGAAAGCCCGGTTAAGTAGTAATTATCTCAGAGGTCAACTACGAGATGCCCTACCTAAAAAAAAAGAAGACGAACATTCGTCACAAAATATGTGACGATGTATCGATTTACCGCGGTCTGGGTGCACTCTTACTGATCTGACTGGCCCGTTGACCTTTTCGGTCGTAAGCGCCACTGCTGAGCGTAGGGTACTGACGGTTTGATTTCCGGGTCGGGCAAAGTAATATTGTGTTTTTCCATTAGGGATTTCTTAGTAACAGCCCGGAGTTTGGAACTTGTCGGTGTGATACCCCCGTGCCTCGGAAAGCACGTTAAGTAGTTTTCGTTGGCCCTGCGCCTGATCTCTCTTCGGTCATGTCGAAATGCCATCCCATCGGATTAAGAGAGTAAAGGAAGAGAGAGTGCACCTGTGACTGCGCATACACTTGTGAACTATAATATCTGCCGCACCGAAGGCTGGTCTCCGCTGAAATAGGTAGCCATGACCGAAATTCAGTTTGGAGGACTTACTGATCTGACATTGATGAGCAGTGAATATAGGCAAGACAGTTATTATTACTATCTATAAATCCAGTTATTGTAAAATTATCCATATAGGAACTTCTAATTATGAGTCATTAACAAAAGGCTACATAGAATAATTACGCGATTTAATTGGAGCGAGGCTCATACAAGTGTTTCTATACGTCATCGTTTTGATTTATAGCCGCTTAATGTTCCATTTTTGTTAATGTTCGAAAAAATACAAAAAGTAGAACTCATCATAACAATGTGAGGTCTATTAATTTGTTCATTAACGTATTGATGGGCTCGCAAATTGATTCTATGATACGCATATCGGCTAAAGCAGGGTTGTCGAATGAAACTAATATTTTTTATGGAATATATTAATGGAAAACGGAGTCTCACGTTGTGTTAGTAAATGGAACAGATTACATGTGACTCCGGATTTTTTTAGTGTCTGTCTGTGATGTCTTCTTTATAGCTTTTTAGTTCCGTTTTTGTTGTAGTTGGGTTTTTTTTTTTTTGGGTTATAATATTTTTGAAATGTCCTAATGCCCTTTTATTTGATGTCCAACATGGAATAATTTTTTTTTTCTTTATTCCTCTAGAGGGCGCCATGATGACATTGTGACGTCACATAGCCAATAACTAGCGGACGATCAAAAGACGCTTTCAATGAAACCTCATTTATTAAATTATGATATGCAGTTCAGAAGTTATGAGGGAACAGATGAACATTCATACCCACATACATATATACATACATACCGGTTAAAATCATAACCTTCCTTTTTGCGTAGTCGGGTAAAAAACCATTAAATAGCGGTGTTGGTCTCCTCATCCCTACATATCATACACTAAACAGACATTCTCATCAATCACGTCGACACAAACGATAATATTTTGTACTCGACGCGTTCGCTATTGTTACTCGGTTGTTTGACCATCGATTATCTATGGTTCGAAGTTTGATTCCCGATTGATGTTGAACAGTAATTTTTGGCACGAAGTTCTTTAATGCATCTTGCGGTAGTTGTCTGGTAGAAATTGTCACGTAAGGAAAAACAGTGGCACTCCGGGAGTGCCGACAGAAGTGAAAACTTGAACAATTTTATGGTGCAGGAAATACTTTGAATGAGGTGTTGGTAACGGTAACGGTAACAGTGTCGCAAGTTCAATTGCTTTTCCATCTCAAAAATGCCCAACGCGCCTAAGGGAGTTTTCACTTCAAAAACGTTGCGCCCCTTGCACTAGAAAGAGACAGAGAGAGAGTGAGAGAAAGTGTGAACTTATCACGATTAAAGTTTAGAAACGTTGCCGCTTCGGTAGGGGGTACGGCTGGAGGGGTGAGGGGAGAGTTAGTAAAGTCCCCACTCCCCCACTGCCGGAGATACATTTTCAAGGTCAATGTCAAACATCTCGAATGTCAAAGTGAAATATAAAAAAATATAATGTTATATGGTTAAATTAAACATTTTTGAAGTAAGGCGTAGTCGAGGGAGCTCCGCGGGGCTCCAATTTCTATCTGTAGGGTTTAAAGGATACCTAACACAAAGGAGATGACCTTCGAACCCAACCTGCACAGGGGGGATTGGCGATTTCAGACATTTCTAAATCACTAGCAGTGATAGCCTAGTGGTGTTACCGTCGGACTGCCAAATCATAGGTCTCAAGTTCGAACCCAAAGCATACACCTCTGACTTTTCGGTTTCTTGTGCGTATTGAATAATTTATAACAATCGCTTAACACTCGCGCTAATAAAAAAAATCGCATCACGACCGGCCCGATGGTAGGTCGGTGCTTCTGAAACTAAAGGTTCAATGCAGTATTCATTCAAGAATTCCCAGTAGCCTGAACTCATACCTATAGAATTTGAGGATAAATTGTTACAAAAATAATATAGTAAAACACGCCTTTTTTTTTTTTGGTTGGGAAATTATCAAATAACTTCTCCCGCTCTGGGCGGAGCGGGAGGGTGTGTTAGTCTCTTGCTGACTAAAACCCACCCGTGTTCCTTGGGTTGCCCTGTTGCCGACGATCTCCCTTTCGGTTTTCCTCGCACCCCCGGCAGACAAAAAAAAACCGGTATTTCCTAGAACCAAAATTCGAAAACATGTGACATTACCAACCCACACTGGGCTCGCGTGGTAACGGCCCGTTCCCTCTCATCGAGAGGAGACCTAGTGGGAACATTGTAGGTTGATTATGCAATGCTATGCTAGGTATTTAGTTGGTAAACCTTTATAAACAAATAAATTACTGGCATATCTGACATTTCAGCGTTGTCACTGGAATGGTAATGCGTCTGCGATGCTTGTGATATTGTTGAAGTTCATAGACGGCGGTGAGCACTAATCTCTAGGCAGGTCGCCTGCTTGTTTGTCACCCAAGAACAGAAAAACGGCTAAACCGTACATTATTGAACACTACATTTTTTTATGATTTAGTAAAAAAAAACACGTTTCTGGTACAGGTTGTTTCTTTAATTTTTAATTTAATTAAATTTTTTTACTTGATGTCATAGCGACAACAGAAATACACAATCTGTGACAATTTCAACTGTCTTAATATTAGTCTTCATGAGATACAGTTCGGTGACAGACATACGGACAGCTTAGTAATAGGCTTCCATTTGGTATCTTTCGGGTACGGAACTTCAAAAAAGGGGTTTATGAAATGTTTTATTTATCGAGACAGGCTGTCTAGAACTCCTGCCGGGCGGGGGTGCGAAGAATACCGAAAGGGCGATCGTGGCCCCCGGCAACAGGGCAACCGAAGGAACACGGGTGGGTTTTAGTCAGTAAGAGTCTGACACGCCCTCCCACTCCTCCCAGAGCGGGAGATATTATTTGATAATTTCCCACCCAAAAAAAAAAGGCTGACTAGAACTCGCTTTTTGCGCGCGTAAATTTGTATGTATGCGGAGTATTACACGTTTGGTTTCCACGTAATTAGTGGTTTACCTACGTGCGTTCAGTTTTTATGTGATTCAAATATATTGAATATTTTCGTAGTTATGCGGGAATTGCTCGTTAATTGGTCAGTTGTGCTACCGTGCACTATAATTGTGGTTGTTGCTGTACGTAGGATAATCGTTTTCAACGTTAACTCAGATTGTAATTGGTTTGTTTTGCCGTACTATAATTAACTCAGTCTGTCGTAGACTGCTTAACTGCTGACAGACAGTTTTGTAATGGATTTCAGGGCTTTCCTGAAATCCATTACAAAACCCGTGCCTTCTCCATCTTCCGCATCCTAGACCTTTTTAAGGTCGTCGATCTAGCTAGCTGGGGCTGTCCCACGCTGCGCTCGCTGATGCGTGGTCTCCATTCAAGCACTCGTCTGCCCAACCCATCGGTCCAGTTCTTATCCAGACAATTACACGACTCATTAATGCGAAGCATTAGAGAGTACTTTGCGATCGAAAAATTTCTTTTACCTCTTTTCTGCAACTGTTTTTATTGTAACACTCCTGCTAGTACACAGAACCTACTTAATAATTTAATGAAGATTAATTCTGTAGTTTTCAAAAATTGATTTAATGTAGCAGAAACGAAAAATACATCAAAATAGTTTTAAAAAAAATCCCTTCAATCAAGTGTGAAACCTAAAAACATTGTAGCTTGCGAAAAATCAATTAATTGCGTCAATTTTTTTTAATAGATTTTTTTCCGCCATAGGAGGAACCCTATTGAAAATGGCTCTTTTATTCAAAGTAGTTTAATTATAATTAATAAAAAACTAACTTACATAAATACCGTCTTTTTAAATTTTCCGATTTCGACCCCCTTCCGTTGCCTAGCAACAAACAAAGCAAACCTAAATAGTCTTTAACAGTACGTAAAGATTGCGAGGTGAGAAACGCAGTAGAAAAGCAGTCAAAACATACTTCATGAAAAGTCGTTTAAATATTTTTCTGCTTTTGAATGAGCGTTTTGAGACATACACTTTTGGATTTTCCAAATATTTCATTCTATTATAATCATTGCCTTGAAAATATCTTTATCTTCCCTACGAAGAAAATATCTTTATCTTCCCTTCTCATGTCAGTGTTCACCCTCTTTCTAGCCATATCATCTTTCACATTGTCTATCCATCGTTTCTTTGGTCTTCTTATTCTCAGGGATCTCACTCACTAGACGGCAATGACCAAGATCAGTGGTCACAGCGACCAGGTAACCTATGAAAACTGATACGAATCGCGCACTTGGTCGCAACGGCAAACTAGTTGCAGACCATACAATACCACTAGAATGCCACGACACCGCCCAGTCGTGGCCGTCTAGTGCTCGAGATCTCTTATAGCCATCCACATTCATACCCAAAACTTTGCATACGACATTTTTCTCAGAGCAAGATCATTCTGGAATATACCTATGTAAAAAAAAACATAACTAATACAACACATTCAGGGTGCTGTTGAGGCTGCCCCATTACTGCAGCGCATCAGGGATGTTCGCAGACAAATTCAAATTCATACATACATACATACATAAACTCACGCCTTCTTCCCATGGGGGTAGGCAGAAACTACAGAACGCCACCTGCTACGATCCTTACATACTCCTTTTGCCTCGTTTACATTCATACATCTGGTCATACACGCCCGCCGGTGGCGAGTACTACGCACCTGGCCTTTCTGAAGAAAGACCAGGAAAAGGAAAGGAAAATTCAAATTCAAAAGTCATTTATTCTAACTAGGCTGAGAATTAGCACTTTACGAACGTCAAAATTACATAAGACAGTACCCCAAAACGCCCACCCTTCACCACTTCCTAGTGCTTTAGCTGGGAAGAAGAAGTGGCGCAATAAACTCCCCAGCAGCACACCTGTCTAGTCAGTTAGAAAAATAAACAAACATGTGGATTGTTGCTTTGCCATAATGCGTAAGCGCAGTGCTGCCTTGGTGGGTGGGCTGTAGGGCGGCAACAACAGCGTTTTGTCTCTAATTTCGAGCAGGCTGGACTGTCGTGTGTTGGATTATATCCAAGATAAGAGTGCTTGGAAACATGCTGGTCCTGCTCCATAGAACAATTTAGAATCAAGACAAAATCAAACATTGATAATTTAATTGTAAAATTTATAATTTTGTGTTATATGACATTGATTTTACGGTCTGTGATTACTTCCTCACACACTGACTTATTAATTTAAAAATATTAGGAAAATCGTCTACTTTTACAATGTTTATAAATATGTGAGCAACATGTATCTATCACATAATTAAATTATCTGTCGTTGTTTCATTTTTAATTCTTTTTACCTATTGTGGTATACTAATTTTATTCTAGGTGCATCGTCTTCACATATAATTATTTAACTAATGTACGTACTTATACAAACTATTGTAAAACATTTTAAAAGAGTAACGGTGGAGTTTCTTGCCCATTCTTCTCCATACGAAAACTACCTTTTGGAAGGGGCGACTAGAATCAATTATATTATTTTGTAAATTTTGACGTTCAAAAGTGCCGTACATGGGCCTATTTGAAATAAATGATTTGACTTTGACTTTGTCCGTACTCGAATTGCTGCTGGACCATTTCCCATGGATTGGTTCAGCTGCGGTGAAGCGTCGGATAGTACTGCAACTATGTATATTGTATAGGAATTACTTTAGGATGTAGATAAAATTATCTTAATTACTAACACAGTATAAGTTTACTTAAAAATGAGTCATGGTTACTAAAATAAATTCAAATTGAATTGAATTGATAGATGGCTCCTTGCACGATAAGTAACCTTAGATAAACACAAAATAAGAATGAGATCTATTTAACATTTTCTATAGATATTATAATATTCAAACCCACTTGAAACTTTATTAAAACTTAAAATACCTGCTTATGTTTTTAATATTTTACAAAGTTTACTAAAATTATGTTAAAATACATAGGCGAGAGGTTAAAAAGACTAATCTTACTTTTTAACTAAAGCATGGACCTTTTTCTGATAAATAAAAACCGTTTGAGATCTTATTGCCCTTAAATTAAATTATGAAACACTGGTACAGTGTTAAAAGGGCAGTTTAGATACCTTAGCGTACCGTACGTCTTTCATTGACTTGAATGTGCCCTGGCGGCTGAGAGAATGTCATGCTCACTTAAATGTCTCGCTGATGGTGGCGTGTGTGTTAGATCATTAAGTTCCCTTCAAAATGGTTGAGCTAAATGGTGCTCAAGTGTCCATGTAGGTTTATGTGAAACATTTTGAATTTGAATGCGGTCGATACGTAAAGTCGAGATGGTTAAAAGAAACTCACACTAGGGCCTCTGGTCATTTAATTTTAATTTCGATCATTCGGCACGCCTGTGAATGATGCCGAGTGCCGAAATCCAACATCGTTAGATCGGTTCACTAATAAATTTATTTTTACTTTTTATTCCTTTTGTATTCAGACATTTCAAATATTATATTTATACAAACATTTAGGACTAAGTATTGTATTTATTTTTGATTTGTTATTTCACTATATGCTGCTCCGGTTGACGTCATCACGTCAGCGCCGGCTGTCGCTGAAAATCAGCGCTGTGGCTCTGTCTCGCATGGGGTCGCAGCATTTATGCTGAGCGATGGCCGTTATGCGTGGATGTGACGCGTATTTTCCCCCAATTTGTTATTTATGTGTTTTTTTTTTATCTTTATGTGCGTCATATTTACCGCAAATAAACGAATTATCTTTCTTTCTATGTCACTTTGAATAAAAGACAAAAATGAACAAAAAGTGAAGTGTCTGATATCTGCTTAAGCTATGATGCGGTCGACAGTGGTATCTTACCAACTGATATTGGTAATCGAACATGAAACTAATTGTCTTTTGCCTTCACAAAACTGCTGGCCGTGGCCTAATTCGAATAAAAGATATTTTAATTGTTTATTCGGATCATGATTAGGTACAAATATGACGTCTTTTTTAGTGTTATAACTTAAGAAAGAAAATTAATACCTTGAACGGTCTGTAATAAAAAATCGCGTGACTCCAAGACGAGAAGTGAAAAAGTTAATAATTTAAAACAAATGAATATTCATTCAAGTACATGTTCGTCACGATTCCCATTATGAATACGTTCTGCAATGGGAAAGTTCGCGTGTTCGCAAACTTATGACAAATTTAACTAATATTCATACCTAGGTATTTTTTCCATACGAAATTACGTACTGTGACGTCAGTTATTCGATGACACATCATTTACTCAGCGTAGCAACTACGAGAATTTGAAGCGTTGAAGTCAGAAATTATAACACGGAAGCATACTTTTTTATGTTAGCCTTCACTGTCCCACTGCTAAGCAAAGGCCTCCCCCAAATACTTCCATGAATCCTTTTCCAGAGCCACCTTTATCGAACCCTTGAGGTACGCGTCTAGGTCGTCTCGTCATCTGTCACCGTCTTCCTGGGCTCGCCTCGGCGCCGCCGTCCGTCCTCAGGCACCCACCGTGTGGAGACATACTACCGGGATAAAAAGTATCCTGCTGGTCGATAGACGAAACTAATATTCGTATGCGGGAGAGTAACTTGTTGTTCCTTTTGCATACATTATAATTATCTTAAAGTACTCATAGTTTAATTTCAAGACCTAACAGAGGAACAACAAGTTCTATCCCGCGCAATCCCGGATATTAGTGTCGTCTATCGACCAGTTCGTGCCGATCACTAGTGCTACACGCCCCGATACGTTGACGTTGGGCAAACCATTGAATTGTCGTTATCAGTTCGGTCTTCCTGACTCTCCTTCGTCGTCACTACCTTAAATCGTTGAAATTAAACTTGGAGTTTCCTCGAGAAAAGAACAAATAAAAATAATGACATCACAATTAATTTAATGAAATCTGAATTACGTAAATGCAAATTATAGCAAGACAGCAGCGTGGTTAGTAATGAGATTCATCAGATTTAATTGTAACGCAGCGTCTGCGTAGAACAGAAAACCACACACACATATCTTGCTTAATGACGCTCGATGCAAGTGAAGAACGTTCTTGCATTCCTTTTTTTCATTATCTGTAAAAAGTTGTTGCTTAAATTTTATTGTATACCACAGCCAAGAAACTGTCATCGTGTAATGGGGCTTTAAATATAAAAACTTTGAATTTATACTAGCTTTAGAAAGTCCATAGTGTCTAAAACGTAACTATGTATAAACATATTAATAGTGTCAAAATATGGAATGTAATAAGGCATAAAGAAATATCCTGAGCATGTTGACTTTAAAATAAATGCGCAAGTATCTTAAATAGTTTTAACAACTAAGTTGAATTTCTCGCATTAATGGAACAACATTGTTTGACTTATGAGATCCTTCATCACCCAAAAACATGATCAGCGACGTCAGAGTTGAGTGAGCTTAGAATAAAATAAATGTTTAACGCTACGGTTATAATGCACTGATCAAAAAAGTGGTGCATGACTTAATGCTAAATAGAGCTTGACTTGAACGTGCCATGACGGCTGAGAGTATGTCATGCTCAGTCAAATATCACGCTGATGGTGGCGTGTGTGTTGGATCATTAAACTCCCTTCAAAATGGTGCTGATCCATCCGTCGTCGTCGTCATGTTCGTGAACGGGCGCCGTCAGTAGGGACTAGTCATCTCTAAGATGCCACGGCTTATTTCAATTTTTGAATTGTTTTTGTTTTTATATTTTGATTATGGATGCTTTTAACGTGTACATCTTTCTAAAGTACCCGTCACGAGAAGCTATAAATTATGTAAACAAACATCTTTTACTAAGTAAACATTTTATACTGCGAGATAATAATAAATTGACCATATTCAATCGACTGAAATATAGACGGGTTATATGAAAGTAACAACCTATTTAATTTAGTCGGATCATATTTTAACGACGCAAAGCGCTATCGTTTGTGTTTCTTGGTACCGGAACGCGTCCGTCGCAGGGATTGTAAACAAAATACAAATTTTAAATTTGACGAGGTAAAATAATTATTAAAAGAGGGACTGCAGCAGATTACTTCGGAAAATTGGAAGCGTTGTGTGGAGCATGTTATCAAGGCAGAAGATAATTTTTATTCCAAAATCGATGAGATGATTGATAAAACTGTAGACAGCTTCGTGATACATGTCACTGATTCTGACACAGAAATGGAAACATCTGAATCTGACGAATAATTATTCTTAAATAATATATGTTAATTAATATTTGTTACTTAATAATTTATTAAATCTTAAACAAATTCATTTTTTTTGTTGGTCAAATGTTGTGAACTCCTGAACACTTGTTTACAAAATTTATAGCTTCTCATGACGGTTACTTTACATTATTCTCACATGTATAATTTCAACAAAAATGATGTAACCAATATTTTGGTTTAAAAGAGTGTCCGTGGAGTTTCTTGACTGCACATCTTTATCCACCTTATTGTTTAAGTAAAGTTTCACACGATTTATTTTTCCAATGTTTCTAAAATTTCTAAATGTCTCAATTTTTCTCGACTTAAACAATAGCTTTTCAGGTCACAAGTGGTACAATCATGGATGATAAATGTATAAACTATTCACATCAATTTCATTAAGTTAATTATATTGAAAAGCATGGGTCAAAAGCAGGATGTACTCGGACAAATGAAATTATTTGTCTTCGTCTGTTTCGTGTCGATGGTTCAATAAGTGTTAGATTTTAAGGACCCAAAACTTTGCACTATCTACGTTGTTGTCAGCGGCATTGCAGAGGTTGCAGGCTTTGAGAGGAGACAAGATAGGAGCTGAGACATCGTTTGTCGCAAAGTCAATTTATTGAGGCCAACATTACAAAAATGCAAACTGAAGCAACACAACAGTGTAGTTAGTAAGAAAACTCATAAGACTTAATTGTAACGCAGCGTCTACGTAGAATAGGCCACACACACGTATCTTGCTGAATGATGCTCGATGTAACCGAAGTACGTTCTTGCAAAGCTTTTTCTTATCATCTGTCAAAAATTGCAAAGACAACATTATTATTCAACATTACAACACAGTAGATATAGACTGCTCCATTGATCATCATGATTTGCCTAAATGTTTTGGTGCTAACACTATAAAGTCCACAAACCACGCTTGTCAACGAGACAGTAGAGATAAACTACGATAAAATGGCGCGCCCCTCCAAAATTCTACACGGTTGAAAGTATTTGTGAAATGTATTTACAAAGCGCCACCAAGACTCACAACGCATTGTGTGCGTACTGAGACGACCATCAAACAAAAATAAATCCGAGGATTTATTTATTCGTGAGTCTAGTCACTAGACCCATTGAAACAGTAAAGTAGAGGGGCGCGCCATGTTATCGTAGTTTATCTCTAACTATATTAATGTTTTGATAAAGACTACGGGCGAAACTTTGATATTGAGAACTTAAAATTAAGGGAAATAATTAAAGAAGGCAGTAACGAACCCGAGCAAGTTGACTTCAGAATAAGTATGCAAGTATCTTGACTACTTTGAATAGCTATGTAAAATTTCTCACATTGTTGGATCAATATTGATTGCCACATTAAATTCTTTAGTAACCAACTTAAAACACAGAACGACCGTATAATTGTTTCATCCTGTAATAAAATATGCATTTGGTACTGCTATAATTATGAACTGATTATAGAGATGTTGACAAAATAATAAGAGTAGATATGAAAGAATTACTCACCATGTCATTAATTATTTTGCCATGTTTAAACGTTTCAATTGCCACTTGAATGTAACACAGAGAATTAAATAATTCAAAAATGCGAAATAGCATCTGCAAATAAAATTGAAAAATTTAAAGAAAGGTATTCCGTGAAATTTTCCAGGATTGATGTTTAATAAAAAATTGTGTAAGTACCAAGGTAGCAAAGTACTTACGAATGACTGAGAACAAATTTTATGAATTTTATAACACTCTAATAGATTAACGTAAGCCTGAAATACGTTTTTCCTATAATTTTCTCCGTTCGTGTTTCCTAATTCTTGCGAATTGAATACTTGGAAATTCCAAAGAGTGACTTTATTTTTCAACATTTGAATGATTCGCAAGGCATAGACTATATTGAAATCAAATAAAGACATAAAGTAGCTAACATATGCAGCATAGAAAGGTACACCTAGCTGCAACAAAAAATATGTGTTAACAATGACATAAAAACTGAGAGCAACGATTCCTAGAATCCAATTCCAAATCATGAAGTGGTTAGAACTGGTTTCATTGTTGATGAACCTGTGCACTTTTTGAAAAGTTAGTACAAACTGGACATTGTTTTTGGTTTGAATGATTCCGCTTGCGAAATTCATAACAAAACCGATAACATAGAAGAAACAGTTTAAGTAAAAAGTAACATAGGCAAAGGAAGTTCTGAAACTATCTTTATTTAAAGCTACCACATAGGTACTGAGTATATATAAAAATATAAACAGTAATGTCACAATCATCGATAAAAAGTTTGAGATGAGACTATTTGGAGTTATAATATTATTTTTGATATGGTATTTAGGACAGAACATGATATATTGCATCAGATTCAATGGCAAGAGCATCGACTGCACATCTTTGTCCACCTTATTGTTTAAGTCAAGTTTCACACGATTTATTTTTCCAATGTTTCTAAAATTTCTAAATGACTCCATTTTTCTCGACTTAAACAATAGCTTTTCAGGTCACAAGTGATACAATAATGGATGGTAAATGTATAAACTATTCACATCAATTTCATTAAGTTAATTATATTGAAAAGCATGGGTCTACTCAAACAAATGAAATTATTTATCTTTGTCTGTTTCGTGTCGATGGTACGATATGTGTTCGATTTTAAGGACTCGAAACTTTGCCACATCTACGTTGTTGTCAACGGCATTGCAGAGGTTACAATTGTTGCAGGCTTTGGGGCTCAAGAGACAGGATAGGAGGTGAGACATTGTCTGTAAAATCAATTTATTGAGGCCAGGATTACAAAAATGCAAACTGAAGCAACACAAAAGTGTTAGATCTGGTTTCATTGTTGATGAACCTGTGCACTTTTTGAAAAGTTAGTACAAGCTGGACATTGTTTTTGGTTTGAATCAAAACCGATAAAATAGAAGAAACAGTTTAAATAAAAAGCAACATACTCAAAGGAAGTTCTGAGACTATCTTTATTTAAGGATACTAAATAGGTACTAAGTATATATAAAAACATAACCACTATTTGGAGTTATAATATTATCTTTGATACGATATTTAGGACAGAACGAGATATATTGCATTAGAATCAAAGGTAAGAGCATAGACTGGAAATCCTTGTCCACCTTATTATATATGTCAAGTTTCTTAATATATGTTTTTCTAATATTTGTAAATGTCTCCATTTTTCTTGACTTGAACAGTAGATTCTCAGCACACAAGTGATACAATAATCGATGTTATATGTATTGACTATTCATATTGTTACGAGCTGGGTATGGGATAAATTATTACTACCAAAATAAATAACTTTATTAAACACAAAAACACTTAAAACTTAATCACAAATACACTACTGATCACTATTCGCTTAGATATCGCACTTCTAGTTCACTTCGATTCGCTTCGTTGTATCGCCTAAATCAGACTGACTGCGTCGTGTGTCGGCTCTCTGCTTTTATACCGCCAATATTCAAGAACATTCCAGCTATGTGTAGAACGGTTCCAGAAAAACATCAACAAATAAACATTACCAGGAAATACAAAAGTAGTAGGTATAAAAAAATAATAACCTACTTGTACCGAATAAAGAAATAGGTACTTTATGCCCTCGGCGTACGGTCGAAATTACAATGACGAGTTCTAATATTGTTTATAAGTAGTTACCTACTTAACTTCAAACTAATAATAATGGAATGCTTCTCGAAGTTTTTAGCGCAAACACACTGTAATCCGTGCTTTACCGAAAGATCTCGTACGTACGACGTAACACTGCCCCCTCCTTAGACATGCTCGTCCCGAGCATCATTAGCCCCGTAGTATCGGGCCAATCGGTCTACATGAACAATCTTAGGCGCACCTCGTAGACCCTTCTGTATTCGGTAGGTGACATCGTTGATCCTAGTCACGACTCGGTATGGGCCATCCCAATTTGCTTGCAATTTCGGAGACTTCCCCTTGCTCCGCACTGGGTTATGTAACCACACCAGTGAATCCTCGTCGAAACCCCTACTGTTTGCCTTGCGGTCATAACGGGTCTTCGTCTTCTCAGACATCTGTTGGCCGGATTGTCGGATATGCTCATAAACATCATTCAACTTGTTACGCAAATCATTTGCGTAATCTGTTACACTACGTGGAGCATCAGGGGGAGCTCCAGTGATTAAATCTGCAGGCAACCGTAATTCTCTTCCGAAGTTCGCGAAGGCTGGCGTCACAGTCGTACTTTCGTGGACTGCGCTGCGGTAGGACAGTAGAAACGGCTGTATGTGCTTGTCCCAATCCCTTTGCCTGCTTTCCACGACTTTTGCCAGATATCTCTCCAACGTTTGGTTGAATCGTTCCACCATTCCATCAGATTGTGGGTGCTAAGAGGTGGTTCTGGTTTTGTAGGTACCCATCAATCGACAAGTTTCCTGAAATACTTGCGATTCAAAATTCCTTCCTTGATCGCTGTGTATTTCTAAGGGTACTCCAAAACGACAGAAAACTTCCTGAACTAATTTATCTGCGACAGTTGTAGCTTCTTGGTTAGGAATGGCGAAGACTTCTGGCCACTTTGTGAAGTAATCCATGACCACCAGGAAGTACTTGTTTCCGCTCTCACTTTCTGGAAATGGTCCCGCAACGTCTAGTGCTATCCGTTCCCAAGGGGCTCCAACGTTGTACACTTTTAATGCACCTCGGCTGCGTGTGTGGGGTCCTTTCACGGCCGCACAACTGGTACATTTGCGACACCAGTCCTCCACATCATCTCGACAGTGGATCCAGTAAAAGCGTTCTCGAATTTTTAGTAGAGTCCTTTTTACTCCCATATGTCCTCCTGAACATCCATCATGGTAGAGCCGTAGAACATCCGGTACCTTAGCTTTAGGGACAACCATTTGTAGATGACAGCTGTCCCCTCGAGCGTTTTCCCATTTACGGCACAAGACTCCATCCTGGATCACCAAGCTGTTCCATTGCGCCCAATAACTCTTCGTGATGGAACTCATCGCAGCCACATCACTCCACTTAGGTTTAGGAGCACCAGCTTTGACCCACTCGAAGATCGGTTTGATGTCCGAGTCATTTTGCTGAGCCTGCTGTAGGGTTTCCTTCCATTCATCAGTGAGATCTGTTCTAAGCATCCTCACGGGTACTACTTCCTTAGTCTCTTGCCTGGCACAGTGCTTACCGTCTTCAAGACAAGGTCTTCTTGACAAGGCGTCTGCGTTACCGTGAGTTCTCCCAAGAAACCGACTTGCTAGGTGAGAATTGACGACCGTGTGAGAAGCTCCAGTATCCAACGTCAGTTTGCATGGTGTTCCGTTGACTTCGCCTTTGATGGTCAGGCTGTTCCCATCATGTGCTTGCGAGATCAAGATTCTCGGGGCTCTTTCAATACCAGCCAGCACCCGCCCCCCAGTCCTGGCATTTACTCGTTTTCCCTGCTGTGGCTGGGCAGTCACTTCAGCCACCCTTCCCTGCTGATCTTCTCTCGGGGTGCTGCGCTTAGGACAGTTTGACCGAAGATGACCCCTTACTCCGCAAGTGTAGCACCTAGGACTGTACCCTTGCGGCCGGTCGCGTACAGGTGATGCTACAACCTCTCTGACGCGGTGCGTTCGGTGGTCCTGCCTCACTGCCTCTACTTCTAAGGCATGGGCCAAGGCGTCTTTCAGCGTCTCATGATGCCCAAGTCTCACAGCGGCTCTAACTTCTAGGTCGCGTATTCCATCAACGAACGCTTGTACCAGATTCCCATCGATAAGTGCAGGGGCAGACTGGTATGCTTTCCGAACCAGCTTTTCAACTTCGAGGGCCCACTGCTGTAGGTTCTCGGCACTACGTTGAACACGATCCTTCAACTTAGCACGAAATACGTGCTCCAGGTGCGCGTCGCCGTATCTGGACTCTAACGCCTCCAGCAGCTGCTCGTAGGTTACATTCTTGCCGAGCGCCTCAAGAATGTTTAGGGCCTGGTCTCGGAGGCCCAAAGTGAGCGCGGTCATGGCTTGCGGTTTTGTCCATCCATTCGCCTTCATAACGGCCTCAAATTGAATTTTATAAGCCGACCACGAAGATGTGCCATCGAATGGAGGCACCTTAAAGCCCCGCGCTGAAGGTGCAGCAACTACTGAAGCTGCAGTCACGTCTCCAGTCTTCAGTTCCCCCAAAGCCTTCTTCACCCCAGCGATCTGAACTTCGGCTTCTGAGAGGCGATTCTCGTGCTGCTGTACCTGATCCTTCATCACCTTTAGCTCTTTGCCAAAAGTTGCATGAAGATCCTTTATGAGGAGCATCTGCTCGTCTTGGCGGCGGACCTGCTCCTCCTTGTCTCGCTGCAACTGCTCTTCCAACCGGCGAGCCTGCTCCTCTTGACGGCGAGCCTGCTCCTCTTGACGGCGAGCCTGCTCCTCTTTGTCTCGCTGCAACTGCTCTTCCAACCGGCGAGCCTGCTCCTCTTGACGGCGAGCCTGCTCCTCTTGACGGCGAGACTGCTCATCTTGACGGCGAGACTGCTCCTGTAGCAGCGCCATTAAAGCTGACAAGTCTGGCGCCATTGATGCTGTAGAAACTGCGGATGGGCCAGCGACTGGCACTGACGTAGGCTGGACACCACCCGGTGTCTGTGTTGGAGAATGTCCAAACCGCCTTTGGTCCATGTCCTGCTGTCGCTGACTCCTGGTACGGATACCGTCCGTGTCGTCCTTCGGTAAAATTGGCATAATTTATCCCACTTCTGACACCAAATTGTTACGAGCTGGGTATGGGATAAATTATTACTACCAAAATAAATAACTTTATTAAACACAAAAACACTTAAAACTTAATCACAAATACACTACTGATCACTATTCGCTTAGTTATCGCACTTCTAGTTCACTTCGATTCGCTTCGTTGTATCGCCTAAATCAGACTGACTGCGTCGTGTGTCGGCTCTCTGCTTTTATACCGCCAATATTCAAGAACATTCCAGCTATGTGTAGAACGGTTCCAGAAAAACATCAACAAATAAACATTACCAGGAAATACAAAAGTAGTAGGTATAAAAAATAATAACCTACTTGTACCGAATAAAGAAATAGGTACTTTATGCCCTCGGCGTACGGTCGAAATTACAATGACGAGTTCTAATATTGTTTATAAGTAGTTACCTACTTAACTTCAAACTAATAATAATGGAATGCTTCTCGAAGTTTTTAGCGCAAACACACTGTAATCCGTGCTTTACCGAAAGATCTCGTACGTACGACGTAACAATATCAATTTCATTATGTTAATTGTAATGAAAAGCACGAATGTACTAACAGACAAACGACAAATTATTTGTGTTTATCCGAGTACATTCATGTTTACATGCATTCCTTGTTTGCGGCTCATTCCCGATTTAACAAGATAGGAGTTATCTCGTTAAATCAGAAACTCAGCCAGATTGATGTGGCATCTTCTCACTTTGACTGGGAATTAATTAATTACTTTTATGGGTTTGGCTAAACAAAATATCAATACAAAATGATATTTAAATTGTCTTGCTACGAAGATCCAGTTAATGTATCCACTGACTAATATGCCAGTCGTAAAAGACCTTGGAAACACTGAAAGTTTTAAAAATAATAATACCCTACTACGCGCAAAATCAATTTATTGAGGCCAGGATTACAAAAATGCAAACTGAAGCAATACAACAGTGTAGTTAGTAAGAAAACTCATAAGACTTAATTGTAACGCAGCGTCTACGTAGAACAGGCCACACACTCGTATCTTGCTGAATGATGCTCGATGTAAGCGCAGTACGTTCTTGCAAAGCTTTTTCTTATCATCTGTCAAAAATTGCAATGATAAAATTATTATTCAACATTACAACACAGTAGAATAGACAGCTCCATTGATCATCATGATTTGCCTAATTTTTTTGGTGCTAACACTATAAAGTCAACAAAACCACGCTTGTCAACGATACAGTAACTATATTAATGTTTTTTAACCTCATGCTCACCGGCGGTGTGAACGAGGCCGTCGTCGATGTCTTATACGGGGCAAACCTATGTGCCCTGCGCAAGAAGGACGGCGGCATTCGTCCCATCGCCGTTGGGTGCACCTACAGGCGTACGGCAGCCAAAATATGCTATAAGCTTTACAGCGAATCCCTTACAGCTAAGTTTCAGCCGCTGCAGCTTGGTTTCGGCTCAAGAGGGGGCTGTGAGGCTGCCGTGCATGCCCTTTCCACCTTTAGAACTCCAAAAAATGTGAGGTTATCCTCAAGGTTGATGTTAAGAATGCCTTTAACTCTGTCAACAGGGACACTTTGTTGGCTGAAGTCAAAAAGGAACTTCCCGAAATTTATGGTTTTATGTGGCAGTGTTACAGGTATCCCTCTAAATTACTATACAAGGACAATGTTTTGGAATCTGCAGTAGGATGCCAACAAGGTGACCCTCTCGGGCCAGTCATTTTCAGCTTGGCTATCCATCCAATTATCCAAAAACTAAATTCAAAATTTAACGTGTGGTATTTGGATGATGGAACGCTAGGAGGTGATGTAGACACCGTTTTGAAAGACCTACAACTCCTCAAACAACAATTTAAATCCATTGGCTTGGACCTTAACCCATCAAAATGTGAAATTTTCCTTTCTGACATTACTGACAGACAATTTACCCATGAAAAATTTAATGTAATAGCCCCACAAATCAAAATTTTAGAAAAAAGTTCACTTCAGCTCCTAGGTTCCCCAATTTTAGAAGACAGTTTTTCTCCTTTCATCAACGAAAAAATCAAAAACTTCAATGACGTTTCGGACAGACTCTCCAAAATTAATTTACATTCGGCATTCACCCTGATTAGATACTGTTGTTTTGGTCCAAATTTTATATATTTTCTACGCTCTTCCCCCTTATGGAAGCAGTCACACCTCTTGGATAAAATTGACTAAATCATTCGCAGCACATTATCATCCATTTTGAATGTGGCCTTGGATGACCGAGCGTGGCTGCAAGCCACTCTACCCATCCGTTTCGGTGGCCTCGGTGTCCGCAAAATTACCAGTATTAGCTTACCCGCGTTCCTGTCCTCTGTCCATAGCACTGAAAAGTTGACCGGGAAAATTTTAGCCCCCTGCCTGGTTAACTCTGAAGTGCCGTGCTTGACCGATGCGGAGAACGCCTGGAAAGCGACTTGCCCGAATACAGATCGGCCAGTGAACCCATCTTCCCAGAGGCAGTGGGATGAGCCGCTCTGCAGGTTGGTACGGAACAATCTTATTAATACGTCCACCAATACTGCTGAGCGTGCCCGCCTGCTGGCTGTGGGTGAGTGGGAGTCGGGCCTCTGGCTTCAGGCGCTTCCGTCACCCAACATAGGCACTATGCTGGGTGATACCACCTTCCGGCTCGCTACCTGTCTGCGCCTGGGCGCTCCTTGTGTGGCTCCGCATCTCTGCCAATGCGGTGAAGGTGTCGACTGTCTCGGACACCATGGCCTATCTTGCAATAAGAGCGCAGGTCGGATAGCACGGCACGCCAGCATCAATGACATCATCCGTCGTGCTCTTGTCACCGCCGGAGTGCCAGCTATTTTAGAGCCCAATGGCTTGGCACGCGACGATGGTAAGAGACCAGACGGAATGACCATGATGCCTTGGAAGGTAGGTAGGCCTTTGGTGTGGGATGCAACGTGTGTCGACACCCTTGCGCCATCCCATCTTCCTAGCACGGTGGGCTGTGCTGGAGCTGCTGCTGCAGGTGCGGAAAACCTCAAACGGCGCAAATACTCCAATCTTATTGGGACTTATATGTTTGAGCCGTTTGGGGTTGAAACACTAGGGCCATGGGGTCCAAGTGCCCACCTAGTTTTTCAAGACATTGCCAAGCGACTGGTCGAATCTTCACGTGACCAGAGGGCTGGCCTATTCTTTGGCCAAAGAATCAGCATTGCCATACAACGTGGCAATGCTGCCAGCCTTTTGGGCACTTTTCCTATTGATAGCGATGCGGACGAATTTTTTGATGCCCTATGATTATTCCCCCCCCTTTTTATATACTTGTACATATTATTATTATTAAGTCTTAGTTTTAAAAATCATGTAAATACGTATGTGTAAATGAACTTGTACATATTATTATTATATTTTAAGTCTGTTAGTTTTTAAATTCCAATAAATGTTTATGAAAAAAAAAAAAAATAAAAAAAAAAAAAAATGTTTTGATATAGACTACGGGCGAAACTTTGATATTGAGAACTTAAAATTAAGGGAAATAATTAAAGAAGGCAGTAACGAACCCGAGCAAGTTGACTTCAGAATAAGTATGCAAGTATCTTGACTACTTTGAATAGCTATGTAAAATTTCTCACATCGTTGGATCAATATTGATTGCCACATTAAATTCTTTAGTAACCAACTTAAAACACAGAACGACCGTATTATTGTTTCATCCTGTAATAAAATATGCATTTGATACTGTTATAACTATAAACTGATTATAGAGATATTGACAAATAAAAGAAGATATGAAAGAATTACTCACCATGTCATTAATTATTTTGCCCTTTTTAAACGTTTCAATTGCCACTTGAATGTAACACAGAGAATTAAATAATTCAAAAATGTGAAATAGCATCTGAAAATAAAAATTAAATATTTAGAGAAGAGAATTGTTGTGAAATTTTCAAGGATTGATATCTAATAAAAAATTGTGTAAGTACCAAGGTAGCAAAGTACTTACGAATGACTGAGAACAAATTTTATAAATTTTATAACACTCTAATAGATTAACGTAAGCCTGAAATACGTTTTTCCTATAATTTTCTCCGTTCGTGTTTCCTAATTCTTGCGAATTGAATACTTGGAAATTCCAAAGAATGACTTTATTTTTCAACATTTGAATGATTTGCAAGGCATAGACTATATTGAAATCAAATAAAGACATAAAGTATTTAACGTATGCAGCATAGAAAGGTACACCTAGCTGCAACAAAAAATATGTGTTAACAATGACATAAAAACTGAGAGCAACGATTCCTAGAATCCAATTCCAAATCATGAAGTGGTTAGAACTGGTTTCATTGTTGATGAACCTGTGCACTTTTTGAAAAGTTAGTACAAATTTGACATTGTTTTTGGTTTGAATGATTCCGATTGCGAAATTCATAACAAAACCGATAAGATAGAAGAAACAGTTTAAGTAAAAAGTAATATAGGCAAAGGAAAATCTGAGACTATCTTTATTTAAAGCTACCAAATAGGTACTGAGTAAATATAAAAATATAAACAGAAATGTCACAATCATCGAAAAAAAGTTTGAGATGAGGCTATTTGGAGTTATAATATTATTTTTGATATGGTATTTAGGACAGAACATGATATATTGCATCAGATTCAATGGCAAGAGCATCGACTGCACATCTTTGTCCACCTTATTGTTTAAGTCAAGTTTCACACGATTTATTTTTCTAATGTTTCTAAAATTTCTAAATGACTCCATTGTTCTCGACCTTAACAATAGCTTTTCAGCTCGCAAGTGATACAATAATGGATGGTAAATGTATTGACTGTTCACATCCATTTCATTAAGTTAATTATGATGAAAGGTATGGGTCTACTCAGACAAATGAAATTATTTATCTTCGTCTGTTTTGTGTCGATGGTACGATAACTGTTAGATTTTAAGAACCCGAAACTTTGCACTATCTATGTTGTTGTCAGCGGCATTGCAGAGGTCACAATTGTTGCAGGCTTTGGGGCTCAAGAGACAGGATAGGAGGTGAGACATTGTTTGTCGCAAAATCAATTTATTGAGGCCGGGATTACAAAAATGCAAACTGAAGCAACACAACAGTGTAGTTGGTAAGAAAACTCATAAGACTTAATTGTAACGCAGCGTCTACGTAGAATAGGCCAAACACACGTATCTTGCTGAATGATGCTCGATGTAAGCGCAGTCCGTTCTTGCAAAGCTTTTTCTTATCCTTTGTCAAAAATTGCAATGACAACATTATTATTCAACATTACAACACAGTAGGTATAGACTGATCTACTGATCAGGATTTGCCAAGCTTGGTTAGTGCTGACGCTGGTGTGACTTTACCACTACCACTCTAGTCAACTAAACAAGTACAAAATAAATGTTTTGATATGGCCAACTGATGAAACTTTGATCTTGTAGTAAACTTAAAATAAATTAAAGCCCCCTTAAAAAATCTTAAAATTAATCACTAACAGATAACGCACACCCTAAACGCTCGGCCACCTAAAACATACACAACATTTCGCCTTTCTCAAATCTACAATGTTATAAGTGAAAATAATATTTGTACGTCTAAATTCACTCGTTACTGATGAATCATTTGCAATAAAACAGCCCCGATAATTCTATTGCATCCTCCGATATTGCGCAAGCGCATATGTTTGATTGGCAGGTCACGAATGCATTTTTAGTGAGTGATCATCTTGTAATAAAACTTTCTTGAGCCATGACATTGACTACATCATTTTATAAAAAAAGGAATTTTAAATCACCCGTGGTCGGAATATAGTAAATATTTAGAAGAATTGTTTATGGATTTCCACTATCACGAGGACCCTCAAATATCTTAGGATCAGTTCATTGATAAATTAAATAAGGCTGCTGACGAATACATTCCAACTGTTATGTTTAGTTTAGATCCTACAAATAAATTCAAATCAAAACCTTACAGGGAGTCTGAGCTGTCCCGTGCAGTACTTAGAAGAAGATTGGAATTGGCGAAATTTCGAAGTAATCCTACCCCCATAAATTTAGATATATACATAAATATTAATGAATGCAATTGAAAAAAAACGAACTTATTAGGGTAGCTTCAAATAAAAACTGGCAGGGAGTTTGTGATTTGCCGAGTGAGGTCTCTTCCTCTCCAGAAATGTGACCCTTCTTCCCATCTCATTTTTCTAATGAGATGGGAAGAAGGGTTGCAGATGGCCAGAGAACCCACTTAGATGAAGATAAAGCCCAAAGATTACATAATTGCCTATGTCCTGGCTATGCAATTCCGGCCCATCCTGTTTTCACCTCAAACAACTTAAAATTTATTACAGCTACCTATCCTTGTGCATTAACTAGAGCTACTATGTGTATGTAGCTGTGGAATAGGCAACTAGCTTCATTTTTCTGAATGACCGACCCCTTGACAATTCAAAAGTTCCTGTAAATGGTTTAGTTCCTGTAAATACTTTGAGTTTTGTTTTTATTTTTTAAATATCGCCCCCGGCCATGAAAATATTTCGTTTTCAATGATCAAACACCTCCCTCTATCAGGAAAAAGCGTTCTTTTTTATATAATTATTCGATCTGATTTGTTTAAATGTAAAAGGTACCTATATCATCGTTATTTTGGAATCTCATCCCCTAAGGCTCCTGAGAAGTGTCCGATGAGAAATCTTATCGAGCACACGGCTTATAATTAAAGAAGGATACAACAAACCTGAGCAAGTTGATTTCAGAATAAGTGCGCAAGTATCTTGAACACTTTGAATAGACAGGTAGAATTTCTCGCATTGTTGGATCAATATTGATTGCCACATTACGTCCTTTACTAACCAACTTAAAACGGACAACAACCGCATTATTGATTCATCCTGTAACAAAATAAATGTTTGATACTTTTATCATTTTACACTGATTGTAGCGATGTTGACAAATAAGAGTAGATAATAAATAATTACTCGCCATGTTATTGCCTTTTTTAAATGTTTCAATTGCCACTTGAATGTAACACAGAGAATTAAACAATTCGAAAATGTGGAATAGTATCTGAAAAAATTATTTCTGAAATAAAGTAAAATGTGTAAGTACCAAGGTAGAAAAGTACTTACGAATGGCTGGGAACAAAATTTATTAATGTTGTAACACTCTAATATATTAACGTAAGTTTGAAATACTTTTTTCCTATAATTTTCGTCATTCGTATTTCCTAATTCTTGCCAAGTAAATACTTGAAAATTCCAAAGAACGACTTTATTTTTCAACATTTGAATGTTTCGCAAGGTATAAACTACAAATCGAAAAAAGGCATAAAGTAGCTAATAAATGCAGCATAGAAAGGTACACCTTACTGCAACATAAAATAAGTGTTAACAATGACATAAAAACTGAGAGCAACGATTCCTAGAATCCAATTCCAACTCATGAAGTGGTTAAAACTGGTTTCATTGTTGATGAACCTGTGCACTTTTTGAAAAGTTAAGACAAACTGGACATTATTTTTGGTTTGAATGATCCCGATTACGAAATTAATAACAAAACCAATAAAATAGAAGAAACAGTCGAAGTAAAAAGTAACGTATCGGAAGGGAGTTCCTAGACTATCTTTATTTGCGGCTACCAAATAGGTACTGAGTATATATAAAAATATAAATACGAGTGTCACAATCATTGATACAAAGTTTGAGAAGAGGTTATTTGGAGTTATAATATTATCTTTGATACGATATTTAGGACAGAACATTCAAAGGTAAGAGCATCAACTGCACATCTTTGTCCACCGTGTTGTCTAAATTAAAATTAACAGGGTATATTTTTCTGATATTTCTAAATGTCTTCATTTTTCTCAATTAAAACAGTAGCTTTCCGTCACACAAGTGATACAATAATCGATGGTAAACGTACTGACAGTTCATATAAAATTCATTAAGGTTATTATTATGAGAACCATTAATGTACTCGTTTTTATAATTAAACTTTTCTTTTGTGTCGATGGTACGATATTGTTGGATTTTATGAGCAGTGAAGGCCCAGTGGTAACGGTCCCGACTTACGAGTTGTAGGTCGTGGGTTCGAACCCAGGCAAGCGCTTTACTTTGTGTAAATAATTTCATTACCACTGCTGTCTAAACGGCGAAGGAAAACATCGTGAGGAAACCGGCATGTCCTAGAACCAAAACCTCGAAGACAAGTAGGTAAGTAATTTTATTTTATTCATACAGCTGCAATATACAGTATAGAAAAAGAAATACACATAACATTTGAACAATATTGTAGCCCACAACGCTTTTCATAGATTAACTGTGGAATATAATATAAAATTAATAAAACGCTAGGGTAATAAATGAAACATAATAATATTAAAAACTAAACTTACTTAACTATCATGTTTATCTTTATCTATATTTTTTCACATAAATCAAGAGAGCTCCTTAAGTATAAGACCCTTGAACTTACTGGGAGGACATGCAAAAATGTCAATATGTTCAAAAGTGAGCGCAAACCGGTGTCAGAATGACAAGTACAAATGGAAAATAGTCTGCCAGCGCGCACCTGTCGCTTGCTCACTATTCTAGGGACAACATAGCATAACATGTTGGTTAACTCAGTGCAGTCAAATTAAAAATGTTATAAAGATTTATGACTTCCAAGTACTTACGTCTATTTTTAAGTCTTGTGAGTTTATACTTATCGAAGTATCTAAAATGCATAGCACGTAGGAATTTCTGTTGAACAGACTCAATCGTCTCAGTATATCTTTTATATTATGGACTCCAGACAAGAAAAAGTCTTAGTAAGTAAGCATTTATTTACCTAAAATTTGCCTAGGTAATGTGACATCTCGGCCGACCGTCGGCCCCGCAAATGGGTGATCCTCGCTGGTCGTATAAGCGACTCGACATGGGAGCTTGAGGAAACCGCTATTATCCAAGCCTGGGTCCGGGGGCTTCACCGTTCACGTACTCACCGACGAACGAACCCATCAACGTCAAAGAAGAAGGCACAGTGGTTCCGCTGGGCGATGACGTAAATCTGTTACGCGTCCATGCCCCGTGTCCGTACACAGCCCACAGACTCGCCGTCCGCATACCGACCTATAGTGCTGTTAGGCGAGATGGATAAGCTTTTTGAACAGATAATCGCAGCCCGCCTCGTCAGTCATTCGTACAGAGAGGAACCGGATCTGGACGACAGTCAGTTCGGCATTCGGCATGGGTGCTCCACTGTTGACGCAATACTGTGGGTGAGAGTCCTGGCGGAGGAAGCGGTGTCCCGGGGCCGGGTGATACTGGCGGTGTCCTTGGACATCTCCAACGCATTCAATACCCTGCCCTGGAGTTGTATTCGGGAAGCACTGCGGTACCATAGGGTGTCCCGCTACCTCCTTCACATTGTTGGGGTTTATTTAACGGAAAGGTGTGTCAATTACAAGAGACGCGACGGCGGAGGCCAGAGCGATATGTCGTGCGGGTTTCCACAGGGCTCGGTCGTGGGCCCGCTCCTGTAGAACATCGGTTACGATTGGGTGCTGAGGAGCGAGCTCCTATCAGGAGTGGACCTGACGTGTTACTTGGATGACACGCTGGTTACGGCCTGGGGGAGCTGGTACAAGGAGGCAGCGTTACTAGCGACGGCTGCGATCTCACAAGTGGTGGGTCGCATACGACGCCGGGGCCTGGAGGTGGCTCTCAACAAGTCTGAGACCGTGGTTTTTTACGGTCCCCGGCGAGCGCCACCGCCGGGATCACACATCGTGATCAAGGAGGGCAGAATTGCTGTCGAGTCCACCATGAAGTACCTGGGACTAGTGCCACTGGGAATTAGCCCACTTTTGGCGGCTAACGCCCAAGTTGATGAGCACTGCAGGTGCGTTGTCAACGCTGCTTCCCAATCTGGGGGCCCCGAGCACCGCTTGTAGGCGGTTGTACTTAGCGATCGTGCGATCTATTGACCTGTATGGTGTCCCAGTGTGGGTTTCTGACCTGAACCCTTCGGGCCGACAGCATCGCGATATTACGAAAACCACAGAGGGCGATGGATGGCCGTCAGAGCTATCAGCATGGATATTGCACAATCTCCTACGAGGTGGCTTGTGTACCGGCCGGATCCCCCTTGGGATCTAGAAGCGAGGATCCTCGCTTCACTGCACCGGTAGCGTGAGGAGGCGCGAACGCGGAGCGGTGGACTGATGCAGCGAGAGATTGACCTTCGTCGGTCACAGCTCCGCAGGGTCCTGGTAACGGAATGCCGGAACCGGTTTCTGCCCCCTACCGTCGACGCAATCCGATCAGTGCTCGACGAATGGCTCGGGAGGAGACACGGCTCCCTGTCGTTTCGGGCAACGCAGGTGCTCTCGGGGCATGGCTGCTTTGGGAACTATTAGTGTTGCATAAACAGGGAGCCGGACGCTCGGTGCCATCACTGCATCCACTGTCGGGAGGATACGGCGCAGCATACACTGTCAGAGTGTGCCGCATGGAAGGAGCCCTTGTATCAGAGGTCGGAGTCAACCTGTTGCTGCCGGCTGTCGGTGGTTCAAAGTTGGTGACGGCCTAGACCAGACTTGAGCAGTCGGGGATCATGGAAGGCGCTCAAGATTTCATGATCCCCGGTCCAAGTGTGGGAAGGGAACGCCGGGGTAGTTTTTAGTCACTAAGAGTCTGACAGACCCCTTTGCCCGCCCCAGGGTGGAGGACATCCATGAGGACTATCCACCCCAGAACCAAAAAAAAAAAGGCTATGTGACATCTACCAACCCGCACTGGACCCGTGTGGTAGATTACAGCCCAGTCCCTCTCGAAGAGGAGAGGCCTGTGGCCCAGCAGTGAGAATAGTATAGGCTGATTATGCATTTGTGTCGAAAGTTGTTAGATTTAATGGGCCTGAAATCTTACCACCTCTACGACGTTGTCAGTGGCATTGCAGAGATCATTCTAGTTGCAGGTTTTGAGGCACAAGTACAAGATAGGAGCCTCTTATCGTATCGACAAATATATCTAATAGGAGGTGGCCCCACTGAACCAGATATCAATTGTATCCCACTTGAGCTCGCAGTGAATAATTCTCAAAACAACAATAAAAATCATGAGCTTGGCTTTACAGAAATAGTAAATAATTAAACTGTGTCATTTAGGTACATAAAAACTTAGAAATGCTAATTATTTCTAAAATAATAATACTGACTACCCTCAAGATCAATTTATTCAGGCTAAGATTACAAAAATGCAAACTGAAGCAACACAACAGTATAATTAGTAAGAAAGCTCATCAGATTTAATTGTAACGCGGTGTCTGCATAGAACAGGCCACACACACGTATCTTGCTGAACGATGCCCGATGTAAGCGCAGTACGTTCTTGCATAGCTTTTTTTCCATTTCTGTTAAAAAAAAAACATTATTTTAACAATATAATTTTAATTGAAAGATAAAAAGTAGTACAGATATTTATCTGATCTGAGTGATGAATATTAATGTTGATATGAGAGGGAGAAGAAGGAAAGGAAAACATGGATAGATCGAATGAGGAAAGATATGAAAAAGAAGGGTGTGAATGACAGTGTGACGATCGACAGGGGAGAGTGGAAAGAGAAAACGTGTTGCTCCGACCCGAAGAAACATAGAAAATAAAAAGATGATCCGATGACATGTATCTATGGATCCGATGTGATGGATCCTTATTACTGATCATCAATATTTGTAAAGCTCATGTTTTTGCAGAAGAAATATAAAGTTTCAGGCGAGATTTTGGTCTTGCAGGAGACAAGACTAAAATGTTCTCATGTATCGCAATCTCCCGCATATTAAAATAATTTAAAGAAATAACCAGAGCAAGTTGTCTTCTGAATAAGTGCGCAAGTATCTTGAACACTTTGGATAGCTAAGTAGAATTTCTCGCATTGCTGGATCAACATTGTTTGCCACGTAATATCCTTCATCAACCAACTCAAAACCGACAGCGTCCTTGTAATTGTGTCATCCTGTAGCAAAATAAAAGTTAGATGCTACGTTTTTAAAACGGGACTGCAGGCGAAGGGACGCAACTACGACCACCATCAGCATTCAAGTAAATGTCGTTATACCCAATACGCATCGTGCACTTGGCTGAGAGGACCAAATGGTCGCACAAAAACTACATTTATTTTACTTTGAACGTCCGCATCTTGGTCGGCGCTTCTGCGACCAGGGATGTGACATAATACGTAGTCCACGAAGAATTAAGATACCACATGGTAAAATAAAGAATAGATATTAAATAGTAGATACTCACCATATCATTTACCATTATGCCTGTTTTAAACACTTCTATTGCCACTTGTGTGTAACTCAGATAGTTAACAGCTATTTCTATCATGTGATATAATATCTGAAAATTGATATTTATCTGAATTATATTAGCTTTAGTAATTATAATATTAGAAATAGCTTTTCAGGCTTCAATTATAGGCGGCTGTAATGGAAGATGGAGGTTTAGAAAAATATCGTCACACGAGTGTCCTACTTCAGAATGAGTAACAGAGACAACGCGGATGCTCTCCAATACTGAACTCTTTCTTAAACTACATGTACCACATATTTGTTGACTGCTCATAAAACTAAGTATGTGATAAAGTACTTACGAATACGTGGAAGCCAATTTTAAAGATATTATAACACTCTAATATTTGAACGTAAGCCTGAAACATTTTCTTGTAGTACTTTTTGCCGTCCATGTTTTGTAATTCTCGCGAATATACAATTTGATGATTCCATAGAATGACTTTGTTTTTCAACAATTTAATGACTCGCATGGCATAAACAATATTGAAATCAAAAATAACCAAAAGATGGCCGACATATGCAGTATAGAAAGATAAATTCAGTTTCAGGATGAAATAAGTGAAAACAAAGACATAAAAACTCAGAGCTATGATTCCAAGAACCCAATTCCAAATAATAAAATGGTTAAAACTGGTGTCTTTGTTGAGAAATCTGTGCAGTTTTTGAAAAGTCAGGACAAAGTGGACATGATTTTTGGTTTGAATGATTCCGATCACGAAATGTATAGCAAAACCGAAACAGTAGAAGTTGGTGTTAAAAATAGCAAGAGCATACGTGAAAGTAGGATATTCAAGATTGTCTTTCTTCAAGGCCACTAAATAGGCACAGAGTAAACATGAAAATATTGAAAATAGTGTAACAATCGTTGAAACAAAATTGGAAATGCGGCTGTTCGGAGTTATAGCATTATCTTTGATACGATATTTAGGACAGAACATGAAATATTGCGTCAGATTCAAAGGCAAGAGCATTGACTGCACATCTTTATCCACATTATTGTTCAGAGTAAAATTCACGGGATATTTTTTTACTATATTACGGAAGTTCTTCATTTTGAACAGTCGTTTCCTACTCCTACAATCGTTTCCGCAGTCAAGTTATTCAGTAATCGATGGTCAACTAAACAGCAAATATTATTTATCATTTTAAATTACGATAGTAACGTGGATGGTATCAATATAATGCTAATGGATTAATATTAAAGATACTCTAGTTAAGTTGTCGACGTGTTTATTGAACGAAAGAAAATTAATGTACATTAGTATTATGATACAACTAACTACTTATACTAGGTACCCAATGAAATAACTATTTTCAAAAATAAAAATTATAAAAACTAAAACTCAACTAAAACAAAAAGTCAACTTAAAAGGTGTAAACAAGACATCACAAACATACAGACAGATAGACTAATTAAAAATCCGGAGTCACACGTGTTAGGGGCATAAATTGAATAGATTGCGTATGACTCCGGATTTTTAATTAGTCTGTCTAACTGTCTGTGATGCCCTGTTATATATATGTACCTTTTTACCCGACTACGGCGAAGCAAAAAAGAGGGTTATGTTTTGACCGGTATGTTTGTATGAATGTATGTTCATCTGTTACCTCATAAAAAAACTATCATTATTTAGGTTTGAATGATCCAGATTAACGAAATTCATACCAAAACCGATATAATAAAAGAAGCAGTCTAAGTAAAAAGTAACGTATCAGAAGGGAGCTCCTAGAATGTCTTTATTTGAGACTACCAAATAGGTATCGAGTGTATATAAAAATATAAATACGAGTGTCACAATCATCGATACAAAGTTTGAGAAGAGGTTATAATACTTTCTTTGTTACGATATTTAGGACAGAACATCAAATATTGCATCAGATTCAAAGGTAAGCGAATCGATTGCGCATCTTTGTCCACCGTGTTGTATACACTGTAACATTTGAATCACAGTTTTGCTAGAACAAACGTTGTTCAAACCATGGTCTACTGCCATTCTAAAGCATCAAATATGTTATTGAAAACAAACTAAACCAGGCGTTCTCAAATGAGTTTAATGTTACTCAAACAACGTGTTTTGCGTGTTAAACATTAACCGTAACATCAACCAACATTCGAAAGAGATATGATGAGTCCACCTGGACTACAAGGACTACAGGTCCGGCCAATGCAGGCCGAAATGTAAATAAATCATTAGCCTATGACATGCAATCGCGCGAAGTATCGTTCCGCCCATTTATTTTGTTGACCGTCGCGGGCCGCACGCGCCGCCCGGGAAGCAGTCAGTCTACCAAAATCTCTCGAGTGGGCGACGCGTATGCATCCGATGTACAGTAAGCGTTCAAAAGTGCATAAGCACGTTAAGAATCCTATTGCTGTGAACACGCGGTGTAGTCCGTATATCTGTATGTGTAAACAACACGGCACACACACCACAGAGAACGCAGTATTGCGCTTTACACACTGTCGTATCGTCGCGTATTTGCGCCGCACAACCGAAACAAATATATATTTCCGTCGCTTTTGTTAGACAACACACATCATGCGCTTGACCTTGGCCAGTTTATGGGATTACTAAAATTCAAACCAAATTTACGTGTGCAGATAGCAGAACGCGTTAAGCATTGGTCTGAGATGCAAACTGGCTTAATTTCCAACCTCGTCAAGCACAGTGCAGTTTTTGCAAATATTAATATTTTTGTTTGCAATAATATTATATTTTAACTATTGCTGCCTTTTTTATTAATGCTGTTATTGCAATAAAGGGTTTAGAATTAAAAATGCGTGATATGTGATAGCAAAATTAAAAAATTGTATTCGTTATATTTATTTTACTTATAGATAATATATTGCTACAATTATTTGTCATTACGTCAGCTCAATAAGATGTGAAATAGATGTCAAGAAACTTAGAAGCAATTTATATTATTTTGACATATTTGTATTATGAAAAGTTTTTAATTTTAAATTGATTTTTTCACCATAAATATTACCTAGCTTATTATTAGTTAGCTTTGATCATGGTCGAAGTAATTAAGCAATAAATAAGAATTTAAGACTAATCAAAATGTAAAAAAAAACTACTTACAAAATAGGTGATTTTAAGTATGGGCAGTTTGTTTACATTATTTATTTTACATTTTATTTGGCTTTAGTAAATATTGGTTGGTATTGAGGTTATAGCTTAATTATTCATTTTCTTTACGAAAAGAAGATTAAAACTTAACCTCAAATTGTAATCCTAAAATAATAATATTACTAAAATAATCTTAAACATTTTCGGAATACAGAAATACGACAAACAACATATTGTAACTTGCTTAAAAAATCGTTACTGTGACTGTACCTGAATTACCCTAGGCTGATAAAATTTTCGTTTTTCCTAATTATGCTAATATTAGTGGTTAGGTCGGTTCCCCTTACGGGGAAGAACAGCGCCCCTCCTTTCCGCACTGTTCTGTAGGGCTCGTCCCAGACTGGTCACCCTCCCACCGATATAAGATAGAATGGATTCCGATAATCTAAACTGCCTTGTTCCGATTGAATTAAGTTTAGGGAGGGAATGGATACAAGGCGAGACTAGTATTAGGAATTTACAGTTAGTAAACATAAGTATTATAATATGAAGCTAAGAAGATAAGAGGGTATGCAAAAGTATATAATATAATATTATGTTTTAGTATTATAAATATTGGAACGCCAACGTCTCCTCCTCTTGCAGTTGAGCACCAATATCTGAAATACAGTCTTGGTAAGATGAAGGGGTAAAGGGACCGTTACGCTTGCGCTTCAAATCACTATTTATAACTACGTTAATTTGTCTGTTTACGATGTACCCACTGTAGTGAGACCGGGAACCGTTTTACAACGTTTTGTCTCTTTGTACGTGTTCTGCTAGACCTAACGCATAGAACCTCTGAGGGACGATACGATTTAACAGAACACGTTCCCTAAGCATTAAATAAATGTCTTACTCAATCCTAAGACAGAGTACTGCGAAGTCACTGTTATTGAGGAAGGCAAGTATTGAGTGGCTTTAATCGCGTACTTATGTGAAAGACACCCTTACGGCGGCCTAGCCCCCTTTTATTAAAATAATACAAAACTAGAACAAGCGCACCGTAGACTCAGTCTCTAGCAGAATACATTACGATCGTACCTGGTGAACGCCGAAGTGGTGGTTCGTCACTTCTCATTCCCTTAATCTGCCCATTTAGAGGATGCGGTGCGGCTGTTAGCGGCTTTGCGTCCCAATAGCGTGTTTCAATAAATAGTGTCGATTCAGTATATGCCTACAAACGGCGGGGTGGGGTTTTATTGAGACACGGTCCCTAGCGTTCTTAGAACGACTACCAATTCAGTTTGGGGTACTTGGTGAAGCCTACCCCCGCTCCCTGGAAATGTGCGTCAACAAGCCTCACGCAAAGTATTCTGTGGCGAGACCTTTTTGGATACAGAAATCATCACTAACGTTTGGTTGTTTAATAATGCAATTACGCATTGGCTTTATAGCCTAGTTCAGCTTTAAATGAGCTGTGAGTATTTATGGTTCTGCCTTCCAAATGTAAAGCGTCAGTTCAAATCATTAGTCGTCAATAGTCAGGAGCATTAGTACTCAAAGTCAAGTATGGTGGAAGGCCTTCACATTTTCCCTATAGCCAAATGCAAGTGACAATAATCTGCCGAGGTACGGATTAGGATATGGACACGTAATACACGGGAATGTAGCGTTAATTATAAAATACGATACTAAATAAGAGTTAGCTCGACATTCTGGAATAAAGTATCATTAACAGCTGGTCAGCGATATCACGTAACTGTTACCTATAATAACAATACAATCAGCTTGCAAGGATAATTGTAATGATGAGAGAATTAGATTACAACTCACTTACAAAGTACTGCACACATTACCAGTTTTGCCTCAGATTCAGCTCCCGCTCTCTCACCACCAGTCGCACCAACAAACACACATTCACACATATTACATTAAGTACTAAATAAGTCTAATCTGGGCCTTAACCCAACTATATTTAACTTAATAACTAATACTCGTTATCTCGCGACAGCCCACTCGGACATGGCCTCTTGGTATTCACCAAGTCTACTAATTTAACAAGCCTAGATTCGGAGGTCCGCACCCTATCGTGGTCGAAACCCGATTGGTCATTCGTATTCACCATTCCTTCCAAATTCCTAAAAACACCACGTTTATCTCAGCCCCTTTTCTGAGTGTTTCTCACAAAGACTTAAGACGTTTTTTGCTTGCTTTGTTCCTTAATGGCCTGCATAGATTGGGTCTCAAGGACACTTGTGATTAGCAGATGTGGCTGCAATAATGTCCGTTGCTTCGAATCCAAGGATTGCCAACCTTTGAGACGGTATAGCCAAGAGTTACAATTTATATATATTTTATTATAAAACATTCGATTATGTCTTAGCACAAAATCGATTAGAATAGCTATGACTCTAGCCAGCCGCTAAAATAATAAAATATTTATCTAATAATATAACTACAGTTATCGGATAGTAAATAGTAGCATCAATGGCTTATCAATTTATCATGCCTTTTGAAAGTTTGAATCTGGCTCATAAGTTGTTGTTTTAAATATCAAGTATGACTCTAGATTTATATTTATTAGTTGATCCATATTCCTTCCTTTTTATTATATTTATGCAAGACTACGCTTGCTCGCACGTAGTTTGAGAACCGCGTGTTGTGTACCCCTGCCTTGGTCTCAGTTCTTAGAATTAGCAGGCTTGTTACTTGCCCATAAACTATAAATAGACGGGTTTCTAAGAGGTTGAATATTGTTTTACAATTTTAAAGGAAAAGGATATTTTATTATTTATTAGGGTAACGTGTCGAACTGTCAGACCATCAACATACATACATACATAAACTCACGCCTTCTTCCCATGGGGGTAGGCAGAAACTACAGAACGCCACCTGCTACGATCCTTACATACTCCTTTTGCCTCGTTTACGTTCATACATCTGGTCATACACTCCCGCCGATACAAATAACACTAACAATAAGACAAACCATCAAATAGAGATTTAATGTGTTTCTGAGAAGCCCGAACCATGTGCCGATTTTAAAATAAATATAATATTTTGTTATTAAATAGGAGCAAATGGCAGACAATCACATTACCACAAATTCATGCAAAAACGACTCTGTTGTTTATTAAGTTGGTACGGTAAATATTTTAAGGTTAAAATATAGCAGTGTCCCACTTGAAGTCTAATATAAGAATATTATCGTGCGAAACTTAAACGTTCTTGTTTATGCCTTTCTGTCGAAAACGGCATCCTAGCTGGTCTTCAGTGATGCAAGCCTTCAGAGTGCACAGCGAACAGTTCATAATGACGTGTTTAATAATTCAGCAAAATATCTCGTTGGTATGAAACCATTTGTTTCATATTCCTCCATCATTTGACGTCGCTACTGCTCGATAATAAGCCTCTTCCTCATTCCTCTTAACCCTCACAGTATTTCTCTAGAACAAAGAATAACATTGTATTTATTACACATAATAATTATTTATCATTCACTAATCGAATTAAACCTCATAATGAAATTAAAATTTTAAAGGCATCTTCTGTCTCAACAATACCTCTGTTCTATCAACAATACCTTCGATTAAGATTTATGTTTAGTAAAATATTTAAATGATAACACTCACACTTAGTCCGGTCTCATTAGATATTTGTGTAAATTACATTCACTTTTACGCAGCGCAATAATATTTGATCTCCCTTCAATATTTATATTTGACTGCATTTTGAAAACAATAACCACAACACCGCTAATACCTAAATACTCGTCACCAACAATAACCACGAACCAACAAAGTTTTATTAAGCGAATACGCGTAACGAACTGCGTCTGTCTACCCCACAGAAATCGAAATAATTTATTTAGTTTTCTGTGGTCTACCTGCTAAACCTTAATATTTATGTGAACAAGACGACCGAAACAAAAAACGAATGATTATTGAACTAGTCATTATTAAAAAATAACAAAAACTATGAATAGTAATTATTAAAAAATAAAAACTATGAATGTAATTATTAAAAAATTACAAGCAAACCACAGATGAGATTTGAACCCTCGCTCGGCTCACTATAATCGCACATACCAAAGCACGTTATTCACTGAGCTAGCACGCCGTATTCTAAATTGATTGAAATTATGAACTACTATGAGTTGCAGACAAAGTGAGTGTGTGTGTATCTATAGTATTGTAACATCTTATAGAAGAAGGTCGTAAGTCAAACCGAAGCGCCAGTCTATTGTTTTGTGCGATTGCCTATGGACTTTTGGTCGCTACTGTACATATGTCACAGGCACGTATTGCGCGTTTTTTGTGAAATTGAGTTCTAACTATTTGAATGTGGAGTGGTGTTGGATATGGTGCATTTTGCGTGCAATTTTGTACGTAGATTCTGAACTGTGATGTAAGAAAGTAACTAAGTAGGTACCTACTTTACTTATCAAAACTAATAATTAACTTCAGCTAGAATTTCTAACAGTCCTAAGCCCAATAAGCATGAAAGGAAAATTGGAGTCAAACTTGTCTTGGTGCACACGAAAATAACCTAGTTTTGTGGAAGTATTGTTTTTTTCATGTTCCTGTAATATCCCAATAAATAAATTATACCTAAAAATCTCACGTTAGATACAATAGGTAACCGTATCTAGCACCTACAGGAAAGAATTAAAACCATATCTGATAGTACCTACCGTAAGTTCGCGCCTAGAACGAAATGATAAAATTAGAGGTCAGCCACCACGCCGCGCCGTCGCGTCGGTGCGGTGAATATACCTACCAAAGTTTACCATACCCAAAGCCATACCAAGCCATAAAAAATGTTTTAAAGTAGCCACTTAACAGTGATAGAATACCTACCGATGTTAATTTTTAACTTTGGTATTTTCTAGTAAGACGTACAAAAAGAAGTGTTTACTAAAGGGAAATGCCCATTTGATAAATAGATTTTGGCCAATGTCAACCCTAATGCCAATAATTTATTTCTTTCATGGGCATCGATGAAAGACATAAATTATGGGCATTAGAGTTGACATGATGGAAAAAGAAACAACCACTATTTTTACATAGAACTCGGTTGGTCTTTTATAAATCATATGTCAAAATTAAGGCTTAATAAAAAACATATTCATAGTTTTGGTATAATTGCAATTAAGGTTCTTATTTGTATGGCTTTTGTGCCTGTTTTGCGTTGATATAGATTACAAAACTGCTTTTTTAATACAGATTGACCACAGTTTACACAATCATATTGGTCGATGCCCAATATTTCGTTCTTTGCGGTGCAGAAGGCCGTTGTACATTCCTTGCCAACATCCAACATTGGTGACACACCAGACTATTATCTGAAACATAATTGCATACTGTCATAAAAATAGTTTATACTTAAGTACATGCTGTAGCATCAAAAGGTCTGTACATTGAATGACAGTGGGTCTCTTGATACCATTTTCGATGATCATTCAATTAATTACTTATGTCACATAAAATATGTGGCAATGGTTTGAGACAAAACAAACTTTAATTATTTATTTCTGTGGTTTCCTTGACACTAAGCAAACGAAATTGAAACCTAATTTAACGTAGCTATGCAATAAAAGTTGCTGAGTATGTACCTTGTATGTTCATAAAGTAATTTAGTTGCTGTGGTGTAATCCATTACTGAAATAAAGACCGAATTTCCACATTGCTTAAGGTAAATCTCTTAAGTCTTCGTGTAGATTTTTCGAAAAATCTATATAAAAAAAAAAGTTTTTATTTTTCACTTTTTAGTTGTGGTGCCTACCCCACACAAATTCGCATATCACTACCTGCTATGTAAATAACAGAACTTACTTATCTTACATCCAATACTATGTGGGAAAAAATATGTATTATTGAAGCTAACTCAAAAACTATCAAATCGGTCCACAATTGACGAAGAAATGGGCGGAAATACATAAAAAAAAAAACAAACATACGCTACGAACATATAACCTCATCCTTTTTGGAAGTCGATTAAAAACAAAATGGAAATACGAAATCGGTTCAATGGATCGTATTTAGAAACCCGAAAATGAACAAACATTTTTTTGTTGACTAACATAACAAAAGAAAAGAAAGAAAGAAAGAAAAAGTATTTATTGGGACTCGCACAGGACATTACAAATTAAACTAAATCACGCTCATTAAAACATTATAAAAAATTTAAAAAACAAATTAAAAAAAAAAAAAAAACTAACAGAAAGTCCTATACGAGGCCAAAAGGCCCCTATCTCAGCATATGTTGCGACATTTAAAAAAAATGTCGCAGCGCTGGTATTCTGATAGGGCCCGCAGTGATGTCACGGATAGATAGATACAGAAATAAATATTAAATAAAATATAAAATAGATGTAAATAAATATTAAATAAAATATATGTGTGAAAAAGCGTAACAACTGACGCTGACGAGACACGGGTAAGACTAGATACTGTACAGCTTAAATGGAGCCTCTCGGCAGGGTGGCCTCGGAATAAATTTCAAGTCATCTAGCTTGGTAGGCACAACTTTGAAAAAGAAGCCGACAGAAGAGTCCTGTTAGGTTGGGCAGCATTTGGAAAACTTACTAAAGTCTTGAAGATGCCAATCCCGCAGTGTTTGAGTATCTTCAACCAGTGCTTCCTATCCTGTTATGACATACGATGCCGAAACGTGGACACTGACAGTCGGGCTGGTCTACAAATTCAAGGTGGAGCGGGATATGCTCGGAGTTTCTTTGAAGGATAAGATCAGAAATCAAGTAATCCGGAAAAGAACCGGAGTTACCGACATAGCCGGCAGATTAAGCAAGCTGAAGTGGCAGTGGGCTGGTCATATTTGTCAAAAGACCGATGGCTGGTGGAGCCGTTAAGTCCTAGAGTGGAGACCGCGTATCGGCAAGCGTAGTGTGGGACGCCCATCAGCTAGATGGACCGACGGCCTTAAAAAGTAGGCTGGGACAGACTGGATGCGGAAGGTGGAGGACAGGGTGTTGTGGCACAGCCTGGGAGTGGCCTATGTCCAGCAGTGGACTGCGATAAGCTGAGTTGATTGTAACAACTACTCGAACTCGAACTACAACTAATAAAAAATCGATTTTCCAAAAAACGATTATTGGTAATCGGTTTTGAGAGTATTGATTTTTTTCAGTAAAAGTGTCATCCCTACTTTGACAGGATTGACTAACAATTAGAAGTGTTAGATAAGGAAATAAACGATTGAGTGTCTTGATTAAATCGGCTTTTAATTTCGGAGGTTTCATTACAAATAAGTAATAGTAATATTTTAGTTACTAAATGGGTATTTTTTTGTATTTACCACATTGCTGGGCAAACATCCATGTACCTCCATAAACGAAAGGGAAATGCCCATTCTTGGCCAAGAATGGGCGTTTCCCTTTCGTTTATGGAGGTAAATTTCCCTGTAGACAATGCTGTGTCCCGTGCGTGAGCCGCGTGCTGCGCCGCAACTACTTTGATATGCGAGCGCCGCAGTGTCTGTCTTGTAGGGAGTAACGATCATCTCGACATTTTAAACTTTGTCTTTAATGTGTTTTTTTTTTAAAAAAACCAATGATCTTTTTTTTATTGGATGCTGTAGAATGGTAGTAGACCATGGTCTGAACAACATTTGTTCTAGCAAAACTGTGATTCAAATGTCACGGTGTATATGAAAATTACCGGGATAGATTTTTCAGTATATTTCTGAATGTCTTAATTTTTCTCAAATAAAACTGTAACTTTCCGTCACACAAATGATAAAATAATCGATGGAACGTACTGACTGTTCATATAAAATTCATTAAGTTAATTATTATGAGAACCATTAATATATTCGTTCTTATCATTAACTTCTGTTTTGTATCGATGCTACGATATTGTTGGATTTTATGAGCAGTGCCCAGTGGTAACGGCCCCGATTTAAGAGTTGTAGGTCGAGGGTTGGAACCCAGGCATGCGCTTTACTTTGTGTAAATAATTTCTATATAACTGCTCTTTAAACGGTGAAGGAAAACATCGTGAGGAAACCGGCATGCCCTAGAAACAAAAGTTCGAAGACACGTGACATCTACCAACCCGCACTGGGCCCGCGTGGTAGATAACAGCCCACTCCCTCTCAAAGAGAGGAGGCCTGTGTGCCAGCAGTGAGAACAGTATAGGCTGATTATGTATTTGTGTCGATGGTATGATATTGTTAGATTTTATAGGCCAAAAATCTTACCGACGTTGTCAGTGGCATTGCAGATTTTGGGACACAAAGTACAAGATAGGAACCTCTTATCAAATCTATTTAATAGGAGGTTGGGTGACTTATCGAGAAAGCCCAACCGAACCAGATATCAATTGCATCCCACTTGGTCTCGTGGTGAATAATTCTCAAAACAACAATAAAAATAATTCATAAGTTTGGCTTTACAGAAAAATCATTAAACTGTGTCATTTAGGTACATACAAACTTGGAAATGTTCATTATTTCTAAAATGATACTAACTACCCTCAACATCAATTTATTAAGGCTAAGATTACAAAAATGCAAACTGAAGCAACACAACCGTATAATTAGTAAGAAAGTAAATCAGACTTAATTGTAACGCAGCGTCTGCGTAGAACAGGCCACACACATGTATCTTGCTGAACGATGCTCGATGCAAGCGCAGTATGTTCTTGCATAGTTTTTTCTCCATATCTGTTAAAAAAATCATTATTTTAACAATATAATTTAAATTAAATGATAAAGCAGTACAGATATATCTGATCTGAGTAATGAATATAAATGTTGATGGAAGGAGAGGGAGAGATAGGCCATAGAAAAGATGGAGGAGTTGTAAGATGAATGAGAAGGGTGTGAATGATAGCGTGACGGTTGGCAGGGGAGAATGAAAAGAGAAAACGTATTGCTCCGGGCTGCGACCCCAAATAACATGGGAAAAAAGATGGTGATCCGATGGCATTGTATAATGGATCCTTATTACTGATCATCAATATTAATTGTGAATCTCATGTTTTGATAGAACAAACAAAGTTTCAAGAAATAACCAGAGTAAGTTGTCTTCTGAATAAGTGCGCAAGTATCTTGAACACTTTGGATAGCTAAGTAGAATTTTTCACACTGTTGGATCAACACTGTTTGCCACATAAAATCCTTCACCAACCAACTCAAAACCGACAGCGTCTTTATAATTGCGTCATCCTGTAACAAAATAAAAGTTAGATGCTACGTTTATAAAAAGGGACAGCACTTCGCGGCTACGGCCACCATCAGCATCTGCATCGTTCAAGTAAATATCGTTATCTAGTTCGCATTATGCACTTGGCTGAGACGAGCAACTGGTTGCACAACCGACGCGCGACATGCCGTCCGACTATTTCCGGCCAAACTTCTTTTATTTTACTATGAACGTCCGCATCTTGGTCGGCACCAGGAATGCGACCAAATGCGTAGTCCACGAAGAATTGAGATACCACATAGTAAAATAAAGAATAGATATTAAATAGTAGATACTCACCATATCATTTACCATTATGCCTGTTTTAAACACTTCTATTGCCACTTGTGTGTAACTCAGATAGTTAACAGCTATTTCTATCATGTGATATAGTATCTGAAAATTGATATTTATCTGAATTATATTAGCATTAGTAATTATAATATTAGAAATAGCTTTTCAGGCTTCAATTATAGGCGGCTGTAATGGAAGATGGAGGTTTAGAAAAATATCGTCACACGAGTATCCTACTTCAGAATGAGTAACAGAGACAACGCGGATGCTCTCCAATACTGAACTCTATCTTAAACTACATGTACCACATTTTTGTTGACTGCTCATAAAACTAAGTATGTGATAAAGTACTTACGAATACGTGAAAGCCAATTTTAAAGATATTATAACACTCCAATATTTGAACGTAAGCCTGAAACATTTTGTTGCAGTACTTTCTGCCGTCCATGTTTTGTAATTCTCGCGAATTTAAAACTTGATGATTCCATAGAATGACTTTGTTTTTCAACAATTTAATGACTCGCATGGCATAAACTATATTGAAATCAAAAATGACCAAAAGATAGCCAGCATATGCAATATAGAAAGATACATTTTGTTTCAGAATGAAGTAAGTGAAAACAAAGACATAAAAACTCAGAGCTATGATTCCAAGAATCCAATTCCAAATAATAAAATGGTTAAAACTGGTGTCTTTGTCGAGAAATCTGTGCAGTTTTTGAAAAGTCAGGACAAAGTGGACATGATTTTTGGTTTGAATGATTCCGATCACGAAATGTATAGCAAAACCGAAACAGTAGAAGATGGTGTTAAAAATAGCAAGAGCATACGTGAAAGTAGGATATTCAAGATTATCTTTCTTCAAGGCCACCAAATAGGCACAGAGTAAACATGAAAATATTGAAAATAGTGTTACAATCGTTGAAACAAAATTGGAGATGCGGCTGTTCGGAGTTATAGCATTATCTTTGATACGATATTTAGGACAGAACATGAAATATTGCGTCAGATTCAAAGGCAAGAGCATTGACTGCACATCTTTATCCACATTATTGTTCAAAGTCAAATTCACAGGACATTTTTTTCCTACATAACGAAAGTTCTTCATTTTGAACTGTCGTTTCCTAGTCCTACAGTCGTTTCCACACTCAAGTTATTCAGTAATAGATGGTCAACTAAACAGCATATATTATTTATCATTATAATTTACGATAGTGACGTGGGTGGTATCAATATAATGCTAATGGATTAGTATTATAGATACTCTAGTTAAGTTGTCAATATGTTTAATGAACGTAAGAACATGTTGACAACTTAACTAGGGTAACAATATTAGTATTATTATGCAACTAACTACTTACACTAGGTACCCAATTAAATAACTATTTTCAAAAACAAAAAACTTTTTTCAAAAAAGTAACCTACTTCCAAAAAACTTTCCGAAATTAAAGTTATTTATTACTTTGTCGGTTATTATTTGTAAGAAGTCTTTATTTTTCACTTTTTTGTTGTGGATGTTGGTGGTTGTGGTTGTAAATAACAGTAACAAGAAATTATTATAACATCGTCCATATAGACTAAGTGGAAAAAATATGTATCGTTGAAACTAACTCAAAAACTACCCCAGCAAAGTTAATAAAATTTATATGGTGGTCCCATATAAATTTTATTAACTTTGCTGGGGTAGTTTTTGAGTTAGTTCTGGGCAAGCTTCCTTTAACAAACGAAAAAGAATTTTTAAAATCGGTCCACAAATTGACGAAAATATCGCCGGATACACATAAAAAACACAAGCATGCTGACATTGAACCTCCTCCTTTTTGGAAGTCGGTTACAGAAAGTATTTATTTTTCTATCGATAGTATGTACAAAAAATATACAAGCTGAGTTTTTAGATGGGAATGTCCAGCGAAAACTGTTTTTCAAATAATCAACAATAAGGGAGTCTCAATGTGGGCAGAAAAATAATACCATATTGACAATTATGTAATTTCGATCCGAGCCGGGAAGTAAAAAATCCGGGGGTGTGGGAACCGAATGCAACATTAATTATTTTCGTTCATTTGAAAAACATAAATGATCTCTAGACTTTTTTTTAATACATATGTTTTTTCGCAGTGGCGCTTATGTTTATGTTGTATCGTTCACTCGAACAAACTTGTCTCTCGTATTTGGGACTCGCGCGCGTGCACGCGGTTGCCTTGTGACGTAGCTGCGAATCGAATGGAAATGGTCGCCGTGTGAACGACTGTGATAAAATCGTATATTCGCCGTCTGAACGTAGCCTTTTTATAACCAATAGCCTCCTAGCATGAAAATAATTGTCGACGGTGTACGATCTAACTTATTTTATTAGAAAATGAATGACCTCAATCATGAACGACTAATAAATATTCATTCATTCAATGAATGAATGAATATTATTCAGTTCATTCATAACGATAATGTATTTTTTACTTAATGGGGTTAAGTGATGAGTCAGTATGAGAAAAAGTTAGATGAAAGTGATCAAAAGCAAAATGAATTTATTACATGGACATTATACAGGCTTCTGATTATGTCTATCAAAATATCTATCCCATAAAATTAAATAGATAGGGAATTGGAAGTAATTTCCTTCGATTAATTGGGTTGTATTTATGCAGCAGAACACGAATATGTAAAATAAAATAAAAAAATAATAAAACAGAACCAATGTACGTATCGAAACAAAGACATTTAAGATACGGAGTACCCCCGGGGAGTGTACTTGGTCCGTTGGTTAATCTCGCGACAATCTAAGAAGCCTGATTTGACGTTTCTCATTATACATGCCACAATAACTTTGTATGAACGTCCACGTAAGAAATCTCAAGATCTAATTCATAATCCTAATTAATTACTATGTTATCCATACACTATAATAATGAGTATCATTCGTAAGCACCAAGTTTCACATTATATTGGAAAAATGCACTCAAAAACACGAATTAATCATTGATGATATTCTGACAGGTCGTTACTACAATGTCATGTCTTTGAGTGCATTGTCGTAGTGTTGTGACCGTTTTAAGCCATATTTAGACCGAATAAAATCGAAGTTCTGAAAAAAACATACTTGTAAAGAGTGAAACGTTTAATTACCGTATTATATAAAAAACGTATAGTTACTGTGTTACTGTGTGTGTGTTTCAAACATATAAAAACAAAATCAATTGAAAGAAAATTATAACGGAAGACTTTAGAAGAGACGTACATTTTGACTATACGTATGATTGAAAATGAATTTATTACCTATAAGAATAACTGATGAAGACAGTTCAACTGATGATAATTTTACTGGATCATCCAGTGACAAAAGCTAATAAAAATGTTACAAATGTAGTAAATGTATTTATTAACCTGATGATGACGTGGAATAAAACGATATGCCTCGAGAATCACTTTTAAGCATTGTGGATAAATTGTTGATTACAAACTCTAACTATGATAAATCGATATATGTCGAGAATCGGTTTTTAAAGAAAACGATTTTTTTTTCCCATCACTACACAAAATATTTTGATAGATGTCAAATCGGGCTTCTTAGATTGTCGCGTAGCTAACGTAAACGATCATGCAACAACCCACGACTCTATTCGTTGCTGTTCTTTGGAGTGGTGATTGGTGTATAATTGATATATTTAATAGTAATAATTTTTTAATTGCTCCTAGAGGTATTTTATATCGGGTACATTGTGAGTGGCCCTTTGAAAGACGACTAACATGTCACGGTGTATATCATTTTTTTTAAACGAATGTTTAGTAGACAATGGATACATGAAGTGGGCTGCTTTTGTAAGACGACTGAGATGTCATGGTGAATATATCCAATAGCCAAAAGATAATCCTTTGTTCGCTACCAAAACAATATTTTTCTTTCAAACCGTCTTATCATACCACAACGATATAATTTCTCCCTACAGCGGCGCTTGTACTTGACAGATGTCAATTTGTATGTAAATACGACGAGATAACGTCATATTTTCCTTTAGATGCATATTTATGATCCAAAAGCCTTGTTTGGCTTAGCTCAACTTTGGGGGTTTACTTGCAAATATTCAAGCTGTTGTCTTGCATGTTGGTAGATAGATTTGAAATTGAAATGCCCTGCAGTGTACAAGTTTGTTTCACTTAGGGCTGTACCACCGTGTCTCCTTCGACGTAATAGCAATCATGTAATTGCGTTTAATTAAAATAGGTTTTTATTTTTATTAATTTATATATCTTTTGTATAGATTCTTTTCTATTTTGTGAATGTGAGAACGCAGTAAGCTTAGTGGACTGTAGATTTGTTGACCATTTCCTATTTTCTTAAGTACCTGGTACTTATTGAAAGACCTACACTGTCCTCCCATACCTAGTCACACTGTTATTTGAAAGAATTGTCAAAGCCAATTATTTTTAAAATGAGTAACCGTGGAGTTTCTTGCCGGCTCTTCTCCATAGGAAACGACCAATTGGAACCATGCATCTAGCTTCTGACGGTTTATAAGTGCCCATGTAGGTTTATGTGAACTAAAAATATTTTGTTTTTTTTTTTTGAAGCTTTGGAAATTTTTACTACTTGATGATGTGAGGATATTTGGTACTAAATAAGTAAATAGAAAAGTATGAGAATAGCTTTCGTAGAAATTTGTTAAAAAATCTCGGTACGTGCACTTTAAAGAAATGCCTTGGGAATAAAGTTTTCTACAACATTAAATTAATTAATATGTAAATACCTACATTATATTTGTGTTACAGACATTATATTTCGTGATGTCATACTGCCACTACTTACTAGCGACATAATACAAACTATTTACTAATGTATAGGTACAGTCAGGGAAATTAATTACCAAATTGACTCACTACGTCAATTTGCCGTGTTATAGCCATTTCAGACAACTGTTAAAGAATGACCATTGTGGTTTGAATAGTTATTATGGACAACTTAAGTTGGTGGTATTTCATTTACTAAATATTCTTGATACTCAAAATGAAAACTAATATGGGATTAATAACACAGGCCGACAACATTTTTAACCAGAAACCAGACTATATATTTCCGAAGGTTTGACTAGCGTGCGCGTGGCTTGGTAGGGGTGGTTTCTAGGGATTACATGGGCTTACAGCAGGTAGGTTACACCATATGTAGGCTGACTCGCCGACTCGCTAACCTACCTGTAACCATGTAATCCACCCCTACCAAGCCACGCGCAGGCTAGCCAAACTATCCTTGAGAACAGCGAGTTCATCACAAATTTTTTTTTTTTGATTGCGCCCACCACAAGGAAATCCACTCCTACCACTTTTCGGTCTTGGTATACGAAAATTTACAAAGATGAGAACTTCAAAATACGATATCTCAGCGATACGATAGACAGCAAATATTTTTAGCAAACTCAACGGCATTTGAAAGCGAAAGACTTATTCTTTAATATGGTCATCTTTATTTTTTTTAGAAAAAATAATTCGTGAGTCTACATAACCTCAAAATCGGGCAAAAACGGTACATTTTGCACTTTTAGGTTAGGATATCTCAGAAACCTGACGTGATAGAGCGATTCTGATGCCAGATTCGGATTCAGCGCATCGAAAACCTTCGGAAATGTATAGTTTAGTTTCTGGTTAAGAAGTTTGGTTAAATTTGGTTGGCCTGTGTATTTTTTTTTTACTCAAACCGTTCAAGCAAGTTACTAATAATTACATTCAAACATAATAACATTATGTTCTTCAAGAAGATACAATTTCAGTTGAAACTTTCAAACAAAGTCACCTTTGATTTTCAGTATGAGTAAATTTCCATATGAGTACACAACATATTATTACAAGAGACTGCACAATAGTTCAATCACTTAATAATGCGTGACTATCTAATTTCTCCTCAGTATCTTGTGCTCGAGACCTTTGCTATGCAAAACGGTTTAGCGCAGCATAATGTAAGAAAATACGCTATTCCTTTGTGGAATATTCTGATTATAATTTTAATTGGTTATTAAGGCGCAAGGCGTGCCTACTTTAAATATTTATGTTTGACAATAGCTTAATTTCTTTGTGGTGAGATGACGTGACATAATCGTTTATTTAGATAAGCTGATCATTGTTTTCAACAGCATGATGTTTAGCTGCGATGAGATTTAGAACAGGCTAGGATATTATTTTAACGAAAGTTCTTAAGGCTCCGTGCACGAAATCGACTGATTTTGATCAATTTTGTTCATTAGTTATGAGAAAGGGAATTTTGATTTGAAAAGTCGAATCCTTTATCTTGCACATATATAGCGGATGAACACTTTTCACATAAATTTAAGGTTCGTGGAGTAATTAGTAATTAGTCATTTATACGTTCGATCGATTCCGATTGTTTCGTTAGAAGAAACTGCATTTGATTTTGAAAATTAAAAAATATCATCAAAATCATTATATGGTTTACTTGAACATAGGGATCCACTTTTTTCAACTTCCATACAAAATAGAGCAGAAAAAAATGTTGAAATAACAAATTGTTTTTAAACCCTGTCAGTAATGTATTTTTTTGTATTATTTAGCAAACCATATCAAGAAATTTAAAAATCACACATTAGTCTACATCTATCCTTGAAATAAAATCAAGATTTTATTTTATGACTATAAGTAAATCAAAGGTAAAATAAATATTTTCGTGAGCGCAAAAGTGATGCAACTATTAACAGGTGCTGTGACTGAAACGAATAGTTTAGCACCATAAAAACTGTACTTTTATACTTACACAGACATCTTTCAATTATTTCAAGCTTTCTTACAATTAGATAAGTTATTGAAGAAAAAGGATTTTTTTTCGTCACGGACCCTTAAGTAAAGAAAATGGAACTACAGTCCTGCTGTCGAGAGAATGCGTTCTTGACACCTGTCAGTTTTATACTCACGTATATGTGTTTTGTGAATTTGATCCATAGTACTAAAAGAAATTGTCCAACTGACAGGTGTCAGGAACGCATTCATACTCTATTAGAATCATAAAGTTCCACGTAGGTAAGTATATAAGCAGCTAGTAAAGTCTTCTGAAAAGCTTCAGAAGACTGGCAAGAAATGGCCTCATCACCCATTCATGATCTCACTGACAACAGTTGTAAATGTTGATAAACGACATAAGTTGCTTAAGTTAAGCGCTTTTTACGGGCGTTCTTTTTTGCGCTCTGGATTTTCAACTCTCGGTATGGAGCCGAAAATTGATAATCCAACAGAGCGTATCCCAGCGCGTCAAGACAACACACTGTTAGACTTTCAACTCTCGGCTCAAAGAGATCTCGCATACTTAACGGCTACGACTCCAGCCAGCCGCGGCCGTCTAAAGTCTGTTTTTTAATCTCGTAGACTAATTTGACAGGTGCAAATGTCAAACTCCAAATTGAAAAAACAAACAACAATCACTTGAAATGTCAAATTAGTCTACGAGATTAAAAAACAGACTTTAGTGGTATTGTATGATCTGCGGTTAGTTGGCCGTTGCGACCAAGTCGTATCGGTTTTTATAGTTTACCTGGTCGCTGCAACCACTGGTCGTGGCCGTCTAGTGCGCGAGATCCATAAACAGAGAAAGAAAAGAAAGAAAGAATAAAGTCTATTTGGACACAGTTCGTGAAACACAAAATACACATAACAAAATAAAAGGTGAAAATAATGGTTTAACAACAATATTATAGTGTATTCCTCACGGCTGCGCCAAAAAGGTTCATTCCAGCATTAATGCCAGACAGATGCTGTCTGACGCTGGTTTTCTAATGATTAAGGAAAAGGACGGGAAGTATAAACAGTTTCAACGTACATATTTTTAATACTAGTAATTTCCAACAAATACTTAGAGCGAGCGAGCTTACTCAGAGCCTTGAAAATAAACTGCGCGAATAAAAATACGCCCGTGCGGACCTGGGACAAGAAGACTCGGTCTTTTTTTTTTTTTTTGAGGGTGGGAAATCATCAAATAACTTCTCCCGCTCTGGGCGGAGCGGGAGGGCGTGTCAGACTCTTACTGACTAAAACCCACCCGTGTTCCTTCGGCTGCCCTGTTGCCGGGGGCCACGATCTCCCTTTCGGTTTTCTTCGCAACCCCGGCAGGCATCAGCCCTAGTGGACCCCTTTGAATCTGCTGACATCTCTTTGAGGCGCGCGTGGAACACAACGCGCCGTCGACCCGGGCCTGGTCCTTATCGGACGGTGAGCCACCCATTGCTCACCGTCCGCAAGCCCGCGCCTACGGTGGCCGGAAATCGCCTCGCGATTCCCGACGCCCTGGGCGTCTCCTCCTGCGGCGGTTAGGGGCATGAGGGCGCGAAATTTGCCTCTCCCTCACGCGTTCCGCCTTCTCCTTCGCGAGCATTACCGCTTCGCAGAAGGAGGTGACGGCCTCCCATTTCCTCTCGCTCCGTACCATGGCCTGAACCAGGGCCGGACGCGAGAGATCACCGCCGCCGATCGCCTCCACGAGGACACGGCGATGCTCCGCCCAAGCTGGGCAGACCTCCACCGTATGCTCCACCGTGTCCTCCGGGCGATCCACACAATGGTGACACCCGGGCGTTTAAGAAGACTCGGTCTGGAAATACTATTAGATACTTAATGAGACTAATAAAACTACCATCAATCGAACAGATAAGGATCGATCCGTAAAAACCGTTTTCAAAAACTACTTATGAAAATTACGTATAACGATGTGTTTTGTTTATCATGTAAGACATAAACATACATAGCATATTATAGATAATTTAAAAAAGAACATCGTAGCTGTAGCAGGATTTTTTGGTACCTCATTATTGTCATTAACCGTATACGAAGGGTTCCGTACCTATTATTTTTTTACTATTGATTGTTATAGCGACAATAGAAATACATAATCTGTGAAAATTTCAACTGTCTACCTATTACGGTTCATGAGATACAGCCCGCTGATAGACAGACGGACGGACAGCAGAGGGTTAGTAATAGGGTTCCGTTTGGCACACTTCCGGTACAGAACTCTAAAAATGGACAATTTTTACATGAAAACAGAAGTAATAAGGTCGCACACATAAATCCGTATCTTCTAACACCCCCTTTTCCAGATCAAAAGCTATATACAAAGTATTCAAAAAAACCAGGCTGTAGGAAGAGCTATTATGAAAAAAACCTCCGATAAAACGGACTACATTAGAGCTGCCCCGCAGTACAATATTATCGGCATCTCAACAGCGCAGCGGTAGAGGGGCTGAGGGCGGCCATTAAGCGGTAAAGCTTCTATCAAACTCGATAAAAACCTCTTATTAGTTCAACCGCTCGTTATAGTGAATTACTATTGGAAGTCGATTTGAAATGAAAAAGGTAGAAAGTTTTTTTTTTGTAAGCTACTTCGGGGAAGCTTTTGGCCTGCATGTCACCTGATGGTAAGTGGTGATCAGGCCGAAGGTGGAATAAAGAAAGAAAGAAAGAAAGAAAAGAAAAATATTTTATTTGGGACACGCACAGGAAATATAAAACATAATAAAAAAGGATAGACATAAGAAAAAGGAACAAACATTAACAAAAATAAAAAGGAGCATTAGATTTAAAAAAATACGACCTGTGCGAGGCCAAAAAGGCCCCTATCTCAGCATGATGAACTGGCTATCTTACCTCTAACTGCCGAAACACAACAATGCTGTTATGGCGACAGACTTAGATAAGATGGTGGTAGCTAGCCAGACGGACTTAGCACAAGCCCTACCACCAACCAAACCGAGCAGAAAATTTTGCTCCCACTGGGAATCGAACCTGGAACCTCTAGTTCGGAAACAGGTGGTGTAACCACTAAACCACATATACGGCGGTTAAGTTATTTTGTGAAACAAACTTTTGTAATCATCGATATTAAAAAACCTACTTTATGTTTAATGGGAAAAATCAAAAAGAAAAGCTGAAAGAATAAAAATGCAAGAAATCGCAGAAATCGCAAGAATCAAAACCAATAAAAAAAACACCGGCCAAGTGCGTGTCGGACTACGCACAATGAAGGGGATGAATATATCCCAAGAACAACCTTAAAATTGTAGTTTGAAAACATGTTCTTACATTCCAACTGTAAGTGAATGGAATGAAAACCTGTAAGAAGTCTATGGTCTTTAAATAACATAGTAAATCTCTCAATATTGTATGTGCAAACTCACATACAATATTGAGAGATTTACTATGTTATTTTAAGACCATAGACTTCTTACAGGTTTTTCCGTAATCCATGAGTAAAGAACAATTCTCCGTATTTTATCAAACTTTTAGGCTCAGTAAATTTCGGAGATAAAGGGGAGACTGGTCAATTTTCATTTGTTTTTTTTAAATATCTCTAAAAAGATTTATTTTAAAATTACAAAAAAAAACCTCACAATAAGCCCTTTTTTTTTTTTTTTTTTTTTTTTTTTTTTGGGGGTGGGAAATCATCAAATAACTTCTCCCGCTCTGGGCGGAGCGGGAGGGCGTGTCAGACTCTTACTGACTAAAACCCACCCGTGTTCCTTCGGTTGCCCTGTCGCCGGGGGCCACGATCTCCCTTTCGGTTTTCTTCGCAACCCCGGCAGGCATCGGTCCTAGTGGACCCCTTCAATTATGCTGACATCTCTTTGAGGCGCGCGTGGAACACAACGCGCCGTCGACCCGGGCCTGGTCCTTATCGGACGGTGAGCCACCCATTGCTCACCGCCCGCAAGCCCGCGCCTACGGTGGCCGGAAATCGCCCCGCGATTCCCGACGCCCTGGGCGTCTCCTCCTGCGGCGGTTAGGGGCGTGAGGGCGCGAAATTTGCCTCTCCCTCACGCGTTCCGCCTCCTCCTTCGCGAGCATTACCGCTTCGCAGAAGGAGGTGACGGCCTCCCATTTCCTCTCGCTCCGTACCATAGCCTGAACCAGGGCCGGACGCGAGAGATCACCGCCGCCGATCGCCTCCACGAGGACACGGCGATGCTCCGCCCAATCACAATAAGCCCTAAGTATTATTTGATATGTTACATAGTACAGACTACAATTTTTTTTTTTTAAATTTTCCACTTTGCCCCCGAAAAGTGACCCCCATATTCAAAATTCATTTATTAAAGTTACACGTCCGTGTTTGGGTCACATAAATACATATGTGTGTGGCTGTAACAGACGGACAGACAGACAGACACACGAGTGATCCTATAAGGGTTCCGTTTTTTCCTTTTGAGCTACGGAACCCTAAAAAGAGTTAAGGCTCGTGCAGACCAGCGCGATATCACGGGCGCACAGTGGAACGAATGTATGGGAGCGGTTGGACGTAGACATGTCCGAAAAAAAAGAGTAAAATTATGCCAAACTAATGATGCCATCTTATTCGATTACTTAATGCCTTCATAACTTGTGGTGATGAATTTCTTCATAACTCCCATATTTCGGGAGTAATTTGAGAAAATGTGAAATTTTACTATGAAAATGAGTGTATCGAGCTCTCTCCCTCCTGATTCCGGGCTTGTTTCAAGTAGCGGTCTCTAATATCATAATGCTAATACTAAGAGCTATATTTAATACTAAAACACATAGTGCGCCAAATGTGCACTTTCTGGGATAAAGAGTGATGTTTATTTTATAACACAATTTTTTAATTTTTTGTTTATTTTGTTGATTAAAACCGTTTTTCTAAAGGTTTACCTTATTACAATAACATTTCTGATCAGCCAATTAGAGAAGATATAAGCTAATTAGGATATATAATTAGGGACTTAAGGTTTACATATAAAACTGATGCACTAATGATTACTGATAAGAACATTGCTATTATTTAATTACTAAATGGCTCTTAATACACTAATTTAGCATGCATCATTTACTAATTATCACAATAACTAATTACCTTGCAATATTTAACAAAGGATACCTGGGATACCTGGATTTTATATAAATAGGTCACTATTAGTAACTTTAAAATCAGTGTTGATTTACACCTCGTTGTATCCAAGCTAATCTCGCAATGTATTTTCCAAATTTTAATACAAATCTTGATATTCACGTTGCTTTATGCGCACGCGCACATAAAGATTTACGCGACTTTAACTATTTGTTCAGTGTTTTAAAAGATAACAGTTGTGTTCAGTTATGTGAAAGTGCTGAAACAAGTTTAAAAGACTGGTGTCGTCGATTTTGCTACCGCATTTATGCAAAATGGACACAGTCTGGAAGAAGCACAGATAAGTTTCGGAAGAAACATGAGATTTGGCTACAGGCTGCAATTCAATGGCCGGAATTACAGAATGAAAATATGGAACCTTCTACAGAAAATATAAGTGACGTCATCGAGCCCATAATTTCTCCTGCTAAATCTGATGCTTCAACTTGTACACATCCTAGTCCTCGTAAATCTTTTGAGGACCTTAGTAACCGGCAAAAAAGAAGACGCACCACTGAAGATAGTCTTTCATGCAGCAGTAGCAGCGCTGAAATTATGTTTTCGGCCGAAAGGGCGCTTCAAAAGGCAGGACAAAGCGATACAGCTTATGTTATGAAATACTTGACGGAGAATCCAGAAGAGGCCTCAAAAATCAAAGCCTTCATTGAAGGTAAATCAATTCAGGTACGGGAAATATCCCCTTTGAAGGCATTGGCTCTTTATGTATCGATGAACTTATCGAAATGGCGCTATAACACTCTTCGGGATTTCAACACTCAAGAAGGAGCTCTTCAATACCCGAGTTACTACATGTTGGTTAAAGAAAAAATTAAGTGCTATCCGGCCAAAGAAGATCTCACAGTTACAGAGAGCTCTGCAAAAATCAAATTACAAGCCTTGATGGATTTAACCTCAAGAAGACTTATTAGGTCGTTAGAAACCCCTGTTGATCCCAATCAACAGCTCGTATTGACCAGCAAATGGGGTTTTGACGGATCATCTAGCCAAAGCATTTATCATCAAAGGACGAGTGAAGATGAGCAAATCGATCTTGCTAGTAATTTTATGATTAGTCTTGTACCACTGCGGCTCGTCTCAAAAGGTGTAACAATTTGGGAAAACGAGCGACCATCTTCCACTTCATTTTGCCGGCCAATATTGTTTAAGTTTATAAAGGAAACCAAAGAAAATGTGCAGAGAGAGATGGCTGAAATCGAAGCAGAGATTGAAGCCTTAACTCCATCCACCATCACTGATGGAATTAGTGTCAAACACCAACTGCTGTTGACAATGATTGATGGTAAAATTCATTCCATTATATCCAATACAGCAGCTTCAGTGTGTGACATATGCAAGGCTTGTCCTAAAGAAATGAATAATTTAGAGTTAATCAAAGATAAACACGCAAACGAGGACATGTATAAATATAGCTTAAGCACCCTTCACGCTTGGATTCGCTCAATGGAATGCTTATTACACATTTCCTACAAATTAGACATAAAATCATGGCAAGTAAGGGGTGATATAGCAAAAAGGCAAGTTGATGACAGGAAGAAAAGAGTTCAAGAGGCTGTAAGAAGAGAAACGGGCTTACTTCTCGATGTTGTGAAACAAGGCAGTGGATCCACCAACAATGGCAACTCGGCAAGGAGATTTTTTGAAAACTACACTAAATCTGCTGAACTGACCGGAATAGATGCTATGCTTTTAAGAAAAATCTGTGTGATCTTGCAGTGTATTTCATCAGGAGAGAAGATCAACGTAACTAAATTCCGAGAGTTCTGCTTTGATACTGCTAAGCTTTACGTGGAGTTATACCCATGGTATTATATGCCTTCTTCACTTCATAAAATTTTAATGCATGGGCCAGACATAGTTCAGAACATGTCAATTGTGCCCATTGGTTTTCTATCCGAAGAGGCATCTGAGGCTAGAAATAAAGATTTTAGAAAATATAGAGAGGGGCATTCTCGAAAGCATAGCAGTATCTCATGCAATGAAGATATTATGCACAATCTTTTACTGTCTTCTGATCCACTTGTTACAAGTATCCGTCCAAAAGGAAATAAGTTTGTAAAAAAATCTTCTTTTAAGGAATTTTATGAGCTTACGGATTCTGAGAAAAGTGATATCGAATTTGTTAACATAAATGATTTAGCGGACATCGATTCTGAATTTGAATTAATTGATGATGATGATGATGACGAAGATAATTAAATGATGTTATTGTTTTAAAATGTGTAACTTAGTAAATTAGAGCTTACGTCTTAATTATTTATTGTACTTTTAATGAAACTAGGTAATTTATTATCAACTTACTTAAAAGTCATACTCTCATCAGTTCTTGTGAATATTTTTGTTAATATATATTTCTGTATATATATAATATATTTATAGACCTCTTAATAAGTCTGTCTGCGGTTTAAAGTAAATACAAATGGGGAAAAAACGTTTTTTTTTTTAAATTTTCATTTCCTTTTATCCCAGAAAGTGCACATTTGGCGCACTATGTGTCTTAGTATTAAATATAGCTCTTAGTAATAGCATTACGATATTAGAGACCGCTACTTGAAACAAGCCCGGAATCAGGAGGGAGAGAGCTCAATACACTCATTTTCATAGTAAAATTTCACATTTTCTCAAATTACTCCCGAAATATGGGAGTTATGAAGAAATTCATCACCACAATTTATGAAGGCATTAAGTAATCGAATAAGATGGCATCATTAGTTTGTCATAATTTTACTCTTATTTTTCGGACATGTCTACGTCCAACCGCTTCCATACATTCGTTCCACTGTGGGGCGCGGCAAGGGTCGCGCTGCCTGTAGTGCCCGCGATATCGCACCATTTTGCTCGAGCCTTTATTTATCGATCACCATCAGCTTAGTCTCTTTCCAACTATTTTAGGGTCAGCTTTCAGTTGAAACAGATGCAGGTAAATAGATACCAGTATTTTACTTGGAGCGACTGCCTATCTGACCTCCACAACCCAGTTACTAAGTAAGACTTTACCGCTTGGTAAGACTGATGTCAGACTTTTAGGCTTCTGACTGTAGCGAGTAATTTACATATCGATATAATTATTTTTTCGTACAGACGGGCACGCACACACTTGCACTTGTTATTATAGTCTGTCAATATTTCGATACGTATTGAATTCGTGTTTTCATGGACTATTGTTATAATAAGTGAGTTTTATTATTATTCTAGTTATTACTTATTAGTCGAGTTATTGCTTATGTTTGGAAAGTTCGACTCCACCCATGATGTAGTATTTTGTTCAGCCTATTTCATGTAGTTAATTATACCTTTTGTGAAACATTGTCTAGGTGCGTACAGCTCAAAGCTTTTTTTTTTTTTGGTTGGGAAATTATTAAATAACTTCTCCCGCTCTGGGTGGAGCGGGAGGGCGTGTCAGACTCTTACTGACTAAAACCCACCCGTGTTCCTTCGGTTGCCCTGTTGCGGGGGCCACGATCTCCCTTTCGGTTTTCTTCGCAACCCCGGCAGGCATCGGCCCTAGCGGACCCCGTCAATTCTGCTGACATCTCTTTGAGGTGCGCGTGGAACACAACGCGCCGTCGACCCGGGCCTGGTCCTTATCGGTCGGTGAGCTACCCATTGCTCACCGTCCGTACAGCTCAAAGCTGACTATACAAAAGAATTGTTAGTCATAGAGGTTATCTAATAATTTATAATAATATTGAATTGCTTGATTTGCTGCTTAGAACTCTTGTTCTCTCCTAATTTGGCTGTTCCCGACAGGGTCCATATTGATCTTTTATTTTCTTATACCATCTATGTAATAAATATGGAATGCAATAAAGAATTGAATATTGAATAGTTTCTTTTAATTAAATTCCTCTTTTATTGCAGGAAAAGAAAATAGCAACAATAATCTTTTAAATCATGTAATACACAACTTGCACAAGAGTATGCTTGCATGCCATTGTGATATTCTCCAATTGCATACTGCGAATGCAAGCAACTTACACACTGCCATGCAAGCTACTTGTAAACTTTTGTGCAAGTAACAGGCATGTGTATTCTATAAGCTATCCTACTATTATTTATAATATCAGCTTATTATTGTTCCACTGTAGAGCAAAAGCACGAAATTAAAAATTCAAAAGTCATTTATTCAAACTAGGCTGAGAATCAGCACTTTTCGAACATCAAAATTACATAAGACAGTCCCCCAAAGCGCCCACCTTTCACCACTTCCTAGTGCCTTTAGCTGGGAAGAAGTGGCGCAACAAACTTCCCAGCAGCACAGCCGTCTGTTCAAGTTGAAAAAAATTGATTCTAAACAATCTAGTTCTATACAACGAGCATTGATCACCACGCTTGCTCAAAACGGGTTGACAATTTCAGACTTATATTACATTGTGTTTCCTCACGAAGGTTTTCCGTCATCGATGTCAGTTATGTCCAAGATAAACTCAGAAAGTACATTTAAATCGAAAAAGTCATATTATTTAAATACATACACTTTATTGTACACCAGAAAATACATAGCAAAAAAAAAAAAAACTACAAAACACGTTGGTACTTGCCCGTATTTGAACCCAAAACGTCGCGCGTGAGAGACGAGGCTTTAACCACTCTATCTCGAAAATTCTAGTAATTGTCTCAAAAGTAAAAAGTTCCAATACTGTATTCACCTTCTTACTTCGTAAATATGGTAGGAGCAGCATTTTACGACGCCCTACAACAAACGATTAATGTGCGAGGGCTCGTTTTAGACCTGTTTGCAGACATTTTAGCGCTCCTTCGCTCTTTAGACTCGGTGTGAACGTCATTCACCTTCTCCAGTTATCTATGTTTTTTTTCTAACAATGTAAACTTTGCTCCGGTTCTTTTTTTAAATCGAAATAATCTGATATCGGTAAAGGTTTACCGTTTTAAATTACATTTCGAAGTATTTTCGCGGAGAATTTGTTTTTCGGTTTGGTTTCGAATATTTCTTCTTTAAGTTTGGTATTTTGTAAATTATAATTATATGGTGATTTTTTAATTTCTTTCTCAATCATACATAAACTCACGCCTTTTTCCTATGGGAGTTAGCAGAAACGCCACCTGCTACGATCCTTACACACTGCTTTTGCGTCGTTTCCGTTCATACATCAGGTCATACACGCACGCCGGATGCGGGTACTACGCACCTGACCTTTCTGAAGAACATCACCAATAAGGTCACTATAATCTCCTTTATTTAAATTTTTTTTCCGAATTGGGCCTGCTCTTGATCTTGTTCGCGCTTAATGGAAAGCGATGGATGAATTCGACGATGGAACGAGCGTGCCTAGAAGATGCCTGTTCCCTCTTGCATTGAAGGCTGACGGGTTATACGTGGAAAGGAGTATTAACGCTCCTTTGTATTATTTTTCGCATGTGACGTATAGCCACCTATTTAATGAGAAAGCTGAATGTAATATCTCATTAATTTCATGATTGGCTTGATCAAAATGATATCAAAACCAACATCAATATATTTTATTTCACATAAACCTACATGGGCACATAGGAAACGTCAGAAGCTAGGTGCACGGTTCCAATTGGTTGTTTCCTATGGAGAAGAGCCGGCAAGAAACTCCACGGTTACTCTTTAAAAATAATTGGCTTTTACAATATTTTCAAATAACCATGTTGAAAGCGATATTATAGAAAATGGACAACATCGCAAATTGCTGTCAAATATTTCACTGTTTTGATTAATTTGGTAATAAGAAATATTTTATTATTGGAATATGTTATATGGCTTAAGTTTTAAGAAAACGTCTGTCCATTTGTTTATGTCATTCTCAGACACTCGATTTGTTACTGAGGGAAAGATTAAAAGCATTTTTCATTCAGGAAAATTAAAAACTTTTCAAGCTGATGGAACTGCCGGCACAATTTATTGGAACTATGCCCAAAGCCAGCACGTATGGGAAAGTACAGCTGATTTATGAGTACTCCAGAATTCCTTTGTCTAATCTTTTGGGAATACATTATACTGTCTTTTGCCAGCAAATTTCTTCGTATGCACTCTAAGAATTTTAGAGGAACTTTGCGGTAAAAGCATCTTGTGTGTTACTCTAGGGCATACTTTACTCTAGTTGCAAAAACCTTAGCATTTTCATAGAAATCGGTTCAGCCATTTGGGGGTGAGCGTACTTACTCAAATTCAAATTGAATATTTAAAAAACACATTTGTTTCTGTATTTATAATACACAAACATTGTTTTTTGTATTTTCAGTTTCAGTCAGAAATCTAGCTTTTTTTTGGAAATACTATTAGAAAAGGAAATTTCAGTGGCTGAGACACCCAAGGTAGGTGTTAAGGAAGGAAGGGCAATTTCCAGTTCTTATTTAAGGTAATTTGAGCGTAATTAAAATTTCGTCGGGAAGTTGTCTCCCGCCCGAGTAATATCAATTTCAACTTATTTATATTAATTTAATTTAGAAAATAAATGCAAACTATTTTCTTGCCAGGCATTTCCAGCCTGTAGTCTACTATATAAAAATAAGACGGGTTTTCCTTCCTGACGCTATAACTCCAGAACGTACGAACCGATTTCCACGGTTTTGCATTCGTTGGAAAGGTCTCGGGCTCCGTGAGGTTTTAGGTAGGGTAGGTAGGTAGAATAGGTAGGGTAGGTAGGTAGGGTAGGATAGGTAGGGTAGGTAGGTAGGATAGGTAGGGTAGGTAGGTAGGGTAGGATAGGTAGGGTAGGTAGGTAGGGTAGGATAGGTAGGGTAGGTAGGGTAAGTAGGGTAGGTAGGGTAGGTAGGGTAGGTAGGGTAGGTAGGGTAGGTGGGTAGGTAGGTAGGGTAGGTAGGTAGGATAGGTAGGGTAGGTAGGGTAAGTAGGGTAGGTAGGGTAGGTAGGGTAGGTAGGTAGGGTAGGTAGGTAGGATAGGTAGGGTAGGTAGGGTAAGTAGGGTAGGTAGGGTAGGTAGGGTAGGTAGGGTAGGTAGGGTAGGTAGGGTAGGTAGTTAGGTGCGCCGTAAATAAGTTCTTAATGCTACCCGTGGGAAGCCGGGCCGGGCAGCTCGTATTCTATAATCAAAACATTAAGCTACGTGAGTAAATGTAATTTTCTCAAACATGCTTGGAAATTCGAGCATTCTTTTGACAACCTTCTTCGAGATAAATCGAAAATTCTGTACTGGTTAAATAATATATGCGGGCGGCCGGCCGGCAATGTTTGTATGAAAATCCGTATCTGTCGTGTAATTTAAAAATGAAACGAACTTTTTACTTCGGCATACCCTTTTTTTTCTGGGTGGGAAATCATCAAATAACTTCTCCCGCTCTGGGCGGAGCGGGAGGGCGTAAGGAGGTATTGTAAATTATTCAAGATTTTATTTAAATTTCGATTTGGCTTGCCAATAGAGTTGATTAAAGTAAAAAAAAAAGAAATGAACATATGGGCACGTGAAAAATTATCGTCGTTCATCATTGATTCTGGAATTTGTAATTAATTTATTTAGTTTGAATTTCCGCGTATTATTGGAAAAAGTACTATACAAGCCTTAGCCGTAATTTTCACGATCGTTCATCAATGCCCCTTTTGCAGGCCACGGCAGTAATGTACTTTTCGAAATTCAGACGGTGTCGAACTGTCGATGCGATTTCGCGCTGATTTAGTTTTAAGAACAACAAAGTTCGTTTTCGAATTAGTTTCGGTCACTTGAGTTGATGTTTGAAGTGAAATTAATTGGTTGAAGGATACTGAACGAGATACAACAGAACTTTTAGTGTTATTACGTCTGGGGGCGTTTAGTGTCCCACATTGTTACAAAAAAAGAGTGAGGCATACAAGATTTTAAAAAAACCCTGTCCGACCCAGAATCCTCAACCACAGAGGAACTGGCTATCTTACCTCTAACTGCCCAAACACAACAATGCTGTTAACATTGTTGTAATGGCGACAGACTTAGATAATAATAATATGGTGGTAACTAGCCAGGCGGACTTAGAAAAAGCTCGACCACCAACCAAATCGAGCAGAAAATTTTGCCCTCACTTGGAATCGAACCCCGGGACCTCTAGATCTGCGACAGGTGATCTAACCACTAGACCACAGAGGTGGTTCTGTTTTTGTCATTTTTTAAAAAATGACAGACACATAATGATGTTTTAAATATGTTTAGCGTTAAACGTATTTAGTTATTTGCGGTGCAAGGGGGTCTTAGTTGTCACTGTCAAAGGTTTTTCAAAGATAGGTACATAATTATATAAGCTACGATTGCCGGGGTTACTCCGTGGATAGGTGTCCATCTTTACATACCGAGACTTTTCCGTGCTTCGGCAAGCCCGTTAAGCCGTTGGTCCTGGCTGTCATTTGTAGATCTTTGAAAGTTGTTACGTATCGTCAGAAGCCCGAAAGTCTGACAACCAGTCTTACCAAGGGGTATCGTGTTACCCAGTGCTTACATTGAGTTAAATGTACTACGTAGTACATTTAGCTCAATAGTGCTTATCTGGGTTGTGAAGGTTAGATAAGCAGTCACTCCATGTAGAATACTGGTATTCAGCTGCATCTGGTTAGACTAGAAGCCGACCCCAACATAGTTGGGAAAAGGCTTGGCGTGAAATATTTAAAAAAAAAAAACTTAATTCTAACTATTTTTGTCCATAAAAAAGTATTTATGACAACGTCGCAAAAATATCTTTTTTTAGCTTCAAAACGATGTGTTTTTGGAACACGCGTCCTAGGACCTTTTGTACTATTTTCACTTAAAGTATATAACCTTAGAATTATGGAACATCAAAAGGAACACGTTGTAAACAATCATGATTAATGTAATGAAAGCTTATTCCTCTAAAGAATTCTTAAAAAAAACTTACTACTCTCTTGAAAAGCTTGCTAATCTCTTTAAGGCTTTTCAATCAATCAAAAAAACTGGCTAAGTGCGTGTCTGACTACGCACAATGAAGGGTTCCGTAGTTGGGATAAATTTATCTCAAATAAAAACTTAACATTGTAGTTGAAATACATGTTCTCCCATACACTCCAACTGCAAATTTAAGTTTGTACGCACAATATTGAGAGATTTACCATGTTATTTTAAAACCATAGGTTTCTTATGTGTTCCTGTAATCTATAAAGAACCTGTAAAGAACCATTCTACGTACTTTTTAAAAACAATTTGGTCCAGTAGTTTCGGAGATAAATGGTCAACTTTCATCTATTTTCTTAAATATCTTTAAAAGTGTTTATTTTTTAATTATATAAAAAATATATTTGAGATCCTCGTAAGAAGTCTTTTCATTTGGTATGTCATACGGTACTGTTTGCAAAACTATTGTTTTTAATTTTCTTATTTAAAAGTGACCCCCAAAAGTGACCCCCATATTCAACATTCAATGTGTGCCAAAGGAGATGGGGAACGATGGGCCCAAATGTAATAAATTGAGATATGATCTAAAAAAATTGTCATATATTTTTATCCTTGAATATAAAAAATGCTCAGTTCTCCATCTGGAAGCGGAGAAATATGATAAAGATAGTTTTCGTGAGATTATCGATTAAAATAATCGATTACACAAAATTAGCTCAAAGTAATTAAATGCACTATATATACTTTTATACAATATAGTGCATTTAATTTAAATAAAATATCATTAATTGCTGAAAAACCAATATAATGATTATGAATTTCATATCGACTAAAATCAGTCTTATATTTTTAGTCTGTTTTGTGTAATGAAGAATTTAAACATGTTTGAATTTAAAACCCAGGACGTAAAACGGTTGGCCTCGGACTTGTGCAGGGCCACCTCGAGTCCCAGCTGCCGGATCCTGTGCCGGATTACCGCCGTGGGATCTGGAGGCAAAGGTCCTCGCGCACATTTGGGAGTGGCGCGAGGAGGCGAAACGCCGGGACTTAACTCCGCTGCCGCGAGAAATCGCGGCACGGCGGACAGAGCTCCGGCGGGATCTCATGGCGTCATGGAGAGTGCGATTGTCGCAACCCAGCGCTGGGCACGCCACAATTGCGGCGATAAGACCCCTCTTTGAGGAGTGGCTAGAGAGGCGCCACGGCGTCCTCACCTTCCGCCTGACACAGGTCCTCACGGGACACGGCTGTTTTGGGAGGTTCCTGCACAGGATAAGGCGGGAGGAAACGCCCGGGTGTCACCACTGTGTGGATCGCCCGGAGGACACGGTGGAGCATACGGTGGAGGTCTGCCCAACTTGGGCGGAGCATCGCCGTGTCCTCGTGGAGGCGATCAGCGGCGGTGATCTCTCGCGTCCGGCCCTGGTTCAGGCCATGATACGGAGCGAGAGGAAATTGGAGGCCGTCACCTCCTTCTGCGAAGCTGTAATGCTCGCGAAGGAGGAGGCGGAACGCGTGAGGGAGAGGCAAATTTCGCGCCCTCACGCCCCTAACCACCGCAGGAGGAGACGCCCAGGGCATCGGGAATCGCGAGGCGATTTCCGGCCACCGTAGGCGCGGGCTTGCGGACGGTGAGCAATGGGTGGCTCACCGTCCGATAAGGACCAGGCCCGGGTCAACGGCGCGTTGTGTTCCACGCGCGCCTCAAAGAGATGTCAGCAGATTTGAAGAGGTCCACTAGGGCCGATGCCTGCCGGGGCTGCGAAGAAAACCGAAAGGGAGATCGTGGCCCCCGGCAACAGGGCAACCGAAGGAACACGGGTGGGTTTTAGTCAGTAAGAGTCTGACACGCCCTCCCGCTCCGCCCAGAGCGGGAGAAGTTATTTGATGATTTCCCACCCTCAAAAAAAAAAAGGACGTAAAATGGTTTCATCGTCACAAAACACAAAACGGTCTTTGTAAACGGTTCGTCGTCGCAACGCTCACCGCCGAATCGTACTAGACAGCTGTCACTTGTTTCGTGTTTTCCGATACATTTTGAGTGCTTTCCCGATTATTTTCCATTTTTAACGATCACTGTTTTGTTTTTTTATGGATTCTGACCCTTCCTACCTTGTAAGACCCTTGTTTTTACACTAGATACCGAAGATCGCTCACACGATTGATTTGGAATTGTTATTTTGGATTTTACCGCCGGTTTATGGATTAGATATTGTTGAAACTATGGATCGCTGTGTGAATTATGGGACAGGAACTTGTCATTGCAATAAACTAATATATGTTTGAATCTATAAATTCACACCATTTTCATCTCGTTACATCCAGGCCCAAGAGTGTATGTAATCGTATCTGTTTCGTTTCAACTTAATCGGTCCATTGGATTCGGAAAAAAATGACAGAAGGACAGACAGACAGACAGGCAGACACACGAGTGATGATAAGGGTTCCGATTTTTCCTTTTGAGGTACGGAACGCTAAAAATCACAGAAAATTACAGAATTTATATAAAACGTTCTTTCATTGACTTAATTTGATTTTCAGATTGATGCTTTTACTATGAGAGACGTGATTTGAATAGTTTTTAACGCAACGTCACGCTTATTTAGCTGAAAGGGTTAGGCAGAGCTAAACATACTGGATAGTCGAAATAGTAAAATAAAAATTAGATTCTTCATGCCCAGGGGGGTATCTGAAAATACCCCATGTCGAAATTTTCGAGTCAACTTTTTTGTAATATTGTGCAAACAAAATTGTTAAGCAAATTGCCAAACAACGTAAGTAACGCATTAAGTATGTACAGCCGACCGCGGTCACTTTGACCTTTGACCTTTGACCTTGACCTCCTTTAGCCTAGTACGGACTTTACTGTTGTATAGAGTTTAATCTATACTAATAATACGTATAAAGCGAAAAGATTTGTATTTTTTTTTGTAGTGAATAAACTCGAAAAACTCTGAACGGATTTAAAAAATTCTGTATTCATAATAAAAAAGAAAGAAAGAAAAAAAAAAAAAAAGAAGGAAGAATAAATTTTTTTTTTAATCGGTTCAGAATTTTTTGAGTAAGAAGTTTTTGAGTGAGGTTATAATTTATAAATATATCGCGCGGGCGAAGCCGCTAGTAGAAGCTTGTAAATAAATAAATAAACTTAAATTATTCGTATATTCAATCAAGACCGTCATTCTTTTACAGTTTTATGAAATGGCAGGGATACGGAAAAATAAAAATGTAAATGAAATAAATTGATACAAGAAATGCTTATGGAACATGTTAGTTGTCTGGATATCACAATGAGTTCTCTCTGAAACTATTTGATGGGTATAATATTGTACCTTTTTACTATTTTGTTTTCGCTCGTTACTTTTTAGATTATTCTCGCATATTTTCTTAAGTACCTCTATAATGAGTCAGTTTTTCTTTAATCTTGGTTTTTTGTAATGCTTATTTATTTCTAAGATTATTAAACATTTTTCAGCGTCTTTAGTGAGGTTGAATCCGCCATTTTTTATTATAATTGTGGTTTTAATGACCAGTTTAGCCTTAATTGCTATTTAGCCAATTTGTTTAAGTGCTTAAATTACTGAATAACTATTATTCTTTAGTTAAATTTGTTTTAGGGTTCCGTACCTCATAAGGAAAAAAACAGAACCCTTATAGGATCACTTTGTTGTCCGTCCGTCAGTCTATCAAGACCCATTTTCTCAGGAAGTAGATCTATGTTCCCTTAAAGCTCTAAGAAAATCAAGTTTCTAAATCAAGGCAATAAAAAATACGGCCATTTATTTGACATTTTTTGATATTCGCAAATAAATCAAAACTTAGAGGGTAGTTTCCGTTGACCTAGCATCATGAAATTTGGCAGGAAGCAAGATCTCACAGCACAAGTAAAGGAAAAAGTCCGAAAATTGATAATTTATAGTTTTATCACATAATTTGATACGCAGTTGAAGAATTGAACGACGTATATGACGTATATCGATGTATGGGAGATCATGTTTCTCAACTGCAAAGTTAAGTTTGTTTTTGGGATAAATTCATTCCAACTACGGAACCCTTATTTGTGCGTGGTCCGCAACGAACTTGGCCGGTTTTTTTGTTTAGTATTTATTTTCTTAGTGGCTTGTTAGATTTCGGAGCCTCTGGTGTACCATATAACTTATTGATGGCATCGTTCACGACACAAAAGTAACCAGTTACTTATAAACTCACATCAATAAGGACTAGCCACAGCATTAGTATTTCACACGATTAATCCTTACATATTATAAAACAAAGTCCCCCACCGCGTCTGCCTGTCTGTCTGAACGCGATAAACTCAAAAACTACCAAACAGATTTTCAAACGGTTTTCACCAATGAACGGTATTATTCTTGCGGAAGATTTGAGTGTTTTCATTAATGTTTTGTGTAAATTGGCTGAAATATGACGATTATTGTTGGAGATGTCGGAAAAAATCATGCCGACAGGGAGCTTTACCGAGCGCCGCGTAAACCGTCACAGATACATTAAATATGTGCTCTACGGGATTGAAGATATAAAAAAGATCAACAAAAAAGTCTGTGATGGCATACGTCTATCTTCTAAGGATGACCCACAGTAACCATTTTTATCTTTCAGAATTTGATAAAAATTCCATTGTTATATCCGAAGCTATATTGACCGGTATCATATTAATCCTTATCCAAAAAAATATGTTATTTAAATTGGGCATTTAATTGAGATTAAAATATGCCTTGACATAATTTAATTTAAATGAATGGTTTAATAGATATCACAGATTCAAAATAACGCGTAACAAAATAATTGCGGTTGGAGCGCAGCGGTAGGAGTCAATAACCTTTTCCTGGACTATTAGGTATGTAATCCTGGTACTGCCTGGTACGACGTTCCCGTGATATATTTTCCGACATCCACGCGGGCGAAGCCGTGGGCAAAAGCTAGTTTACAATATTTTAAAAGAGTGTCCATGGAGTTTCTCGTCCGTTCTTCTCAATAGGAATCTACTTCGCTTTGGAATGGGCATCATCTTTTTGACTGACTGACCTCTCGACAATTCAAAAGTGTCTGTAATTTGCACAACCATAAACAGCGAATTTTCACAGTAAAATCAAAAGTTTTCCCAGCATTTTTTTTTGCAGAAAGTTACTTCTTCTGATGTACAGAATACGTAGATGACGACTTTGTGAAGGGTATTTAAACGCCCTGTACATTATGAACTACGCATTAAATCTGACGTCATTCTAATCCTACATCGCGCAAGCAGATTTTTTACAAGTATTTATACAACAGCTCGATAACAACCATTGGGCAGTAGCCCACCAGACACAACACCGGTCTGGTCGGAGGAGCCTTCCTTTTCTACGGAAGATGAGGCACATTCAACCCTGTTCCTCATACTTCTAAAGCTTCTTAACTAATTTATGAAGTACCAACACAGTTAGTACTAAAACACCTAAGTGTTTCTAAGTAGTACCAAGTTGTATAATTTTATGATGAAGACAGAATATAATAGGAGTAACATTAGGCTTAAATGTTTATGACCTACCTGATATAACACATAATAAAGAAAGAAAGAAATATGCATTTATTGGCATTATATCAGAGAAAATATACCTTATAACTATAATATGTTTATAGAGGTATGAGGAACAGGCTGCAAAGTCATCAAAAACTTATCCTCTATAGAAAAAGGAGGATCCTCTGACCAGACGGCTTTTGTGTCTGGTGGGCAACTGCCCAACGATTGATGTCGATGCTAGTCGCCTGATAAATTCTGCTTGCGCGATGTAGTTGACGTTGTGTGACGTCAGGTGTTTGATGCGTAGTTCGCCTGTGGACCTGTGGTAGCATCTACGCCAACAGGCAAGACTAAAATGTTTATAACCTATTTTACACCCAGTTTTGGTCTGTTCTCTGTATTAGACCCCCTTGGGTATGGTCCAAGATATAAGAGATGGATGCGTTGATAACCTATTTGGCTTCAGTGAAATACCATATCAGATTGGACGGATGTGTAGCGGGGTTTTGGTAACAGTTTTTAGGATTGGAACGATAGTGAAGTGTTTTCTTGATATATTTCTTCAATTGCTTTTTTTTATATTTCTTCAATTGCAGTAGTGGTTTTTAGATCGCGCCAAATTGTTTCACGGAGTAAGGTCAGCATGGCAACAAAACGAAGAAGAGTTGTCCATAGTGAGGTAATATTTATTTATACGTTTTCAATTAAAATGTTATACAAAGATACTTAATATAGCAATAGAAGTATTTATAAAATGAATGTTTTTTTGTGTTATAAAATGTTTATATTACTTAATTATTTTGATTACATTTTGTTTTAGGGTCGAAACATGATAGCTAATGTTTATCATTTTCTGCGAGAAGAATATGAATTTACAAAATCATTAATGGAACTCAACTGTGATTTGTCTCATTTACGAGACATTACACGCCGTATAGCTGAAGCTACGGGTGTGAGCCAAAAAACAGTTTAAAGAATATTAAAAGAAGAGAAGGAATTGCCATCCACTTCATCAAAATTCACTTCACCTATGAAGAAAAGGAGAAAGCGAGATAATAAAGTGGATATAGATAATTTTACAGCCGATGTGGTTCGCAGTACTGTACAAGATTTCCATATTGTCCATAAAGAAATTCCAACATTAGCTAAGTTAAGAACAGCATTGAATGAAAAAATCGGATTCGAAGGTTGTTTAGAAACTGTTCGCAAGTTACTGTTGAAATTAGGTTACAAGTGGCGCAAAACAGAGAACAACCGTAAAGTCTTGACGGAGCGTCATGATATACAAATGTGGCGTTTAAAATATTTAAAAAAATAACAGAGTACCGCTCTCAAGGTCGGCCCATTGTCTACACCGATGAGAGCTACGTTCTTTCGACACACGTGCGAAACAACACCTGGGCAAAAAAAAAAGGAAAGAACTCCGTTTTAAAAAAAAATTAGCACAGGCACTCGCTTTCTAGAGAGGCGCCACGGCGTCCTCACCTTCCGCCTGACGCAGGTCCTCACCGGACACGGCAGTTTCGGGAGGTTCCTGCACAGGATAAGGCGGGAGGAAACGCCCGGGTGTCACCATTGTGTGGATCGCCCGGAGGACACGGTGGAGCATACGGTGGAGGTCTGCCCAGCTTGGGCGGAGCATCGCCGTGTCCTCGTGGAGGCGATTGGCGGCGGTGATCTCTCGCGTCCGGCCCTGGTTCAGGCCATGGTACGGAGCGAGAGGAAATGGGAGACCGTCACCTCCTTCTGCGAAGCGGTAATGCTCGCGAAGGAGGAGGCGGAACGCGTGAGGGAGAGGCAAATTTCGCGCCCTCATGCCCCTAACCGCCGCAGGAGGAGACGCCCAGGGCGTCGGGAATCGCGAGGCGATTTCCGGCCACCGTAGGCGCGGGCTTGCGGGCGGTGAGCAATGGGTGGCTCACCGTCCGATAAGGACCAGGCCCGGGTCGACGGCGCGTTGTGTTCCACGCGCGCCTCAAAGAGATGTCAGCAGATTCGAAGGGGTCCACTAGGGCCGATGCCTGCCGGGGTTGCGAAGAAAACCGAAACCGAAAGGGAGATCGTGGCCCCCGGCAACAGGGCAGCCGAAGGAACACGGGTGGGTTTTAGTCAGTAAGAGTCTGACACGCCCTCCCGCTCCGCCCAGAGCGGGAGAAGTTATTTGATGATTTCCCACCCTCAAAAAAAAAAAAAAAAGGCACTCGCTTTATTTTAGTGCACGCGGGAACCAAGGATGGTTTTATTGAAAATGCTTCCTTGGTTTATAAGGCCAACTCAACAGCTGGTGATTATCATTCAAATATGAGCTATGATAACTATGTAAAATGGCTAAATGAAAAGTTGCTACCCAATTTACTTCCGCGCTCTGTCATTGTCTTAGACAATGCATCTTATCACAACACACGGGCTGAACGACTACCGACGCAATCTACAAAGAAAGCCGATATGCAGCAAGGGCTCAGGGATAAGGGTATAGCATTTGATGAATCTCTTCTTAAATTGGAATTGTACGATACAATAAAGAAGTACAAAGCCCAACACGTAATCTACAAGATTGACGATTTTATAAAAAGCAAGGGTTTTGATGTCTTACGCCTTCACCCTTATCACCCAGAATTAAATGCGATTGAAAATATTTGGGGGATCGTTAAAAATTATGTCGCATCTAAAAATATCGAGCAAAACATGACGAATACGGAAAGACTGATCAATGAAAGTTTGGGCCAAGTTAGCAGTGAAACGTGTAAAAAACTTGTGCTCATGTTGAAAAAATTGAAAAAGACTACTTGAAATATTTTGATCTCGATTTTGAATTTATAATCAATGTACAAGATGATTCTGACGACAGCAAAACGGAATCGGAAATCGAAAATTTATCTGATAGTGATTGAAAATACTGAATAGTCCTACTTGTTTCGTTTCCATTCTGTAACACCAATGCTTAATTAAATGCCTACATATTCTTAATATTTTTGTATTTATTGCAACCTAATCTAATTTATTTACAAAATGTATATACTTTTAAAAGCAAAATTTTATTTAGATTATTATATCTCGACTTGAATATATATCAGATTTTTTTGCTAACGTTACCTACTTTTACACACACAAGCGCGCTTGTCGGGATACGTCACTACTACAATCAAAGCCGAACGGACTTCGTGAAATAGAATATCTGTAACGTAGGTAATTAAAAACGAAGTTGTGGACGAGTATGTTTACCTAGGACAAACTGTCCAGCTAGGTAGGTCCAACTTCGAGAAAGAGGTCAATCGACGAATCCGACTCGGCTGGGCAGCGTTCGGTAAGCTACGCAATATCTTCTCATCCTATATACCACAGTGTCTCAAGACGAAAATCTTTGAGGTCATCATAGGTCATCAGTGGCAACGCGCACTGGGCGCATTGCCAGTGATGACCTATGATGACATTTTAGATATGATGTACTGAAACGTGGTCGGTCATAATGGGCCTTATCAGAAGGCTAAAAGTCAACCAAAGGGCAATGGAGAGGGCTATGCTTGGCGTTTCCCTACGTGATCGAATCAGATAATGAAGAGATATAGAAATAGCCCGAAGAATTGCCAAACTTAAGTGGCAATGGGCAGGGCACATTGCTTCTTCCATTGTTTGGCCGAAAGATTCTGGAGTGGCGACCGCGTACTGGAAGACATATCATTGCAAGCCCTCCGACAAGATGGACCGATGACCTTGTGAAGGCCGCAGGAATCCGATGGATGCGGAAAGCACAGAATGGGTCGAAGTGGCGGTGCTTGGGGAGGCCTTTGTCTAGTACTGGATGGCTTTAGGCTGAAATGATAATGATGATGATGATGAACGTAGGTAAATAAGTGGCAAGTTCAATATACCCTTGCCGGTAGCATAAATACCAGCTTTTTGGCATGGATTAACTTTATGAAATTAAGGGGCCTTGCCATTTTTCATAAAGGACAACATTTTTTACAGAATAGCTTTTGATTCGGTGTCTAAAACGCCACATGCGAACTACACATCACACTGACTTCACGGCTACCTCCTGAATTGTGCAAGCAGTTTGACGCGCGATTAGCATATATACAACATCCTGACCTCAACCGTTGGGCAGTAGCTCACCAGACAACACCCGTGTAGTCGGAGGATCCTCCTTTTTCTATGGGGGATGAGGAACTTTACACCCTGTTCCTCATACCTTTATACTGGTGGACCCCATTACCATCCATCCAAAAACTCCAGCATCTAAAACTTTATCCTGGATTTCATTTACAATAACTTCTTGCTTTTTGTTACATTTTGTACCACAACCCCAAAAGGGTAAACTCTACACCACTTCCGGCATTCAATTTGGACTCCAGAGTCCAAAGTTTCACATAATTGGGATACAATAACCCTGGTTATGTTTCCCTCCTATTATCGAGGGTAAACCATAAGCCCCTAAGTTAGTTTATAAGTTGGAGTTTGCCGGAATTAATTTAGTAACACAACCAATTAACAGTAGGGGTGATAATGAAATAGTTATCAATGGCTTAAGGGAATGAAGACTTGACCAACAATTTCATTAACGTCAGCGAAAAACTGAATAACACTTTGCCAGACCTCAGGATCAATTAAACTCAAACTCTAAAGCATTAATTTCAATTAAACTATTAACAGGCACTTTTGGATTTTTCAAGGAAACGGTCAGTCAGGAATATGAAGCTAGTTGCTCATTCCAAAGCGTAGTAGGTAGCTACCTATGTTGAAGAACGGGCAAGAAACTCTACGGACACTTTTAAATATATTTTTTTTACACCCATTCATGTTGAAATTATACATGTGAGACCAATGTAGAAAGACGTGCACGTTAGAAGCGTCCGTGATAAGAATATGAAACAAAGAACAGTTCAAAAGTTAAAATAAATTGAAAATAAGCCATGGCAACTAAGAGATGACCAGTCCCAACTGACGGCGCCCGTTCACTAACATGACTGCAACGCTCAACTGTAGCGTTTGCAACCTCTAGACCAATGAAGCACTACTGATAGTTTGCATTAAAATAGCCTGGCGAGTGACTGTATATCCACCGCAACTTACTTAAGCCGACATTAGACGCTTTACTCCAGTGAAGGTTCATTTTTAGGATTTCATACCCGAAGGGTACCGAATGAAACCCTATTGTTAAGGCTCTGCCGTCCGTCTGTTCGTCCGTCTGTCTGTCAGTGGGTTGTATCTCAATCAGTCTGCCTAGCCTTTTCGTAACTATGTTGGGGTCGGCTTCCAGTCTAACCGGATGCAGCTGAATACCAGTATTTTACATGGAGCGACTGCCTATCTGACCTCCACAATCCAGTAACTAGGTACTATACCCCTTGGTAAGACTGGTTGTCAGACTTTTGGGCTTCTGACGACCCGTAACGATGGTCAAAGATCCATGAATGACAGCCGAGACCAACGGCTTAACGTGCTTTCCGAGGCACGGAGGAGTCTCGGTAAGGTATAAAGAATTTGAGATTTGAGATATGTAGAAATGTTCACCCAGCCAGGGATAAACCCCGGCAAGCGAAATTTTCAAAATCGAAATCGAAATTCTATTTTTTTTTTAGATTGTGTTTTTCTTTTGGCGCTATAAAACCAATTAATAAAAATAAAATAAAATTTTCACGTTCTTCGACTTTTCTCGCTATGTGAACTGACCCTTAGAACTAGAGATGCCGCGAATGGTTGTTATAGCGAATAGTCGAAGACCGATTAATCGCCATTCCCTATGACGAATAGTCGAATACTCGCCATTATTACTCGACATAAAAAAAGAATATGTAAAAAACGTACTCATTAGACATTATGAGTTGGTCTGACTGCGACGTCGGGTAGCTCGCCTAATTATAATGAAATCGTATAGCTTGAGAAATAATTAGTATGGCTTTGTGAACAGGTAATAGGTTCATTGTTTTGAGATAATACTAGTAATACTAGCCTGTAACTGTCCCACTGCTTGGCAAAGGTTCTTCTCATACAGAGATGGTACGAACACTAATCACCACGCTTGCTCAGGGCGGATTGGCAATTTCAGACATTTCTAAATTACTAGCAGTGATAACCTAGTGGTGTTACCGTCGCGTCGGACTGCCAAGTCATAGGTCTCAAATTCGAACCTAAAGCATACACCTCTGACTTTTCGGTTTCTTGTGCGTATTGTATAATTTATAACAATCGCTTAACACTCGCGCTAGCAAAAAAATCGCATCACGACCGGCCCGATGGTAGGTCGGTGCTTCTGAAACTAAAGGTTCAATGCAGTATTCATTCAAGAATTCCCAGTGGCCTGAACTCATACCTTTAGAATTTGAGGATAAATAGGTACTTGATCTTCCGTATAAAATCATTAAAAGTTGGTTATCGTCGCCTTAGTATTCATCAAAGTAGCTTGAAAGAGACAAGCCTAACTATAATCATATTATAAATGTGAAAGTGAGTTTTTTTGTTTGTTACGCTTTCGTGCTAAAATGGCTGAACGGATTTGGGTGATATTTGGCACATACGTAGACCATGACCTGGATTAGGATATAGGATACTTTTTATCCCAGTAGTACGTTTCCTTGGGTTAATTTCTAACCATTACGTGTACGAAACCGCGGGCAAAAGCTAGTCACTTATAAATTACTAGATGCACCCCGCGGTTTTACACGCATAAGTCTCGATCCCGTAAGAATATCGGGATAAAAAGTATTTTATAAGCTAACCCAGGTCACGGTTCACGCATGTGCATAATATCACCTAAATCCGTTTAGCCCAAAAGCGTAACAAACAAACAAACTCACTTTGCAGAGCATTGCCATTCAACGTGGCAATGCTGCCAGTCTTATGGGCACATTTTCGAATGACAGCGATACGGACGAATACTTCGACGCCTAAATGTCCTTTTTATATTTATTTGTAAAATTAGTTAGTTAGTCATTTATTTTAGTACCTAGCTAACTTTATTCAACAAAACTCTCTTGTTTTCAGTAAATCATCGTGGATTTACATTTTGACGGTTTCCGTCTGATTACAAAAAGAGATATTTTTTCTTAATGTCTTTTTAAATTCAGTTCTAGCCCAAACTTTAAAACCAGTTTTTGTATAACGGACTTTATTCTCACTAAGATAAAGTTTTTTAATACAATAATGATAATTTCCGGACTAACTTTTCAGTGTTGATTAAAGAAAGAAATAGTAGAAGTAGGTAGTCTATTAGAAAAGCCTTGTTTTGTTATAAGGGAAAGGTGCCTGTTTCAGTTTTGAGAGCGGGTTTGACAACATTCCAAATGTTAAAAGCATATTGTTACGTCGTACGTACGAGATCTTTCGAGAAAGCACGGATTACAGTGTGTTTGCGCTAAAAACTTCGAGAAGCATTCCATTATTATTAGTTTGAAGTTAAGTAGGTAACTACTTATAAAAAAATATTAGGACTTGTCATTGTAATTTCGACCGTACGCCGAGGGCATAAAGTACCTATTTCTTCATTCGGTACAAGTAGGTTATTATTTTTTTATACCTACTACTTTTGTATTTCCTGGTAATGTTTATTTGTTGATGTTTTTCTGGAACCGTTCTACACATAGCTGGAATATTCGTGAATATTGGCGGTATAAAAGCAGAGCGCCGACACACGATGGAGTCAGTCAGTCTGATTTAGGCGATACAACGAAAAGATCGAAGTGAACTATAAGTGCGATATCTAAGTGAATATTGATCAGTAGTGTATTTGTGATTAAGTTTTAAGTGTTTTGTGTTTAATAAAGTTATTTAATTGTCTGATTGGTAGTAATTAATTTATCCCATACCCAGCTCGTAACAATATCACCATAGGGTTTACAGTATTTGAGCGTGAAGGAGATAGTTTTTTTTCCCTCTCCCTGCTCCCTAATTCCTGAGATCATCTATTATATATGTAACAGTGAATCAATTTTCACGCCTCCCCTTATGACCAAGGTCAAAAATTTTTTTATATTGGGTTAACTCACGATCTAAAGATGTCCCACAAAGGAATATGAATTAAAATTCTCGACTAATTAAAAAAATATTCAAAAATCCACGAAATTTCGCGGGTATTCTGGTAAGGAACAAAATTAAATCGACATGCGTTTCATTAATAGACACAATTTTTGGTGGGCCTAATTACCGAACAAAAAAACTGGCCAAGAGCGTGTCGGACCACGCAAAATTAAATGGTTCCGTAGTTGGAACGAATTTATCCCAAGGACAAACTTAACGTTGTAGTTATTCCAACTGCAAATGTAAGTTTGTACGCACAATACTGGGAGATTTAACATGTTATTTTAAGACCATACACTTCTTTTAGAACTATTTTCTGTATTTTTTTCAGAGTTTTAGGCTCATTAGTGTCGAGGATAAGAGCTCCATAAAACTGGCATCGCCAAAAGGCAAAAACTGAAAAAAAACTCAACGTTTGTTTCTTTTTTGTTGCTAAAAAATCAATTTTGTTGCTCGAACTGATCTCGATAAATCGACAAAAATGCTAGCTTTTCGTAAAGGCAGCAGGAAAAACTGCTACACATGAGATAGTCGACTAACAAAAAAATAGAACATAATTTGTTGCTACAAGACCCCTGCAATTATTTTTTTTTAAGATTTTTTTTTTTTTAAATTTAGATCCTCACAACAAGCCCCTTTCATTTGATATGTCACAAAGTACAGTTTGCGAAACTTTTTTTAAAATTTTTGTTTTCCCCCTAAAAGTGAGAATCATATTAAAAATTCATTTATTTTTGTTACACGTCCGTGTTTGGGTTACAGAAATTAACATGTGTACAAAATTTCAACTTAATCAGTCCGTTCGATTTGGAGCAAATTGGTTGTGCCAGACGGACAGCAGACAGAGAGACACACGTGTGATCCTATACAGGTTCTGGTTTTTGTTTTTGATGTACGGAACCCTAAAAACTATCTCCCTTGGCTTATCCCATTTCAGACAAAAACCGGTTTCGTAAGGCACCTTCTCTGTCACTCTGAGTCTCTAAAGCTCGATACAGGAATTACATAGCAACATTATTAAAAATGACCACCACACGAATCGATAGTTCTAAACCCTGTTCTAGTTCCTTACTTCCTGCACAAGCTCCGAAGTTGATTGAGAATTGATCATGTTAGCTCTCACCAAGTTTAGCAATCAATCAATCATTTCCTTTTGATCTACGATGTAACTTGATACTACTTACTGATTGATATGTATTCCTTTTATGGAATTTTATTTGTTACATTATATTTGTTCTGGCCAGATATTGAAGAGTCTGGCTCGGCCTATATTTAAGACATGGAACATAGGTTTTGGGAAGCTTTTGTTCAACTGTTTTGATTTAACTGATTCTCGAGTCGGGAAAAGTGTTATTCGGTTTTTCTATCTGGACTTTCTCAGTAGCAACCTGGAGTCTGGATTTGTGCCCGGTTGATGGCAATAGGCTCACCACCTATTACATTGAACTTAAACATGAATAGCGAAATGTGGCTGTACTACAAGTAAGTTCTATATAGCCCTTCTGCGGGTAAATATAGACGACGAAATAATTATAGACGATATGCTATGTTGTTCAACTGTGGATATAGCTGACGTTGATGTGATAGAGCTCTTTGTACGGACTACAGGTAGCAGTAATGCTAGCGGTGCAGAATTCAATGGTCCCTGCGCATTAAGTTTAGCGGCCAGTCGTTTTCCCAGCGCTGTTGCAATAACTTGTGTACCGTGTAACTAATGAAAGAAGCGTAATATTCATAGTCATCTGAATAGACTTCAGCTGAATTTAATTTATTATATCTCTCCAACCACGATACTCATAAGGTCCCAACACTCTTCTTATAAAACTATGCTTCAAAGCTGAACAAAAATGATGAGCATTAAAATGGTATTAGTACGATCCCATGAGGTATTTAATTCCCCTTTTAATTTATAAGCATGTTAGACCTGTCCTGCAAGCATATTAAGAGATCTCAACTTTAGGATACACTTCGGCATTTCCAAAATTTTTATTTATATTTTAACTTATCCTCTATAGAAAAAGGAGGATCCTCCGACCAGACAGGTGTTATGTCTGGTGGGCACCTGCCCAATGATTGATGTCGGAAAGTTATATATGTTGATAGCGCGATGCAGGATTTGTGTGACGTCAGGTCTTTGATGCGTAGTTCACATGTGGCAATGTAGATGCTGCCACTATTTTTTTTATTCATGTACATATGGGTGCCAAAACATTATTTGATTTTAATTTAAGCCTTAATTATGTTACCTACTTCCTTTTGATTTATTTAAAATATTGCGGTTTCCGGTTGAAGTTATATAGTCTCTATTTTTATACTTCCTTTTGATTTATTTAAAATATTGTGTTTCCGGTTGACTTTATTTTAAGTTTCTATTTATTTATTTAACCATTTATGCACACACATATAAACAGACAAGAAGAAAATAGGTATTAAGGCTATGTAGGTATTAAGAATTTATCTTGATATCCGCTTGAATTTGACAGCACGGTTGGGGCAGTGGTTAAGCGATTGACTGCTGCGCTACGTGTCGCGGGTTCGACTCCTGCACGGAACAAATATTTGTATGACCTACAAGTAGTTGTTCCGGGTCTGGCTGTTTGTGTATGGAAGTTTAAATGTTTCTGAACGCACCCACAATACAGGAGAAATTCCTACTGTGGGGCAACGTAAAAAAAAAATATATATATAATGTAATTTCCTTTAGAGTCCATATTATTAAGGATTTAATTTGATTTAGATATCTGCTTGATTTATATAATTTATTTTTGGCGATAATGTTTGGGGGTAAAGTTTGGCGGTTATGTTGTGTATAAAAACTATTGTAATGCGAATTGAAACACATTCTTTGTTCGCTGCTCGTGGAATAAACACCCTGAAGTAAAGTAAGGTATTTTCTTTGTACTTAAACATTGTCCTGCTAATATGTATGACTCCGGCAAGTACGGCGATGATGCGCCGACATACACATAATATTATAGATACATAAACGACATATAAGTGTTGACTACAGGTACTGCTTATTTTATAAGATTTTTTTTCCATCAGACCTGCGGACCATCCCACCTCGGACACTAATTCGGGCAGGTCGTTTTGAAGGAACTCCAAATAGTTATCGCCATTGAGGTTACGCCATTGAGATACGAGACAGATTTTACCTTATAAGAGTGAGATAACAGATTTAATGAGTTTTTGAGGTATCATTTAAGCAAAAATATTTTTTTAAATCATAATTTGAAGTTTAGTATTTTGTGACTCGATTCACAATTCTAGCGAATTCACAAAGTTGTAAAAAGATTTTTATGGCATGTGGCACATCACTAGCAAGAAAATAGACTAGAGAATTTCTGAGGGAGTTGGAAGATCCCGGTCGCTTTTGTATTTTTTTTTATAGCCATGTAAATAGCTGTAACATGGACAGCTTTAATTGAAGTCCGAAACTTTGCGAGTAAATAAAAAAAAAACTACATGGCTAATGTCACTAATTTTGAATTAAAAAGTTCTGTAATACAATACACAGCTAAATAAAATTAAAATTCAGAGTCTACGACTTACACTTTTTTTTAAATTTGTACTTGAATGTAAAATTTTGTTTTTTTTTTTAATAAAACAATAAAAAGTCGATGAAAAAAAGTCCTCAGGGCATGAGAAGTGTTTAGGGGTCTGAAAGGATAGCAGGTGACCCCCCCAGTCGACCATTTCAATTTGGCACACGATGCACCAAACACCCTGTATAATGATACTGAAAACATCCTTATAATGACCTAAACACACAGTCACACACTCTGACACACCCACACACTCACACACCCACACAATCACCCATACTACACATCTACTAACATTCGTCTCACATACTTAACCTAGATTTTAATCATAATAAATTTATGTATATTGTGGTGAGAAAATAAAGTTGATTGATTGATATTAAATTTATACTTATAATAAAGAAATCTTGATGTTTTGCCAAGTCGTAAAAACCATGCGAAGCAGGGCCGGGTCAAGAATTTCTGTAAAACAATCGAAAGAATGCTACGCGGATCGCTACGCCATTGCTACGAGACTGCTACACCGTAGCAAGAAGGCTACGACACCGAAACTTGATTATTTCTGCCAGTTGATTATTACCCATAAGCGCTACTCAAATTCATTGTACAAAGATCGCGGCACTTCCCGGTGTGACGTCACGTAAACTAAAGAGCACTTAGCGTGAGTGGGCCTTTAGCTTTAGCGGATAAGGTGCTGTTCAGGTTCTTCAAAGTGCTTGGACGATACATATAGGTGTATGTGAAGTTACGCACCACTACTTTCTAAAACTTATATTTGTAGTTTTTGGAAGAAACTTGCATTGGCTAAATTTTAAATTTGATGATGAGAAAAGTTAAACAGCACAAACGTGTTTAATGCCTTAACACTTAAAGATTTATGATTAACTTTTAGTGCAATGTATGTTCATTGGAACTCTGTCAGTCAAAAATATGACAAGCTAGCGGACGTCACGCGGTTTCACCCGCGTAGTTCCCGTTCCCATGGGAGTACGGGGATAAAATATAGTCTATGTTACTCGCTGATAATGTAGTTATCCATTGCTGAAAGAATTTTTCAAATCGGTCTAGTAGTTTTTAAGTTTATTCGTTACATACAAAAATACAAATCTTTTTTCTTTATAATATTATTATATAATATATAACATAACATCACGCCTGTAATCCCCGAAGGGTTAGGCAGAGGTGTACCTATAGTACACCCGCATTTCGCCAGTTATGTTTTAAGTCCCATTTAATAGGGGGCGAGCCGGTTGCCATCAACCGGGCACAAATCCAGACTCCGGGCTGCTACTGAGAAATTCCAGATGAAAAAACCCAATAACAGTTTGCCCGACCCGGGAAACGAACCCAGGACCTCATACTCAGCAGTAGCGCTTACGACCACTGGACCAACAAGGCAGATATATATATATAATAATAATAAATAATAATATATAATAATAATATATATAATTATAAATATAGTATAGATTGAGAACATTTACATTGTGTTGACGTGTTTTAAGATATGCTGCTGAGCTTAAATAAATCAGTACATACTAATTACATGTCTGGTCATTAATATTAATGATTGGTTATATATATATGGTGTTTCTGAATCATCATATCATTTCAGCCGACAGACGTCCACTACTGGACACACTTCTTACCGATTCTGTGCTTCTCGCGTCCAACGGATTCCTGTAGCATTCACAAGGTCATCAGTCCATCTTGTGAGAGGCCTTCCACCGGTCTCTGAATGCGGCAGCTAAATCCCAATAGTAATTATACTAATATAATGATAATTGAACGTTGTACCGTTCAAAAAAAAAAACAAAAGATTTCCAAAAAAGCACCACAAAGTGAAAAGTAGTAGTAATTTTTCTCTCTGTAGTGTTTTTTTTTTTAAAGACGGTCGTTTTTTTTTGGATTTTTTTTTTAATTTTCACATTTTAGCTATGGTATCTACCTCACACCAATTCGCCACCACCACTTGTTATGTAAATAACAGTGCTAAGCAGTATTTAATCATCATCAAGATACACAAAGTCGATTAAATATGTTATATCAAAGCTAACTCAAAAATAGCCAAGCAAAGTAATAATATTTATATGTTACCACCGCGCAGGCTTCCTCTACCAAATGTAAAAAATGGTATTCAAAATCCGTCCACAAATGATCAATTATCGATCAAATCAAATCATTTATTACTTTGCAAATATGGGTAATAATTACATTGATATTTTATTTAAAAAGTCCTCCATGTTCTACCGTCACATGGGCATGCAAATCATGTTAATTTACACAAATTTAAAGACATTATAATTTTAAATAACAATTAGGAAATTATAACTATACATTATAAAAATTTATGTCAAATCATTCGAATTACAGTAAATGTCAAATTAATACAAAAATGTCAAATGTCAACAAGGTAGCAGTAATCAAAAGTAAAAATAAAATATGTCAAATGGATTATTATTAGCATGTCAGTCAGTCAGTGATTTATCATTAAGGAAGTCGTCAATTGTGTAATATTTTTTTTCTATTAATATTTCGTTTAGTGCCCTTTTGAATTTAAAAACAGTCATATTTTTAATAACATACTTTATTATGAATGCGGGGGGCAAAATCAAAAACTTTTTTTACATTAGTGCGGTTTTACATTTTACTTGACACAATTGATTTACGTTTTGGATTCTTTCTTACTGCTTTTTGAAAGAGATTGATGAATATAAATCAAAATAAAAAAACGACACATATAACCTCCTCCTTTTTTGAAGTCGGTTTAAAACTACAACATAGGAAACTTCGTATCTAACATTCAACATAGAACTTAACAGTCATTTTTCTCCTTGTACGTAACGCAAGCTTACTAATTAGAACCCGAACCAGCTTGTACTAACCTTTAAATAAAGTTTAACCGCAAACCATTACGGTTAATGAAGCTGTAACATCTCCGGTTAACAGTTAATGAGAATAACATACTCGCTAGTTTAACAGCTCTTTAATATCTCTCGAAAATAAATGAAACCCTTTGCACTTAAAAAAACTGTCTTTAAGTGCAAAGAGTTTCATTTATTTTCGGCCAGTCTATCCATCGTAAAAAGTAGTTTCGAGTCTCATTTCCTACGAAATGTAAGGGAAAAGTTTTTTTGCGATTTATGTCTTTTCTAGTACTCTAACCTCAGTAACAGTTGGTCTAATTGAGTTTTATTTTTATTTTTATAAGAAACAGGATCGACTAACATAAAAAAAACAGTGGCACTCTAGGAGTGCCGACAGAAGCGAAAACTTGAACAATTGATTGTGCAGAAATAACTTTAATGAGGTGTCGGTAACGGTAACGGTAACAGTGTCGCGAGTACAATTGTTTTTCCCATCTCAAAAATGCCCAACGTGCCTAAAGAAGTTTTCACTTCAACATTTTTTTGTGAAAACTGCCCATTTCCTTGCTGTCTGTAATTTTTTTTCAAAATCAGTGATATCAACATGTTTTAAAAATTTAAGGACAAGTTCCTAAGACCGTTTACCGCTACAACGGTTCTGGTAGTTGCGCTTACTGCCCCATCTCAAAAATCCTCCCTTATATTCCACAAATAAGTTGGTCAAGTCAAAGCACATGTTATTGTATCAACCACAAGTTTTATTCATCAAACACTTAAATAGTTTCATATAGATTATGTTTGATTACAAGATAAATAGTTTTGTATCAACATTTGTGTCTCAATTACGTTAATGTTCAAGCAATCAATCGTTATGAGTATTCATGTAACTCCCTTTAATTCAAGTCGACCACTTCTTGAAGAATAACGTGCCTGTAATTTGAATCTTTGGATTATTAAAATGAATTTTATAAAAGGAAAAATGCACTGTAACATTAACCGCAGTTATCGCTTGGAGATTCTAGGAGACAACTTCGTCGACAAAGATGTGCGGTCTATGCTTCTCCCCTTGAATCTAGGGCAACATTTTTTCTTTTGTCCCAAGTATATAATCAAGGACAATTTTATTTCTCCAAATAGTTGTCGATCTTTTTTCATGTCTTTGTGTGGCACAATAATGTTCATATCTGTTCTTTTCTATCGCTTCTATTGCCGAATATTCAGCGAACATAACGGTGAATATTATAAGTTCGACAATAACTTAATGAATTATTTAGATTTAATTTTGACTTCTGTTGGATTGCTTATAAATTTTTTCGCAGTTATTTTTCAAACCAATGAAAATGTCATGTTTGTTTTAAAATTATTGCTTATCTACAGATTTCTTAATTATAAGAACACATTCAAAGATTTCATCGTTGGTAATTGGTTAAGTGTCATCTCAATTTTGGGTGTTGGTATTAATTTTACTATCTTCATTTGTATAATCCTTAAACTTCATCCGTCTTACAATATTTTATGTGGTTTTATTGAAATAAGCTTTGATCTAAATATTGTGTATGCCATCAGACTAATTAAGTTGCTGAAAAATAAGGTTGATCTTTGGAATATTCAAACTTTGAATTTTCAAAATTTAGGAGATAGGGATAGAGAGGATTATTGTTATAAATTATATCACGCCTTTGTTTATATATTAGATTGCTTTGATATTTTTAAGGTTTCTTTTCAACAAATGGTAAGTAAAAAACAATTTATCTACAAAGTAGTTGACCTCTGTTGGTTTACAAATTCATAAACCAAAATTATTATCATAACAGATAGTGTTTCACTGTACGAACGCCTTCTACAACTCTTTGATTCACATGAACATAGTACTTGAGAACGAGACATATGTGGTGAGTATTCTACTATAAAATGTTTGCAAATTCATTGAAAAACCTTTAAACGACTTTTAACTAATTTTATTCAATTTGGTTGGTTCCTCTGATCCTGGCGCTGAACTCACTTTCGTTGAATTTCGTTAAAAGTATCGTCGATTTATTCTAATATGTCTCGGTTCTATGTTCTGTGTTACGGGATTTGGTTTCCGCACTTAGTCCGTCAAGTGAACCATTGTGCGTGGGCCATAGCGGCCATTTAGTGGTTATTTCAACCAGCCCACCTCCTTCCAGAAGTTAATTAAAACTCCTGGTCTGTTCAGAACATCAGCGAAAGATCTGGGTGACCCGAGGGTTTCTGTTCTAATCTGGGTGACGCCTGTGCATTTGAAGAGCACGTGCGCGACGGTTTCCTCAGCCTCCATGCACGCCCTGCATAAAGGACTGTCCGTTATGCCTATTGTGTGGAAGTGTTTGTTTAGCGAGCAGTACCCCGTGATGGTCCCCGTCATCAGGCGCAGGCCGTTCCTGTCCAGGCGCAATAAACGCCTGGTTAGCCTGCTATCCAAAGATGGCATAGCTTCCTTGGACTGCCTGCAGCCTGGTGTCGAGGTCCACCAGTTCTCCGCTTGTGTGTGGGTGAACTTCTGTAGCCACCTGCGTATTTGGCTGAAGGGAATTGTCACGATAGGCTCGGGTTCATATATCTCGTTTTAATGTCTATATTTTTAATGGTGGGCGGTACAGAATTCGGAACCTCACCTCAGAAAATTATTAGATATATTATAGCATACATAATAAACAATAACAAAAGCATAGCAACGCAATTGTTTTCTTCTTCAGGATGATTACGTAATATGGATAACAACAAACATTTGGTTTGCTAAGACTTTGTTGTTAGAAACCATATTGAGCGTCGAGTTTGAAAATTTCTACATTGCTGTGAATAAAGTTCAAGACACATGCGCAGTCTTGTTGAATTCAAACTGTACAGGTATTACGATCCAACAACTATATGTTTTGTTATTGATTTTGTATTATTATTATCATTAATTACTTCGAGATTGCCTGTGATTGAATCATGTATTTGTCGCAGATAGATTTCTTAATTAATTAGCTGTTTAACATAACCGCTAGCTATTTTACAAAACAGCTACGTTTTGAAAACGTTCACAACCAACAGGTGAACAACTTTTAGCATTTTTTTCATAATTATTGAACTTTAACACGCAGAATTGCATAAAATCAATGTGGGGGTTTAGCGGTAAGAGGTTATGTAAAACAACGGGACATGAAACGTTAGATTATATATTTTACTTCTTAATTTTGTCGTGGCTCTGTGTCTCATAAACACAATAATTCCTTCCAAAATGTAATGTCCCCAACTCAAGTGAAAACAGTGAGTTATCAGAGTTTTATGAAAGTTAGTCCTAGAAAAACTAAATAGCCAGTAAATAGTTATTCACAGTTCTAAACTAACCTAAACCAATTGTTCAGGGTGTCCTAGCTTAGTTACTGAAACCAATTCGGCTCGCGCGTAGGTGTCACTGACAACCATGCTGCAGATAAACCATTCTGCATTATTTCTAAACTTGGGTAGCAGTTTTGTTAAACGTAACGCAATGGCAATCAAGCTGAACATTGTTCCGCCGTTTTACATAAAGGAGCTGTTTTGTACAACAACTAACGATTTTGTTAAACAGCCAACTCGGAATTCCATCCGCAACATATTTAAGTAGTACAATTCTTCGTGAAATATTTAGTTTGAGGAATTAGCACCACCTTCCCTTTTTCTGTTACCAAGCAGCGTTGCTGTGTCCTGGTTTGAAGGGTATGAATTCTGGTAATATCAGACTCTCTGATCAGGCAGAGCAGACTTTTTTTTCTGATATGGCAAAAAACCTGCGATGTCTTGGCTGGTAATTACCACCAAACGGGCCAATTTGACATCAAATTAAAAAAAAATTTAATAATCCTACTATTATTCACCCCTAATCGTTGCAGATGAAGAAAAAAGGTTGTACAAGAATATTAAACGCCTACATGGAACGACATTCGACAAGATGGACGCCTGCGGAATGTTCTACGTTGATGCAACTCTACCGCTCGAAATGATGGCGTTAATTACTAACTATGCTATTGTGTTGCTACAGTTTGCTTTTTTGTAATTTCTATAGCATTAAAATTCTTTGAAACTTATAGTATGTACTAGATGTGTTTTACTATGTTGTTGTAGCTATTTATCCTCAAATTTTATTAAGGGTTCTTCCCGTTCAGTGGTTTATGAGCAAAAAGGTAACATGCAGACAGACAGACAGACAGAGTATATTTCGAATTTATGATATAAAAATATGATTATGGAAGTATGAATGTTATGAAAAATGAAAAGCATGTTCTAGGTGAACGTGACTATCGAGATTATTGCATTCGTGAAGAGTAAAGGATATCGCATAACATCAGGTGGAATATCTAGGCTGCCAGCGTCAACATAGGCTGTCTTATAATAATTTAAAAGATAATCGTTATTTTGTTGATTGGCAAACACACGCCCACGCACACAGCACGGTAAGCCGTTGGTACCGGCTGTCATTCGTGGATCTTTGGCAGTCGTGACGGGTCGTCAGAAGCCCGAAAGTCCGACAACCGTCTTACTAAGGGTATTGTATCCAGTTACTGGGTTGTAGAGGTCAGATAGGCTGTCGCTTCATGTAAAATAACTGACTTCCACAACCCAGTAACTGGGTCATACGATACCCCTTGGTAAAGTCTTACCAAGGTTACCAAGGTTGTCAGTAGCTTGAACCTGTAACGAATATCAAAGGTCCACGGATGGCAGCCGGAACCAACGGCTTAACGTGCTTTCCAAGGCACGGAGGAGTCTCGGTATGTAAAAATGTTCACCCATCCACGGATTAATCCCGGCAAGCGTTGCTTAACCTGATCGATCGAGAAAGAAGAAGATCGAAGATGTATTCAGAAGTAGTTAGGTTGTAAACAATCCAATTACTAGGTAACACGATACCCCTTGGTAAGGCCCCTTCCCCCCTTGGTCCCTTGGAAATAATTCATTATTTCAGCCGAAAGACGTCCACTGCCTACTCCAAGCACCGCCACGTCGACCGGTTCTGTAATTCCTGGATCCAGCGGATTCCTGCGGCCTTCACAAGGTCATCAGTCCAACTTGTGGGAGGAATTCCAACGCTACATCTTCCGGTACGTTCGCGGTCACCACTCCAGAACCTTTCGGCCCCATTGGCTGTATTTTTATTCGTAACAATGATCATAATCAAATAGCATCATCGATGAAGTAACAAGAAAAGCTAATATAATGGGCAAACAAGAGAAAAACAAGCGATAATTTACTGCAGTTTTTATCATAATGTGTAACATTAATTACAAGTGAATGGGAGAACTATTAATAATGGCTTCATAATGGCGAGCAAATACCCTGTACTTTGGTTTTAGGCAGTAAGAGTCTGACACGCCCTCCCGCTCCGCCCAGAGCGGGAGAAGTTATTTGATGATTTACCACCCAAAAAAAAAGTTAAATATATATACATAGGAAATAACTTCTATACAACGAAAAAACTGATCTAAAATGAATTGAGGAAGTATTCAGCATCAATCTTTCTCACTGCAAGTTGGCGATTTCAAATATTCAGGCTATTCAAACCAGATTTCCTCCACCAGGTTTTTATTCACTGCAAGCCTTTGAAAAAGGCTCATTAGTCCATGTCTGTGGTATTAAACCAGTGCTTAAGAAGCGCGACCATAAATCTTCGAGCTACCAAGTCATTTTTAACGTACAAATGCAAAGATAAAAGAAAAAGTATTCAAACGAAAACCTTGTTTACATAGTATGCAGATATCTAAGAGAAACATCGAATTCCCAAGGCATGTGCACAAGGCATAATACATATCAAAAGACGTACGATTTTCAAATTATGTGTACCGTCTTCAAAATTCGAGTCGAAATAGAAGTTTGTGGTTCACATGTGTCAGATCGAGTTCGAATTTGTGCCCTCTGACATAAAATGGTATTTTTATTTGAAAATGGAATGTAAAGTATGGCATGTGGACATGGCGTTGCACACTTTTCGACTCTGTAACTGAGTTTCAATAGGTTTTTATATTTATGTATCTTTTATATAGATTACTAGCTGACCCGGCGAATTTCGTTCCGCCTAACAGTCAATGAATGTGCATGTTTAGGATTTTAAAATTCCTACCCTACCTACCCTACCTATCCTACCTACCCTACCTACCTACCCTACCCTACCTACCCCACCTATCCTACCTACCCTACCTACCTACCCTAGCTACCTTATCTACCCTACCTAGGGTACCCTTATCTACCCTTCCAACCTACCCTACCCTACCTACCCTATTTACCCTACCTACCTACCCTACCCTATCTACCCTACCTACCTACCCTTCCCTACCTACCCTATCTACCCTACCTACCGTACCTACCCTACCTACCCTACCTACCGTACCTACCCTACCTACCCTACCTACCCTACCTACCCTACCTACCCTACCTACCCTACCTACCCTACCTACCCTACCTACCCTACCTAGCCTACCTAGCCTACCTACCCTACCTACCCTACCTATAGATTACTACCGATTCTCAGACCTACCGAATATACATATAAAATTTCATAAAAATCAATCAAGCCGTTTCGGAGGAGTATGGCAGCTAACATTGTGAAACGAGAATTTTATATATATAGATATAGATTTTATACTTTTTAAATGTGAAAATGTTGTAGGCTTTGTAGACTGTAGATATGCTGACCATTTTGTTAATTAAGTACCTGGTACATGATGACAGGCCTACACTGTCCACCATACCTATTAACACTGTAATTTGAAAACATTGTAAAAGCCAATTATTTTTAAAAGAGTAACCTTCGAGTTCTTGCCGGCTCTTTTGCATATAAAACGACCAATTGGAACCGTGCACCTAGCGTTTGATGTTTCATAAGTGCCCATGTAGATTTATGTGAAATAAAATATTTTGATTTTGGCTGGCGGCAGATTATTTTTTTTTTATTCAGTTACTTGTAGCTCAACCGAGGCTATATTGAAAGTGGTCCCCTTCTTTGCATCTCCCCGTAAAAACTGGACATTATTGAGTTTGAGCGACTCTATTTCTTGCGTAGACAAGGATGCCTGGAACGCCGGGTTTTAGCGTTCCGGACGCGAGTTCGCGAAAAATTAATCAAAAATTGTGACCTGAGGTGACCTGCCTTTTAGTCTGTGTTCAATAAATATAATATTATGTTCTTTTTTTTTCTTTCACCTGTCACTGAGCTGCGGCTTGTGACGGTCGTATAATGTGCTGCGACACTTATCATGAGCTAGTTTTAGTGTCATTCACATCGCCTCAGAATGGCAACATGTATATGTATTCTAGCGTTATTTTAAAGAAGTTTACGGTTCGATGACGAGACTCTTATTAATGCGTGTTTGTGTTATGTTTAAGTATCATGAATTTATCCATCACGAGCCCTATGTAAAGTCTGGGAAATGAATTGTTTATCAAGGTGACTATCAACTTAAATTGTCCTTGTATTCATATCATAACTATCATTCTTTGACAGTTGACTTTCAGAATGAACCGACTAGAGCTAATCCTATTTTTTTTTGTAAATTTCGATGTTCAAAAGTGCTTTTTGTATCTATTTTAAATAAATGATTTGACGTTGACTTTGACGTTGTATGAAATATGGTTAGAAAGCGGATCACAGACAGCGAAGATATGTTAAAATGCTTGATCTAAACATATATTATCTTAACCGAACTCACACAGCTATGATACGATAGCATATCGCGAGAATGTCATTCTACTAATCGCTCGTTTTGTCTCTTGTCCTGTAGGTACTGTTCAGTTTTTGCAATGAAGCGCATACAAAACGTATTATTGCTAAACCTACTTGACAGTTCATCTGATGAAGATTGGGACAGTGGATTCGATATTCATGTTACATCTAGAAATAAAATCATAAAATCTGGGTGGATGTAAGAACTAGAACACACGGGTTTTGCTCGGTAAACCTGAACACGTGGTCGGCCGACAGAGAGCGCTTTTCGGGTTTTCGAACAAAAATAGATATATGTGACCGTGAAGATCGATTTTGAATAGAACACGGGATTATATTACTTCGTTTCCGCTTAGCGTTTTTTGAGACGCTTAAACACGGCAAATTTACACGTAGTACGTAAATTTAATGAAACAAATATTTCCCTAACCGTACCTAAGACTATAAGGTCCTCACACATTGTTTTATTAATTAAAAAAAAAAATAGGAAAATCGTCTACTTTTACAATGTTTGTAAATATGTAAGCACTATATGTATCTCTCACATAATTAAATTATCTGTCGTTGCTTCATTTTGAATTCTTTTTACCTATTTTGGTATTTTAATTTTATTCTAGGTGCATCGTCTTCACACACAATTATTTAACTAATATACATACCAATACAAATTATTGTAAACTTTTTAAAAGAGGAACGGTGGAGCTTCTTGCCCATTCTTCTTCATACGAAAACTGCCTTTTGGAAGGGGCGACTATAATCAATTACATTATTTTGTAAATTTTGACGTTCAAAAGTGCCACACATGGGCCTATTTGAAATAAATGATTGACTTTGAAGGTAAGTTTTCCGAAATATAATCATATAGGAATAGACGTATGTCTGTTCTTTACCCTTACGTAGTTCAGTGAACCACATAGGATTTATAAATACTGTGTCTCTTTCGTGTACTAGACAGTGTGGATCAGTGTGGATCTAATGGGTTTCATGTAGCCTATTGTTTATCAAAATAAATGACGGAAATTGGGTGTGCAGCATGTATGCAGCCTTGAAACATTTCAAATTCTTATTTCACAGAGCAGTTTCACATTGCAGTCAGAAGTCGTTTATTCTTTAAAGAATCTTTTTCTAAACATAATTATTATTAATGTTACCTACCAACTTTACTTACGGTGTAAACTAAAATAAAGAAGCATAACAGAATGTGTCCTGCACCCCGTTCTATCGTGAACAAAATATATTGCTCTGTGATTGTACATACCACCATCCCATAAAGCAGATTTTAATATTAATTTAGTGTGAGAAAGTGATGGAACTATACAGGACGTATAGCTTTATCTCTTTCCTACTATGAAGTTATATTACTACTATAAGAGATCATATGAAAGCAAAAGTCGAACATTATAAACAAAACTCACCTAAAAAAATACAATAGACGAAGATATATTTAGTAACCTCTTCCGACCGCTGAACGCAGACGTTGTCTGCACGACGTTTGTCTGCGTTCAGCGGTTGGTGTGGCAACACGTTGTGTTTGAGTTCGCGAAAAGTCAATCATCATCCTGAGAATGCCTTGTTGATAGGTGAAACACGTACAGATTTCTTTCAGGATTTTTAATGGCTCTTTAGAAATAGCTAAGCGGAACAGGTTACTAAATATATCCACGTCTATTGTATTTTATAATAGATTTCCGCAAGGTTACGCCTGAATTAATTAACTATCTAAAACTGACCTTCTAGAAAAGTCCTCTGTTCAAAACCGTAGAACTTCTTTTTATAAATATTCTTCTTGAACAAACATTAAGTTCTAATACCGAGGTCCTTAATACCCACACAAAGACGAAAGGTCTATTGTCTCAACTGAATCTGTAAAGTTTCTGAGCCTCAGAGGCCATTGATTAGAGAGCCTGTTCAAAGATGGCGAGGGCACGTGGAACTATAAAGATTTTATTAAACTTTTTAAGGAATTTTTCTAGTACTAAAACCATTTTATAAAAACCGACCAAGTGCGTGTCGGACCACGCACTGTGAAGATATTCATATGTGGGTACATTGATAATGTTGGTGGTGCTAGGAAAATCATTTATGAAAAACATCGCAGTCATTACTGGTGCTTGCTGTTTGATTCACGTTCCGCATAACATAACAATGAACGGTTTTGTTGTTGGGATGAATTTAAACCCAAGAACAAAAACATTATAATTGAAATCCAGCCCGTCCCATCCTTGATGTCCTCCCTCCGGTTGGCGCCCTAAGCCAAGGTTCGTACCCCACAGGGGGTGCCCTTAGCGAGCGTTCACCTAGTTTTAATTAGCATAGTTGAATAACCCCTGGCTGGAGGTTTTAAGTGTAGTAGCTTAAGGCACAGGAAAGCCCGGTTAAGTAGTCATGATCTCAGAGGTCAACTACGAGATGCCCTACCTAAAAAAAAAACAAAAATGTAATTGAAAAACATGTTCTAACCGGTTTTTGCAATTGTAAATGTAAGTTGGTCGATTATTACTCGTTAACCTGTAGAGCCTACTTAGCCGTTATAGTTTTCCTTTTAATTTCGTTATAAATACTACTGTCGTGAAGTTTTTCACATATCCAAAACCAACCATTGGCTGCAGCAGCGGCAGCTGGCAGGACACAAACTTGACTCTAATAAAAATTTGCATTTTAAAGCATTAGCAATTTAAAGATATTTCGCAAACCGATCCCTGAATCTAAAAACCGGCCAAGTACATATCGGACCACGCATAATGAAGAGTTCTGTAGTTGAGATGAATTTACCCCAAATACAAACTTAACATGATAAGAAAAACATGTTCTCCCATACATTCCAACTGCAAATATAAGTTTGTACGCACAATATTGAGAGATTTACCATGTTATTTTAAATACATAGACTTCTTATAGGTTTATCTGTAATCTAACCATTCTCTGTATTTTTTTCTAAATTTTTGGCTCTGTAGTTTCGGAGATCGTCGATCGGAGGTCGGGGAATGGTCAATTTTCATCAATTTTCTTAAATATTTTTAAATTAGTTTTTTTTTAATTATGGAAAAAATATATTTTGGATTCTCGCAATAAGTCCTTTCATTTGATATGACACACAGTATAGTTTGCAAACCTTTTTTTTTAATTTCTTGTTTGTAGGTCCCCCATATTCAAAATTCATTTTTTACGTTACACGTCCTTTTTGGGTTACACAAATAAATATGTGTACCAAATTTCAACTTAATCGGTCTATTAGACTCGGAGCAAATTGGCTGTGACAGACGGACAGACAGACAGACAGCCCGACAGACAAACACACGAGTGATCCTATAAGGGTTCCGTTTTTTCCTTTTGAGGTACGGAACCCTAAAAATGATTTTTACACACTCACAATATTTTTTAGAGACCTTTCGTACCTCACACCATATAGATAGAAGATAGTAAAAAAAAGACACACTTTACGTGATAAGTAGGAAACCAAAAAAAATAAAAATCAGTGACGGCGTAATTCATATGTATACCTATGACAAATTACTGCTTTCTAGCACTAAGAGACAGACGGACCAGGCGAAACTATACAGGTTCCTTGTTGACTACCGAACCTCAAAAAGGGGTAGGTACATTCGTTCTTCAAAAAGGGCACAATGTCACATTATTAGATGACACGTGTAACGTTACATTTTCCCAGGAGGGAAAAATGTAAGGGAAAATAATAATATAATTGAATATTATAATATAATTAAAAATACAAGGGGAGTACAAAAAACACAGTTTAACACTACTGATCGGCACTGCACGCTTAGGAGGTTAGGCCTCAGAGGTGGCCTGCAGCGGGAGGTAGTCTTCGGGAGATGGAGGCTCCGGCAGGGAGTGATTGACGGCTGGCGGTGGCCTCGGCGGGTCGATGACTCCGAGGGAAAGAAGAGTTGACTCCAGCAGGGAGTGGGTGGGTGAGGAAAGGCCAGGGCAGGCCAAGATGGACTGTAAGAGAGACAGACCCTTTTATTATCGTAAAGTCGGAGATAGAAACGGAGATAGAATGGCGATAGAATCCGACATAGAATGGCCCGTTGCTTCTCTCTCGTTTCCAAAATCAATATTCTTTTCCATTTTCAAACAGTGTTTTTTTTCAAATATAATCGGACCTCCTTGGAGTGCGTAAATTTCATAAATTAAATTTAGAACAATAGTTAATTTATAGTTATTTCGTACAATCATAATATAAAAAAATAAATTATAATTAATACAATGTTTTAGCGATATCAATAAAAAAATTAAAACTATATAAACCAAAAAGTAACATCATAGACTAAGCCAAACAGAAAAATAAAAAGAAACTGACAGTTTAACATTTGACATAGGTAAGTGTCACAACAAGAAAATCTACAGAAAATATTAATAACAATGAAATACAGAGCCTCAGGAATATTTAACACACCGGCAATGGTCATGCATTTATCTAGAGAGAACGTATGATAAAAGACCAACATTTTAACAACCAAACCGTAAGTAAAAACATGCAACATTACACACGTTGAAGTAGGACGGCATGCATCTGGACCGAAAAATATACAAGACAATAATTATGTAACGTGGGTAACTAGCCAAGTATTCACTTGTCAGTAGGTACGTCAAGTCTTGGTAGCCGCGTGCCACGTCTATCGAATTTGAGTGGTGGTGCGGACTGTATATGGTTTTCGACAAAAATGACAATCGTTCGTCGGTCGTGCATCTCGCAGAAACAAGGACCTACATCGACAAAATGGCACTATCGACACATTCAAGACATTTTTATTTTCTCATAATCAATTTAGATTAAACCATTTTTATCCGGCCACATCCAGTTTCAACCAGTTTCTGTAATATCCACCGAGTACTGATGAAACCCGTTCATACTTCGTGACCGTCGTTATCGACAGTATTGACACCCGAGTTTGAGGCACGAACAAATTGCTGGGTTTTATGCTGACCTAGTACTTTCAGCGCTCATCAGTCAGTTTTCAATGAACATTCTGGATTACTTTTGACGTGAAGGAAATTGGGGTTTTGGAATTATAAAACTTGCATTTTTATACAATTAGATTTCGGGAAGGCGTATTTCCAATCATATAAGGCCAAAAGGCAGCCATAGGAAACTGCTCGCATATACATTGTAATACTATTTTTAAATTTGTGAACACGAATGTTGCATACTGCTCGTGTATACGTAGTTTGTGACGTAGACGCGCGCGTCCTAGTTCTAAACTATACTACATCACTTACTCCTGAAAAGAGTTTTAAAGATATAGTTTAATAAAATAAAATAAATACAGAACAAAAATGTGAACGAGGTAAAATTGGGTAGGTTAGGTTAGGTTAGAACTGTGACCAACCGTGCGCGAGCCGCGCAAGTGTAGTGAGTGGTACCGCGGCAGCGGCCAGCGAGCGCTAATTCCAAGTTGCTATCAGTATTAGCGCAAGGTGCATTACGTCGTAAACAAGTTGGATGTTATGTTATTATGTTCAAAATTTGTCGCAATCTATACACGATTCGTCCGTATGCATATTATTGGCACGATATGTTATGAAAGAAGGTAGTTTTTACTTGTTTTTATTATTTTGTATAGACATATTTACAAGAAATTGTTTACAGAGCATTAGGATAAATCACAGTTGTAAATTAATATAGTTAACGTGTGCTTAAAATACAGTACAGTAGTGTTATTGTTAACCTACATTAGTTAGCTATTTATATTTCACTATACAAATGTTATTTTCTCATTTAAACCTTTAAAAATATTTATTTTAATAATTAAAATTATTTACATGATTTTTAAAACTAAGACAATAATAATAATATGTACAAGTATATAAAAAGGGGGGGGGGAATGATCATAGGTAGAATAATAATAGAAGGTAGTTAATTAGTACAACGAAGTATACGCGAGTATTTGCGTACTCCTCTTGTATAGATTGGAAGACCTTAGTAAAAAAGTGATTTCGCGTATCGAAAAATTTTATTCCTTGAGTTAATAAACTTAAAACTTAGCACGAATACTTATCTATGTAAATTATAAAGCTTACCATTTTTTGTTTTTCACAACCCCCTAAAGGAAGAGGGTTGTCAAAGTTTGTATGGAAGAATTTTAACGCACGGTCTGATTTACTCGAAACTCAGTATTTATACATATTACTGAAAATAAATAAAAACGTATATCAATGTTTTTTGAAAATCTACCCCTAACGGGGTGAACAAGGGTATTTATTTTTACAGAGGAGGATTTTACTGTGTGGTTCCGTCTCAAAGCTGTGCTTGCTCGACTGGCCGAATTCCCATATCTGGAGGGAAGGACAAACCTAATTTTTTAATTGAAAAATTACTTTAAATAGAGTGGAGAGTACCGATTCGAATGAAATACAGACTAAATGTAACTTCAAGACAAGCTATGAAATTTTGATCCCAGATTGAAGAACAAACTTTGCAGTTCATATATATATTATAACTAGAAATTACCCATTTTCGGATTTTGCTCTGTACTTGACCTTGCTTCTCGCCAAACTTCATGCCGCTGGGCCAACGGGGCCACCACCACATCTACCACATAGGCTTTGGGTTATTTGCGAGTGTCAAAATATGCGGCATAAATGGCCGTATTTTTTTATTCCGTTGACTTGGAAGTTTGATTTTTGTTACAGATCCAAGGGACCGTAGATCTAAGGCTAAGCATGCACTAAGAATATTAATAGTTGCGGATAATATTCGCCAATCTGTGAACAATACCATCAACTAGAGTCCGTTTACTGCTAAAAGAAATTGTGAGTGCGCGTAGGAATTATTTTCGTTTACAATTTTATTTCGCACAACGATCAAAATTCATTGTGCGCGCTTAGCCTAAGTTTTTGATATCTATTTCAAATTGATGCCTCCACGCGTTCCTGAGAAAAAGGGTCTTGACAGACAGCGAAGTCATCCTTTAAGGGTTTGCATTTTCATTTTGAGGTACGGGATTCTAAAACAGATTAAATATTGTCTGTTACATTTTCATGCCACAACGGCTGAACAGATTTAGATGAATGGCATATAGATAGACCATGACCTGGTTTAGGACATAAGTACTTTGAATCCAGGTAGTACGTTCCTGTGGGATATTTTCTGTCATTTACGCGTGCGAAGCCGCGGGCAAAAGCTAGTACTATACATAATGCAGTAATATTTTATTTAGCTATGTGTTAAGATATTGCCACATACTTATACGGATATAGACTAGTGTGTGTGAGGAGCTCGTGGCTAAGCAATAACAGCCACACGGGCCGATCCGCCGGGCTCCGTGGATGGGTGACTATCTTTACATACCGAGACTCCTCCGTGCCTTACAAAGCATGTTAAGCCGTTGGTCCCGGCTGTCATTCGTGGATCTTTGGCAGTCGTTACGGGTCGTCAGAAGCCCGAAAGTCTGACAACCAGTCTTGCCACGAGGTCTCGTATTACCCAGTTACTGGATTGTGGAGCTCAGATATTTGTTGCAAAATGTTCGTAATAGTCCGAATTTGGTTTTAATGGAAAAAAAAATGAAAACTTTCCTGGCCAATTTTCAAATTCGGGAATAACTGAATGTCCTTTGTTTTATTAGATTTTTGTATGAATTATTGAAATTTAGAAAACACAACTCCTGTAGTGTCAGCTAGTATTCTCTAAAATTCAATTCAAAATCCAAGCGATGTCAAGGAGTGAATCCGCTATTTTCTCAAACAAATGAGTTTGCTTTTCAAATTGTGTGTGCTCATTTTAGTGAATTGACAACGTGAACTTTACAAAATTGAAATACTCTTCTACCTTAATATTTCACCAAATTTTCTTGAATATTGACGTCTCATTATATTTATTTAATCTCTGACGGCAGATGTCGACTGAATAACGTGTGAGTTAGGATTAAGTTTTTTAATAATAGCCTTCTACCTATAAGCCTCTCTTTACCATAGAATAAAAATGTATGTGTATGGAAGAGAAATCGCAGAAGATCGCTCCAAATGCTTTATAAAATGGGAAATAAAAACCGATCTAAAAACTAAGAGCTTTCCAATGATGCACACTTTTTAAGATTATTGAGCCTCTTTTTAACTTTCTGGCCTTTTCTCGCAGTTGGTCGCAGTAACTAAGCTGGGGTACCCTGACCAACCGGGTTAGGTAGGGTTGGAACTGTGACCAACTGTGAACCATCCAAGTGGGTCGAAGTTACTTGGCTATTTAGTATTTTTCATTTCGACTTGGTTCGCCTTTAAGTGCGCCCAAAGGTGGTGTTTTCTATAAGAAACTTTTAGCGGGCAGTAATGAGTTTTTAATCCTCTTTATAAGTGCGCCGCAATTATCTTTGCCGCGCACTTTTTGAATTTGGAACATCTTAGTGTTCAGCGCCAAAGAAATCGAACGCAAATGTTGTATGAATGAAGATTGGCTGGTACGACGGCCCAAAGTCACACCGCCGGCTGAATAAAAAAAAAATCTAATTAAAAACGCTCGAACTACATACAGCCCGCGTTTTTGACAATTTTCACGGGTTGTTAGAAATTCATGGTTTTGTTTTGAAAAATGAATTCTTCAAGTGACAGTGAAAGGATAGAATTAACTCCTGAAAGCATTAGAACTGACGCAAGAAATGTGATGGATAATCTATTTATTACCTGCAAAATTGCGGGAGAAATATATGAAAGCCTATGGTAATTCTATTGAATGGAGAAATGCAAGAGGCGCCAGGAATTTTTCAGAATCTGTGTTTTTGGCCTACTTCCAGTGCTTAGCCAAAACTAAACAACCTTCCACTCTTTGGCTACTCAATGCTAAAATCAACAGTCAGTTCTAATAACGACGTAAAACTGGACACATATTCGAAATTAATAGCGTATCTGAAGAGGATGTCTAATGGATTTAAACCTAAAAAATCCAAAGTGATCTCAGTCAAAAACGTGGAGACTTTTCTTAATCGAGCGTCGGGAATCGCAGGCCTATTTCCGGCCACCGTAGACGCGGGCTTGCGGACGGTGAGCAATGGGTAGCTCACCGTCCGATAAGGACCAGGCCTGGGTCGACGGCGCATTGTGTTCCACGCGTGCCTCATAGAGCTGTCAGCAGACCTGACGGGGTCCGCTAGGGCCGATGCCTGCCAGGAGAAGTGAGAAAGAAGAAGAGTGAGGAGAAGAAAAGTCCGAAAGGGATATCGTGGCCCCGGCAACATGGCAACTGAAGGAACACGGGTGGGTTTTAGTCAGTAAGATTTTGACACGCCCTCTCGGTCCGTCCAGAGCGGGAGAAGTTATTTGATAATTCCCAACCAAAAAAAAAAGGCAAGAAACATCCACCGCACATTTTATTCAATATATTTATTGCATTCCCCAATGTGGGCTTGGGTGGTAAATTTAAATAAAACGAATTGGCCGTTTTTTTGTCGTTTGTGTTGCACCACGCACACACGGGTTTCGTAGTTGGGATGAATTTATCCCAAAAATAACCTTTGCATTGTACCTGCAAAAAATCGTCCTCTCATGCATTCCAACTGCAATGTAAGTTTGTATGCAAAATATAGGGGGATTTACCATGTTATTTTAAGACCACAGACTTTTTATAGGTAAAGAACTATTTTACGTATAAAAAAATAGGCTTATTGGTTTCGGAGATAAGTTCGGGAATGATTTATTTTCATCTATTTTGTTAAATATCTTTCAAACTAATTTTTTTTTCAATAAAAAATAAAATAAAAAAATCTTGAGACCCTCGCTGTAAACCCTTGAGATGTTACATGGTACAAGTGCGAAAAGCTTTATTTTTAAATTTCTTATTTGTCTTCCATATTCAAAATTCGTTCATTTACATTCCATAACTAAACGAATTTTCGGATTGAGAGATATTTCGCGACGGCTTGTGACGCCAAGTCAGAGGCCCATGGACGGCATAAAAACTCTGAAACCAGGTTAGTTACTAACCACACGAAAAAAACAAGACTCTATTGTAATTGTAGCATTAGGTATATTGGACGAATTGAACCAATACAGCAACACGTCTAGTTTCTTCGAAGGTTTGGGCAGAGGTGTACCCAATTTCGCAGTTATGTTTAACGGCCTGGTTTCTATGGGCTTGTGTCGCCTGAAATAAATGGTATTATTATTATTAAGTCCTTTGTAATAGGAGGCGAGTTTGTTGCCTTCAACTTGGCACAAATCCAGAAAAATATTATTTGAAATAGCGTGATTAAGGAAGGAGATGTATGGCTCGGAGGTCGCCAGTAACTTACACTTGAGTTGTTGGATGTGAGTTGACGAAAATCACAGACTTCACGATAATTTATTTTATTCGTAAAAGTTCCGTTGGATGCTAATCCACAGCTATTGGTCAGCTAAACTATTATACATAGATAAAAAAGAAATAAAACGAGTAGCAAAAAGTAGATCGCGGCGGTAGCAATTTGATCCATCTCTCTGAAAGTATACCACCGTCTGACCTGCATAATCTAGACTTTTGGGCTTTTGGTTACGTACACCATTATGGCTCTCAAAGCTGAGCTACTGGTTTTAAAACCTAGGTCAACAATTTCAATTGCCAAGCGAGGATGTTATCTATCTATAAATTTAAGGAAATGTAGCAGAAATGTAGCAATTGACTGCAAAGTGGGCCGTGTAGTCAACTGCTATATTTCTCAGTTTTTTTTTTGAAACTTAGAGTCTTCATTTGTTAACCAAAGTGAACAATAAACTAAGCATAAGGGTTGCCTCATAATAGGGCACTACACTAAATTGGAGTGAGCCTACAAACATTATCATATTATATTAACGTTGTTAATAGTGTTGTGATGTACTGGGATCTATCGTGGGGTTTTGAAACGTGTGCTTTTTATGTGTAACATATTTCCTCTCGCTTTCCTGCCTTCACACTCCCACAGATTTAAAAAATAAGCGCGCGCTTCCCTGGCTTCCTGTTACATACTTATGTAACAGGAAGCCGGGGAAGCGCGCGCTATTAGATTTGACCAATGAGCGTGCGCGCCGTTCTAGAATTGGCCGTCAGAAACGACCTTGACGAGGACTCGCCGCCCCTTTAATGTTGCCTATTAACTTAATGTTGTTACACATCTTACGCGGCTATTGTAAGGCTCGCTAGTTTCTTTTGTTGCCAATTGTATCTGTAGTTATTCAAGACTACTGTTTTGCAGGACGAAAAAAATCACGACACTTCATTTTATAATTTCCAATTTAAGTACCTATTAAGTAATTATTAATGGATTGTATATGTCACGGCTAAAACCCGAAGTGCGGGTAACCAATTGCTACTGGCCGCACCTAGTTGTAGCCGGCTAAAACTAGGTGTAGCCGCATTTTGGGTTTTAGCCGTAACATATATACTCTTTATTGAGTATCAACCTCTGGGTGTGCTGCTGGTGGTCTTGACTTCGTAATAAAACTACTTGATTTCAATATTATGATAAGTACTGTATTTCGTTAGTACTGATTACTATTTTATTGAGACGATGGATTTGTGGCGCTAGAATGCTCAAGGTGTCGGCGGGCGAGTGAGAGGTCGGGGGAAATCCGCGATTGAGCTGTGTTGTGTGGCCCGACGTGAAGACAGGAACACCCTTCTTTATCTGCTCTTTGCTGAGTATCACGACCACATTGAACGACTCCCGAAGCTTTGCACTATTCCCTATTAGGGATTGCTTGTGTACCTATGATGGGCGGTATAGTAAAATAACAATAGCCTTTCCAGCCGTCGACGATATAATTTGGCTGGTGGCAAGAGATTATTTCAATATTAATTCCATGAATCTCCCTAGCCTATTCCCAACTATGTTAGGGTAGGCTTCCAGTCTAACCGGACGCAGCTGAATATCAGTATTTTACATGGAACGACTGCCTATCTGACCTTCACAACCCAGTAACTGAGTAATACGATACCCCTTGGTTAGACTGGTTGTCAGACTTTCGGGCTTCTGACAACCCGTAACGACTGTCAAAAGATCCACGAATGACAGCCGGGACCAACGGCTTAACGTGCTTTCTGAGGCACGGAGGAGTCTCGATATGTAAAGATGGTCACCCATCTATGGACCAACCCCGCTTATGGTAGCTTAACCTGATGGATCGAACCTTGCGGCTGTTATTACTTAGGCACGAGCTCCTCCTCAATATTTATGCCATGCTAAAATAAATTAAACATAACTAAATAGGTAGGAACTTAATAGGTACTAATAACATTTCAATGTTTCTCACTAAGTACGTCAACTTGGCGCGCTAACGTATCTATCCGATTCAAAGTCCCGGCCCCGGAAAGTTTCGCCACTTCACATCACTAGTTTCTCGTATTCAGTTGATACTCACATTAGAGAGATTGCAGATTACTTCTTGCTTACATTGCTACAAATTTACTAATCAAGTATTTTCATGTCTGCTGAGTTTCTCGAGAAATGAATTATTTATGCTTGACGGCAAATGTGTTGCAAAACAGAATCATACAGAAGGCTTAAACACAAATTGTCGTATTATAAAACAAATTTTGACAGTTTGTGCAATAAAAAGGTAACTGTGAATGAAGTATAGTTCTATAAACAAAAATGACAACTTAGTCCAGTATAGTACGGCCGATGAATGATGGCCGATTTCAACATAGGCACTACGAACTTTCGCGCATGTTCTCTTACTCACGCTCACCTCATGCCACCATTTGGTTCCTAAATAAATATGTAGCAAAGTCTTCTGCGCAAAGTTCAGACCAGCCATGATTCAGCGTACATGCGCATGATTCAGTGTACTAGGTTGTCAGTTTTATATTAAGAACTTTACTGCGGTCAGAATTAAATTTTCGCCTATCGCCAAAAGATCATTATAGATACCAAAAGTGTATTACTCAGTTAGAAGAAAAAGAAAGAAAGAAAAATAGGTTTATTTGTCACAGAGACACGTGCATACATAAAAGACAAGAGTAAACGAAAACAACAAAAAGTACATAATAAATCACGAGCATCAAACAGAAATTAGTCGGCAGCTGCACGACATGACTGTGACAAGAAGGCTTCCACTCAGCATACTGGTGGCTCATTTACTGGTTTGTGGAGGTCAGAAAGGCAGTCGGTCCATGTATAATACTGGTATTCAGCTGCATTCGGCTAGAATGGAAGCCGACTTCAACATAGTTGGGAAAAGCCGGGGTAGATTGATGTGAGACTATCCATCTAATATTAAAAAGGTTGGTAGCAAGCCTTCTTAACCAAAGCTTAACCAAGAAAAGTTGGGAGGTGTCGTGGGATACCCGGTTTCAACAAACTTCCTTTCACTGTTTATTGTATATCAATACAGAGCCATCAGTTAAGATCTCAAGTTTCAAGTGTCAGCTAAAAAATTACACTAGATGGCTCTGTATTAAAAAACAAAAACTTGTGACACTTGAAACCGACTTTTTTCGGCCATAACGTTTTTTTCGATACGTGACGATTTCTGCCAGTTTGCTCCACACGCAAGCCGCGTTAAAGAACTTCTTTCCAAAATGCATTAACTTACGATAATTTTAGAGTTAAAACTAAAAAAAAAATCTAAACTCAAAGCATTTATTTCAATCAAGCCATTTACAGGAACTTTTAAACTGTTAAGGGGTTCGCGCGTCTCAAAGAGATTTCAGCAGAATTGACGGGGTCCGCTAGGGCATATGCTTGGTGGGGGTGCGAAGAAAACCGAAAGGGAGATCGTGGCCCCCGGCAACAGGGCAATCGAAGAAACACGGGTGGGTTTTAGTCAGTAAGAGTCTGACGCGAAGAGCGGGAGATTATTTGATAATTTCCTACACAAAAAGAAACGGTTGGTCTGTCAGAAAGATGAAGCTAGTTCTCATTCCAAAGCGTATTAGGTAGGTTCCTATGGAGAAGACGGGCAAGAAACTCCACGGACATTTTTTTAAATCATAATATTGTTACAAAATACTGGCTGGAGACATTAGTACCTGGTAATTTATTACTTCCGTGGACCAAGTCTTTTATAAAAAGCTTTCTCATTATGTACTTGAATTACTGCAAAACTCGTTCAGTATTCACAAGTAGCCATTAAGTGCTGATTACTCATTAAAGTACCAGTTAGCTGCTGCACTAATTATATACTTACCTATTACTTGAGCTTACCGGGTCCCGCAATGCCGGGTCTTTTTTAAATTAATATTGCAGTACCGTGAAACTCATATTAATTGCAGCCAGAGGCAGAAAGCTTATATAATTAAACAGATAAAAATACACATGCAACATCCATAAGAAACAAGGTGCAAACTTCTTGTGATAACGTAGCTTCAGGTACCTTCACAAATAATAATTAAGTAACATTTTCTTTGATAATTTCTTGAGATTACCAAAAGCTTTAAAAAATATCCTTATGACTAAAACAAAATGCTCTCCGTATCCAGGAGAACCGCCATTTGTCTGGAATTCTTAACTCAGCTGCCATCTTCAGATGATCGTAAAGAACTACATAACATAACATCACGCTTGTAAACCCCGTAGGGTAAAGTGTCACCTCTGACACACACTTTTTGCCAGTTATGTTTATGTGCGATGTCATAAAAAAACTAAAAAGTTTTTTGATAATTAAAGTATATTTTACAGTGTATCTGAATATTTACAGGATAAACTGTAGAATTTATTTTTATTATACTTTTTTAGGGTTCCGTTCCACAAAAGGAAAAAACGGATCCCTTATAGGTTCTCTTCGTTGTCCGTCCGTCACTCTGTCAAGACCCTTTTTTTTCAGGAATGCGTGGAAGATCGTGAGGACGTGAGGGCGTGAATCACGTTGAAATTAATATCAAATACGTAAATCTATGTTCTCTTGGAGCTCTAAAAAAATCAAGCTTATATGTCAGCGCAATAAAAAATACGGCCATTTATGTGACATATTTTGATTCTCGCAAATAAATCAAAACCTACAGGGTACTTCCCGTTGACCTATAATTATGAAATTTCGAAGGAAGCAAAATATCACAGCACTAGTAAAGGAAAAAGTTCGAAAATTGATAAATTGTTGATTTATCACATAAAAAAATGTTTTCTTGCGATTATAAACTTACATTTGCAGTCGGAGAATTGACCGTATATCGATGTATGGGAGAAGATGTTTTTCAACTACTAAGTTGAGTTTGTTTTTGGGATAAATTCATCCTAACTACGAAACCCGTCATTGTACATGATCCGACACACATATGGCCAGTTTAAAATCTCTCTCTCTTAATTTTATTCATTTTAGTTTTTAAATTATTTGTGGTTTCTTTTTATGTAATTTGCACGCCGAAAGGTAAAATATGGTGATACCAAAACTGTGATACATAATTATTACATGAATGTAAAACATCTGCACATTGTTTGTTTACCCATATTTACAAATAAATGATTTTGAAATTTGAATAGGGGGCGACCCTATTGCCATCACCGGGTACAATTAGTTACTTCATAGGCGATATCTAAATGATTCGCAAGCATGAGTTCGAAGAGACGTGCCGTTGAGTTTGTGGCGGAAGAAGTCTGACTTGCCCTTTGTCTTTCCCACAATTAATAGTATTAATGAGTATTTTTCCCATGGCTTCTTAAGCTCATCTAGATGTTGCCAGTATTCGCCATATATTTGCACCTTCTCTTTTTTCTCCTTATTTATTTTTATTTTATTTTTTCATTTATATGAGTGTCTTTTGAGTTTCTTGACCGTTCTTCTCCATAGGAACCTACCACGCTTTGGAATGGACAACTAGCTCCATCTGAGCGGTGTGATTTCACCGAAACTGGTACCCGTAATTAGTTTAATGGCAGTAAATACTTTTAATTTATCAACCAAAAGATGTCCACTATTGGACATATCTACCTCTTCCAAGCATCACCACAACATCTGACCCTGAAGTACCCGAGTCCAAAAGATTTTTGTGACCTTCAAAAATACGCCCATATTCTGCAACGTTTAATGATATAAAACTGCCGTTAAAATAAAATTGAGCTGTAAAATTTTATTGCCGTTCGTTAAATGCATTTAAATTGAATATTATGGCAATCTGTGTGCTTTTCGAAACGATACGATGTGCTGGAAATACGTATTATTAATTTATGGATGAAAAAATGATGGCTCTTCCGGTTTTATTGAAGATTTTTTCATGCTAAAATCATCTGAATTCAATTGAGAAGATTTAAAATATCGGTACACTATTTATACAAATAAAGATTGTCACCCATCTATGGACCAACCGGGGCAAGCGTAGTTTATCCTTATCGATCGACCCGTGTGGCTGTTATTACTTAGCCACAAGCCCCTCTAATTTTTTTTGTATATTATTAGTGATCTTATAATATTTGGACATAGTTTTGTTGATAGAATATTCTGTACTTTATATTACGTGTATGTACGTAATATAAATTACAGAATATTCTATTATCGTATCCTTCAAAAAGTCGTCAGTCTTAAATGTTATTTAACGTCCTTAGAATAACATTTTATCGTCCAACAAGCGTCCGCAAAAATATGGTGGTGGTTTAAATGGCAAATTATATTTTATTTAAATTGTTTATAAACATTGTTCTAATTATCGTGAGGGAAGTGAATGATAATAAGGAAACTTTTATATTAAAATATGTTTCGTTTATATTTAAATATTTTTTAACTGTTTTTTTTTTACTTTCTTAACCCGCGTTTACACCTTAATTATACAAGTTGTGAGATTTGTTTTCGACACATCATTTGTCAAAAACATTTCGAATATAAAAATCTAGCTTCCGCCAATGGCTTCGCCCGCATTATATCGTTATAAATTATTTCCTATGTTGCTCAGTGATAATATAGCATTTTACTTTTGAAATATTTTTTAAATAGGACCAGTATTTTTTGTGTATATTCATATCAAATAAAAATACAAATCTTTTCTCTTTATAATATTAGTGTAGATGTATCATACATAAATGTATTGACATTATTTTAGACATGTATTGTTCACTATTTAGTTCAGTCTTTTGACAGGTTTTCTACAAGTTTAGTACACAAGTATAACTCAAACTCAAACTCAAACTCAAAGCATTTATTTCAATTAAACCATTTACAGGCACTTTTGAATTGTCAAAGAGTCGGTCAGTTAGTCAGAAAGTTGAAGCTAATTGCCCATTCCAAAACGTAGATCTCTATGGAGAAGAACGGGCAAGAAACTCCAAGGACACTCTTTTAAATATAGATATTACAAAATCCTGGGTACATCATTCTTGTTGCTTCTATATGTGAGAACAATGTACAAAAAATAATCAAAAGCAATTGAAAATATAAGATTAAAAATAAGCCCTGGCAGATAAGAGATGACCAGTTTCAACTGACGGCGCCCGTTCACGAACATGACGCGTGGATCAGCACCATCCAGCTCAACCATTTTGTAGGGAACCGAATGATCCAACACACTCGCCACATTACACAAGTATAGTATCTGTAACTTGTTTTAGATGTGAACGATAAACGAAACTAGTAAACATAACATGTAGAATACATGTTTTTAGCCTGGGTGTGAATAAATTAATTCTTTATTGGTATAAAAAATGTGTACAAACAAAGTGAAGCCCTGACTCATGCGCTAGGTAAAAACACCTGTGATAAAGGGGCTAGACATGATAGAATATATGTACATGTGTATATATATAATAACATCACGTCTGTAATCCCCGAAGGGTTAGGCAGAGGTGTACCTATAGTACACCCACATTTCGCTAGTTATGTTTTAAGTCCCATGTAATAGGGGGCGAGCCTATTGCCATCAACCGGGCACAAATCCAGACTCCGGGCTGCTACTGAGAAATTCCTAATGGAAAAACCCAATATCACTACTGTCCGACCCGGGAATCGAACCCAGGACCTCATGCTCAGCAGTAGCGCTTGCGACCACTGGACCAACGAGGCATTGTATGAATAAATGTGTAATAAGTATGAAACACTACCACAAAGCAAAATTTTCTTCGTCACGGCGGTATCGAACCAGAGTTAAAAATAAAACTAAAGAAAAAAAACAACTGACCAAAAAAGAATAAAGAAGGGACTAGCCAAACGGTGTCGAATAACATAACTGGAGTTTCTGTTGCGTTTATCCGATTTCGGATTCTATAACATTTTGTGTAAGTCAGCGGGATTTTGATGGAAAAGTAAAAGTAATGGCAAAGATTTTCGGTTGGCAACTAGTACGTTCGTAAGACAAGACGTTTTTTTTTTTTTGAAAAAAATGTTTTTTCTTGTTTTTATTATTATAGAGAAATATAGAATGTGGGTATGGCCCACATTCTATATTTCTCAAATAATTATATATGTATTTTTTTCATCTCCGCGTATGACAAGAGGAAAACTTAAATGACGAGTGTTTCCTTTCATTTTTCTTTATTTTTTCGTTAGCTCCTTCAACCCAGTTTTCTTTTTCCAACAGCCATAGCAGGAAATTCTTGTTTTTTGTAGATGTTTGCAGTCACTTTACTCTCAAGTTTTTGCCAAGTTCAATTAACAGTAGTCAATACGGAACTTTCCTGAAATTATACGGCTGTACACTTGAAAATCCTCTCAATCCACTCAGCCAGGAGTTTTTATAGTAAAAAAAATATATTTACAGACGAATTGAGAACCTCCTCCTTGTCGGTAAAACACTAACTGCTTTTCTTGAGTGACTTAAGATTCACGTTAAGTTAGTAGTTACCTACAGAAACCCTTACCTATTTAAATTGTTTGTAGACGATAGACATGTAATTTTTTAAATTAAAATTCTAATTATAATAAAAGGCAAGCGGTAAATTATGGAAAACGTCTGCATCGTTTCATGTAATTTATAAAAATCTAGCAGCGCCCCACGGTTTCACCCGCATTAGTTTCGATCCCGTGAGAATATCAGGATAAAAAGTATCATAATATGTGTTAAATCCAGGTTATAAACTATCTGTGTGCCGAATTTCATCCAAATCTGTTCAGTAATTTTTGCGTGATAGAGTAACATCCTTTATCCGTGCATCCATCCTCACAAACTTTCACTTTTATAATACTAGCAGCTCCGCGCGATTTTATCCGCATAAGGCGTCATCCTAATTGGCTAATGATAGTACGACCAGCCGATGCGATTTTGTCGCACGATGAAAATGATCGTGCGATAGTCTAAAAGGTTCCCTAATAGCTCACGCGATGCCCATCGTACGGTGGGCATCATGCGATGCCGTCCCGTTGCTGTGATCGCGCGATGACGCGTGACAAATTAGGACACTCAAAAGAGATTTGTAGCTTTGGTAGAACCATCGCACGATCAATCCCATCGTACGATCGTTATTAAGCATTTCCTGTGCTCGCGCGATGACTTGCAAGTTTCAATTAGGACACTCTAAAGAAATGTGTGTGTTTAATCTCGTCGTGTGACGAAATCGCATCGTTTGCTCGTACGATCGTAGCCAATTAGGACAACGCCTAAGTCTCGATCTCGTGGGAATATCGAGATGAAAGTATTTTTTGTATTAGTCCAGGTTACAAGCTATCTGATTGCAAAATGTCATCCAAATCGTTCAGTTGTTTTTGCGTGAAAGAGTAACAAACATCCATCCATCTATCCATCCTCACAATAGTAGGCTATTTATGTCAAAACAGACGTTTATTTGAATTAAAATATGCATACAAAGTACGATCGGACCCCAGCCTAATGTGCCCATTTACCTTTCTTTTACAACATGATGATCCTCATCATAAAATATGCTTCTGCTAATTGTTTAATATCATTAAAGTTATGATTCTTAATGTGAAGATGTGATTCTATGTACACTGTCATCATTTAAATATTCAAATTACCACTAAAATTAATATAATATTGCGCCTGTATTTCCAAAGCGTGGGTAGATTTTAATATTACACCCACACGTTTTTTATGTAGACATTTATATTTTCACAGATTATTTCTGTTGCCGTTTTGTTTAAAAAATAAAAAGTTAAAAATTAAAGGGCCCCATAATAGAAGTGTATTTTTTTATCTTAGATATCAAAGAAAAATATGTAGGGTTAATTAATATTGTACGGTGGTACGGAAACTTGGCCGGTTTTTTGTTTTTAATATCCTATATATACCTACTATTAAATGAGAAATATTTATATTAATTTATATATTATATTTGTAATCACGTTCTCGATAACGGCTCTAACAATTTCGATGAAAGTTGCAATATATAGGGTTTACGGGGGCAAAACATCGATCAAGCTAGCTCTCATATTTGGGAAAATTCGTTTTCTCCGTATTTTCACCCGAGCAGAGCTCGGTCGTCCAAAGTTTAGAACAAGATGATTACCTTAGAATAATGACATGGCTGCATGGAATTAGTAAGTACCCACTATCATGGTAGCATGGAATTTGTATGAACTTTCCTATACTATTAAATGAGCATTCCCTATTTTCACCAGAGCAGAGCTCGGTCGCCCAAATAACTTCATTACGCTCTTACATGGGACAACATAACTGGCGTAATGTTTCTCTAGGTCCTGTTACACTTCTGCCTTCCTCATTTGAAATACAGACTTGATGTTATGTTGTTGTATTTATTAGGTAACACTAAAAGAGGAAACTATGTTGAAATTTGCATGACAGCTGTCTTCACGGAGCATTTCAGTAATTTAACCAGCCAATTAGTGTGTCTAGCTTATCACTTACGACGTTGCCAAGTTTAGTTAAAGTTTATAAGTAGATGTCTATATATTCAAAGTCTTTGATCCACGAAGTGAATAATTATCAGAGTTGTAAAGTGGAAGCCGCGACCAACCCACTGAAGCATTGCTAGATTGACTGATGGCCTGTGGTTGTCTGAAGCACAGAATAAATAAATAGCAGTATTATGTCTTCATAGAAAACGGCCGTAAAGACGCGCTTCGAAATCTCAGTGTATACCAGTACGCAACAGTCTCGAGTGTACGGCAGTTACGCGCGGACGCGGAAGGTTACACCGCCGAGATAAAATACTGTTACTTTACTATACTGTGTTGAAGTTAGGGGGAGGACTGATTGAGTGACACAATAATGACGGATCGATTGGCATGGTTAAGGTTAACTTACGGAAGTTTATACAGTGTCAAATAAATTAGTTAGCAAAACTCCGCAGACGTAATGGGTAATCGATACTTTTAATTGAGAACTATACTGTTTGCGGTGTAGCATGATGTGGGAGTCAGGTGACAGAAGATGTAAACAAATTTATTTAATTTACCACAGTTAATACTGATTCCGTATTTTACGACTATGATACCTACACACGAGATTGTGTACATAATTTATGTGATCAGTAGTAATTGTAGTAAATTAAATAAATTTATCCTTTCTGTCACCTGTCACCCGAACCATGCTACACTGCAGACAGTATAGTCTTTTGTTTGGGTGTAGGCGGTGAACGAAAATATTATAATAGATAACAATAAAATTAGTTATTTAAACATGTCTGTAATAACGTCGGTCGCAACGTGCCACGATGCGACATCGTATCGTGTTAATGTGTTTTGGCACTAAGAATCCTAGCAGGTGGCGTTCTGTAGTTTCTGGCTACCTCCATGGGAAGAAGGCGTGAGTGAATGTATGTACGTATGTGTACAGACATCTAAATATCCATCCAATAACGTCAAGTTTATGGTAAAAGACTTTGAACTCTTATCCTGTCTCGTGATCACAAATTATTCATGACCAAAGCTTATAAGAAAGTATTATATGCATGGCGGATTATGATGATATATTCATTTTTTTCTATCTGTACTAATATAATAAACCTGAAGAGTATTTTTGTTTGAAACAAGGTTTTACTAGCTAAACACGTCTATTGTTTCTACTAGCTAAGACGCAAGTGTGTCTATGTAGCTGCTTCGCAGCATGCGCTCGCGGCCTATGTCTGCCTTGCCTGCCCTACCCTGCAAAATCTGTACTGTGCTGACCTGCGTCACCAGCGTCTCAGCATACGCTTAGCCAAATTTTTGCACATATATCGCGCGTGTCACCCTTTTTAGACAAGATTAAACCATCCAATTATTCAAATGACAGCGGCAGCTCACAATAATTAGCACCGTCACACAAACTAAATCACGGTAACCTTGTTAAATAAAAACGGGTTGCAATATTTCAGTTCTTTTGTGAATGGTTTCCATAAAAACCGTCTGGCACAGTCGAAGAGAACAATGGGAAGACTAACTTTTGTATACCGGTGCTTTCATAAAGGGGATGCAGACTATGAAATGGATAGATAGAACGATCGGTATTTTTTAATCTTTTTTCTTGTCAGCATCGGTTTTTGTGGGCTTGTTTAGAATGTTGATGTCAGGATAGATTTTAGCGTGTAGGTGGTAATTAAAAATTTCGGTATGTAAGTAAGATTTTTTATGGAAGTGGCTTATGGGGCCGAAAGGTTTTGAAGTGGCGACCGTGTACCGGAAGACGCAGCTTTGGCAGGCCTCCCACAAGGTGCACCAATGACCTAGTGACGGCTGTGGGAATCCGGTGGATGCAAGAAACACAGGAGCGTCAAAGTGACGTCGCTTGGGGAGGAATATGTAGGTATGCCTAGCAGTCGACGTCTTTTGACTTCTTCCTCTTTTCGTGTGGTTAGTGACTAACCTAGTCAGAGTTTTAAAGCCACTCATAGGCCTCTGACTTGGCTTCATATGCCAACGAGAAATATCTCTCAAGCATGGTTTGCTCACGATGTTTTCCTTCACCGTGTTTGAAGCAAGTGATAATTAAACAATACGCACATGAATCCGAAAAGTCAGGGGTGCGTGCCTTGGGTTCGATCTCGAGACCTTTGATTTGGTAGTCTGACGGTCACTAAGCTGAAGTATATCTATCATACTCATAAGGGCAAAACGTCCTTTGTTGATAATAACCATTTTTTTTCATTATTTACAGTAGACGATGATGATATAATTTTTTTATTTTGCCTGATAAATTTCAGAGATTTACCCATTGCCCCCTCTCTAGGGAGAATGGAAGGTTTGAGGATTTTCTCATACTTCTATAGTATATTAGTCCACGATGTTCGTCCTGCTTCCGTGATTTGAGAGTGTGGGTTTCGCTCGCACATTCTCCATACTCATGTTCATTTAACGATCATTAAGAGGCATCATTAAAACTTTATGATTAAACTGGATTCTCATTTATCTTTAATACCGATAAACTCATTAAAAGTTTGAACTAGCAAACCTCAGAAACACAACCTGCCCCGAAAATGTGATAAAGAATTAATTATATTACTGAAAGTTAATAAGTAATTCGAACAAAGATGGCGACCATTTCTATGCATGATTAAAGAACATAGACAAATTCGAGTGTCAAATAAAGTTAGAATGTGGGTAGTTTGAATTAGATACCTGTGACACAGATGAGTACAGATGAAACACTTCGCAAAGTCATTTAAATAAAAAGCGACTGTTGCTACAACACAATAAAGTGCAATTCAGGTCGCACAGCGCTAATTACCTACAGTTATATTCACCTAGAAGTTGCCTCTCTTTCTATCGCGTAGCTCTTATATCTTCTGATTACGTTACGCCCACTGACTTCGACAAGTCGAACCCGTCGCGTACCTACTTGTAGCTTCATACTTAAAATGCGGAGTGTCCCATCTGTATACATCTGTGCTTGTGATTTGTTAGTAGTTGTTCGGGAATCAGACATTACCTTCGTCAATTTCAATCAATTAATGAGTTCAAACTATCACAGGCCACAAATACTTATTCGCTGCTTTGTTGCTGTTTGCTCTTCTGAGTTATTTTGAGGTCAATTAATATTTCGTCGAATACTTGTAATGTTCATAGACTTACCCAATATGCTGCTCTCATTGAACATATCAAACCTTGAGTAAAATAAGATAGAATTAAATCTATTATTTAAGGCTTTGCTGAGAATCGGTGGGTCTTCATGGACCTAAAACGTAATACTGGGGCCATCTTATTTTACTCAAGGTTTGATAGAATTAAATCTATTATTTGAGGCTTTGTTGAGAATCGGTGGGTCTTCATGGGCCTAAAACGTAATACTGGGGCCACATTGTCGCTATAATGCGAACTACACTTCGCGCGCTCTCTGTTTCTCAGCGAGACGTCGAGCGGTGTGCGAGAGAGACCGCGCGAAGTGTAGTTCGCCTTATCGCGAAAATGTGACCCAGCATTACTGGCGAAATGTGTGCAATATAACCATGTTCCTGTCCCTTCGAAGGGTGGTGTTATTAAGGTATATTCCTGTTTTAAAAGCTACCAGAGTGTTTTTCTTTTTTTCTTTTAGTACTATGGTAGGTGAAACGTAACATGAAATGTAACACGTTGAAAAAAAGTCGCCAAGTTGTTGAGTAACATTTAATTTTCATGTTGCATTACATATATTTGGACGACATGTTCGTTTCAATGTAACATATTACATTTCATGTTACATTACCCATAATGGGTACCCAACATTATACTTTTCGATTTTTATGTATGCGAATAAAGCAGCTCCTTATTAGTGCTCTCTTATTCGAAGGTGTTTTATAAACCTTTCGAGCTCCACCTTTTCCCGAATAACCACGAACGGAAGATATAATTAATTGTGTCTCATTAGTAGAAGCCTGATAGGTTATTAAAGACCATGAACAGTACCTATATTATTTTGTTGTACTTCCCCAAACTCTCTGTAGTCTGTGTCACATAGATTAGTTCTGTGTTCCACATTCACCGCACGCTGATGCAGATATTTGACTGTGACTATGCTCCGATCGACAGTCATTGGAGCGGACAAAGAAAATATACATATTGAAACACGAATACAGGAATACCTACTGGTAACTGACAGACTCTTTGACAATTCAAAAGTGCCTGTAAATAGTTTAATTGAAATAAATGTTTTGAGTTTGAGTTTGAGTAACTTAAAAGTGGTAGTTGACAGTATCATCACAAAGTTAATGTTTTCCCATTGTTTGTCTTATTTGATTTAGTATATTTTTGTATTTATGCATATTTACTTGTGTTTATTGGAACGAAGTTCTTTAGAGCGACTTGTAAACTATCAGAACTCGTCACGCTAAAAAGTGTTAATACTTGCGATTGTCTTCTTCTGATTCAAAAAGAAAGAAAGAGAGAGAGAGAGAGAGAAAGAAAACGCTAGCAGAAAAAAAAACAAAAGAGAATAGTAAAGGGATGATAATGTCATGGGATAAAATTGTACACATCGGCCCGAGTATACTGCATTGCACTGCACTGCACTGCGGAGAGAGAGAGAGAGAGAGAGAAAGTGTGAAATTTGGCCAAAATAAAAATCCAAGATGGCGGCTGTTCAAAATTCGTCTCTGTTTTAAATCATATGCTAGAAAGAACTTCGTTTCTGACGAGGGTCCCCAGACCACACACGTTTTTTTAAATATATAATTAGTCATATATATTATATTTATAGTTTGTAATAGATATATGTATATCTTTATATTCGAATATTTTTTTATTCCTAAATTTTTCGTAATTGCACCTACTACTCTTTGTCTCTGCATCACCCAAAGGTTGACTGGTAGAAAATGCCTGTGCCATTAAGTCCGCCTTTGTAAATTTATTGTGCTTGAAGTATTAAATAAATAAATAAGTATCCATGATCTTTTACTTCCTTTTACTCCTGAATTAAACAAGAGAATATTTTTGGTGGTAATATATGATAAATGATAAATAATTTTATTTCTGTAAATAGGTATGTACAAACACTTCTACACGTCAATCATATTTTAAAAACAAGATGAGGTCGGCGTTTCCTATCTGACTACTCTGAGAAGAAAGGCCGAAACAAACTCAGAGGTCATAGTCTCTTTTAAAGTCCAGACATAATCTTGGTCAGATCATGTGAAGACCATGTAGATTGGTGTCTGAAGTGGTATTTTGAGGAAAGCATCTCACAGATTGAGAGGGCCTGTCCAGTCAGTGCACGCATTTGTAAGTTATCGTGCAGCTGAACTCAGAATTTAAGGTTAATAAATAGTTAGCTTCAGACTGCATCATTCCACTGCTGAGCAAAGAGCGAGCCGCAACTATGAGTCATCCATCACAGTGCCTATGGTGGATGACGGGAGCGCCTAAAGTCACAAGCCTGACTTCCATTCTCCCACAGCCAACAGATGGGCACGCTCAACAGTATTAGATGACGAGTTTACCAGGGTATTCCGTATTCCAAAGAGGTAGAACGCAGTGTTTCATGCGCGCCTTTATAGGAGGTCATACGCTCGTGGGATCGGCCGCACTGGGTGATGGGGCCCGCTAGGTATGGCGAGCTGATACCAGTCGGGGGTGCGGCGAATGTACAAGTATCTTCCGGACCCCGAATCATGGTAGTAGTAGGAACAGTGGGAGGAGGGTAGGAGACTGACATTACCCTCCGTTCTCCCAAGACGGTGGGTATCCATGAGGAAGTAATTTTCCCCAAGGAAAATAAATAAATAAAAACAAGATTATCCCAAATACTGCAGAGCGGCACGTCCCACCGTCTCTGAGAGGACGGGTTGCCGGCAAAGGTTATGTTGTCAGCTGTTATTTTCTTTAGTACTTTTATGTTGTGCCAGATAAAAAGAACTAGCATTGTTTTTATTTTAGTTTAGTTCATGCCAAAAAAATTCATCGTCATTGCAGATTATCCCAGTACTTTTAAAATACTTCATGTTTTTTATAGGTCTCATAAATGTTTTAGGAAAGCAGCTGTGTACGAAAGCTATCCTCCTTCATATAATATTTTACATTTTTTGCTCCAAAAATGTTAGATATAAGAAAAGCCGAAACTATTTTTATTTTTTTTGCGAGGCCAACAAATTATGAACAATTTATTGGACCACCAAATTGGTTATTATAAATTGCACTATTAATCTTCGTAAACAAGAACTACGACTATCCTGGCTTACGGTTTTTTGTACAAGGAGACGCTTGCTCTTAAATTGTAGTAGGCTCCACGATTAACAATACAAGAATACTAGGCACAGAGAGGGCTACAGGGATCTGAATGCAGTATGTTGCCATTTTAAATATTATATTTATATAAACACTAGCTGTTGCCCGCGACTTTGACTGCGATCCAGAATAAAAAGTAACTTATGATCTTTTTCACATCATGGTCTATCTATGTGCCAAATTTCATTTAAATCCGTTCAGCCGTTTTAGCGTGAAAGTTTAACAAACTCACTTTCGCATTTAAATATGACTTAGGATGTTAGGGTTTAGAACAATGTATTGTATTTATTATATTTTGTTATTTTTATCTCATTATATGCTGCACCTGTTGACGTCATCACGTCGCTGAAAGCCAGCGCTAGGGCTCTGCCTCGCATAGGGTCTCAGCATTATGCTGAGCGATGACCGTTTTACATGGATGTGACGCATATTTTTCCCAACTTGTTATTTTCGTGTTTGTGTTCATTCTTTGCGTCATGTTTACCGCAAATAAACGCATTTTCTTTCTTTTTTTCTAGGTTTTGGCGATTTATGACATTGACAGGAGGGCGTTGTTGATAACATTTGTGAAGTTGTTTTCAAAAACAAGATGGCGTCGTTAGTACCGATTTTGGCCACACGCCAAAAGATCCTTGTACAGCATGACTAATGTTACTGATTCACATCCGCGTTAAAGTCTTTTTTATAGCTCGTGCTTTGCGGGTTACGAGTCCATAATATAAAATTCACTCCTTATTTCGCTCGGAAAATACTACTCGCGGACTGAGTGAGAGCGAAACTGAGCAGCGCGCGGCGCGGGAGGAAGACTCCAAGGCGCCAATAGTTTAGGTAATTTATTTTTACGGCGAAAATAATGGTATTTTTTTTAAACATAGTAGGTATCCGCTTATAGTCAATTCAGTTATTATGCAGTTTTAATAATTTAATAATAATTTGAAGTATTTATTGAATATTTAAAAGCGTTTTATTGTTTGGGTTGGAGGTAACTTTTTTTGTCGAGAAAATTTTATGGAATCGTGTTTTCATTCAACAAAGTACTTAACATTAATTCCCAACTTTACTATATATGTATTTATTTCAAAATTATTGCTGCAGTATTTTCGAGATAATGGACGATCATGCTTTTGGTGGTTCACGGAATTTGAGGTATTAGATTTAAGACTTGGGTGGTCCGTATACCTACGCAACAACGAACCAATGCCGAAATTAAAATTATCAGCCTCTCAACATTCACTAATGGACCTCCGGTACCTAACTTTACCTACTTTGTTTTAGGCCTTAATGCTGTTCATATTTTTCTTAATTTTTCTTTCTTGTTCTGCACATTATTGTATCTTATAGGTTTCTAAAAGCCAGTGTCAATTAGTAAACTATGCTGTAACAGCCAATCAAAATTCCTAGAATTGTTTGGAAAGGACTCCCAAAACTGGGAATTTAATTGAGAACTGTCTTGAAACAGATCCAATTTTATAAAGGCTTAACCTATTGCCATTTACCGGGTACTATCAACCCTTTTAAATGAGATCTTTGGAACAGAAAAAGCCAATTACAGTTTCTCTCCCTAGGGAGTGAACCCTGCTCAGTGTCCTTATGTTAGTCTTGATTGCTACCTATTAGAACAATGAGAGAAGTATTTTAATAATACTTTGTGAAAAGTAATTAAAATTACTGATCTATTTTTACCCGACTACGGTGAACCAAAAAGGAGGGTTATGATTTTAACCGGTATGTATGTATGTTCATGTGTTACCTCATAACTTCTAAACTTTTAATCATAACTTGACAAATGAGGTATCATTGGAGGCGTCTTGATTGTCCGCTAGTTATAAGCTATGTGATGTTACATTAAATGCAATATAGCACCCTCTAGAAGACATAAAGTTATGAACTAAAAAATAAAAAAATTGTGTCCTGTTCGGTATCAAATGAAAGTACTTGACGAGCACATTACAAATATATATATATATATATTATACTGTATAAGGAAATAAATATGTTTAAATTGTTTAAAACAAGCAAAGGTGATATTGTGCTACGTACGGCGCGACTTTAAAACTAATGCCTACTATACAATAAAACCTAAACAATTATTTTTTCAATCTTCTCTGCAAATACTTTATCACGAAATTATAACCCAAAAATAATTTAAATAATAAGTAAGTTCAAAAACTAAAACCCGACTACGCATTTCTCTACGCAGGTCGCATGCCTGTATACCTACAAAATTGTAACGGCATGCGACCATTTTTGTACCTATGTCTTGATTTCTGTCTGAAATATTTTCTTGTTTCATGCTTTTTAGAGCGTGAGTTTTTAGTAGTCAGGTTTTTTGGCTTTTAGTGTCAGAGTGGCAAAGTCAGGGAAATTAATTATCTATCAAATTGACTACCAACTTAAAGTGTCCGTAGGTATACAGGGTGTATAAGAAAGTTGTGGTCAAATTTAAGGTTGTGGTACAGATCATCAAACTGAGCAACTTTCTCCATTCAACCAACATTGCAATGGAGAAAAAATTATTAGTGGTCCCGTACAAAACTTCAATACCTATTTGACCTAAATATATGGGACTGCTGATTAATTTTTGTCGATTACGACGATGTTGGTCCCATGGGGAAGTTGATCAGGTTGATGATCTGTACCTACCCTTAAATTTGACCACACTTTTCTGATACACCTTTTATGGAGATTACAACAGTGCCATTCTTTGATAGTTGTTTAAAATGGCTATAATAATAATAATATATGGCAAATTTACGTAGTACTTATGTCAAATTGATAAACAGTTTATATCCCTACATATAGTAGTGGAGCTGTTTGTGAAGGAGCTGGTCTTGAGAAATACTGGCCACCATACTTATTTCTGCCGTCATGCAGCGTATCTGTGTCCCACTGTCAAAGATATGGTAGCCGCTATAATTACATATACAGGAGATTTTCCAGCTTTCCCTTTGTTATGGCAACGCACCTGCGATGTCTCTGTTTTTTTAGGTGTTAATAGATGACGATGACAACACTCCGGCCGTCGAGAGTAAGCGTTCTTGACACCTGTCAGTTTTATACTAACGAATATTTGTTTTGCGAATTTGATCCTTATTACTATTAGAAATTGTTCAACTGACAGGTGTCCAGAACGCATTCTCTCGACGGACGAATTCTGTGACCATCAAGTGGGCTAGCTTATTTGCCACTCAAAAAAATTAAGGCTCCATTTACGGCTTCGGCTGATACGACTTGCGTCAAGTGATACGCGCGCGCGTCATTTGTTTCCATCCGTCACTCCGCTAGTCGCGTCGTGGTGATTCGTGACATGCTCTAAACAACTTCTTTTTTTTGTTTTCTCTGCAATCGCTGTCGTAAGAATTGTGTCATTTGAGTGTGTATGTAGCTCATGGCCACGAGGAAGAAAATAACCTAACATTAATTATGATTGCTTAGTCTATAGTTTTGTCCAATTCATCTTTTTCATATTAGTATCGCAAAACTTTTAAAAGTACTTACCCTAGTTTCTTAGTATTTTTTGCTTCAGCATAATCGTAACTTATGTGTTCTTAAACTCCGAACTCGGCGAGCCATGTAAGTTATTTGGGTGTTAAGAACTTTCGTCGGATTGATTTGAAACCCAGGATTTTTAACTATTATCTATGATCAGTGATCCAGCTTTGCTAAGGGGGCGTCCATAAATTACGTGAGGTGTTTAAGGGGGGGAGGGGGTCGAGTCAAATCTCATCTAATCTTCCGTTGGAGAGAGGGGGGGTCTCGGCAAATATCACGCAATTTTTTTTCTGATTGAAACAAAAAAAAAATTATACTATTTTGGTCCATTTAATCCAGATTGTACATGCTTAAGATTTTATCTTAAGCGTAATCGTAATACGATTAAGATCATTTATTAATTCGTTCGAAAGAAAATAATTTCATTCATACTTCGACGTTATACATTTACTCACTGTCAAACCACCATATTTGTTTTATACCAAATAGCTCAATTTAATCTGAATTTACGGTACAGTGTAACCCGTCCTTTGTTTTCGCGCCACTATCAGCTGAACGCGCGACTCGATGAACGAGAGCGTACGAGCTGAGTGGCAGCGACACACGGACAGGTTCCAACCTGCTTTGTTTATTCTTGTAAATGTTTTACTCGACTCAGTGCATGCTCTTACTAATTTAAAATGAGTTATCAAGATTTTTATAACGCATACGTCAAAAGATACGTCTATAAGACGAAGAAATCCTGCCAGGACGATGTAATAAAATTATGGAATACAGCGAAGCAAAAATTCCCGAAGAAAGAAGAGTTAATACATCACATTCAACATGAGATTGAACGGCTTCTCAGGGAAGCCACTGAGAGAAAAGTTCGGTCTACTTTAGCATTCCTTCAAAAGGTAGGTTAAATATATTTTTTTAAGAAAATACTTTTTTTATATAAAATTAATTGTTACAATTAAGGAAGTCCTTTCGCTCTAGTTGAGTCACAACAACTGTAGTAGTCAATATTCGATAAATTAAAATAAAGAACCCATAAAAATTCCTAAAATTACAAAATAAATAGTATATGAGGCATTAATCCTTGAAACTTTGAAAATTAAAAAAAAATAGTTAAATACAAAAATTAATTTGGCTCTTTTAAATCAGCTGCTAGTAACCTGTCCGTGATTTGGCAACGCTATTTATTTCGGTTGTTTAGATTTTCATTTGCACAATATAACCTCAACCATGTTATAGTTTTTGCAGTCAATGCAAATAAATAAATTAATGAAAAATGTTAAATCACAAAACTATAACATTCTTATGTCTCATGGCAGAAATGCTAGTATTTTTTAATTATATAAGTAATTTCATAAGTATGTATGAAAAACATAAGTGCATTGAAGTTTAGTTTGAATTTATTGAATGGTCTAAAGCTCGCGCGCTACGCAACGTTGCCAAATGTTCTGACGCTATTTAAATGCAGATTACTCAAAAAATTTCTGTGATTTTATAATTTTAATTTCTCTTATAAATTCCACGGCAACCTATTTTATTGCAAAAAATCAAACCTGAATATTTTGAAAACCTTATTTTGGGGTTTTTTTTACCCCATCTAATCAATGGTTAATTTGAGAAAGTTGTTAAGGTCTGACTTTCTCGTAAGACTCGAAAAAAATATACTAACATTTTTAGTTTTTTTTTTTTAATTTGCACGGTGAAAAATAAATTAAACTTAAATTTAACTAAACTAAACTTTAATTAAACTTCACTAGTAGATGAATAAGGACTTTAACTATTAGATAAAAATTAATTTTATGCATAATCTAATATTTTTTATTTAACATTGATGGCAAAAGGACCTCCTTAATAGCATTAAAAAAAACTGAAACAGTGAAATTCTTGATAAAATATGCTAAAATCATAACTACAAAATATTAGCGTCGTCATTTCCTTTACTGTTTTCACATAATTCAATATTTCTTAATTTTGTGTTTATCTATCTTTTTAATTTATTGGACTTATTTCTTTATTACATTATTTTGATTTCAGACTAACACTAAGATCTCTAACAGTTCTTCGATTCAGGCTGGTATAAGCACTGAAAGTGTTCCAAACGTGGAATGTGGAGGTCAGGTTCAGATCAACGATGATATTCAACACGCGGAATCTGCGGTTCAGGATGAGATTAATGACCAGCAGTCAGGAGATCAAGATTTGGACGGTGGCCCTCAACCGGCAGGTTAGTATTCGTCTTTCTTTCTATAGGTGACGTTTTCTTCATTTTGTCCTATTCTAAATAAAAGTTTTCTGGATTTCACAGGCGCTTCGAAACAAAAAAATCAGCCTCTTGTGATCAGCGATGATGAGGATGAAGCTATGTCGAACACTAGACCATCTAACGTACGTCCTACTCCAGCACAAGATAATATGAAGAAAAAGATTACTAAGCTGCATGCGGAGCTTGACTTAACGGAAAGGCACAAAAGATCTCTTGTAGCTGACGGCACTGAATTTGATAAAGCATCTAATTTGCGGCGAGAAATTGACATTTGTGAGAAGAAGCTCAAGCTTAAAGAAAAACAAAGAGTGTACTCTATGACGCACAGAAAAAATCAAAAACGAAAATTAATTGAACTATGTTCAAAGAATCCCGATGCAGCTAAGTCGTTGACGCCTCGTGATGGCCCTGGACGTCCACGTTTAGAAAAAGAACAGTCTGAATTGCTAAAAACAATAAGTGATTTAGCCCTGTTTGGTGCTTCTGCTGAAGAGCGACGTCGTTGTGAGATAGTTCGTACGGTCCATACGCTTTCAGAACTTACAAATAAACTAAGCGAGCTGGGATTTAATATTTCACGAAGTGCTACTTATATTCGACTGTTGCCTAGACGGGCAAATACACGAGAAGCTAAGCGCCATGTAGTGACTGTGCCGGTGAAGCTGAGTCGTCCTGAAGCTGACCATCATAAGGCACACCAAGACCAATACTTTTCTGTGGCCTCCATAAGGTCGCTGGAAACGATAGCCTCAGTACTTGGTCCTGACTCCGTAACTTTTTTATCTCAGGATGACAAAGCCCGCGTCCCCATCGGCCTGACAGCGGCAAACAAGCAGGCGCCATTATTAATGCACGTTGAATATAAAGTGTCGTTACCAGATCACGACTTTGTGATTGCTTCGAGGCACAAATTAATTCCAAGCGTGTATGCTTTGTGTGAAGTGAAACCCAATGAGATGGGACGACCAGAAGCTGTTTCATACAGTGGACCAACTTACATAGCAATACGAAGTGGCAAGCACTCTTCGTCAACTGCAACTAGTCACGCTCAAGACTTGGACACTCTTTTAACAATTGAGTCTTTTTCCAAATTTATAAAGAATATAGACAGCAAAGTTAAACCTGTTCTTATAATTTCAAGTGACGGTGGACCTGACGAGAATCCGCGATATCGCAAAGTGATCGCACACGCCATAGAGCATTTTAAACAATATGATTTGGACGCAGTATTTATTGTGACTAATGCCCCTGGCAGGAGCGCATTCAACAGAGTAGAAAGACGCACGGCTCCACTCAGTCGAGAACTAACAGGCGTTGTTCTTCCCCATGATTCTTTTGGGACACATCTTGACTCTAGCGGCAGAACATTAGACGAAAGTCTGGAAAAGGATAATTTCAAAAAGGCAGGGGATATTTTGGCTGAAATATGGTCTGCAGTTTGCATTGACGGACACGAAGTAGTCGCTGAATATATAGACCCGAATAATGACACTTCCAGCGTTCCAGACCTGCCAGCCGAAGAATGGTACACTGAGCACGTTAGAGAGAGCCAATATTTACTCCAGGTACATTGGCAGTTGGTTTATATCAAATTTTTATGCGTGCCTATTTTTTTTTTTTTTTTTTAACGAGCACGAATATCAACAAATTTTTATTATGAGTTACAAAGTTACAATAAGGGAAATTGTTAATAATTTTTTTAGGTTGTAAAATGCGATGACCAGAAGTGCTGCAGCCCACGCCGGAGTGATCTGCATATGATTCTTCACGACCGTTTTTTGCCACCTCCATACCCTATCACTCAAGTTGATGGACATTTGACAATTCCGGACTTTAAAGAGCATGACGGAAAGTCATTTGCTCCATTTCTAATACGCCACTGCCTACCGATTCAACCGCTGAATGTTTTCATCAGCACGCCTTATGATCTCTATTGCCCAAGTGTACGTGATGATTTAGAGAAAAGATGCTGCAGTACATGCGGTATTTACTTTGCATCTAGCACAAGAGCTGCAGAGCACAGGCGATCAGCCCACATTGCACCAGCTAAGCAAGCGCGTATGTTCCGCAAAGTGCGACCCTCACGGATTGTCACAAGACGAGTTAATGAGTTACTTTGTGCAAGTGCCAATGGCTTAGAGTGGCTAGATCAGAACGAAGTTGAAGAAGCAGATGATTTTACTGAAAATCATATGGACATGTTGGTTCCAATAGTCTCTCTTGAGACCGTGCATGATTCTCCATGGACTGAATTAGAGTAGATATTCTTTTTTTAATCACAGTAGTTACGATTTAAGTATTCTATTGTTAAATTTTTATTACACTTATAATTAAACTCTCAGCAATATTGATTACTAGTCTTAAATAGTCGTAAATAAAAGCATGAAGCAAATTTGTTTTTTTCTTATTACAATAACAATCCAACGCGTTTACGTAAGAAACTCATATTTTGAAAAATCTCACGTGAGATTGGGGGATGGGGGAGGGGGTTGAATGAAATCTCACGACATCTCACCAGGGGGGGAGGGAGGGGCAGAAAATTTAAAAAAACACCTCACGTAATTTATGGACGCCCCCTAAGGGCGTTGGTAAATCCGTCATTTGACTCAGAACTTTATGGTAGAGAACAGAATCGAATCATAGATTTTAATTTGCCACGTCAATGTCATTGTCAAATAAATGTCATCATTGACAAGCCAATCGAATTAAAAAGTTATTTGTTCCATCATGAATTTCTCTTTTCAGTAGCAGTTCGAAGTCTGGATTTGTTTGCGTGCTGGCCCTTTAATAAACCGTGGGATTCAAACATTACTGGCGAATTTTGGATAGACTTATCTCTAATGCTGGAGCGGCATCTGCGTCTATCTTGACAAAGCAAAGTGTGCCGAAGCTTCATATGTTTTACTCGCAAAAAAATTATCGCGCTAATGTGGTAGTCACATTAGCGGCTTTATAATTTTAATTAATTATCGTGCAATAATCCAAGATGGATCTCCATTATTTTGACAGAGCGTCTACGCAGTCCGGAAACAATAGTTGTAATGATCAACGCTAGTACGAACACGCACCATGCATAATACCGCCACCCGGACGATAACTGCTACGCAGCAAGAACTATCGCGACGATAATCGATGGTGATTGGCACATCGGCGTGTATCGTATCACGAAGTGGGAAGTTTTGTCACGATAGAAGCAGATGCGACCCCAGCATTAGCGATTTTTTTTTGTGCACTGGATTGTCAACGCTCTGCTTATCGCCGAGAGTTGAAAATCCAGTGCGCGACAAAATCCCGCCGCGATTTTATTACGTTCGTCCATGCGAACGTGGGCTAAAAATAGCAAAGCCAATGCTATAGGTACCAAGATATCAGAAACAAAGACAGATAAAGTTCATCTTATTCATTTTATTATGTACAAGTTTACCAATACACGTATGTACCTAGCCGTATGACATTATGGTTACGGCGTAAATAGAAATGGTACTAGGCAGAAGTAACAATAAAAAAATGTTTATGTCAATTACAAAAAGCATTTAGATACAATGTTATTTGAGATCACCTTTTAAGCAAGGCATTGCTTGTGTTAGGAGACTCCGCGCTTCCACTTATCATTATCTTATGCACTTGAATGTACACGTACAAGTAATATAATAATAATAATCATTTTATTATCAGGCAACTAAGGCCCATAAATAGAATACACAAAATAATCTTATACAATAATAAACTAATACACATTAAAAAAATAAACATAAAAAAATACCTATCTTATTATTGTGAAGGAAAACTCAAAAGTGACCTATTTATTCAGAAAACATAACATTGATTTCATCCATGTTATTCATACTAATATTATATATTTTTGAAGTGAAGATTTCTTGAGACTTTGAGATGGGACTAAACCATTGATTTCGCGACACCATGACGACACCTCATTTTTGTAAACGCGATTGTGCTCTTTATTTATATTACGCTTCAGATCAATGTTCTATTCAAGTATTTTATCTTTTCCCGCCTTATTGGTTAAAAGCATTTGCACAGAGATAGACCATGACCTGGATTAGGAAAAAGGATACTTTTAGCCTGGTAGTACGTTCCCGTGGTAAAATTTCTGACCTCAACGCAGTTGAGGCCGGGAGCAAAAGCTAGTGTAATAATATTTTTACACTCACACATCTCTCTTTATAAAACTACCTGAAACCCTGCCTACCCCGTGAGGGCCCAAACTTAGTGATACACACATTCTTACTTAAAAACGGTACCTCGGCACAAAGTTTAACTTTTTATTATTCTCACAGGGACACAAGTTTTAATATAAGAGGAAAATGTACTAAAGCGTAGGTCACATGGCGTGCGAAGCTAAAGGAGATGTCCGCTTTTTATAGGGACGTTGGTTTTTTATTCCGGGAAAAAGCGACACATGGTCATGGTACTGTCATCCAATTGACAGTAATGACAGTACCATGTGTCAGGAGTAAATTCACACTAAAATAACAAACGATTTTTTCTCAAATTTAGGCATTTAAAATGTATGATATAATTAGAACCACTAATTTTTGGGTTCCTGGTTAGAATTATTTAATAAAAAAAAATAAAAAAAAATTTGGACATGTTCTTTGCTATTGTTTGTTCCAAAAGTATCTAATGAAAGTGTAAACAAACCCTGCACAGGTTACATTCTCTAGAAATCGCTCATTATAACGGAATTAGTACCACATTCATACTTCATTTCGTTATAATGAGCAACCTTCTAACACATTCTAACACATTCTAGCACCTTCTAACATATTTAGAAGGTTTTTGGGATTATATCTCATCACTTTTTCCAACAATTGTTTGAATAACATTAATAAATTGTAATTGAAAATTCATCGATGAAAATTAACCTCAATATTGTCAAATAAAAAAATTCTGTAAGATGATTTAATATTTGAATTGTGGGTTTAAGTTTTCAAATAAACAAATCAAATCACTCAATTTGTAAGTGGCACTACAAATTTTATTGGCATCCATAAAAACATTTTCTGATCCATTTGTTTACATTTTCATCGGTAAGTTTTGGAACAGCCCTAGTTAGTTAGTTATTTCACAATATGCTGCACTGGCACGTCATCACGTCAACGCCGGCTGTCGCTGAAAACCAGCGCTGTGGCTCTGTCTCGCATGGGGTCGTAGCATTATGCTGAGCGTTGGCCGATTTGCGTGGATGTGACGCATATTTCCTCCCAAATTATCATTTTGTTTTGTTCCTTCTTTGTGTCATGTGTACAGCAAATAAACGTATTTTTTTTCTTTTAGTTATGTTATGTAATCCAACCTTAAAACCGATGCATGAAAAGACTCCGCAGTTTCGTGAGCTAAGCTAAGCTAAGTAAGATTATCTCGCGGTGTAGCCTGCACTTATGTTGGCATATTATGGTTGTAATAAATGGAACCTACTGCGTTTCATATTTCGAGAGAAATGTGGCTTGATGATTGATTGAAGAAGTTTGTTATATTTCTTATGGTTTTTCTCGTGGGTTTATGAGTACCTTGGGATTACTGCGTGATTTGCTTTAGGAAAATAATTTAATATAGGCAATCGACAGTGCGATGAAAAATTATATGTGAGAGGGAGTGGGCCGTAATTCATCACGCGGGCCCAGTGCGGGTTGGTAGATTTCACATATCTTTCAATTTTTGATTCTAGGACATGCCGTTTCCTCACGAAATTTCCTTCACCGTTTTGAGAGTAGTGGTGATGAAATTATTTACACAAAGTAAAGCGCCTGTCTGGGTTCAAACCTACGAGGCTACGACCTACTCGTAAGTCACAGCCGTTACCACTGGTCCACAAGGGCACATTTTTTTTTTAATTGTTTGCCGAGTAATTAATCGTTGCTAGTGTTTGATTAACGATATTATAACTTTGCCTTGTACCATTTCTGCCTGAATATTACAAAAATTCTAAATAATAGAAAAGCTCGAAAGTTTTTACGTTTATTTACAATCTTTAAACAGTGATCCTTCAAAAATCTTAAAATGCGTACAGACAGTGCGGAGCATATGTCGCAAATGCAGTTTTTATAGATTACAAGTGACTTCAAACTTAATTGGCGAAATGTGGGTGTTACTCTGCCTAATCCTTCGGGGATTACAAGCGTGATTTCATGTTTATGTCTGGTGTATCAGCCTGAGGCATGCGTCATATGCGTGGTTTGGCTAAGCGTATGCTGAGACGCAGGTGACGCAGCTCAGCACAGTACAGATTTTGCAGGGTAGGGCCAGCGAGGCAGACAGGCCGCGAGCATATGCTGCGACGCAGCTACATAGACACATTCGCGTCCTAGCTAGTGAGACAGATAAGTGACGACCTGCATGCGTCGCGCAGAAATCTGTGCCGGCTCTACAACGAGACGCAGAGCAGGTCAGACCCATGTCTACGTCACACGTGCCTGTGCCGTAGCGTACGTAGCTGTCAGTACGTTCATGCATTACAAAATCTGATCTTCCCTGCACTGCGTAGACCTGCGTCACCTGCGTCTCAGCATACGCCTTACCAATCGCAGCACATGCCTCGCACTTTTTGGACGCACCTTTACATTTGGTGACACAATTATAAGCCCATTCAATTGTAGGCGATATTAGCTGTATATACCTACATCCCTATCCATCCTAGGTATTGCGTCACGTATTCGTTCGTTCTATCTATACATTTAGATATAATTTGATATTATATTTTACATGTAGTGTTCTCGTATAAAACATTCATTTTAAATAAAACAATAGACATAATAAGATATTTTACAGTTGATAAACTTTCCATTTGTTATTTTATCTAGCCTTCTCCATTGAACAATCACTAAATAAAATCGATGATTTAATTGCAACCTTTCAAATATTTTAACTTGAAAAAGACATTGGATTTTTGTTAATTTTCAAAATGTAAAAGTTTTAATTCATTAATTAAACATAGCTATATATAGCTATACATAGGTACTTTCATAGCATTTTTCGGTTGCTTTTTGAAATAAAATTTTAATACTTACACTACAGTGAAATCAAATAGTAAATCATACAAAGAAAATTTCGAAAGATTGTAAAAAATTAAAAGTTGACCAATGCAGATACGACCATACTTTAAATTTAAAAAGGCTAGGTATTCAGTTACCGTCCATGAAATTAATATTTTTCTGTAGCGAGCATATTTTTTTTTTTACGAAATATGAAGATATTTTATCATGTCGACAAATACAAATTCCTGTAATTAATTTGCTTAATTAAGTTGTCAAAAATATTCCTAAGACGTATAATCTAAAGTTTATTTTACAAGAAAAGAAATCGTTAAAGTTTCTTAATCTACGATGTTATCTTAATAATACTAGAATATTTTTTGTTATTTATCTAACATACATAATTATTTATAATTATACTGTTTAAAATTATTTACAATAGTACAGAAATGCAGTTTCTTATATTAACTTTGGTCACATTTATACACACATATTTTGGGTAATTAGGAGGTAGGTACCTATTGATTAAATTGTACAGAATTTCTAAAATAGTGGTTAAATAAATATTAAACATTGAAAAATCAATAAAAAAAAAAAAATTTTTTTTACTTATTTCTTTATAACTTTTTTTTGGAGTAGTCACAAGAAAAATATACAAGTTGATTTACAACAAAAATCACAAGCAGTTAGATAACACAGAAATTCTCAAACACAGTCCAAAATCACAAAATAAAAGATAAGTTTATAAACATAAAACAAACTACATAAACTAAAAACAAATCGTATACATACAGAAACATGGCAAGTGTACAATCAGTTCTGTATACACACGCCATTTCCTGCACCCAAGTGTACTGTTTACTAACAATAACAATTATTATAACATAAAATATCTTGTTACTTGTACTCGGATGTACTCTAAGAAATTCAATTTGCCGGATATGCGATTATAATAAGGAAATAAATAAACTGAGATTTCAAATGAAACTGTTTTATTTGTTCGTTTGCGTTGTAGCACCCCTTTTGTTTTAAAATGAGCCTGACCATTTAAAATAACAAAGAATGGAAAGGGTCTTTCTTTTTTCAAAATTAAACTCTGTCTCATAAATAAAAAAACGGTTAAAAAATAACAGCCGACAATGTTGACGGTGTAACGCTTTTGCCAAAATACATTTTTAATTTTAGGGTAGATCTAGTAATAAAAAAAAAATTCGACCATATTTTCAAGTCGTTTTCAAGTTTCTGCAACAAAAATACTGCTAATACTTGAAGGGAGAACTTTTATGTACAAGACTTAAAATATAAAATTCAAATTCATCATTCAAAATGATTAAGGTCTGCATTTGTCACTTATGTAATCTCACTTCATTTAAAATACATGACGTTACAAAAAAATCTAGTCACTTACTTCATTTATAAAACGGAAGTGCTCGTTTTTTTCACAATATATCTCAAAGCCCACCTACATATTGGGTATTTAATTTTTCAGCTGAATTGAGTAGATCTTATCTATCCAGCAATCGGTGGTAAACAAGGTGAAACCCCTATAATGTATTTTACAAAAGCGGCTCGTGACAAAACGAAAATGGAAGAAGACGTTTTTGTTGAGAACAAACTGTAACTCGATGTTACCAAATTGAGTTATTGAAAATTTATCAAGCGCCCCTATATTGAATAAGTGACAACCCTAACTCCCAAAGAACTCAATTTGTGCTTCTACGATGAAATATATTTACAAGAATTAGATTATATTATACTTTAATCTAAGATATTACTTTAAATGTCTGTTTCACCAAAACTTAGGCCATTATTATATATAAAACTTTTAACTTGATTTGAGAATGCAAACTTAGTCTCCTACTGACAAAATTTATGACATAAGATACTGAGAAAAATATCTCTTGTCTCTAAAAATATTGAAGTAATTTGGTTTTTAATAAAAGTGAATGGTTTCCCTTCACATCCTCTAAATTGAACTCATAAGATATTCTGGATGGTTCCAATTTCACGATAAGTGACACAAATTGTTACGCCACAAGGATACAACAATGAGGTCACATGCTTTCTTAATATTAAGGTAACTGAAATATCAGAGATAAGAAATGAGGTCATACCAATTGACAAGAAGAGTGAGCCAATCAATTAAGGGTTAGAACATAAGTAACGAAATGTAGAGTTTGTGTGAAGTTTCAGAAGTAGTTTTCTTGAAGGACTTAATCTGCAAATGGAGGAGAGGTATCCTTGGCAACTGAACAAAATGTAATACTGTTGCATAGATGAGAACCAGGAATGAATTTCATACAAATATAGTATTAAATAGTAAAACAGACATCCAAAAACAATTGACTGATTTACACACAACACATAACTTAATAAATATTAACCTTCCTTTTATTCTTAATCTGACAGCTATTCAAACTGCGATTGAACTTGAACTTAAAACCATTTTTCAAATCATCGTCACACAAATCTTTAGATTCATCAACGTGCCTGTAATCAGCATTATCACTATGTCTTTCTTCAATCTTCCCATCTTTGAAGCAATCATAGTACGGTTTGCAATCAATACTGTTGGTACTCCTCGCGATATAAGTCTCAATGCCATCTCTATTACGTAAATCCGAAAGAAGATCTTTGCCTAGTTGTCAATCTCTGCACACATCAGTTGCTAGAGTGAATCTCGTTGCTGATTCGCTGATAGAATCGTCCCTGATTTTGGGACGACGGTTCCCATTCATTTGCTCTATGAAAGAAGTGTTAGTGTTCCTGATATAGTCTCGATGGATGTTGTGATTTGAAGGTGATAAGTGCGTGAGTCGGTAGCTGACGTAGGAATCGTTACGACGAACCACAGTCCTTGTAGTCCCCGCTCTGGAGCTTCCGATTGGTGCGAAGGAGGTTCCATTCTGGTCTGGGGCTGCCGCAGAATAGCAGCAGCAGAAGCATTTGAAGTACGATCTGTGGAATTCTCGGCGGAATTTACCTGGAACAATACAGAATTTGGAATTAATTGCCAAATTTTTGGTGGGGAGGTGCAGGGTGCAGCAATGGAAGGTGTCGTAACTAGAGATAATTTGGTGAAGTTAGTGAAAAAAATAATAGTTAAAGGATTTCAATAAAAAAATCTCGCTGTATTGGTGCATCAATTTATAACAAAATAAATAAGGTTCAAATTCTCGGATGAAATAAAAAATATTAAAACTTTGAAGGTAAACCTTGATTTCAAAGAAACTTTTTGCGACTTCATAATCTTTGTTTGAAATCTGTCATTTGAGGTTTACCATTGAAAGCTTTCAACGCAGCGGTAAACCATTAGCATTAAGAAAAGCACTCAACACATGTTCGTAAGAAAATGCTGTCTTAATAACATACGTAATTTTCTGTGAATTTTATTATGCGAGAGTGAACTTTTAAAATTACTATAACGGTTTAAACACAAATTGGTTTTGTGGGAAACATTTATGAAAAGCGGGGTGTACTTTTTTGAAAAATATAATGTTTTCACAAAATATTTTGTAAGCTTATTATACATATTTATTCATCTAAGAACATACGACGCGAAAAATTTAAAGCTATTAATAAGCTGTTAATGAGCTGAATTAAAAAAATAAAACCGGGGCTTAAAACACCTCTTTGGATTTTTCCGAACAGATTTGCAATCAAGCAAGACTAAATGATTTATTGTGGCCATTTATGAGCTTATTATTTATTTATTATGAGGTAGCTTCACAGCTGACAGTAAGTATAATATTATTATTATTATTCTAAACATTACGCCAATTAGGAAGTACACAGAAAAATATGTAATACAGAGAGTGACACAATTATTAATATTTGAGGCAGTCAGCGCAAAAGCGGCCTAACCCACATTTTTTTTTGTTTTTAACCGTCGCAAACGATTATAAACAGATACAATTTTAAAACAAAATAAAATGTGGGTAATGCCGCTTCTGTGCTGACTGCCTCGTTTATAGTGTGTGCGGGCGTGTATCTGAGCGGTGTAGGTGTTGTAAATGTGTGTGGAGGTGTGTGTATTTTTGTGTAAATATGACTAAACTGGCACTACTGAGTTCACTAGGTATTATAACCCTATTTCATTTAACACGAGCGGAAATGTTTTCTTTAAAAAGTGTCTTGTAATAATTATTGTACGGCATTGTACGTGTAAAAATATGAGTTTAACAAAAATCTGAATAAATATTATACATCTGAACCAATATCAAAAAGCGTGGTGTTAATTTTGCACTGCATGGATAAAAATCGGAAGTGTGATTCAACATTTTGCTTATCTACAATCTACTTTTAATGAAAAATCTCAATCATTCTGTCTAGCCTTTTCCTAACTATGTTGAGGTCAGTTTCCAGTCTAACCGAATGCAGCTGAATATCAGTATATTACATGGAGCGACTATCTGACCTCCACAACCCAGTTACTGGGTAATACGATACACATTTACCCGTATCATTTAAATTTATTTATATTTTTCCTTATCTACCAACTTTGTGTGACATATCATAAAAGTTTCGTATCTTACCTTGAAATAGTTCAAAGAAAACAATTAATATTTGAAAAGATAGGGCTGTGACATGACTTTCTACTCGAGTTGGTTGATAGAATACTATATTCTATTGTTACCCAAGATTATTTTTGGAAATAGAGTTGATTTTTGTGTGCGAGGTACAAAAATTTCATTCATTAGTTTTAAGTGCTTGAATTTTTTCCGGAGTTGTTTCGATAGTTGTTTTAAAATTTATTTTGATCTATGAATGTGACTTGTTTAAAGGTAAAAACAAAGTTAACTAGTATGATGCGAGCTCTTACCTAGGTAGACAAGTTTTACAGAAAAATCTTAGTAAGCTTACTAAAAAGATTTACGTAACTTTGTCGAAGTCATCAGGCCAATGCTGAACATTGATAACAACAAGAACATTAAATTCTAACATTTAACATTACATTAATTAAAAAAAAACATCAACACATTTTTTATTCACTCTGTATTGAATATTAATTTATGAGAAAAGAATATTCAAAAGTAAAAAACATAATTATTTTTAGCACACAACAAAAAAGTTAGTCACATAAAACAACATAAAATAACACATAACATAACATCACGCCTGTAATCTCCGAAGGGTTAGGCAGAGGAGTAAGTCCCATGTTATAGAGGGCAAGCCTATTGCCATCAACCGGGCACAAATCCAGACTCCGGGCTGCTACTGAGAAATTCCAAATGGAAAAACGAATAACACTTTGCCCGACCCTGGAATCGAACCCAGGACCTCATAGTTACACATCACATAAAATATTTATTTCAAAAATCTATTTCGTTAAATTTCAACTCGAGTGTAAAGTAATGTCACATCACTATAAGTGCTGTGTGTTACTCGGGATCGAAGGGTTTTCTGTTTACTAACCTGAAAAGCCTGGGAAGCCTGAAAGCAAAATGTTGGGTGACGTATTTTTCAGGAATAAAGCCGGAATTTACGAGAGAAATAATTCTTGTTATGAAACTGGACATTTATTTAAGATGAATATTATGAATTAGAATAGATATGATGTAATGCGGTCCTCAGTAAGGTCGAGATGGCTGAGGAATTTCTTTGAATTTATAATGTACATCTTTGGCAACACGAAATATTGTTAATACATTCTTATTCTGTAACGTTCATCACAATAGCAATACGCTTGAGTTTTGGGGATATGTTTCACGTTCAAAATGTGCTGATTCTCAGCTTAATGAGAGAAAACGACTTTTTAATTTTGGAACTTGGGCATTACTTGAATGGAACGTTTGTTATGTTAATTAATTAGATTTACAGATGATTTAAGGTAATGTCAAAAACGGTTAGGCACGATTCTGATATTAAAAAGAAATTTATAGACATTGTCCGTTTCAGGTATACCAAGGTCGTTCATTAAAAAAAAACTAATCATTCCGAAAATTTTCGAAAATGGAATCTTTCTGAAAATGGGCATCTTTTAGATCGGATCATTTATATTGCACAATAACTATTAATTATTTATTTAAAAGGTTTTTTAACGCCTAGTTGCCTACAGTTAACAAACACTTCTAAAATCTTAATAAAAACATAATATTTCGTATTTCATAACCTATGTGTTCCTAAAAAAATATTTTACTCTATTTATCTAAATAAATCTTTTATATCTCTGACATAATATTTTTCTAGCTCAAAGGGCAATTGTTCTAAAAGCTTAGCTTACCTTTTACAAATACACAAGGGATCTTAACTCTTTACTTTATACCTTGCTCTGAATACGGGAGTAAATATTTAAATTTTAAAAGAATAAGTATTCTAGAATTTCTAAATCTCACAAAATAATGAAAAATTGTTCAGTTTTGTGTATAATATTTTTGTTTCAAATTCAGATTCATTTATTTGCAAAAACATGTGTAGATGCTTATTGTAGGTGTAACAAGGTATTTTTTGGCTCAACATGTTTGACCATGGCTGGTGTACAAATTAGGCCGAAAGACAATAGGATTTCAAAATTAAGATACAATGAACAATAATATAAATAAAACAAGAATTAACAATAATATTAAATTAAATACGTCAATAGTCATGCGATTCAAAATAAATAGAATAGATTCAGTCAGTATCATCAGAGCGATTTATAATTTAAAAATTCGTTAACATTATAATAGGCTTTTTCTAGCAGTATATTTTTTAATGTTTTCTTAAACTTTCTTAAACTTAAACCGAAATCGCACTTATGTGCAGTTATTGGTAACAATACCAGTATAAACTGGCCTCTTATTCTATTGGAACTCTGTACTACACTAGGCCAGCTCAAGAGTACTCCTTTTCTTCTCCTAAAATTGTTTGTCTGAAAATCATTATCCATAACACGTTTGCTATAAACTTCAGTAACCATAATGTTCAAAAATTCCAAATTTTGTTTTATCTTTTCTTCTAACACTATCAAAAAGGGGTCTTATCGCCGCTTTAAATTCCTCACCCACGTTTTCTGCTGCCTTACTTAGACAGAATGTGAAAGCTTGCCCTTTGGAGTTTAGGTTTCAGCATACAAACCCCCAGGCTGTTTTAAAAGCTTTTAAAGATCTTAAAATTAAATCAACAGAAGATCTCTGGGGAATGTCTGCAAAAGTCTGTAGATCTATAATCGAAACCATTGCGCCCTATTTAGCTTACATATTTAACACCAGTATAGACCAAGGAGTCTTTCCGGATCTCATGAAACACAGTAAAGTAGCATTGTTCAAATCCGGTGATAGTAAAGAACCCAATAATTATAGGCCTGTGCCAATACTGCCAGTACTCAGTAAGGTGTTTGAAAAGTTGAGGCTCAATCAAATGTTACGTCACTTTAATACAAAAATTCCATTTTTCATGAACATAAGTACGGTTTCACCAAAGGGCGTTGTACCACTGACGCCGGTGTCACCCTAATAAAGAACATTTTTAATGCCTGGGAAGAAGCACAAGATGCCATTGGATACTTCCACTGAAACTAGAGCACAATGGGATTAGGAATACAGCTCTTGATTTACTTAGATCATACCTGAAAGATAGAAAGGTTAACGTTCAGGTAAACGCCGTAAACTCATTAGGGTCTGAAATGGCAATGGGCGTTCTTCAAGGTTCGATATTGGGTCCATTCCTCTTTTAAGTTTACATTAATGATTTACCCCAATTACTTCAAAATCAACCGAAGATGGTGTTATTTGCAGATGCCACATAATTAATATTGAAAATAAACCGACGGTCACAAAATCTTGAAGACGTGAATAGCTCTATTCTGCAAGTCCAAGATTGGTTTACGGTAAATAATTTGGTACTAAATAAAACAAAAACCAAATGCATTAGATTTATATTACCTAATGTTAGAAGTAGTGAATGTGACATCATGTTGAATGGGGAAAACTGGAATTTATTTATCAAACGGTTTTCCTAGGAATCGCGCTAGACGAGAAATTACAATGGGGACCTATATAACATCTCTTACAGGGCAGCTAAGCTCGGTCGCTTATGCTGTTAGAAAGATAAGACAGTTAGCAGATGTAGAAACCGCGCGTTTGGTCTATTTTAGCTACTTCCACAGAATTATGTCGTATGGCATTTTACTGTGGGGTCGGGCTGCTGACATTGAATCCATTTTTATTTTCCAAAAGAGAGCTGTCAGAGCCATTTATAATCTACGTCGCCGCGAATCTCTCAGGAAACTATTTAAAAGGATTAATATTATGACGGTACCTTGCCAATTCATTTATGAAAATATTATGTACGTAAGGAAAAATCCACATCTGTTTAATAAAATAAGTGATAGACATAATTTTAATACTAGAAATAAAGATAAACTAGATAATATTAACCTGATAATATTGTGCTCGACGCATATAACGAAATGGTGAAAACACAAAAGTTGATATAACAGGATCAAATTATGCTCAACGCATGTAATGAAATGGTGAAAACACAAAAGTTGACCATAACCAGATCAAATTGTGCTCGACGCATGTAATGGAACGGTGAAAACACAAAAGTTGATATAACAGGATCATATCATGCTCGATACATGTAATGAAATGGTGAAAACTCAAACTTTGATACAACAGGAATCCACAAATGAAGAATGATTAATTAATACCAGTCATAAAGTTGCGCTTGCCTCTTTTAACATATCTTATAAGCCAACCAGAAGCAAACTATACTTAATCGACTAACAAGACAAAATTGGCAATAATAACAAGCCCTTCGTCTTAATAAAATTCCATTGTCGTCTCAGTTTCTGTCAATTTTGCACTCCAGTAAATTCATCTGAGTTTCAGGATATTGGCAGTACATCTGCATAGTATTGGGATAGTATAAACTTGCCGGAATTGCTTCAGTGAATTATCATCTCCATATTTCATTCCGATGCAACCAGCCAATCGACTGAGTTTATAGTAAGGGACCATCCTTGCATGAGATATTAAGATGGAGTAAGACGGTCTGGCTGTATAGACAGCTGTATGTAGGCATGTGTAGGTATATGAAATCCATATTTTATTATACTGTAAACTATGTACTGTCTCGATATTACAATGGGTATTATTAATGTGTTAGATAAAGTGGTACGTTGCTCAATCACGCACAATTGCTGCACGTAATTTGGATGAAAAACTATGACTACCTATGCCTCTGATTAACAAATATAATAATTTTTATTCGGAGGCATAGAAAAGTTCCTCCATTGCCCCGACAATGAGCCTGTACTTTTAAATTCGTACCGTAATAATAATATTAATCCGATCCAGCCTGTCTCTTGCTGCCCTCCCCCAGTGACGCCTTAAGCCACGGTTCATAACCCACAGAGGGCGCTCTTAGCATGTAGTCGCTTAGTTTCTAAGTTTTATGCCCTGGCTGATGGCCTTAATTTATTGAGACACCCACAGGAAAGTCCTATAAAGCAAATGACAACTAGGTTGACCTGCGAGATGCCAAAAATACAAAAAAAAAAAGACAGACGGTTGATATTATTTAACAACTGTCAAAGAATGACGGTTGTAATTTGAATAAACTGACAATTTAAGTTGTTACTGATTTTGCTAAAAAAATAACTTTCCTGACATGAAGTTGTTCCCCTAGTATTTGATTGAAACCGGGGGCAATAACCAGTAGGTATATTATTTATTACGATGAACTACGGTTAAGTATTAAAGGCTTCCGCAGACAGGCGCGACGAGTCGAGTCGCGTCGTGCCTGTCTGCGAAAGCTTTTTATAATAGAAACAAATGAAGAGCTTTTACCAATCAGTAAAATATTCCCTAAAATCGTTTAAAAGCAAATAAAATGAAACCATTTTGTATTAAACGACAAACAAATGTTCGCTCGTAAAGATTAGTGACCCGAAGTCCTTCTTATCGGTGATATTAAAATAAATAGCTTTATCAATAAAATGTAATGGGTTCTAAATAAATACGATAAAGTGTTGTTGCCATTTTTTTTTCTGAATTTATTCTGCAAAAAATCAGAATTTTGGGCTGTATCGATACAAAGGAACCTAGTGACAGCACAGTTTGCTTGTTTTTGAACCTATCCCAAAAAAGTATCGTGGCTTCTGAGCCTTTAGGCACTTTTTTCTTCGTGGATAGCCGACGACGCGGAAAGGCCTTAGTGGTGCAGCCACCACCTAGAGGCTAGGTGGTTGCTGCATTTAGGCCCTTTACGAGCAAGTAAATTCGGGCGAATCACCAATAAGCCATTACATAAACCACCGAAAAGCTTTTATCAATGCCGTAGTAAAGTGTTGTAGAAATATAAAACGCTTTGAAAGCGATTGCCCCTCTTACAGGCCCTCTGGTTCTATAAGTCTAAAGTGACAGTTATCAGCCCGCCATGGATTAGCGGGCACCGCTACTATGCCTATCTTCCACAATATATAGGTTGGCAGGGACATCGACGCGAAAAATGTTACCACGGATTCAGTCCATGATTCTGAACCACCCTGCGTTAAAATTTACGTCGGTTATTTAAAAAAAGAATCAGCTGTTTCATACATTTTGACCGCGTAGGTATTGCACTTTTCTATGAAATAGTTGTTTTTTTTTTAATAACGAGGAGAGGATTATACCCATGATAAGTGTGCTTGGAAACATGCTGGTTCTGCTCCATAGGACAATTTAGAATCAAGACAAAGTCATACAGGTTGCTAATTTAATTGTAAAATTTATAATTTTGTGTTATATGACATTGATTTTACATTCTGTGATTACTTCCTCACACACTGACTTATTAATTTAAAAAAAAAATTAGGAAAATCGTCTACTTTTACAATGTTTGTAAATATGCGAGCACCATGGATCTATCACATAATTAAATTATCTGTCGTTGCTTAATTTTTACAAACTATTGTAAAACACTTTAAAAGAGTAACGGTGGAGTTTCTTGCCCATTCTTCTCCATACGAAAACTACCTTTTGGAAGGGGCGACTAGAATCAATTATACAGGGTGTAAGGGACAGCCCTCCGCAAACTAACAGGGTACATTCAGCTCCTTATTCTGAATCATATTCCACCGAAAATTTTCCCAGGAAAATGAAATCATTTTTTTTGCGTTTTTTCATTTACTATTTCTTTCTTTCAATGTAAAATTACATTCTCTGTACGCAGTACTTCATTAATGTAAATAGAACAGGTAAAACAGAAAAAACAGCAATGGATGTTGAACAAACGACGCGTGAAATCAACTGTTCAATTTCTCGCTGCGCTGCCGTTCGCTACCTACCTACGTGCGTTTTGCCACGGTAGCAATACATTGCGTGTAAGGTAATAAAACAAATCAGGTTAATTGGATTCCCATAACATTCCTGAAATAATTTCATGTACCGGTCATCTTAGTATGATATACTGACTTCACCCTATCAGTCTGCGGAGGCCTGTCCCTTACACCCTGTATTATTTTGTAAATTTTGACGTTCAAAAGTGCCATACATGGGCCTATTTGAAATAATTGATTTGACTTTCACTTTGACTTTGTACTGAATCCATGGTAACAGTTTTCGCGTCGATGTCCCTGCTACCCTGTATATTGTATCCACATATTCTCCTAAGGCTGGCGTCCTACCCTAAATCCTAAACTAAACATGTGGGCTATATTTTCTTTCGAAACAAACGACAGTATTTTCCTTATAAATAATAATGACTATAATACTTTATACGAAATTCACATCACGTTCAGTTGTTACAAATGTTCCCGCAAAACTTCTTTCCTTTAATTACAGTTTTTCTTTTAATGCTAATGTAATAGCAATTACTTACGATGTAATTGCTATTACATAACAATAATAGCAATTATTTATTAAGTAATAACATACATTAACAGCCTATAATGTTCCCACTGCTGGGACGCAAGCCTCTCTGTTAGAGGGAGTGAGCCGTAATCCACCACGCGGGCCCAGTGTGGTTTGATATATAATATATCACATGTCTTCGAATTTTCAGTTCTAGGACATGCCGGTTTTCTCACGATGTTTTCCTTCATCGTTCATTGCTATTAGTTGATACATATTTTATGACTAGTTACATAAATTATAGCCAACTAACAATCTGTTAATAACCCCGAGCATGTTGACCAATATACGCAGTACCTATCATCAAAAAGACCTAATACCTAAATATTATAAAAATGAAATAACATAACGAAACGGGTAAAGCTCTGCCTAACCTTTCGGGGAACAAAAAAAAAGAAAAAAAAAATCACAACAGGGAAGCTCTTGGCCTGCATCTCACCTGATGGTAAGTGACGATTAGGCCGAAGGTGAAAGCGAGCTTCACCCGGAATCCTCAACCACAGAGACACTGGCTATCTTACCTCTAACTGCCGAAACACAACAATACTGTTAACTTTGTTGTTATGACGACAGACTTAGATAAGATGGTGGTAGCTAGCCAGACGGACTTAGCACAAGCCCCACCACCAACAAAACCGAGCAAAAATTTTTGCCCCTACTGGGAATCGAACCTGGGACCTCTGGGTCTGAGACAGGTGGGATAACCATTAGATCATAAAGGCGGTTAAAAGTGTATATTCAGTTTTTTTTTTTAAATAATATATAATGATTGCTTATGCCAAACTGCAGTTTGTAGCTCCTTTTTTTAAATTAACTCAAAATGTATAAATTATAATTTACACTATTTCACTTACATGTGCTCTAAACTAGAAAAAGAAAAGAAAGAAAGAAAATACATTTCCATCTCTCTTTTTTATACTTTATGCATTCCTAAAGTGCTTGCTACACGGCTGCCAACCGCGTCCCCGACAGAGGTGACCTTGGTTGGCGACAGGCAGAGCTGTTTGTAATTTGGTCGTAAACCACTATCTACATTGTTGTAAACCAACAAGGTCACCTCTGTCGGGACGCGGTCGGCAGCCCTTTAAACTTTATCCTCCAGATTTTAAAACAGATATTACAAGTGTTTTAAATATTCTCTACAGGTGCGCTGTTTATGTTTATGTAAAATTTGTTTTTTTTTTCTATTTTGTTTTTTAGTCTATTGCCAACATTGAATTATCTTGTTTTTTCATCAACAAACTACCTCCTTTAAAATATCCGAAAAATATTTTGACGTCAGAATTGATCAGAGATTGTATCAGGTCTCAAGAACTGCAAAAATCTCAACGTGAAAACTTAGTTGAAGTGAGTCATTCCATCTGATGCTAGGGATCGACAGTATTAATAGCTCACAGATTAAAGCGACAGGGCATAAGATTCTCCATCTTTTTTTTTTCAGTAAGTGACATTTTTTTTACTAAGTTGACTAGCGAACCTAGATTAAGATTAGGCTGAAATGTAGCGGTAAGCTGTAAAAATATATGTTTTCAGACATACTTGTAAATTATGCCATTATTTTGACAACTTTCTGCGAGACAAATCGGAAATGCTGTACTGGTGAAATACATGCGAGTAGGCTGGCAATCTTTAAGTGAAAATCCATATCTATCGTGTCAAACACGACAGATATGGATTATGGCAAAAAAAAAATAGTATGAAAACTCATTTCTGTCGCGTAATTTAAAAAATGGAACGAACATTTTGCTTTTTGCCTTGGCCGCAACCTGGCATTGATGGACGAACGTGAAAATGCGGACCGTGGCGAAGCCGAGGCATATAAAACCTTAGTTTTTGTTTACACTAAACCTCTTAAGGGGTCTTTGTACTCATCATTATGGACAACTTTCACATGGGACTAATGCTGAAATTGCAAAGATAAATCAGTTGTTCCCTACATTTTGACGAGATATGCGAACATAAATGTATGGAACATGTGAGATACTGTTACAGGCCGCAACAGTAATGTACTATACCGAGGCGGCTATATTATATACTCGCAAGAAACAGCTAATAGTAGTTTGTTGTTGGAACACAAAAAATCCATCACAAGAAACTATCTATTCAAAATAAACACATAACATTAAAATATTCGAAAATGCCTGAACTCTGATATAGTATAAACCTTACATAATCATCTGTAAAAAAAGGGGGGTTCAGAATAATGTACTCAATCCATGATAACAGTTTTCGTGTCAATGTCCCTGCCACCCTGTATAGGATAACAATGTAATAATTATTATAACGAGCGGTCATAAACTCATAGTTAAACTCATATTCATAAACGCGGTGGGCGTCCGCTGTAACCAAATAGCGGTTAGGGCAAGTTTATATTTGGGCACGCCACAATTGCGGCGATAAGTCCCTTCTTTGAGGAGTGGCTAGAGAGGCGCCATGGCGTCCTCACCTTCCGTCGTGATGCAGGTCCTCACCGGACGCGGCTTGTTCGGGAGGTACCTGTTCAGGATAAGACGGGAGGAAACGCCCGGGTGTCACCATCGTGTGGATCGCCCGGAAGACACGGTGAAGGTATGCCCGGCTTGGGCGGAGCATCGCCGTATCCTCAAATTTCGCGCCCTCATGCCCCTAACCGCCGCAGGAGGAGATGCCCTGGGCGTTGGGAATCGCAGACCGATTTCCGGCCACGGCCAAGGTGCGGGCTTGCGAACGGTAACTTGCCGTCCGATAAGGACCAGGCCCGGGTCGACGGCGCGTTGTGTTCCACGCGCGCCTCAAAGAGATGTCAGCAGAATTGACGGGGTCCGCTTGAGCCGATGCTTGCCGGGGTTGCGAAGAAGTCCGAAAGGGAGATCGTTGCCCCCGGTAACATGGTAACTGAAGGAACACGGGTGGGTTTTAGTCAGTAAGAGTCTGACACGCCCTCCCGTTCTACCCAGAGCGGGAGAACTTATTTGATAATTTCACACCCAAAAAAAGGGCAAGTTTATACTTACTCGTAATTTATTTCATTCCATTTATTTGTTGCTATAAATTATATTTGTTTTTAATTAATTCAAGGATAGGCTGGGAAGAAAGGACTGGCTGATCCTACAAATAGACAAAATAGTGTGGAAAAGGGAGAGGGTGTGTTAGATTTCAAAAAAAAATAAAGGGGTAATAACGTAATGCTAATATTGAGACTCGATTGTCTACAACTTGCCAACAGCGTATTTTGACCTATTTCGGCCACATAATGTGAAGGGGAGATAGCAGCCTTGAAAAGCTGGTCATTGTTGGGAATATCGAAGGAAAGAGAGCCTGAGGCCGGTCGCCAACACGATGGTCCGATCAAGTAAAAGAAGTTTGGTGTACAAGCTCATTTCAGCAGGTGGTGATGGCAGCTTTTATGCCAACAGCGTATTTTGACCTATTTCGGCCACATAATGTGAAGGGGAGATAGCAGCCTTGAAAAGCTGGTCATTGTTGGGAATATCGAAGGAAAGAGAGCCTGAGGCCGGTCGCCAACACGATGGTCCGATCAAGTAAAAGAAGTTTGGTGTACAAGCTCATTTCAGCAGGTGGTGATGGCAGCTTTGGACCGGAGTCAATGGAGGCAGATTGTCCGTTTAAAGGGGTCCAGTGACTACGATCGTTAGTAGTGAGGGACCGATTGAAGAAGAAGGTTATGAATGCATTTAATGTAAAAATTACAAGTAATAAAATGTAGGTGTAGTCCTGTCTAACTCTTCGGTATAATCTATGTACATAATAAACTATGCTGAAGAGAAAACAAAATATTCGTTGTAACTTAGTTATTTGCATTTTACAGCGCCTAGGAAAAATATTTCAGTAAAACTATGAAACACATAAAACAACCCCTCAACCTTCTTCGAAACTAGAAAACTTCTTCCACGTGAAACGGTAAACTAAAATTCAGTTTCTTCTCGATAAAGAGTAAAAGGCAACATGGTATTGGAACGGCGATATTTTTCAAAGAAGTTCTGAACGAAAGTTTTAAGGAGGCTGATAAGAGTCGTGTAGAATTTCGAAGTTGTAACGATATATTTCGATTTAATCGGTTTACGAATGTTTTTTTGTATTTACATTGAAAAGATCGATACGTCGTTGCATGATTTTGTCTAATCTTTTACTACGCTTTAGTCCCAAGCGAATTAAGGAAATCTTTGTGACATAAACCTACACGGGGTATGTGTTTTCTCGTATTTTATATAATATGTTTTATGTTGATAATTTACGTGGTCTTATTTATCTCCACCACGTAGACCCTTTCCGACACATTGGTACATTGAAATCACTTTTATACGTTCAAAATAAATCTGCCTAACCTTTTCCAACTATGTTGGTGTCAGCTTCTAGTCTAACCAGATGCAGCTGAATACCAGTATTTGACATGGAGTGAATGCCTACCTGACCTCCACAACCCAGTAACTGGGTAATACGATACTTGGTTAGACTGGTTGTCTGACTTTCGGGATTATGACGACCCGTAACGACTGCCAGAGATCCAAAAATGACAGCCGGGACCAACAGCTTAGCGTGTTTTCCAAGGCACGGAGAAGTCTCGGTATGTAAAGATGGTCACCCGTCCATGAGACTGTTATTACTTAGCCACGAGCTCCTTAATCTTCTTCTTAGCATGTCGATGGCAAATATTCTTTAAAAACAATTAAACATATTTTTGTTTGGCTTGATACTCAGCAACGCTGACACCATACAGTGACACAGACGCTTAAGTCCTCACTTGATCAGGTGACAGGGCATGCGACGCAAAATGAAAGGTAGGCCATTGTCCACTGGGAGACGCTGGATTATTAATTACATACCCGTTGGTCGAACGACACCCATGACGAAGAATGTGAAAATTTTCGAAGCGGCCATCTTGGATTTTCATTTTAACGTCACCATCGGCTTTAACACCTTCGAAAACCATGAAAACGACACCCATGAAGAAAAATTTGAAAAATTTTGTTGCAGCCATCTTGGATTTTCATTTTGACCAAATTTACACTCTCTCTATCTCTCCCTCCGGCATGCAGTGTACTCGGGACTATGTGTACAATTTTATCCCACGACACTATAATCACTGTTTTCTTTGTGTTTTTCGTTCGGCGTTAGCTCTCTCTCTTTCTTTCTCTTTGAATTAGAAGAAGACAGTCGCAAGTATTAACACTTTTTAGCGTGACTATTTCTGAAAGTTTACAAGCCGCGTTAAAGACGTTCGTTTCAAAAATACGTTTTTGTCAACATAAATATCATGTTGCTCTTCAGAAAGGTCAGGTGTGTAGTACCCGTAAACGAGGGCGTGCGTGTATGACCGAAGCCAAAAGATTATGTAGGGGTTGCGAAGAAGTCCGAAAGGGAGATCGTGGCCCCCGGCAATATGGCAACTGAAGGAACACGGGTGGGTTTTAGTCAGTAAGAGTCTAAGAAGTTATTTGATAATTTCCCACCAAAAAAGGATCGTCGTAGGTAGCGCTCTGTAGTTTCTACCGACCTCTATCGGAAGAAGGCGTGAGTTTTATGTAATTATGAATATATAATATCATGATCTTCCTTCATTCTAAGATGGAATGTTCAATAAAGAGATTTTATGCTTATATTAATCCTATCCATTGGTGTCATAAAAATGGATCTCACTTTTCATACTGATTGTACGTGACTTTAAAGAAAAGCGTGACTGCAGTTTTACTCACTTAAAAAAATTCGAATGTATCCTTTGAGTAAAAATTGGTCATATCAATATACACATAAACATAACATCACGCCTGTAATCCCCGAAGGGTTAGGCAGAGGTGTACCTATAGTACACCGACATTTCGCCAGTTATGTTTAAGTTCCATGTAATAGGGGGCGAGCCTATTGCCATCAACCGGGCACAAATCCAGACTCCGGGCTGTTACTGCGTATCAATATAATATAAGCTTTTTTTTTCTTGGGGACTTCAAGTTTCCACCCCGTATGTTATAGTCAAAGGAGACTGATTTTGACATCTCGAATTCTAAAATAAACATAATTATCAATATAATATAAGCTTTTTTTCCCTTGGGGACTTCAAGTTTCCACCCCGTATGATATAGTCAAAGGAGACTGATTTTGACATCTCAAATTCAAGAATAAACATAATTTTGGTTAAACCACTTAAGTATTTAGGACTGGAAGTTTGAAAGGACATGTCAAATATTCTCTAGGAACTATAAGTAATTAACTCGTGTTGGGCAAAGGCAAATTAAGTTGGAGCAAATTAAGGCGGCTGTCTGGCGCAGATCAGTCTATTTGGATTCAGAATAGTTATGTTAAAAATAAAAATATAAAATAATTGAGGAATGTGTTTAGTCGATCACCAAATAATTTCCTTTTGATTTCCAAAAAATACTAACCAAAACGCTGTGGCGGCATCTGAAACGCCACATGCGAACAATGCATCACACTGACGTCAAGCGAAATCCTGCATCGCACAAGCACAGTTTACCGCACGATCAGCATATATTTAACATCCCGACATCAATTGTCGGGCAGTTGCGCGTCCGCGCCCCCGAGTAAATGATACTCCTCCCCGACCCTTGCTCGATAACGAGGTGCCAGCAGTGGTTTCAGCTGTGCACGTAGCTTTAAATTCCCCGATTAATAATAATGATCAAAACTTTGATCCAGCCCGTCCCATCTTTGATGTCCTCCCTCCGGTGACGCCCTAAGCCGAGGCTCGTACCCCACGGGGGTGCCCTTAGCGAGCGTTCACCTAGCTTTTTAGCTTAGTTTTGTATGCCCCTGGCTGGAGGCTTTGAGTGTAGCAGCTTAAGGCAACCACAGGATTGACCGGTTAAGTAGTCATGACCTCAGAGGTCAGCTACGAGATGCCCAACAGAAAAAAAAAAAAAAAAAAAAAAGGCAGTTGCCCACCAGATCGACACCTCGTCTGGTCGGAGGATCCTCCCTTTTCTATAGAGAATGAGTGAACTTTACACCCTGTTCCTCATACCTCTATAACGCTAATAGGTATACGGACTCATTGATCGTATTTTTGTGATTTTGAGCTGCGATTAACTTGGATGTACCGTTCGCCGGCTGCTGCCGCGACGCGACGCTCATCGCCGCTCACCTCGGCTCGCGGGAGTTTGGTCACAGTTCTAACCTACCCTACCTGGGGAGCCCTTTTTTTTTGTGTGGGCCATCATTAAATAACTTCTCCCGCTCTGGGCGGAGCGGGAAGGCGTGCCAGACTCTGACTGACTAAAACCCACCCGTGTTCCTTCGGTTGCCCTGTTGCCGGGGGCCACGATCTCCCTCTCGGTTTTCTTCGCAACCCCGGCAGGCATACCTGGGGTGCCCTAGCTTTGTAATTGTGACTAACCAAAACAGATACTTTTTAGATCAGAAAGTTAAAAGAAGATCTTTGAGTAAAAAGGCGAACACCAAAAAGTTTTAAATATTTCCCAAAAATTAATCGCATAAAAAATAATACCTAGTGTAAATAAATAAATAATTTCTAAAAGGAATAACAATGTTACAGACTTTAGATTTACAACAAACAGAAGCAGTGTCTTAAAAATAGGTCCCTTGGGTCCCAAACTATAAGTATAACCAGTGTGGACCTACCCTTATAACTCGGCACATAAAATAGAGGTAAAAAGTGTTAATTAGCTAGCACATAAAAACACTTAATATTGTGTTATTTTACTACTCAGATTATATTAATTATAATGTTTATAATCAGCCATTTAATCTACCTCACACCGCGCCCGTTAACCCTTTGAAAGGCAAAAAGGTAACATTAAAATTAAGGTGAAAAAAAAAAATGCTTTTTCTTTATCGTGTACATTATTAAGTATATGAAATAGGGATTCAATATTTTGGTGAACGTTTTTTGACTATATGGCCTAGCATCTTGAAAAAGGATTACATTGTGTATTCCTTTGTACAATGAAATTTTCTCGATACAAAAACATTGCAAAGTTCCATCCTTTTTTTGTGTTTTTTTTTTTTAGTCTCAGTGCGTAACGCTTATGAGTTATTCAATGGAGTTTTATTTAAAACATTAAGAGTAATCGTGTCAAGGTTTTTGAAAAGCAGTATTAACCGCCACTCCCCGCGTGCGGGGTAAATAAGCCACGCCCATCAAACTATTATTTATTTTCAAGGTAGGGCCTTAACTTACAGAGCAGAAAATCATATTCAGGGTGATTTAACAATATTACATACTAGGTAGGTACTACCTATCTCTAGCAATCTTGAAGAAACAAAACTTTGTCTTGAGACAGGCTGCGCCTTATTTAAAGGCGATCGTCGCCCGAATACGCGATTTTCGCTGTCAAATGTCACTTTATGTTCAGAAAACCGGGAAGCGCTCTTTATCGCTGCGACCATGCGGCGCATGATATAAAAAGTGACATATGAACGCGCTGATCGTGTATTCGCGCGGCGATCGATTTTAAATAGGACGCGAGGTCAGACGGCGCTAAATATAAGAACAGGTCAGTGGGTAGAAGATTACCTACTCGGAAAAGTGGGCAGCGCAGCGAGACTGAGACTGAGAGACAAAACTATAAGCCTGGTTCCACAGCTGTCCGGGAGACTCGCACGGGCCGCGCGCACACGGGAGACCCGTACGGGTAGCGCCCGCAGCGCTCTAAAACGAGGGAGTTGTATGATACGGTTGCTAGCATTGTACCGGCTCTAGCCGGAGCGGGTCGCGTACGGACCAATCCGCGTCGCGGTAAAACAATGTTCTAGCGCATCACTTGTGTCTCCGTTCCGGGAGCCCGTACTGGCGACCCACACGGGTCTCCCGGATAGCTGTGAAACCAGCCTTATCACTCTATACAAAATAACAATTGAAAATCAAAACTTTAGATAGCAAGAGGTTTGACGCAACAAAGGACATTTGGCAATAATAATTATGATATTTAATACATTCAAGATACATAAAGCCTGCTCCACATTCTCTGCAAAAGTACAAGAAATTTGCCGAATACGAGTGTATAGGGAATATTCGTCTATTTTCTTTTTGTCTCGCGTATATTCGTATTATCTCCGTTCCGGAACATCAAAGATTTGAACTTGATTTCCACACATCTTTTTTTTTTCGGGTGACCACTGTGTACACACACAGTGGTCACCCGAAAAAAAAGCACACCAGCGCTGTGCTGTGGGTTCCCCATAGCACTGCATCATGCTGAGTGGAAGCCTTCTTGTCACAGTCATGTCGTGCAGCTGCCGACTAATTTCTGTTTTATGCTCGTGATTTGTTATGTAGTTTTTGTTGTTTTCGTTTACTCTTGTCTTTTATGTATGCACGTGTCTCTGTGACAAGTAAACCTATTTTTCTTTCTTTCTTTCTTTCAAAGGACTCTCGAGTAGTTTTTGTGAAACTATTCCTCTACATTCTCGCTTGCTCTCGCTGTCAGGGTCGGTCGGCCGCCAGCCACCGTGGTGAGCGCATCTCATTATCATCTGTTACGGTGTAAAGCAGTCATCCAACACCTTTGCTTATTCCACCGTCTTTTCGTAACTTTTTTTTCACGGATCAATAAATCATTTGTAATAGGCTGCAGCAATGCATAATGCTACACTGGTAGATATTTTCAAGACGTCCATCTTGGTACGAGAATAACCGGTAAGAAAGTAGAGCAACGCTCTCATCTCCCCCTGTCTCGACAAATGTTCTCTTCGAGACCTCCCGCCGAGAATGTGCAGCAAGCTTAATATTATAAATACAGTAATTTTGATTCTCCAGGAAATGTAAAGTAACTTATTTTCTTCCCGAAATCTCAATCTCAATTTCTCCCACTTTCAATCACAATCTGAATAATTTTGAAGGATATTGCTAATCTTAATAAGTTCGAAAAGTTTGTCTGCTCAACATCGTAAATAACGCAATGAATGTTGTGGAACTGTCGAAATGAGAGCCATTACTATTATAAGTGTTTTACGCATTTACCCCGCTGTTCAATTTACATTGAATTGACTGTCAATTGAATTTGTTCGCAATTTATAAAGCTATACTACTATCGATCCTATCAAATCCTATCTGTCTTGTATGGAACTAAGAGACAGTGATGCTGTGTTCAATAAAACGCGAAGAATACTGAATAATTCAGTGTGACATCAATGTACAAAAAGCCGGCCAAGTGCGAGTCAGACTCGCGCACAAAAGGTTCCGTACCATTATTTATAAAAACGAGTAAAGAAATCACGCTTGTTGCATGGAAGCCCCCTTAAATAGTCACGTTATTCTGTTTTTTAGTATTTGTTGTTATAGCGGCAATAGAAATAGATCATCTGTGAAAATTTCAACTGTTGTTAGACACTTGACAGTTGTCGCCAGACAGACGGAGAGACAGACAGACGGACGGACAGTGGAGTCTTAGTAATAGGGTCCCGTCTTATTTACCCTTTGGGTACGGAACCTTAAAACTGTCTGAAGATTACGTGACATCGACGTTTTAAGCAGTCTCAAACAATTTTTTTATTTAGATTCTTATTTTGCTTATAAAATTGACTGTCTTGTCGTTGGCATCAATTTATATCGTTTGATTGAGTGTCAGAATAGCCTGAAATACTGTGCCTCGTGTGTCATCTCCAAAGACTCCACTTAAGTAAGCATCAATTTTTAGGGTTCCGTACCTCAAAAGAAAAAACGGAACCCTTATAGGATCACTTCTATGTCTGTCTGTCGGTCTGTCTGTCTGTCCGTCTGTCACAGTAAATTTGCTCTGAATCTAATGGACCGATTAAGTTGAAACTTGGTACACATAATTATGTATTTCTGTCTTTCACACATGGATGTGTAACGTAAAAAATAAATAAAAGAGTTTTGAATAAAGGGGTCACTTTTGCAGGGCAAATAAGAAAATTAAAAAAAAAGTTTTTTAAACTGTACCGTGTGACATATCAAATGAAAGGGCTTGTTATGATATATATACGGAACATATTGTTTTTTTTATAATTTTTAAATAAATTAATTTTAAAAGGTTAAAGAAAATAGATGAAAATTGACCATTGACCATCTCCGAAACTACAGAACCAAAAATTTTGAAAAAAAAAAAAATAGAGAATGGTTCTTCACTCATAGATTACAGGAAAACCTATAAGAAGTCTATGGTCTTAAAATAACATGGTAAATCTATCAATATTGTGCGTACAAACTTATGTTTGCAGTTGGAATGTATGGGAGAACATGTATTTCAACTACAATGTTAAGTTTGTATTTGGGATAAATTCATCTCAACTACGGAACCCTTCATTGTGCGTAGTCCAACACGCGCTTGGCCGGTTTTGTTTATCTTACCCTCGCATCATTGAATTGCGCGGCACACAGTATACTCAATCACTCAATCTGTGTGGTTCTTTCCTCAAAAACCATTTCAGACACCATGTACGTATAGATTACATGGTCTTCACAAATGATTTGACCAAGATTGTGTCTCGACTTTTAGAGTTTATTTCGGTCGTTCTTCTCAGAGTAGTCAGATAGGCAACGCCGACCTCATCTAGTTTTTTAAATATTATTGAAGTATAAAAGTGTTTGTAAAAACCTATTTACAGAAAATAATTTTATTTCATTTCATTTCAACGGTGAAGTCATGTCATGTGTGTTTTTCACAGAGTACGGAATCGCCGCGCCGGCAGCATCTAGTGATAGCAGTAAGTACTAATCAAATTCGTAACACTGGAAGTGCGATGAGCGCATAACTTCTTTCACGAACTCCCCGAATCCAAACCTCTAGCTGCGGCCACCGAGACTTTTCCATGTTCTGTGGTGTTTTTTATTACTTCGACCAAATGCATTTCAATTTGAAAAGCTCGGTACATTTGGCACAAACGTTCAGAAAATGGTGATTACATTACTGCCGCAGCCTGCAAAAGGGGCATTGATGGACTTACGTATGTGTGCTTCTGCCCACATTTTCACGTTTATCAATGCCTCATTTGCAGTCCGCGGCAGTAATGTACGTACGTATAGTACTTTTCTCAAATAATGCGCGGAAATTCAAACTAAGTAAATTTATGTATTAATTCCAGAATCAATGACGAACCATGGTCATTCCTGACGCACCAATGTTCATTTGTTTCTTTTTTACTTTAAACAGATCTATTTGCTAGCCAAATCGAAATTTTAATAAAATCTTTGATAAGTTACCTCCTTGGTTGCCGTGTGTCGAAGTAAAAAGTTCGTTTCATTTTTTAATTACACGAAAGATATGAGATTTCACAGTAATTTATTCGGCCGCTAAACAAGACAGGATTTTCATACTAACATTGCCGGCCGCCTGCTTGCATGTATTTGACCATTTGAAGGTAGTCCAAATAATGCTCCAGTTTTCAATCATCTTTGAGAAATTGTACATTACTGTCGTGGCCTGCAACAGGAGCTTTGATGAATGATCGTGAAAATGTGGGCTGAGGCGAAGCCGAGGCACACATAGATACATGAATCCATCAATGCTTGGTTTCGGCCAAGGCTTGTATAGTACTTTTCTCAAATAATGCGCGGAAATTCGAGCTTAGAAGAAAGCTGAAGAAAAACATATTTTGATTATAAGGACTCATAGCCATTAGCCAATACTTTTCTAAGTGAACTCTTTACAAAAGAAGTTCACTAAGTAAAAAAAAAAAAACAGGTTCATTATTTTAAAGCTATTACCTAGCATAACATAGCTACCGAGGTAAACCTTTACGTCCAATTGATGGGCTTACAAAATGTAATCATTTATTTATGTAAATCGCGTAGATAACGATAATCCCGACTCAATGTTCTGTCAGATGTGTTATACTGACTCAATTCGTTCACGGGAAATCATATAATATTTAATGTTGATTTGGGAAGTCCTACATGAAGATTGTTGCCATATATTGTTTTACTAGAACTTTAGAATTGTCTTTTGAGTAATCCACGGTTTTTAGAATCTGCCTCCGACTGTGTAACTCTGCATTTAAACCTTTTGTCAGCTTCTCTGATTGGTTGCCAGTCATAATAATTATAATCAGTTTATTTTTATCCATGAAATTGAAACTTGGGCCCATCTGATATCAAAAACCTTCTGCCTATTTAAAATTGCTATACCACATAGGTTTAGTTCACAAAGGATGTGCCTTATTACTCGATTTTTATAACTGTGCGCTTGGAGCAATCAAAATCGTAGGTTGTTTCTCGCTTGGTTACCTCCTCAGTGCCCCGATGCCTCTTAATACGGTCTACACATCTCGTGTCGTCTCCACAGTTGTCTTATTATTCGTTAAGTTGTTATTGTTATTATTTAAACCACATAAACTGTAATATTTTGACGTTGACAGATTTGGCGCATAGTTATAAAAGTCGGGTTATACATGACATTGCGCCCGTCTCCCAGAAGAAAAACAGTCCCATGTGCCTGTAATTTGATTGCCAGCAATATAGCTGCCCGCCGTTCTGCGTTCCTAGATTGTATCGGCTCACGTCACAGCTCTGACCAAATTGATCGTGAATGGAAAACGTTCGCCCGCACCATCTGTTCCTGCGTTCTGTGACCCTACGAACGCGCGGAGTAAACGTAACGTAAATTCGAACGGTTATAAATTTGAAAATACTCGAAATAGATAAAAATAAAACTAATATCAAAATAATATATTAACTTAGTTTTAATTTTATCAATAGGTTTCATCTATAAGTGATAAGTACTAATTGTAGAATTTTTGTTGAATTTTTTTTCATCATTGTCGCTGATAGAATGTCACTTTGTCTGGGCCCTAAGGTTCTAAGCATGGTTAAGGTTTTCGTAACTCGATCATACTTTAGCTACCTATTGTTACAGATTATGATGATGAGACAAGGCTGTTGGTTTTATAAAGAGTAATAATTAAATATATGCATAATCAGTTTAATGTTCTCACTGCTGGGACAAAAGCCTCCTCTGTGAGCCGTAATCCACCACGTGGGCCCAATGCTGGTTGGTGGATGTCACATGTCTTCAAAATATTTGTTCTAGGACATGCCGGTTTCCTGACGATATTTGCCTACATCGTTTTTAGCGCAGATTAAATACAAATGTTCTGTTCCAAAAGTATGTGACGAAAGTGTAAACAAACACTGGTTCAGGTTTAATTCAAACTTAATGGCGGCTTGGAACATGAGGCGCGTCGCTGCGCAGTAATGAATTCATGGGTCAGCGGGGGTGAGGGGAGCTGCGCAACGAGAAGCGTACTTACGAGCCGCCATTAATTTGAATCGAACTATAACATATTATGTATTCATCTGTATTTAGAAAGTTTCAACTTCATATCTCATGACTTTTTCTTACAAATTGTAACTGAGAAATCATCGACTAAACTTGAGGTTATTAAATTAACCTCAATTATTAAATGAAATACAAATCTGTAAGGCGATTTAAAATTAGAATTTCGGCCTTCGGGTCAAATCAAAGCACTCAGTTTTTAAGTGGCACTACAATTTGGTACCCACACGTATGTTTTCAGATCCATTTGTTTACATTTTCATCAGATATTTCTGGAACAAACTATACTTATTTATTATCAGTGTAAAAAAAAGTGATACATACCACTCATAAAGTTGTATATCAGCGGGTTAACGGCGGAGTTTGCGTAGCACATGACGTGGCTGATCAGTGCTATGCAGGTCATTACGTCACTCTGTTGCACGTCGTATGCCACCCTGGGAAAGAAACACAGTTTAAGAGGACTCTTAAGTATTAGAACTTGTTCTGTTTTTTTTTTTATACCAAACTCATTATTAGCGTTGGGAAGTATCAATACTTGAAGCTGTGCGTAGATAGACTGGATCAGGGGGTCAGAATGCACTTAATAAATGACAGAAAACTGGTCAATGTTTGACTAAAATGTAAGTGGCAAGCAATTTTGTACCATATGCGACGTAACTTTTAACTGTCATTTTGACTTGCTTCGCACTTAATTAAAGGGCTCCCTACAGTGACTTATGGCTGAGCATAAATTTCATTTTTCTTGACAAATACAGTAGGTACTGCCTTTCCTGCAGTCTTGATCTTGTGTCAAAAAGTTGTAGCTGTTATCAATCTCTCGGACGAATAATTTTTTGCTAAACTTCGTAAACGCGTACCTAACTAAGCCACAAACTTTTCTCCACGCCAAGGATATTATGCGGAAGATAATAATTTATAAGTATAAAAACATTGCCGCTGAAGATAGAAACTTCTAATTTGAAATCTATAGTCCTGGATGGAAGTTACATTTTGAATAAATCCAAAACTTTATTTATAAATTGATAATTGATGCATGTTTTAGCATTTTTTGTCATTTTGATGATATTTGTCTTGCACCCAATTTCTGGATCGAAAATCAACGACGTATTAAATTTTAAAGCATGCCAATTTAAGTGACCTCATTGGCTTTTGTTACTTCAGTTAGCCAATCACAGCAATTCACATGCAAATGACAATTTGTCAGCCAATTCGTGTGTTGACTGCCCCGATGAGGGTTCGATTCCCGGGTCGGACAGTGTTATTGGGTTTTTCCATCTGGAATGTCTCCGTAGCAGCCTGGAGTCTGGATTTGTGCCCGGTTGATAGCAATTAGGCTTGCCCACTATTACAGGGGACTTAAACATAATTGGTGAAATGTGGGTGTATTATAGGTGCACTTCTGCCGAACCCTTCGGGGAATACAGGCGTGATGTTTGCGTTTAATTAAACTAGATTTTAATTTTATCAATTTATTTATCTTCTGTATAAATTCTTTTCTATTTTGTGAATGTGAAAACGCTGTAGGATTAGTGGACTGTAGACTTGATGACCATTTTCTATTTTGTTAAGTACCTGGTACTTGTTGAATGGCTCACACTGTCCCCCTATACCTATTATCACTGTTATTTGAAAATATCCTGAAAAACAATTATTTTTAAAAGAGTAACCGTGGAGTTTCTTGCCGGCTCTCCTCCTAAGAAACGACCAATTTAAACCGTGCACCTAGCTTTTGTCGTTTCGTAAGTGCCCATGTAGGCTTACGTTTTTTTTTTAATGATTTTATGTTCGTATGTTATAATTTCCAGAAACGCGGTGTTCGAGGGCCTGAATAAAAACAGAGTCTCCAATGTTGGTATGCTTTTGCTACTTCGATAAAATATGATTGATGATCTTATAGTTGCCCTTGAACTTTTGCTTTAAGGAACAACCTCTGCGCCATCCCTTTGAGCAAACAACCAGAAGTTAACAAAATATCACTCGATCTTAATTAATAAAATGTCCCTTGACAACAGGAAGAGCTCACGCGAATTAATTAAAACTGACAAAAATTTCCAAGGGATAAAATAATACCCTTAAAGAAACATTGTTCGAAAATATGACTTTAATAAATATTTTTTTCCGCCTACGAAAATTCGTCAGAATAATGAATTTCTTAGGAAGCGGTTGCTAAGGGTGCTACTTTGGAAGTGATGAAGTGATTTCACAACAACCTGATTCCGGATTTTTTTAAATAATAGTCTTTTCAACGTGAATTTCGGGAAAATATGATTGAATAATAATGTAGGGATGGCGCATCTTTTAGTATCTGCATGCCAAAACAAAGTATATAATAATTGCATTGCACTTAAGGCCCAGTTCACGGCCTCGAGCGATGCGACTTGGGTCAAAAGCGAGACTCGCGCGCATCACCTGTTTCCGTCCGTTGCTCAGCAAGTGACATCGCGGTAACTCAAGGAGTCATGACATGCTCTACACAACTTCTTTCATTTATTTTGTCCACAGTCGTTGTCACTAGACTTGTGTAGCTTGAGCATGTAGCTCGAGACCAAACGAATTCTCTTTGTTTGGTTTTAGCTACACTAAAGAACTGAAGAACTCTTGCTCTTTTTCTATGTTATAAATCGACCTTTAGTTCAATCTCGACTAGCTTATTTTTAATATTTTTTTAAGACGACGTGTGAAAGTGATTCCGATAATATATCCTATTTACAGAATAAACAATTTCATTTAATATCATTTATTTCATTTCATTTCAGTCAATGCCATACTCAATATTCCCAGTCATATGTCATTCGTGGCACGCGTGGAATAGGTATGCCACCCCTGCTCTAACATAAGCTTATTTAGCTAGAAATTTTCTAACTATTCGCTTTGAAAGGCTTTCATTAGAAATGAAGTATTTGTGGAAAAATTCTTATGAATAAGACCTGCCAGATAATTAATAACAGTGGCACTCCAGGAGTGCCGACAGAAGTGAAAACTAAAAAAAATACTTACAAAACCTTTAAAGATACTTCTATAGAACATTGATCCGTAACGTAATATAAATAAAGAGCATTATCGTGTTTACAAAATTGAGGTGTCGGTAACGGTGTCGCGAGTTCACTTGTTTTTCCTATCTCAAAAATGCCCAACGCGCTTACGAAGTGTTCACTTCAAAAATCTCTGTGCATTTCTGGATTTGAAGGATCATTTATTCATTTTATTTATTTATTTAACCACATATATTTATTTATGTACACATATATAAACAGACAAGAAGAAAAGAACAGAAAAATACGTAAAAAGGCAATGCTGATTTCTAAAGAAATCTCTTCCAGCATCATTCTTCATTATTTTTTGTCATTGTTGGTGCATGAGAATTTTAGCTGTAACACTTCGTCTTTTCACTATACGTTCTAGAATTTTTTTACTGAAAATTGCTGTTGTCATGTAGATTTACACAGAATCAGAAATTTAACAAGTCCGAGAAGTTCCTTTTCCAAGATTTTATTTGTGAAACTTCTGCAAAACAAAATATGAATGTACACTGATAATATTCATTTTAATGATGTGCGAAATCTCACTGTTCTCTTTTATAAGCGAAGACTTAATTAGCGTAATTAGCTGACGTAATTAGCTGACAGTTACACTTATAGTTTCTTTCTGGTAAGTCTTCCAAAGATCTTAAACAAATCAAATCAATAAATATCTTTTCAAGATTTACGTCACTCTTTTAAGAGAGTGATGTAAAAGAATTGGGTACAGCTCAGTACACTCACAACATTGTTTAAAAATTAGTTGAAAGTTAATTGCCTGTATACCAAATACTTAGCTTGTTCAACTGTACCGTTTTCAAGAAGTTTTCAAGATAAGATACGATTAGAATAATTAATAGATATTTATCTGTATAATTGAACGAGATATTTACCATTCCAAAGTGAAATAGACTGGAAATTGGCATAATAATGGGTAACGTTTAATTTTCTCGACCATCTTCTCAGAACCTGAATGGAATATAAATTGTACTGTTAAAATGCTTTCGTTGTTCGTTTCTTGAAATTATTGACCTTAGTCGATGGATAATATTGTTTCATGATCTATTTTGTGGAAATGTTAAAGTTTAGGGCCAAGTTACTTTCAGCGCCATGTGTAATTTTTTGTCACACAGGGCATGGATCTTCATGGATCTTCTGATGGTGTCCAAGATACAGACTGTGTCTATTTTGGGACCAACGATACCTACAAATTGTAATGAATTTGAAATAAACGATTTTTTACTGTTTACTTTTACTTTCTGCTTGGTAAAAGCGCTGTGTATCTTTTAGATACACGTTCTCTATACATTTATTCTGCAAAAATGAAAGCCTGTCAAAAATTTAAAGAACATCCACTTAAGGCGCGGCGCTGAGGGTGTTACAAGTTGAAAATCTTGTGTTAATATTTTTTACGAAAAATATCAGGCTGCTGTGGAGTAACGGGCAAATTATTTCTTTATTTTAATATTTTTTCTCGTCAGTCATTTAGCAGATTGGTATACAGACGGCATATAATATATGGATAAGAACGAAAACCATTTTTTTTCCTCTCATTTTCTGACCCTGTCTTGGGCAAAGGCCTTATTCCACTCCTTCCATTAGGTAAGATTATTATAATTCCAACGTCACACTAAAATAACCTTCGGAAGAACTTATTTCGAACACGCCGTCATATTTTTACAGCAGCAAAACGTGAATTGAACATGGATATGGCCAATAATTTATCATTTAAATTATTTTTTGTGCTGGATAATGTAATTTTTTTTGCATACTATTGTATAGAGGCATTTTTTTTTCTAACTTGAACAGACAGCTGTGCTGCTGGGGAGTTTGTTGCGCCACTTCTTCTTCCCAGCTAAAGGCACTAGGAAGTGGTGAAGGGTGGGCGTTTTGGGGGACTGTCTTAAGTAATTTTGACGTTCGAAAAGTGCTGATTTTTAGCCTAGTTTGAATAAATGACGTTTGAATTTTGAATTTTGACCTCTCCGAAGAATAGACTATCAATTGGTACTACGCTAACAGCATCTAGCAACTTCCCACGACGTTCACAATCACCAAGAACATAATGATAATATTGAGCCTAGTTGCTAGTTGTTGCTAGAGCCTAGTCGTTCAAAAAGCACATAAAGATGCATACAGTTGAGCTCCTTAAGTTCTGAGTTGAGGTCCAAGATAACTGACAAATGCTTGCACTGACTGGACAGGTCCACTCAAATCTATGTGGTTCTTTCCTCAAGAAACCATTTCAGACACTAATCTACATGGTCCTCATATGGCCTGACCAAGATTATGTCTGGACTTTAAAAGAGACTGCGACCTCTGAGTTTGTTTCGGCCTTTCTTTTCAGAGTAGTTAGATAGGAATCGCCAAACTCATCTACCTTATTCTTATTTTTATTTTTTTATAATGACGTGTAAAAGTAATTCTGATATCCTATTTACAGAATAAACAATTTCATTTTATTTCCAGATATATTATTTTGTCCGTCCCGTACCTCGTACCTCTGATTCGTATCAGCGTCGCTATCCAAAAACTCTGGACGCAAAGTGAAAAAATAGCCTGTATCTCCATAACGTTGCTGCAATCGTCGCGTGTTCATTTCTGTGTTAAAGGAGATGGAAAACTGTGGGCCCAAATGTAATAAGTTGAGATATGATCTAAAAAATAGTCATCTATTTTATCGACGAATATCAAAAATTAGCTAAATTTTCAATCTGGAACCTGAGAAATATGAAAAAGATAGTTTTCATGCGATTACCAATTAATTGAGTAATCGATTACACAATCACAAAAAGAAAACCTTCACTCTAGGTAATTAACCCAAAGTAATGAAATGCACTATAATTTCCATACAATATAATAGTGCATTTAATTGCAGTCATATTAATAAATAAAATATTGGTAATTAATTACTGAAAAAGCAACATAATAATTATCAATTTCATATCGATTAAAATCGGTCTTACATTTTTAGCCTATGTCACTGGCATGAAAGCTAACTGACATTGACAATAGACAGTTGTCGACTGTTCTTGGTTGCTCACTGGTTTCATGTTTTCTGATGCGTGTTGAGTGCTTTCCCGATTATTATTAATTTTCAACGACCACTACTTTGTCTTTTACGGATTCTGACCCTGCCTACCTTGTACGACCCTTGCTTTCACACTAGACACCGAAGATATGTCACACGTTTGACATGGAATTGTTATTTTAGATTTTACCACCGCTTTAATTTGGATTGGATATTGTTGAAACTATGAATCGTGAGGGACTGATAAGTTTAAATCTATTCATTCACACCATTTTCATCTCGTTACATTCAGGCCCAAGATTGTATGTAATCGTTTCCGTCTCCTTTGTCTGCGTCCTTTGAACGGGGCGAAAAAACCGGCTCGCGATGGATCGGAGCCTACCTATATCCGTATCGAGACGCCGTACCACCGTACCGTATCTCTCCTCTATCGTGTTGGATCGCCGTCTCATCGGTACTTCGGGAGGAATTGCAACTGTATTTTTGCATACGTTTCTTTAATCTAATATCTCCCGCGTACTTGGCTAATCTCCGTTAAGATTGGATTGACGGAAATTAGGTCGGATATTATTATTATATCTACTATACAGGCAAAAGAGGTACTTCATTATCTTACCTCAACACAGAGAGCAGATGCACAGGAAAGTAGCATACAGCGAACATGACGACCACAGCCACTAGCATCTTAGCAGCCTTCCGCCTCGAACGCAGCTGGCCCTCTGTAGACGCGTTCGTGTGGATTGAAGGTGTAGTGCGCCGGTTAGCAGCCAGCCCTATACACAGAAATGAGAGGACTGATAAAAGTAATCAGCCTGTATCCACTGTATGGCAGAGGGTACTTCTAGTATGGAGAAGAAAAGGTCTGAAAATTGAAGCTAATATTTATATAAATGTGTCGGAAATACGTTAATGAGTTGACTAATCGGGACGCCAGCGTCGCCTAGCGGTGTTCGACAGTCTACAACAAAATCGTCGAGCGGCCGTAGCTGGAGCTAAGCAGGTAGACTTTATTGGTGGCGATCAAGCAGTGAACGAGTTTAGAAACAGTTGCGCATTCCGAATAGTCGTGTCGTGTTCCTACAGTGTGTGAATTGCTGGTGTGATTAATTTGATAGAAAATTTGATCTGAACTGTAAACGGTTTTTCTATTGCGCAATAACCAACACTACCCACAGTACGCCCGCAGTAGTTAAAATATGGCTGATAACAACGAGAGAGACACCACCCTCTCCGTCATATGTAACACATCATATAATTGGACGGTTACATTGGTATCTAAAGGGCCTAGACAAAGTGACATTCTAAGATCGATAACGATGATGGAAAAGCTAAAACTGACTTGGATTGACATAAGCTACCGAAAAGATTAGGTTAATAGCAACGATAGCAACTTGTACCAGCGAGGTAATTGCGTAAAAAAACATTAAATGGCAATAGATCGCAATATCGACCGATCTGCTTAACAACGTAAATAACGTGGCTGAACTGTCAAAATGAACGTGGCTGAACTGTCAAAATGAACATGGCTGAACTGTTAAAATGAATGTGGCTGAAAATTCAAAATCAACGCGACTGAACTGTCAAAATGAACGTGGCTGAACTGTCAAACTCAAACTCAAAGCATTTATTTCAATTAAACCATTTACAGGCACTTTTGAATTGTCAAAGAGTCGGTCAGTTAGTCAGAAAGTTGAAGCTAATTGCCCATTCCAAAACGTAGATCTCTATGGAGAAGAACGGGCAAGAAACTCCAAGGACACTCTTTTAAATATAGATATTACAAAATCCTGGGTACATCATTCTTGTTGCTTGTATATGTGAAAACAATGTACAAAAAATAATCAAAAGCAATTGAAAATATAAGATTAAAAATAAGCCCTGGCAGATAAGAGATGACCAGTTTCAACTGACGGCGCCCGTTCACGAACATGACGCGTGGATCAGCACCATCCAGCTCAACCATTTTGTAGGGAACCGAATGATCCAACACACTCGCCACCATCAGCGAGACATTTAAGTGAGCATGACATATTCTCAACTGCCATGCTATTTCAAGTCAACATACATCTTAATAAGTTAATAAACGGCTCCATGGTCTCACATTTACAAAAATAAAAATGCTTCTAAATTATACAAAACTCTAGTTTGCAATGTATGTAAAAAAATAAAAGAATTTAACCACCAAAAAGAAAGAAAATAATTACTTAATTGGAGCATTCAACAATTAAGTTGGTAAAACAAAAATGAACATTAAGTTCCTAATGTCAAAATTTTTTTTTTTAAAAAAGGGGAAGCAACTCTTCCAAATATTAAAATTTTAACTAGTGAGTTAAAATTTTAACTAGTGAGTTAAAATTTTAACTAGTGAGTTGTTAAAATGAACTGTTAAAATGAACGTGGCTGAACTGTCAAAATGAACGCGGCTGAACTGTTAAAATGAACGCGGCTGAACTGTTAAAATGAACGTGGCTGAACTGTCAAAATGAACGTGGCTGAACTGTTAAAATGAACGTGGCTGAACTGTCAAAATGAACGTGGCTGAACTGTTAAAATGAACGTGGCTGAACATTCAAAATCAACGCGGCTGAACTTTCAAAATCAAAGGTATTGCGCTCGATTACAATTTTATGTGTGTTACACAATTATCCCGCTGATTTTATGTTATAAAAGTGGTAGGCTTAATTGTGCGTTGAATTATTGCAAAAGTGTGCGTGAAGGCGGCTCGACTTGTACGTGCATCTTACACACAATTAGGACAATCACCTTCATGAGATAAAGCATTTGTACTTTACTAACTAGTTTTTCGGGTGTAATAAAAGATAACTAATACATTTTAAAGAGAAAAGTTTTGACTATATTTAATTAGTGTGTATGTTATTATGTGAATTTTAAATTGTGCGTCTTATTTGTGCAGAATAATCATTTATTCTTCTTTCTGTGGCATAATTATTTCGTACATCAAAAGAATATTTATAACAACAGGAGGAATAGGAATATAGAAAAAGAAGAATAATAAATAACAGAGCAGTTCTTACAGTTCTTGCAGTTGCTATGTCCTTGAGGTGTCGAGCACAGCGTGTGTGACTCCGTGTGCCCTGGGATGTTGTCTGATCTCCAGAGCACCCTCACGATCTGGCAGTACGCTATCATCATCAGAAATAGTGGAAATCTGGAAGCAAAATAATATTGAGGTACTGTGTTTGCAACCTTTGTTTTTGAAGTAAAATTTCTTGGCTTATACATAGGGTCCGTTTAGGGTGGGCTGAACAGATAGGTATCTTCTCTGCTAATATCTCTATTAACTAATTAGTATAAAGATTGAAATACACATGCTGTTGTAAAAGCATGCTTATTTGCTAGTAAGTAGCATGCTTATTTATAGCGGAAATCTGTGGGATCTAAGAATCGATGTTGTTTCAATTTTATATGACTTTATCATTGACTTCCTTATCATCTTGTTTCAGTTTATTATTCTTGACATGCTCTTTTGAAATAATAAATAAAATTAAAATGTAATTGGTTATTATTGACATTTTGATAAAATAAATAATTTCTTTTCTTATTTAAATTAACATGCTTGTATTGTATCCATTTGACATAGTTAATATAGTAGCTAGTGACATTTGATGTAACATTATGACATTTTATATTTATTGTGATTCAAATTATTTGTCATTAATCTGTAAAATTTGTAAAATGGGATTATGATGATATTTCTAATGTGATTAAAATGATTATGATTTGCATGCCCGTGTGACGACAGAGCATGGAGAACTAACCTTATGACAATACATATATGCTCTTCTTGTGTGTAAAATGATCATACTCTTTTCGCACACTCATGCTAATTTGCTTGAAATTAGCATGCTTTTATGTTATTACTTAGCATATGTGTATTCCACATTTTATAATCTTCACAAATTAATGAGAATACGTATATGTGCGTCCAGCGTATTCGGGGCAGCTTCACTACCATCCTTGCTGACCGGCTACTGTCGCTTGATCAGCTCAATATTTTAACACCTCAAAAAAAGTACTCCAAGCTTTACTTCTCAAGCTTTTGAATTTGAACCCCCTCAGTTTTAAAACATTCGTAAATTGTAAGTAGGTCTTTACTTTAACGTTACTTCAAGTAAAGATATCGGAAAGTAGGTACTTAAGCAATGAGAATCGAAGGGCACCTACTTGAAAACTCTTTTACCTACGTTCCCTTTGATGTTCCAATATGGATTTTGAACTTAAAATTGAGAGGAGCGTTAAAAAGTGGAGCTCTTTATAATTTTGTTAAAAGATTAATACAAAGTCTTTAAAATACCCAAAGCAAATGCGCCCGAAAAGTGGCCAATCTAGGTCAATAAGAATGACCTATAAAAAAAAATCAACAGTAGCTTTATGGACTCGAAGCTAAATAATAACAGCCTCACGGGTCGATCGAAGGTTAAGCTGCGCTTGCCGAGGTTAGTGTGACCGTTTATTGGAATAAATAGCTCTTTAGGAATAGTTAAGCAGAACAGGTTACCAAATATATTAATGTATTTTATCATGGATTTCCACAAGGTCACGCCTGAATCAATTAACTATCTTGGACAGATAAGTATTTAGTCCATAACACCCATTTCTTTCCAACTCTTAGAGCTCCCGCAAATATACGATTATAAAATGGCCAACTATCGAACAACTAGTACAAAGTTAGTTGGACAAGATGTGCGAGTTAGCATGTCACAATACCCATTGGTATACTCCACGATCTAGTCACCCAACTTATAATTATAAATTTGCGGGAGCTCTTAAAATAAAAACAAAAAAAAAGACTCACGTGTACAAAAACAGTGCTTTAATGATATGCCACTTGAGATCACTTTCGTCTGACCAGGTAGAAGTGCACTGCATGAAGTATTGCACGTTGAAACGAAGCTGCATCTTCCTCTGCACTTGGAGAACCACAAATTCTGGTACATCTGGTGGAGACATGTTGGGTTAATAAAATTATCCAAATAACTTTCAGAGTGAAAACGGCTGATATTTGGACACAGGCTTTATTTATTCATTATGTAAAAAGAAAACCCTGTCCGATCCGAAAGGAGTACATAAGTACTGCAATAACATTACCAATTTTTTTTTTATTATTGAAAATAAAATGTTATTGCTAATTATTTTTATTTTTTTTGTAAAAAAATGAAACTTTTCAACAAGGGTCATAAAGTCATAAGTTATGACTTGTTGACCCGATAAACGACGGCTACCCGCGCCCCATGTAATAAATCATCATCATCATCATTTCAGCTGAAAGACGTCCACTGCTGGACATAGACCTCCCCCAAGCACCGCCCCTTCAACCGATTCTGTGCTTCCCGCATCCAGGGGATTCTTGCGGCCTTCACAAGGTCATCGGTCCATCTTGTGGGAGGCCTTCCAACGCTACGTCTTCCGGTACGCGGTCGCCACTCCAGAACCTTTCGGCCCCATCGGCCATCCGTTCTGCGAGAAAATTGAATTGAAAGAATTGTCAAACTTAAGTGGCAATGGGCAGGGTACATTGCTCGCAGAACGGATGTAATAAATAACCCGTTATAATTCCCCATTGAAAAAAAAAACTGTGGCGAGATTTTCTTTTTTTCCTGAAAATTTTCACATTAATAGACTCTCAGTACCATACCTAATAACACCCTCACGGATTGAACAGGGTTTTTTTACATGAGTATGCTTGATCGGTGACATGGCTATAATAACCATCATTTGTGAATATTACACAAATATTCCTCGCTATTAGTGCTTCAGAAATAAGAAACCGGGCTTTAATGTTCCCTTTATGGTGTTTTAAGACACAAGCTGCAAAAAGCAAGTTACGTCATCAACACATTGCTGGCTGCGGCAACGAGCAAAATATCTGAAATTGGTTTTAGAGAAATTATGTTTATCATTGTTTTGGCCGCTATCGTAATTTATTGTAACGAACAAATATTATACACTTGATAAACTTCTATAAATAATATCTATTAAAAAAACCGGCCAAGTACTGGCCCCAATTTTGCTGTACATTAATTAATTATTATTCTTATATCACTATAATATCTCTCATGATTGAAACAATAAATTCAACATAAGATTTACTGGATAGTTTGATCATCAATTATAGGCATTTATTTCAATAAGTTGTGTTAGTTTTAAGACTACTCGAACCCACAAAATCTTTACCTATTAAAGGTAGTTCTTTTTATATTTATAACAGGCAACAATTTAATTAAGCAACAATAGTATAATTGACATTGTATGAAAGCTAATCCATATAATAATCTTAAAGTAATCACAAATACATGTGGCTAATGAGTTTGGTTTGCTTCGGTTTTCTAAACACTGTTTTCTTCTCACTGTTGTTTGTACCAGTGCTTTGCAGTGGCCAGCGCTTTGTGCAACAAATACAATGTTTTAGCTGTGTCTCACTAAATTCCATGCACTTAACTTGCCGAGAACTGTAAGTAACAAACTAATATTGTTGTAGGTCAACAGTTCTCAACACATTTGCCAAGGATGCAGTCATAAATTCTTTGGACGTTGATGAGCAGCTTTCATCTTCAACATCTGGACACCGTTAAGTGTGTGTCAACTGTGGATGTTCAGTGTTGCGTGCAAGATCTCATTTATTGCGTACTGACACTGAACGATTTATCTATTTTCACAACTTTGGGAATATGATACCACGCTGGTATACCTGGATGATATGTTTATCTATTTTCACCCGAGCAGGGCTCGGTCGACAAGATACTAATTTTCTAACGGAAATAAAAGTAATAAAAAAAACGTCTGTGGTCGGGGGATGCCTGTTAGGAACGATGTTCTTTCTCACGTATGATTTAAAACAAAAACAATATTATTGAAGCCGCCATCTTGGATTTACATTTTGTCCTCACTATCGGCCTTAACAACCTCGAAAACCATGAAAACCATACCCATGATACAAAAATTTGAAAAAATTCAGAGCCGCCATCTTTCACCATTTTCATTTCGACCCCACTACGAGATGTAAAAAATAAATAATTAAGTTGCTAATTTGGACTGTCTATTGCATATAAAAAAAAAACATTTATTTCAGGTCCCATATTAATTACAAAAACAATACACAAATTTGTCAATTTTATAAATATCATATGGTTTACACTTCTCTGCCCGTGAGTAATCCAGTAAGATACATGAAGAAAAACGTTATGGTTTTTCTTCTTGCGAGCGAAACTGAGCGCAAAATAGCTGAAATAAAGATGACTTGAACAGACATGTAGATAGATAAGGGTGTTAGTAGGTAGTTACCTCCCTACTATCACCCTTATTCATCTACATTTCGTTGATATTTCAAATGGAACTGCAATCTGATTTGAGTGACACGCATCGCATTCGCATCATTTGATTATCCGAAAAGTCAATTCAGATTATGTCAAAGCAAATTTTGATGCATATCAAACTGAGCTGACTAGTCAACCATACCGCCTGTTAACGTTGTTACGTGACCACATGGGAGAACATTTACTGCATAGTTTTGACTTCGGGCATAGTTTTAACTGTTTGAAACGTTGGTTTGTGTGGCTGTATCTACCCACAGTTTTGCTATGAAATAACAACATCACCCTTTGCCAGTTATGTTATAGTCCATTCAACAGGGAGTCATCCCATAGTCATAAACCGGGCACAAATCAAAACTGAAACTACGGACTGAGAATACAATACTTTCAAGAATTTCTTTATCGGAAAACCCTGGACCACTTCGCCCTACTTCGGGATTGACTTGGGTTCAATCAAGGCTCCAGTCACTCTAACGACCACAAGTCTGAACGCGGCAGGCTACATCTTTCTTACTGAAACTGTCAACGCGATCATTCGCTGAAGTATTAGTATTTGACAAAAATGATTTTGTCGAATAATAAATTTGTCGTCGTGTTTTCTGTGCGAAGAGAGTGCTTTGCGATCGAAAAATTTGTTTTACCTCCTTTCTGCAACTGTTTTTATTGTTACACTCCTGCTAGTACACAGAACCTACTTAATTGGTTTTCCATTGTATGGATAATTTAATGGAGATTAATTCGATACTTAAAAGAAAAATTAAACAGAAACGAAAAAAAACCGGCCAAGTGCGTGTCGGACTACGCACAATGAAGGGTTCCATATTTGAGATGAATTTATTTATCCCAAGAACAAACTTAACATTGTAGTTGAAAAACATATTCTGCCATACATTCCAACTGCAAATGTAAGTTTGTACACAAAATATAGAGAGATTTACCAAGTTATTTTAAGACAGTAGACTTCTTATAGATTTTCCTGTAATCTATGGGTAAAGAACCATACCTACTATGTATTTTTTTTTTCAAAATATTAGGTCCAGTAGTTTCGGAGATAAGGGGGAGAATGGTCAATTTTCATAGAATTTCTTAAATATCTTTAAAGTATTTATTTTAAAATCATATAAAAAATATGTTTGAGATCCTCGCAACAAGCCCTTTTATTTGATTTTCTTCTTTGCCCCCCAAAAGTGACCCCTATATTCAAAATTAATTTATTTACGTTACACGTTCGTGTTTGGTTCACAGAAATACATATGTGTACCAAATTTCAACTTGATCGGTCCATTAGATTCGGAGCAAATTGTCTACGGACAGACAGACAGACAGAAAGACACACGAGTGGTCCTAACTCTAAAAAAACTCAAAATAGTATTAAAAAAATTCTCGTCAATCAAGTGTGAAACCTGAAAACATTGTAGCTTGCAAATAAATCAATTAATTGAGTCATTTTTTTTTAACCGATTTGTTTTAGCCATTGTAGGAACCCTTTTGAAAATGGCTCTTTTATTCAAAGTAGTTTAATTATAAATTAATAAAAACTAACTAATATCTATATGTATTTCTAACTTCGACCTTCTTCCGTTGCCTAGCAACCATTAAAGCAAACCTAATGTCTTTGACAGTACGTAAAGATTGCGAGGTGAGAAATATACCCATATTGATAGGTAAAAAGCAGTCAGAACGTACTTCATGAAAAGTCGTTTAAATATTTTTCTGTTTTTGAATGAGCGTTATGAGGCGTGCACTTTTGGATTTTCCAAATATTTTTTTTACTCCTTAAATTCCACTCGAGTGTAGTGTTAACAAAAGCATTTGGTGTGCAGAATCTTTGCACTACGCAGACATTATGAATTGTTATTGCACATATCACATACCCTTCAGGGAATACCAGAGTGAGTGATGTATAATGTATCTTATTTACTATTCAAAAAAACCTCAAGAGGATTCAAGTATCAAATATTATGGAAGCTTCTAACCTTCTCGCCAAGGGAGATCGCAGGATGATCTTCAACGTGAATATTTCATCAAAAGACGCGTGAAAGCTTCAGTATAAAATGACGTTTAAATTGGTTTCAAAAGTGAAGTAGATAATTAAAGAATGAAAAAAGAAAGAAAAATAGGTTTATTTGTCACAGAGACACGTGCATACATAAAAGACAAGAGTAAACGAAAAGAACAAAAAGTACATAATAAATCACGAGCATAAAACAGAATTATTCGACAGCTGCACGACATGACTGTGACAAGAAGGCTTCCACTGAGCACGATGCAGTGCTATAGGGAACCCATGATAGCACAGCGCTGATTTTCAGTGGTCACCCGAACCGTGGTAATTAAATAACGAATTAATTAGAGACACAGTGAAGAGACATGGAACAGGAGAGTTTTAGACAGAAATGACATCATTTGGAAATAATTTGGTACTGTTATTAGCAAGCAAATGAGGTCGTTATTTTTCAGGGTTTCTCATTTATAAGGGTGTCAACGAAAACTCACTGCAAATAATGTCTTTATATTTGTCATTGTATCACAACATTTTATATCAGGACATTTAATTTAAAATATTGATATTGAGTTCGTATGCATATATTCTCAAATCATCACCTGCCTAAACATGCCTTTCCCAACTAAGTTGGGGTCGGCTTCCAGTCTAACTGGATGCAGCTGAATACCAGTATTTTACATGGAGCGACTGCCTATCTGACCTGCACAACCCAGTTACTGAGTAAAACGATACCCCTTGGTAAAACTGGTTGTCAGCCTTTCGGGTGCCTGACGCCGTAACAACTCTCAAATATCCATGAATGACAGCCGGGATCAACTGCTTAACGTGCTTTCCGAGGCACGGAAGGGTCTTGGTATGTAGGTAAAGATGGTCCGCTGGACGAACCAATCGCGGCAAGCGCAGCTTAACCTGATCCATCGATCAGTGCGGCTATTATTACTTAGCTACAAGCCCTTCTTGGCTATCAAATATCCTATACTATTAAATGAGCAATATTTGTACAATTATATACAGGGTGTCAGAGACATCGGCGCGAAAACTGAAACTATGGATTCTGTACATGATTCTGAACCAGCAAAAATCAGCTGTTTCATACGTACATTTTGACCGCGTAAGTATTGTACTTTTCTTTGAAACAGCAGATTTAAAAAAAAAAAATCAACGCACGGGGTTCAGAATGAGAGTGCGATTGTCGCAACCCAGCGCTGGGTGGGTTGACGGCGCGTTGTGTTCCACGCGCACCTCAAAGAGATGTCAGCATAATCGACGGGGTCCGCTAGGGCCGATGCCTGCCGGGGTTGCGAAGAAAACCGAAAGGGAGATCGTGGCCCCCGGCAACAGGGCAACCAAAGGAACACGGGTGGGTTTTAGTCAGTAAGAGTCTGACACGTCCTCCCGCTCCGCACAGAGCGGGAGAAGTTATTTGATGATTTCCCACCCAAAAAAAAAGGGGGTTCAGAATCATGTACTGAATCCATGGTAACAGTTTTCACGTCGATGTCCCTGCCATCCTGTATATAATTATAATTTGTAATCACGTTCTCGAAAACGGCTCTAACGATTTCGATGAAAGTTACAATATAAGGGTTTACGGGGGCAAAAAAATCGATCAAGCTAGGTCTTACTCAGTATTTTCCCCCTTGCAGAGCTCGGTCGCCCAAAGTTTAGAATAACTTGGTTACCTTAGAATACTAAAGTGGCAACATGGAATTAGTAAGTACCTACTATCATGGCAGCATAGAATTAGTATTAACTTTCCAATAAGTACTATTAAATGAGCATGTTCTATTTTCTCCAGAGCAGAGCTCGGTCATCGAGATACTTATGTGCTAACTTCTGCTTGAGACTTTATTTATGTGGAAGCCAAAGTATACCATTGAACATTTGGTACTCGGCAATAGTCTAGCTTTCTATCAGTGAAAGAATTGTTATAATCAGATCATTAGGACCAGAGATTACCTCGTACAAACATACAGGGCAAAATTATATTAGATAAAACAAAAAAACAAAATTAATTTCAGGTTTCTTTTTTAATTTTAGTGTAGTCACGTTAACAAAACATTTTTTTAAATCTAAACACGCTAAAACAAAAGATCACACACTCACACTAAACACCAATATACACACATACACACCCCCACACACTACTACTACTACTAGTTCACACTAGTTTTTGTCTCTGTTCTTGTAAACGTGCATGAAATTGTGTAGCCTCTGTTGGAGATCCAATAAATAAATAAAAAAAACAGATTTTCTCAACTCATACTTCAAGTAACAACACTATCAGCAGTCGTTGACCTCCCAAAAAAAAACATTTTTTTTTTTGTTTAGGTTATTATCGATACTCATCACCTCTGCTGAGTTTTGCTAGCTAATTTAAATTGACCCTGTATAAACAAACAATTTCAAAGTATTGTCTTAAAACTTTAATTAGAAGGCGAGAATTCTGTTTTTTTTTTAAGGAAACGGTGGGGATCCAATCACACACTTTTGATTAATTGTGTAATATTGGCTTTATTTATTTTAGCCATATAAAAGCTTTTCAAGTAGGCTCGGCGAATGATTAATGATGGATAGAATAACAACGGTAGGGTGGGCGTATAATTCCGAGTACGGATTTGAACGAGTGCCGTCAGTAGAGACTGTAATGTCTTAGCTGCCACGATTTATTTGAATTTCAAATTCTTCCAACTTTTTTTTAAATTACGGACACTTTTAACGTTATGCAGCGTTCTAATCTAACATTTATAATTTCAGCATGAATGACGGAACCAATATTATGTGTCCATATTTTGATTTAAAAGAGTGTCCATGGAGTTTCTTGCACGTTCTTCTCCATAGGTACCTACTTCACTTTGAAATGATCAACTAACTCCATGTTTTTGACTGACCGACCCCTTGACAATTCAAAAGTGCCTTTAATTCGTTTATTTGAAATAAATTCTTTGAGTTGGAGTTTCAAGGATGAATTTCCGTATCGCAACAAGTTTTCTGACATTCTACAGTTTCTGATTATGGGTTTCAGAGTTGACCAATTTCCAATTGATGATTGGTCAATTTAAGCCAATTACGATGAAGAACACACACACACACACCACACATAGTTCATCATAATTGGCTGAAATCGGCCAATCATCCACCTCAACTCTCCTGAATGCTTTATATAATGGTTGCAACCGTAACAATTACTAGGACGCCATTCTTCTAGTGCAAAATGTTCAAATTTAAACGCAATCTCATATAAGCGACAATAATTAATGCCAAAAAAAATTCTCAATATAAATTTTTTAATTGACAGATTAGAATGGAAACGTTATTAAAAATCCGGGAATTTCCTGATCAAGGATAGTTTTACTAATTTCTCAGTTGCAACCCGCAGTTACTATTAGGACATTATAAATAAGTACAGTATTAAATCTTCATAGAAAACGGCCGAAACGATGCGCTTATCGAGTGCGCGGCAGTTACGCACGGACGCGGAAGGTTTATCTACCGAGCGGCTGTAGGTAATTATTACTAGGTCACTGCCAAAGTAAATGGGACTAATAGGTATCTAGTAAATTGTATGTGTACTTTATTTATACTATGGGGAATACCTACGTGATGGTTTGTTACGTTTAATTCATCAGTGTTGTCATACGAGGCGATTTCTCATTCGGCGAACAGCAGACAAGACCATCCTAGTCCTTTTTAAGTTGAATGTCTTTTTGATCCACGAAAATTATCAGCATTTTACATACAAAAATATAATTCAAAAGGTATACTTACTGAACAGTAAAGACAGCAGCCATATTATAAGTATTGCGGTCTTGGCACGTCCTGTGGTGGACTTGAATTTGAGTGGGAAACAGATGGCATACCAGCGGTCCACCGAGATGAACGTCAGCGTTAGCACCGAGACCGTCACCGATACCGACTGGAACAATAGAAATGCTGGTTATAAACTTATAACAGCAGGGTTTTAAAGTCAAGTGGATGTTGGCATTGGAGTTCTGAGCGATCAAGAGTGAGAGCCTCGTTAGTCTAGGGCAGTGGATGGTAAACTCTCTCTGCTACTTTTAATGATGAACTTTCTCAGCTAGTTTTAATGATGGTCTGGTGGTTTGAATGATTTATGCGGCCTGCCCAAATGTCCTTTTTTTGGTATTTTTCGTCGAGTTGAGCTCCTTAAGTTCTGAGTTGAACTGCGCGATTACTGACAAATGCTTGCATTGACTGGAAAAGTCCACTCAAATCTGTGTGGTTCTTGCTTCAAAAGACCATTTCAGACACTAACCTACATGGTCCTCATATGGCCTGACCAAGATTATGTCTGGACTTTAAAAGAGACTGTGACCTCTGAGTTTGTTTCGGCCTTTCTTCTCAAAGTAGTCAGATAGGAAACGCCGAACTCATCTAGTATATTTTTAATATGACGTGTAAAAGTGATTCCGATATCCTATTTACAGAATAAACAATTTCATTTCATTTCAAACAGCGGATCTTTGGCCTATAGACTGCGGCTCTAGTACAAATGTCGATGAGTGCGAGCCTACGGTACTCACGGGGGTCGAGCTGTCGGTCATTAGGCAAGATATCAAGTTTTATTCAAAATTCAAACTATATTTCAAAGACTTATTGCCGAAGTATTTTCACCAAAAGTTAACAGGACATCGAAAATTGATCATTTACTGTATCTTTCAAAGTTTTACACGGTTGATGATGAAGGCATCTTACTTCTTTGCAAACTTAATTTTCGGGAGCGTTGCGGAGTGAAAGAAGATGGGAATAAAACTTCCATTTTATTTGGATTAAGAAAAAAGTGTTGAGACAGTTTGGACACACATAAAGGATTAGCTTTTATAAGAAATCTTAGTTTTTACAGTATAGATATTAGGCTCTATTGACTAAAGAGTTTGCCGACCACTAGTCTAGGGCGTCAAAAATTCATCCACATCGCTGTCAACGGGAAAAATGCCTAAAACGCTGACACCATAGCCATGTTGTACGATGATGCTGATTCTTTGGCCAAAAAATAGGGTCACGTGAAAAGTCAACCAATCGCTTGGCGATGCTTCGAAAAACCAAGTGGGCACTCGGACCTTATGGCCCTAGTGTTTCAAATCCAAACGGCTCGAACATAATTATAAATTCCAACTTATTTTAAGACTGTGCTAACTTTTTAATTATATAAATATTATTATATAAATAATTAGTTTTTAATTAGTCGAGATTTTTAAATCATAATTCTTTTTTATGGCTCCTCTTTTGGTCAGTACCACTTCATGAGCTATCCGAATATCAATAAAATATTTGGCCCTGGTCTTAAGGGGGTGATTTGAAAATTGATTCGCTGTTACAATGTATATGTAGATTATCTTGTTTGAAAATAAATTATATTTTTTATTCATATTAACTGAATAACTCCTGCTATAGTGGGCTCCAAAATAATATAGTTAAAAAAAGCCAAATGAGCCTGCTCTCGACCTGGATCTCGCCTGGTTGGTTTAAGTGCCTGCTACACGGCTGCCAACTGTGTCCCCGACAGAGGTGACGTTGGTTGGCAACAGGCAGAGCTGTTTGAAATTTGGTCTTAAGCCACCATCTACACGGTTGTAAGGTCAACCAAGGTCACCTCTGTCGGGACGCGTTTGGCAGCCGTGTAGCAGGCACATTAAGATAAAACGATAATGCCTAGAAGTTGCCTGTTCACTTTTGCTTTTAAATAAAAAAAAATAAAAAAAATCTTTATTTCGGACTAGCGGTACATCCATAGGGGTTAGTAAGAAGATATCTTAAAAAACTATGTTAGTATTTTATATAGTTACAAGCCTATTGTTGGAGATACACCTTCGCACAATATCACACAATATAGGTGAATCGTACCTCCCTGCAATGGTTTTCAGGATGGAGTAGGAACTGGCTCGCACTCTGCAGAGCAGCGAGGCAGACTTCTGTCTAATGATCGCATGGAAGCCATCAACATGTGCGTGTGCGAACATGCCAGAACCACTGCAGAAACGGGGCAGTCCCATCAACATCCTTTTAAGGCTGACGGGTTTTAGTTAGAAAGGAACTATAAATGATTATTATGAGACAGCCATGTAGCTTTATATTTTTGAAAGATTAAACTACTACCTTTTACTTTGCCATCTTCAATTTATTTTTAAATCTACTACAAAAATAATTACAAGTATTCGAAAGGTTACTTTGATAAAAGTTTCCCGCCTACGTATTTCGGGCGACCTATGTCAATATATTTATCTTGCCCTCTGTTATCAATGTTTGATTTACAATGTTTTGTTTCCGGCTTGAAAATATAATCCGCACCGTTTTTCCTCTTGGGTTTGGTAAAATAAACTGAACCGTACAAACCCACACAAAAAAAAAACAACGCAACTTTTTTGCTCTTTTTTGCGGGGAGCACGCGGCATTTCAAGAGTTAAGGTTCCACTAGTCGACTCCTCGGACTCGTTGGTGGCGTGGCTAATATACATGCTATTTAGTACAGTTTTTTTTTTAACTAGATAAATAAATATAAGTTTATTTACTTATCTAGTTTTTATTTATTTAGTGATGATTTATAACGAAAACGAACGCATAAATCATGAACAGACCTTTGGACGTATAAATATTATGAAAAAACTACTGGATGCATCTACTCAAAATAAAATGATTTGAACTTTTAAATAATTTATCTATCTCTGTATGGTTTCTACTTTCTCATTTTCATACTCATTTTAACTCATTTTTAAGGCGTAAGCCTTAAAAATGAGTTAAAATGAGTGTTGTATGGAAGTTTCGACGCTCATAACTTCCAAACCATATTTTTTCCAATTTTACTTCAATACACGGCTAGATAATGAAAAAACAAATTGATATTATTTTTAGTTTTGAATGTACCCCGTCAAATAGACGAGTAATCACCATACTACGTTGGTATGAAAGAATTACCGACTAGCGTAACCATAATTATCTCCGATAAATGAATGTCCCTGATCAGTATAAAATGTGTAACTGAATTAATGCACATTTTGAAAGTAGTATTTTCAGAATCGTTTACTGTGTCGATTTGTGACATATTTATACGTAATTTTTTATCCCAAAAATAATTAAAACTACGTAAATTACAATCGCACTTCCATCCACTTCGAAACAAGGTCAAAACAAACATAAATGAACAAAGTTCTTACTATGTACTACCCTTATACGTTTGCGACTGTGTACATGCGTAGATTTTTTATGTGACCACAATTTTCTCCCACAATCAGTGTAACTAATTTAATAAACAAACAATGTTTTATAAATGAAAAAAAAAAAAAAAAAAAAAAAACTGTGTAACTATTATGATTTTAACATAATAATTTAAACTCAAAGCATTTATTTCTATTAAGTCTTTTACAGGCATTTTTGAATTTATAGCCGGGGAACGGGTGTAAGAGAAACGCAGGTGCTCAAGAATGACACTATAATTACACGAATTACATAAGTTCAAATATAACAGAACTTTTTAGTTAAAGCGCGCGCACATTCGCTCGCTGATGGGTAGCTTACTTGACTAACTCACGATTACAATTTGAACTTACTGGAGCTTGCGCGGGCGCTCTCAGACGGGCGGCCGGGTAACCACACTGGGTTGCCATAGTAGCATTTACATACTGCCGCACGCTATAAATTGTCAAAGAGTCGGTCAGTCAGTCAGTAAGTTGAAGCTAGTTGCCCATTCCAAAACGTAGATCTCTATAGAGAAGAACGGGCAAGAAACTCCAAGGATTCTAATTGGGGTGTTTGGTGGTGTGCGTTAATTCCAGGACATGGTTTATATTGCTGTCAAAGCTTATTAAAGCTTTTGTGAATAGTCGACCAAAGTGGCGGAAACCAAATACAACATAATATTATTATTATTTTACTAAGAAAACACGCGGTATTAAGCTTCTCTTGTTAATGGGAGGCACCACTAAGAAGCAGAAAAAAAAGTTTTGCCACTCCGGGTGTGCCGACAGAAGTGAAAACTTGAATAAGATCGCCTTGGTGGAAGAAAAATACTTGTATAGGACATTGGTCCGTAACTTTGTCGAAATAAAGAGCACAATCGCGTTTACAAAAAAAAAAACTTCCGAAACCTTTAAAGTAAAATTAGTTCCATAGAACATCGATCCGTAATGTAATATAAATAAAGAGTACAATCGCGTTTAAATAGAATAGAAATAGAATAGAATAGAATATAAGCAGATTCTTTTCTTTTAGATTTTGTGAGTGTGAGAACGTTGTAGGCTGTAGACTGACTTGTGGACCTTTTTCTATTTTACTAAGTACCTGGTACTTGTTCTAGCCTACACTGTCCTCTCATACCTATTAACAATGTAATTTTAAAACATTATAGAAACCATTTATTTTTAAAAGAGTAACGGTGGAGTTTCTTGCCGGCTCTTCTCCATAGTAAGCGACCAATTTGAACCGTGCACCTAGCTTCTGACGTTTCATAAGTGCGCATGTAGGTTTATGTGAAATAAAATATTTTGAATTTATATTTACAAAACCTTTAAAATAAAAATACTTGCATAGAACATTGATCCGTAACAAAATATAAATAAAGAGCACAATCACGTTTACAAAACCTTTAAAGTATAAAACTTGCATAGAATATTGATCCGTAACGTAATATAAAATAAAGAGCATAATCGTGTTTACAAAAATGAGGTGTCGTCACAGCGTCACGAAATCAATGGTTTAGTCCAATCTCAAAAATGCCCAACGCGCCTAAAGAAGTTTTCACATAAAAAAAACATGCACATAGGTATTATTAGTTCAAATCGCAACCACCCTTTGAGTAAGCATATTGATTTATACTCGTTTCAAAATTATTAAGCCCCGCAGAGAGAAACCCATAGGCTAGTTATAACGAAAAATAATGTATAGAGAATCTTAACACACACTGTGATTTTCCCGACCTAGATTTAACATTTCGACAAAACTGAGTCTACGGTAGCAGAGCTGTTATTGCAGCGGAAATGGCCAATAACGTGACTAGTCCGGTCGCAAATCGACTACGTTTCAGATGTGCTTTTAAAGGCATCCATTTACTAATGTGTTTGGACAATGCCGATTGTACTATGTACCTACCTATGTATATGTGTTGATACACAGCTCAAAGCTGATGCATGTGATTTTCAGCGGGGTAATTATTTTATTTTATTTTTTTTATTCAAAAGGAACAACAAACAGCTACAATATAAAACATTATTCCTAATAAGAAATACAAAAAAAAAAATACAGACAATATTGCAGCCCACAACGCTGTTCACGGATTAGCTACAGGACAGTGACAGAGAGAATAATCGCTAGGGTTACAATTTTTTTTTTTTTTAACTAACGTTTTCCATGTATAACTTTTAAGAAATGGTACACAAAAAAGAAGGATATCTGTTCAAGAAAGCTCCTTGAGTATAAGACTGGAGCACCAACAAAAATATATATATGTATGTTCAAAGGTCCCATTGTAGGAATCGACCATTCTGCGAACAGGCGAACGCAGGCCAGAGTTGGACGTGCAAGTACCCACCTGAGAATAATATGCCAGTGCCGCCATAACCTTTCGCTTTTAGACTGTCCTAGGAACTGCATAGTAGGAATAATTACGTAATACACTGTCTTGTACTCAAACTCAAAGCATTTATTTCAAATAAATGCTTTGAGTTGCCTTTTATTTTGACAGTTGAACAACATTTATTGCGTCACTTACGTTGTTGAGAAGACGAATTTTTCTAACATATGAAGTGATGTATTAAGAATTGCCTTCAAAATCCTTCGGATTATGATTGAAAGTTTGTTATGCAGTTGGGTTGCAGGTCCGCAAATGCGCTTTCCGGGGAAATGTGAATGCTTAGAGGGTGAGAAACTTTTAATAAATCCGTGTCTAAATCCTTTCAACTCGGTTACTAGGGTCGATGCCGCTACGACTCTGAACAGCAATGTGGTGTGGATGCAGTTACGCTACTCACTGCTAAGCCAGAAGTTGTGGCCAAATATTCGGCGCCCAGTCGAGCGTTGAAAATCTAACAGCGCACTTCTGTTTAGGCTTTTATTTAAGTGTCACCTAATTAAGTGTTGGGAAAAACGGGCATAAGGGTAAGATAAAGAAGAAAAAACGAGCGAGCTTTACAGTATGTGCCTTACAGTATAAGCAATAAAAGGGGCGGGGCCTCGTCAAGAACGTTTCTGACGACCGACTTGGAACGCCACGTGCGTTCATTGGTCAAATCAAATAGCGCGCGCTTCCCCGGCTTCCCACTTCTACACTTCCGTCGCTTTTCAAAAAATCACTCCCACAGATTGCAGGAAATCGAGAGGAAAGATGATACACATCTTCTTTTTTCATGTGGTTAGTGACTTAACCTGGTGTCAGAGTTTTAAAGCCGCCCATGGGCCTCTAGCTTAGCTTTACATGCCGTCAAGATATTTTCTCTCAGGCATGGCGGCTTCCTCACAATGTTTTTTCCTTCACCGTTTTTGTAGCAAGTGATAATTATACAATACGCATATGAATCCGAAAAGTCAGAGGTGCGTGCCTTTGGTTCAAACTAGAGACCTATGCACATACGTAGATTTTAATTATTTAGGCGGCCATAAAGCTATTTTTAGAACAACAATATAATAATGATTTAACCATTTAGTCAGGTAGTAAACAGTTCCAGGTATAAAACGATACCCCTTCCAATGGTCGTCGATGCGCATGAGGCCACCCTCAAGTAGTCGGAATTCGATAGTCACTTAACGTGTACGTGTCTGTTCTCGACAGCGCTCCCAAACTAACAAATTCTAAAGTGCATAATTATTGTCGGAATAATTGTTTTCAAGTGAAAGTTATGGATTGCAATAATTCAGGTAAGAACCTATGTTTTACATCAATAATATACTTGATTATCGTTTTTCTTAATATACTTTTAATTTGTCAAAGATAGCTCTATCACATGTGATTTTTTTTTTGTATTTTAAAAGTTTATAAGGTTTTTTAACTTACTTCAGGGTCCGTCCGGGTAATAATTTATTTATTTCTCAATACTTAACATATTTGTCTATATAACGAAAAAATAATTAGCCGCGGAAACCCGCGCTTTTCAAAATTGAGAGCAACTAAATGTTTCAAGCCAAAATTGAGTAAAATACCATTTTGCTGCTTTTTTATTTTAAATCAATTTACTTTTTGTTTTAGGTCCATCTGGTGCTTCGGGTACTAAAGTAGTAACTCGGAAATATTTGTTTGACCAGATACAAAAACAAAATTTCTCAAGCTTAAGTGAAAAACTCGATTTTTATGAAAATTATCTCTTCATCGTTATGGAGACACCGAAAATGCTAAAAATTGTTTAAAGCACAAGTTTTCTTATGTGAAAACCGAATTTAAGCAAAGATGGTTGAAAGCCAATAAACACGAAGAAGTTTTTCTTAAAAACAACCAATCTTGGTTAGAAGTTTTGTGATTCCAATAGAAAATCACAACGAAACACAACGAAAGTCCGAAATCCAAATAAGATTTCGTAACGAAACTGGACTACTCATCGATATGCCAAAGGCTAATTTAGGAAATACTAATGATGGCAACACAAGCAGGAGGTTCTTTGAGAATCCGGAACTGGCATCTGAGATCACAGGAATTAGCTTTGAACTGATCTATAGATTCAAAATTATATTGGAAACAATGTCAAGTGGTCACGAAATTAATGTCACAAAATATGACCAATATGCTTATGATACTGCGAGATTGTACGTAGTACGGGTGGCATCCAATGACTCCCACCATGCATAAAATATTGATTCATGGTGGGAAAATCATAAGCAATTCGCTACTTCCTATTAGCCAATTATCGGAGGAGGCTGCAGAAGCCCGGAACAAGCATTTCCAGTCACACCGACTTAACTTTGCTAGAAAGTTTTCGAGGGAGGAATGTAATTTAGACATATTTAATAGGCTATTATTAACTTCGGATCCCCTAATTAGCTCCAGCAGACAAATTAAAAAACCTCGCAAAGCATTCCTTCCAGAAACAATAGAAATGTTGATGTCTGCCGAACCATATAGAGAGTCAATGGAGGAATGCTCTCAAAGTGATATTTAGTTTTGTTTATGTTTATATAGGTGATGTAATTATACCTTACTTTTATTCATTTAAAATATTATTTGAACTTTGTTTTACTTTTTTGAAAATTGCTACTATATTTGTGTATAAAACTTGTGTAATTAAATAAAGAAAAAATATTTTTGAACTGAAAAGGGTTTATTTTAATTTAATATAGTATGTGGAATTAATTAAAACCAAAAAATATTTTTGGCCGCCTAAATAATTAAAATCTACGTATGTGCTATGACTTGGCAGTCCGACGGTCACATCACTAGGCTAACAGTACACTGCTATTAACCATCAAAAACTTAATATTATCTTATAGGCAAGCCGTGCGTTACGTAGACCTCCACAATTCATTGAACTTATCATAGAAATAAGCAGCTGAGAGTCTGTACAAATTTATGTATTCCTCATCTGCCAACGTAGTTAATCTACGTAATCTAACAACAAGCCCCTTTGAGGCCACTAACCGAATGAGAGAAATCTTGAGATTTACATAACAATCGTGTAGTTACCACTAAATCTAGACTGGTAGCGTTGTGTGGCAGTTTGCCTCAGTGGGCAAATTGACTGCGTGACGTCAGTATGTTTGTAGATGTGGAGAGGTTACCCAATGGGTAAGCGTGGTGTGGGTATTTGTGGTGCAGTAGGCCACCCGTCCAAAGTAACAAAACCAGTTTAAGCTGGCCTATTTTCTGTGGGAACTTTGAAGAAACTCCAAGATTACTCTTTTAAAAATAGTTGGCTTTTACAATATTTTCAAATAACAGTATTAAAAGGTATGGGAGAACAATGTAGGTCTTTCTACAAGTACCAGTTACTAAACAAAACAGAAAATGGTCAACAAATCTACAGTCCATTAAGCCTAAAGCGTTCTCACATTTACAAAATAGAAAAGAATCTATATAGAAGATAAATAAATGAATTAAAAAACAATTTTAAACGAAATGACATGATTGCTATTACAACTGTAACAGTACAAGGTCAATGTAAACATTATTTAGCCGCGATAAGGGTTTCTGAACACCAGCAGAGAACGATTTTAGACTTTTCAGATACAATAGTCTAAAGTTTTCTCGCTTACAATCTACCAGACATTCTTTAGATAAATTGGAGTTTTACATTATCGTTTTTTAAGGGTTTCGTACTACAAAGGCAAAAATGGAACCGGTATAGGATCACTTTGTTATCCGTTTGTCCGTCTGCCAGTCTGTCAAGACCCCTTTTTCTTAGGAATGCGTGGAGGTATCAAGTTGAAATTTATATCTAATACTAAGATCTACAATCTCTTGGAGCTTCTAAGTCAGCATAAACAAATATTGCCATTTAAGCGACATATTTTGTTTAAACGTTTAAACGACACGTTTTTTTGATGACGCGTTTTATATGCCCTACCGTAAAGAAACCGTACCGTGGAAATAAGGCCTAACGATGGTAAATGAAGATGCGTTTGGCAAAACTACTCGCTTGCCTTAAAGTCACCACTAGCACACATTCGAACTTTACTTGCAAATGTTTATGTTTTCGTTGGAAGTTTGTAATATAAAGAGCGTAAAAATACCCTTCACGAAGCCGACACCTACGCATTCTGTACATCAAACTAAGTAACTTATAAATAATTCCTGGATAACAAATTCTACTTTTGGTATGAAAATTTGCTGGTTATACACTTCATCGTGGAAGTATTTAAAGTTAAGTTATAACATTTTTGCGAAAAAAAAGGTCAAAAACTCTGACCTTCAATATCTCCGTAACCAAAGGTTCCCAGGTATGGTACAGTACAAAAACACATTACACCCGTTATATTACATAGGCCAATAAAATTTAACTAAACTTCTTAACCAGAAACTAGACAATATATTTCCGAAGGTTTTTAATGCGCTGAATCCGAATCTGGCCTCAGAATTGCTCTAACACGTCAGGTTTCTGAGATATCCCAACCTAAAAGTGCAAAAAGTACCGTTTTTGCCCGATTTTGAGGTTATGTAGACCCACAAATTATTTTTTCTTAAAAAATTTACGGTTACCATATTAAAGAACAAGTAAGTACAACCCCTACTTCTACGTCTATGATCTCAATTGATTTTCAGGTATACGAAACTTTACAAAGATGAGAACTTCAAAACACGATATCTCAGCGAAAATATTTGAGCAAACTCACATTTGAAAGAAGAAGACTTGTTCTTTAATATGGTAACATATTTTTTTTTTCAACCCATCGAAAACCTTCGGGAATATAAATATAGTCTGGTTCCTGGTTAAAAATTTAGTCGGCCTGTGTTATCATCATGCAATGTATTCTGATCTAAGTAAATATAATAAATATCATAAGGAAACACAGCCATCTCAAATAAACAGGGCAGTCAATAGCAAGCACTAATGGCTATGTTTGAACTGTATATGAACACTAAGTGCAACGCCGCTCGCCGCGTGTGGCGCACGTTATATGTAGGTTGAGAGGTCACTTTATTGTGGAATATAAACAGTTGGTTTTTGATTCCGTTAGTGTTCAATTTCCTTACCATGTACTTTAGGATGAGTTGAAGGTCGCAGTCTTATATTTTGGAATACCATCCTACTTTTTGGAGGAGCTCGTGGCTAAGTAATAACAGCCGCACGGTTCAATCCATCAGGTTAAGTTACGCTTGCTGAGATCGGTCTGTGGTGTCCATTTACCGATACTCTTCCGTGCTTCGGAAATCACGTTAAGCCTTTGGTCCTGGCTGTCATTCGTGGATCTTTGACAGTCGTTACGGGTCGTCAGAAGCCCGAAAGGCCAACTAGTCTTACCAAGGGGTATTGTATTACCCAGTTACTTTGTTTTGGAAGTCAGATGGGCAATCGCTCCATGTAAAATACAATATTCATCGGTTAGAGTGGAAGCCGACCCCAACATAGTTGGAAAAGGCTAGGCAGATTGATTGCTTGACCGTGCTACATTTTAGAATGGATGAAAGGCAATTGCATGCAGCTGAGTTGAGAATGCTAAGAAGGATGTATGTGTCGGGTTACACGAATGGATAGAATAAAAAATGAGTACATAGGAGGAAGCCTGAAAGTAACAACGGTTGTAATGATTGATATCGGTTTAGTTATTAAGTACAATACTAGATGGCGTCACTAGGCTCGCTACAATAGTTGTAAATAACATATTTTAGATGATTGACAAGTGACGGTGGCTGTAAAATAAATAATATCGGAGAGATGTGGAAAACTGGGTTGCTCCGTGATTAATTGTTTTATTTATGGAAATTAAAGCCATCATTGATTGAAAATTACTGTAGAATATACATACGTAATTGTTTAGGGTTTACTGTGCTAAACAAAATTAAAACGACTTTTTGTTGTAAGAGCACTTGTAGCAGGTTTTATTGACCATAATGGAAGGGGCGGTGTTGCCAATGTTTTAATAAAACTTATTACTACGTTTCGTTGTACGAACATATTCCCGAGGCCCGAGAAATTAATCTAATTAAATTTAAATATGAATAACTTATAAAGTATGTAGCTTACTTACAAGCTAGACTACTCACAAATACAAGAGATTTATTAGAGCATTACAGTTTTATTAAATTTAAGTTAGGTTTTCAATTCGTCGTTGGTGCAATTGTGCATTTGTGTGCGAGTAGTGGAAGTAATGGGGTTAGTGTTTGCGTCTATTTAACGAAATGTAGGTTGGAGATGTTTTGCAAGGCTAATAGTTATCATTTTGTCCTCAGCTTGCGGAAACGCCTTTATCGTCTAGGCATAATAAATTGTGGATAAAGGTCCGGCTCCAACTTATAAGGCAGCATATTGAACATAAAGAACGACATATTCGCCACCGTCAATAAGAAACCGATTGGTCTCGGGGCATAGTGGCGGATTGACATTTCTTGTCCTCGAATGCGATCCCGGCTTGAAGGATTTCTTTTTTTATAAAGTTCGTTTCATAATCCCAGAGACTAATTTGACACTTCAACTGATTGTTGTTCGTTTTTTCATTATGGAGTTTGACATTTGCACCTGTCAAATGATTAAAAAGTCTCTGTGATTCAAAAACGAACTGTAGTTCAAGACATTTTTATTGCAGGTTGATTACTTTTCATTTTGTTTTTTATTGTTATAATTAATTTTCCAGTATGGCGAATTAATCGATGAAGATTTATAGTTGTTAAGGTAGGTATGTATTTAGATGTAAATGGTAACTTTAAAAATTAAATTGTTTATGTCACCTATGTTTTTCTTTCATTAGTCAGTTTACTTGGAACCTCGATCATCACATGGTGACTGAAAAGTTGTGCGGAAATTTTCATGGTATGTAAATATCATCATCAGCATAAAGCAGTCCACTGCTGGACATAGGCATGTGATGCGGACAAATGAGGAAAATGTTGTGAGGAAAGTTTTGAGTATGAATGTCGATGGCTATAAGAGTAGGAGAAGACCAAAGAAACGATTCAGTACCTATCTCTTTGGGGTGTGTAATATATGGCAAATTAGCATATAGTATAATATCACTTGAAATAACGTTCAAATGATATAAATTTCATGTATTTTAAAAACTACGAATAATAACTTTCATTATTCGTAGATTAAAAACAAATAACCTTATTTCATGTGATCTAATGTTTTAATTCATAACCTTCTTTTTCTCTAATAACATTTAGTATAACGTTCATTTCATATAATTTTCAATTTGTATAATTCTGTTTTTTATAACGTTTAGTTGACCTATTTAAATTTACAAATTTTCTGTTAATATTCTGTAATGAAAAACTTCATCTAACCCAAATGATTCACCAACAATAGCGGAGATCACATGGTCACTGTTCTAACCTAACCCAAATGACGACGTTTCCAAATTATATTAAACGTTACTTACAGATTTTGAATATTATACTAATTAAATATTAATTAAAATGTGCATTATAGAAAATGTTCATTGTACCATATAAAATTAGGTAAAATGAAATTATAAAAAAAAATCATTTCATCGTTATATTTAAAAAAAAGTATATATAATGAAATTAGGTGATATGATCATTAGAACTTTGTTATTATTTCAAACGTTACACTCCCATGTATTTGGCAACTTTAATTCATTAATAAATATAATGACTTGGCAATCGCACACAGCAATAGGAAGACCAAAGTCAAAAATCTACATTCTACATACAACAAAATGTACCTAATTAATTTTAAAAAAAGGGAATTTGATTCAAGGGACTAAGTTGGATCCCGAGAGCAGCGAAGGATTCTAGAGTTATCGAGTGTAGCGAGGAATTTTAGATTAGAATCCTGAGCGGAGCAAGGGATACAAAGACCGATGATTTTTTTTCACGAGTTGTGTACTCTACTTTTTAGCATTGACTGCGAGTAAATAAATAGTTGTAGAGTATTTATATTTATCACATTTTATAATTCGTAATAAGAGACAAAGGATTAAATATACTTGTTCCAAATTAAAAATAGTTTATTCACTCAGTGACTAAAATAAATTTTTATTCATTATTATCGATGAATAAAATGCCCTTTTTCATGTGGCAATGGTGAAAATTATTTTTTTACCATTGCCACTCGAAAAAGGGCATTTTGAATTTGGAATAAGCACGAATTCTACGAATACAAAAACCGACCGAGTGCGAATCGGATCACGCACAATGAAGGGTATTAGTTAGGATGAATTTATCCCAAAAACAAACTCAATACTGTAGTTGAAAAACATATTCTCCCATACATCGATGTACGTCACGGTCAATTCTCCAACTGTAAGTGTCACTTTGTAATCCCAAAAAAAAAAATGTGTGATAAAATTACAAATTAACGATTTTCGGACTTTTCCTTTATGTGTGCTGTGAGACCTTGCTTCCTGCCAAATTTCATGATTCTAGGTCAACGGGAAGTACCCTGTAGGTTTTGATTTATTTGCGAGTGTCAAAACATGACGCTTAAATGGCCGTATTTTTTTATTGCGTTGACTTAGAAGCTTGATTTTTTTAGAACTCCAAGGGATTATAGACCTACGTATTTGATATTAATTTCAATTTGATACCTCCACGCGTTCCTGAGAAAAAGGGTCTTGACAAACTGATAGACAGACGGATTGACAACGAACTGATCCTATAAGGGTTCCGGTTTTACCAGTGGTGATACGGAACCCTAAAAATAAATAAAACGTGCTGTTAGTACCTACTGGCTGGCTAAATGGAGCTATGCCAAAGCGCTATAAAATAAAATAATAAAAAAAAGCCAATTTTAGTTAGGTTCTTTTTTATCTGCTATAGTGGTTGTTTTATGTCATTGGAAAATCTATTAACATAATTATAATAAAATTTGTTCTTCCAGTGACGAAAATGAAACACTGACTCCGGAATAGTTTCGTTCTAAAACAGCAATTATGGTATATAATTTGTTGCCGCCAAAATTTATTTTCTCGCAATCAATGGTAAAAAGTAGAGTACACAACTCGTAAAAAAAAAATCTTCTCGGTAGTTGTATCCCTCGCTCCGCTCAGGATCCTAATCTGGAATCCCTCGCTACGCTCGTGATTCTACTCTAGAATCCTTCGCTGCTCTCGGGATCCAACTTAGTCCCTCGAATTAAATTCCCTTTTTTCACTTTTTGTATAATCTACTAATTTCTATGCGTGCAGGTTTTGTCACTCAGGCTTACCTGTTATGACACCTGATATAAATATACTGTAGTGATCCATAAGAAATTTCTTATTCTTTCAATATGGAAATTCTTTAAATAGTTTCCTGGTTTTCTGACTGATATCGAACTCAAACGGAACCCTTATTCTGGTTGATAATCATGTGGCAAAACTTCAGTGTCGTTAAATTTAAAAGAATGTCCATGAAGTTTCTTGCCCGTTCTTCTCCTTAAGTACATTTATCATAGCATATATATCATATATCATAGCTGCTCGCTCTGCTAAGCCTTGTGATAAAACTTAACATTTTAATTATTTTGTAAAATCATCAAAATATACCAGTTTTATATACACATTGACATTGATATTCAAAATGACATGATTACTTTGTAAAGTATTATATTATTTTAATTAATTATTGTGAATGTGAGGACTATGTGGATATCATTATTACTTTCATTTTTCAGTTAGTTTGAATTATGGTCTGGCAGTTTGAGTAGTTTATGCGGCCTACCCAAATGTCCTTTCTTTGGTATTGTTCGTCGAGTTGAGCTCCTTAAGTTCTGAGTTGAGCTCCACGATTACTGACAAATACTTGCACTGACTGGAGAGGTCCCCTCAAATCTGTGTGGTTCTTTCCTCAAAAGACCATTTCAGACACTAATCTATATGGTCCTCATATGGCCTGACCAAGATTATCTCTGGACTTTAAAAGAGACTGTGACCTCTGAGTTTGTTTCGGCCTTTCTTCTCAGAGTAGTCAGATAGGAAACGCCGAACTCAACTAGCTTATTTTTATTTTTTATTTTTTCTATGACGTGTAAAAGTGATTCCGATATCCTATTTACAGAATAAACAATTTCATTTCATTTCATTTCACATACTTCGCTCTGCAATGGGCAACTAGCTTCATCTTTCCGCCTTACCGACCCCTTGACGATTCAAAAGTGCCCGTAATTTGAAATAAATGCTTTGAGTTTGAGTGCCCACTCGATTCCGAAACAAGTCGGCCAATCCCGAAAAAAAAAGTTAGTTAAACTAGAATAATTTGATCGAAACACTAAAATGTTAGCACTTCGTCCTTGTGGGCATAATCCTTTGACCGGCTTAACTAAGTTACTTCGCCTAAATGCCAGAAATAAAACGGCTTATTTTTAGTTTAGTCTCGAACTACATCATTGTAGTACCTCGTGGTTTACGGAGCAAAAATATGTTACCGCCTTTTCCACGTGTGTGTTGTAAGAGGTTATATTAGGAAGATGGATTATGAATTTGCCACACTTGGCTATCGGTCCGGTAAAAGAAGATGAATGGCCTTAATCAGCAGGTTATGACCAAAAACCTAATTTGATTTGAGAAGGAATCTTTTATTTTTTGTGTAACCTTTTTTATTTTCTTGTACATAATAAGTATGACAAGTTTTTGTGTTATATAAGTACATATATTTAACTGTAAGTAAATATCAAAAGAGTTAAAAGAAAATGGATTCTGAATCTGGGGAAACTGTGCTATTAAATAAGCATTTAACATGGCTTGACCGCAATTGGTCTGCCACAATCCAGTTCATCAATTGAACAGTGAATGTGGCTATTTGAATTTCCCAGTAATTGGGCTCCATATTTAAATAAAACGAACTCAAAATCCTTTTAAAATTAAAGACAAAACCGAACAATGCAGCCCTGGATTCCATTATCCGTGCCAAATAATGTTAAATTGAATTTACACCAGATTATTCGTGCGAGCTCTGAGTGTTACTTCGTATATCAGGCTGATGGTACCACAGATTAAAAATGCATAAAAGATAATCTGCGGTTTCAAACGCTTTCTTTATGCCTAGTTTCAGGAAAAATGGACTGGCCAACGCAATTGAAACTTAACGGATAATTTTACTCTCATTGGACACCATTGTTTCACACACTGTTAAGTATAGCCGTCCTGCCAAACATAAGCGGCCATGTTTTCTTGCGGGGTAATTGCATAACACTTATAAGTAGCAATGGTTTTCATTTTGACAATTTAACAACATTCATTGCATTATTTACGTTGTTGAGCAGAGGATTTTTTCAAGCATATGAAGCAATGGATTGGCAGTTTCCGTCAATTGATTTATTGAAAGTGTGTAACGGAATTATGTGCAGGCTGGTTGGAGCGGCCAATGTAGACAGGATAACAACGCACACACAGGATACATTTCCAACAATTAAGTAGCGAGTTTAGTTCAAGTAGCAAGTTAAGTCAGACGACGAGGGACTTAACTTGCGATTTTACTAATGCAAAGTATGTAAATCAGCTTGTACGGTGCGCACCGCGGCTATTATCATTTTATAATCATTGGACAGCCTGGTTCCACCTACCTGTGAGGCGTTCTCCTTTTTTGTACTATGTTTTCTTAGTCCATGCTCTCATTCAGCGAGGTAATTGCGTAACACACTTACAAGTAGCAATGGTTTTCATTTTAACAGTTCAACAATATTCATTGCGTTATTTACTTTTTTGAGAAGACAAACTTTACGAACATATGAAGCAATGGATTAGTAATATCCTTTAAAGTCATTCAGATTGTGTTATGCAATTAGGGTGCAGGTAACCCGCGATCCTTTATAATGTATCCATCCATCTGTATGTTTATCTGCCGCACGTATATCAACAATTTTGACAACCCTATTTTAGTTTAGGCAAGCGTGGGACATAGCATTGCAAGCGTTCAAAGGGGAGTTTCCCTTCTATCAATTTGTTATTCTATGACGTTACTCGCTCGCTATGTCAGTAAACGGAAGAATTTACGCAATATCGAGCACTTTATGTGTACTATGTAGGCACAAACAGCGAGAGAATTACACAATTTTGGAAAATGAAAATGTGAATCTTTGAAGTTGTTCTGAAGGAATCTTTTTCATAGCTTTCACTTTTTTTTATTTAAGTTCCTACTATAAATAATAAAAAAAATATCTTACATTCCTTTCCTCCTCCTCCGGGAAAATTAATCAAAGAAAAAGCTTTTAAAGCAATTCTTGTTCAACCGAGTTGTAAAAGCATGGAATATGCTCTCGGAAAATGTTGTGACGACTCCCTCACTGAATTGTTCAAGAATTGACTAGACATATTAAATATCTCCAAGCTACTTGATACATACGCATCAGGCTTGGCTTCCAGTCTAACCGCACCTCTTGACTATTCGGATTCATGTGCGTATTGTATAATTATCACTTGCTTCAAAAACGGTAAAGGAAAACATCATGAGGAAACCAGCATGCTTGAGAGATATTTCTCGACGGCATGTGAAGCCAAGTTAGAGGCCCATGGACGGCTTTAAAACTCTGACACCAGGTTAGTCTCTAACCACACGAAAGGAAGACTCAATGTTAACTATAGAATTATTGTGATGCTTTGCAAAACTTTTATTAACCGAAACAAAGTCAAATCATTTATTTCAAATAGGCCCATGTATAGCACTTTTGAACGTCAAAATTGACAAAATTGATTCTAGTCGACTCTTCCAAAAGGTAGTTTTCGTATGGAGAAGAATGGGCAAGAAACTCCAGCGTTACTCCTTTAATTTTTTTTACAATAGTTTGTATAGGTACGTATATTAGTTAAATAACTATATGTGAAGACGATGCACCTAGAATAAAATTACTGTACCACAATAGGTAAAAAGAATTAAAAATGAAGCAACGACAAAACTTTTTGCTTATAATAATTTCAAGCCTAATTTAGAATCAAAAGAATGTAAAAAGAATATCATTATGATAAATTGGACCTAAGACGACGACGGCTAAATTAATTTTTAGAGAGATTGGAATTATCTGAAAAAAAAAAAACTGGGGAACTTGGACTTAGTTTTCTGGAATATATATATGCAACACGTACTGTGAGTGTTGTACTGTTTGTGTAAACTCAAAGCATTTATTTCAAATAAACCATTTACTGGCACTTTTGAACTGTCAAGGGGTCTGTCAGTCAGAAAGATAAAGCTAGTTGCCCATTCCAAAGCGTAGTAGGTACCTATGGAGAAGAACGGGCAAGAAACTACATGGACGTGTTCAATGCTAACGAGTATTCTTTTCTTTACGAGAATAAGTTTTGCTTTACTGTCAATAAAGCTAAAAACCCTAAAATGAACTGAAACTGAAAAGGTACTCGATAAATTCTTAATAGTTATCCATTCGACCATCTCAACATTTTAAGCAACATTTCTTCCTGACTGAACGTTTATAATATTATCTGGGTATCTAATAGTATCCGGATAACCAATTTGTAATAGTATCCGGGTAACTAATAGTAATAGTATCCGGTTAACCAATAGTAATAGTATCCGGGTAACCAGTAGTAATAGTATCCGGTTAAACAATAGTAATAGTATTCGGTTGAAAAATCTCAGAAACCGTAGGTCAATCAAACTTGGTTGGAAAACTCACATGGGTGATTTTTAGGTTTTCAAACTTAGGAATCCTTTTTCTCAAGCCTATATCGATATCATCAAAGAAGAAACACTTAATCAATAAAAAGCAGTTAGCCCAAATACCGGCCATACTGCCGGTTTAAAGTGTCAGCCTAGGAAGGGGCTGTGCGGAAATTAATTGCTCAACTCAATGATGGATGCTGCTGATAAATTGTACATCGTATTCGATACCAAGCAATTTGTCTAATAAAGTATCGAGTTTGGTAAGATGGGCTTGAGTAAGCTAACATACGATGTTGGTATAGAATTTTGCGCAATTAGGATGACTGTGGTAGACATATTTTGTGAAGGGTTATATTGTGATCAATGGCTGGTAGAAAATTCATAGTGGGATGCGATTACATTTCTCGTGAGTAGGATCAGACACGGTCATAGAGTTTGGCCAGGCTAAGTCTGCATAAGTAAAAAAATTGTGGATTCTGAAATTCTATAGATGGCAACACCAACTGTACCGCGAAAAAAATAGAATTTGATACTTTGTTTGTCTTTTTGTTTTTGATAGGTTATTTTGTTTATATTCTGATTTATTCATGGTAAAGAATAGTCACTTTAGCACGATGCAGAGTGGATTTGATACAGTTATATCATCGTATAGAGGTAGAGCATAGGTACGACATAGTCTATTAGACAAAAATCAAAAGGCAAAATATCAAAATCATTAGATCTACTTACACGTCTACTTTCCGATATCTTGTAAACATTTTCGTTTTTGGTTAAGCACGACATTTTTGCTGTTCCTACACATCTAGGAATTTACATATCATAAATTATATAATAACTCCCGCACTCTATTTTTAAAAGGTTTAACCGTTTTATACTTTATTTTGTGAAAACAACTTACAGCGTTAACAATCTGACATTACAAGTACCCCGAAACTAACACAACTGACTGATGTAAAAGTATACCATATATAAAACTTTTTGGGATCGCCCATTTATTCCATTGCAGACTTAGCGTGGCCGGACCCTATTCGGTGACTGACGATACAACCTGACAATGACCTACAAATTGGAAAAAAAGTAAGAAAATTTGAATTTCGCGAGCTACCTTTGGGGATCCATCTTAAAGGCCAAATGGAAGTGGGTAGGACAATAAAAAGTATAGCTAAAAGAGTGAAATTATTTGTTATTGAGATTAGGCCGCCTACTGCAAGTCTTGTAACCCAGAATCTACAGAGATAACTAACGAGCAACGCAGAGACCAATAATAACAACAAAACCGGCCAAGTGCGTTGGGATGAATTTACCCCAAGAACAAAATTAATATTGTAGTTAAAAAACATGTTCGACCATCCATTCAAACTGTAAATGTAAGTTTGTACGCACAATATGAGAGATTTACCATGTTATTTTAAGACCATAGACTTTTTATAGGATTTCCTGTAATCTAGGAGTTAAGAACCGTTTTCCGTTTTTTTTCCTTTAGAGGTACGGAATCCTAAAAATTGGCTAACAAATTGTAAAGCGCTCGTAAACTGCTGCGATTGTGTGACTGAATTATCAATAACTCCCTTTGGCTTTGTCGGGTAAAAAAAAAAGTGGCACTCCGGGAGTGCCGACAGAAGTGAAAACTTGAACAATTTTACTGTGCACGAAATAATGTATCGCGGGTTTTCGTATTTTTAATAGTCAAAAGCTGGTGTCGTAACAGTGTCACGAAATCAATGGTTTAGTCCCATCTCAAAAATGCCCAACGCGCCTAAAGAAGTTTTCACTTCAAAAAGTCAATTGCATCACTTGACTTGCGTTTATGACACGTCGATAATTTTCGTTCGTTAAACTGGGTGTTACCCCGCGTCCTGTTTAAAAGCAATCTTCGCGCAAATACACGATCGTTCTAAGTTTTTGTACAGCGAAATAGATGATCGCGCCGACAGAGGGCGCTTTCCGGTTTTTCGAACAAAAGGTGATGTTCAAAAAATTCAAATTCAAAGCATTTATTTCAATTAAACCATTTACAGGCACTTTTGAACTGTCAAGGAATCGGCCAGTCAGAAATGTGAAGCTAGTTGCCCATTCTAAAGCGTAGTAGGTAGGTAGAACCGACAAGAAACTCCACGGACACTCTTTTAAATAAAAAAATGTTACAAAATATTGGTTACATCATTCATGTTGAAATTATACATGTGAGAACAATTTAGAAAGACGTGCACGTTAGAAGGGTCCGTAATAAAAAGATAAAACAAAGAACAATTCAAAAGCTAAAATAAATTAAAAATAAGTCATGGCAACTAAGAGATGACCAGTCCGAACTGACGACGCCCGTTTACAAATATGACGCATGGATCAGCACCATTCAACTCAAACATTTTGAAGGGAGCTAAATGATCCAACACACGCGCCACCATCAGCGAAACATCTGAGTGAGCATGACATACTCACAGTCGCCATTGCATATTCAAGGCAATGCAAGACATATTACCCGGTAAATGGTGATTCTTTAGTACATAGTGCTCACACCTGTGCTATGCAATTAAATAATACAAAGGAGATTGAGTTTATATAATGCAAAGATGGTCTTACAATCTTCAGCAGCTCCAACAGTATTAGCAAATGTTAATCAATTAGTTGTGGTTGTGGAGCAGGACCAGCATTGAGCCAAGCATTTTTATCAGCGATGTAATCCCCCAACTTATAATATGCCTGCCTGCATAGTGTGCGTTTTATACAAGATTTGAATTACATCTCAATAGTTGAAGTATGTGGGGAGGAATTTTATTATAACATTTTAAACAGTACCCCATGAAAGATGAGTCTAGCCAGTCTGAAACTTGGCTGAATCGGGGTATTTCTTGTACTATAATTAAGTCTATCACCTCTTTTACTAAAAAGATGTAATCTTAAGTACATGATGTTTTCGTAGATATATTGACAAGGTTCGTAAGATTTTCGCCTCCGTAAACCGCTATATTGCAACTTTTATCGAAACGGTTAGAGCCGTTTTCAAGAACGTGATTACAAATATATATAATTATATAATATACACAAATATTACTCGTTTCATAGTATAGGATAGGATTTCATTTATTTTCAATACTTTTCCCTCACGTTGTCTTGCGATATTCCTTTAATTGTCATTTTAGATACTTATTAATTATTATTTAGCGAGAAAATATGTTTCTAAGGAAGTGTGTGGGTGGATTATTAGCAGCTGTTCTGGGACAGAAGATATTATTGCTAAAAACGCGTCGAAGCAAAACGAAAAGGAAGTTCTATAGCATCGTCTAGAAACATTAATAATAATGATTGTGACTCTTGCAATTTGTTTTTCTTCTGTTATATTTTTGGCAGAGAGTCATAGTCCTCCTCGGCTTGCTTCTAAAGATACTCTGGAGGAAATATCATATTATATTATTTATTTATTTGTTTATGCTATTGTCGTTGTTATTGTTTTCTTTTCGTGTATTTGTTTTTTCTTTGCGTCATGTTTTCCGCAAATAAACGTTTTATCTTTTCTTTCTTTCATAAAAGGAAAAACGGAACCTTTATAGGATCACTCCTGTGTCTGTCACAGCCACTTTGTTCCGAATTTAATGGACCGATTAATTTGAAATTTGGTACACATATGTATTTCTGTGACCCAAACACGAACGTATAACGTAAATAAATGAATTTTGAATATGGGGATCACTTTTGGGAGCAAACAAAAAATTAAAAAAAAAAAAGTTTTGCTAACAGTACCGTGTGACATATTAAATGAAAAGAATTGTTGCGAGAATCTTAAACATATTTTTTATATAATTTTAAAATAAACACTTTTAAAGATATTTAAGAAATTCGATGAAAATTGACCGTTCTCCCCCCTTATCTCCGAAACTAATACCTAAAATTTTGAAAAAAAATAAAAAATACATGGTATTCATGGCTTTTTACCCAAAGATTGCAGGAAAATCTATAAAAAGTCTAAAAACTTCTTTAAGGTCTTAAAATAACATGGTAAATCTTTCAATATTGTGCGTACAAACTTACATTTGTAGTTGGAATGTATGGGGAAAACATGTTTTTCAACTATATTGTCAAGTTTGTTCTTGGGATAAATAAATTCATGTCAACTACAGAGCCCTTCATTGTGCGTAGTCCGACACGCACTTGGCCAGTTTTTTCTCTCTATTACTTTGTTAAATTAACCTTAGTATTTTCAGAGTACCTAGTGTCCTAAGACATACTGGACACCTTAAAGTACTTTAAGTAAATTATAAATATCATTATTGTACCATGTTTTAATGCAAATAACAAATGTTCTATCCTACATAAAGATAATGGCTCTTTCTGTCTGTTGATTTATACTTAAACTTCTTAAAATATTCCAGTGTATAGAATCAACCAACAATGTCTTAGTGGATGTGAGTTTTATAGCATATCAAGAATAACCTAAAAATGTTCATCTCGAAGCAATGAATCGATTTCTCATATTATATTCAAGAGAGGTGTCTGGGCTTGGAAATATATCAATAGAGAGCGCAGGTGGTTTCAAGGAAAAGCCGAAGCAATGCCAAATTTATGCAATCATATCTCCTACGAGAAAGAGCATTCAATATATTTCTTGTGTAGTTAATCTCCTTAAAGGATTCTGTATATATGTTCATTATTATACAAACTGAACGAAATGCTTTAAACCATGAAGCATTTCTTATGAATTAAAAGACGTTATAGGTAAAATTGCCATTAGAATCTTTTCAATGACCTGTCATTTGACAAGCTATGATTGGTTAGTCAAAAGTAAAATTTTGGCAACCGAGCAAAATATTAATAATAAGACAAATAAGGATAAATAAAAATAAACTCACTCACCTGAAAATAGAGTACAATTCTGCACATCGCCGTCCCGAAGAACCATGTCTCCGTCACGTCCCACAGCACGGTGGGCGGCAAACAAATGAGAATTACCATAAAATCCGCCACGGCCAGGTTAACGATGAAGTAGTTCGTCACAGTTCTCATAGAATGATTTCTATACACTGCTATACACACTAAGGCGTTCCCTATTAAACCAATCACGAAAACTATAGCATGCGTTGCTATCAAAACCCATTCGTAAGGCTGTGGGAATATGTAGTCATTCAACATCTCCAAATATTCTTCTTTAGTCATATTACAAAAGTCAGGGTCACCAACACAGAAGTCAGTATCATTGAATAGTATATTAGATTCTGTATCATTAATATTCTCTAATTTATCTTTACTATCTCTGTTTAGTGTTGTATTCAGTATAAACTCTTCTATTTCAAATTCATTATCAGTTTTGTTGGCCACCATTTTTGGTTTGTTGGCGAAATTTGTTAAGCTATCTAATTTTGATATAGACGTGTTACCGTATATATCAATTGTTGAAAAACTGAATTTGAACATCACTAACATGGTGAGACTCGAAAATAATATTTTTAAATCCATCTTCCTTTTTTCAAGTGTGCATGTTGGTCAGTAGATCGATCATTTTATTCCTTGAAATTCCGGTTTTTGCGCCATCTGTAAAAGAAAAGTGTTTATTTAAATTGGGCAATTTGGCTTCGGCAGTAATGGCTGTGAACTCTCAATGGGGAGTGGGGGAGGTTATTATTTTAACTGAATTTTTACCGTTTTAAGTTAATTTTTTACACGTGTTTTCGTTTAGAGTAAAAGAAAAAATTCTGAGAAATAATTGTAAAAGAACACAGCTTCGCTTCCATAACTGAGTTAAGTAACTTTTCTGAAACATTTACTGAAGAAGGCAATGTCTAGAATGGTGTTTGTTACGGAGATCTTTGTCCAGCTGTGGCACTACAAGGTATAAAAATAACAATTGTTTGTGTTTAATTTCATTTCCTGTAATGATTATAGAAATACTAATATTATGAATGCGGTAGAATCTCCTATTACCTTTTCACGCTTTAGCCAAGGTTTGTACGGGCGTTATTTTATTGCATCGATGATTTTTCGCGCATTTGTATTTCATTGCTCTGCTTAACACCGAGAGTTGGAAATCCAACAGTGGGGTTTCTTGATGCACTGTGATGCACTCTATTGGATTCTCAATGCTCAGCTCAATACCCAGAGTTGAAATTCAAGTGCAAGAAAAAATAATCGCTGCGATAAAATAACGCCCGTGTGAACCTGTTAATTGTGTAATACACGATCAATCACAATCTTTTTCGATTTGTAATCTATTGCTTCATAAGTTGGAAAAAAAAATCTGCTCAACAGTGTAAATAACGTAATGAATGTTGTTGACCTGTCAAAATGAAACAAATTAGGCATAATTGTTTACGAATAGTTATTTATGCAACTGTTGTATAATAAGGGGTATTATTAACACACGAATGTGGGTTTGTGATAATAGTATCATATGAGTGTTTTAATACCTAATTATGTACAGTTGCATACAAGACTTTATCTACATCCATGATATGAATCCTCTATAAAAGGTTCTGAAATCATTGGGTATTTGTAATTAAAGATCAAGAAGGAAAATAAATCCCACGAAATTCACTACAAGTGCACGTATGAGTGTCGCCTGCAGCAGCACATCCCCGCGCATGCGTGCAGCGGGTGTTGCTGTGCCCCGCTTCAACGTTCCATTACAAAAGTTGATGGGAACAAGGACTTGCATACATGACAATGTTCTTTTTTTGAAATTCGAGTTGCATTATGAAATTTAGTACAACATTATAACACTCATTTGGATGATATTATGGTTACTATGACACTGGCTGTTTCTGATTTTGTTTCAGAAACTTTTATAAAGGTTTTTTAGCATGGGTGTAGATAAAATAAGTTACACAATTAGGGTACTGTACTGAGAGGCTAAACGGATTTCGATGTTTGGCACACATGTAGACCATGACTTGGGTTAGGACATAGAATATATTTTATCCCGGTAGTATTATTATAGTATACCTACTACCGGGATAAAATATATGCTTTCTTATAAGGGATAATTTACAACCTCCACGTGGTCGAAGCCGCGGGCAAAAGCTAGTTCGCTTATATTTTGCTTATTTCGTACGAAACATTTTATTACGACTGAGATTGATTTTGACATTGCTCACTACATTGATAATAATAAAAAAAAACACGATACAAATAATTGAAAGGAACGTGATGATAAGGCAATAATATTATTAAATTACGTAATTCAATTCATTTGATATTATATTCCTTCTTTGTTTTGTTATGGATATCAATACTTAATTTTGATTCGGTTTATTGACACGTTTAGTAAAGAATCACGTTATTTATTTTATCATAGTGCATTTTTTCGAAGTGAAACGTCGATATCACTAGTAAAAAATAACGTAAGGTTATTTTTAGTGTCCGACTGAAAATTAATTTTCAGCCAAAATTGAAAACGAAAAAGAGGTTTCGGTTTTAGTCTTATTTTCGGCCGAAAACGAAAAATATTTTTACATCTAAAAATATTTATATTTTCGCTGTACACTGAAATCTTGTTTGTTTTTTTACACCTTGGGAAAGAAAGAGCAAATATAGGCTTTAATAGAAATCACGAGCGGACCCGATTCACTCCAAAGTTAATCGAAGGTAACCTGATATTGCCGAGCTTTACGAAGTAGGCCGAATGACGCGCGATAATTCACGAACTTCTGATTTTCGGGTTGGCCGAAGTTACTCCTGCTTTATGGCCGTAAACTAAAATATGGCCGAATCATGATTTTTTGGCCGAAAATGGCCGAAAACAAAAACTAAAATGAAGCTTCGGTCGGTCACTAGTTATTTTTCAAGGATAATAATAAAAATAACAATAAAACTCTAACACACAACAGTATGTACGGTGGGCTGCTTCAATTGGGTACCCCAGTTGTATTAAAATGTTGATACAACTGGGGTACCCAATTGATGCAGCCAATTGTATATTCGACCGCACGTCATTGGTAATATTTTGACCTTGAGCTAGCCTAGCGTAGTACAGAGCTCCAATTGAATACGAAACCAGCCTACCACTGACATGTAGCCTACTGTACAAAACTAAAATATAAAATTGTGTTTTTAAACTTTGATTGAATACGCCCATGATCAAAATAATGTTGTCAATCCCTGAATGCCCCCGCAATTAAAACAAATGAATGTGGTTAGGGAGCACCGCACAGGGTAAGCAATAAATTCAGAGTAATCTATACTCGTATATCTATTTAATTATCGAAACAACGGTATGCCTTAATTCATTAGTTTTCCTAGTAATTACTTTTATTCTGGCTAGTTGATATCTGGTGTACAGAGGTAAATATTTCCAACGTTCTTTTCAGCAGTGACACCCGGTTACTGAAATGCGAATCTATCAGTCAATGGCCTCGCCTTCTCTATATATAACTAGTATTATAAATAGGTTAAATTTTTGAGTTTGTATGTAGGTGGTAATCTTCGGAATTACTGTTACGATTCTGAAAATTATTTTATATTTCAGTATCATACGATATTTTATACTGAAGATTACGTTGAAACGGGTAGTGTTGATGATTTATAAAAAAATATATGTTGTAATATCATATCTATTTAATATAATAAGAGCATTTTCTTAATAACTTAATCTATAAATATTTTAGATAATGTTTTCATAGTGTAATTGATTTGTTATTTCTAACGCGGATAAAAAAACTGAGAATCACGCAAAAACTGTCAAACGTATTTTTCTGAAACCTTCACCATTTTAAAGATACTCGAATTATTTATCATTTAGTATCCGCATTTTATAAAAATACCTTTTCATTTATGTATAATAAATCAGCGATCCTTGATGGGCGAGTCCTATTACTAGCTGGACGTACGAAGCTTTGCATGAGCTCAGCACGGAACATGCAAGCTAACCACTCAAGGTCACTGGCATATGTCGGCGTCTTAAAACAAGAAATTTCACGCAGACGAAGTCGCGGGTAGGTATAAGGTAGGTATAAGGCCCACTGGTTATACAGGGTGGCAGGGACATCAACGCACAACCTGTTACCATGAATTTTGGATCCTCTCTTTCCCTGCGCTAAAAATTACTGCCGAAAAATTATTTAAAAAAAAAGTTTTTTCCGTAATGTATGGAACAGCTATTTTTTATTTAATAACCGACAAAAATTTTCATCAAAGCAAGGGAGGTCCAGAATCATGTTCTGAATCCATGGTAACAGGTTGCACGTTGATGTTATTACGACAGTGTTCATCCTAGGAAGACAAAAGAAACGATATATGGACAGCGTGTAAGATATGGCTAGAATTTTTGTTCCAAAAAAAAAAACCAAAAAAATTAACCGACTTCCAAAAAAATACACTACAAAGCGAAAAATAACTTTAATTTCGGAAGTCGTCTTTGGTTTTGAATTTTCGTTTTTTGCCACCGACTTCCGAAATCAAATTAATTTTTCGCTTTTTAGTGTTTTTTTTTTTTTTGGTAGGTACCTACCTCACACAAATTCAAAAACCACTACCTGCTGTGTAAATAACAGTGACAGGATCTGATCATATCATCCACATACTAAGTGGGAAAAAAATACGTATTATTGAACCCAACTCAAAAACTATTCAAGCAAAATTAATAAAATTTATATGGAACCACCTTGAAAGTATACCCTTTCAAACAAAAAAAGAATTTTCAAAATCGGTCCATAATTGACGGAGAAAACGGTGGACATACATTTAAAAAAAATATATATACGCTACGAATATTATAACCTCCCCCTTTTTGGAAGTCCTTTAAAAAGGGGTGACTGATGAGATTACTTTCTAATGTTATGGGAAGAACATGCTGCTCGATCCCAAATAAATTCGTTTGGCAGGGCAGAAGAATGATGATAAAATAGTACTATATCCAATAGTTCTATTCAAAATTCAAAAGTCATTTATTCAAACTAGGCTGAGAATCAGCACTTTTCGAACGTCAAAATGACATAAGACAGTCCCTTAAAACGCCCTCCCTTCACCACTTCTTAGTGCTTTAGCTGGGAAGAAGAAGTGGCGCAACAAACTCCCCAGCAGCAAAGACAACTGTTCAGTTAGAAAAAATAAATTGTTCAAAGTCAAATCATTTATTTCAAAAAGGCCCATGTATGGCACTTTTGAACGTCAAAATTTATTCTAGTCGCCCCTTCCAAAAGGTAGTTTTCGTATGGAGAAGAATGGGCAAGAAACTCCACCGTTACTCTTTTAAAATGTTTTACAATAGTTTGTATAAGTACTTACATTAGTTAAATAATTATATGTGAAGACGATGCACCTAGAATAAAATCACTATACCACAATAGGTAAAAAAAATTAAAATTGAAGCAACGACAGATAATTTAATTATGTGATAGATACACGGTGCTCACATGTTTATAAACATTGTGAAAGTAGACGATTTTCCTATTTTTTAAAATTAGTAAGTCAGTGTGTGTGGAAGTAATCACAGAATATAAAATCAATGGCATATAACACAAAATTATAAATTTTACAATTAAATTAGCAACCTGTTTGATTTTGTCTTGATTCTAAATTGTCCTATGGAGCAGGACCAGCATGTTTCCAAGCACTCTTATCTTGGATATACAATAACTATCTTATGTATAATTACTGTAATACTTCGTCCAGAAAACATGCTATTTGACGATAGAACGACGTAGTTTACGTTCCTTTATAGCTACACGCTTATAAGACTAACGAAGCAAATAGAATTCGAAGCGGGACCAACACTAATTATATTACAACGAGACACGGTTAGTACGACCTAAGTTAGGAGAGAGGTACACTCACCCAATTTAGGTTTTACATTATTATTGTTGTGGCAACGTTTGGACAATATTTTCTGGACGCATTATAAAAAAAAAATGAGTGAGCCTTCCAGTAGTCGCATATGATGGACCTGACTTCTTGGCCGACAGTGCCAACCTCTCGGAAAATGGGTTGGTACCATCTGACGGCCAACTCTAGTACCGCGCGCGCTCATTGGTGAAATCAAATAGCGCGCGCTTCTTCGGCTTCCTGTTACATACTTCCGTCCTTTTTCAAGAAATGACTGCCACAGATTGCAGGAAAGCGAGAGGAAAAATATTACGGATCAAAACGTATAATATCTGCTACTTACTAGATTATTTACGAGTATCTACCGTACTCCATATGTTCGTGGATTTAATATTAAGATTGTATTTCTCATGTTAAGTGAATTGAATTTTTCCTAAATGTCTTAAACCGTAATTCTGGCATTGACAATCGAGTGGTCGCAAACGGAATTGCTGAGCGTGATCCTGGGATCCTTAAGTTTTTGAGTTTCTCCGTAAGGATTTTCAGTAAGTAGCAGCTCTGAAATAAAATTATTGCCCGTTTAGTAGAACTACTGGGTCGACCCGTATTACATGGAACTCAAACATTACTGGTGATATACGTGGGTGTGTGTGTAGGGCTGATAGGAGGAGCTTGGGGCTAAGTAATAACAGCCGCACGAATCGATCCATCACGTTAAACTACACTTGCCAGGGTTGGTCCGTGGATAGGTGACCATCTTAACATACCGAGACTCCTGTGTGCCTCGGAAAGTACGTTAAGCGGTTGGTCCCGACTGTCATTCGTGGATCTTTAACAGTCATTACGGGTCGTCAGAAGCCCGAAAGTCTGACACCAGTCTTATCAAGGGATATCGTATTACCCATTTACTAGGTTGTGGAGATCAAATAGCAGTCGCTCGATGTAAAATACTGGTATTCAGCTACATCCAGTTCGACTGGAAGCCGACCCCAACATAGTTGGGAAAAGGCTAGGCAGATTGATTTTTGCGTGTAGGGCTGAAAGTCACCCAAAGGCCAATGGAGAGGTCTCTGCTTGCAGTTTCCTCACGCGATCGAATCAAATATGAAGAGACCCATAGGAGAAACGAAATAACCAACATAGCCCGAAGAATTACCAAACTTAAGTGGCAGTGGTCAAGGCACATTGCTCGCAGAACAGACGGCCGATGAGACCTAGAGATTCTGGAGTGGCGACCGCGTACCGGAAAACGTAGCGTTGGAAGGCCTCCCACAAGGTGGACCGATGACTTGGTGAAGGCCACAGGAATTCGCTGGATGCGAGAAACACAGAACTGATCGAAGTGGCGGTGCTTGGGGGAGGCCTATGTCCAGCAGTGGACGTCTTTCGACTGAAATGATGATGATGACGTGGTGTATAGATACTGTTCATCTTTGCCTACACCTTCGGGGTCAGGCGTGATGTGTGATATATCCTCTATCCTAAACTATTAAACGAGCAATATTTGTATATATATATTTGTACTCACGTTCTCGAAAACGGCTCTAACGATTTCGATGAAAGTTGCAATATTTAAAAAAAACGATCTAGCTAGGTCTCATATCTGGGAAAAATCGTTTTCCTCGTATTGTACTAATTCTATACGATTCGGCTTCAACAAGCTTTAATATAGTCAGCTAATATGTGAACATCAAGCACACTAATTAGACAAAACCCGACCTTGATTTACCAAGAGTAACTAAATAACATAGCATAACATCACACCGTGTTTCCCCGAAGGGTTAGCCAGAGGCGTATCCATAGTAATTATGTATTAACTAAATTTTAATCTAAGCTAAAGAGGTAAAATATGTTTGTTTGTAAGTTTGTATGTAGGGGGTAATCTCCGAAACTCCCAGTTAGATTTAAAACAATCTTTTTGCATTGGATAGCGCACTTCTTGAGGAAGGTTATAAGCTCGCGGACAAAGTTGTGGGTAGACTAGTCGTGTTAGCTAGTCATTTGTTTGTTTGAATGCACTCATCTCTAGAACTACTAGTCGGATTAAAAAAAATATTTTTGTAGTTTATAGCCCAATTCTTGAGGAAGGCTACAAGCTATTTAACATCATGATAGGAGCCATGAAAAAGTAATAAAGAACGCTTAGTGAAAACGAAGTAATAGCGGGGACAGGCGATGCGATGCGACGCGGTGGGTCGGGGAACCAGAAATTTCACGCGGACGAAGTCGCTGGCAGATGCTAGTTAATAGAATATAATGATTATTTTGCTAATATAATCTTATTCATTAAGGCATCAAAAGGGATTGAAATAACCCACTAATTAACCAAAAGCTGGGTTTAGTCGGTAGGGTTACCACTTCGATATAGTCCTAATTAAAAATAAAACTTTTTTTACAAAAAATTCAACCGACTTCCTAACTACAAAGTGAAAAATAACTTTAATTTCGGAAGTCGGTGTCTTTGGATCAGTACTTTAATTTTTTGCCACGGACTTTCGAAATTAAAGTTATTTTTCACTTTGTATTGTAAACAATACAAAATACAACCGACTTCTAAAGAAGTCGGTTGTATTTTGTGTAAAAATGTTTTTTTTTTCACTTGTTAGTAAATTATATTTATTATATATAGTAAATTATTGTAACTTAGATAAATTACAAACCAACCCGGTTTGTAGTTTATCTAAGTTACAATAATTTCAAAGTTCAATAATTAAATTCCCGATGTAAACAATACAAAGTACAACCGACTTCTAAAGAAGTCTGTACTTTGTGTAAAAATGTTTTTTTTTTTCACTTTATAGTGGGTTGGTTGGTAATTTATCTAAGTTACAATAATTTCAAAATTCAATAATTAAATTCCCGATGCAGGGACTTTAATTGTTGAGGAGTTCTCCAGGTACTTTACCATCAGCTCTACTGCACCATATAAATTGTGACGAGCTTCAATTGCTTACCAACCATATTAAAGTAATCGAATCACAACCCGTGAAATACATATTATTGAGTACTTCCGGTAGCCATCTGTGTCCGTCATCATCAGTTCCACTTTACCAAATGGTGCTTTCCGAAGGCATGAGTTATAAAAAATACCCAAATCACTACAGGTGTACCTATAATATTTGAAGAGTTCCCTCGATTTCTCTAAGACCCCATAATCTGATCGTGAATAAATGTCAGTGGCATCAATTTGAAAATAAGGATATATTTTCAAACAAAAAAGGTTTTTTTCAAATTGGTCCAGCCGTCTTCGAGTAATCGGAGAACATACATAAAAAAATATATAAAAAATAAGATTTCGACGATCTGAGAACCTCGTCCTTTTAATGAAGTCGGTTAAAAATACGATCATTTTTCAATTATAAATTTTTCTAGGTAAGTTACATCGTCCAGCCGTCGAGAGAATGCGTTAGTAATAGGGTTCTGTTTGGCAACCTTCGGGTACGGAACCCCAAAAAAACGGTGAAATGCAAAAAACACGCAGACAACGTCGCTGGCAACGGCTACTCAAGAGTTATAAATAATCTGGACATTTATGTAGATTGCATACTGCAAATACATTTTTCACATTTTCTTATCTCCTGAGATTTTTCCACTTGTATCTAAAAACTTTTAGACCAAAAAGTCGGACATGTCCAGATAAACCCTAATGAGTGGTAGCCCTGGTTGAAAGTCGATTAATTAAAGTTAATCGTTGAACACAACCAATTTAGAAAAGGTTAATTCGAAGGTTTATTTTATTAGGATAATCCATTTCCTTGAACAATTTGACTTGCTAAAAATACACATTAACATTTTTACTGGTTCTTCCTTTTTTTTCGGGCACGATAATTACCACACAAAATAGTCTAATTGAGATTTCTGTGATAACTGTACTGACTGAACTAAGCTTGCAGATATAATAAACGTTATCTTATAAAGGGTATCTACACACGTAACTGTAAGCATGAATAATAATTTTGTGCAAGCGTCCTTAAGCGTCTGTATGACGATTTTGTGGTGCAAGCATCTTACTTGTGCAAGTAGCATAAAGAAAAAATGTCACGAAATATCACAAGGGGGAGGGGGGTGTAGTGAAATACCACGTGTATTAATGTTTTCGTTGAACGCGCGATTTCCGAAGCTGCGCGTGACTTTTACTCGCCATTGCCGTCAACTGCCCTAACTTCGCCTAGCGTCCAAAGTTTGCCTATGATGAAAAAGCCAGCGCTGCGACATGTTTTTTTTTAAATGTCGCAGCATATGTTGAGATAGGAGCCTTTTGGCCTCGTACAGGACTTTCTGTTATTTTTTATTAATATTTTAATGAGTGTGTTTTAGTTTAATTTGTGATTTCCTATGCGAGTCTCAATAAATACTTTTTCTTTCCTTCTTTCTTAATATCTTTTTCATTTTGCTTGTGTGACAATCGAAACTTTGAGTTTTCATAGAGAGCTTTAAGTTTATATTGCCATATAAGTACAATTAAAAAGATATTACAGCTTTTTCATCATAGGCAAACTTAGGACGCCAGGCGAAGTTAGGGCAGTTTACCGGTACTTGTTTTTAAGGATAAAAATAGTATTCAAAAAAAAAAAAATCTTATTTTGTACCAAAAAAATACATGTGATTTTAGGTAGGGGGTTAGTCTAAATACTCACTACGTATCACTAGAGGGAAAAGAAAAAAATAATAATAATGGACGACCCCTTATAGCATATAACCTTAAAGTTATGGGACATCAAAAGGAGTACCTTGTATAATTTATAAAGATATCACGCGGGCAAAGACGCTGGCGGAAGCTAGTACCTATATGATATCTTTGCGTTTCGTGTTGGCAATATTTGCAAAGGAATTTTGACAATAACATAACATAAACATCACGCCTTGTTTCCCCGAAGGGTTGGGCAGAGGTGTCCCTGTAGCAGGTTCACCCACATTTCGCCAGTTATGTTTTAAGTCCCATGTAATAGGGGGCGAGCCTATTGCCATCAATCGGGCACAAATCTAGACTCCAGGCTGTTACTGAGAAATTTCAGATAGAAAAACCCAATAACACTTTTTGCCCGACCTGGGAATCGAACCCAGGACCTCATGCTCAGCAGTAGCGCTTGCGACCACTAGACCAACGAGGCAGTCTAGGAATTTTGACAATAATGTGTCAAATTCAGAATGAATACCAATTTTGCTACCCGCACATTCAGACGAAATAGTTAACCCACGAAACTCGCGTGCGTTGTCACAGTGAATATTATTACTTCGTACGCATGTAAACATTAAATATATTATGTTGGCACTAAAACGTAAAATGGTATTTAACTGTTTGTCAAAACGTTTATTATTTTCGTCACGTGAACTGGGGTTAACATGGCAGTTTGTGTTCGTCTTTCAAAATAATTTCGTGACAATACTGTTGAATGTGTTCCGAACTGTTTTAATATTTGGCTTAAGAATCTCTTATTAGGTTTACTGGCGTTACTACCGTTGAGTTACTCAACTCAACATTTTGTAACTCAACGTTGTTTCACAAAATTAACGACAAAACATGCGAAGAGTGATACAAGAAGTATTTTCGTAAAGAATTCTCTTTAGCGTAGTCATCCAAATCTATTGAAGGTAGATGACAAAATTTTTAAACGGAATTTGCTTCAATAGACAGTTTCTATTTTCAATATTGAGCCTAACTTTTTTACATAACAATAGGAAACGTAAAAGATTTATCACTTAGAAGAACCTGTCCGTCACCGCCTCTATTCAATTATTCGGTAAAAAATTACTAAAAATTTCTCTTAGGTTTTCGATTACCAATCCGTAATTCCATATTCTAAAAAATCCTCATTCAATAGAAATACCTACCTTTCTAGCATTCACAGCCCTGGAGAAAACCAAAGCAAACAGATTCATCATTTCACTACATATTAAAAACCAAGTCCCTCCGCTGCGCCGCGTCTTTCTGTCTGTCTGTTTGAACGCAATTAACTCAAAAACGATCGAACGGATTTTCATACGGTTTTCACCAATGGACGAAGTGCTTTATGAGAAAGGATTACGAGTATAATTCATTAAAATTTTGTTTAAATTGGCTGATATATGACGATGATTGTTGAAGCTTGACTTAGTTGACTTCACTGGCTTGCGCCGCGTAAACCAATACAGTATTATGAAAACAACGTATTTTGGAAATAATACATTGTTTACCTGGATACTATACTATACGGTACTTTCCCGTGGGATATTTTCCGACATCCACGCGGACAAAGCCGCGGGCAAAAGCTAGTAATTTCTAAAAAAATTACAACTTTCCCGTTTTATTTGAATCCCTAGCCACACCGCCACTTTTTAACAAAAGCCGGTGGACTGTTAAAGTAAAAAGAATATAAATTCTACGAAGATTTAGGCAGCTGAGTAGACTAATATAATAAAAATAACGTCTGTACCAAAAGAAATGAAAAAAGTAAGTGGGTAAAGGCGGTGCTTGCAATTAAAATGAAACATTCTGAGCTCACGCCGCGTTTTAGACGTCAGTCTTGGTTTTGTTTGAAAACCCCGTCCTTTTTTCTCTCTTTTCAAATTTTGGTTTGAATAGAATTGAAAAAAAAAGGGTTAGATTTTTTCACTTTTGCAGGAATAAATGTAGGTATTTCGATTTTTTTTTTTATCTTTGTTGTAGCTCGAATATTTCCACACAATAAAACTTATCACAAAAAAAAAATGCAACTGACTTAAAAAAAATAAACACTACAAAGTGTAAAATAACCTTATTTCGGTAGTCGTGAATTTTCGATTTTTGCCACCGAATTCCGAAATTAAAGTTATTTTTCACTTTGTGGTGTTTTCTTTTTAAATAATTTTAATAGTGTGTGTGTGTGCATTTGTTAGTTTTTTATTAATTATAATTAAACTACTTTTAATAAAAGAGCTTTTTTCAATAGGGTTCCTCCTATGGCTGGAAAAAATCTATAAAAAAAAACTTATTTAATTGATTTTTTCGCAAGCTACAATAAAATACAATAGAAGTGGATATATTTAGTAAATTTCCGCTTAGCTATTTCCAATGAGCCATAAAAAAACCCTAAAAGAAATCGACACGTGGTTGACCTCTCAACGAGGCATCTCAGGATGACGATTGACTTGTCGCGAACTTGGACACGGAGTGTTGCCACACAGACCGCTGAACGCACACATCAAGCTACAACGCTTTCAGGTTTCACACTTGATTGACTGGATTTTTTAAAAACTATTTTGATGTTTTTTCGTTTCTGCTGCATTCAATATATTTTTTTTTAAAGTACAGTAATTAATCTCCATTAAATTATCTAAACAATGATATATAAATTAAGTAGGTTCTGTGTATTAGCAGGAGTGTAACAATAAAAACAGTTGCAGAAAGGAGGTAAAACAAATTTTTCGATCGCAAAGTACTCTCTAATGCTTCGCATTTTGAGTCGTGTAATAAATTTATTTGACCCACGTTAAGACTCATCGCCGCAGGAGACGCCCTGGGCGTCACGAGTCGCAGGCCGATTCCCGGCTACCGTAGGCGCGGGCTTGCGTACGGTCAGCAATGGGTAGCGCGCCGTCCGATAAGGACCAGGCCCGGGTCGACAGAGCATTGTGTTCCATGTGCGCCTCAAAGAGATGTCAGCAGAACTGACGGGGTCCACTAGGGCCGATGCCTGCCGGAAAAGTCCGAAAGGGATACTGTGGCCCCTGGGAACATGGCAACTGAAGGAACACGGGTGGGTTTTAGTCATTAAGAGTCTGACACGCCCTCCCGCTCCGCCCAGAGCGGGAGAAGTTATTTGATAATTTCCCACCCAAAAAAAAGGGAAACAATATTCACACAAAAACAGTAAAACTTAAATCAGTATTGGGTGCCTCACAGCTGCGTCAAGGATCTTTCTAGGCCTAATTATATAATAATATTGTGATTGCTATTTTTACCAGCAAACATAAAATACCTCTCTATAAACATAAATAGGTATCTAATCAGGTTACTGTTTAAGAGGCTAACTTTCTGAATGCAATTATACTTGTTTAAATTCAGTTAACATAATTTACAACACGCCTTGTTTCTCTTAAGGGTTGGGCAGAGGTGTACCCATAGTTTACCCACATATTGCCAATTATGTTTATATCCCATATAATAACGGACAAGCATATCGCCACAAATTCCAGAACCAGCTGCTACTGGGATATTTCAGATAGAAAAAAAAACAAATTACACTATCTGACCTGAGTATCGTACCCAAGACAGCTCAGCAGTACCACTTGCGACTACTAGAGGAACGAGGTAGTCTTGAATTCAGTTACTTAGCCATTTAGACGAGTTTTAGCCAAATGGAATAAGCCCTTAAGAAAGTTTATTCTGAAAGTGGTGAACGTCGCAAATAGATGTCAAAAATTTAACTGTTTTGATTAATTTGGCAACTGAATGAAAATTAGGAATGTAGTGCTACGATATTAATTATTGCATTTCATAATCAATGTTCTAGTTCGCTAGTTAGCCACATTTCATATTTCCATACACTAACATTGCCAAATTAATCAAAACAGGTGAATATTTGACAGCTATATGCGACGTTGCCAACTTTTAGGATAAACGCTCTTAACCTAATAGCTAAGACCTTTGAATGGCGAGAAATACCGAGTGATTACTCCATCTGTTACATGGTTATACTATTGATGTTCTTCAACCTTTTGTTAAGGCGAAAACGCCAGGGTAACCCGTGAAATTCAAAATTTCTTACGTTTTTTTGGAATGTGTAGGTCAGTATCAAGTTTTAAGTTGACTAGCTGAGCCCCGCAATTTCACCCGCATAAGTCTCGACCCAATTAGAATACCGGGATAAAAGCTATCCTATGTCGTTCTCCGGGTCATGGTCCATCCATTTGCCAAATTTCATCCAAATCCATTCAGGCGTTTTAGCGTGAACGCGTAACAAACAAACTCACTTTTGCATTTAAAATAATAGTTGGGATAAGAATAGGATTAGCAATACGGACGCGAATCATAACATCTAAGTATTTAGAGAATAATAATTATTAAAATTATTAATACAACTCTCAAACTTCAAAACCTACTGAATGCCTTTTTCATGAAGTCGTAACATTCGAGGTCAATTCTTATTTAGAGATATGTACTGATGAGTCTAATTCTGTAAACATATTTGTTATAATGGCGAATCATATTTTGATTTACATATAACCTGACACTGACCTACGAATTGCATTGTCTACCATAACGCATCCACCTTAACATATTTAGCTTGGCAAGAGTACCTAAACAAACAATTTCAAATTAAACAGTAATCGAGTTTAGGAAGAGTGGGGCACGTCTTCATAATGGCACTATCTTTATAAGATGAATGCCATGAGTTATATCTTGATTATAAAAAATATGGATTTTACGTTTGTGTAAATGGATTCACCATTTACACAAACGTTAAATTCACCAAAAAAAATCTCAAATATGTAAACACAGTCTTCGTCAACCCAGTTTATTTGTCCTGCATGAAGGAGCACAATTTTATAATAAATTAGCACAATGCTATAATAACTTTTAATAAAGTATTTAAACCTAAACCTAGTTATTATGAAACATCCCTTTTGCTACAGAATCATAGTGGCATTAATACATCCCCAACTTTAACACAATTATTTTTTCCATAACGTAACCTATTTGTATTTCACCCTTACTACGACCGGAGCTATTGCGTTAACTACATTACAGGATAGGCAGATGCCGCAAGTCGCCTTTATTAGACCGAATTTTTGTTGAGCCTAATGCAGTTGGGAGCAATTTCACTTTAGTCAAGAAAAAGTTTCAAAGATTTTATTGTTTGGAAGACACGATGAACGTTTATTTTTGTTTTGATAATAGTTTTCAAACTTTTATTAAGATTATTGTGGACAAACTGGACTGTGGAATTTAATCAGCAGGGTAATTGCGTACACACGAATAGCAGCAATGACTTTCATTTTGATGGTTCAACAACATTCATTGCGTTATTTACGTTGTTGAGCAAACACATTTCAGCATTGCGTTGAGAAGTGAAACACGTGTCGATTTCTTTCAGGGTCTTTTTAAGACTCTTTAGAAATAGCTAAGCGGGACAAGTTACTAAATATATCCACTTCAATTGCATTTTCGCCTGAATCAATTAACTACCAAACACATTTTTCGAACATAATAATATGAAGCAATGGATTAGTTAAATCCTTCAAAATAAATACGAACAATGCATCAAAGACCTGACGTCACACAAATCGTGCATCGCGCAATTAGAGTTTACCGCGCGAGCGACATGAAGTAGCATCAATCATTGGGCAGTTGCCCGCCGGACACGACACCCGTCTGGTCAGAGGATCGTCCCTTTTCTATGGAGGATGAGTGAACTTTACACCCTGTTCTTCATACCTCTAAAGTGTGTTACGCAATCAGAGTGCAGACTGGTAAGCAAAAAGTCACCTTATAGTCAAAGTCAAAGCTGTCATGTCCTATGTGCCAGTAATAACAACGGCACCATCTTCAAATCGAACACAACAACGCTGATTGGTGGCAGACATGGCTATGCTGGCAATTAGTACCTACACTTGGCGAGCTCTAATAAATAGTCTCATGGAGACGTTTAAGTAGCGCCAAGTGAGTGTGTAGTAAGCAAGGCTCGAACCGGTTTAAAAAATACCGATGAAAACCGGTTTATTTGGGTTTTACTCCGAACTTCTCTTAAGAACGTGAACGTTTTAAGAACTTTATTTTAACCTAAATTAACCGGTTTATACGACGAGCGGCATGTCGGTAACTTGTGACTACTTGTAAGGATGCCGCGCTGAATAAAAACTAAACAAAAATCTGGTTAATATTGCTCTAAACCATTTAATTCGAAAATACCTTTATGAAAAGACTCCTCAAAAACCAGTAAAAAAACAGTTTCTCCGAGCGAAACCGAATGGTAAAGGTTTTTGCGTCAAGTACTTAATAATGGTTTGAAAATTTAACCGGTATCCGAGCCTTGGTAGTAAGTAACACACATTCTATATCTCTTATGACTCTGACTACAACATAACTTTAATTCATATAATACTAGCTGACCCGGCAAACTTTGACCTGTCGTAATTATGTTTGCAGCGCGCATTTTGTAAATCGCGCCAACTGTCAAACGACTGACAGTTATGTCAAAAGCGCTAAGGTTACATTAGAAAATTTAAAATGGTCGTTAAGTTTTCTTAAATATTCAAATTTTCCGCGCAACTTTTATTTTTTTCTTTCACAATACCTTCTCTTGATAATAAAAAAAAAACAAAGAATTAGCGAAATCGGTCCAGCCGTTTACTTGTGATGCCGTGACCAAGGGAAATAGGGATTCATTTTTATATATATGGGACAAAACGCGTCAACCGGGCCATCTAAATCGCCAAAATTTGACGCAACGTAGATTTTTTTTTTATTGAAGCATAAGCTTATATATATAAAATACAAAATACACGTAGACGAACTCACGAGCAACAACTAACTATTTTTGATTATAAATCTATTTGACGCAGGAAAACTGCCTCGTGGGTCTAGTGGTTGCAAGCGCTACTGTTGAGTATGAGGTCCTGGGTTCGATTCCCTTGTCGAGCAAAGTGTTATTGGGTTTTTCCATCTGGAATTTCTCAGTAGCAGCCCGGAGTTTGGATTTGTGCCCGTTTGATGGCAATAGGCTCGCCCCCTATTACATGGGACTTAAACATAACTGGCGAAATATGGGTGTACTATTGGTACACCTTTACCTAACCCTTCGGGGATCACAGGCGTGATGTTATGTGTTATATGACGCAGGAAAACTGTAGACATTTCCATCCTTTTGAAGCGTGTGTACATCAAACACACGAGTCTATATTTTACCTACATGCTACATGACAGGAGGCCGCGCCCACTGTGTTCCGCGGCCTTGCACGCGTCTGTCACACGCGAGGCGTGATTTTACGGAAAATGTTTAATAACACAATCATTACATCACCCTACTTTACCCCGAAGGAGTAGGCATGTTTAGTGCAACCACATTTTGCCTAATAGTTATACAATGTGAGTGCAAATATCGAAATGAAGAAAATATCTCATTTTTCTTAAACAAAACGGTGTAACTTTTAAACTAAATGATCTAACGCGATAAAACAAACTCCATAATGATTGAAAGAAATTAAGCGTAAAATTGTGGTAAAAAAGCTACCCTCAATTGAAAATAAACATGTTTTTTTAGCGCCCCCATTACGTCCTTATTTTTTTTTCCGCCGATAAAATTAAGCATAAATGTAAATTCCTTCATTTCGATATGTGCACATTATAAAGACTCGCACTGTATTAAGCCCCATTAGTTGGACACAAACACTGACTCCAGAACGGACCACCTACTGAGAAATTCGTAATGGAAAAACATAAACCCTTGAATCACTACCCCAGAACCCCGTCACTAGTACCTACTCAATAAGTCGTACAAGTCATCGCGGTCAGTCAGTACAGTCAGGCACGCACCTCTGACTTTTTGAATTCATGTGCGTGTTGTATAATTATCACTTGCTTCAAAAACAGTGAAGGAAAACATCGTGAGGAATGCATGCCTTCTTTTTTTTTGGGTAGAAAATGATCAATTTACATCTCCCGCTCTGGTTGGAGCGGGAGGGCGTGTCAGACTTTTACTGACTAAAACCCAAACGGGTTCCTTCAGTTGCCTGTATTGCCAGGGGCCACAGTAACCCTTTCGGACAAAACCGCAACTCCGGCAGGCATCGGCCCTATCGGACCCCGTCAGTTCTGCTGACATGAGGAATGCATGCCTGAGAGATGTTTCTCGACGGCATATGAAGTCAAGTCAGAAGCCCATGGGCGGCTTTAAAATTCTGACACCAGGTTAGTTATTAACCACACGAAAAGAAGAAACTAGCTTGGAAGTTGCGGTGACGGATAAAAAATTTTTACTACCTATTCGCTCATTATTTCAAACTAACTGCGCCCCGCAGATTCACCCACATAAGTCTCGATCCCGTAAGAATATCGGAATAAAAAGTATTCTATGTCCTAACCCAGGCCATGCCAGGCCATGTGCCAAATTTTGTCCAAATCTGTTCAGCCGTTTTAGCGTAAAAGCATAACAAACAAACAAACAAACTCACTTTCGCATTTATAATATTAGTTACAACTTACTTACTGACTTTAAATTTAATTCTGATTTATTAATTATTATTATTACATCTCTCAATAGATACCTGTTTATATTTTGAATTAAAGCTATTAGTTTATCTTTTAAAATACCAACATCATTATTATAATATAGTAATTTGCTAATATATAATTAATAAATGCTTCCTCTCTCCTAACTCACTTATTTTGCTATGCCCGATATATGATCAAATGATCCATATGATCCAATTATAAGTTTACCACCTAAGAATTATTACATGTGAAATGTAATAGAAGTATTGAGTAGTTATAGGTGTAGATGTATGTTGATTTAAAAGAGCATGGCAGTTGAGAGTATGTCATGCTCACTTAAATGTCTCGCTGATGGTGGCGAGTGTGTTGGATCATTCGGTTCCCTACAAAATGGTTGAGCTGGATGGTGCTGATCCACGCGTCATGTTCGTGAACGGGCGCCATCAGTTGAGACTGGTCATCTCTTATCTGCCAGGACTTATTTTAATGTTAGTTTTTCAATTGCTTTTGATTATTTTTTGTACATTGTCCTCACATATTAGAAGCAACAAGAATAATGTACCTAGGATTTTGTAGTATCTATATTTAAAAGAGTGTCCTTGGAGTGTCTTGACCGTTCTTCTCCATAGAGATCTACGTTTTGGAATGGGGAACTAGCTTCAACTTTTTGACTAACTGACAGACTGACAATTCAAAAGAGCCTGTAAACGTTTTAATTGAAATAAATGCTTTAAGTTTGAATTATATTTAGGGTAAACCAGGCACTTTTGAATTGTCCAGTAAGTCGAATGTAGTCATAGAACATACACATAGAAATTAATTTAAAGTAACAATGTATGGCACGATGGCAAAGTCATGTCAAAAAACGTAGAATAAACTGTATTAGCAATTCATTGTCGGATCAACATAAAATTCTCCAACACTTGAGCTAACATGGTAACAACGCTCAAAACTTTTCCTGCCAAAAAAAAACTTCATTAAATATGTAACGGCGCGTACACACAAAAGTTTACGACGTTGCATTAATGGAGGTTTAAAACAAATGCTGTGTTTATTGCTTTAGTGACGTCAGTGTCAACAGGCATAAAATTTGCAGAAGGATGACTTTGAAAGGCGCGTATTTGAGAGATTCAAGTGTTGATTGATTGACATGGGTTCCCCAATTCAGGCAGTTTTAATGAGTTTTAGGAGTCTGAATTTGCGCCAAACCAAAATCAATAGTTATTTATTCAAATTAGGCTGAGAATCATCACTTTTGGAACGTCAAAATGATATAAGACCCCCAAAACGCCCGCCCTTCACCACTTCCTAGTGCTTTGACTGCAATTGGCTCGCCTATTACATGGGATTTAAACATGACTAGCGAAATGTGGGTGTTACTGCCCACCTCTGCTCAAACTCTTTGGGGAAAAACAAGCGTGAGTAAGAGGTACCTATTTTGTTTTATGCAAAACTAATTTCTCTTATATTAATATTTTATATCAATACAAAATATCTAGTTTTCCCTTCCTATCAACCTCAAAAATAAGGAAGAGGTTATCGATTCAACCTGATTCCCCATAGTGCTCACCTTCATCATATAAAGGGTCCCCGAAACGATCAATTGCACTTGTAGTAATATTGTCAATCATTTCAATTGCATTTGGTAGACAATCAATTTGCGCATCAATGTGTATCAATCACGTAAAAATTTACAATTGTAATTCATCGTTTCGGGGACCCTTTATTTTTTTAACGAAGGTGAGCACTAAGAAAGGTTACTTTATAAAAAATCATCCCTAAGTTTAAATAAGGGGATAAAAGTTTGAATGGAAGTTCGTCATTTTTGCCGAATAGAAATCCCATCGGACGCACGGCTTAAAAGAAATTAGCGAGACTCTTAAGGAATTCTTGTGCAAAATAACATGCTTCAGATTTAGCGAATGAGGCTATGCGTCGTCTGTCAGAGAAACCAGCTGCTCATTCACGACGAATGTATTAAAACGGGTCTTCTGTAATTTTTCTTCTAGTGTCAGAATTATGTAGCTCTAGAGGGTTGAGTATTACAGTAAAGCGTGACCTTTTTGATTTTTATGTTGGCCTGGTACCTATCTAGACTTAAATTAAGAGGGTCTATACCTAATATCAAGCTGACGTTTCGTCACAACTAGACGTGTTGTGAAAGACAAAATCTACAATCGCAAAATGACTATTATTTAAAATAATGTAAAGGGTGGCAATGATTATACGTATGGTTACAGAAAAAAAAATCTGTCAAATTATATCCACCATTTTTCACTCCCACCAACAGATGAAAAAATCATATATATTTTTCATGATATATTTTTTAAGGCTCAAATTAAAAATTATGAAAACAGGTTACCCTGAAAGTTAAAGAAGGCGTAAAAAAAGAAACTTTTTGAGTAATACTAGACATTTTTCATAACGAATTATGATCATAATATTTTTAATGGGTGTCGTAATCTTTTAAATATTCACCCTGTAATTTGGCACGTGTTTCATTTCTAGCCTGTAAACTGTTAATATTCATAATAATTAACAGTTTTTTTTATTCTTTCAAACCCTTCTTGTTCCGCCATAACTCTTAGCAAGGAAAAATATATTAATGTGTGAGTTCCGTATCAAGTGGTTTTTGTTGAAAAAATGTAAGGAACGAAGAAAGTAGGTTTACGAAGGTAATTGTTTTAAGTGAGTATATTTTGATAGGATTCAAACACCATTGACATTCTGAAACATTGAAAAACACGAGTATTTTTTCATGTCTTTTGACTTTTGCACAGTTTGGATTTAAACGTTTTCGTTAGGTACAATAGACGTAGATATATTTATTTACTTGTTCTGTTTAACTATTCTTAAAGATAGTTAATTGATTCAGGCGTGACCTTGCGGAAATCCATAATAAAAACTAGACACTACTAGACTACTGTCAGTACTAAAGAGCTTAGAAATAGTGAAAAATAATACAGGAAACGTTACACTGTTGAACGAATTAAATACGAGTATGCCAAGGTCACCTTTACTGCGATTGTTCGCCCCTTATCGCGCTGATCACGTTCCGAGCCGAGGTGGGGCGAGCAGTATATAAGTGGGTTGGACGGGCGATAAAGCTCAGTCTGCGCTCGGTGCTTGGTGTGGCAACACGCCGTGTTCGAGTTCACGACAAGTTAATCGTCATCCTGAGGATGCCTCGTTGAGAGGTGAAAGACGTGTCGATTTCTTCCAGGGTCTTTTCAAGACTCTTTGGAAATAGCTAAGCGGAAAAGGTTACTACATATATACACATCATCATTTTATTCTTAAAGAGTCATAAAAAACCCTGTAAGAAATCGACACGTGATTCACCTCTCACCGAGGCATCCTCGGGATGACGATTGACTTGTCGCGAACCCGAACATGGTGCGTTGCCACGCCGAGCGCTGGACGTGAAGGGTTTACATTCTGTGATTACTTCCTCACACATTGACTTATTAATTTTCAAAAAATTAGGAAAATCGTCTACTTTTACAATGTTTGTAAATATGTGAGCACCATGTATCTATCACATAATTAAATTATCTGTCGTTGCTTCATTTTTTATTCTTTGTACCTATTGTGGTATAGTAATTTTATTCCAGTTGCATCATTTTCACATATAATTATTTAACTAATGTACGTACCTATACAAACTATTATAAAACAAATTAAAAGAGTAACGCTGGAGTTTCTAGCCCATTCTTCTCTATACGAGAACTACCTTTTAGAAGGGGCGACTAGAATCAATTCCATTATTTTGTAAATTTTGACGTTCAAAAGTGCCATGCATGGGCCTAATTGAAATAAATTATTTGGCTTTACAAAATACATTTAAAAAAATATATAATACGTCTATTTTATAATGGAATTTCCGCAAGGTCACGCCTCAGTCAATTAACTATATTTTCGTTAGGTGTTACGGTACCCTAAAAACACGTCAGCAAGTTATAAAAATAATATGTCACTCTACATTTTATGAGTCCTCGCGAGGAAATAGCTCAATTATGATTTTATTGGGTGAAAACCGTATTTTCAGGTTAATTTCGTTTTACACTGAAAGTCACAGGTTAACTGGACAACTTTTAGTGTTAAGATTTAAACAGAAAAGGTTTTTAATAAGAGACCTGATTTTAGGGCGGCTAAATTAAGTAAAGGTTCAGTTAAATAGTTTGAACATAACTTTCTGCCTAGGTTAGACAAACAAAGAACAAAGTAGTAACACGATATTAACTCTTAGTTATTTTATGAAATACTGAAATACAATGTTTTTAATAATTTTGTGTCAATTTAGATGATGGTCGCTGGTCGCACCTTTAGTGCCTTTTCATATGTACTGGCTGCCGGGTACCCGGGTGTTACCCGACAGTCGGTCCCGGCTACCCAGTAACCGGGACGTGTGAAAAGACAGTAAGCCCACGTTCGCACAGACGTAATAAAATCGTGGCGATTTTTTTTCGTGCACTTGATTTTCAGCGCTCTGCCTTGCGCCGAGAGTTGAAAATTGAACAGTGTGTCTTTTCAACGCGCTGAGATGAGAGTGCGTCCCTAGATTCTCGCGCTCGCGCGCTGGTTTCTCAACGCTCGGCTTAACACCGAGAGTTGAAAATCCAGTGCGCGATAAAATCCCGCCGCGATTTTATTACGTCCGTACGTACGTCGGCTTGTATGTACGTTATCTTTCACCCATACTGGCATAATATAACATACATGCTCATACGCTTAGCCGCCGGGTACCTGGCACCGGCTACCCGACAACCGGGACGTATGAAAAAGCACTTAAGCGCTGAGTAGACGATGGACAATTTGTCCGCGGATAATTTGGAATCGTATCGAAATCATCAAATCATATGGAATGCATTTTGTCCGCGTGCGCGTTTGATTTCCGTACGATTCCAAATTGTCCGCCGACATATTGTCCACCGTTTCCTCATCGCCTAAAGAATGTCGTCAAACCAGACACTTATTTAAAAAAAAAATTCAATTGCAGTTCTGTATATTACCTACACAAGGACACACCATTATTATTCTTAGCAAAAATTTGCAAAGACGTCAGACACTGTCCTACAAATTGTCTCGCCACGCGTAAACGTAATGAGACTAATCTAAATAAAATGAGAAGATTATGAAAGGAAATGATCTTTGTGTATGAAATCTGTGACATTTTGGGCAGACTCGCGAAGATTTGAATCGTTAGATTTGCCCTGACGATACTTAGGTTATACAAAAAACTGTCCTTAGTGAGGAAAGTGACCTTATGAATTTCACATGGAACGGTAGATACGCATGTTTTTCAGCATGAGCGAGCGATACGATAAGTAGTGTTCAAAGTCAATGAAATGGAAACGTGACCATCGATGATTGGTCGGGTGAATCTAAAGATTTAGATCTTTGTTGATAAGAAATAGTTACAAATAGGTAGATTGCCAATTAAAAAAGTCAGGTGCGTAATACGGTTACTGACATCCGTCATTTTACTCCTGCTATATGACGACGCCACTTACCGGGAAACCCAATCTTCGCCTCAACACTGCTGTGTTGAGCAGTTGTTTGGAGCTACGTATGCAGTCTATAATCCAACACATGCTTGTGTTGGGTTACAGAAGCATACAGTATTTCTATTTTCTTAATGTCCCTCGGGTATCATCGGATTTCCGAATACAAACGAATGCTGATTTCCATGTCCATCAATTATTAGATTTATCGTGTATAATAATTTGAATTCAGAACTAAGTACTTTATTGTTGTTTTGTTTTGATTTCCGTATGAACTATATAGAGCTGTAAAACTATTTTCCTATTTGTCGCGCCTACGACATTAAGGGTTTTCCTCCCATTTTTTAAATAACATTAAGTTAAAAGAGTATTAACAACTCTATATACTTGCAAGTCGATTGAGAGCGTCCGGCCTGCACCAAGTGCAAAGAGCAACTGATAGAAATCCGACAACTGACGACTCACGAGGTTTGCCGAGGGACATTAAGAACATAGTTTGTGTGTACGTAGCTCCTATTTTGAAATGTCTGCCCGACAGCTTCTTTAGCACAATTCTGTATAAGTATTACACACTTCCAAAACTATGCTGGTTGGCGAAAAATAAAAACTGTGTATTCATCATAACTTATCCCGAGAGTCGATTGGTAGCACTGAATTTTGCAGTCTTCATTTCTATATTAGTACGTGGCGACCGAGCTCTGCTCTGGTGAAAATAGAGAATTCTCATTTAATAGTATAGGAAAGTTCATAATAATTCCATGTATAGTACATACTAATTCGATGCTGCCATGATAGTACTTACTAATTCCACGCTCCCATATCATTATTTTAAAGAAGCCATATTGTACTAAGCTTTTGGGCGACCGAACTCTGCTCGGGTGAAAATACGGAGAAAACGAATTTTCCCAGATATGGGACCTAGTTAGATCGATGATTCGCCCCGCAAACCCCTATATTGCAACTTTCATCGAAATCGTTAGAGCCGTTTTCGAAATCGTGATTACAAACATTAGGTATATAAATATATACAAATATTGCTCGTTTAATAGAATAGGATTAGAGTTCAAAATGGCGACTGACAGAACAGTTAAGTACTACCAATCAAATGACTGCAATTTTTTTGGGACCGTACGGTCTCTTTTAAAAGGTTGGCAACCCCGATGCTATAAAACCTTCGCTAACGTCATTCTTAATTCCAAAAAGAATATTTCGTTCAAAACTTTTTAATTCTGTTGTTATTGCGGCGCAGTTTATAAATTGCTGAAACTTCCATAATTTTATTGCGAAAATATTACATTTGGTTTTATTTTAAAATTAGTCTCAATCTGCATATTTTTGCATAGGTATGAAGCATGGTAATTTTTGTAGTCTTGCGACTGTAGAATATGATTTTTACGCTTCAGCTTAGTTGTAGATAAAATAATTTAAATAGTTTATGTCGTGATGACCCTGTGTTTAACGCCTCGCCTCTCATGAACGAGGTTGGGGGTTCAAATCAGGGTGTGACTTGTGACTTTTTCAATTTATATTTACTTTTGAGTTAATCTTGGACATTACTGACATGATACCTGGACTTATAGTCAATTAGCTGCGCCCTGCGGTTTCACCCGTAAGGCTGCAGACTCGAAGTCAGCGGGCAGCGGGGCGGCGGCTGCAGCGGCGCGTTCCAATGCATATATTTATATGGAACTGGCCTAGAAGGCAGCGGTGCGGGGAGCGAGCGGTTCCATATAAAACTATGAGTTGCCGCGCCGCCACCGCCGCCGCCCCGCTGCCCGCTGACTTCGAGACCGAGGCCTAAAAAGTCTCGATCCCGTGGGAATATCAGTATCTAATGTCCTAACTTAGGTCATCAATTAATCAGTCAATCTTTATTCGTAAATACTTACAGGTATTACAATAAAGGTCTTATGTCATGGTCTACTCATGTGCCAAATTTCATCCAAATTCGTTCAGCCGTTTTTTGAGCAAGCGTGGTGATCAATGCTCGTGCCTTCTCTGTATGAAAAGAGGCTTTTGTCCAGCAGTGGGACAATAATAGGACGGTAGTAAGATTTATACGAATGGGTTCATTAGTTGGTTACACCCCTTTTCTAAGACATTTTTTACGTGAGGTGTATATATAACTGGCCCAACCTATGTTATATAGGGTCAAATAAAATAAGCTAGCAAAACTCCATAGTTGTGATGGGTAACGATATGTAAACATGAAAAACAAAAAACAATCATCTAAGCATTTTTTTTACCATGCTCAGAATGATATCGATTTTATAGTCTGTTGAGTTTTGCTAGCTAATTTAATTTAGCCTTAATTTAATCTTGTTTATGCGTATCCAATGAATATAGGCATCTATCTATTTCCTGACTGATAAAAAGATGTGAAAAAAACAGAACAGGAAAATAAACATTTCGATTAAATCACCGCTTCCGAGAATTTATAGAATCCCAGCATTTCTTGATTTTAGATCACTAATATAAGCCTATAAACAAAATAAATGGCTAACCCCGTGGTCATGAACGACACGCTCAAGCGACACGCGACTTGTGACCAAGAGTTCTCACATATATAATAATTTCAACATGAATGAAGTAACCAATTTTTTGTAACAATTTTTTTTTTAAATATAAAAGAGTGTCCGTGGAGTTTCTTACCCGTTGTTCTCCATAGGTCCCTACTACGCTTTGGAATGGGAAACTAGCTTCATATTTCTGACTAACCGATTCCTTGACAATTCAAAAGTGCCTGTAAATGGTTTAATTGAAATAAACGCTTTGAGTTTGAGTTTAGAATGTAGAGGAATCAAATGAAAGCAGTTGTTAGAGTTTCGTACCCGAAGGGTGCCAAACGGAACCCTAAAGGAGGTACCCATATAAGAAACGTGTTTTATTCGGCGTTTTTTTCTAAATATTGTACGGTGGTACAGAACCGTTGGTGTGCGAGTCCGACTCGCACTTGATCGGTTCTTTCAAAAACATGCCAAGAGGTAGCTGACGTTCGCATGGACGCAATATAATCACGGCGATTTTCTTTCATGCATTGGATTTTTAACGCTCAGCTTAACACCGAGAGTTGAAAATCCAGTGCGCAATAAAATCCCACCGCGATTTTATTACGTCCGTGCGAACTTCGCCTGACCGTGACGGAAGCAGGTGTCGCTTGGCGCAAGTCGCCACGCCCGAGGCCCTAAACCGGGCCTCAGATCGCTAAAAAGCCCTTAAACAAAACAAACAAACGAATGGCCATGGCCAACAGAAATAGAACATTAAGAACACTGATAGGCACTCTAATCTTGTTTGTTTTATCTCATTATATTGATTGAGCTATGTCTATTTTCAGATCTATCATAGCGTGGTCAAAAGCGGATGTTTTAACTTGTACAAACATACTTTGCGTTTGCAAAACGTTTTTATACCAATTTATTTATATAATAATTTATTAAATATAATATATTTACATCTTTTTTATAAATTCGAGCTTTGTAGGAGAATATTTTAGCTCGCGTTGTGGTAAAAAGATTAACCAGCTTTGTAGCATAAGAAAAATATGCTACACAGTAAGCGTAGGAAAAGCATGCTACACACTCGTTCGGGTCTGCAGGATTAAGTACAATTCGGCACAGCTGGGCGTCAAAATATAAATAAAGTAGTGGCTGTGACTTACGAGTAGTAAGTCGTAGGTCCGAATCGTGACAGGCGCTTTCTTTTGTGTAGATTATTTCATCACTACTGCTCGCAAAACGGTGAAGGAAAACATCGTGAGGAAATTGGCATGTCCTAGAACCATAAATTCAAAGATATGTGACATCTACCAACCCGTACTGAGCCCGTGTGGTGGATTAAGGTCCACTCCCTCTCACCGAGAGCAGGCCTGTGTCCCAGTAGTGGGGCACATTATAGGCTGATTATGCTTTGGGCGCCAAAATCGAATGTTTAGTTTTCCGCCCGGCTATGCCGAATTGTGCCTAATCATACGGTCACGCCAACCCGATCAATTGTCTAGCACCCCCCCTTTTTTTTTGGGTGGGAAATTATCAAATAACTTCTCCCGCTCTGGGCGGAGCGGGAGGGCGTGTCAGACTCTTACTGACTAAAACCCACCCGTGTTCCTTCGGTTGCCCTGTTGCCGGGGGCTACAATCTCCCTTTCGGTTTTCTTCGCAACCCCGGCAGGCATCGGCCCTAGCAGACCCCGTCGATTCTGCTGACATCTCTCCGTCCTTATCGGACGGTGAGCTACCCATTGCTCACCGTCCGCAAGCCCACGCCTACGCTGGCCGGAAATCGGCTTGCGATTCCCGACGCCCTGGGCGTCTCCTCCTGCGGCGGTTAGGGGCGTGAGGGCACGAAATTTGCCTCTCCCTCACGCGCTCCGCCTCCTCCTTCGCGAACATTACCGCTTCGCAAAAGGAGGTGACGGCCTCCCATTTCCTCTCGCTCCGTACCATGGCCTGAACCAGGGTCGGACGCGAGAGATCACTGCCACCGATCGCCTCCACGAGGACACGGCGATGCTCCGCCCAAGCTGGGCAGTTGTCTAGCACCCCTTGCTGTCCAAGGTGTGCCGAACAAATGCCTTGTATCTATACTGTCAATAGTGGACACTTTTATTGGTCATCTTTATAAGTTACTTGTATGTAATTGTGGCGCCATCTACAACGCCACATGCGAACTACACGTCACACTGACGTCATAGAAAATCCTGCATATAAACTAATTCGTATTTTTTTTTTTTGCAGAGGAAAATTCATAATGTAAATACAACGCGTACTTTATTTCAGAAGTCCATTAAGTTATTGTGTAATTGCGAAAGACGCATGCATTTTTCATCACAGCCACGAGAAAAACGAATGAAATATCTGTAAAAAAAAAAATGTTAATAGACGAATATTTTATTCAGATGCGTTTTCTCAAAAATCACAATGCGATGAAAGAAACGTGTTGTTTTCTTTCATTTGTTTTTCCAACGGTTTTAGAAGCTTTTAGCTTTTATTTTGCATTTTCTTGCTTATGAAAACATTCGGTCATTTGATGAAATTATACACGTGGTTGTTATTCGGTTTTTTGATCATACTTCAGTCTCTTGACCTCGTGCGTCCTCTATGTGTCATTGAATTTCCTTTGTTATCCAAAGAATGTGTCCGTAATTTTACTGCCAGTCGCTAACGATAGTCGTAGAATTTCCTTGGACAAATTCTTTCATAGGGAGCTCTATAACTAGTTTGTACTGTGTTATGAATATTTTTGAAGTGAAAACTTCTTTAGGCACGTTGGGTATTTTTGAGATAGGACTAAACCATTGATTTCGCGACACTGTAACGCAATATAGCGACACCGTGGAGTAAAAGACATCAACGCATTGATTACCGTGGTGCCGATGTTTTTTTTTTGCCATCATTAGACTACGAGTAGTTTTATAGAAGGTATAGTTAAACCAGAAAAGGTGTGTGCTTCGGTAACTTTCGTGTTTTCGAATTGGCATGAACGTCGTGATACAGATTTAGCCCCAACAGAAGCAAAACGTAGTTAAGTCTAAGTTTTCTACCGCCACACTTTGTAGTACACCTATTATTGCGTGTTCGTATGAAGTTTTCTCACTATCGGGTAATCTACTCCGGTCGCACCTCATCATCAGTTACTCAAACGTTTTGAAAAGTTATTTGGGATTGAACTGAGTTGTTAAAATATATAATTTTCTTCCTATCCATGGTAATTTAAAAAAAAATTAAAGCTTTTTTCCCTTTGTAGTGTTTTTTTGGAAGTCGGTTATTTTTTTTTTCAAAAATGTTTTCTATTTTTCCCTTGTATACTACTACTTGCTATATTCACAACAGTAACAGGAAGTATTATAACGTTATTAAGATACACAAAGTAGATTTAATACGTATTATCGAAGCTAACTCTAAAACTACCCAAGAAAAGTTTATATTTATATGGGACCACCATGCAAGCTTCCTCTGCCAAAATTATATGAAAAAATTAAATAATTGTACTCAATTAATGAAAACATCGACGAATATGAATAAAAAAAAAAAAAACATATCGACGAAAATATGTAAAAAAAAAAAAAATAATAAAACCTCGAAGAAAGAAGTCGATTGAAAATGGGACACGAGACTTCAATAGATACGGTGTACTCGATGAAGGAGCGACCATCATTTATCACGATTGCTCATTGCACGCTGGTGATTCTATAAGTAAGGTTATTTTCTTCATTGAGAAAGTGTTAGTTTTGATGAACTAATAAAGTGAAGATGACATCCACCTAGCTTATGTTGCCGTTCTTTTGTTTTAAATCTTTGAAGAGGCGTGGCATATTTCAACTAAGTTTTAAATGTAGTCAAGACCACTCATTGTGTTAATAAAAACTAAAACTCTCTTTCTTCTTTATGGCAACGCTCTTTATTTCTAGAAATTCATGGCTGAAGCTCTAAATCTAATCTCATTTTAACTTATGAGCTTGAAGTTCTATTATCAAGAATGCTTATTACTTAGTTATTATTATTATAAATTAAATTACAATTTGATGAAGTAGGCTTTTAGAGAGGGCTGAAATAAATTAATAGTTGACAGGTGCTCAAAATGAAAAGACAAGAGTAATAAACGTCTGAACGATTTTAGAATAATTACATTACCTACACTACAGTCCGGCCTTCGGGCGTTACCGACACCTATCAGTTGGACAATTTCTAATTGTAATAAGGAAAAAATTCGCAAAACACATATTCGTTTGTATGAAACTGACAGGTGTCATAAACGCATTCTTTCAACGGCCGGACTGCAATAAACATATACGATATAGTTTTAACAGTGGCTTCCGTACTGGTCATAGCAAAAGGTGGTGTCATCACGGTGTAGAGAAATCAATGGTTTAGTCCCACCTCAAAAATGCCCAACGCGCCTAAAGAAGTTTTCATTTCAAAAAAACAATCGGATTGGCGGGAAAAAAAACGGTCCCTAAATAGAAAGACCAACAGAAAACCTAAGATAGTATTTCCATCAAAAGGCAACAATTCACCGCTACCATTGATTTCGTGATACCGTGATGACACTACCTTTTGACTATTCAAAAGACATCAACGCGTTGATTACCGCGGTGCCGATTTTTTTTCAAGTTTTCACTTCTGTCGGCACTCCCGGAGTGCCACTTTTTTTTTAACTAGGAAAATAACTTTATCAAAATTGAAATATCAAAAGTAATGTATTCAGACCAGGCCAAGAATTAGCACTTTTTTTGAACGCTCGCCTTTCAACACTTCCTAGTGCTTTAGCTGGTTAGAAAAAGTGACTCAACTAACTTCCCAGCTACACAGCTGTCTGTTCAGTTAATGGAACTGAAGAAATGTTATGAAATGTTTATTTTTGTAAGTAGTTATAGTATCAACCGCACTGGGTTCGCGTGGTGGATTTTGGCCCATTCCCTCTCATGGAAAGGAGGCCTGTGTCCCAGCAGTAGGAACAGTATAGGTTGATTAGGCTACGTGGACAAAGTCGGGCACAGCTAGTTGAGATCGAAGACATCATCATCTGCCTAACCTTTTAACAACTACATTGGTCGGCTTCCAGTCTAACCGGATTCAGCTGAATAATAGTATTTTACATACAGCGACTAGTTGTCTAATTGAGATCAACAGCGAAAATAGCTAAAATCTATTTGTTAATTCCATTGTCGATCCGTACGATTAAACAAAACATGTGCGTATTAGGGTCAGTTGAATGCCGGCAATCATGCTATAATCCCGAATGTGCGGTTCGTGAATTAAATGGAGAACCAACACGTGAGCTCATTATGTGCTGATTTTCGCTTCATTGTTGTTTTCTTTGTAAACATTAGAATGCGTACCATATGATAGTTGAATATTTGTATCCCTATATCAAGAGCTACAAATATTAAACTACTGCAGTTGGTAAAGGCTCTTTCAAACAGGCGCGACACGCGACGCGACACAAAGACACCGCTCGTCGCGCGACGAGCGGTGTCTTTGTGTGTCTTAAAATGTTGTATTATTAATAGAGATTTATCACATAGACGAAGTTCATTTAACAGAAGCGTTCATATACACCGCAATCCGTGCAACAGAAAACGAGCGAGTCTTTCAGTAGTCGCATTTGACGTGTAATATTTGACATCTTGGCTGACGTAAATAATGATATAAACAAAATTCATCATCATCATCGTTATCTTCACAGTTATCGTCAACGTCATTGTCTTCGTCATCGTTATCTTCATTTTGGGTTGGTACCATCTGACGGCCAACTCTAGCTCGTGCTCATAGGTCAAATCAAATAGCGCGTGCTTCCCCGGCATCCTTTTACATACTTCCGTCCCTTTCACGAAATCACTCCCATATATTGCAGGAATGCGAGAGGAAATTTTGTTTCACATCAATTAAAGTTTTCTAAGCAATGGGTTACCTATATATTATCATCATTCATCTGCCCTTATTTCTCTTCATTTCCCAATTTATTTGGGGGTAACTGATATTTTTCTTCGATACTTTTCTATTTAGTCGTCATGTCGGTAGTCACTCCGTTTCTAGCCATATCATCTTTCACACAGTCCATCTATCGTTTTTTTGGTCTTCCTCTACTCTTATGGGTTGGATTACCTATACAGTCAACAAAAGAAATTAGTTTGCAGGCAGAGTACCTGGTGTACACCAAATTTATTGATTTTATTTTATTCTATTCGGGAAACTGACAGCTAAATTACAGTGTTAAATAATATAAAATTGAAGGTCATTTACAAGTTTCCACTGATATACACATATCATAAAAACGAGAAAAAAAGGTCGGTACAAAATACCTATTAAACATAAATTAGGAAAAAAAATAGTACACGATAAATTACAAACTTAAAATCAGATTTTACTAACAATTGCTTTCCAAATGATTGTTAGATTTGCTTTTTCTAAATAGCTCAAGTTATGCTTAAAAAGTGATTACGCTCACAACAACGATGAATATTTCCTGCGTAGGTAGGGCAAGAATGTTTTTTTCTTTCCCGCAAACAAACTCTTTTGCTAACTGTACATCAGTACTTTAAATCAATATTTATTTTTCAAAATCCTTTGATTTATCAACCAATCCATCACATATTTACAAGACGAAAATCATTTCCCAGATTCTACATTAACTCGATTTCTCGATTACCAAAAATTGTATAAGTAATTGGAAACTCATCGTGTGTAGCCGATATCTGCGTAGGTACAATTATTTTGACCGGTTCACGCATATGCTATGGTATGTGGCATGAAAATTAAAACAATGGAGCGCTAATGGGAAACGTCAATCAATGCGGGAATGTTGGGCAGAGCGTAAAAACAAATGAACTTCCTGTGAAAAATTGTGTTATTTTTCAACGGGTACGGAGATTGATTGAAATGGTTCCGTAGAAGTAATAAACAGGAAATTGTGATTCGTTCGTATATAAGATATTTCTTTACAAAATAAGATGAAAGATTCGGATATTGAGAATAATTTCTTTGATTACGATTTTATAAACGACGAGCGTTTTCATACAAATATAAATCAACTATTAACAAGCCGAATGTTTTATCAAAGAAATAAATATAACATTATGACTGATTCTCTTTAGAAAAACTCTTCTCAAAAAAGTTACAGACGTCTGAAAAATCAACTCTATTTAATTTATTGCTTACAATCATTCATTTAAAACTTATTGCAAATCTATAATATTACTGACATTAAAAAACCATAACTCAAAGATCTTTTGATAGACAACAGCATCCAACCCTGTACAATATTTTTCTGCTTTAAAGCAGTTAATAAACTATTTTAAAAAGGCCCTTATAATCTTAACGTCATTCCTACAAAAAAAAAAAAAAAAACAAAATTAAAAAGTCAATTCATACTAGGCTGAAAATCACCACTTTTTGAACGTCAAAATTACATAAGACAGTCCCCCAAAACGCCCACCCTTCACCTCTTCCTAGTGCCTTTAGCTGTGAAGAAGAAGTGGCGCAACAAACTCCCCAGCAGCACAACTGTCTGTTCAAGTTTGAAAATAAATGATTCTATACAAAAGTATGCAAAAAAAAAAACATTATGCACTGAACCCCAAACCGCAACCATAAGTAATCCCGCCACAGATCCGATTTATCCGAAAATAATCTCGGAACATATTTACGTGAATACTCGTATTTCGACAGTCATCTCTCAATAATTTGTGGTACGAGGTATAATCAGCTTTTCATATTTTAAAGAGATCAATCTACGCTCTGGGTCGGTGAAAGAAATTATCAAGGAGTTTGTATGTAATATTTTGATTAAAGTATAAGGAAAAGCTGGTGTAATTACTTTGTGATATATTTACGAAAAAGAGTATCTCACAAGATCGCTTCTAGCGATAAGACGACCCATTGTGTCACTCTATGTGAAAATTCTACATTTAATATCTGTTATTTATATGGTGGACACAATGAAGAGTATTCTTTCTATCTATCTCTTTATCAAAGACTTTTCCCTGTTACAGTTTTGCCTTATATACATAACTAGCTGTTGCCCGCGACTTCGTCTGTGAACCAGAATTGAAAAGTAGCCTATGTCCTTTTCCATGTCATGGTCTATCCATGTTCCAAATTTCATCCAGATCCGTTCAGCCGTTTTAGTGTGAAAGCGTAACAAACAAATAAACTCATTTTCGTAATTATAATCTTACTTGGGATTCTAATTAAAAGAAATAACTGGGTTATATTTTAAGATTACCTACCCTAATTGCGTATTACACGATCAATCACAATCTGTTTCAATTTGAAACTTATTGCTAATCCATTGCTTCATAAGTTGGAAAAAAAATTCTACTCAAAAACGTAAATAACGCAACGAATCTTGTTGAAGTGTTAAAATGAAACAAATTAATCATAATCGTTTACGAAAATAAGTTACGTAATTAGGGTACAGATGTATGAAGGTAAAAGAAAAACTGATTTAATACAGTTGCATCACATTTGCAGTCAGTCCATCAACATTGCCGATGCCATCAAGTATTCTCGCGTAGCTCAAGCTGACACGTGATAAGACACTTACAGATTCCTCAATAAATGTAATTAGTTCCTTTGTCTCTACTTCGGGTATACATTAAATGGCGGATATGATAGCTTCCTCATATAAAACGTGCCGCTGTTTCCGCGTCATTTCGTTACTTCCTTTATTAGTTGTTAACACATCTGTGTACGTCCTTTAACGAAACGCTATGAGAAATGCAATTTAGCAACGACAGGAAAATGCCCATTTGGAGATTATTTTTCTTCTAATTATTTCTTAAGCTAATTTTGCAAAACATAAGTAGGTTATTTATTTGTCGGCTTCCAGTTTATCCGGATGCAGCTGAATAGCAATATTTTATTGTACATGGAGCGACTGCCTATCTGACCTCCACAACCCAGTAACTAGGTAATACGATACCCCTTGATAAGACTGGTTGTCAGACTTTCGGGCTTCTGGCGATCCATAACGACTGTCAAAGATCCACGAATGACAGTCGCGCTTAACGTGCTTTCCGAGGCACGGAGGAGTTTCGGTACGTAGAAATAGTCACCCATCCACGGACCAACCCCGGCAGGCGTAACTTAACCTGATGGATGGACCCGTGCGGGTGTTAGTACTTAGCGATGAGCTCTTGCTCTTCCTCCTATTTCCGGCTAAGTAAACCTTGCTAAATGCTGCAGCATATTTATGAGATGTTGTTTCCTGATCTATGTAAAGTTCGTTTATTAATGTCGTACACTAATTTGACATTTCGAGTGACTGTTGTTTGTTTTTTTTTTTTTTTTCATTTTAGAGTGTGACATTTGTACCTGTCAAATTAGTCTCTGGGATTAAAAAAGAACTTTAACATAGTTTATTTACCTACACTTTTATGACTGCCTCTTTAGCCCAGTGGTCGCAAGCACTACTGCTGAGTATGAGGTCCTGGGTTCGATTCCCGGGTTGTGCAAAGTGTTATTGTGTTTTTCCATCTGGAATTTCTCAGTAGCAGCCCGGAGTCTGGATTTGTGCCCTGTTGATGGCAATAGGCTGGCCCCCTATTACACGGGATTTAAACATAACTGGCGAAATGTGGGTGTGCTATAGGTACACCTTTGCCTAACCCTTTGGGGATTACAGGCGTGATGTTATGTTTATACTTTTATTAATTTGCTTCAGATTTTGTAACTTCTTCTGGTCTAAGAATGAGTTTTTTTTTAAAGAGGTCAGTGGTCTGTATACCTGTCATTTTTTATTTAAACAGCGCCAAACATTTCAATTAGACATGTTCCAGCAACGCAATTTTTTAAGAAAAATGTAAATGAACTGTCTTATACATCCCACACCATTGACTTGTTGATTAAAGTAGTCGGTTACCAGTCAATTAGGACAGGTGATTGAAGCTTACTTTTTAAACAAACAATTACACGTCGAAATATTGATGGAAATTCTGACTTAATCAAAATTGTCAGTTTTGTGTTGCAATCAATCAATCGACTAATTTAATCTAGTACCAATCAATGTACTTATTGGTAAGGCGGTCTAGGTGCAGTGAGCGGTTTCCTCAAGCTCACTTAAGTTTTCTGGGTGAGATTTCTATAGAATGACAATACAGCCAGTTTATTCTGTAAAAATTTCACCGTAAGAATTTAGGTGAAGTGACCTTGAAGTGAGGTTTCATTCCACGCAGGACAGGCAGGTATCAATGAATTTTGCCGGGGTTCCGGTTTTTGTCCAAAAGGGTTTCCGTAGCTCCTGGCAATATAGGCAACTAAAGGAACACGGGTGGGTTTTAGTCAGTGAGAGTCTAACACGCCCTCCCGCTCCGCCCAGAGCGGGAGAAGTTATTTGATAATTTCCCACCAAAAAAAAAAAAAAAAATAGGTATCAATAAATTCATTTAAAAGTCTGTCAATTTAATCAACCTACACCGCTTCAAGGCCCTTTTGATGCTCGAATGACTTTGCAAAGGTGGCGCTGTTGGTAAGCCTTTGTACAATTATTTTGTGAAATGTAATGAACAAATAAGATGGCGGCTTTAATTCCGATTTTGGCCACAAGCCAAAAGATTCTTGTACAGCTATAGGTTATTATTCTTTAATTTTATTTCCAGTAATTTGGTCTACTGTCCCAACGGACCATTTTTGTGAAAATTTTCAGTAGTAAAGTAGGCCTGATATTGATAATTTACTGATAATCAGCAAAAATATCAGTCTGTAATAATTAAATCATTTCAAACCATTTGCAAAAAAAAAAAATAATCGCTAAAAGGTTATTTGACTTCAAGGCCGCATTCCGAAATATTAAACAGAGGAAAAGCGATGATGTGTGTTTTCAAACAATATTTTGATAATCAACAGACGTCTTGTTTCCCCCTTTAAATAATATTATTATGTGATAATAACTTAATACTAGCGTATTATTGCCCTATGGTGGTATCTAGAGTGCCACATGCGAACTACGCATCAAATTCAAATATTGACATAACATCACGCCTTGTTTCCCCGAAGGGTTGGGCAGAGGTGTCCCTGTAGCAAGTTCACCCACATTTCGCCAGTTACGTTTTAAGTCCCATGTAATAGGGGGCGAGCCTATTGCCATCAACCGGGCACAAATCCAGACTCCAGGCTGCTACTGAGAAATTTCAGATGGAAAAACCCAATAACACTTTGCCCGACCTGGGAATCGAAACCAGGACCTCATGCTCAGCAGTAGCGCTTGCGACCACTAAACCAACGAGGCAGTCAAATATACAAATTCATTTATTCATTTTGTGAATGTAGGGTAAAATAATACAGATGTTTATTATTGATGTATATTTGATATTTAAAAAATGATGGTCCATACTATGTCCCGCTAGAAGGCATACAAAATAACTTAGGTAATCGAATATCACATTAATTACAAAATAAAAATAAAATTTAAAATAATGTCAATAGGTATGTAGATGTCACAATTTCATGCCAATCACTAATATGTCAATAAATTAAGACAGCACATAAACAAAATAGGCAGTATTTAGTAACAATTTTGAATACAAATTAATTTAATAAAAAATGTCATTTTAATTATACAGACAGATTACGTAAATATTATTTGAATTTGTCATTAAGATATTCACTAACAGAATAATATGCCTTGTCATTTAATAATTTAAAAAGCTTACGTTAAAACTCATTAATATTGTTGCTTGATACAATTTGATCAGGTAATTTGTTGTGGAGTTTTGGAGCCATTGCATATATACTTTTGTAGAGAAATTTGGTTTTAGTGCATAACGGGAGCAACTTTTTTGATCGCCGTTGACTTTCGACAGATTTATATAAAAACATGTTGTTTTTTACAAATATACAGGCTTCATAAACTTAAAGGGGTAGTACAGTCAATATTTTTAAGTTTTGGAAAAGTGGCTTGCATGAATCCGTTCGTTTTATTTGACATATAGCTCGAATACATTTTTTCTGTGCTATTAATACCTCCTCTTGTGCATCAAAGACCTGACGTCACACAAATCCTGCATCGCGCAAGCAGAGTTTACCGCGCGATCAGCGTATCGTCGCTCGCCATCCAAGACTGCGAATGTGACATTTTTGACGAAAATCATTTTTAAATGCAGGGTCACGTATTTGAACGTGTAGAATGAAATTAAACAAAAATCTGATTTGCGTCAAAAATTTCACATTCGCGGTATTGGATGCCGAGCGACGATGTATAAAACTTTCTGACATCAATCGTCGGGCCTGCCCACCAAACACAACACCACGGTCGGAGGATCCTCCCTTTTTGTATGGAGGAGTGAACTTTACACTCTGTTCCTCAGGGCAGACTACCTCTTCTCATAAAGTGACGGCACGAGCATTACCACGTTTGCTCAATAATATTATTATTTATTTAAATATCTACTTTTTAGGTAGAAGACACGATTAACGAGAATCCATTAAATTTAAAGAAAAAATCTCCGATATTTTTCAATTTACACCACAATAGTGACTAATAGTCATCGAGGCTTATTTATCGAAACCACATCAAAATGCTAATTCAAATTTTTATCCAAATTCAATTAATTTGTTCGTTAGATCTTTATAGCCAATCGCTTTTCTGAAAAGTTAATTAAGTCATGAACGACCCGATGTTTGACAGGATTTAAAAAAATTAACGAACCTATCAGGTTTACTCTGATGGGGTAAAAGGGTCAGTTAATTGGATAACCTATGGAAACGCGGGATTAAGGGAACTTTTTTTTTTTTGTAAATTCGTAGATCTTTCACAATCATTGTGTTTTGTTTTATTTTCTCATTCTAAAGAGGTACGAACCCTAAAAATAGTACAGTAAACTTAGCGAGGAGAATAGGACAAATTAAAACTTCTCATTTTTAATAAAAGAAAATAACAGAATATCACGCTTTGTTTCCCCGAAGGGCAGAGGCAGAGGTGTACCTATAGTACACCCACTTTTCGCCAGTTATGTTGAAGTCCCATTTAATAGGGACAAGCTTATTGCCACCATCGGGAACAAATGCCAAACTCCGGGCTGCTACTGAGATATTCCAGATGGAAAAAAGCCCAATACAATTTTGCCCAACCAGCACTCTAGTTGCGTAATACACGATAAATCACAATCTGAATCATTGTGAAGAATATTGCTAATCCATTGTCTCATAAGTTCGAAAAATTTGAACGTAAATAACGCAATGAATGTTGTTGAACTGTCAAAATGAAACAGATTGATCGTGTGTTACGCAATTGGTGCTGGTAAGATAATAATAATTACTAATTAATAATTCTGTTTTGCTAATCTTACCAAAACAGAATTACCGATGTCATAATTACCCTCAAGTAGATTGTGCATCAATCAGCGCTCACGGCCGAGTCATTGCAGTAATGCTGAGATCAGCACTACTGCAATGACTCGGCCGTGTTTGAGAGTACAAGCTTTAAGCTAGCGAGTTTTAGGGGATGGGGTTGGGTGCTATTTTTCGCGGGTTTAGATAATGCTGCACAGTTCATCATAATGTATTCTTACGTAGATTTATCTTTGTACCCAGATTTGAACCATCGATCCATTTTTGAATGCCGAACTTAATTCTAACTATGTTACAATTCTAAAATAATACAAAAAAGTAATTTCAAGTTATCAGTTTTGTATTGGGAACTCAGCCGAAATAAGTTAAATTCAAAGAACTGGCTAAACGGTTTTAAGCTTGGATCAAACTTAGAACTCGCGATTTTATTAAAACACTTACGGCAGGACCTACCACTATAGTTTGACCGCGCCTTAGCTATGTGCGCGGCAAGATGAGGCAGTGCACGCCGCTCATTCATCAACGCTCACGGCGTCCCGCCGCTCATTCGTCAAGGCTGCGCATTTTTGAGGCGTGGTATAGTGGTCTCCGTCAAACTATAGTTCTGTACCTCTATTTATGAGTTATTATTGTGTCAATCCTGTTATAACTCCTGAGCATAGGTAGTGAATTAAGGTTTTACCTTCGGGCCCGGACAAGTGGCAATTGCTTTCAAAGCGTTTTGTATTTCTACAAACACTTTTACCAGGATTTATGGATTTCGGTAGTTTATGCCAATCCAGTACATTTTTGATATCCATCATCATTATCGCTGACAGAATGTCACTTTGTCTAGCCCCCTTGTTATTTTATCGCCTCAGATTATATTTAGTTTGACTCTCATCTTGGAAGTAGTTTAGGAAACGCCTCGTTAACTGATTTAATATTCTAGGCATGATCTAAATCAAGTCGTATATTAGCGGTTTTAGTTTAAAAACTATTGGTAATGAGATTGGGTCACAGTGTATGCGTTATCAGGCCAGAAACAGGCAGAAAGCCCGGTTATAATGTCTATGAAATGAACACGAACGTGCTGTTCTCATAGTTCGGGCTAATAGTGCTGATAATAATATATCTGTAAATGTTATTGGTGAGGCGTGTAAATAGCCTGCACCTTTTGAAGATTGTAAGGAAAAGTTAAAATAAGAACCTGTGTCTTATGTGTAATGGCGGACCTCAAAATAAGTCAATTTCCCTACTGATGAATCCTCGACAAACCACTAAGAGAGAAATATTAGCAGCTAACATGCCCACGTACCTTGACAATCCAGAGATCCCACTCAGACCCAGGGAGATGGGAAGATACCTCGTTCATGCGCACTTGCAGGTATGGGCTGCCGGCCGGCGAGCAAAATCCTCTTGAATCCACCGGTGGAATGGTTAAAAACTCCAAAAATCAACACTGCACTATAAGTTCTCAATGAAGCAAAGATGCAGGTCCATTTATTTTTACGAGTATAGTCAAGATTTCACCAAAAAGGAATTTTAAAGCGGAGCGCTAATGCCAAAACACCGTCTTCATCAAACGGTCAAGCGAGCTCTCTCTGCACTCGCTAATGCCATCTATCGGCCCTTGCGAGAAGACTCAGGAAAGTCTCGATACATGGGCGCTGCGTCAACAGATAATGGTGCGAGGATTCATCAATTGATAAGTTAAAATATTTAATTTGAAATACTAACATATTCTAATATATGGAGAAATCCTAAATTATTATTATTTTATTTTTTGATATTGTAAAAAAGGCATTGACGCTTCACCATGCTCGGGGGCTTTGGAAGGACGCAAGTGCTTTCAGAAAGAAAGTGAAAAAATTATAAGTATTTACTGACCTACATTATGATCAGAAAAATTAAGCTTTACGACTGAATACGAAAAAACAAACGATTTAAGTTATTTAATATATTTCCTAAACCTTAAGACTATGAAGTTCGTATAAGAGTTAAAAGTTTATTGCGTTGGAATAGGGTATAATTTAGCGACGGCACGTTTAAAGTTACCGAACTTTGTTTTTACCATTGCAACACGAACGACATTATCCGTGCCTTTATAAACCTCAGTTATAACTCCTAATGGCCAACTTAAAGGAGCTGAATTATCCTGTCCCACGAGTACGACAGTTCCAACTTCTACGGGTTTGTCCGGAGTTGCCCATTTTTGCCTGACTTGCAGCGTATGCAGATACTCTAGGTGCCATTTCTTCCAGAAGGATTGGACCATACTATCTAACAGCTGTTTGCGCTGTGATAAATTAATGCGCTGACCAGACAAATCGGCTGCCGGCAAATACTGCAGTGGAGTCGACATCAAAAAGTGAGCGGGAGTAATAACTTCGGGATGGGGATCGGAAGACAAAACGCTCAGAGGGCGCGAGTTCATAATGCACTCTATTTGAATGAGTACAGTTTGTAACTCCTCATAAGTGAGAAGCTGACTTCCGATCACGCGGTAAAGATGCGTTTTTAAGGTTTTAATATTCGCTTCCCACATGGAGCCGAAATGTGGGGAGCGAGGTGGAATCATTTTCCACATTATGCGGCGGGTTGATAACTCATATAAAAGAGACGAATTGAAACTTGAATTTAATAAGAATCTATAAAGCTCGTCTAGTTGGGCCTTAGCACCAACGAAATTGGTCGCATTGTCCGAATAAAGACAAGATACTGGCCCTCGACGCGAGATAAAGCGTTTAAACGCGGCTAAAAAGGCATCAGAGGTTAAATCAGAGACTAACTCTACATGGACGGCCTTGGTTACCAAGCACACGAATAAACAGATATACGCCTTCTGGGCGTGCTGGCCTCTGCGCCGAGTGAGGGTTATGCGTATGGGACCAGCATAATCCACTCCAGTGTGGACAAACGCCTTTGCTTCCGATACTCGGTATTCAGGCAGGTCTGCCATCACTGGAATGGGATGCGTTGGATTTACCCGAAAACATGTGTTGCATTGTCGCAACTTGGACCTAATGACAGTCCTGGCATCTAGTATCCAAAATCGCTGTCTTAGAATAGACATGAGTAGTCCCGGTCCAGTGTGACAATTCATCACATGGTAATGACGGATTATTAGATCCACAGCATGATCATGTTTGGGAAGTAAAAAGGGATGCTTAGCGTCAAATGGAAGGTGCGACTTCGAAAGCCTTCCTCCAATGCGTAATGTTCCCTCTTCATCCAAAAAGACAGCTAGACTTTGGAGCCTCTTTGAAAGCAATTTCCCAGATTTGATGAGCTTAATGTCATTTGCAAAATGCACAGATTGCACAGCACATACTATCGCTCGTTCCGCAGCTGATAAGCCCTGAATAGAACGAGGTTCACAATGAACCTTTGGTCTAGCGAATTTCAATATATAAGAAACAATGCGCAACAATTTATCCCATGATGAGGTACGTTGAGCAAGTTGATATAGAAGGGGTTGTTCTACTTGCGTGGTCACTGTTAAGACATTTGCCTTGTGCTCGGGAAGTTCCCCACAATTAATAGGAGAAAACGGTTTGACAGGCCAATCCTCAGGAGCACAACGAAGCCAAGAGGGGCCGTCCCACCAAAGTTCATGTGACATTAACTGGGAAGGAAGGATGCCACGAGATAGACAGTCGCTTGGATTCTCAACACCTGCCACATGGTAAAAATGTTGAGAACCCAAGTTCTTCTGACATTGAGCGACTCTATTGCTGACAAAAACTGACCAGCGGTGCGGAGAAGAATGTATCCAAGATAAGGCTATCATGGAATCCGAAAAGGCGTAAATTCCTGCAATAGGAACACGTAAAGCGTAAGTATCGCGAACAGTTTTTACCAATTTTGACATGAGCATAGCGGCACATAGCTCCAGACGTGCAAGAGTTGTGACTTTGGTAGGTGAAACCTTTGATTTCGCACAAAGTAAGCGGACTATGACACCAGAGGGACCAGTAGAGTGTACATAAATCACACACCCGTACCCACCCAGACTAGCATCAGCAAACGCGACTATACGAACGGAACAATCATCAGTAACACCCACATGGCGTGGTATGCGTAATGTACCTAGCAATGGAAACTCTTGCATGAGAATGGAGAAACGTTTAAAAATGTCGTCAGGAGCGGGATCATCCCAACCAATATTGCTCAGCCATAACTCTTTGATGAGCAACTTGGCATAAAAGATCACGGGGGCGACCAAACCGAGAACATCAAATAAGCGTGCGACTATCGAGAGTATATTTCTCTTAGTACATTTCTCAGCCACTTGAGCGGAAGTGAAGAAGAAATTATCTTGAGAAGGTTCCCACGAAAGGCCTAGAACCTTAGAAACATCACTCCCAGCGTGAAAATCGAGAGACTTACGATGCGAGTCAGGAAGACTGTTTAAAAGAACGGGTGAATTGCTACACCATTTAATAAGGTCAAAATCGCCCGATTTAAACATCTTTATAAGATCATGCGATAGCTGCATGGCGGTATCTTCATTATTCACAGAATATACCAGATCGTCCATATAGAGACTGGTCTCTGCTACTTTAGCAGCTTCGGGATAATGCGGACTGTCAGAGGCCAGCTGTCGCACAGTGCGCATAGCTATGTATGGACTCGACTTAAGTCCGAAAGGTAAGCGATTAAAAGCAAAGGTTAACACAGGTTCGTTCTCATTGAATCGAAACAAAATGCGTAGGTATTTACGCTGGTCAACGGGTACACCAATGCGTAAATACATTTGTTTAATATCCGCATTTATAGCGATGGGAAATAATCTAAAATTTATTAAAAGAATAAACAAATCTGTTTGTAAATTTGGACCAATATGGAGTACATCATTTAAAGATAATCCTGTATGAGTCCTAGCGCTAGCATCCAATACAATGCGCGGCATCGGTTTGTCTGGCCGAACGACAGTGTGATGAGGGATATAGTACCCGTCATCGGAAATGGCAGATTCGTCGACTTGACTTAAGTACCCACTGTCAATATACTCTTTGAGCACGGCATTATAATTTTCCCGCAACATCGGCAATTGGCGTAGTTTCCTTTCAAGCGCAATAAGTCGACGGTACGCGGCGGTGCGGGAGTTACCCAACTCGGCGGGATCCTTACTAAAAGGTAACGCGACGCTATAACGTCCCACATCGTCCCGTGACACGGTCGAGGCAAAAATATTCTCACATTCGGTTTCCTCAGGAGATAAAAAACGTTTATTCTCAACTTCTTCCAATTCCCAGAACTTTTGTAATAAATCATTGAGAGCCAATGCCGTGAAAGGAGACGAGTTAAGTAAATTTGAATTATCACTATTATGCGGAAAATCACCCATAAAGACATACCCGAATGTGGTCAATAATGCAGGTGGGGCGCGTGAACCAAAATCGACCCTATTCCCCAAGTAAATGTACGGAAACAGTTGAGCGCCCAACACTAGGTCAATATCCCCTGGAATATTCCAGCTTAAATCAGCGAGCGGAAGCGCGTGGAAGTCTACATGGCTATCCAAATTAACATGGTGCGATGGTAGCTGGTCCGTAATGCACTCAACTACTAACGCGTGAATAGTATATTTTTGATCCGGATCTACACGAGACTCGATATCTAAATGTACGTATCCTATTATCGGTCGCGATACAGAACCAACTCCTTTAACAAAGGAATTACTCAAAGGAATTATCAGTAAGTTAAGTTTTCTACAACAAGCTGTAGTTATTAAATTATTCTGCGAGCCATTATCAATTAAGCACCTCACTATTGCTTTGTGACCCGCACTGTCACTTTTAGCTCGCGCGTAAACCTGAGCTGTCGATAACAGCACTATCGTCTTAGACCACGCTGCATCAGCTGCTAATAACACGGCCGAGTTGTGAGCCGAAGACGCTGGCGTCACATCACACAAATCAGACGCAATCACCCGTGCGGCAATATCGACCTTATTACTATGCACATAAGAGCGCGGCACCGCGACGGAAACCGGGGCAGACAAAGACGTACCGGGGGTCGAGAGGGGCGAGGGAGGCGCGACAGACAGCGGCGCAGGAGGCGACGCGACGACTACATTGCAATTCGTCGCTAGAACGTCAGCTGTTTGCGGTTTATTTTCTTTATCAAAATGTAATAGTGTATGATGGCGTTTTTTACATAAGTCACAGACTGATGTTGATTTGCAGTTACTCAATCCGTGCAATGTGCTCAGACAATTCGCACACCCGCGTTTGGATTTAATAAACTCGAACCTTGTTCTAGGAGTCAACGCGAATTTAAACTTAGCGCAGTTGTACAAATGAACATGAGCGTTATCATTACAGTACGCGCAGCACGGAACCACAATCGCAGGTGAACAAGCGGACGAGTCAGCTGACTCGCTCACAACAAACGCTTTCGTCTGTGTGCGTGACTCGCGAGGCGCGGAAGCGGGGTTTCTACTAAAGTTTCTCGCATTCGAATGAGACAAATTCGAGCGTGCCAATATCTTTGCCTGATCTTGAACGAAGCTTATCAATAATTTCGTTGTGGGAATTTCAATATCTCGAATGGAAAGTTCAAACGATTGAATAGTCTGTGAATCAATTTTTCTCATTGCGCAGTGCAAAAGAATAAAATCAGCAAGATCCGTAATCCCAAGTTGTTTCAAGGCAGAAATAGATGCACTAAATGTTTCTATGAAAGAATCGAGACTGTTAGCGTTAAATGAACAACTTTTTAAATCCAATATATTATTTAAATAATGCGTACCTAGTGAGCGCTTCTCTTGATATTTTTTAACTAAACTGCCCCATAAGAACTTGTACGTATCACCCGTAGGCACAATTCCAGCGGTAACCTTCAATGCGTTGTGCGTCAGTCTACCTACCAAGTACTGCACACGCTGCGAGTCAGTCAGCTGTTCATTCTCATGAATATTTGACTTGAACGACTCGTAGAAAACAGGCCAATTCTCAGTTTTTCCGTCGAAAGACGGCAGCGCGATAGGAGGCAACTTTATTTTCAGCGGTTCAAAAAGAGTCTTATAGTTACTACTGGGTGTTGATGGTGATTGATTACTGTTTATTTTATTCCTAGCACGTTTAATATGAATGTACAAATCTTCAAAGGACTCTAAACAAGCATAATCGACACTTGCACCAGGATTTATACTAATGTTTATTTGATTAATTTGATCAACAAAAGATTCAAATTTATCTCGAATGTCATCAATTGTCTCTGACTCAGTCATAAAACTTTCATTTTTCCTCGAATCGAACGACGATATATTTTTTGTTAAATCGTACAATCTATTAATGCGTTTAAATAACAATCCTTTCTTTTCATGAAGAACAGTTAGTAAATCTTCCGGCTTCAGTTGTTTATCCGTCATTTTGTTAAATAACAAACGAAGACAATAACAAAGAAAAATACCTACCAGGCGGTTTGCAATATTATCGCACCTACCAACTATGAGTGGGTTTTTTATTATTATTCCGCACAAAGCCGAGATGCGTTGGTGACTGACTACCTACTTATTTTCATAATATCAAAACGAATTTTTAAATACGGATACCTACATAGAATAAACTTTACCAATAAATACGTAATGTCTTTCTATGTTAACTAACAAATAATTGAACAGATTTTCCAATAACCACGTAAAATCTATTGTCAAATATGCTGCGTTTTAAAGGGGAATGATTTACCAAAAGTTTATGTAGACTAAATACCTATTGTGTGTTATTGAACCTATATGATTTTCACCAAACAATTACGCAAAAATCTAGGTAACGGGTTATTAATCCGGTATCTGAAGGACCAAAATAATATGGTGAGGCGTGTAAATAGCCTGCACCTTTTGAAGATTGTAAGGAAAAGTTAAAATAAGAACCTGTGTCTTATGTGTAATGGCGGACCTCAAAATAAGTCAATTTCCCTACTGATGAATCCTCGACAAACCACTAAGAGAGAAATATTAGCAGCTAACATGCCCACGTACCTTGACAATCCAGAGATCCCACTCAGACCCAGGGAGATGGGAAGATACCTCGTTCATGCGCACTTGCAGGTATGGGCTGCCGGCCGGCGAGCAAAATCCTCTTGAATCCACCGGTGGAATGGTTAAAAACTCCAAAAATCAACACTGCACTATAAGTTCTCAATGAAGCAAAGATGCAGGTCCATTTATTTTTACGAGTATAGTCAAGATTTCACCAAAAAGGAATTTTAAAGCGGAGCGCTAATGCCAAAACACCGTCTTCATCAAACGGTCAAGCGAGCTCTCTCTGCACTCGCTAATGCCATCTATCGGCCCTTGCGAGAAGACTCAGGAAAGTCTCGATACATGGGCGCTGCGTCAACAGATAATGGTGCGAGGATTCATCAATTGATAAGTTAAAATATTTAATTTGAAATACTAACATATTCTAATATATGGAGAAATCCTAAATTATTATTATTTTATTTTTTGATATTGTAAAAAAGGCATTGACGCTTCACCAGTTATGTACACCTATAATTTGTGTAAAAATTATATCAGTAATATAATTTCTAAATTATTTTGTAGGTAAACCAATGTTATTCTTTAATAAAATAATTAGAGAAGAAGTAAAAAAAAATGGTCTTTGCAGGAATCGTACCCGCTGCCCATAGAGCAAAAACTGATCACTCAGCGACTGCACCATTCAATTGATAAACTAATTAAGTATTATTCGTATCACTGAAACTAAAAGAAATGAAACAAGAAGATAATAATATGTCTATCTCTCTCGCCGTGCCTCGAAAAGTACGTTAAGCCATTGCTCCCGCTGTCATTCGTGGATATTTTACGGGTCGTCAGAAGCCCGAAAGTTTGACAACCAGTCTTACCAATAGGTGTCGTATTATCCAATCTGAGTTGTCGAGGTCAGATAGGCAGTCGATCCATGTAAAATAATGTTATCCAGCTGCATTCGGTTATACCTTAACATAGTTTGAAAAGGCTAGTCAAATGATGATGATCTCTATGCAGTAAGAAGATGTTTATTTTTCTTTTGTAATATTTTTTTTTACTGTATTATATTCTTTTTCTCTTCTTTTCGTGTGGTTAGTGGTTAACCTAGTGTTAGAGTTTTAAAGCCACCCATGGCCCTCTGACTCTTTCTATTACCTACCCAATTTGTACCCATAGAATATTCATGGGTGTAGTTTATGATACAACACAATATTTAAAAACCGAAGCATCGATCACTGCTATAAGTCTTAGGTTTCAAAATTTTACTAAATTATTTACCTAACACATAATAATATTTACCAAAAACATTTACTGAGAATTCGTCAATTTTTTTTTGCGTCATATGTTTTCTATTATTTTAAGCATTTCTAAAATAGGTATTTACAACATTTGCAACTTTATCTTGGACATTACTGATATCGTTGAAGGAAAAGATCGTGAGGAAACCTGGACTTATTATTAAAATAAGTCTATAATTACCAATCCACCTTGAACAAGCGTGGTGATCAATGCTTATGCCTTCTCTGTACGAGAAGAGGCTCTCGCTCTGCAGTGCCAAATTTTTATTAATTTACATTTTTAAATATTTCTTAAAATAATAAGAATAAAATACAACTTTAAAAATATAATAATATAGAGGTCCGCCGGTGTCGGAAGCAGGGTCCAAGCTATCGATGGTTAGGGCTGCAGAGACAGGAACCTCCTCACAATGCGAGCCGTATCGAGGAGTATCCTTCTGAATCAGGCCGTTGATCGAACCCTTGTTATTATTACTATTTACTCACCCGTAAATTTCCAACCCAACAATTAAAATAAATATCTTCAAAACAAAGTTTTCGAATAAATTCGCTTGATCACGTTTAAACATTGGCCCATCCCTTTTAGGGTTCCGCTAATAACGTGCCCCCAACTTTAGCGGTTCCGTCTGCATACAAGTTTATTCAAATGGGTTGCTTGAAACACGCCCAGGCCTTGTCACGTCAGAAATTAGTTTACTTCTTGTTTCTTCAGTAATTTTTTCGGGTTATGTTAGTAAAATTTGGTTGTGGGTAGAGGATGTCAAGAAGAATTTTATAAATGATGTTGGTTGAAAAGGATCTTTTTTTTTTTACCTTAGCCGCTTTTATTCTAAGCTACGTTAATAACTTGTTCAGTATTTTTATTACAGTGGGTAATAGTCATTACCCACTGTGATATTGATGGACTCACATATGTGTGCACGTCTTTCTACGTTATTCTCACATGTATAATTTCAACATGAATTATGTAACCAATATTTTGTAACATTTTTATATTTAAAAGAGTGTCCGTGGAGTTTCTTGCCCGTTCTTCTCCATAGGTACCTACCTACTACGCTTTGGAATGGGCAACTAGCTTCATATTTCTAACTGACCGATTCCTTGACAATTCAAAAGAGCCTGTAAACGGTTTAATTGAAATAAATGCTTTGAGTTTGAGTTTGTGCCTCAGGTTCGCCTCGGCCCACATTTTCATGATCGTCCATCAATGCTTTTGTTGCAGGTCACGACAGTAATGACGTATACTATTTTCAAAATCGGTCCGAAAAATAGTTTGAATTACTTGTATGTTCAGGGAAGCTGACAGTTCCATTATTTCGCCATTTGAACTGAAGCAAAAAGGTTGACACTACGAAGATATGTATGACTCACAATAAAATGTTGTTGACCCATGACAGAGGTCGTCCATCAAAATATTACAGCATATTTTGTAAACCACAGGAATTTTTTGTGCTCATGTCTAAAACTGTCAGTTTAAAGAGAAACACATAACACCTCTTTGATCAAAACTTGTTGTGCAAAATTCCTGCCAACATCTAAATTACTAAGAAAAATGAGAACTAGATCAGCTAAAATGCGTTATTTTACAGCATTTTCATTGATGTTAATTGAGACAGAAATACATTTTTCCTTCGAAAAACTGTTTGATAAACCAACTGAATTAACTAAATCTTACTAAATAAATACGTTGAGCGATAAAAATGTACTAAAATAGAGTCAATGTTGGTTCGCGTGGGTGTTTATTTACAACTAAGTTTTGTCCGTGGCTTTGCCCGCGTGTATGTCGAAAAATATCTCACGGGAATTTACTACCGGGATTAAAAGTATTAATGCAGGTTATTAACTAACTATGTGCCAAATTTCATCCAAAGGTACAGGCGCATGTTAGGCGGTAAGAAAAGTGCTAAAATCGGCGCTGTTGACTATAGGTTCGTCCGAAGTCACAGCATTTCGTTGAGCAATGACCTATTCTTGCACAGATACGATGCACAGCTCAATTGTTCTTGTTATTGTTGTTTGCTTGTTACAAAAATTGATATTTTGATTGTTTGTTTTCATTTGTTACTGTCGCAACACATTAGGCAAGCAATTTGTAAATTGTCTTTGGTCTCTGGCCCTGACATAAAGTAATAGACAGAATAGTTTTTATATTGAATACGAGGCTTTTGGCTAATTTTATAAATGTGTATAACAGGTTTTTTTTTGTAATGTGCGTTTAGTTTGTGCAGAATAAATTGTTCTTTTTTTCTTTCAAAAGAATGGAGGTAGGCCTTAGCTAGCAATGGGACAGTATATAACAGAAAAAGTTATTTATTCTGATACTAGCTTCTGCCTGCGACTTCGTGCAAGTAAAATTTCTTGCTCCCCTGCTCCACCCCGTCGCATCGTGGCCTTCCCGTGTTATTACATAGTTTTCATTTGGCGTTTACCTGACTTAAAAAAAAATGCAAGTGAAGTGGATATATTTTGTAACCTATTCCGCTTAGCTATTTCTAAAGAATCTTAAAAAGACCTTGAGAGCAGTCGACACGTGTTTCACCTCTCAACGAGGCATCCTCAGGATGACGATTGACTTGTCGCGAACTCGAATACGGCGTGTTGCCACACCAAGCACCAAGCGCAGACTGACTTTTTTTTTGTTTTTGTTCGGCTCTTAAGGGTCCTAGCGTGATAATAAATAGCGCATAGCCTCCCTTCAAGAATTGGGCTATGAAATGCAAAAATGTTTTTCCATTAGCGCATTCAAACAAACAAAAAAACAAACTCTTCAGCTTTATTATTAATATAAATAGTATATAAGAAAATATGGTTTTTTAACACAATCTCAGGTCACACGACAATCTAGAAGTCAAGACAAAGACACGCCACCAAGTATCCATTGAACAAGATTGAATCTTTCATGTTTTACACAAACCGTAACAATTCTTTTTTCACGCAACATTTTTTATAGCGAAGTGTTATTACATTGCGTCTTTTTGTTGAGAGTAAGTACATTGTGGAGATTGTTGTAGGTGATAAGTGATAAGTGCTCAGCTTGGGCTTAATAGCGCTGAACCCTCGTCGCGACAATTGGTGGGGGTGATCTCTTGCTTTCGGGCCGTGGTTCAGTTTATGGTTAGAAGCGAAAATGCATGGGATGATTTCGCCTTTCGTGATGCATGCAAAGGAGGTGGCGGAGAGGAAGAAAGAGCATATCTCTCACTCCACCCGCAGCAGAAAAGCTGCCGGGCTTCAAAGGGCGCTTAATGATCTCCGGTCACCATAAAGAGGGGCCTGCGGGCGGCGAAATTGGGGCTGTGTCGTCCCCGAACAGTCAGGCCCAAGGAAGGGCACGCAGTGCTGCGTGTCTTTATGGAAGGACGTGCGGTTGTGGTATAGGCCGCTTTGGGTGATGGGGCCCGCTAGGCATGACGAGCTAATACCAGTCGGGGGTGCGGCGAATGTAGAAGTATCTCCCGTGACTTCAAAATATGGTAGTAGTAGGAACAGTGGGGTTTTAGTCGGAAGGAGGCCGACATAATCCCCCGCATAAATAAATAATAACCCCCCGCTCTCCCAAGACGGAGGGTATGAATGAGGATTTCCCTACAGAAAAAAAAGGTGTTAAATAAAGGAACCTAACGTAATATGATTAGTTAGTAACAGGGAATTCTATTGTGAAGGCTAGTGCTATTTGAATTTGTACTGCTTTCTTGAACAATAAAGTTTAATTTTTTATTTTTTTATTGGTACTTTCTTTGCCCGTGTTAGACGCTATAATAATTGCGATTTCAGGAAACAAGACCATTTTCGTTTGACTTTTGCAAGGTTAGGAGCCTTTTTTAGTTAGTTCTTGAATATTATATTATGAAGTTACTTTTTGAATACATAACAATGCCGAAACTACGCCATTGTTTCCTTTCCTACCTAAAATCATACCAAATAATATAACCTCGTTCCCAAAACTCCGATTATAAATATTTGGGTTCCGTACCCAAAGGATGCCAAACGGAACCCTATTACTAAGCCTCCGCTGTCCGTCGGCCTGTCTATCTGCGGACTGTATCTCATGAGCCGTAATAGGTAGACAGTTGAAATTTTCACAGATTGTGGTGTTGTTGCCGCTATAACAACAGATAATAAAAATAAAATATAGTTAAAAATTAAAGGGGGCCCCATGCCAGAAACGATTTTTTCGGCGTTTTTTGCTAAATATTGCACAGTGGTACGGAACCCTTCGTGGGCAAGTCCGACCCGCACTTGGCCGATTTTTAAGCCATAAGTTCTGTTTTAGGTATGAATAAAGAACTTCAGCAACTCCATGAATGAATTAGTTTTTAAAATGTCAAAGTTTAAGATAGTTAATTGATTAAGGCGTGACCTTGCGGAAATCCATTACAAAAAAATACAATAGACGTGGATATATTTAGTAACCTGTTCCGCTTAGCTAATTCTAAAGAGCCATAAAAAACCCTGAAAGAAATCGAATCGATCGTTTACGTTCAGCGTTCGGTGTAAATGATAAATGATTTTATTTCTGTAAATAGGTTTGTACAAACACTTTTACACGTCAATCATATTTTAAAAACTAGATGAGGTCGGCGTTTCCTATCTGACTAGTCTGAGAAGAAAGGCCGAAACAAACCCAGAGGTCACAGTCTCTTTTAAAGTCCAGACATAATCTTGGTCAGATCATGTGAAGACCATGTAGATTGGTGTCTGGAGTGGTCTTTTGAGGAAAGCATCACACAGATTGAGAGGGCCTGTCCAGTCAGTGCACGCATTTGTCAGTTATCGTGCAGCTCAACTCAGAATTAAGGAGCTCAACGATTCGACGAACAATACCAAAGAAAGGACATTTGGGTAGGCCGCATAAATTACTCAAAACTGTCAGACTATAATTAGAACTAAGTGAGAAAAAATTAAAAACAAGAAGAAAAAGGAATGACCCACATAGTCTTCACATTCACAATAATTTAAATAATATAATACTTTAAAAGTATATAAAATTAATTAATGTCAATGTGTATATAAAAACCAGGAAATAATCTTGGTCAGAGCATTTCATTTGAGGACCATGTAGATTTGTGTCTGAAATGGTCTTTTGAGGAAAGAACCATACAGATGTGAGTGGACCTGTCCATTCCATGCACGCATTTACAGTAATCGTGTAGCTCAACTCAGAACTTAAAAGGAGCTCAATGATTCGACGAACAATACCAAAGAAAGGACATTTGGGTAGGCCGCATAAAGTACTCACAACTGCCAGACTATAATTAGAACTAAGTGAGAAAAAATTAAAAACAAGAAGAAAAAGGAATGACCCACATAGTCTTCACATTCACAATAATTTAAATAATATAATACTTTAAAAGTATATAAAATTCATTAATGTCAATGTGTATATAAAAACCAGGAAATAATCTTGGTCAGAGCATTTCATTTGAGGACCATGTAGATTTGTGTCTGAAATGGTCTTTTGAGGAAAGAACCATACAGATGTGAGTGGACTTGTCCATTCCATGCACGTGAGGAATGTGAGGACTATGTGGGTCATATATATATATATATGACCCACATAGTCCTCACATTCACAATAATAAAAAATAATAAAAAAAATATTATACTTCACAAAGTAAATATTCATGTCATTGTGTATATAATTTTAAAGCTAGCAAAAAAAAAAAAAAAACGAAGTTCCGAAAGTAAAACATAAAAAATAATAAAATTGGAGCAGCTCAATCCCATGCCTTTTTGTCCTCAATGTAATCTTTAACGGCATAAAAAGCCTTCTGGCACAACTTGCGTTTAGTAAATGATTTGAATTTATTAAGGCTTAGATCTTGTACGTGGCTTGGAAGTTTATTATAAAAGCGTATACATTGACATCTAAAGGAGCTACCTATTTTCTTGAGCCTTGTTGTAGGTACAACAAATTTGTGTTTGTTCCTAGTATTTATGTTATGGATATCACTGTGTTTTTTGAACAATTTTATGTTTTTATGGGCATATAAAAGATTATCAAAAATATACTGAGAAGGCACAGTCATTATATTTATCTCCTTAAATTTATTTCTGAGAGAGTGTCTCGGACTTAATTTATAAATAGATCGAACAGCTCTTTTCTGCAAAACAAAGATAGTTTGAATGTCGGCGGCATTTCCCCACAACAGAATACCGTACGACATTACACTATGAAAATAACTAAAGTACACTAAACGGGCTGTCTCTATGTAAGTTAAATTACGAATTTTTCTAACAGCATATGCTGCGGAGCTTAGCTTTTTTGACAATTTATCTATATGTGGGCCCCACTGAAGCTTAGCATCCAAAGTTAAGCCCAAGAATACTGTGCTATCTTCAGTATTCAATTCTTCGCCCTTTATCAACAATTTAGTTTTCACCTGTCTAACATGAGGTAGGGTAAACTTAATGCACTTAGTTTTTTTTTCATTCAGAAGTAAATTGTTAACATTGAACCAGTGAACTACTTTTGAGATTGCGGTATTTACATCGTCAGTAACTAGCTGCTGACGTTTAAGTTTAAACAAAAGTGAAGTGTCATCCGCAAACAACACTATATCATGGTTATCCTTTATGAGGTAAGGCAAGTCATTAATATAAATAAGAAACAAGAAAGGACCAAGAATTGAGCCCTTTGGGACAACACGCCGTGTTTGAATTCGCGACAAGTCAATGGTCATCCTGAGGATGCCTCGTTGAGAGCTGAAACACGCAACTGTCTTCTTTTTATTCGATCCCCGATCCCCGCACACGTCCCTTTTTTTAGGGTACCTACCTCCCCACACTTAAAATGCGGAAGTTTTTTTTCCTCGTATATCCAATGGTGAGGGGTGTTGTTGGGAAGGTCGTTCAAAAATATTAGAGTAAATGAAAACCATTTTTGGATTCAGGAATCTGTTTGCGAAATATTTAGCTTCAAAGTTCTAATTTTTGTTAAGAGTCAAATATGTGTCCCACTGCCAGCTAAATGGTTGGTTTTGGATATGGGAAAAAAATACGGCAATAGTATATATTATAACGAAATTAAAAGAAAAACTATCACTGCTAAGTAGGCTCTAAAAGTCGACGAGTAATAATCGACCAACTTATTTGCAGTTGTAAAAACATGTTCTCCCATACATTCCGTATGGGGAGAACATGTTTTTCAACTACAATGTTAAGTTTGTTCTTGGGATT